>OX411281.1:4294208-5608780 GCA_948146005.1 Nomada fucata
TCACCTAACATCTAGTCGGCCACTTAACGGATAATATTAACGATAGTGTACAATTGTATTGTCGAATTAGACATGTATGTAACTGCGTCTGCATTATAAATCGGCTGTGATTGCTGTCGTCGATGAAGCAAGAATAGATAAAGAAGACGTTTATTTCAAAGATACGCAAAAGAGAAATTCTTAGATTATCGATCATTCGACGTGCGCAATAAATAATCGAGCAGATTTGTAATGGCATTATTAACATTTGGATAGACTATTCTTCAAAATTAACCAAAGTGCAAAAAAGAAAACGGTTATTATTGTATTATACTTTTTCGCTGTATCTACAAATATTCATTTATTTCACACATCGGATCGGGCATTTCGATCGGATCAAAAAGTGTACTCGAAGAGCTTGGCAAGATGCAATATTGCTGTGAATGTCGGTGCAAGGGGCGTCTAATAAAATCTCATATTAATAAATTACATTTGAACCGGCATTTTCGATATTGACAGTTAGGTAACTTCGATGAATTTTGATAAAGTTTCCTCTCCCTTTCAGGGGCCACCAGGATTAGACGGCATGAAGGTGAGCAATCATCGGGGAGACCCGTTCATAATTACCATATTATATTATATCTGTCAGTTTCTGTTCCCCGGTTACTTCTGTCGCGCTCCAATCACATCGCACGATCATGAATTAAGCGGATCGCGAATTTATTGCGGTGTTTATTTAAGCACTCTTGCATCGAGCACAGTATTCGTTATATTCCTTCATACTTTCAGGGTGCACAAGGAGAACCTGGCACAAAGGGAGAGAGAGGGGACCCTGGCCTGCCTGTAAGTATTTCTTTCAATAATTTCATCATTACTATATCTAATTACATTTCGCTTGACCCCTACGTCGACAACATGCATATTCCCTTTCGCAACAATTTCTGATATTCTCAACAGGATATCTTCACAGAATATAAAGCGAACATTTCAAACAATTAAGCACTTCCCGTGCCTGTGCGAAGTCCACGTAACATTCCTTCCGAATATCGAAAATTTCATATCAAATTCAATACGTATCGACGGCAGTCATTCTTGCACACCGTCGAGAATCGCTTTTCCCCTTCAGCGAAAGCGACGTCGGGTCGTATTGTGTGTAAACGATCCGTCGTTCAATCTGCACGGTATTATCGATGGAACAATTTGAACCCATAGAAAAATGTTTCACCACCCCCCACGGCACGAAACTCGATCGCACTATCGCCGAGATACCAACGAGACATTGTGTTTGTCCTCAGGGTACTGATGGAATTCCTGGCGCGGAGGTATAGTGGCATTCGATTATCGCTCGCCCCTCGCTGTGACTGCGACACAGTCTAACCAGCCCGGGGTAACGACGATACATCAGCCTGATCTACCCCGGGGGTCCGCCCCGAAATTCGTCTCTTTACTTTTCCGTTGCACGAAGAAAAGGAGGGGGCCGACGTCACGTTATGCGCTTTTCACCCTCTCGATATCGATTACATTTTGCACGACACCTCCATACACTGCGGATATTAGGAACAGAGATCGTTCGACGTCTCTCGGTTGAATAGCTCGTGCGACACACGGATATCTTGCTTCGCTTCGAAACGGCGGACACAATTGTGGTCATTCGAAATTGAACGATTGCTGGGAAACGTCATGATTTCGTTTAATTAATGGCTATGGGAAAGTTACGTTTTGGGCTATTACTTCCGTTGAATCGTGTTCGAATGGGGGACGATGTATGGTTTGAAACTCGATCATATATTTTCATACGGGGATGTTTCCTATCCGGGAATAATTCCTCCGAGGGTTCGCGATTGTATTTGATTTTGTTTTTTTTCGGGATGCACGAAAGCAGCTGAATCTAAATACTCATTATTATTCTTGTGCACATACGTGAAACTTTGTTTAAGAGAAAATTCAATTACAAATGTACTGTATTCGGGAGAGTAATTCTTAAAGCAATAATTGCCTTGTGCAACGAGCACTCGTTACACCTACACATTTGTCGTTCGCTTGTAATTGTTATCTGAATACTCGTGGAGGTACTAAAATTAAACGAAATAAGTAGTATCAGTCCAGAAGAGAGGGAGAAGCGCAGAATTCTTTCCACTTTGATTAGTTTTTTTTCAGAGACACAAGTATCGAACCGATCACGTAATTTTGATTAAAAACATTTGAAGTGAGGGGAAAGACAGGAGGAACTAATTCAGCTTGCGTCGCTTGCTTCTTTTCACTAATTCACGCAATTCGTGATCGTAGTCACATGTTATGCCTTTAAAAGCAACTTTCGCATAAAATTAATTGTCTAATCAAATGTTCTCTATCACAATAACGTGTCGTGCATGTCGAAAAGAAACGAAAGAAGGCACTTAACGAATAAATTCTTTGACGTACCAATTCCAGGGACCGAAGGGAGAGAAAGGTGCTAAAGGCGAATCTGTGAGTATTGATGCAATTCGACTATCAGTTTTAAATATTTGGACAAAAAAAAGAAAGAAAGAAAGAAAGAAAAGAAAAGGAGAACTTGAAGTTCGACGAGTGGGAGATCAGTTCGTAAATGTTTTAGAATAGAATGTGCGATAAACGAAAAGGTTCATCACATCCGAATCGAAATTAACAGCCCATTAAAACTCATCCTTAACATTTGCCTCACATGTAGTACCTGCGTCGTAATAAATTATTACTGTCACGTTATTTATCGAAACTAATTCACACGACATTATTGCTAAATCCATGGTACATGTCTGCGTCATATGTGTGTCATTATTTGAAAAGAGACGTGTTAAGGGTAATTTAACACTCACCAATTTCACCATACTTTACCACGCGAAGGATAATCGTGGATTTATATATCAAATTAATGGGAAATTGATTCTGAATTGTCACGGTGTTCAATAGAATACCGTAACTACGCATCACGCATGTCAGAGAAACTGAAATTTGCACTTCTGCATTTTCGTCTCGCCGTTTGTACTCTTCTACGTCGTATATACATTCTGCCTAGAAAAAGTGAACAAAAGGAAGAAAAAAAACACAAAACGATATTAACGAGAAATCTTGGAATTCAGATTTACACTTTCATTGACACCTATTTCCACATGGTGAATACACGTATGCTGCCACCAGCGTATAAGTGAAAGCGTACATACATGCAACGTATATACACTAGCCACCAATAATTTCTCTCGGGTCACAGTTGACAATTATGGTGCAAAGCGGAACCAACAATGTAGCGCATACATGTCTATCTCGATTCCATTTATCCAACTATTCGACAAACGAAATTACTTTCAAGAATTTCATATAGACGGTGAAATCTGTGACAGAACAAATTCTTGATGCCTTCCTTGAACGTTAATGCTCAATTGCGTATTATGCACAATCAGTTGAACACTATTAATGCATAAGAAGATTCCTTTGTGCCTGGCCTTTTTTGCACGTTCGCGACAATATCTGCCTGTGATGTGATTCGCCGCCCTGAAACGTTTCCGTGTATGAATACAGGGGCCACCTGGGAAACGCGGCAGAAAAGGCGACAAAGGAAATAAAGGAGATCAAGGTGTACCCGGTCTCGATGCCCCCTGTCCATTAGGAGCCGATGGACTTCCGCTGGCAGGATGTGGCTGGAGACCACCGCAGGTACCCCAACCTTTTTCTACACATTGCCATTAATTTTCCGTGGACTGGACCTTCCCCAATTATTTTCTCCCTCTTTTATATATATGCATTTTTTTTTTTCTTTTTTTTATATTCCCGTAAAATATTTCATTTCGAAGCTGTTCCCAACGAATCAGATAGAGACATAATAGCACCAAATACGATTACAAATGTTTTGATTTCAAAGTGTATATCATAATTGCACGGCGCTCGTAAGGTATTACATTTATTAAGAGCCACGTCACGATCGCCATGGGAAATAAACCGAGGACGAAATGTGCGTCGCGCAAAAGATATACATAAAGTATACGGTGAAACATTGTAAAGAGACGATTGAGTTAGGTGCAACGAACGCTTGGATTCTCGTATATGCTTAGCAGGACATCACTAGCACCACAATACCAGCTGTCGACGGCCCCGAACCGGCAGAAACGGATTACGAGGAGCCGGAAGAGGAATACGAGGAGTATACGGATCCGAACGGAAATCTAGCCGAGCAATAATGCTCGGTGTGCGCTGCCCTAATCACTACCAACAACTACCACCACTACTACCACTACCATCACCACTACAACCACCAAAACCACCACCGCCATCGCCCTCATCACTCGTCTCACCCTGCTCTCCTAAACTAACGTGGTCCTGGTAATTGCGAATCCCGTAGTAATACTAACGTTCTATGCACGTGCGATCAGTAAAAAAATAAAAACGTCACGCTTCTGAGGGACAAGGATATTTCGCAAGAGAGACAGAGAGAGAGAGAGAGAGAGAGAGAGAGAGAGAGAGAGAGAGAGAGAGAGAGAGAGAGAGAGAGAGAGAGAGAGTGCGTGAAAGAGTAGAATAGAGTAGAGACTTCTAGTTTCAGATCCCATTTTTCCTGCATGCTATCTAAATGGACCACACTAATTCGTCGTAACTCTTCTCCTGTCCGAATTTCTTCCACGGGAAAGTTTCATATCGATGCTTGTATCTCACGTTTACACCCCGTCGGAAGAATATCGAGATACACAGTAGCGCGATAGAATCGTACAAATTGTGAATGCCAGCGATAAGAGGGCTTGGTAGAGAAGATGATTAATTAGCTTCGAATTTATACCTGTCTTAGCATCCGTACGATTAACAGTCACGCTTTTCAAAACGATTCGTTCGTTAGACCCCGTTGGAACTCTGTATAATATGCGAACGAGAGTGTTTCAGACATTTCGTGTGACAAGCGAATTGTTTTAGGACATCCCCGCAACCACTGGCTATTTATAAGACTATCTGACATACTCGTTTTGCTTTGCTTTCTCGCACGACAATGTAACCCCTGATTGTTGATTAGCCGGAAAATGAACCCGTCCGAATTATATTGCATAACTTGTACGTATGTGAAAAGCATCGAACATGCGTATTTCAATGCGACCACTTCTTAATTTTTTTTTTTTTTCTACTGTACACGCTTTTGACTTTGCGAACATTATTTCCACGCGAACGTTTGCGATAAACATTTGTGATCTGGTGTTTTCAGAGAAGGAGGAATATTCTTCATGATTGGTTAGAAGAAGAGGAAGACGACGAAGAAAGAGTAGGAGGGCAGTGATAAAAAGAAATATAAGGAAGATAGCACATATTTTCAAGGGACTCTGTGTATACTCCATCGTAAGAATCATAATTCATCCAGTTCGACATACAAAACATTCGAGTTACCGAAGAAAAAGAAATATATATATATATATTTTTTCTTTCGTTTTTGGTATATACATAAATATATATATATGCCAAAATAATCATCTTGCCATCAAGTGTTGTAAATAAGTGTACTTACAGTGTTTAGCGTCCGCAAATAGTGCGTGTACATAAATATTTAGAGCTTATCACCGTCGATGCGGTTAGAGTAACATCGTTATAATTTTTCCAACAATTTGTGTATAATGTAAACGTGAATATGGATAACTCGCAGGTTCACTTTCGTTCTAAGTGATTAGTCAAATTTGATGACCGAATTAATCAGGCATTATTCGTGCAACGCGAATACAGCGAATAGGAAAGGTCTGAAGAGGTAAATAATTTATTCGTTTATCAACATCGTCGTCAGCGTGCCTTGTGGCACGAGGTACGTTACATTTTAACGTGTGAAAGAACTCTTTTTATCCGTATTTGTTGTACAAATATGTTCTACGGAAACGTAAAGGATTTACGAACGAAATTCTAAAATATTAATCGTACTAATCTATCTCCTTTAATGTAATGAAGGAATTCGAAAGGGTATAAATTGAATAACTTCGTTCAAACACTGTTACTTTAACATGTATTTATATGTTATACTTGTTTTTTGAAGCAATCAAATACATTTTTAGCATAATTACAATATTATGTATTTATGCAGGCTTATATTAATTATTTTAAAAGATATTTTAATTTAAATTATATTAGTTTTTAAAGATGTGACTATTGCACGGCGAAAGTTAAAATATCGGAGCTACCACCGAATTGATTAAAATGTTAATACAGGGCCGAATGAAAGTCCACGATTTTATTTTCATTAAAAAAAAAAAATTAACAAAATGTACTTGTTATATGTACAATGGATATGTAATTTTGTTGCCTTCGATACGTGCAGTAAGGCCACACTATTGCGCGCTTGTAAGGGGCACGTTTTATACAAATATTAGTTAATAATGTATATCTTAACATAATTTTCATTAATAATAATAACAAATGTAAAGCAAAGGAGTAACGTGTACACACTGTCAATACTACGAGGTATTGTAAAATAAAGTATAAGTATATATGTATTGTTTTCGTATTGGCGTTTAGTAAATCACAGAGTTAATTCTTACTTATAGGAACGACAAGGAAGTATTCTTAAAATAAAGTAAAACTTTGAAAAAGCAAGGCACTGATATTTTTTTTGCCAGTTTTGATTCAAGGAACAATCTATTTCTATGTTAGAACAACGTGCGTGTATAATTATTGCGAAATTCGTAAACTATTATTTCAATTGTTTATAAAAAAATTAACATGCATATTATAGACCCTTATAGACAGAATTGATTATGCCTACGCCTATCGCATAGAGGAGAACGCGCTGATTAATTTGCACTTTTTTTGAACGATATCCGATCATTTTGAGCCGAGTTACAGCCATTTAAAGTTTCGCCAAGAACGATGGAATGAAATGAATTGTCCCATTGATGCATATAAATTCGTAGAAATTTATACTATATTACTACTACTGAGTAAAAAATACGCGTGGAAACGTCCTTGCAAGGCTGCGAAGACGCATTGTCGTAAGGCCAATAAAATCGCGATACCCTCATAAATTCTCCAGTTTCCCATTGGCGTAACTATCAATTTTCTCTTGTATTTAATTACATTTAATTCTCCTTCAGATTTCTTTAAGTCTTGGTTTATCTGTTCATCTCTGTGCCATATGTTTATTTTTATACGCAGTAACATTGTTATTAGGTGCCTCGTGGATTATATGTAACCACCAGGAGCCGAGATAAATTGTATTTGATTAAAGACTGTAGTCTGTTGATAACGTTGCGAGTGACATTGAAGTGGTACTGAGGTTCTAGTGCTCTACAGACAGTCGATAATCAGACATGTCGCGCCATCTCGCGTTTGCGGCCCTTTTCACAGCTTGCCGCGCCTTTAAAACCAAATTTCTGGATTACATCGTTAAATTGAAACAATTCCATTTTTCTCGGCTTCTAGTGGGTGTTTTTTAACCGAAATTGGCTCAAATTAAAGCTACGAACGATAGCTATCTTCTCCAACAGTTTCAAGAATATCCCGCTTGTGGTATCAAAGTTATAAATAATTTAAAAATGGGCGAAAATGTACTTTGGGTCAATGCAACTATCTCTGCTTCTGGAAGCGTTATGATAATGTTCGGTTGCTTAAAATGAAGGTAAAGGATGCTTATTAAGCTACTCCGTAAAATATATAACATTGTCCAATTTATTGTGTTAATAATCATACATAATAACGTTCCATGTTTCTTTCTTAAACTTTAAGCAACTTATATTTTTTAAAATACGACTGTACTTTGTCCTTGGGATACGGCTTCGTTGCTAAACAAGTCGGAATGTTTTCGGGCTGTTCAATCCACAGTTTATATTGGATGTCTTCGTTTGTCAACTTTGTACATAAATTATTCAAGCTGGTCTCACCTGGAATCTAATATTAATATATAAGTATAAATGCAAACATATATAGATAGAATGTAATTGTCACCATACTTCTTCGCTGTTTTAACGAACTATACACACAATTATTGTGTAGAATAATGCATTGAAATTAATATCTAATACGTCTAATATGTATTGGTCGTGGACATACTTACTTCCAGAACTACTTTGTGCATATTGTCCAAATCGGAAAGATACTCTTGTGTATGATTATCATTATAAAAAAGATGAGTTACAGCAGTGCATGCATGACATGCCTGAGCTATGACTGCGCCTACGGGCCAACCCATTGTTTTGAGAAGATCTCCTCGTACAACCACATATTGAATTAGGTCGGTCATTCTAATAATACAAAAATTATTTCATTTTAGTAGGAATTTCTAAAATTTTATGGGTACATAGGACAGTATAAATCTCAATTAATTATTAACATCATCCCTACCCACAATTAATATATACTTATAAATAAAACTGATACTTTTCGCAAGTTTAATACTAGTCATTCAGCTTTAGTTGGTAAATGTTAATGCCAAAAGTTAGTGGTAGCTTTAGTGTTAAATATTAAACATTCGTCAAAAGAATCGCCTTATTTTCGATGTACAGTAAAGTAATAAAGCAATGATTATCAGGCGTTCGAATAACCTCAGCTTACCGGTATTTACGAAATAAGCTTCTTCAATTTTAACAACGCAATTATCAAAATATATTATTAAGTAACTCTTCAAACTTTGTTACGAACTTACATCGTTCATTCACTAAAATTGACAATTAATAACATTCGAGTACCTTCATAATATTTAAATATGCAACTCTTTCCATGAGTGTGTACAATCTACTTTGGAATCTAGGGAATTCTCACTGTCAGTACATTCTTGCAAATTGTCATTATAAGTATATGAAATTTAAACAAACTCATATCATCGTATATTGCGTTACAGATTTTTTGTTTAAACGCATCCTTTGTCAAATTGTTTTCCAAAGTACGAATGATTCCTCATTTAAATTTTGCACATGGCATAGAACATACAGTTGGCAATATTAATCATGGATTTTTATTCTTTGATAACAAAAGAAACTGAAATCGATAAGCCATTGAAAGTGATGTTTCTACTTTAAATTACAATGATCAGATACAACGAATTTATTAATATTTATAAAGATCTGATTAATATTTAACACGAATTTTGCAATGGAGAGCAGTATAGTCTCCAGATGGCGCGCGTGGTATCCTTAAATTGCAATTACATTAGGTAAGTTTCAGTGGAACCGGTTACCGGTCGTCACATACTCTTTTGTAAGTAAGCAAGCAGTACGTGTTGCACTAAGCTTTGTGAACTGTATAGCTACATTGTTACAACAAAGAAGGTATTAGTTTTATATAATTTTAGTCAACTCTGAAGTAGTTTTCATATAATTAATACATATAATTGACTGTTGAAGATCATTCATTGTTAGTTTCATATTTTAACAATTGTTTACGAATGGCAATATTTGGGGTCGGTAGTGCATGTAGTAATGGCGAAATATTGTTGCGTTTATGTTGAAACATGCAAACTGTCTGAATTTATTTATTTATTATTTTACAAGTATAAACTACGGTTATATAATGGAAGAATTTTTGCATGTCACCGTTATTCCTCCGGGATTCCTCTTGTCGGCCTTGGAAGGTTCTCGAAAGTAGCCGAATGATTTCCAACGAAAGAATTATAGTTATTAAAATTTGTTCAATACGCGTTTAATCTTATAAACAGTGTTGCTTTTGTAATTTATGAAATTGCGGACGGTAGAATGTATGTGAAAAATTCCGAGTTTAAATGATTTTGTTCTTAATGATTCTTGCGAAATATCTCGTAAGCTTTTGCACACTTTTTGTACGGCTGCACAGTCATCGTGATTGATCTCTATTTGTTGCAATTTAATGTAGGTAATACTATTTGTTGCAAATTAACTAAAACTGTAACTTTAATTCAAATTCAATTGGCATCCGCTCAACCAATTAATTCCGCTCGACAAACATTATAACTAATTATTGTTTCTTAATTACGGATTTGTATACTTCTCATTATTTTTAATCGTTGTCCTTGAATATATTTCTTTCACATTCATCGCCGATCGTTTCTTGGTACAACATTCCGCGGCAACCATGCTTACGTTTTAAGTGTTCGTAAATGATACTGTGTTACTTGTGTTTAAGGAAAATCGATAATGGTATAATCATTTTTTAATGATAAATTAACTTCTCGTATTGAGCAAATATGAAATTTAAAATTGGCAATGAATTATTCCCGTTCATATTACCTTTTCTTAGGGTCTACTGTTCGATGTTTCTATAATATAGATAAGCTTATTACAGTTTGCATAACAGTGATAAGTTGAAGGTTAGGAATTGGTTAATGAAGGATCATCATTATATCTTCCACATAAGATAAATAAGAACCGATAAATTCTTAGCATGACACAATTTCCGGCAATAGCATATTCGTTGTTTACTAAAATTTGCGTTTTTTACGAAACCAAATGTTCACGTTATTTATAAATGATTTCTTAAATGTCATTGTTAGCACGGACAGAATGACGTTTGTTTTTTTAAAGATTAGAAATAATATGGTGGTTTAGAATTGTTTATATCGTATTTATACGTGACATTATTCATTAGTCTTACTATTAATTAACTTTATCATATTAAAAGATAACACTATCATGAATAAGTATGAATATGCTTATGGTAGATATCATAAGGAAAGCGATATTTTAGAAATATGATGATACATTAAATGATTAAAGTCTGCGTTTAAAGTGCTACAAGTAATAACGTGAACAATTATGTACGTGCAAGATATAACATCGATAGTCATGCCGTACAAATATATTATGTTCGTGCATGCATTTATATCTTTATTATCGAAAATTGTCATAGAATTAAATGTGATAAAAAGTTATCCACAGTCATGACCCCTGAGTTTTACAGAGCAAAATGATTCTGATACAAAACTAAACTGTTCTTTGATTGCAGAAACTTATAAATTGTAACCATGCCAGTACCAGCAATCCAGAAACCTGCTCCTGTTTTCAAAGGCACCGCTGTCGTCAATGGACAATTCAAAGACATTTCTCTTACCGACTATAAAGGGAAATATGTCGTGCTGTTCTTCTACCCCTTAGATTTGTACGTACTTTTTGCTTCGCTTTTTTTTTCTTTACAATTACAGATCTCTGATTAAACGCTATATATGTATTCACGATTAATTATTTAATTTACAGCACATTCGTTTGCCCGACTGAAATCATTGCCTTCTCCGATCGTGCAGAAGACTTCGAGAAAATCGGTTGCAAAGTTATTGCTGCGTCTACCGATTCTCACTTCAGTCACTTGGCGTGGGTAAATACACCGCGCAAGCAAGGCGGTCTTGGCGAAATGGGTATTCCCTTGCTTGCCGACAAGAGCACCAAGATCGCACGCGACTATGGTGTGCTCGACGAAGAAACCGGTATTCCATTCCGCGGTCTGTTTATCATAGACGATAAACAAAATTTACGCCAAGTTACAATTAATGATTTGCCGGTCGGCAGGTAAGACTCGTATTATTAAATAATCGCAATGCACACAATGAATTACACGAGTCCTATAGAAAGATATTTCATACAAAAGTAGTACAGTATCGTGTGGTTTAAGTGGTACTCATTCTTCCAATTCGCATTCTTTTTCGTATATCAAAAGTTGAAGGGCAACTAATGTTTTTCGACGTGCTTTTCTTAGAAATTAGTAACGAGATAATGAACGTTTCGCAAGAATCTCCATCATCATTCGATTTAGAACAGATAAAGCTTTGATGGTTTCTTATCGAAAATTCTGAGGTATCGTCATATCTCGTGAATAGACAGGAAAAACCGATTAAACACGATACGTTCTTTTATATACAATTTTTGTTACATAATGTATAATTCACAAATTACGTCGTGTGACTTACGACTAATTTTTACAATTTAACTAACTTCTATTATTGCAGGTCTGTCGATGAAACCTTGCGTTTGGTTCAAGCATTCCAATATACCGATAAGCACGGAGAGGTGTGTCCAGCTGGTTGGAAACCTGGAAAGAAAACCATGAAACCAGACGTGGTTGGCTCGAAGGAATACTTCAAGGATTCCTAAGCTAATCATATATAAATATTCATCTAATTTAGATGTATTTAAGTCCACTATGTTTTATTTCTCACCGAAGACCAATAGTTTATTTTATAACTGGCAGTACACTTTATCGAAATATCGGCACAAATTATATTTGCGATATTGACTATTTTCATTCCTTACAATAAAATATCTTTCATACACCTTGTACATTTGTACACTTTGGTTCAATTCTCTGCGCACAAAATTTCGATTAACCATGGTCACGATCCTTAGTTCGATTAACAATGCCCGCTTGTCTCTTACGAAAGAAAGCTCTACTGACACTGAAAAGTTGGTGTGATGATGCGTTTATGTGTGCTAGTTTCATTGAATAAAAACAATGCGACTTTAAACACATTCTGTCGTAAAAGAGAGGCATTTCCTTCCATCTAAACAAATTTTTGTAAAACACGTCAGAACTGTATATATTAAATTTTATGGTACATACAATGTAAGTCACATTAAATGGGTTCAAGGTGACATTCAAATATTGCAAAAAGGCGCAAAGATAATGATTAAAAGACATCTCCTTGACGTCAATTTTTTCGAGATTTCAAGATCAGTATTCTCGGGGACGTTTCCTTTCAAGTTTTTTAAGTTATCGGTGTTCTTTCAAGCGATGTAGCACACTTTTTTTAAATATTGTTACAGACCGTGAACATAAAAAACTACTTCGTTTTTAGATGAAAATGTGTTCAAGGTAAATGATAGAAATGATATAATTAAAATAATTGAATTTGTCCTCTATACTGTGCAAGTCGAGCAAAGAAAACCTTGAAAAGCGAATGAATTTCAAAAAGCTCTTTTTCATACACCTGTGCACAAGTGCAAATATGCTAAGGTGCATCAATTTCAAATGCCAACCTTGTATATTTGTAACAAATTTATTTTTGTTTAATGCTTATAATGTTTATAAATGGATCCTGTATTTCGTGCTAAGCACCTTTGAAGTGAAAATTATTTTTATCGACAATTGAATGATTCTCGATGGCGATTTAATTTGCAATACATAAGTTTCAACGTTGTGCACGTTCAAATTACCGAATTGACGTTAATTCTCAACTCCAATGATATACATGCGTACCATTTCGATGACATTCGAGTATAATCACTCCAATATCTATTACTAAATTCCACAATATATGATGACTAATAACTGTGAGAAAGTCATAGCGGAAACAGGTTAACAAATTTATTAAATAATCAATATATTATCGTAATCAATTTTTAATTGCGAGTAAACATCTATGTACTTTCAAGATGCTTATTTCTGCAGACAAACAAATTCATTAACGTTTGTATATATAACTGTAGCAAGCATATTAAAAAATATGTGTCATCTTACACGATGCTATAAGTAAATAGATTTTAGACGATCTTCATGGCAGTAACCGGCGCTTTTATCGCGAACTGAGTAAAAAATGCTTTATATAAGAAAGAAAATTGATTGTAATAAATTTTCTTATATAATACCTTGCGGAATAACTAGATAATGGAGTTTCAAGATCAGACAATGTCAGAGACGAAAGATATAATGGAAAATTATCGTAATAATATTACACACGGATCGCGTAATACAATTTTAATATTACTTTGCACAATTTACATTGATATTCGCCATGTCTGACCTTATAATGCTCAATTATATGACCCAAAGATATATGGTAGAAAATTCAGAAGTTGCTTTCGTTACGCGAAATTTTCTGGAAATATAATAGAATCGATCTCTTTGTTATTTGTGAAAGGTCACACTCATTAGTGAAAAGCCATGGTTGTAGCGCGAACACTCTGTATAATTGAATATTTAATGCAAAGTGTGTAACTATATATACGTAATTTAATTACAGGATGTGGGCTTTGCCATTGTTTCATTATCGGATTATGCGGCATGTGCGCGTTTGCAGAAGCTTGCGTTCTTCCAGTTATTCTAGTTGTAGTACCACTTATGGCATGTGATTTGAGCCTAAGTGCAAATCAAGCGAGTACTTTGTACGCAACGTTAACCCTAGGTACAATGAATATGATTTATAAATTTCATCGCGAAATCGGATGATTCAGTTTGCCTTAAAACGCATACTTCGTTTAAATATTCTCGAATTGAAAAGTCAAAGTCGGCATTAAATTCTTTTGAAGCGTTCAATGTTTCAGACGTTCACTGAATCCTCTCTTCTACTTTAAGCAACGTCTATTACATTTTACGAAAATAAAATTGTACGCGTATATAGGTATGGCCATAGGAGCATTTCTATTTGGAATATTAATCGATGCAAATGGACGGAAAATTTCAATTCCAATTACCATGATTATTGTCTTTTGCGCCACTATCAGTTTATCGTTCGCGCAAACTATTCTTCTAATAAACTTATCGGTGTTCGTACTTGGATTGGGGTAAGTTTTATAAACTTAATTGCTGCCCAGTTTGCCCCTGCACATGTGCACAGTACGGTATTTGTATTTGCACGGCTTTTACGCAAAGGAAACTTGCTCAAATATATGTACGTCACTGGTCTACTTATTTTAGATTAGCCGCCAATAACGTGGTACTACGGGTTTATTTAATCGAATTTTTACCCATGAATCAGAGAGGCGTTTGTTTAGTTATTTTGGATATATTAGGAGTCATCGGTTACATATCAACCTTAGGTAAAAAATTATAAATAGATAACGCAAGCGAAATGTACAATGTAATTTTGTACTATGCATCAGATTTCACGTAACAATTGTTTCGATGATATTTCCAAGAAAATGCATAGACGCTTGTTTAGTGCAGAACACAATACATTTGTTCCAATTGTACACAGGACTCTCGTGGCTATTAGCACCTTCGATCATACGTTTAAAAAGCAAAAGATTTCGACCAAATTCGTGGCGAGTTCTTGCTGGACTAGGTGGTATTCCAAGTCTGATTATGGCATGTGCAAGTAGCTTATTACCAGCGAGCCCAAGATACTTGCTGTATCGTCGCCGACAGGAACAGGCACTTGTAATATTGCAGCAGATGCACGCAATCAACAAATCCACCCATGCCGGCACTTATCCAGTATAAACGTTTTTTTTTATTAATAGCTCGTTGTTATTAATTTGATATGTCTCGTTTGAATTATTTGAGGGATTAATTTTTGTTCCTGCGTAGTATTAATTAATATCGAGTAACAAAGTCGCCTTTCTTCGAGCGACTTTGAAATTATTGTAAACGAGAGTTTTTCCATCACCGGTGAAATTTATTGCGCTTAACCAACACGCCCATCATAAATAAATAAGACGGAGCGTTTTGGTTTGCTCGTGAATTTCCAGAAAAGTTATTTTCGTCGATGAAAAACGATCGAAATGTCAATAGAAAGTTGTTCAACTCTGACCTAATTTCGCAACGAAATTATTATAACGCGTCGAAATTATATGTAACGCATCGAAATGTCCGATTAATTTTAGTTAACCAGTTTGGACAACTGCGTCCGACCGGACGAGGAGGATAATTATTCCAGGAACAGTTGCGTGCAAACGACGCGTAAATTCTGTGCAAAGTCGTATAAACGAATCAAAGAAATACTTGCACCGCCATTGAGATGTACCACAATGCTAGGAATATGCATTGGTTTCCTGCAATTTCCCGGGTGATAAATCGTTCTCCGTTGAACTGAACGAAGAAAGATCCATCGAGACAACATTCAATTTAACGAAACAATTATAATAATTAGAATCGCTTGGGCGGCTCTGTGGAATACGCAATTGCTCGAGGAGATGCAACATCTGAAATCGTCGAACAAGAGTTCCACGTGCGCCATTGATGTACAGAACCTGGCATTAGGATTCTTACACGATTGTCAAGAAATAAACGGGGATCGTTTCAGGGTCCTCCTGTATTTATCCTTGAGCTACATGTTAGCGCAGGTCCTGTTGCTGGCTGGAATCGACGTTCTAGGCAGAAAAGTGTTTCTAGGTAAATGTAACATTATTCCTGCGATGATTTAATTTCTCGCCAATTATAACTCGACACAATAATACAGGGTGAAGCGAATTTCAATTGCATCGTTCGATTTTCAGTGTTCGCAGGATTCGTTGGGGCAACAGCGTGCCTCGCCTTATTGTTCGCTGTTCCGAACATAGCACAAATCATCGTCTCATCGGTCATACTGGCGGCGTACGCGATTGGCCGTACAACGTCGACGGTACTCTTGCTGGAGAATTATTTTACTGGCGTAAGGTTAATTATGCAAAAGTTTCTCACGATGCTCGCGCTCGTTCAGGCCTCGCCCGCATTGTAACGATACGTGTATACAGTGTGCATGCTTTCAGGGGTACAATTATAGGTCTCTCGAGAGTACTTCCGTATCTGGTTGGAAGCGTTACGAAACTTTACTTAAACGTGCACTGCCGTCCTAGCGTTTTCGTCATGTCAGGAATTTTCATGAGTGAGCGAACGAAACCTCGAACTTCCACGATAGAATCCGACGCGGTGTTTAACCGTTCAACACTTTTCAGGCGCTGCCGTGGCTGGATCACGAATGCCCGATCTAACCGGGTTACCGATGCAAGAATAGCTTGTTTATATTCTTCTTTCTTCCATAATCTTAAATAATCCTGGTAAATCAAGAGGAATTCTATGCGACCAATACTCTTAACGATCTGCCACGATGCGTATACACCGCTGATCATCTGTATACGTTTCAGGGCCTATGTACGAAGATGGGAAGAGGTCGACCGTGCACCGCTAACAGAAAATTTATGCGGCAAATTTAACAAGCGAGACCCGAAGTCCAACGCGCTGATCATCGTCTTGTCACGCGCCTCGACGTCGGTCCGCAAAAGATCTCCGTTAATTGCCACCGCGGTTTCGTCCGAACGACCGTCTTACGAAATTTCCTTCTCCGTTTCGATTATTCAGGAGGGATCCAATTCGAAAATGATGCATGCGCCGAGAGAAATATATATATATTTGTATCGCAATCGGTATTGAACGTACGGGCGTGTATAAATACGAACGGTGACGTTAATTCGTGAGCAGAGAGGGCACACACGGCGGCTCTTCTCGTCGTCTATTTTCGACGAAAGTGGGAGGACCGTCCTTTTCTACTTGTTTAACGTGGACGCGTTTACGCATGCCCTCTGAGCGTGGCGGAAAACCACGTCTCACCAATACGCTCGTATACCCCTTGTAAATACGAATGCCGAATTCTCCCTACCGAAAATAATCACGGCGAGGAAGCTGATGCGATTTCGGGCCGCTTCTTCTGCGGCCTTTCCACGGCGCCGCGAAACGTAGGAAAAAAAAATGCATTCCCAACGCGATCCATCGAGTTATTCGACCTGAGCATACCGATATTCCCGTAACGCTGGCGTCCGGACAAGCGTGGAACAATGAGTTCTGTTCGTGAATCGAAATTTCGGTGTTCGCGTTGCGCGAAACAGTGATCAGTGAGCTGCACAAGTTCCCGGGGATGTGTAGAATGACGGCGTCGAAGCGAGAGAAGCTCGTTAGTGTTTGCTCATAGTTCGCGTATGTTGCTGTCGATCTTCGGCGTCGCGAGCCTATCCGTTAGATAGAAGGGGCATGCTGGCGGTTCAAGCGAGATCGTTATTTCCCGTGGAATGAATTTCGATGAAGCTCGACGGATCGATCAATCGGGGCGCACGAAAGTTCGATCAAGCTCTGTCGCTGACTACGCCAATGATATCTATGAGAATAGTTGCTCTAAAATTAGCCCGGCCCTGGGTATTTAGGATATTATTGTAGCAAATTCGATTAGCCGAACACCCCTGCGAAAGGGAACCGCCGGGGAGTGTGACACGGCCAGCCAAATGGCCGATAATGGAAGGCACGTTGACAATGGCGGTGTGAGAACGGACAAAAGCGTCCAGCAACCGTGCGCGAACCGTAACGGCGAACAGAAGGTGACAATCAAAGGTAAGCACAGAGCAGAGGAATTCGAGCTGCCGGAACCGCCGCCGGACCCGTGGACGAATTCTTGGCACGCGGAAAACTCGCGAGACTCGACGGACGTAGCGCGGAATCGAAACCTCGACGAGGACGAGGACATCATTTCGTACTTGAACGATTTGGGCAGCCCGACGTTCGAGGTGCAACCTTCAGAATGCCCGTCGAGGAACTCTGTAACGTCCGCGACGGCTGTCACCAGGGTTTACGCGGACGACGTTTTCGAGCACCTGGGTCGGCTGTACGCGTTCACGGAACAGATTCTGGAGCTACGGAATCGTAACAAGAAGTTCTTCAAGCGGGTGAGGAACCTGGAACGGCTGAGGGTGCTCCAGGCCGCGAATCAGAAACTGGAGAACGCGTTTCTGCGTGACAAAGATGCGGCGATCGACAATTGCGACGAGGACACCGGTTTCGCTGAATCCCTGCTGGACGCTATGCTCTCGAACTGCAGGGACCCGCCATTTCAGAAACGGCACGCGAGATCGGCCGCGTCTAGACAGGGGAAAAATAAACTGGACACCGGCAGGCAACCACCGTCGTCTGCCTACGGTATTTCCGGCGGCGTGCCGAAAGTCTCCAAATGGACCAGGGTGAAAGCTGCGTTCAAATGGGAGAGGGCTTGCACGAACGACGCCGAAATAACGGACGCGACGGCGACAACAACGCCGACGACAACGACGACGATCACGTTCTCGCCGGTCGCGCCTGTTAAATACCATAAACTCGCGGACGCGGACATCGGCGAGCTGAAATGCTCCAGCTTGTCGTCCTGCATCAACGAGGTTTACGATAAGGGAACGCCGTTAGATCAGACTTCGTTCAACTCTTTGTCCAACGAAGGATTCTATGAGTGTACGAACTTCTTTCATTTTTGTCTGGTTAGATATATTCCTTACAACTAACCGCAGACTTGTACTTATTGGTAATATCGAATTTTCTGGGGCAACTGCTAATTCTGCTAATTCTGCTAATTATGAATATGAATGTGGTTTTTTCTGTATTTCGTCTTCTGTGCAATGTGTGCAAGTTTTTGTTGAAACGTGTGGTATTGATGGAAGCTTGCATTCGATTGTCCGTTTTGTTTGTTTCACGCGTTTTAATTTTTGTTCAGGGCCGCGGCAAAGTGTCGCGCATAATTTCGAATCTCAGTCGAGTAAAAGTGAAAGTGGCAAAAAGGGAGAGAATAAGAATTGTCGTAACGAATCGATCGACAATGATACTGTCACCTTGGATACCGAGCAGGTGAAAAATTCGGAACTAACGAACGAGGTAAAACTATCTGTTAATGCTTAACGGTTGAAAAGAGTGATTAACTTTTATTTCTTATTATTTATTCTTGAAGATAAATACATTTTGCATCGTTGCATGTACTGAACAGATCTCGCTTTAGACTAATATCTCTGCTTATATTCGAGTTTATTGTATCAGGTAACGGAGAACATATGAGAAAAAGAATATTCAAGCATGGCAAATGATATACATGTATGTAAGCCACGTTTCAGATCAGACTGTCTAGATTGTAGATAATCACTCGAATTTTTATCGTAATTAATTGACGGACATTGTGACACCAACTTTTCTCTAATTGTAAAAGGTCATTAAAAGTGTCGATATAAATTATCTTGTCTGAAATAGGGCCAAGAGCCTTGCGAGATAATCCTTGCGCCTTAATGTATGGCCACCGTGAAAACATATCTAGAAGAGGGAATCTTGCTTGTCGTCCTCTTATGGTAATGCAGAACTAATCACATGGACACGAACCCAAAGTACACTGCCAGCCAAAAGTTTAGGACTACCAGGCATTTCGAGCTGTACAGAAACTTCATGAAACTATCATGAGGAACATCTAAATAGTAGAATATATTTAATCAAAGTTAATTACCATCAGTCTCTGTAATATCCATTTCGAATTAACGAATCGTTAATGAACATTTGTGTAACTAAGAAAGTGGTCCTAAGCTTTTAAAATTTGTCAGGCATTTAAAACAAATTTTAAAACACTGTCTACACAAGTGTACACTTATTTATAAAAACATTAACATTATGCAATCGATTGTATCCGTTATTGAAATGCAATTTGTATAATGAAAATTAGATGAATCAAAGGAATCCACTGATTCGCATTACATCGGAAAAAAATCACACGACGTGCTCGTCGAGTAAACTGAACGAAAAGGAAACAGAATCGAGATCAAAGGCGACCACGCCGATCTTAACGATTCGAATACCCTCGCGCGAAGAGGATGCCAAATGTACATCCTCGCCGGAATCACACTCGCCACTGTTTTGCAACGCAAATATACCTGACGGAAATTCTTTGCAACATAGAAGAAGATACCAGGAGCTGCTGGCCAATAAAGATTTCAAACGACAGGTGAACAAAACTTTCCATTCACTTTATTAATTAAATTCAATATACATACATAATGTTTGAACAAATTTCTTTTCGAAACTTTATCGCTACTCTTCGAATTGTAAAATTCTGCTCTAGAATTATCTAGAGCGTCGTTGAGCTTAACTTTAAAATTTACAGCTTCCTAGGAGAAAATGATATATCTGTGTATGAAATATTTGTATGTGATTTTGATTTCAACGCAGCAATCACTGGGCGAGGAGTCGATCGTTCGAAATAGAAAAATGCAAGCGCACGACTCCAAATGGAACAAAGTTAGACGAGCGTTCTTAACGAATTCAACGCTTAGCGTCCCATCGAGTCTCATCGGCTTCGCTCCCAAGCAAATGCTTCTTCAAGACGGTAAGTACAACAACGTTCCTATATTTCTCTTACTTCGGCGCAATTACCACACTGGATAATCGACAATCTCACTTCCTCCGTCCGTGTCTGGCGGCGTGAATACAGTCGTCCAAGTGTCGCGACAGCTCTCTGCTTCTGCCGTGATACAATTTCGAGACGTTGCTTATTGTCGACCTGTGGTATTCCAAAATCTCCCGTTGCAGCTCCTCGATTTTCGCCAGGCCGGCTCTCGCGTTCATAGACGTTTTCTCCAATATTTTCTCCGCGTAGCTACCGTTCTCCTCGATGCATTTGCCCAATGTTATCGGATTCCTGCATTTACGACAGGCCAGCACCAGAGCTTTAGCACGCTCGACGCAGAATTGCGTATCGCGTTCCAAATTATTGTTGATCTCGTTCAATCGTTTCACTTGCGGCTCGATATTGCACTCCAGTTCGTCGAAAGCCCGACGAATCTGCTCGCTGAGGGACAACACGGACTTTCGTTTCACGGAGCCGAACGAAGGATCGAGCAGTAACAACTTTTGCAGCTGCTTCTTAAGACCGTACAAATATTCTTGTAACTGGTCCTGCTCGTTTCTTTTGTACCCCTCTATATCGCTTCGCAGTTTGTCCAGCAACGATTTCGATTCGACTTGGATCTCCGTTAATATAGTTTGCGCCTGACTCGTCACGTTTTCGTGCGCCTCCCGATAATCGTCCACGGTCGTCTTCACTTTACACTGAAATCGCGCAAATCGTTCAGGTAATAATAACAGCGTTTATTGTACTGGTAACATCCTTTGGCTAATTATATATCATGGGTATATGCGGTATTCATTTTGAGTCGCTCGAGAAATTGCGATAACAAAAGGTGAGATGGAAATAGTAGAAGCGATCTGTTTTACCTCTGACACGAATTTTGAAGGCAATACCTTTCCGCGTACATTTTCGTTGGATTCGTTTTTAATACATTTCTCTCGGCATTCCTCTTTCTTCGATAGAATCGCTTTTCCCTTTCTGACGTGCTGCGGCTCGCCGCATATTACTCTTTCGCCGCATCCATGATTGCGCTGTGAAAATTTTTGGATATTCGTGTGGATGTTTCGTGTGAGGGGTACGACAAATTTTGCGATCAACATGCCAAATCTCGGAGAAAAATGAGAAATATTCAAGCCATCGATTTTGGTCGGCGACAAATGAAGTTCGATGATGGTATTATTTAAACTGTACAGTTAAGGGAGCACTGTAATGTGAAGTTTGGAGTGGAAATATACGGGGGATAAAATAATGATTATTTCTCGGAACGTGAGAATCGACGAAACAAAAATTCATTGAAATTACACTTAATCCGTAGTGAAATATAATTGGCCAAAATTCGTACACTGCGCAACTAACTTTCTGCGTCGAAGCCACCCTTAACATATTTCACAATTTACAACATATTATTTTATTTTAAACGTTTGATTCTTCCACCGTTCCACCAGAAATAGAAGCGTCGGTAAGCTGCAATTACACGGACAGCGCGGAAGATATCGAGAAAATGTCGCGTCTCAACAGCCGCGTCGATACACGACGAGATTATCAAGCGCTTCGTGAAAAATTAGGAACAGAGTTCCATCGAAAGCTCGCCGAATGGGAACGTTTAAAAAATATGCCGGCGCTTTCTATCGCGAAGGACAGTCGCGAAATGTCGTCCAATCTCCTAAGCCCCCGTGAAAATTTGCTGTCCGAGGAGAGGCTGACACCCGATTTCAAAAAGAAACTGCAGGATTGGAAACGCGTGAAGAAGATACGACGGGGCAGCGCTCCCTTCGAGCAACAGAGAATCAATCGACGTCGCTTGACCGATTGGCAACTTTGGAGATCACCGTCGAACAGAAACAAAGAGATCGCTGGTTTCCGCAGTAAATACGATGCCGGGGAAATTGTTCAGGATGGTAAAACTCATCTCTGCGAGGATTTCGTTCGAAAAATGGAGGCCTGGAGGAAGATGAACGAGACGAACAATCAGGATGCGAAAAACTCTATGGGGGCGAGATCACGCGGGCTTGGAATAACGAGTGGCATCGACGAAAGCGAATTTCTAGCTTTAGAAAGGGTGCTGTCGATTTTTAATAACAGTAGAAAGAAGGGACGAAGGGAGGGCGACGTTCAACAGTTGGACGAGTGTTTCGATGGAGACGCAAGGTATACTATGCGTTAATGATATACATACATATTACCTTGATAGTGTAATAATATGACGATAAGTCTAAATGTAATAACATAATAGTAAATCGCGAAATATATTTGACTAAAGGCTGTACAGTGATGGAACACAAAGTGATACCAATCCTAACGAAGTTCTGGTCCGGACTTCTGTCGGTTCTTATCGGTTCGAAGGTATATCGCGAGAGTTCACGAGAAAGTTGTACGATTGGGAAAGGTACCGCGGGATATCGCCCACGTCTTCAACTTTCCGCCTCCTGGGGCCTGCTTATACACCGCTCGAGAGGCAAACAGCTATCGAAACGTCAGCAGTCGATCCAGCTATGACAAGTAAAATAAAATGTTACTAATAATCGACGGTGTACGTTGTAAATACGTGGCAATTTCTAACAATGGTAATTTATTCAGGGGTTGAGTGCGACGAACCAGTATTGATTAAGGTCAGCAGATTGAAGAGATCGAAATCGGTCGGCAGTCTGACCGAAAGGAGCAAGGAAAAGGGATTCTTCTTGCGTCGTTCGAACAGCTTACGTCTCCTGGGATTTCCTATGAACAAGGGATTTCAATTTGTCGACTGCGCCAGTAATTTGGCCGTGTCCAGTAAGTCTTACACCATTCACTTCATTCGACCAGTCTTAATTCGCGGAAGCCGATAATTACATTTATTTCTCTAAAAATTCTACTCTCGATTTCCAGTGGACCCTCGAACGACCGGCGACACGACCGAGGATACCATGGACGATTCTGAACCAGAAGCGATGATCGTTGACATCGAGGACGTTATCGAAGAAACGGCGAGCCCCCTTGAGAGGGTGCAACCACGCCAAACGCCCGTGTATTCGGTCGCAGCCAGCGAAACGACTAGCATCGCCGTGCCCCTTGGCACTGTCACGTCCAGCCACGAGCCGTCGCCGATATTTTTAATCGAAATGGAGGACAGCATGGACGAAAACCACTGGCCCCCGAAAGTATGCAATCAGAGGAAAAGTTTCTCCAGCGAGGGCAGCTCGAGCATGGAACATTTCGTAATGACGAATAGAGGTTGCACGAACTACGACGACATAGAATCAGAGAATTGGTCGAACGCGAACTCGCCGAATCAACGAGTTCACCGTTTCGACGATAGAACGGACAAACAGCGTGCAGAGTCGGATAAAAATTCTGTGAAATCGAATAGTTCCATTTCGTCAATGGAACTTCCGGCATCGAAAGATCACGATGCAGAGAAATCAATGGGAATGGCGAACGAAACGAAACGGATGAATTTCTTCAGGTATGCGCGATAGGTGTGTGCAATACAACGTGTTTGGGAGAAATAATTGTATTTTAATTAATATTTCTCGTGACAGAGAGATCTCTCCTGTTGCTTCGATCAACGGGGATAACGAAAACGAGACCGTTGGAAGAGAGAACGACACCGACGGTAAGCCCAGCAATGTACAGTAACGGGGTTCTGAAATTGGTTACGAAAACCAAATAAAGAATTGCTATGTTTTCCGTTCTAGAAACGGACGAAAACAGTATTGTCCATGAAAGGAATCTTGGGAATCGTTCTAACTTTGGCGCAAGCGTAAAAGAAATGACGGTAGATTTTGTGAAGTTCTATGTCGCATCGCAATATTCCAATTTATCGCTCCGTTTCCCAAATATTGTTTCGCTTCGATAACTTCCCTAAGGTCGGTCCTCGTGAAACGCTACTATCGAATGAACATTACAAAACCAAATGAGAATCTTGCTCCCCGTAGAAATATATCGTTCGCACGTTCTTTCGGATCGTTTCCCCTCCGTCTCGCGGATACACGGAACAACGAAAGCAATAATAACAATAAGAAAAATCAGAGAAAACGTATGTCTTCAGAAATAAGTTTTACCATAGAGCAACTAAAATTAGCAAGGTGTCGGCACAACCAGGATTCGTCGAGCGAGGACGGGCACAGCGGGAAGGACGACGATCACCTGGAACGGAACGCTGAGGTCGGTAACAACGAAACCGACGTGGCTGAAGCGACGATCGAGTGCAACAACGATTACGAGGAAGTGATCGTGAATCGCGACGGGCCCCGTTGCTGTACCTTCAGAGACATCCGATCACTGGATAATCGTGTAGAGGAGAATCGAGAAATCTCGCCGCAAGCGTCGACGACTAGTCGAACAAGTAAACGACGTCTTGTATTCATTCGTCAAATACGTAAAATACGGAAACAATATATTGCGATTGATTTCAGATAAACTCGATCGCAGTGCATTCAACGATGGTTTCCCTTGCACCAACCGCGCGGCCGACTATTCCAAACGAATCGAAGAGAACTACGGCGTAATAAGAAGCGAGGCGCCCAACGGATGTCGCGGCGCGTCCAAATTCGAGCTAAGTCGAGTCTCATACGATTACTGGAATCGCGAGGACGAAGGCAATCCTTCGAAGGAAGCCGTCGCCGACGCGAGATCGACGACGAACGCGGAACGACGAGCGTCGCGGGACGTCGATAATGTCCCCGCGTTTCTGATGCTACGGGCAACGAATTCGCGCACCGGCGATAATCGCGGCGAGCCAACGATTCGAACGACCGCGTACACGGTGGCGTCTCGCCGCGAGGAGCGTTGCCTTCAGAGAATCATTATTAACGAGGAAACGTTGAACAAAATCGTCGTACCGACGGCCGCAGCCGGTTCCACGGAAGACGCGAAAGCTGCGGCCGACGCGAGAGGACGTTCCGCGACGGTGGACACCGCGGAGGGTGGCGAACGTCGATCCGACGTCGATCGGGCCGCGTCGATCGATCCATGCGCGGCCAACAAGAAACAGAGCTCAAATTCTCCCGGTCGAAATGTTTTCATCAAGACGAAACGGATAATATTCTCGCCGTTTCGACGTTCGGAGGAACGTACCGCCGGTAAGAAGGAGAGCGACGCGACGGAGCAGGATCGACTGCTGTCGGCTAAGGACAAGAGCAAATCCAGATCGTCGTCGCCGAGAATCAATCGCCAGGACGCCCTGTTGAGGATGTCCCTGTCGTTGCCGTGGCCGCTTCGTTCGTCCTCGAGGGATCGCGATGGAAAATCGACCGACACGGAGAGGAACGACAAAGAGAAACGGACGATCGCAACTGCGCGTGGTCGTGAACGTCGCGAGACCGCGGTGAATTCGGAAACATCGTGTTCGACGGAGGACGATATCTGCCCGGCTCGAACGAAAGGGGAAACGTCCATCGTCGAAGCCAGGCATTCGTCGTTCGAGTTAACCAGACGACGTAACGAGCTTCAATGTTCCATCGAGCAGGGGAATCGATCCGCGAACTTAACCACCGGGTTGATCGCGAGCGAGCAGGAGACTCGAACGAACTCGTTCAGAAGCAGCCTGCCCACGCTGAAGGACGAGGACGAGATCAACGGGGCGGTGTCGTTCGGAAGATTCGATCCGCGCTCCTCCGATCTGATGTACAAGCTGAACATTTTGTCGAACGCGGTGGCGAAACGGGACGGCAGAACGGGCACGATCCGCGAGGACTACTCGCCCGTGGAAACGCATTCCCTGAGGATACGTCGCGCGAAGGAGGACTTCCTGTCCCGACGCGGTGGTCCGCTTTGCCATTCCGCGTTGGACCCGCCGTCTATCAGGGACGATAGTTTTAAGAGGCCAGCGGCTCGTTACTGCGACGAGATTTCGGAGGATCGAGAGGAGACGAGGAGCGGAATGATCGAGGAAACGAACGACGTTTCAAGCACGCCGGGATTAAAGAATAAGCGTGACGGACAAACCGAGTGGACGAAGCAGAGGAACGCGAAGGAGTTCGCGAACGAATGCGTAATGGACGATGCGTCGAGTAATTCGACCGTGTCCATGGCTGATCGCGTAAAGTCCGCCAGTGCCGGTATGATAAACGTGGATCCAGACACGTTCGTCCGTCTGACGGATAGCGATCGCGGATGCGAGTCCCTCCCGAGATCTATCTCGAAGCAGCGACAATCGGCGGGGCCTATTGCGAAAATCGTTGGGAGGCTCAGATTTGCCCGGCTGATACGCGGCAGAGAGGGCGACGAGGAGAAGAGCACGATCTCGAAACTGTGCAGACAGAGTTTGTTGATCGATGTGCGAAACGATTTCGAGAGACGCTGGGGGGACGACGATCGAAGGAAATCATCGAGGGTGGAGTTCGTCGACGACGCGAAGAGAAGTGAATAATTACGGTTTGACGGATTTACTGCGAAATAATCGTGGAAGTATAATTATGCATTACGGGAGCTATTAAACAGTATTTAAGATTATGCTGTATTAAAACATTAATATACGTTAGGGGTAGGTGCGAGGGGTATTTGTAAACTGATCGGTGCTGGAACGTCGTGGAACTGCCGTTTGTTATACGAATCGTTTGTAAGGCAATCGGTTTACGCGGATATCTAGGGGGGCTGTCTGGAAATAGATATTTAAATATCTGGAGACGATGCTGCAGGAATGATGGGGGTGTTGTTTGCAATGTTGTAAGAATAGGGGTGATAGAGGTAAAGGTGTAGCGAGCAATCGCGCAGGTAATGAATAATAATTTGATCTGAAACTATTAATAACGAGGAATCATTGAAATTACATTTTGGTTTTAATCGAATAAATTGAATATACGATATGCGTTGGTATGTTATGGACATCACAGATCTTCCTTTCGATTTTATTATTCTCCCAGGTCTACCAGTTATTTAACCCACTGTCAGGTATTTAGTTTGCATGCCGCACGAGGTGTATCTGTGCCAACAGCTTTGCGTGAAACATTAATAATCTCCGTCCGTTCGTTTTTCAAATAATTTCATCATTACGACGTTCAACTGCTGCTAAACTCGTGAACGCGACACGATAATTAATATAGCCCGCCCTTTATTTATCTAGCACTGGTGCTAAACAAAGAAGATAATTCCTTGTACAAGGAGCGTGCGCCGGTTTAAAGAAAGGAAAAGAAAAAAACTTAAATATAAACGTATCATGCGGCCGAAGTATAAGGGCAAACAAAACGAAGGGGTCGTTCCAAGTATCGCCGCTGTTTGATTAAATGAAATTAATACCCCCGGGGGTAGTTTCGAGTGGTGTGCAGAAACTAAAAGTACATAAGCTCGTGTCACGTGTGTCGAATAGTGCTCTCCCCCCCCCCCCCGCCTTTCCATTCTTCTTCGCCCCCTTTTCTTTTTTAACTTTCCCATCCGGTTTTCTGTTAACCCTCGTACCCACTTCGAGCCTCGAACCGACCCTTCCACGTGTTTCCAAACCCGTGATACACCTCTCTCGAACGCGAAAACTCTACGATCGTATTTAAGCGGATTTCGCTCGATCACGAAGCGGTCGGACAAACAATCGGGCCGAGTGAACGCGTTTCCTCTTGTAGACGATTGTGTGCTATCGCCATTGTGCCGTCGTGTCGCCAGAGAATAGAGCAGCCCTGGGAAGATTCGTGATTTATAACGACCTACGGCTCAGGAGTCATCCTGAAATATTGTCTTCCCTTTTTAACACAGAACTTTGCTCCTCTTTCGTTAGGTGAAAAATAATATTGTTACTTGTGAGAACAAAAAGAGGAATGGAGTTTCCATCGTTCCTCAGGAATTATTCTGCGGATGCTATGCTCGCGAGTGTAATACGCATTTCTTTCGCCCGTCACGTTGCGTGTTCGGTTTTCGGGCAGAAGTGTAACTGTTTCCAGGAAACAGCGTGGCAAAAGTGTTACGCGTTTCGTCCGTTTGATAGTACGTTCTTATTTCGACGTTTCGATCACAGGCACGGGAACATTTAGCGATTTAGAAAACCGGACGTCGGGCTCGTAGGATCATCAAATCCCTCGCAATGGGCGGTCGTGTTCTTCGTGGCATCCATCAGGATCGACCACACCTTCTACCTGCGTTTATTATCCGGAAGCATTCGCGGGAGCACGCTCCAAGGCTCGAAACATTAGGGGACACTGTATAGACGCCTTTTGTAGGATACGGGAGAAAAATTTCAGTTCGATCCCTTTTATAGAAGAGGCCTGACTTAATAGCTTTCCGTTGAATCTAATAGATTATGGGGCACGTATCCGTGAAGCTCCGAAATATATTTATGATTATCTTGCGGTGTATATTTAGTACGCATCTTCGGGTGAAAGGAATGTCGGTAAATTGTTGAACAATCTTGCGACGTTCCATTCGGTGATTTCATGTTTATATACGTTTGAATACTTCGCACGTCAGATTTATTTATCGCGGGCGAAGCGATTTAGTAATATTCCAAGGGGATATTTAAAATTGTTATGAATCTTTGGGAATTGAATTTTCTCGAGAACCAAAATTTTTTGCATACAATTTCAACGTATGATTTCGTCCATTCTCGACACGTTTTTGTACGCCGAGTATTTATTTCATATCTTTCGTTGGTTCGCCGGTTTACGTCTTTTCCTCTTGCCTGCTTCCTCTCCATTCATGTATACAGTTTTGTACGTCATTTCCAGTCAATGAATATCTTACTTTTGGTCAGGCAAAGCGGGCCGACCCTCTGAATAAATCATGCATCTGTAACTTTCAAATTGACCGTATAGATTAAAGTGCGCGAGTTTGTCGCGCGAGCGAATTGAAACGGCTGCTGTCAGCGATGAGACGCGATTGATTTATATACATCTGTCCGCGCTCGACGTAATTTCGGCACAGCGAGTTGCATAAAGCGGCCGTACGCGTTCGTCTTTGTACGCTCGAAATTGTTTTTTTCACATACGGTCGGATACAAATATCGATTAACATTGATTCAGTATCCACACCCGAGCAACGCTCCCCTGCAATCATATTTGCTCTATCCCGTGCTATTCTTCGTCGATCTATCATAAGGAACGAGTGCAAACAAAATCGTTGCCGAGGATAGTTACAAAAACATTGATGCATCGTTTAATCAAAGGGGTCCCGTCCGCAAAACAGAATTTACACTCGCGGCGCGCAATACGCGTCGATCGATTTCCGCGATTTCCGCAGTTTCGAGTAAAAATTTGCACACAAAGGTAAGAATCCCCGATACCGTCGTGCCGTGAAAATGGATGCAATCAATCTTGATGCGAAAAGGTGCACGAAACGGCAACGAATGTAAGCAACCGAACTGCTTACACCCGGACAAATTTCGGCCGACCGATTATATTTATCGCCTGATTCCCGCCGGCAGATTACATTATTTCGATGCTTAATGCGTTACGCCTCCGCCGTGGGTTCCTCCGGGTGGATGGTGGTTGTTCTGTGTATGCGGTAGCCGGGATACGACAAAAATATTCGCCAGGGTTTCGAGAACTCTGCGCTAAATGTACTCAAATAAAGCAATCTCCACGATCGGACAACGACAACGCGGCGGCATTTGTCTTTTATCCCTCCGTTTCATCCTCATCCCTCTGACCGTTTACCGGCCATCCCTATCTCTCTTTCTCTCCCTATCTCTCCCCCCCTCTCTCTCTCTCTCTCTCGCGCCCCCAAACCCTTCAAGCATTTTGATGACAGTGGCCACTGGTCATTGCCGACGAGGTCCAGCTTCCTCTTCTTTTGTCAAGGCGAACCCTCCTGACAATGCGAAGGTGGTAGTCCGCCGGAGAATTAATTGCTCTGAACAATATTTACGTTCTCTCGTCTAAGAGATTCCTTTCCTTTTATTTATTTTTTCATTCGCGGGCTTCATTTTTTACAAAGGCCAGAACCGAGAGATCCGCCCGTCCCGAAAGGGCCGAGGAAGATGTTGCGCGATTTTTATCGAGTTTGCAAATATTTTTTCGTGGTCTGTCCGCTTCGCGGGTGTACACGTGCGTGTGTTTCCTTCGGTTCCCGTGTACGCGCAGCGCGATGGTATGGGAACGTATTTTGGGGAGATACGATATTGCCACGCGACAGACATTTGGATATTTATTGGGATCGAAATGTTTCTAGCGATTTGTTAAATCATTTGGGAATTACAGTTTTTGGATTTGCTCGATGTTTGATGAATAACGCGCAATCGATCCCTGGGAATATTTGTGCTCCTCTTTTATTATATGTGCGCCGTGTTGTTCGAGTCGAGAAATTGTTGGGGAAAAAGGGCCGGTGGATGTTAGCAAAAATTTTCTTGTATTTTTCTGTGTACTTTTATATTTTTCGGGTCGAAACCGGGGGCTGCTTGTTTACCTACTGCTGTTTGGCAAACTTGGCACTTCTCTATACAACCACGATTTACACCTAACGCCGTGTATCTTGAGTTTAGCACCGAGGATATAGTGCTAATCACAGGGGATGGAACTACGCGTCGACATCCCTTTTTGTATTTCGATATTAATTTCGTTCGTATCATACGGTTTATGTATTTTTAATATCGTTCGCAGCGAGAATTATTCTCGCCCTTTCGTGACGATTCAACTTGTTGAAATTGCCACGCGACCAAATGCGATCTGAGACAGTTAGTTTCGAAGTAATTAAAAAATGACTAGATACATCGTCGGCAAGCGTGACGATTAATGGATCGACGGCCTCGCGATTCTTCTTTTCTTTTCATTAATAATTTCTTCCATTCATATCCATTCTCACTTACCTGCATTTTAGTGTACAGTAATTTACGCTAAACTACTTCCTTCGAATAGTATGCCTGCACGAGACATCATTGCTTATATCAATTGAACGATTGCCCCGCGGTGCTCGCGTGCGAATGAAATGAATCGACAGAACAGAAATGATGGGACAGAAATTGCGAAAAGGTGAAAAGAGCGAAAAGATGGCGAAAGAAAGAAAGGAGAGTCATCGTTGAAGAAAGGAGGCTGCAGGTTCTCAAATTGCAATGAAACCGGGCACCGACGCGTCGCGTGGGTTTCGTATGACGACCAGACCACCGATGACGACGCGCTGTTTTTCTTTCGCCCCGAATATATTCTTCATCCCTTATGATCTGCATATATTGTATGTATATTCGCGAATTTAAAGAAATTTGTGAATATCTTGGGAACTTCGTCCTATGACCGTTGCACTATAAGTAACTCTTATAGGAACACGAGGAACAATTAATACAATATTGCAACTTAACTAATTAATAGTGTTACCAGTGGATACTTTGGAGAAGTTCTTTTCCTAGAATATTGGGAAGGGTAGAATAGCATACAACTTCAGGATTTCATAAAATAATTATATTTGTTGCTTAATTTGTGCCATTTCAGTCTCAAAGAGCGCATTAACGTTTCTAATAAATTATAAGTACCTGACTTATTTCGCTTTATGGTACAATACTAAATTAAACCGTGTACTCGCTAAACTATTATCTACTATTGTACAATATTTACACGGCGTCTAAGTATTTACATATCTTCGAAAATCCCCCCCCCCCCAGATGTACACCCCTTGCGCGTACGTCGCATAATAAATATTACATTAATAATAGCACTGGAGAATCGTTCAACGTTTAATATTATATAATACAAAAGAAGATAAACGAATGGAAGCGTATAAAATCTGAAGGAAACGATACATTTTTTCCGCATATTAAAACTTTCATATATACTACAAGAAAAATAATGACGGACTCCCCGTTCGTCACGAACGTAGTCTCGTATAAACGAACTAAACGATACGATCGTCGTTCGCAATCTCGCGTAACAGATTTTCAACACAAACTTCATCCGACCCCCATATTCCTATGTACAAACAAGGATGCAACTCCTTCGATCATCAAACAATTCCACTAACACCTGCCCCTTCAACGTTCCGCGGGGCCCGTCGCGAGGCGACCGTATTTACAAAAAAAAAAAAAAAATGAACGAAGAGTCCCGTGAAAACGAATCCGAAACCGAGCGACCCTCATTGCAGCAAATCGTACAACGCCGTGATGTACGACTGCGCCATTTGAAGCGTCTCGTACTTCGACAACTGTCGGTCGTTGCCCAAAGACGGCAGGTACGTTCTCAGCCTGTCGAAAGCTTTGTTCAGATTCTGCATTCGTCGTCGTTCCCTGGCGTTCGCCGCGAGTCTCCGTTTCCGCACGATCGTCGAGCTGACGTATTTGCCCCTCCTTCTCGCCGCGTTGCGATCGTGACCACCGGCCCCGTCGATCGTCGAACCAACGTGATCCGGCCCGTCACTCATTTCCGGATCGTCCTCGCTGTCGATGTCCACGATCCTATCCGAGAACCGGCTCGAATTGCTCGTCACGCTGCCCCGCGACGACTGTCCCTTCTCGTGCTCCGTTTCCGCCTCGGCGTCTACGGTGCCGTCCGTGTCCGCGTCCATGCTGTTCACCTCCTCGCCCAGATCGACGATATTTATCGCCCGTTGCGCCGTACCGACGTCGATCGCCGACGCGTTCCTCTTCGCCGCGTACCTCTTCTCGTCCATCGAGCCCAACAACCGATACGTCATCGGCGTGGCTATGGTCTCGGGCTCGGACGACATCGACAAAGTGGTAGCGGGGCTGACCGATCGCAGACTCGCAGCCGGGCTAGGCGTGTGCCAACCGTCGCTGCGATTACCGTCGTACACGATACACTGGGGTATCGTGATCGTGTTCACCGATGGAAGATCGACTTTGCTCTTCGAATAAGCGTAACTCGGCAGGTCCAAGTAACCGCAGGACACGGGCTCGTCCTCCCTAGGCGGGAACATGTATCCGTAACGAAACATCTCTTGGAGTTCCATCGTTGATCAGATTCGTTACACCGTGGCGTGAACACAGGCGTTTGGGTGGTATCGAACTTTCACTCGACAGAACTGTATTACTGTTGCCCGATGCCGTCTACGAAGTCCCCTTTGTTTTATCCTCGATTTCTTCACTGGGTTTCCACTGTGTCGTCGACGGTACGCGACTGACAGCCGCGTCGATCGTCGTTCGTTGTCCGTTCTCGTTTCGTTGTAAAAATCGATCGAGACCGATCGTATTTCTCCCCGTTGCAACGTATTAATATTATAAAATTATAATATTTCCCCTCTTATCCCAAGTGCAGACTGCGACGGGAAAACGTGATTTCCTTTTTGATACTCTGTGCGCGCATGTCGACCCGACTGCCGGGGTGATTCTGAAGTCGGCCGGTACACGGCCGGTGGATTTATGCGTTTTCGGAGCGAGGCACCCTCGTGCAGCACGTGCCGTTCGACCAATGAGAACACGCCGTTTCGCCCCACCATTTCTGCGGCGAGGTAAAGCCAACCAGCCCCGAGTATGCGAACAGTTAATGCAACAGGTGGCGTCGGCGCCTCCAACCTGCACGATCATACATAAAATCGCATAACCATTACCTGGTCCTTTAGCTACGTCCACAGGTACACGGGTGTATCTATGGATTAGCGTGCACACGTGATGGAGCATGCGTGTGCTCTCCGGAGAAAGCGCAACGCGCGCAGGTAACAGCATCGTCGACGCTACATTAACCCTTTGCCCTCGAGCCTTTCTCGCGGCGCGATGTCGCAGCGATTCGCAATTTTTCCTTTTCTTTAAATTGCGGGCAAGCGCGTCGCGATTTTTGTTACGGAATTGTTGCTGCACGCGCCACGCCAAAATTTGTCCGCTCCTTTCGTGGAAGTACTTCGCCGCGTAAAGGGTGAAACATTAATCGGAAGAATCTTCGCGGCTGCGAATCGCGATCTTAAAATACAATCCGTCGCGGTGGCAACTGGGTTGATCGTAAGATAGTTTACAAAAATATTATCGGGTTGTCGGGCCTCGTTCATCATCATCCCGCGAAATGTTTTAAATAAAATGGTCTCGCGTTCGAACAATAAAATTCGACTGTATTATTTGTTTTATTTTATTCGATTTTATTTATTGTCGATCGCCCGGCGCTCCGCGTACGTCGCCTCGAGCAACGACATGCACGGGTATATTTGTATGTACATACGGAAGCGTCAGACCGCGTATTGATTCGTCAGATTTTAAACAACCGGCGCGCGACGAGATAAGTCACGTCGATTGTCCACAGACGTGTGCAGAATTGATGCAATAATTATCTGCAGGAAAGCAGAACGTAGAAACTCAACGTGTGAATAACTCATTAACCGGGGAACAATGCTCGGAGGATTTGAGTAAACGATGGTAAGAGGGGGTTTAAGCAAACTCGAACTGGCGAGCCGATCGGGTGAAGCGATTGCGGAATGAAGAACGTGGTCCAGCGCAAATTTACCTTGGGAAAAGAGCGGATCGTATCTTCAAAAGGGTGCAAATACCTCAGGGGCGTAAGGTCCAGTTACATTTTTACTCGCTCAATTAGCGAAAACAGGTAGGATAAAGTTTGCGGCGAGCACGACGGTGGTCCGAGGCAACCCGATCTCTGTCATTCCCTTCGGACACAGCCGTCTTGGATTTCGGGATCGTCCCACCAATGTCCTAAAATTCTTCCTAAGTAGCGACACGATAATCCTCCGCTTAAAAACCTTTCGTACCCTTCGTACATTTTAACGAGAGCAATCGCGCAATAGCCGTGTACACAGGCGTTCCCTTTGTCACGGAACGAGTCGTCCCTCGCGACGTTACGCGATGAGGATCTGTAACGGGGTACGTACGGGATTGCCTTTACTTAACAGAAGGTGGAAAGCAGAGGTTCGTGAATAGGAATGAAATAAATTTGACGTCCCTTTAGCCCCGCGGTGTGGGCGAGCAAACGATTAAGGTCGTCTCGCGTTGGAACGATACGTTTGGTCTGATATGCACGCGGTTAGTTTAATTTGATTAACGCGCCGAGATTCATCAATGAGAAACTAATCAACCGCTGTAGAAACGTTTAAATACAAAAGGTGGAGCATCGATCGGGCGGCTTCGACGGTGAAGTTTTTTCGACGCGGTGCCGGTAGCTCTCACGCGTTTCTCATCGGTGCGCGTTCTCATTGTGCGTCGAGCGTATAAATGGTGCACAATTAAAAAAAAAAAAAAAAAAAAGAAAACAACAAAAACTAAGTGAGCATAATTGATAATCAGTAGGATAGCAAATAACCTTTTACATGTAAAAACATCTGCCATTATCAGGCGAGAATATCCTTCCGTTGAATTGGGATGCAATTTAAAAATTGATTGCTTCCATTTATTATGTTCTTGTTTCAGGACGGAAACTGGGACGAAACCAATAATTAAGGCTGCGAGGTGGTACGCTCGTCTGTGTCTATCCTTACCCTATTCGTCTACACTGCAGGTCCTACGATAATACCTCAACCTTCTACCCTCTCTACCCTTTGTTTCCACCGTCCATGCTTACCTGCTCACTCTGCCGGTGTACCAGCTCGGCCTGCTCGCCTCTATCCTAGCTGGTCGTAAGCTCCCTAAAGAACTCTCGAATTTTTGCATCAATTAGTGCAGCCATAAACGAGCTAACGATAAAGATATCTCCTAAGTAAATAATTCTTCCGCGCGGTTCTTCTAATTGCACGGTGGCCGATGGAGGAGTATTATTTTAAATTAAAGACGGAAAAAAATAATACCGTTCGGATTAATGCGTCCTTCTCTTTCTCGTTCCGGAAACGGGTGTAAACGTACGCCACTGTCGAAGAATGCAGCCGCATGGTAATTCGTTTGAAAGCAAAAGTGGCGACAATGTATCGAGGAGGCAACGGTTTGATAAGGTGGCACGCGAAGGAGAAAAAGGAACGAGATCAACAAGGAAAGAAAAAGTGAAGCAACAGAAGGGGATAGTCCGCCGGTTGAAATGAGCCGAGGTGGGTCCGCCGTGGGGATGCACCCTGGGCGTGAGTCGAGTAATTAAATACAAAGTGCGCTCATTTGTGAGCTCGGTGGCAAATAACATGTTATCCGGCAACTGGTGATAATTTATGAGAACACCGTGCAACGCCTGTCCGGCCCACCGCGTGGTTAACTCTCGTGGATCCTTATATACGCGATACGCATACGCGTATAGGTCTCCGCAATAAATATGCATCGAGGAATAGAGACGTTTGCCTTTCGCAGGCAAACGGGGCAAACGGAATGTCGGGATAGGAATATCGGAATAATTATCCATCCGTTTCGTCTAGCTCCTATTCACGTTTCCCATCCACCCACTTTTGCTCTCGTTCCACAACGTTCTCCATTCTTATTAATCATTCGTCAACCGACAGATATCTGCATTCCCCGTCTTCGGATACCATTAACCGATGTCTCAATTAAATCCAGCAATCGTCCGAACTTTTCTCGTTCCGCGACGACGAGCACCACGCGCTGTCCAGCAACGGGCGAGCCAAAAATTATGCTCGTTACCGGCACTAACAACGCGCAATCCACTCGACCCCTCAATTTCACCGATCTATCCTGCCGCACAATATCATCCCCCCCCCCCCCCTTCAGTAACGCTTTCTTCGAAGATGAACTAGGTGATATCCTCCTTTTTTTTTCCTCTCCGTCGAAAGGGGTCATTAGCAACTGATTCGCTAAGACACGCCAGACGCACCTCCGGCACCTGTGCTTCCGAAAACGAAATCACGCGCTATCAAGAAAATAGATCGGGGTGTTGTATACCACAACGGGCCGACCGTTCGCCTATGTTTTAGAACTTGCCGTGTCTAAAACCAGACAGGGGAGACGCGTCGAAGCTTGTTAAGGGGTGCGTGCCGAACCGATTCCCGGAATACAATTACCGCATTATCCGGTTCCGCTTTCGAATTCCTCATTTTGTCCTTCCGAAACCTGGCTCGACGCGCGTCGTTCCGCCGCTATTCGTGTTCGGGCATCGTAGACCATTGCGGGCCGTCGAGTCGCGTCCGGCAGCAAGCGTGTTGCCCCCGAGAGTCGGGCTGACTCTTTGAAAACGGCGTGGCGAGCCTAGAAACCGCATCCATTCTGCTCGATCTATGAAATTGCGAGTTTCAAGGATTTTCCCCGTCGAGGCTCTCTGCAAACCGTAACGAAAACCCAGCGTTATTACCGACCCCTTCCTACCGCCGTTCATGACACGTCGTTCGACGATCAATCATTCGCTTTGGTTCGGCGAACCACGGCATGCACGCGCATCGACGTTCAAACGCGAGAAACGCGAGTAAGTTGAACTCGCGGCTCGCGTTCGTCGACGACGTGTCGCGGAGTTTCTCGACGATCTCGAACGATGAGCGACGGGTGGAAAAGCTCGAAAAATCTGCGAGGAGGACGGATATTGCGAAATACGAGAGCGAGTTTCGTGGAAATCGTAAAATCAGCGAACGAGCGTTGTTATAGAGAACTTCGGTGGTCGGGGCGCCACCCTGAAACCGTGGCGACTTCGAAGCTAGTCGTTTATCCGTGACTTTGTCCTGTTCTGTGAAATTTCACGAGTGATCAGCGATTACGTCCTGAAAATGGTATATCGGTGCGTGGGCAAATAACTGGGCGGCGTGCCGGTACGTTCAAACGCGCCAACAAGTAAGAGAAACGGCTACCAGAACGAAATAAAGTTATTGACCATAATTGTCGTCGTCGTCGGGCAACGGGAGACAACGATAGACCCTTTGGTGGTCGCCGGATCTATGTATGCGTCCGCAAGAAATCGTTTAACAGAATTGTGCGATCGATCGATCGAAGCATATTATTTAATCATGTACCTATCTAACTAGAAACTATCTCGAGATGGTTTCGATACGAATTGTGCACGCGCAAGCAAGCAATAGAACGGTACACCGACGTGGAAGTAGAACGGCGACGACAGATTTGAATAAAATTAATAAAATTTTAATATATTCCTCTGAAAAAAAATAAAAAAGCGGAAAGATCAGAGTTCGTTATACTCGCTGCACAATCCTCCCTTGCTTTAATTCAATTCGAAGGCGCGTAGCATCGTTATGGACGTAATATATGTACTGTAATATGGTAACGATCGCGGCGAGCCAGCCCACGGGAAGGTAGTCGTAATTAACTTAAGCCTAATAGAGCGTTTAGTAAGGGATACTTTGGGGTAGGTCCATTGTATTAGCATAAATCATGGAGGCAAATCTCTGGGCCATAGATGAGGAGCAGTTTATCATAGTTCACAAATGAAGGGGTTACCAGACTGTTATAAGTCGCTCGTAATTACGACAGCGAACGTTTCAAAGGATTTTCCGCCGTGATCACCTGGCCGTGAACGCGTTGAGACTTTTCTCCGCGTCAGATACCTGGACACCGACGGTCCTGGGGCCGAAGAAGAAAAATAGGGCACCGTCTGGTTAAACTGTATTAATATAACGCGCAACGTGGTCGAAATTTTACGGCAATTCGAGTGAACATCGTAGCGCATGGATATTATAATCTTTCCTCTCTGCTGAATATTTTGAAAGCGAAGAACGACGAAGAATAAAGGATGACGAAGTAGATATGGCCGATCACCGTCACAATTTCGGATTAAGTCAAATGCCAATTATTTGCTTATTATACATTGCTCGGCCGTGTTCGATACAATTTGGAGAGCATAAAATTCGTATATGGATTGAAGCGGTTACCGGTAACAGGATACGACACTACTTAATATTCGGTAGAGAAATTGAATATAGTGTTACAATAGATTGTTAGCGGAATCTGTATGCAGAAGTTAATGTTCGCGAGCCGCCTGTGTGGTCTCGAATATGAAAACGCTACTTTGCAGCGGTTTTCGGGGATGGGATAAGGAGTTCAATGAAACGCACTGTTTCGCTCGCTCCGATTACGGTTTATTTAGATTGTAGGAGCTTTGCATAATACTTTCGACGTAAGAACAGTGACCGTGATTTGAATAACTTCGTCCTTGAAATATGGTAAATGCGGCGAAAATTATTCGATTCGAGGATGAGTTAATTTAAATTATCTTTCGATGCGTGCAATATTCGTACCGCACCGATCCGTCTTCGAAAGTGATCCGAATACGAATCATGACGGGGTAAGGTAAAAAAATTCAGGGAACATATATTTCACTTCGCCGCCCCCTTCCGACCATTTGTAAAATTCCTTTTCCCTGGAACGATTTTAACCCTGAATGTAGGTAAAAGCGCAAAAGGGATCGGTATTTGGAACCTATGGGATTTCATGGTACCTATCACCGTGGTGTATACATATGCTCGCTGAACCAAACCCATAAAAACCCTCGTTTCAAGTTTGAAATCGTTCGCATTGGTTAACCGCGTGTTCGGGGCTATGAAAATTAAGACGGTCGGTAATGATCTGTGGTAATTAAGTCCGATGGTAGACATAATTGAATGTAGAACAGTCGGTGATCTGGATTATCCAACAAAAATAATACGGACTATTGAAAAGTAATAAGAAAGGATTTATTTCTAACGTATCGTTTCAACCCTGCACAGTGGATGATCGAATAATTATTTTAATCGCCAATATAAACGAACGACTTCGCCTCGAAGCAGTTTAAATCCGTATAATTTTTGTACCGTTGCTCTAACAATTTCGTAGCTTGTCGTATCAGAATTTCCTGTATCTCGCGATAATAACTAATCGAAATGAATAATTATTAACCCCTTGAAGGTACGATTTATGTCTACGTACGTTTAAACAAATATAGGAACACGATGCGCATATGTACACATACGTACGTATGCATGGATCGGGGCATTCTACGCGTGACAAACAGAATTATATGGATCCACGCAAAAGACCAGCGCCAGGACCGAAACCGCCCTGATTAACGTCAATGACGAGATAAATGGTTAAACATCCTAACGTGTTCAACGGATGTTATACAATGGTGACGCGATGCGAGCGACTCTTGGCGCTTTAGGAAAGCGAGCCGAGGCAATTCGACGCTATAGAAATGCTAACGCACCATAGGAATTATCAAAGGGGCCGCTTTTGCCAATGATCTACCATGTCGGATGGAAAAAACGCTGGCATCTATAGCATCGCGTGCCAAGCGATTCATTCCCGCAAACTTTTAGAATGTTACAAATTAGTACTTAAAGCTCGTACCTTCGTTCCCTTTCTTTTATTCCCGAATTTCCCTTTTTCTTCTCCGGCCGTGTGTTTCCTTCAGATTTCGTGAAATCTGCCTTCGAATGCGGTTCGGCTTTTTCACGGCGGCGTATTGTATTAACAAGTTCGCGTGATTGATTAGTTTCGTTTGAACACGTTGATCAGTGTAACGAGAGTAAAAATAGACGATGTCGTACGGTCGATTACATGGATTTGTTAAACTTTCGATGCTGATTATCCGAATTCTCCCGTTGAAATAAATTTTCGTTCCGATCCATTTATTCCGTTGCGTTGGTAATTATAAAGAACCAACCGATTAAACGAAGTATCCGAGGTGCACGGAGGGCGAAATAAAAGAAACACCTACGCGCGACCGTGCGAAGCGAGTAGTTAACTCTTAAACGCGAATCAGAGTTGCCATTATTTTTCGCCTCCACGATAATCACTGCCCTCGTGGAAATTATCGCCCGGAGCAACGTATTTCCATGATTCCAAGACGAACAGCACGAGCTTCCATAATTTCTGCTATGCCTTCAATTTCTTTCGATCGCGCCTTCAATATAAACCAATCTTCCTCGGCAATTGCACAGGTGAGGTTGCTCACCTGTCATTGACCAATCGTCAATGAAACTCTGCGACATTTTTTTCAATTTAACACCTCGCGATAGTGACGATTCAACGTACCCCGCGCAATACACAGCGGAACCGGTGCAACGGGGCGAAAGGGTTATCCAAATAAATTCCACGATGGCGAAGGAAGGTACGAAGGCGCACTTCGCGTGTTTAAGAAGCGTGACCGTGGTTGTTGAAGTGGTGGCGGCGGTGGCGGTGATGCTGATTATGGCAGACAACGATCGGAAGCAACTTAAGGGCGGGGAAACGGAATCGGGGACTAGCAGCACGCGCCAGCCACACGCCTCGAGTCTTCTTGGGCCTTTTGCCTTCATCCACGGACACGTACACCTGGGACAGTTGGCAAGCGGGAGACAAAACCCGGGAATGTTTACTAGACGGTATCCGCTTTTCTTCGATGAAAACAAAGAATCGAATTAAAGAACACGAAACCGAACAGGCACGTGTATATATACAATAGCAGCGCGGAGGAACGTGTACACGAGTACACGTACAATCGCGGATCCGCCGACTATCGTGCTATCGCATTCTGTCTGGTTTTTTGTTTTTTTTGTTCCCGTTGAAGAAATCGGAAGTGGAAGTCCACCTGTAAACGTGTCATTAAATAATACAACGTTGAACGTTCGTTCGTTTCGCAAGCTTTAACGGTGGAAACCGCGGCGACGTTTCGTGCGTATCCAAATTGTACAGTTTGATGGTAATAATAATGGGAATGGTAGTCGCGGCAATTTTTCGGGGATAACATGATTTCGTCGGGTGATAGTTCGGCGGACGGTAGGTAGATTAAACCCTCGAGGCAGCGGGTGCAACAGCCTGCTCACCGTATGCTCCCCATATGGCTCGTCCTCCCTTCGAAAAAGCAACCCGTGCAGGCTCGAGCCCTCCCCTATTAGCCTACCTTTTTCACTACCCTTTACCTGCAAATCCTTGCTATAGGTGCAACCTTGTCGCCGCTGCTAATGAATGATATTGCAACGAATCGATTCGATCGCACGGTGTGAAAAGTTTCAACGATCAAAGAACTCTTGCTGTATATAATTTACGCGTATTCGCGATGTTTGTAGGATTATTCGTTTCTTGGGTGAAAATTAAATGCAGATCGCTCGCTGTGTGTAGCAAGTGAGAACGAGCGACGCGTTGAATACGAAAATTCGTGTTGGCGTTGCTTTCGTTTCTATTCGAAGGACTATGAGGGCATACGAATTTGGAACCGTAGGCCGTTTTACGAGGACTTGTCAGACTGCTCTGGATAACGGTGAAGTGCGCACGTAAGTAAAAGCAAGAAACGCGTTACACCCGATCACTGATCAGGATGATCGCACCTCCATCACTAGCTGCACCTCCTCCGGATGTGGGCGGCGCTGTTTTTGGATCGTCTCGTCGGACATTATCGTGAATTACTCGTTAGTTCGTGAGAACTGCTTAAATTTCCTTTGTTTTCGTAAAACCGGTTCCCGTTATCATTTTTATTTTACACGCGCGGGCATATTCACGAAAAATCTGTAACGATCGTTTTCACAATCTGTGAAACGATTCATTTTATCGCAACAGTTTCAACTTCGAACGTGGATTTCACTAACATAGAAGTTTTTTCAAGTGAATTTGAATGAACGCGTTTCTCAGAAATATATATATATATATATTTAATATATATATATATATATATATATATACATGAAGTCTGCCTGTGTCAGAGAAATAAGGGACAAGGTATCTAATTATTCTTTTCGTTTTGTATCCCGTTACGCGACAAAATGACTTCGGTTGCAGATGGGTGAAAAAGGATTACCAGAAAATCTGTGAACTGTCATTAGGAGTCTTTTGTCTTTTCCTTTTTCAAGAGAAATAAATATCGTTCGATCCGATCTCTCGATAATGTATGCGCGTTAAAATAGGTGCGAAGAGCGTTTTTAAGACAACACTGCAAAGATCGGCAAACGATTACAAGATACGTATCATCTTCCTTCCTCTTCTTAGCCGCGATTCCCCCTATCTCTACTTTTCCCTACCCTCTTCTCGTGGGAATAGGTACGATCAGATTGTCAACAGCGTCAGACTCGAGTCACCAAAAAAAAAAGAAAAAAAGGGAAGGATCAACGAAATTTACAGGTACCACGTCCTTTAGTAAGATATTCCAGTTAGCTAAAACGCGCTGAACGAAAACGAAAAAACAAAACAACAAGAACACCGACCATCCTGCGGAATGCATAGTAAATGAGAGGATGAGGCTCGGGATAAGAGTCGGTAAGTTTAACGTTTGTTCTACGTTTCCTTGTTCCCCGTTAATCGATTTTTGCTCGATTTGTATTAATTGTGATTCGAAAAGTATCGCGGTGGTCACTGTTTCTTTACGAATGTATACGTCTATCAGTTCACATTGAACCGCATATTAAACTCGGCTGTTCGCTGTTTCGTTTGTGAGAATAATAATAACCTGTCAGTTCCGGGGAAATATTTTTGCGAAGCCATTCTTGTTAAACGGGGGGACGACTTTAACATTCATTGCTGTACTAACTAAAAGCGGAACGTTCTATACGTTTGTCTCTATATCTATAATTATATATGCTGACCGTCCGACGGGACCGAATTTTTATGGACTTACAGTACTCAGCAAGGGGAGTAAAAAAATATCTAATCAACATAAATCCCGAAGTCAATCCTCTCGATGCAGTATTTCGTGTCGTATTTATGAACGTTCCACGAACACAAAGCTAGACATCGCGTCGAAAGGATTGATTTTCGGAGCTACGTTGATTAGTCTTTTCCTTTCTTACTCCTCCCAGTGAGTAGCATAAGTCTACCCTATAAAGTTTTATACCCTTCTTTCAACGACCCGTGCATGTAAATAAGATTCGAAAAACTAAAATGAAGATCACCGATTTTAATTACCTATCGCTGCCTTTCGTTAACCGTGCGTCGGGGCCACGGTAATTTTACTCTCGATTTAACATTCTTATCGTATATTGAGAGCGGTACAGGTCCTGACATTGATTCGAACGTACCAACGACGCTTACAGGTGTTAACATTCACGACGTGACATCGGACACCAGTGGTCCATGGTTCTTCTCGTTCCAAATAGACCGGGTGGTCCCCACACCTTTTTTGACCCTATCTTTAAAGGATCTCGGATCAACTTCAACAACGAGCTTACCGCTACTTATTAAAGCGGTACATGGGTGAGAAGCAGATGACTGGGATGAAATCGTCTGCGTATAACATGAAAGATTGCGTGCCTTGCGAAAAGAGGAGAAAAGAACAAAAAAAAAAAAAAAAACGCGACCTCCTTGCTTCACGGAGAAAAATGTCTGCGCACGGAGCGAAGACGCGCAGGTGAGATAATAACGACAGGAATTAGGACGAAAATATTGCCAACGCGTGTGTAATCGCGAACATTTCCTACTCGCTCGACGCGTTTTAACGTAGAAATTGTTCAGCACTCGGTCACCATAGTGTAATTATTTTTTCCGATTGAATCGCTCGGCCTCGTCGATTTACGACACCCGTAAGCTGCCACGGTCTTGTGAAAAGGATCGCTGCAATTAACCGACGTGATCTCGGGAGCATCGGGTAATTGACGACGGAACTAAACCTGGAAAGTCGGGATACAATTTAACCATTTACGCGTATATTGCATACACATTTGCCCCCGCCGTGACATCCGTAATTCGCAGTTCACAGTTCGCGACATCCGTAATTGATTATTATTATCAGTCCTATGATCGCAGATACGTTACACTTTCGCTCGACCTGTGCGCGTCGAGAGCGTCGCGTCCTGCAATTCGTCGCGCGACAAACGCCTCGCAACTATCGTTCGTCCCAATTTTCGTCACTTCCTGCCGCTTGCCAGAATGTTTTTACAGCCTGTGCTTTCTCATCGCCGCGCTGGTGCAGTTACAACCGTTTCGAGGGTCGCATTGTAAAGTCATGCCGCTCTCGTCCAGCCACGTGCGCATTGAGCCATCAAGACAGATATATTGAGGAAGAGGCGGTACGCTTATTACAGGCGAACGACTCTTTTTCGGCCACAAATCAAACAATATTTCACATCGACCAACAATCGGAACGCGTACGCGAGGATAAACGCATGCAGAATGTTTTCTTGTAAATCTTACGATTTCACGGATATCGCTCTGACATTCACAATCCATAAAACGCACAATTGAGCTCCATTCGAGAAAGGAACTGTGCTCCGTACGCGCGTACACGCCACACGCCGCGCGCACGGTGGCAGTATGGAAAGCAAGGATCTGTTCAACCCTTTGCCCCGAGGATGATGCACCGTGTACGCGCAATACGCGACGCGCGACGTTCAGCAACTGTTCGTCGAGAAAAAATTTTTTAAACGTTCCCCGCAATAATGTATCGTTGTTGCAATTATTTGTGCGAATGTGTGAATGCTTGATGCGAATCACACCGTACGTCGTTGGTGATTAAACAGAGTGTCCGAGTATCGAGCGATATTTAACACCGAGTGTTCGGTATTAAATTCGTTTGCTCGTCGCACCGGATCGAACGGGTTAAATGTTCGCGTGTTCCGGTTGCTTCGAAATTAACTAGAATCACGGAATAGCGATGATTATTACCGGCGAATCAGACTGCCTACTTTCGGGCGATGACTATGGCACAGCGTACGAATGATATGGGCGACGAGGTAGGGATAAGCCAGAGGAGAAAATTATCCCGTCAGCGAGGAAGGTGAAACGTGTCTCGCACTTACGTCCGCCCACGCTTGCCACTCGTTATGACTGTAAAGAAACTCACAATGAACGTTTCGTGACCCTGTCAGCGTTTTAGCACCCTTAGCATCTTTACATTGTAATCTGATAATAGCGGGCCGAGGCATAACGTTAACTGGATTGGATTTTAACAAGACAACCTTTCTTCGCGTTCCGCGGAGAAATCGTGTCGAAAACGTGGGGATGTATGATTGCAACAAGAGCGTACGTTGATCGCTGTATTGGTTTTCGATCCGCATGGCTAATGAAATGAGATGTCACGTTGATCTGGCCATTTCGTTTCAGTACAGTGTCGAAAGTTGTCGCGTTAAACGATACACAAAGTGCGCAACGGCGCGAGTAATTGATTAACGCCACAGAGGAATAAAAATATTATTCGTCGTTTATTTCCGTTCGAGGGCAACGTTATTATTACGATCTGTCTGCGCTCGCACCTTTCTGCAGGATCGATTAATCGATTTAAACGCGTGGGACGGAAATGATTACAGCCAGCGTGCACCACCGATACTCCGCCTACCGGCGCATCGTCCGTCGCATAATCTAATAAAGCAATTAATAACTGATAATAACTTAATATGGTTCATCTTACCATGATTCCCATAATTATACGCTCGTTTATTTCGTGTATCCTGTGCTCGATCGATCCGGCGTTATTTGATTATCTAGAGAGCATGCACCGAGCTAACGAAGAGGCGGAACTGTTTGTTTTGCGGACACTGATGGACCTCTGGAAACGGCGAATTTATAACTTCGAAACTCGATCGTTCTCGTGCCGCGTGTGTTAAAACAGGTATCCGTGGCGGTATAATGTCGAACGAGTAAGATTGTGAACGCCGTCAATGTCTCGCCTGAATGTATCAACGTTCAGCAGCGAAGGCAAAAGGTATTCCTGCAAATAATTTCATCAATTATTCTCCAGAATATGTTCAATCTCAACGATGCCCGATTCTCCCCAGCTATGTTATTCGTTATTTTAATTAAATCGCAAATACCTGAGTACTGCTATTAAGATTCCTATCGAACCAAATCTGTCGGTTCAACTGTCGCTGCCCTTTTAATACGCGTGCAGATATCGAACGCAACTATTTACAATCGCTGCCGCGAATTCTCCTCTCATCGATTGCACCGTCGGCTCGGCGTAAAAATCGTCCGAAACGTGAACGTGCCTCGGAAGGTTCAACGTGACTCGAAGCACAACACTCGAACACCGGGACGAGTTCAATCGATTCACCTTCGAATTTCTAGCCGGTACCCTATATATTTAGCATATCCTCCATAACTGACAGCATGTTATTTCACCAACAAATAATACGCAAGAACCATTGTGTATCGGACGAGGAGCACTTGAGATTGGAGGGCACCCTTAAACGCTTTTAAATACACGCGGAACGGGCAGAAAGGGTGTTGGAGGGCGGCGAAGGGAGCGGAACCGTGGACAGAGGGTGAGCACGGCCACGTAGGAACGCGTGGCCTCCGCTACCTGCTAAATTACTGCGAGCAACTACACCCAACAAAGGGAACTTTCGTCTCCAATTATCGAGCGTCGCAACAGTCGAACTGATAACGTGAACGAGAGGAATTTAAAGACGCGCACGGGTACGGGACATTTGTTGTTGAACATTAATTAACTCCCTCTCGATTTTATTACCGCGAGCAAGTGTAAAATATTGTCCAACGAGAGTGAACTGTACGCGTCGAAACGTTTGTAACAATTAATGGCACAACGCGTTGTACAGTGTTGGGCGAAAGTTCTGGACTGTTATTTTATGAAAGATTTTAATCAGCATATTGTGAAGTTTAGAAATTGGTGAGTGATAAGGGAGAAATTAGGCGGTACCCTCGAACGCTCCAATATAGGACAGTATTTTAATGAATAAATAATAGTAATAACCCCCTTGTACGATAATCAGACTCCAGAAAATTTGATAGATCGTACTTTGATCGATAAATAATATTTTCCATCGGACGGGCAACTTGTGTCGCGTACTCGGCCATTTCGTCCGCAACAACTTAATATAATATTTGCATAACACTGGCAATCTGTGTATTTGAAGGAATAGGGAGCAGAGCGATGTATCATTAATGCCAATGATTGAACACTGCGGGCATTAAGACCCACGCTGCATCTCGTATTTTTTACCTCGAATCAGGACCAACAATCTCATCCCACCGTTCAAAACTTTGCCAGGCCGTACCTTCTTTCTTGTCTTTCCCTTTTTCTTCCCTTCTGTACCATCCGCCAAGATTCTTCGTTTCTTTCTTTACCTTCCCTACGTCCATGCTTCTATTCTACCAAAAACGGTTCCCACGACTTTCAACTTAAAGCTTAACTACTGACGCCTTTTGCTCTTTTTATTTCGCAATATTATAACACACCGTAGACGGCAGCAGAGAAAAAGAAATCGTGTATCAGTGCACCCGTGTCATTGTGAAATCTCGTATCTGTGATGATTAACCTGTGCGAGTGTACAGGCAGTATTTGGATATTTCAATGTTTGAAGTTCCATTCGGTATCGGGAAATTATTTTTCTCGAAAATTTTCTCGATAGTTCGTTCAACCACGTTTCTCATTATTCAATTGAATCGCAAATACTGTCATTAAAACGTCCGTCAAACGAAATCTGCTTGTTTAAATATTAACCACCCGAATGAACACTGTTGCGCCCATACTATTAAACTATCAGACGTGTATAAGCGTATAAAAGGGTAAACGAGATGCAGAGATCTCGAATTCTAATGAATAGGATTAGTATTAGCACCATTTACTGGGTATTAGTTTGTAGGACGACAAGGATAATATGTTTTAATTTAACGCATCGTCCCCGCCGTCCTGCTTCGTTATTCACGCATATATTTTACAAGATTAGGGCTCATCAAAATTCTCCTAACTAGCTGGTATCTACGGTTTATCGTGATTTAAGCATTGTACGCCCTCCATTTCGGCCAGAACGTCCTCAAAAAGGAAAAAAGGGGAGCAGTGGGAGGAGAAAAAGAAAAGTTGGCCAACAGCAGGTATAACGTCCGTTTTCCTCGATTGAGTCAACTAAACGCGGATAAGCCGATTATACTATTCTCGTCGTACTGAATGAAAGAGTAAATTATGTATTGCCAGCGAATTTGTGCAGCTTCTATCAGAAAAGAATTTATAGCATTTATTAATAACGGTCTGTTCCACAAACATTTGAGCCAGTATACACTTCGATATTTAACGCGTTACGTAAATTAAATAATAAAGTGTTGCACAAACACCGTTCTTTCAACGCTGTGCTAAAGTATTGTTCTAAAAAATATATTCGGAACGTTGTAACACACGTGTCGAACATTAATGCGAATTTCGATACTCGCGAAAGGTGATCGTAATTGGGATTCGTAGTTTTTCATACTTGCCGCAATTTGGCCGAAAAATTCCGTAATAATGCGCGTAAAATCACAGACAGAGAGGGATAATAAATATTTTTCAGGGACCATGAATGGGAGGATCGCGTCCGCCTTCCCGTCAAAGTGAATCTGAAAATGATATCGGTCGGGCACAAAGAAAATGGAAGGCGAAAGGAACGATTAACTTTCCCGAGGCCTAAAACTACTAAGCGCCGACGGACCTACGTCGAAGACGAGAAAAGTCAGGGTTAATTGGCGCCAGAGGGGAAAAATTGATTTCCAGAAGCCTGAAATGACCAATAGCAGAAAATAACTCGAAAATCGTGGTGGCCCCGATCGTTCCACTCATAATTTCTATTACTACCCAAGAAAACAAGTTTAACTATTGCCTCGGGTCCTCGAGAACCTTCGGGGCCAAATGATGGGCAAAAGTGAAACCGCAATTTGTGAATGGAAGTGTTTTTCGATTCGCTAAAATGATTAGAAGAGTAACGCGCTGTAGAATTATGTGCGAGACGAGAATCGTGCGTCAATGGGACGTTGTTATTCTCATTCTGTAATTATTTTGGGAAAGATCGTCTTCAGTTTCAGCGCAACTTTCCTGCCAAATGTAACAGGTGTTCGAGATATTTCTCGGGCTGTTACTTAGCCGTAATTACGCCCAACAATGAACTTGCTTAAAACAAACAAGTCACGGTAGAGGAAAAGGAACACCAAGGAAAATCGTTGCATTTCACCGCATTTCCTTCGACCGTGATCGTTAAGAACTGACAGGCGCGTCATTGTTATTGGATGATTAACAAAATGCGGAGGGCGAAAAGTAAAAAATTGCAACTTTGCAGAATCCACGATTTCGGACGTTTCCCTTTCAACGCTTTTATTGGTGATTCTCTATACTCGTCACGATCACGCAGTCGGTCAATTACAATACATCAAAGAGAATAGAGGTAAAGAAAAGTGAAACAATCGTGCTTCCTTTTCGAATACAATTCGTGCATTGAAATAACCGATACAATGGACCTTCTGCCCAACTAGAGAGTCCTCGTAAAACAACACTGCATCCGAAGTAGAGGAAAAGATTGCCGCAGAAGAAAGAATTCAAGGAGAAGAGAGAGCAGTTATAGTATAACAATATGGCACCCTCCTGTGTGATCGAGTGGCTCTCCGATCGAGTGTAAATCTCATTTTCCTCCTACTGTTATGCTGCGGCCGCTATACGAGCACTGTCAATTTCCTCTCGTTAATTTATAATCGAAATCGAGGCCTCCGCTGTTCTTCTAACAGTTATTACAAAATGATTACCCCCGCGAAGGAATAACTAGAGAAAATTGATAAACTTATATAAATTGTTCTCTAAAGTTTCTTGCAACTCTGTACAATAGACAGATCAAAGCTACTCGAACCGACGTGTGAGAAATTATGTTAACAGACTGTTCAACACGGGTGCAACAAGTAAAAATCTTCTTCTCGGTTGTACTGCGTCGAGCATAATTTAATATAAATTAATATTACAGCTTACATGGATGCACCATTATACATAATCGCCTACGGGAACACGATATCGCTAGGATCCGCGGAAAATAATTCAACGATCGCTAAAAATCGACTGCGAATACGTGTGGCGCATGCATACATACGCGCAGCATAAATTACATGGTGCGCATTGACGACCAGTCGCCCCACATTCTGACGCTTGCCAAATTTCAACGTTCAGCGAACAGTTCGGCAATTCCCAATGATTATCCACTTAAATCCTGAAGTCGCGAGTAATTATGTGAGGGTGCGAGGGGTCAATTTGATAATTGCATTATTCCGTTACAAATAATTACTACCTTTCCGAAATGCAAATCCTGCAGCGTGAAATTTCTACATTACTCACCTCTTGAACCCCAAACTCGTATGCTCTTCAATTTGTTCGATAACAACGAGAATATTCGAGGGAAACTGAGATAGATAACTTGCGGATAACAGTGTCCACGGTTCAACGGTGGGAAATTGTTACGCGACGTAAATAGTAAATATAATTTCCTGCCCACTGATAAATAAACAAATTGTTTATTCTGACTGCACCGTTGAATTAATATAATATACCAAATATTTAGTCGGGAACCTCTTTTTTTTAAATAACGCACAGAAATAATTGTTGAATTATGGAATTAAGGATAATGCATAATCATGTAATATAATTAACTAATTATATATATATATAGTGGATATAGGTACAATATATACAAGACATAGTAGAATGAAAAGGCAAGTAAGACGAAATGTGTTCAGCTTTGAGTAGAGGTTTTAAAGGGGGGAGAAGCACGCGTCTGCCACGCTCCCCGTATACACACCTGGGGCCAGTTGGTTAGCGAGAGGAATCTTTCTCACCCTAGGTACAAACAATATCCAATTATTAACAAATTACGATTGTGAAATTGGGCATCTTCCGGAAATATAGAAACCAGGAGGATATTTCTATAAGGAACTTTTTTAGTACCGGCAGAAGTAATTTATACTTGCACCTGCTCAAAACAGGTACTTAATGGTTTCCTTTAAAAGAATTGAGATTAAACGTTTATATAGATACGTCTATTCAGTAAATTTCAATGATTCTCAATGTATAGATAAAAATATTAGCATTACAATTGATTTCTGTGCGCATTAAAAGAAAAGTGTTCTTTATTAAATATTACTTTGCCTGTTGCTTGATGTGTAATGCGAATTTAATCAACTCGCAGGAATATTTAGTTAATATAAATATATTATTTGCTAAGAGGGTGTTTCAAGTTCTCTGAAAACATTGCTACAAGAAATTGTTGATAAGAAATAATTAGGAAAGCGGAATCATTTCGTGTTCTATCGTTTCGTATAATAAGGCTTGATAGAACTCGTACGACTTCGCAGCAAAGGAAGTAGAATTATTCAGGCGGATGTCCTTCGAGAAGCAACCGTTCGAAGTTCCTTCCTCACAACAGGTTTCGAGGCTATTCTATGTATATATATTTTTTAAGGTAGCTTTTTCCACGAAGAAGTTGCAATAAATTCTTCACGTTGGTCTTCGCAATTTCTAATTCGTAACTTCCCTATTCGATGCGCATTTCTAAACGCAAAAAGTAGGAATAAAAATATTGCTTTCTTATAAAGTGCATACGATGAAATTTTTAAGGCAAAGATTGAAACTCAAACACATTATTGCGGTATGTATTTTAATATCGTTAAGTGTAACAGAGAACATACATTAAATAATAATGATTAGGGATTGCCAAAGGTATCAAAATTAACTACACAGAATGAAAATAGCGGAGTGGTAATTGCATGTTCAAGAGGAATGAAAGAAAAATGCCGACAGGAAACAGAAGCAAAATGAAAAATTCCAAAATAATATTAAAATCGCATTAGTCACGTCAATCATTATTTCCGGTTTCCTTAAAGACATCTGATTATTGATTATTTCAAGTGATTGCTGTTATCCGCGATAAACACGGTTGGTGAAAATTTGTTGTTCATTTCCATTCAACTAATATTATAGCCACCGCAACTTTATTTCCGATTACAACGATTTGTAATAAGTATATCAATTTATACATAAATTTCTTCCCTACAAGAAAATGCCGAGTCAAAAATTGGGAAGATGTTTTACAACAATGTATAATATTAAATTCCTCACACTTGCTACTTGCCTGCGAGATTAATTAATTATTATTAAACATTACGCTTTGTCAATACTTTATGAACATATCGTAGAATATTTTCCAGCTAAGTAGTTACAATAACAAAAAGAAATAAAAACTCGCGGGAGCTTGGTGCCGGTTTTGGCGCTCTCTAAAACGCCTCAGCCGGTGATCGTATTGCAGATAACCTGGTTAACCCTTCTAACCCGTTATTATAATATTTACCAAGCCGAAATATAGTAATTGCTTATTTGCTCGAGCCAATTACTGCAACGTCTACATTCTTGATACCACGTGACGCGTAGGACGATATCTACAGATTTTGTTGAAGCTACAGAGTTTTTGAAGGGTATACAAACAAATTTCCAATGCGGCCTCAATCTGACAATCATTTCTTTATTATTTTTACAAAGTCGACGGATTGGAATTACGGAAATTCATAATTTCCTTAGCCCGAAAATACGTACGAAGTTGCAATGGGATATTTTATAAACGATTATTGTAGGGATTTTTCAAGAGTCGCGCTACCGACGCGTCATCGCGGAGTGGTGTAGGCTCGAGGCGCGGCTGCGCGGAGCACAGTATCAACTCAGGCGTCGCAGCGTACGGATCTATTGAAGTGTAGCGAGATATATACCTCACTCTACGAGTTAATAGCGTCTCTAATTTTACTTTATCACCGCATAAGCTTCATTATTAGCGGCCATTAATTAATTCGGACTTAAGTAACAATAGTTTAATTGGCTCTGTCTATCTCTGTCGAGATCGAGATCGAGAATGAGCACAAAACGCAGAAAACAATCAATGCCTCCATCAAATCATAAAGAGCGTACACGTTGAATTACTATCCTTCATTGGATGTCGCCTTACGGTCGAAACAAGCTCTTTTTTGTATTTGTATGTCTTTTCTACTGTACTCAAATCTTTGAAAATACTCTCCCCTTCTTCGTGTACTGTTCAATCTTTCCTGCTTATCTTCCTTTCTGTAATATATCCTTTTGGCAGAACTTTTCCCCTCGATCTTCCTGCCTTTATTTCGAATCTCCTGGATCTAATTCTCCAGATTGTACTTAATTTATCGCTTTTGATTCCTCAGTTATCTGTAAAGAAGAGCTTGAAATTAGTCGCACCACTGCCTTACCTACATTCAAAACTGGTGTATGTATACAAACATACATTCACGCGATTCACGCTATCTATACAGAACTCCTTGAAACTACTCGGGCCTCTTACTTACCTGCAGTGTAGTTATGACAGAGGTGCGAGTAGTTTCATTCATTTCTGTATAGATGGCAACACTAATGACCCTAGATAAAGCAGACATATAGATAGTTTCAAGCACTTGTTTATAGATGGCAGACCTAAAGCCCACTTTAGTGTAAATAAGCCAGTGATACGATGTATTTATACGATGTAGTTGTACGATGTATTGTAAATAGATATAAAAGAATAAGTGTCTGCTTCCAAATTTAATTAGAACATTTTTGTAACTTGTATCTTCGTTGATTAGTTTAAATAAATCTTCAATGAAAAGAATGCCACTGTTCTTTTTACTTTCACACCTTACCAATCCTTGAGAGAACCTATTCCGATTCCTTAAACAAGTGTTACCGTGCAGGAACTTTAAATGCAAAGTTCACAAACGGAGAACTTGTAAAAATAGACCCCAGCATTACTAAACATATTAAGCGCCTTATCAAAATTCAACCGGGTTGCAAACAAATGCCTAGCGAAAATGAAACACGGTTGCAAATAACACCTCGCGAAAACACAACAAAGTTGTTCCCAAGACCTCGAGAAAATGTAAGATACTTGCAAATGACGCCTAAAAATGCAACAAAGTTGCAAACAACACCTCCCGAAAAAGCAACAAAGTTGTTCCCAAGGCCTCGAGAAAATGTAAGATAGTTGCAAAGAACGCCTAAAAATGGCAACAAAGTTGCAAACAACGCCTCCTGAAAAAGCAACAAAGTTGTTCCCAAGGCCTCGAAAAAATGTAAGATAGTTGCAAACAACGCCTCGCAAAAACGCAACAAAGTTGCACACAACGCCTCGCAAAAACGCAACAAAGTTGCACACAACGCCTCGCAAAAACGCAACAAAGTTGCAAAAATTCTGGAGAAAATTTGCAACAAAGTTGCAAATCGAGTTCTAACGAAATCCAACAATGTTGCAAGCACCGCCTCGCAAAAACGCAACAATGTTGCAAATTTTTGGCGCAACATTGTTGCAAATTTTTCTCGAGAATTTTTGCAACTTCGTTGCAAATTTGTTGACGCAACATTGTTGCAAATTTTTCTCGAGAATTTTTGCAACTTTGTTGCAAATTTTTTAGCGCAACATTGTTGCAAATTTTTCTCGAGAATTTTTGCAACATTGTTGCAAATTTTTTGACGCAACATTGTTGCAAATTTTTTGACGCAACATTGTTGCAAATTTTTTGACGCAACATTGTTGCAAATTTTTTGACGCAACATTGTTGCAAATTTTTTGACGCAACATTGTTGCAAATTTTTTGACGGAACATTGTTGCAAATTTTTCTCGAGAATTTTTGCAACTTTGTTGCGTTTTCGGGAGGAGTTGTTTGCAACTTTGTTGCATTTTTTTGGGCATTATTTGCCACTATCTTATATTTTCCCGAGGCGTTGGTTACAACTTTGTTGCGTGTTCGCGAGGTGTTATTTGCAACTGTATTTCTTTTTCGATACGCATTTCAGTGCAACCTGGTTGAATTTTGGTGAGGCGCTTTATGTATACCTGGTTCGAATACGTTTAGTAATGTTGGGGTCTATTTTTACAAGTTCCCCGTTTGTGAACTTTGCATTTAAAGTTCCTGCACGGTAACACTTGTTTAAGGAATCGGAATAGGTTCTCACAAGGATTGGTGAGGTGTGAAAGTAAAAAGAGCAGTCGCATTCTTTTCATTGAAGATTTATTTAAACTAATCAACGAAGATACAAGTTACAAAAATAATCTAATTTAATTTGCAAGCAGATACTTATGAACTATTGTTTTATATCTATTTACAATACATCGTACAACTAAATCTTGCATCAATTCTAAACTAATATTTATGAAACATAAACAGTACTATAAATATAAGTAACCTAATACTTATAAACTATTCTTTGAAGTTAATTTACAATATATCTTACAGATAAAACTCATATTAAAATTGACATACTTTATACCGAAGCTTATTTCAAATTACAGCAATTGTATAACTTTTTCATATGTAAATTATTTATTATATCATTCATTTTATATTGAGCACATTCGGTAGAACTTGTAGTAAAGGTAATGTTAAAGTTTAAATAAGATCTACCAAATGAACTGAACATAAAATGAAATGTATACTAAATAGACATACAGATAATTACACAATTGTTCTAAAGTAATCTTATGTGCCAATAGTGACAAACTATTTTAATAAACTAATTTGCTATAACTAAAGTATATGGCAAGGGTTATTCTTCCTTCTTTCTTCCTTTTATGCACGATGACAGGTGCCGGTCAATGCTCACTACTCTTTGTCTGCGAAACCTGCGCACACAAACAATATATTAATAAGTATTTAACAGTAGAGAGAAAGAATGTTAAGGGATGTTTACAGGAAGAAGAAATAGGGGAGGGCCACACTAGAAGCATAGGAGAAAGACAGGATTGAAAAGGAATGACATGAGTGTCGTAAGAGTGAATTTGGTGGGAGCGGAAATAAACAAATTGACAGAGAACCTTGAAAGAAGGGACTATGAAATGCAACAACAGAAACGAGGCAAAAAAATAGAAGAGGTTCGATATAATGAAAGGTTTAAATATATTAGAGTTAAGATAGTATTTTAAAGATAGGTTATATATAGGTTATATTACTAACCCAATTTTTACTGCTGCGAGACCGAAATAAGGAATAATACCGCTATTAGTATGTAATTATTGGATCCTGGAAAATTTGTTGAAAGAAAAAAATATTCACAAATGCATTCACCTTTGCTAAAAACCTTGATTGATAGAATAAAATGAACAGTGGAACCGACAATGCCACTACACTCTACAATGTTTATCGGACCGCTATGTAGATACAACTGCTTGAAACTTCGTACAACTCGTATCCCTGTCTTATCTACATCTAAAGTGCCTTCAGTTTCGCCATCTATAAATAACTGCTCGAAGCTACATGTATGTTTGCTTTATCTAGAGTCATTAGTATCGCCATCTATACAGAAATGAATGAATCTACTCGGGCCTCTGCCATAACTACACTGCAGGTAAGTAAGAGACCCGAGTAGTTTCAAAGAGTTCTCTATAGATGGCGTGAATCGCCATGTATGTGTGGCGACCGGGATTTACCGACGTTAGTCGCGAAGTCGCGATCTGTGTTACCGTCGGTGGGCGTAACTAGATTTAACTAGGTTAGCGTTATTATAGTTAGTTTTAAGACACTAGTCTTTACTTCTAGTTGTTTAAGTACTTTACATTTGTAACACTAGGTTTAAGTTTTTGAATCTAGTCAATAGCGTTTAGCATAGTTTACAGGGTAGTCCAGAAAGAGTTACCGAAGTGGTAAGAGTTCCTCCACGACAGCTCGTGAGTGTAGAAAGCAATAAAGATTCCAAGTCGTTTAAAAGTGCAAGCGTTTTCTGTTTCCATCACGTATCACCGCCACATATGTTTGAATACATACACCACTTTCGAATGTAGGTAAAGCAGTGGTGCGACTAATTCCAAGCTCTTCTTTACAGATAACTCAGGAATCAAAAGAGATGAATTAAGTATAGTCTGGAGATTCGAAATAAAAGCAGAAAGATCAAGAGGGCAAGTTCTACTAAAAGAATGTAGAGAGACAGAGAAATTGTTTTTTCCAATTTCAAATTACAGTAAGAAGTTACTCTACAATTGAACTATATATGACATAAAATAATAGAGTAAATATTTCAAGAATTTATTGTAAAGTATAGAACATAATATACAACAACAATACGTACATTAATTTCTTTAGAGGCATAAATAAAAAATGAAAGACGCGATATATATATGTAGATATATAGCTTCATGTTCATTAAGTATTACAGTATTACAACTTCTAAAGGGTTTAACTAAAACGAATTTGTATTATACGCGGTTTTAGCAAATATAGTGATCACGCTTACATTTGAACACTACGTGACGTAATTCTTCTTTATCATACTGAAACTTAGATGTTTAGATCTCGGATGGTTTAATACGTAAAATCACAGGAACGCTAGTACACGGTAAAATGGCTAATTCTGTAACAACAGCCGTAACCAAGTCCGCCGGGGTGACGTCGTATGTGATATTTAAAAGATTCAACGATTTCCTGGTTTTCCAATTCACGAGTAATGTTTTGTTCCCGTTAGTTCCATAATCTTGTGCAAGATCATCCGCATTGCCTATAAAGAAGTTGGTCATACAAAGAAAAGAATAAATGAACGAACGATACAGTTGGACTTGCATCAAAGATAAATACCGCTTACCTAATTCATTATAAACAATAGAGTCAGTTTGAACACGTTCACAAGACTTGTGAGTCTCGCAAGCTACTAAAACTGGAATATTAAAAGCTCTTGCCATTAGAGCAACTTGAGCAGTACCAACTCTCGACATCACAGCACCGTTTGCTAATATTGCATGAGCACCAAGAAATACTTTGCTTACCTATACAATAGCACAAATATATTAGTGTTTAAAGTTACATCATTAACTCTATAACCAGGGATAACGATCTAACTACTCGCTATGCTCGGTTGAGTTAAAATAGAAAATAAATAAATATTCGGTGGCGGCTCGCGTATAGGCACTGTGGAACTGCAGCACCCCCTAACTTCCACTTGATATTATCATCGGTAATTTATCGATAACATTTATTATAATGGGTCTTTTTTTCTTTCATTATTTCTTTATACTTGTACATATACTTATACTTGTCCTTCAGTTTAATGTCAGTAACCATCCCATAGTTTATGAAAAAAATATAAAAATCTTTGCGTGGAACTGTGCGTTTCCCGCTGTATGTTTTACAAAATTTTGAAACAAAGGCCAAAAATTTTCTGGGCAACACCCCCACTAATTATAGCTACGAGCCGCTATTGTGACTATTGATACTTACTTCAGGCATCACGTAACTTAGAGCATTGATCAAAATATAGGAGCATTCAATTCCGTTTTTAGCTAACCGCCTGAGCTGTTCTTTCCCCTCTAGCCATGGTCTTCCATCGACAACGATAACTCGAAACTGTTTTCCAGCAGTATGCGCATCTAATAGGATTTTATGTATCAAAGATGAGCTAAAAGTAATGTCGATTTTGTAACGAATGTGAGGAATGAAAATTGATTTGAAGATGTTCGAAAACTCACTAGCCATAAGTTAAAATAACATCTCCGTTGGATATTTTCGTCTGGATAGTTATCGATATTGCCTTATCAGCCAATTGTATCTGCTCGAGAATATAAGTATCTATTGCGCTACCTAATTTGTTTTTCGCCTGAAACACGTAATATTGTGATTTAATTTTAACAATAGAGTTACGTGTATCCTGTGTATAAGAAAAAAGTAAAGGACTTTATTTACGTCTGCATCAGGCAAAGCGGAAGGCAACTGTGTCATTTGCCATTTCAAATGTCTCAACGCGTTCTGCATAGAAACTGCCAAAGGTCTGCAGTGATGCAAATAAGCTATAGATTCCTGCAAACTTGCTTCAAGGCCCCGGATAAAGTCTGCCTGCGAAGGCCGCTCGAAATCCTTAATAAGTTGCTTCACAGCAGCCAAAAGTGCAACGCATCTTGCGTTACTACCAACAATCATTTTACTCGCATATTGTATACCTAATCTAACTATATCTGGATGAATATTGGAATTCACAAAAGGAACATCCATTATAGCTTGTTCTCTCTCGTGATACAGATGTTTGAACAAATTTATTTCATGAGCATTATCCTTCTGAACAATCTTCTTGGGCATAGTTGCTTTTTTTATTTCCGTTACACCAGTACTTTGTGCTGTCGGTTTATTACTAACACTTTTTTCTATACTCTTAACTTTAGTCTTTTCTGAATTCTGCTGCTTCGCGGCTCTTTGTGCTTCCTGCTTCGCTCTCCTTTCAGCCCTTAATTCGGCCTTACTTTTTCCTTCGTTACTAACTTCTGGCGCTGTATCTTTTACACAAGTATTTGCAGGTATATTAACTACAGGTGTCTTATTGGGGGATTCGGTGTTCTCGTTGGTTGCGTTTTCCACCTTTCCCCTCGTTGGTTTATTCTTAATATTATCGGGAGGGACAGATTCACAATTTGAACCATCCTTTTCTTGAATCTTAGTAATCTTGGCCTTTACCCTAGCCGACGCTTTGGCAGCTTTCTTTGCCTCTCGCTCTGCTTTTATTTCTTCCCTCGATTTTTCAGAAGCATTTCCCTTGTTGGTCATTTTGGTTGTTGCACTTGCTGGCCGATTCGATTCAGTATTTTCTAGAAACAAAAAGACAGTGTATTTATATAAATTAAAAAAACATGGATGGTTATACATGTTTCAGTTAATGATCTATCGCTAATTTTCTACTGGAAATACTACTATTTCAGTACTTTTGTTTTCGTTTTGTGAGCAGTGCGAATCGGACGAGTAATTTTGATTAATTGGACTGGAATTCGAAACTGGTGCAGCTTTCAATTGTATTTTATTACAACTGGCACTCGTTATATTTTCCTTCAGAGTGAATTCTGTATTCTCTGCAACAGAATTCGTAAAACTGTTCACTACCGAAGGATCGTTAAATTCTATATTCTTTGCGTTTTTAAGCAACTCATTAGCAGCTGGGAAGGTTGCAGACTCTATATTTGTTTCCGAAAATAATTTTATCTCTGCCTCTTCTCCCAGATTGTTATCTAAATATCCGAATGTTTCTTCCTTCTCACTTTCTATATTACAACTACCAGCACTGTAATCGAGAAGTTCCAGATTCGTTGGGTTTACTAGGCCCTGTAAATTAGATGTGCTTTCCAGTTTGTCAAACTGTTTGCCGTCCAATCTTTGAAAGACTGGTTCTTCTTTCGTACAGTTAATTCTAGTTTCAATTGTTTCTAGTATCTTCTGTTTCAATTGCGATGCAAAAACTAAATCTTCTGCAGTTTCATCATACTTTATTTCGTAAGTTTGTTCTTCATTTTCGAACTGCAACGATGCAGGTGATCTGGGCAGACATGACAGCTCTGACCGCTTGTCCTGTGATTCTATGTTCCCTGGCTTTTCTTCTGTACGCTCTGCCGTTTTATCATATTGTGCGTGACAATTTTCTGTCTCGACTATGCTATCGGCACTGTGCTTTCGTTCGATATTGTTAGCAACAATATCAAGATTGGTTTCAAGATTGATACAACAACTAAGATCGAACTCGATTGTTCGAACGTATTTTGACAAAATCGGATCGGTAGTTGAGGGATATGTTTTGTTACTAAAGGAACAGGTGCTTTGCACCAGTTTAGTTTTATTCTTCTTTCTTAATCTGCGTGCCTTGGATTTCGTTATTGTTCTTATATCTTTCGTATCCTTTTCTGTAATAACTTTTTCATTGTTCACAGCTTCGATAATAGGAGATGAACTTTGGCAATACGATTCACAAAATAAGCAAAAGCTCTGAAACAATTGCGCTTTATTTCTCCTTCGTTGGCGGCGTGAATTCGATTTCATTAAATCTTCGAAATACTTCAGGTTTATCTCTATAATAGATATCTGAGTTGTGTTAACGCTTATGTCCTGAAATGGATCTTGTTGCTCCTTTTCCGTCCTACGGGCGGCATGTAAACGTTTGCGACGAAGATGTCTCGCGGTAGAGCGTGTAAAGAATTTTGGTGGTGTTGCTTCTTCTGTTAACTAAATGAGAAATATTCCATATTAGTAAATTGGCGTAAGAGGGAACACGTTTATTTATCATAAAATAATACAATTATTATATACAAGGAGAGATAGATGGACAAATAAATACACTAAAATTATTCAGCGATGCATAAAAAGAATGAAAAAGAAAAGTATTATTTTGGCTGTGTATGATATAACTACGATAAGCTTTAAATACTCGGGAATGTTGGCACAAAAATAGTTGAACCTATTTTGAAATTATCGAGTTAGAAGTGATGCGAGAATGAGTCAATGAACCAATTAGATATTGGTAGTGCATTGTTATAACAAAACTAATGGCTCCAATTAATTATTCATGTCGCATGCAACACTACAAGTGAACATCTGAAAATATTATAACCAGTTTGCTTGAAAGCATTAATTATTTGGAAAAATCATATTGCAACTGAGACAGAACAGAATGAAAAAATTCTGGTAAGAATTTGAAATGTACAAATATTTACGGACATGTTCCTCTTTCTTCATCGTCACTGTATCAGTTCTCAGTCGCGGACGTAAGTAGCGTCCAGCTGGGAATACCAACGTAACTTTAGCAACTAATCATTTTCTATTACAGATTTACATAACAATGTTTAACGTCAACTAAATACGATCCTAGGAAAATATCCATCTTTTCGTTAATAAATTCTTAACGCACGATAGGATGTATTTTATACCAATAGAAACATTAATCACTCCTACTAATGTAAACTTAAATATCTTCCAATGAATTCCGATTTAATTTATTCTTTCAGATTACAGTGATGTAATATTAACATATGCTGTCATAATCATATAAATGATCCAAGTAATATATCCATACCATATATAATAGTATACGAGATATCGGTGACTATATGATAAAATGAATCGAAATTATATTTTGTATGCTTGTGCAGGTTTATCATACAATTCGAAGTTAACAAACTGTGTTATGAAACATAATATTTAGTGTCCAATAAGCTTACTGTCAAAGCGTGTAAATTGTTCTATACAGGCAATATAATATCGACAAAATTTTTAAAATAGATGATTTTGGCATGTACAATCTCTTTAACTAATTATTTTATTATTGGGTTCCATACCCATCAATTTCATGCTTCTAACCTATAACGAGTTTTCTTACGTTCAATGTTATTCATCATAGAACAATTCAGCACAAGTATTTCTGTGTTCGGGGCAAGTACCTTTTATCTTGAAATAAATATATATGTATTCTTTTTGTTAATAGTGTATGTCGAAAAAGAATCACGTTCCTTCACTTCTATTCAATTTTTTACTATATATACAATGCTCTCGCCATATTTTCGGGAAGCAACAATGCTTCCATCTAGGGATACAATTGTGCATTAACTTTGTCAAATTTATTTTTCAGTCCTCCCTAATGGTAATGTCTCGTTCCAAAAATAAAAATTTAATTTACGTTCTAAATATAAACTTCGAATAAGTTCAATGCATAAAGAAGGATTATGTCCTTTGCCTTTTATATACATATTCCAAAACATGTTTAAAAATGATCACGTCGGTAACAGTTCAATTATCCGCGTTTATAATTAGAAAAATGATGAAAAATATTTAATTTCTCAAGTATCCCCAGTTTTCTTTGTATATAAGTAACACGAAGGAGCACAATTCTATGGATCCAATTGGAACTTGCGTTTTCACAGTGAAGAAACATGTGATTAACAACGAAAATTGTATCATTTTTTATGTTTTATTTATACAATAGTCTGTAAATTTGTTAGATCACTTTTTCTGCGCTGCAGCCGCTTCGTCCTCGCGCTGATAGGACTGTAACAATTCTTGCTTCTTCGTAGCAATACGCTCTGCCCTACGTTTACGTGCCTCCCTGACTTTGGTACGACGCGCCTCAGCCTGATCCGAAAGCATCTCTGCTCTCGCTTTCTCCGCCTTCTTCTTATGAATGAATTCCATAAGAACTCTCTTGTTTTTGAACACGTTACCCTTGGCCTTCATGTACAGGGAATGATACAGATGTCTGTCGATCTTTTTTGTTTCACGGTACTTCTTCAGGAGTCTACGAAGAACTCTCATCCTTTGTATCCATAAATCCTAAAACCAAAATATAATATACATTAGATATATTCAAATATTTAATCACTATTCGTACATAAACCGAATAGGGGAACGAAAAACGATTAAAATAGGACAATTATAGATATTTCTATTTACCTTTTGTGGTGTACGAGCATTAGCCGTACCTTTCCTTTTACCAAAACCACAATGACGTCCCTTTCGTCTAGCTTCGGTATTTTTACGAACACGAGCTCTAGAATGAACCGCTACGGGTTTCTTGATGATAAGACCGTCCTTAATCAGCTTCCTAATACTTTGACCTTAAAGAAATATTGTACATTTCATAACACTGGCAACGCAAAGTTTGTTTCTTAAGGATAATAAAAGAAGAAAAACGTACGGGAATTTGTGTTTGCAATTTCATTGATTTCATTAGGATCCAACCAGACCTTCTTCTTACCACATCGCATAACAGAGGCTGCAAGCCTCTTTTGCAGCTTTAACGAACTGTAACAGACAAAGTGTGGTTATGTTATGACAAAAAAATTATTAGCAACTGGTATAAATAGATATGGTTTACAAAATTATATCAAATTTTTTAAGAGACAGCTACTGAAAGTCGTTTGTCGCTTCTTAAGAATTATATTAGCCATAAAGAAAAACATATTTTCCCCAGTGAAACCATGTGGTCAGCCGTCAACAAATTATTCAACATAAAACGTATAGAATGACAATGTACTCTATTGAATCAAATATTTTCACAGTAACATAAACATTTTTCTTGATATAATTAAGTAATATGATTAAAGTTTATGTGAATATCTATTGAAATGTATTAAAATATCTGTGGACAACCCATACCTCATGACGGAGTCTAGAAGTGCTCCTTGGTAAAGAACATCAAAATGGCGACTAGTACGCTTCCTACATATCGATACTAAACGGAAGTGATAATTCAAAGTGTAATTGAAAAATGTATTTATAAACTGAGGGCGGTTCTATTAATTGGTTGTAGTTGAAATTTCTGTCTAAAATTTTAATTAACCTTTTTTACTTTAGTTGTATTGAGAATTTCGTGGGTTATTAATAAAATTGCATTTCAAGCACTCCGTCATAATAAATGGTAATTAAACCCACTTCCTTACAACTTTATTCATGATTGAAATGATAATTGCTAAGTAACTACTAATTCAACAGCCTATTATTCTCGTCATTTGTAAGTATAAATATTATAAAGATTCGGCGAAACACCTTATGCCTAACAGAAAATATAATTTTGCAACAAATATAATTGAATAATTGTAAATAAGTACAGATATTTTTAACTTGTAAAAGTGGCTCCTAATTCTATTTCAAGCAGTAACTGCAAATATTCGGAGGAACCAATTTTTACATTCGTTTTGCAAAATACAAAATTTTCAATTTAAAAGGCTCGGATGGGTCATATTTAATTGAGAAGTCAAGTGCATTCACAATTAAACGAAATTTAACGAAACAAATTTCGATAGGCTTTTTTGAAACGATACTTGCGCGCCATAAGAATCTGGATTCAATTCATTAATACGTGACATCGAACGTCTATAACCTGTTTATAGCGTCCGCGCTCAGTTTCCTACTGTCGCGTTGATAAGATTGAAATTATTGGGTAGAAATGGTGAATACATTCCAAAGGTTTGAATTACGGGCAGAAATTTACGATTATCCAGTAATGCTCCCCCAATACTTCATAGTGATAGCGTGACGTTAATTGTGAACAGCGACGCATACCGTGTGTGTATATATATTAGTGACCGCACTTGAGTAGCAGAGGCTAAGGCAAGTCCGTACTTGACGTGACACTTTTCTTGTGCGAACACTGCGGAATAACTTGTTGACCAGGCAACACGAGAAAATGACTGTGAATAAGGATCTGCAGTACGAACGAAATAAATGTACATTTCGTGCCATTGAATTAACTCATTTATTGGATGGCGGCCCGGAGAAGACGGAACAGCGTCGTGAACGAGGTATGCAATTCTTAAAACTTCATCTTTTCCACGGATTTCGAAACTTTCACCTCGTATACGTACTTGTTTTTTCGAACGGTACTTTTTATTGGCCATCAGTTCGATGTGTTATAGTGTAGTAACGCGAATGGAATAGTGACTAACAGTTGTTTAATGAAATTGGAGTAAACTTTGTTAAGAATAGTGTTTCACGTAGAGTAAATCGCTGTGTTATAGTCAACCCGCAAATAAATAGTAATTGAATCCAAGCTCTACGGAGTAACGTTAAAATGTACCCGGAAATGATTATGTGATGGCGAAACTGTAGATGCTCCGAAACTACAAAAAGAGAAATGTAACTTGTAGCTTTGTATCACCCGTTGAAAAGCCACACAAATTATTATAAATTGCAGTTGCGAATATTTCGATGAAATGAATAAAATTAATGAAACATCAAAATGTTAAAGAAGTTGCAACGTATGCAATAATATCTGCATCTATTTATGCATCTATTTAGTAATCTATCTATTTAGTAGTGGGTCCTGCATGGATAAAAATTTCCGATACTCATTTATCAGTGATAAATAATAAATAGTTATCACAGTAGTATTGACTATATGTCTATTCCCAGCTATTAATCATTACACATATTATAGAGACTAAAGTCCATAATCAAATCCTATATAATTTTCACAAAAAATATTTTTTAATTTTTCATCGAATTGATCGACGATTGTTGCATGCATATTTTAACTTCGATTAAATTCACAAATATAACATAATAATAGCTCGAGACACTTTGAAAGTAATGTAAGATAATCGACTGTAAGTATAAATGACAATAGGTAGATTTTATGCAAGAAACCCGGGACGCTAGTATAAATATTCATTTACTTAATGCGTCTCTTGCGCTTGTTCCTTTTTCCTCATGTTTTACACCTAGTCACTTGGTCCAAACATTTCAACGCTTACTGTTACTTATTCAAGAACAGGTGCGTAGATAGATGCGTATTCATTACCCTCATGCATAGAGATTAGTCATCGAATTTTGCGTAATCGCATTCAGTCGTTATCAACCGATTATAAGAAGAACTAATTTAAACTAACTAAGTATTCTCTAACGATCATTATATTGTTCGCTATATGCGCGAGTCTGAAATGTAGCGCAGTGCGTCAGAAAAGGCATCTATCAGATTTTCGTGTCGGCTAGAATGTGTAGATAAGTAGCTGTCACCTTTTGAATTTTTGAACGATGATCAACCGCTTGCACTTCAATGTCCTCTCTGAGGGTACACCGTAAGTTTAGCGTATCACTCTATTCCTAGATCCACGTTGTGGTCAAAAAGTGCAGCCGGATTACTGATAGGTAATGCCCGGGATGGCTCCTAGTGCGAAGGGTTTACTAAAGTAAATAAGAAAATGAAATTAACTTCAAGTTCAACATTTATTTTATCGAGCGGGTTCTTATCGTTCCGAAGGCGGCGTCATTAATCATTGATCATTTTCGTAATCCCAACATGAAATGTTACTTTGTACCCTGTTTCGTATGTGCATTTTTCGTAGCGAATTCTCGATAGATATGGTGAAACGTAAAAACGCGCTCTATTCATTTTTTCGAAACCGCGGCTATTTTAAAAATTAATTTGGATCGGATCAATATTGCTGTGTCACATTGTTATTGAAGATAACATAACTTTACCTCATCTTTAGTCAGATAAGTTTTCATGTTGCTAGATAAAAGTAGGTTGAATTATTGATTTTCATTAACGTGTTACGTACGGGCGGCGTACTTTAAACTAAACACGCATGATTATATTTAATACGAAATTGTTTGATCTCATTAAAAAGTGGTTCTTACCTTGATTAATAAGTTAGCGTCGTGACGACATTGATTTGCAGCGCGAATGGACGTGCACTCTCTTTAAAATGTCACATTATCATTAACTTAACAGAAATAGAATGTAAATTATTTAAAAAAGAATTGTAATATACGAATGACGAATTGTCACGAGATAAGGCGAAAAATATGATATCGGATCAGATTTGGAACCTCGTATCTTGCCGTCAATAATTCGATGAATCGAACATTTTTCAGAATGTAGTCCACTATGAACAACATTCATTCTCTAATGCCCCTAATTGATTAATTGAATTACGAAAGTGTAGATATTAATCCAGTTTAGTGATTTTAAATAATCTCCGCGTGTTATTTATCCGTGTTTCTTTTTTATTTCTGCTTCCTGCTGGAGTTACTATTTTTGAATTTCACTATCTAATCAAATTAAAACATTTCCGCATTCGTAATAGCGAATATAATAATTTAACTTTTCGATACGCGTCGTATACATTATGTATATTAATGTATTTAACTCGCAGTCGTTTATAACTTGAGAATGTATTTTCATAGGCAGGTGAAAAAGCTTTATCTGCATTTTCTACATTCCTTTTACTCAATACCACAACTTAATAACTGATGATCAATGCATTAATAATTATCCTCGATCCTCGTTAATTGAGATTCCGTTGCATATAGTTGCTAACTGTAATTCGCAGAACAGTTTTTCCTCGGCGATCCAGAGCTGCAGGATGACGTACCAGCAAGATACAAGAGTCACAAAGAAGTATATGAAGATGCGATGCGAAAGGCTTGTAGAGTTTTGCAAAAGGTCAGAGAATTGCAAGACTCAGGAAATGCGGGTATGGACGTGTTCACGTAAGTTTTTTTTTCAATAGCGCCGAACGGTGTCCAGCAATGCAGCATTGTAATTAAACATTTCTCGCAGGCATGTCTTTGGGGCGAGACTCGGTAGTGCAGTATTAAAAGATGGAAATCCATTTTTGGTGCATTACGCCATGTTCCTCCCAGCTATTATGGGTCAAGGAACGTCGAAGCAGCAAGAATACTGGATAACCAGATCGTGGAGTGGCGACATTACTGGAACTTATGCTCAGGTAAAATAGAACTCACTGTCCGAAAGGTAAAACGAATCGCAACTTAAGACGTTATAATTTTCATACTCGTTTTTTCAGACTGAGCTTGGTCATGGAACGTTTATCCGTGGTTTAGAAACTACAGCGACGTTCGATCCGAATACGGAAGAATTTGTTTTGAACAGTCCTACTTTGACATCGTACAAATGGTGGCCGGGTGGCTGTGAGTATAATTTAATTGTAGGAACAGCGGAAGTAAGGATTGGAAAGCTTTAAACGGAGAAACACGAGCTACCGTTTATGAAAATTAATCGTTTCAATTTTTTAGTGGGTCACACTGCAAATTATGCGATAGTCGTCGCACAATTGTACACGCAAGGAGAATGCAGGGGAATTCATCCTTTCGTTGTCCAATTGAGGGATGAAAATACACACGAACCAATGCCAGGCACGTGAATATAAATTGCATTAAAATTATTGTCAATAACTTATCGGAGAAGGGGAGCGTGTTCTAATAGTCGATGAATTTTTTCAGGCATCAAAATCGGAGAAATAGGCACGAAATTAGGAATGAACGGTGTAAATAACGGTTTCCTCGGTTTCGAGAACGTCAGGATACCAAGAGATCATATGCTGATGAAGAACTCTCAGGTAAAAGAGAAAATATATATTTCACAGAGTTCATTCATACGAAAAGGAAACAGTTCTATTTCCCTTATAAACTGATATTAATTACCGTCAAACGTAACAATTTCTACTATTTTTGTATCTTCTGTTTTTTGCTAAAACCTTTTCCTGCGGCAGTGAACGTGAAAGGTAAATTGTGCACGCAATCTGCGTAAATAGAACTGTCTGCAAATATCGCGTCACCGTTCGACGTTACAGCGTTTTGTTCTTCTTTATAGGTGCTCAAAGATGGAACGTACGTTAAAGCATTGAACGATAAATTGACGTACGGTACGATGGTGTTTGTACGAGTGGTATTGGTAAACGACATCGTAAGTTATTTATCGAAAGCCGTTACAATTACTACACGATACAGCGCCGTGAGACGTCAGGGTCAAATACATTCGGAGTGAGTACAGATCGCAAATAATTCGAATACCAAAGTGAATCTTCTATATGCTATACTTTTTAAATAAATAAGAAAGTGTCGTTACCGAAGATAACGACAACCTGAATTATCGATGCAACAGTTTAGATTCTTCATCCTTCCAGAAAACCCGAGGTACAGATTCTGGATTATGTCACGCAACAATACAAAATCTTCCCGCATCTCGCGGCGTGCTATGCATTTAAAATGGCCGCTAATTGGGTCTGGGACATGTACAATACTGTGACTGCCGAATTAGACCAGGGTGAATTAGACAAATTACCGGAGGTACTGCATACCCTACTCCTCACCCTTTCATATTACTTTTCGCTATTCTAAATCTAACACCATACTTCGCAGTTGCACGCGTTGTCCTGTTGCCTGAAAGCAGTCGCATCTGCGGACGCGTCAGCAGGTGTCGAGCAGCTTCGATTAGCTTGCGGTGGGCATGGCTACATGGATGCGAGCAATCTTCCTGCGACTTACGGTTTAGTCACAGCCATCTGTACCTACGAGGGAGAGAATACCGTTTTACTTTTACAAACAGCTAGATACTTGGTAAAATCTTGGAAACAAGCTACCAATGGTCAACAACTGCCAGACACCATTCAATACCTCTCAGCTTATGCGAAAGGAGAACATCAACGTCCTTGGAATAATAGCTTGGATTGTATCATCGAGGCATATCACTCTGTTGCTGCAGGGTATGTTTGTCCCGACCGTGTATGAACATTATGCATTTTCATGTTAAATACTTCGAGCAACAATGTTGTTAAATCTTCTTTTTTCCTTTCTTTGGGAATTGCGTAGAACGATCAGTTTAGCCACGGAGAACATGGATCGCAGAATACGTAATGGTTCGGCATCGGAAGACGCTTGGAACGAAACAAGTATACAGTTAGCTTACAGTGCGGATGCTCATTGTCGAGCGTTCATTATAAAAACGTTCGCTCAAGCTGTGACACAAATAAATACGGTGTCCACGGAAATACGGCAAGTGCTGTCGCAACTCTGCGAGTTGTACGCTATATATTGGATTTTACAAAGGCGCGGTGACTTCCTTCAGGTGAGCATTCGCTCTTGAGATAAGCCTCTCTGTAAAACAAAGCAATACGTACTATTTAATGAGAAAAATCGGATACATTTCGTAGCGTATTTTAAGTAATCCCATCCCATTTGATTTTCTTCCTTCAGTTTTCTTCTTTGAGGAAGGACGACGTTATGATACTGCAGACCCGCCTCGAGAACTTATTGGCGGCCATCCGTCCAAATGCGGTGGGTATCGTTGACGGTTTTGATTTCACCGATGACATTCTTGGTTCAGCTTTGGGCGCCTACGACGGCGACGTTTACGTACGATTGTTCGCCGAAGCTATGAAGAGTCCTCTGAATCAGAAGAGTGTTAATAAGTCATTCGGGAAATATTTGAAACCTTATCTGAATAGCAACTTGTAGTGCAATTTCTGTACTCCGTTTTTATTTATGCGAAACAAGTGAATTATAGTTATCAATTTTAATTACGCACATAGAGACCGAGGTTATCGATCCTCTTTTACTTGAATGTTACCGGTCTAATAGAAGTGATAAGAAGCATTTGCCGCGATAGTATCATTTTAAATCAGGGATACCTATTCTATATATCTTTACAGTTTAGTATCGGATCAGGTGTGCAATAACGAATGGAAACATTTACCTATGTAGCTGACACGCACTGTCAGTTAGCATCCAACAGAAATGAAATATATTTTTTTACAATCTATATAAACTGGCATTGTAAATAATATTAAAGCGCAATCGAGTATTACTGTAAAAGTTACTATTAATCGCCGTTGGAAAACTTATTTTTACGAGTGATTTCGACGGGATGTATGATAAACTCTATGATACACTTTAACTATGTTACGAAGACAAATATTTTCTATGTACTTTTACAGTTATTAAAGCGATATTGAAATATAAATTAATTTCCATTTATTCGAAGATAATTCACGGATTAGATTTTCATTTCATACGGCACAGTTTTTATTTACAGAATAGGAGTCATGAGGTACAGCATTTCTCATCACGCTAACATAGTGCACATTATAATTAATTCTGTTAATAGTTACGTGTCACGAACGTAAATGCCTGTGATTAATATAACCCGTATTCAACATAAATCAATTCTGATTGTTCGTTCGAGGCAGGACGATCTTCGATCGATACAGTTCCTACGAACTTTACACATCGATCAATAATCTCGTCGTATTTCATTCCAAAACGAATACAATCCAACACAATATAAGTACATACTCATGTACATACTTCCATATTATGTGTAGTTGACGCGAGATATACATATATACACATGTATGTAATATATGTATACTTCACCGTGATCCTTGGGATTATTCAGAAAGGGTCAGACAGAGGGATAGACAATACCTATACACTTAAAAAATAACATCCTTAATTATCGTTACCATTAAATATCAATCGTACTTATTTTTCAAATTATTATTCATTCGTCGACCTGGCCTATTGCGTTTTGTCCGGTTTTAAACAGACTTCTCAATTGTTGTAGCGATCTTTATGGAATACATTCTCTTATAAAATAATGTTTCGTTCTGGTCGCATAGAACGCGGGGCATAGTGCATTTCAGCTGTTAAATAAATCAAGTAGAAATTTTTGCCTCAAACAGTTGAGCCAAAGTCCTACAGTTACGCCACACAGCAGATATAATCTTTTCTGGGAAACTTGATGTGCCATTCATGATTACTGCTATAAAATAACCCAATGTCGTCTATATATTACACAAGTAAAAACATTGGCACCGATATAAAAGATTTTTATTATTGGGTATTAACTACAAATTATGTCTAAGAAAAAAGATTAAGTTTTTGCAATAACGATAAAGTAAAACATCTTTCATCTTCTTGCATCATCATGCCGAAGGATTAATTGGTCAATTGAAACAGTTAACGAATATGTTAGGGAGAAGTTATAAAAAAATGTTTGGATAAACGTGAAACTCGTACATCCTACGCGACTGATTTTAGGTACTGCGTGTAACAACGTTTCGCTAATCTTGGGTGAAACAGAAAGGAGATTGGATTTCGATTCGATTTATTGCAACCGGACTTATCCTAAACACAATATCTTTATCGTGGTACTACATCGTACCGTAACTCTTCAGACAGCTTTGATCATTGTTTTTACTGTAGGATATCGACATTTATTTCCATTCTTTGCTTCTCACATAGACTGTACATCAAGTAGCCGCTTAAATAAGTTCCTCTTCCAAGTCCATCCTAGCAATATACTTACTTTTTATTTACTACGTTACAGTATCGTAGAGATGTCTAGACACTTTATTATAAATAAACTTACAAAATAGCATCTACCTATTTTACAGGGATCGACAGGATCGATTTCGAAGCAACGTGTAACATTGCAGAAATGCGCCGCGATCGATAAAACCTCTAATTAATTATTTAAGAAGAACCGAGTTATTGGCTGACAATAATATTATACAACAGCCGTAGCCGTGTGAGGCGATTTGTTATATGATGTATCATCGTACTTCCTTTTTTCTTAATACACGCCAAAAAAAAAAAAAAAAAAAAAAAAGAAACATAGCAAAGAAGAACAAAAAATGCGTTCGAAAGAAACTTCGGTTCGGATTGCAACGGCTGTTACACGCGAAGTAAATGGAAACTTTATCCGTGATGTACGTACAAGGATCGTTTCGAAGTGAGACAGCTTAAAGCATACATTACGTAAAATATAAGCAAACGCACGGAAAGGAAAAGAAATGAGACGAACGAGACGCAATAATAACGTTTGAAACGGAGACCAAACGAAAGGGGACTCATAACAGTTATAGGCAATCGGTGTTTCTTATGTAATTAGTACATGGCAGTATCGGCATGATAATATTTTAATTTACCCCGAACGCGTCTGATTCCATAAAAACGGCGCCCATGATTCCCCTTACCCAGGTAGATCTTCGACAATTGAAAATGATCATTACCTCAACTAAACCCTCGCTTGTTGGAAAATAGTATCATGGTTATTTTATTTATTTACATGGCTGAATTATTAATGAAGCATCTCCTCGTTACAAATAAATTATACGATATCTCGAACGGCGGGCTTTGTTACATTTGATTATGTTTGAAATGTTGGTCGATTTGGGCGATAATAAATGCAACAGTTCGTGTACGTAAAATCCATATTATTATTGCACAGGATATAATAGTGGCATAATGTTATATATAAGATATTATAAGATGGTATATAACATCGTATATATAAGATTATTATTTATGATGTACTGAAATCACTCGATATTCACATTTATTTGTCGGATAAACGTCGAAAAAGTTAACGTCAATTAATATCACGATCTATAGGGACAGTAAAAGATAGCGCTAGATCCTACGGATTCCATCGTTTCGAAGGTGCGGGGAATACGGCGGAGCAACGTGTCCCATACGGGACGACTAATAAAGAAAAGAATTCAATCTGCGAATACTATCTTCCGATAACAATAATAACAGTACAGTGACACTCCATCAGAGTTACTCGCATACGATTACTCCCCTTTTAAAACAATTCCCTTCTCTCGATCATATGGTTGCACGCAAATTAATCCGTTGTTACATATCATTGTTTCCGTCTTTAAGTCAAGCACAAAAGATCACTGTAATTGTACAGTCCGTTGAAGTAAAACATTGATTCCGTTCTACCTGGGAAGAGGCGAACTACGAGACGCCTACGAAAAAAAAAAAAAAAAAGAAAAAAAAGCGATATTTTAAATAATCGAGTAGTACACAATTCACGATCCACGGTGGATCGCCGGAAGATTAATTAAAGGGGGATGGAAAGTAAAGGTGAAGGATTCGGGAACAGGACGGTAGAGGGTAATGGGAGAAAGGGGAATCGCTTGGTCCTACGTGAAAAAGTTAATAAATTATTATATAACGTACTTCGCGATACTGATCGACCGTAGGATAAATATCGCGGATGAAAATCTTGGAACAAATAGATATACACTTGTATGAGTGTACGTGTGTGTACGTGTCTTGTGTGTATCTTTCATTTTCATATCCTCTTCGTAATCGTCTTCTTCCCTTCCTCTATTCATTTTTCAACATGGCATACGCGCGTCCCTCGCGATCGGAGGACGAGCATCGTGTGTGCGTACATGAACCTGTGCACGCGTGTATTTATATTCATTCGGGACGGGGAGGGGAAATAATTTCCTTCGTGTGTCTCTGTGTGTGTGTGTGTGTGTGTGTGTGTCTAGGTTTCTTTTTCCTTCATGGCAAATACAATCCCTCTTGACCAGCAGAAGAAGTTCTTCCCCACCCCACCCACCCCTCGAGATGCAAGAACGTTTGTCAGTTTCTCAGGGTGGAAGAAGGGAACAATGTTTCGTAACGCGTCGGCGATTACGATTCTTCGACGAACCCTCGTCGTCCGGCAAATCTCTATCCCGTCGATTACATACTTGGCGAGCCGCGAGTTTTTGGTCGCTTCTCCGTCAGGGGAGGAACGCGCAATCGGTTGTGAGAAACGTCGTCGTCGCTCGCGGTGCTCGAAATGGCACGGTGAATTTTTATCCGCCGACGGTAACGCGAACGGCGAGCAATGCGACCCCCTCCGCGTTCCGTCGGGAACGCTCGCGGGCGTCAATTTAATCCAAATTGCCAACGGCACGACGGAACGCACGAATGTATCAATCCGAACGGGTCGAAAGGTCGCGGACGAATGAAATCTCAGTGCTCTCCGCGCGAACTGGCGGAGCGAATTTGCTTCGACGCGCGATTCGTTCCGCCGTCTGAAGGGTTTCCGGGCACGCGGCTTTGATCGTCGGCCAGTGAGGGTTAAATCGAGTTAACTTAGGTCGCGGATCGTACGAACGTTCAATGGACGAAGTCCGACGAAAACGAAGATCGGGATTAATCGCACGCGAAATTTTAAGCCCGCTCGGTAGACGGGCATCGACAGGTCTGTCCCGTTAGCTTTGGAAATAAATAACGTTTCGGGACGGGGGGGTATATCTTACTAAAAGAACGTCGCGACTGCGTGCGTTTGTGCCGCGCGACGTCGGACGAGAAAGCAAACGGAAGAACGAACCGCGAATAGATCCGCGCGACCGATCGATCGATTCGCGTGAATCGATCGACGAACGCGGCATTCGTTTGCTTCTGCCAAAACGCAAACGCCCCTTCCTACCGTGTTACTACAATTATCAATTCAGTTACTCTACGTCGAACCTTATTTATATTAATGCTTTAAAAAGAAACGCAATTAAGAGCCTTACATTACTACCACTGTAACTTATCGCCCCCCCCCACCCCTCCCCTTCCCCCAAACCACATAGTCACTGCCTAAGAAAAAACTGTACTCCCTAATTTTACATTCCCCTTACATTGCTCGACTCGACGCGACTTGGCGAATCGAGATTAGTTACGAATTTCCTAATTAAAAGAAGCGAACGAAACAAGCGAACCTTAAAAAGAACAACACGGTCCCAGAAAATCCGGCTTCTCCGCTCCAACGAACCGCAAAAATGTTGGAAGCGTTCAGATTCCATGGAACCGTGTCTCGAGATTGGGAGATGCGCAAACGGGTCAACGGGGTGGTAGCGGGGTCGTTATGGTCAAACCATTAAAAGAAGGAAACACATATCTGCGAATCGACGGAGCCGATTGTTAAATAGAAAACGGGAACGGGGGGTGGACGTGAAACAGGACAGAGAGAGAGAGAGAGAGAGAGAGAGAGAGAGAGAGAAATAGAGAGAAAGGGGGAGAAATAAAAGAAAAAAAGGACGGGGACAGAGGAAATGCTGATAAACGAGGTCGTGGTACGCGAGATTGGAGCCGAAGAGAAATCACGGTGGCGCAAGCAAGCATCCCTCTTCCATTCCCTCCTTCCACCTGGCCAGAATGATTAACGACACACCGGCAGCATTTATCGCCCACGAAATTTTCTCGCTCTCACAGTCCTGTACAGGGTGGCGCGTACGTACGCCCGGATACGTACACGCTCTCGAGACGCGCACGCTGTGCGAAATGCATTTGGAATCGGCGCTGCCTTGCCGACGAACACACGGGATCCGACAGGACCGGGTGCTTTCGGTACGCAGGGGACAGGTGTTTAAGGGATGGTTATTACTCTACTGATCGCCGTCGCTTTTCCTCCCCTTCGCTCCGTTTTCCTGTTCGATCGGCGCGCGACGCTCGACAAAAAGAAACAGGTCGTCGAACGGGTGCATCGACCAACGCGATCCCGGAAGCTATCGGGACAGGTTACGGGACGACTACAAAGAAAGATCGATAATCTACTGTCGGAGGTGGACCTACGCTTAACCGAAGGGACTACTCGCGCGGCGGCTAGGGCCGGCGAGTAGGAAAATAGAGCGCTCTTTGGGTCAAGGGAGGTTCCACCTCGGAATGTGATCGATCGCTAGAACGAACGTGTTGCCTGGAGAACGCGGTTACGACTGACAGGACGAAACGAAAGGCGAACGGAGACAAATTAACGGACGGCTAACAGACACGGGGCACGGGGAGAAACGATAGAGGGAGAGTTCGAATTTGAAGGAAGGGAGGTGGAAATCGGGGAAGAAGCTTCCGATCGGAGGGGGTTCAGATAAAGAGATTTAAGGTAACGTTTCTTCTATCCTTTTTTTTTTTTGTTCGCTTTCCCCTCCCCTACGAGATAGATAGTCTCTTGTGTGGTCGGTGCCACGAGGTGTTTCGCGCGACCCTCGTGGGAGATTCAGAATGTTGTATGGTATCGTCGGCGGCTGCGTTTAATTCGGTCGAAGGACATCGTCTTTCACGGCGTGGTATCGTGGGACAAAACTGGGCGGTGCCAAAGCCAGATAAGCTTTGTCGCCTCAAGCGTAGAATTCACGATTATGATGGGGCGCCCCCGGCTTTGGGAACGCCTGCGCCGCCGGTGATCTTCTTGGCTCGTCGAGGGCGTACGAGCCCTCGTCCTTCTTGCGCATCCTGTACACGATGAACATGACCACCAGGATCGCGCAGAGCAGGCCGACCACCGCGCCACCGATTACCGCTGAAAATATATGAAAATTAAATTAGTCGGTGGGGCGAGCACGCGTTATTGTCGATCGTTGCGTTAACATTTTTTTCGTTATCGAAGGGCGTAAAATTATTAATGGTTGGTGGTGCAATCGTTGGACGTTCCTAAATTTATTGTCCTTCGAACATTATCATTTTTCTGATTCCTTTCCTTCTGGCTAACGTTATTCCCATCGATTCTGCGTTAATCGTCGCGTTCGATTCGCGATCTTGAGTTAAGCTCGAGTTCAATTCGCACGGATTCAAGCAATTAACCGGCGCTCGTGTTTGGGCTTCGTTTCGCGAGCAGTCGCGGGCATTGTTCTAATTTGTAAGCGGTTGCAAACGCGATCCGAAATCTTGAAGTATCGTAAGTGGCTCGGCGAGAACGGGCTATCTATTATTCAGCGGCGGGGAATTATTCAGGGTGTTAATTATGTAAGCAATTTATTATGCGTGCCCCCGGTTCGGCGAAATTAACCCAGAATTTCGCCGGAGTTGCTAAGCCCTCGTGAATAAATATCGTACCGGCGGAATGTTGATTCCCGCGTTACCCTTATACTTCAAGTTTAACAGGAAGGTAACCCGTTAATAAATAACGCGCCCCGAGCGGTTGGGTAGTTTCGGCCTTGTTACGCCGGGGGATGCCGGATTTCGAAGGAATTACGTTTCGCGTATTCCAACTCGACTAATTGCAACGGCCTGTTTAATAATTTTCGGGCCGCCGCGGCGAAACCTCGACGAGCGACGATTGTTGTAAACAAAATCGTAGAATCTCTACAGAAAGTCGTCGAAGCGACGTGCTTCGAAAAGGCCGATACCCAAATGTTCCGATGATTCGATTAACAACTGAACTCACAAATTTTGTAAATTGCAGATCGCACGGAAAACTAATACCGTGCCAACATTTATTCGAACGAAATCTGTTCGTTCGCTTTACCACCTCTTTCGCGGGTATGTGTACGCGAAGGAAACGAAAGGGTAACTGTCTCTTACCTGCCAGCACACCTGGCTGGGCAAAGAACGAGCTGGCACGGTCCTCATGTTTCGGGTTCATGATGTAAACTTCGTGGATGTCGTCGGTGTTGTCCGAGTGGTCGTCCTCGACATCTAAGGGCTCGATTACATCGACCTCGTTGTCGGGTCGGTTTACAGTCTCGATGATAGTCTGCAACGGGACACAGCTTAATCAGTTTAATCCGTTTAATTCGGCTGCCGGTCTGGAGGTGTGCGCTCTCGAACAAATCCAATAACCCGCCTTAACGTCCGCGCGTTTACGGCGGGTTTCCCCTTTGAGTGAAAAAGAAACAAGGGGGAGGAGGAGAGAAGGTGCACTATTTCATTGTTAAGCGGATCAATGAATGACACCAGCGAGCTATGCCAACAATGAGCTTTGGCCGCCGTGAGACGCGTCAACCGAATGACGGCGATAGGAACGACGAGCGATCAGATTGTTGAAATAATAATGAATCAAATTTTGCATTGCGTCTGAAGGAACTGTTCGATGTAATTTCTTTTAATTTGTGTAATTCGGCAGTAACTTTGTATCGCGCGGTTGTGTTTAGGGAAACAGCGGGGCTGTGAGACGGCAGGGTGGGATTTTTAAAATATTTAGCGAGAAATGAAGAAGGGTGAAATGAAGTGAGGTGAATTTCGGAAACGTTCACCTGTTCCTTAGTTTTAACACTTGGTTCGTCGACAGAGTATGGTGCTTTTGGTTCCGCCGGCCTTTGCGGCGGTTCTATCCTGTTGTTGTTATTGAAATCTGCAATAGAAAAAGGAGGATTCAATGTCGTTTAATCGTTCACTGACCAAAGTATAATAGAAATTAAATATAATTGCATGCGAAATGTTCATTTCTTCGAGTGGAATGTTAAACGAGCAATACTACACTCTGCTATAGCAGACTCATTTTGTTTAGACTAATCCGATGAAAAAGAAAATAGCACACAAAGAGCAACGCAATATTTCGTAATGGCAAGATTCGTGACACGATTTTTGCCCTCGCGCGTTCGATGCCAAAAAAACGACCATTCGAGTAATCGAGAGATCAGACTCGAACAGCTGAACGACCCAACGCTTCCAGATCGTCGGTTTTCCGAAACAATGTGGAAAGGAAAAACGTGGAAGAGTTCTCCGCAAATCGAGTGACGCGAATCGTTGTCGCGCCCCGCGAGCTGCGCTTTTATTGAAAAATTTCACGCAGAATGGAGGAGTACCAGCATTTCCCCACGTCGATCTCCGCTGGTGATCCTCGATCGACAATGAAATTTGCACGGTCGAGCAGCTTTTTCGAATAAGCCCACCGCCGAACGCTCGATTGTTTCGAGCGCGTAGCTCAAATGTACCGATTCTCTTTGAAATGAAATTCCGTTCACGTATATTCCCCGCGCACAACTAAGGTATTCCATTTTTACAATTTCCCCGTGCTTCCACGCATGGAATTACAGCTGAACTATTCTCGTTCTTCGTTACGCTAAATTACGGACCGTATTGAGAAAGAAGCGACGAGATTAATAACAACGCCGCGATTTTATGCGACGATTGAGTGTTATCAATAACGTTCTTATCACGGTCACGTTGGAAATTCGTTCGTTTATCAAATTGCCGTTTAAATCGCTGCCAAACGAATATTTCTACAGCTGGTTTCAGCCGTAACCGAACAGTCGACGACGAAACGATTACTTTAATGCAAAGAATGTTATTCGGTCCTGGTATCATCGAGATTGACGATTGATCGAACGATTTACCGTGATCGTCGTCGCCGTCTTCGTCGTCGGGGCCAAGGCCGCTTCCGGATGCTTCAAGATCGTCGCGACCTTCGCTACCACCTCGACCAGAACCCTCCAAAGACTCCTGGTCGTCCAGGTAGAGGTCGTCCGGGATCGTGTTGTACGTCGAACTCGCCCCCGCTGTCCTCTCCTTCTCCTTTTGTTCTTTCTGCAAGAAAAATTATATTTCAAATATATTTCCGTTCGCAGCCGTTAATTTCAACGAAACGACGAATTATTACGGGCAATATCTTATCCGTCCCGTGTGAAAACGATAACAATTCGAACGGCGGCCAGTTCACGCGATTAATAATCGTAATTCTCGCGGAACGAGTCGAGGAAACTTCGAGCGAACGGTTTCCGGTTGGTCGACGCCGCTGGAATGCCAGAGCGATGCGCAACAAAGTGCAGAATAATAAATTGACACGGTTGTCGCGATTGTTCCCCGACCGATCTGAAATATTTCTTCCGCGTCACTCCGTCGACCGGATATCGATTTCCACGAAAGAAGAACTCGCGTGCCGCGTTGTCGTAGAAAAATTCTTTCCAGCGACGGTTCGCTAAATTATTATTATCATTGTTGCATCTCGTTCATCACGAGCGTGCGAGATATCTGATTCGAAACCGCGCGACGCGATCGCTAATTGCCACTGGCGATTCTTTCCGCGAGACTTTGGCAAATTCGACGGAACGGCTCGCTGTACCGAGCGTATCGCTCGGAAACGGTAAGAACAATGAGAACAATCGACCGACAACGAGAACAGAAGTGCGCCGCGCCAGGGTCCCGACCGTTTGTACACGCGTACAAACACGCGTGCCACGTTGCACAATAAAACGCGAACAACCGTCCGACGAAACTCTCGAATCCCGAAATTTCAACGCCACCGGAGGAAACTAATCGCGTCGCGGCGAAACCGCCACGCGCCGCGCCTCCGTCTTTTCACGGAGCGGCTGTCACGCCGTCGAAGGGAGCATTCATTTGCCACGGGAATGAAATCGTTACACGCGCTCGATCGCGCGACGGACGCTCGACGAACAGCTGGCCAGCTGTTCCACGCGTGAAAATCGCGTTCCTCCGCGAACGGACAAAAAGAATCGCGCGACAAGCGACACGAACTTCGATAATCGCTAATCGCCGATTTCTCATCGCGAATATACAAATTACTCTTTCGTAACCTTTCGTACCAGCACCGTGACGATTTTCGATATACCGCTGCAAACCTTCCCCGTATCTCTTTCGTTAAATACGGCCAACCCCGTGTCGCATTCGCCACGAACGGGCTCGACTGGAACGAGGGAAGAAGGGGGAAAGAAAACGCTATTGCGACACGACGCTCAATCCGACGCGACGGACAGGTACGCAAGCCGAACGGTCACGAGAAATCAACTACCCTGTCGTCGATGTTACGTCCGCGTCAACTACTCGCGTATCCTCCAAAAATCGCCGATCGAACCTTCACAGTGAGTCATTCTCGACGCCACCGAAAATATCGTGTTTCCACTGACGAGAGTCGACGACTCGACGCCGCCGCTAGAATCGACTCGACTCCGCGTCTCGGCTAAGCAACGCCGTACCGATTCGGTGTTGCCGCAATGTTGCGAGAGCAACGCTCGCGACCGATGCACCGGGCGCACGCGAACGTGCGTACGTACGCAATCGGGCGGCGCGTATCCCGCCCCAGCAGCTGATCGATAACGCGAAATTCGCCGTCGTCCCGGGCCCCGTCCACTCACCAGGTTCGAAGCGATTCCCAAGCAGCAACCGGCGAACCCGACCGATCGGGACCGATCGCGGTCCCTTTCCGGCGCAACGATTCGTCGCGATAATATCGCGCCGTCTGACCACCGCGCAACCGTTTCCACTGCGATCTCCTTCGCCTTTTTTTTTTCCCCCGTCGTCCGCGGAGACGACGCAAGAATTGCGCGGGCGCGCGATGTTATCGACCTCTTTCGCGCATTCCGCCGCAATACGCGTACGCCCGTTTCGATTTCGCGCACCCGTCACGACGGACGTCGTAGGGAAACGAGCCGCCGATCGGAACAACGGAGAAACCGGGGAAAATCGGGGAAAATCGGGCTGGAATCGGACGGTCGTCGATCGTTTTAGAGGCTGAGGTCGAGTTGCTCGAGGATCGCCTGTCCCGCCGTCTTCCGCTCGATTTTTCCGCGGCAGATGTAATCGAGTCGCGGGACAACGAGGGATTCGGATGCGGCTTCGTCGAGCGAGAGGATCACCGGGTTACTTACGTGATAGGGTCGCGAGGTCGACGACAATCGCAGGGCGGCGAGGCGCGCGGAAAATTCGGCGAATGTTTTTCGCGGATAAGGCACGATACGCTTTTCAGGCGAGCGGTGACTGCACTGAGGTAGTACGGAGACGGGCCTGCAGACGGCACTGCTCCGGACCAACTCTACATATAGCTAGCTTCTTCGGTGGATATAAAACGGGAGGATCCCAGGCCAGGACCGTATCGCGGACACACAGGGTTTTATACGAATTTTTGTTTCGTCCCATGGCCGATGGTACGTGTCGCGTATGGGACGACCGTGAACGAGGGGGATCGATTCGCATCGCGGTGGAACGTACCTGTTACATTTTTCTGCGAGGAATTCTTGGTAATTAAGGTTTCGAGACCGCGACAATCGTTACTTGTATTGTCATTAATCGCGGTATCGGCGTCGTATCGGTGCATCACGCCGTCAAACGGATATCGATTTCCGTGACAGCAGAGCGTGCTCGAGTTCCTGCATACAGATAACTCGGATACAATATACAGAACAGTTCGCTTCAAATGCATCGAACTTCCTCCTCCATTGTATTGGATATCGCAGCACCGAGTTACGTTCTTCTTTTTTTTCTTTTTTTCTCTTCTTCTTCCTCTTCGCAACACCGTGGCCACGGATACGTTACGATCTCCACGAAGTCGATAGGAAACGTTGCTCAACGTATACGATAAGTCGCGACGATAAGGAGATCCGTTCGATATTCCCCTCTGCTGGTAGGATATTGAAAATCCATCTACCGTACACACCTCCACGCGTACCTGTACACCTATATGTATACGCGTCCCGTTTTCACGGAGAGACAGGGCCGTCCGCGCGTGCTCGAATTGGATCGGAATTTTTCATATTGCTTCCGAATCCGTGGCTCTTATCTCTCGAAACCGAGAGGTCGAGTTCGTTCGAAACGCTCTGCGCATCTGTTTCATTTTGCATCATTTACGCGACGGGAGTAAAAGCGCCGGATGTTTTGAAGACGCCGGGAACGATAAATGCTCCGACTGCGAGGCGGAGATAACGTGCAACGAGGTGCGCGCAAACGTGCGGTAAAGATGCAATTTCTGCTTCGAAGATGGCCTCGGTTTTTTCCTGTTAGGGATAGCAAGGTGTCGGTCACTTGTCGGCGGGCGTGGATGGTCGCGAGAAATATAAAAGTCGAGGGAATCTTTTAGGAACGAGCGGAATACCTGTGCGACACTTCTTCTGGTCGATCGAGAAGAGTCTGATATCGCTGGTCGAACCCAACGAACAGGTAGAGAGGAGTCTCGCGGAGGTGCAAGACGCGTCACTCGTTCGCTGGGCTCTTCGACTGTTCTCACCTGCGACGCTCGCGTAGCTCTTCGTCGACGACGCAGCTGGTGATAATACGAGCGATACGCGAGGCTGGTCGCTCCTTCAACTCTGCACCAATTAAAACCGTATTCTTTCCGCGAGACTTCTTTCCCATCCCTGTTCGATGCTCCCCTATATTTTCGCCCAGCGGTTTCTCCGGTGCGCGTCGTTATCCAATCATTCCGTACGCGATTCCTCTTATTCTTCACCCTTCCGTTCGCGGTTCGCCCGGCGAGAAATTGAATTGATCGCTGCTGGAATCCGTAACGCGCGTTACGCGCACCTTATTCGGTTTCGTCGCGAGCCACGCAGTTGCAAATAAAAGAACGCAGAGCTCGATTCGAGGGAAGATTAACTCCGCTTCGATACCTTCGATACCACAGGCGCTCGTCGAAAAATGATCGACACCGTCCAGTGTCCACCGTCGTGCCAAATAACTAGCTCCAGCGCGAGGGAACACCTTTCGCAGGTGCAACGAGAGCGAACGAGACGAACGATCCGACAGCAACCACGCGCGACCACGTTCGAACGAACACTGATTGCGATATTCGATGTCACCGCGACGTCGGCCCAGGGTTATTGTAACGTTGACAAGGAAAGTCACCGTGTCCGCGGTGGGTCGCAACGAGTACATCGAGAGCGTCGCAACCGTAATTACTCCTGTTGGTCGTGGAACGAGGAACGAACCGTAGATCAACGTCTAGCGGTGTTAAGAAAAATCGACTACGGTAAATTCTCGCAAACGAGGTGGATAATTGAACCGAGGCAGCCACCTACGGCGCTGGTTTACCCGCGGCCGAGGAAACGCGCACGTAGAATTTGCGGCCAAGTGTCTGGCCTGCTCCTCGGGGCGAACCTCCCGGACGAAATTTCAACCGATTAGATTTCGTTCGGCCCCCCGCGCCGCACGCGAGATATCGATTCCCCCGTCGTCTTTGCGAAGGCGAAAACGGTTCGTTAAGTGCGTAACAGGGCAAATACGAGCGACGAAGGGAGTATCGAACGGAGGCGAGTATCGAAGGAGATATCTTTTTATTTTGTTCAACGCTAGATGGATAACGTAACGTATAAATAAAATCGAGCAATTTCTATTACCGAGATTTAATTATTTCCGACGATTCCTTTTTCCTCTGCGTTTTGGCAGAAAACGTCAGATATCTGACGACGAACATTATTTCTGTTACACATTGCTATAACAATATAGCTCGAGGATGTCTTTTTCGTCCCGTTGTTCCGGAGACACACTCGTGGAGCAGGTAAAAATGTCGCTTCTCCATGCATAATGGATTCCATCCCCGTGGTCGCCAGAGGAATCGATTCGCTCCTCTCCTTTCGATTTGATTTTTTAGCGGCGATGCGCCGCGGGACCGTTTAATCGACGTAATCGAGTATTAAGCTGCCGTTTCGTACGGAACTCGAACGGAACCGCCGATACTCCATTCGTTAACGACAGAGCGAGCTTTTGCATCCGTCTCGACGCGAGTCACCGCGGAAAATTGACGACGCGTCTCGCGAACTAGCGTTGCGATCTCGCCGATGCCCTTTCCGTTTCCGTCTCGTCGAGAAGAACGGGTCGAAGCGGCGTTATTTCTTTATTTTTAGTTTATTTATAGTTTATTTATACGTCCCGACAGGACGCCTACGTCCCGTCGGATCGCGCTCGAAAACTTTCGTTCGTCGACGGCGAAACGGGTTTAAAATTGATCGAACGGATCGCTCGATTTAATTAACGATCGACGATGATAAACGTCGAAAGGTTGTCCGGTCGTCGGCCCCACCTCCGCCCCCGCGGAACCGTTCTAGCTCGCTTCGCCGATTGAAATACGATTTCTGGCCGTGATTACCGTTTCGACGCGTCGACGTGCCGGTAAAATAAGGTGTCAAGCGCAGAACTCGTATCGCCGCCGAATTTCCCCCCCTATTGGTTGTAACCCGGAATAAAGACGTCATTATTTCCATTTCACGGAATTAGCCGGTTCGGCGTGAAACACAATTTCGCGCCGGTTAATTTCCAGCCGCTTTGAACAGAGGCCGCAACGTTTAACGAGACGGCGAGTTTGCAACCGGGCAACTTATTAAAATTACTTTCGCGTGCGCGCACGCCGCGTGTTGCACGCGTTAACAGTGCGCCCCGTTCTACAGTGGGTAAATCTCGTTCGGTTGGGGGTGAGCGACGTTCAACGTGTTCACGATGATCCCAATTTCGGCTGGTTTACAGGGGTAGCCGCGGTGACAATAGCGATTCGACGCATCGCTCGCGATATTAGACAGATCGGAAACGATTTTATCAAGAACATCCGGAAATCTTTGAGAACGAACGAGCGAACTCTCGATGTCGGAATAGAATAGAATAGAATTGCAATTTCGGGCGCGAGGAACGTGCGTTTCGGACGACGACGTCACGCGATTTTTCCTCGTCATCTCGAATGCGATATCGGATTACGGAACCACTGGAACGAGGAACATTGGAGGCGGAGATCGCCGTGCCGAGGCGGCACCGAAACTGGATCAGGACGGGAACCGGTGCGGCGAGAAGGGAAGCGAAATTGATCGCGAAGAAGATAAAGTCGGGATCTCAGCAGAAAAAGCTACAAAGCGCCCTCTGAAACCGTGAGCGTGGTATTCTTGCGGCGAAGGGGGGAAAAAGTTGATATACATATGGAAAAGAAGATGGCAGAGTGTAAAGGGGAGTGGAGAGATCCCCCGAGGTGCCGGAAGAATCAAGAGAGATCAGCTGACTGTGAACACTTGCCGAGTCAGGGAAGTTTAAAAGGAGGTACCGGAGGAGGCAGGAGACGACCGCTGCTTGGAAAAGTCCGGCTGCACCCTGGGAATTAAGGAAAGGGGCTGAAAGGTCGGTGTATCGGTTGCGACGGACGCCGGAGGAATCGAGACGCGCATCTGTTTCACCGTTTAAAACAGAAGAAACCCATTCACCGTCGTATGTTACAAATTTGTTCGCAATTAGTTCTGATCGCGAGCGACCGTTGCAACGTTGGCAGTAATGTTCAGACGGGGATGAGTAAATCAGCGCGACAAAATAAACGTCCGCGGGTGAAAATTGGGTGAAAAATTCGATACCAATTAAGGGCACACGAATTGAGACAAAAATTCTATCGCAAACTACTTCGTAAAAGAACGATATTTTATGAAAATTTGTATGCAATTCTACAATAACTGCTCAACTGATTAACAATTATTAATTTTATTAATATCGCGCACCCATCTGCAGAAACTAAAATAAATAATTTAGAAAATGTCACAAACATTCTGCCATTCCATTAACTGGTACATAGAAAGGGATGCAGAGGGTTTCTCTGTAAGTGGGAGTACCAGAAATTCGCCTGGCAACAACGAATCCAGTAGGACGAAGAATCGGAAGATCAAATATCGACCGAAAACCCGTGGGAATGTAGAAAATCCACGGCGAATACTCGAGTAGTCCAAGGGGGAATGAGACATGCTGCGGGGTAAGGGGAACAAGGGGTTAAAGGAAGATACGATCGTTGGCGAGAAGTAAAGGTAGAGACGAAACAAAAAGAAGAAGCGGACAGTGCCGCGTGAAATGCATTAGACCGTGCTTGCAATCGCGTTCCATTTTGTTAACGAGCTGCTACCGCGTTCCGGAGATGCGTTGAAACGCGTGAAACACGGACACGCTATGTGTACGAGCAATTACGGGGATAATTATACCGTGGTTGTAATGAGACAGGACCAACTGGCCCGCTATGGTTTACTGTTGGGAAAAAGGTGACTGCAGAGTTTCCAGTTGAAATGTTTTAATCTTCCGGAACGGGGGAATAATCGTAGCAAAGGTGTGCACCGTGGAAAAATATTCTTCATTCTTCTCCGCGATATTTGTACGACTTGGCTTTTTCGAAAAAAACATTTACATTTATGCGGGTAATATATGTTATCGGTTTGAATATAATTTATGGAAAATTCACTGTATCTCGAGAAATAGTTTAACCGTGGGAATTGTCTAGCGATTTATTGTTATTCCGTGGCCAACGTCCCGAAGGGACCATTCCGATGAATCATTTTGTAACAGCTTCGGCTTAAAAATCAAATATTCCGAGTGCCACGAAATCCTCGCATTTAAACGGTCCGAAGAATCCACGGAGTGCGCGACTTCCATTATGCCACTGTAACCATTAGGCGCAGACTTCCATCAAAGTTCTCCCCGTTCCTAATACCGTGCGGAACTTTCTTCAATTAAACCATGAGGAGATTTAAGAACTTTCCACATACATACATAGGAGCGACCTCTCGCGAACGTTCACAGATTTTCACATTTGCATACTGTCCCCATTATCGAATTCCGGCAAACATTTTCCCCACTTTTCCGCTCATTCATCCAAAGCTCCGGGCACTCGAACAATAATACAGACACTCCTGGGCTTCGTCAAAAATTTATTCAAAGTTTCGAACCGTTTCGCAGCCTCCACCTTTAAGACAAACAGAGATCCGTCGACGCAACTCTGCGTATACCCGTTTAAGTTAAACAGTGCTCAACGGTTTTAGCCAAAGGGGCACATCTCGAACCTGAAAGCCTCAGAGGAAGACTCGGCCAGGGGGATTTATTCGAAATTCACTATATGGAGCGCTATGCCGACGGGGGCTCGTAAAGATCGTGTGCCGAGAGGCAGAGATTTTTCTAGAGGGACGGGACATTAGCCTGCTAAACATTCAGGGGAATTACGCTAATGAATATCTAACCCGAAGCCCCAACGTTAAGGGGAATTATGCTAATGAGCTTGGAGAGTAGACCCTGTGCGTCTTGTTGCATTATCCAAGAGATATTCGAAAGAGGGGCGCAGCCTTAATTCCATAGGGGTTGAGAGGGACAAGGGTTCGAAGAGAGGCATCGGTGGTAGTTGGACATCGACTGGCGCGATCTCTTGGCGGTGCCAGCAAGGTGCCACACGACTCTGTGGTTGCGACGATGGAGCCACCATTACGCAAAGATGATTCGGGTCGGGTTTTAAAATCCTAGAATCATCACGATCGAGGTGCAACGAACCAGGGGTGGTCTTGGCAGGGGTTTAGGTCCCTGGAGTGGTTCTGGTCAGGCTGCACGACTCTGTAGTAGCCCCAGGTAGGTTCCATGACTCTGCTGTGGTCCTAACCACGCTCCACGTCCCTGAGGTGGTCCCGATCAGGTTACACGGCACAAAGGTGGTCCCAGAAAGATTTCGCGACCCCCAGATCGTTTTATATATTTTACGTATTTGCTGGAATGGATTCGACAGGGGCTGACACGGAAGCACGATATAATATAATATTTATAAAGGAGAACAAGCTCGTCGCTATTTCTCGATAAGAAATACGACGACGCCAGCGACGCAGAGCGTCGGACGCCGCGCAAGAACTTATCAAATTAATTCCACCCTCGTGTCATAGCAGCACCATTGAGGATAAAGCAAAGAGAAGACAGAGGGACGAAAAGGGAAGGGGTTAAGAATAAAAAGCAATTCGAGCCGCGAAGAAAGTTCACCCCGTCCGTTTCAGGGGCAGCTTCTCCGCATGCTAAGCGACGAATTAGGCAAATATTTCCCCGCATAGCTCGCGGCCACACGTAAAAAAAGAATCCGGTCGCTATAGCTGACGCGGATCAACCATCGTCTCCTTTGAAAATACGCTGCGCACCCTTCAGATTCCACGACACCGACCGTTCGAAACTTCATGTCTCCTGGTGATGATTTTCTGATTCGCTTCTCTTTCGTTCATTGTCCCGTAGCAGAGTTATTCGGCGGGGACTTATTTCGCGGAGAAAATAGCAACACGAATTTCTGTACACTATTTATATCGCACGCAGAAATAGTATTTAATCATCAGCAGCACTTGTATTTGCATAATAATATTCCTCAATGGACGAACGAATTAAAAGAATAGAGATTTTTGATCAAAGATTTCTAGATTTCTTGTCGCAGTGGTTACTACAAATGAAGTTCGCGATTCTGAACAAAAGTTATACAAAATTCAGTCAGCCATGCTATACAAGAATAACAATTTGCTATGCTGCTTTTACAATAAGTCCTTTTTCATTGAAATTTTCATCTGAGCAATGTCATGCCTTCATCTATCGAGTCAAAGATTCGACGGTCTGACCGGTGCGAACCGATTCTACTGCGGCGTACGCTTTCGCAATAAGTCGTCATTTTTCATTGAAATTTTCCTCTTCGCAATATACGCGAGTTAGTCATGCCTCTTTGATACGAAATTACGACGGAGGGTGGAAAGTTGATTCAGGGGCGAGCAGAGGGTGTAAATCCTTGGCTTCGCGACGCGACACGGAAGTGTCCGTGGAATATCATAAATTTCACGGTTTCTTAGGCTCCGCAGAAAGGCAATAAGAATCTTTCGATGAAAATTCAATGACCCCCGCACGGTTTCGGGAACGCAATGATAATATGCAACGGAAACATAACGGAATATCGCTGTTCCGAATTTCTCGGCGTTGTCAAAGTTTTGCGGGACAGAGATTTATAATATTAATTGAAACGATTGCGAACTTCGTGTCTATTTATAATGGCGGGTGCGCGTTTTATAATTAAACCGGCGCTGAAAATAATTTATGCCGGAAACTTTTACTTCCTTTCGGGCATTGTTGCTGGATAACGGTACTTCGATGTTTATTATTCAAACGTGATTCACGATGAAAATGCGGTTATGAAATATTCAGTGACAAGCCAGAACGGAGTCAATTGTTTTTTTGTTTCCCCCGTTTGTCGTTAATGAATGATTAATAACCTGAGTTGATAACGATAATTCTCGGCGAACGGCAAGGTAACTTGCGGGCGAATTGTTTTTCTTCGCGGAGTCAACTTTTCGTCAAGCTTCCACGGGGAAAAGAAAAAAATGTTCGACAGTCTCGGCCAAATTAATTTCTTACAGTAATTCCTATTATTGTTCAAGACCGATTCCTTTCTGTCTGAACAGAACGAAACGGAAAATTAAATTCGACTTCGTCATAAAACGTCAATCAGTTTGAGAAAAGTCGATCACTCCAGCAAGAGGCCTAATTCACCTAATTGCAGATAAATCTCACTAAATTATAAATCAATGCCGCACAAGACGAAGCACAAATTGTGAATCAGTCAATTTCAAGTTGCGCTAAACATCGAAATACGCGTAAAAATGGCTGACTGTGTCATTTGAAAACGATGACGCACAATAATATATTATTACTACGAATCGGCAATCACGATTGCTTCGGCAACCACCCCATTAACAAACGTGACTGCACGTCAATTCACCATATTCTGAAGCACCACGAAGCATCCAGGAGGATCCTTCAGGAGTTGCCCGCTTAAAGCGAGCCTCGCAGGACGAAGGGGCTAAATGAATGCGAAAAAGGGCCGCGGAAAAAAGAAGGCGAGCATCGCGACTGAAGTGTCAGACAAATTGGCAGTCGTGGATGGAGAGAAAAAGAAGGAAGAGAGAAAAAGAGAGCGCGCAAAGAGGAACGAACGAAGGAAAACGAAGCAAAGTAGACAAGGAAAAAAGAAAAAGAAGATGAAGCTTCTCCGGATAAAAGGGAATGAGATCCCTTTCATCTCAACGAAGCCAATCAATTTCAAGTAGCATGGACCCTGTCGCGTATGCGCGACATTCGTCAGCGAACTGTTGGCGACTATAATCCTTGAATATCTTACGCTCCAAGAATAGTTTGCCCTAAGAAAAACGAACTTGCGACACTGAATTCACAATGGACAATTGGACGCAGCGAATGCGTCGCTTGCGACAGAATTGTGCCGCAAAACGCCGCATAATTTCAAGATACTCTGGAGGGTTATTAACACGAAGAAGAATATTGACGTAATGTACAACCACTGGCGATCGATTTGGAACCACGAAATTTTCTACGTTTCTAGTCGTATCGAAAGGCCTGAGCGAATTTTAATAACGAAGATCGTTCAATTCCAACGTCGTCCTCGCGTTCAACGCTAATAATCGTTTAGCGGTTGAGGGCAATTCGATCGTCCGCGTGCTCGAATATAAATGTCGAATATGTCGCACGAAAGTTGCATCGGCACACAGCCGGTTAGAAATTACGCGCAGGGGGTAACGGGAACGGCTGCGGACGTAAAATAAGGAAGGAAGTTGGAACGTCGTCGACAGAGGCGTGGAAGAAAGTTTGCTCGGAGTTTAATGAGATTCGTGGACAATTTAATTGAAAGTAATACGGGCGAGGCAAATAGACTTTTCCTTTGCGCCGGAAGAAATGGATTGAAAGGGGGAAGCTGCCGGATATTCGTGTTTTCTGTTAATTAAAGCAAGCAATAAGCGGGACCGCCGGACAGGGGTTTCTGTTCGCGCTGGACGTGAGAGACGTATTCGCACATTTTTTCGGCAGGATTTCCCTTTTGTGATCGCCCTCTTATCGTTCTTCCTTTTGCGCGCGACGATGAAACGAACGAAACGGGCCGGTTTAAATTGCATGCCCAGTTGACGAATTTGTATACACAATGGATCTGTTTCCAGCTGGCCATCGAAGTGACAAAGGCGGAGGCTAATGTCAAATTAAGAAGTGGAGCTACAGAGACGGCCACGGACGGCGACGTAATAAGAATTGCTGTTTTATCAAAGTCGTCGAGTTGTTCAGATGAATAGAACAAATTATTGCTCCCATGTTCTGCACGGAAAATTACTGTCTACAATTACATCAATGTTCAGAACAGCAATGGCACACCGAATCAATTCATCGCTCACGCTAATAATACAAAGGCAGACAGAGAAGAAAGAAGAAAAATTGCAAACAGTGGGCCGATATAATTATTCGCAGCTGCAATCACATTCTAATGCATCCCTTGTACATGATCAAACAGAGACAAAAATTGGACGAAGAGTTAAACCAAATAAAAACAACGAAAAATAAAGAAGAAGGAAAATCGAGAGCAAAGGGTTGCAGGAAAAATTTCAGGCAGCAGGTTCAGGAAATTACCGAATTCTGACGAGGTATCCAAAAGCTGGGGGGGGGGGCGGGTTGAAGGAAGTCGTTGTACCGGATGATACTTGACCTTAATAAGCCATCGAGCTTCTCGGATTCGAGTCAAGCCGCGTCAACCCTTTCTTCCTCTCTTTCTGCCTCGCTCCGCGACCAATAAATGCTGCGACCGACTTCGACGGCGGCATTGTTTCGAGTTTGGCCTTGATACGTGAGGGTGGTCGACGCCCGAGGTCGATCAAGAAAAGAGCGAACACGACGGAAACCGGGGGGCCTTGTTTTCGATTGAAACGAAACCACCCTCCACTAGTTATCGGTCCTCTTTCGTCCATACAGAACGGAATTACGCGAAAATAATTATGCACACAGGGTACGTATATTGCTCCCTCTAATGGTAATTCAATTACCGATAGACAGGGAAAAGAAAGTAATTTTTTTTTTAAAGAAAATCTCACGCGATTGTTTAATGCTACTTCGAAGAGATTCGCCGCGGCGCTTTGCTGCAATCTGTGCATAAATGATCGCGATAATTCTGCACCGTCGCATCGCCGCGTCGAAGAAGAATTAATATTAATCCGAACGACGTCGTTGCAGCGAAAAAAAAACGGGCAGGATACACGCCTGGTCACAGCGTCGTACTGTTCTGTGTTACAAATTGAACCTTTAAAGGCCGCCTCTTTTTCTGGCCGAGCGAGGACCGTTCCGGCTCGGTTTGCTCGATTGAACGCTCGTTTAACGCCCAATCGGACTGTCCCGTTTACGTTTCCCCCTTCGAAATCGACAATTCTCACCGATTATTCCGTGCTGGAGGACGCGAAAAGCGTTTCTGCGCGCCTCCTCCGCCGAGTCGAAGATCCGCCCGGTCTGACCGGCGCGAGCCGATTCTACTGCGGGCTACGCTCGACCGTCGCGCGGACCTGTTTCGCCATTAGGGAAGCGTCCCTCGTTAAAGCGAACGGTTCCGCACGGACGGACGGAGGGAAGACAAGGGGCGGTGTACAACGGCGAGAAGCGTCAAGGTGGAGAGGGGGTTGAAATAGACGGGCTGGCCCTCGAAAATCTGCACATTAATTCCGCCCGTTCCGGATTCGTGCCCGCCGTTCAAATCCTTTTCCGATTCTCGATGCCACTTATCCCCGTTGGGAGCTTCGAAGGGCAACGAAGGGTCGAGTTCCGGTGAAAATCGTCCGGTCGGACGGGGCTTTCAGCTGGAAATTCTCGCGAGCGTAACGAAAACACGAACGAAAGGGAGGGGATAAATAAAAAAAATAGAACGTCCAGTCGATATTCGATATTTTTACCGGCGGAATTCGCGCGCTTGGACAAGCGGGGATCGGGTGATGTTCGAACGGGGTCGTTTAATGCATCGTGTTTATCTCCGGTGACGGTGTAATGACGATCGATACGGACGGAGCGGTGTAAGATTTTTTTAGACAGTCCGTTTTTCGATGGTAGTTGAATATTCGTTCGGGCACAGTAGTTCGGAGAGTCGTTAGGGGGTGGAGGTCGCCGGACGTTTGCGGCGCAGGAGGGTTGATTATCGTGGACAGGAACGGAGTCGACGCGAAACGGTTCTATCACGGTCGGATATCTTTCGCGCGACGATCTGTTTGGTGAAACTTGCACGGCTGACTAAAATAATCATTAACCGGTGTCGAATTGCACTAAAGCGTTTTACTTTGCGCGTTCGGTTTGGACGTATCGTACGAAACGTTCGCTACGTGTTCAATGAATCGCGTGCCTGCAGCGTATATTAATAGCAATGACAACAATAATAAATAATAACAACAGGACAAGACACAGCATTACAATTCGAACGGCAATCGGCTAATCGCAAGTTGCACGCTTTCTTGCGAAATAGCGTACGCAATATGCGGCGCGTACTTTCCGCGTTGTAAAACAAGGGAGTATCTTTCGCGGCAACTATCCACTGTGCAGTGCATAAAGCGTGGGGAAGAAAAAAAAGTTCCTATTCTCGTGCCCTCGACACACATTTTAAAACTTTTCCCCGGCAACTTTTACGTACCTCGCGTCCATACGAGGGTGTATCAAAGCTAAAGGAGGAAAAAAAATAGTGGCGAGAAAAATAGAGGACGCGAGTATAGTCGAATTGCCAGGTACAAAAGACCCTGCGGACTAATTTATGCGATAGTTCGACATCCCACGCCAATGTTTAGGGGCCGACTGCAGTCTTCCCTTTCCATTTGCAGCACCCCCCCCATCCTCCCCCTCGGCCCTCGTTCACCCCCCTTTTTACGGTGCTCCAAGGGGACAGGAGGGGCAGAGTTGTGAATCAATACAAGGGCCACCCTCGCTCGACTTCTAGTAATGGGCTCAAGACGCCTCGAATCTACTTCTGATGTTACACACGCCGGTCGAAACTTTCGTGGAATTTTCGAAGTTCTTGGACGCAGTGGAATGTACGGTTGGTTGAACCTTGAGACGTTCGAATGTATTGATGTTTAAATAGTTGCAATAAATGTACAGTCAACGTTAATCTGTGCTATGTTCATTTTCTTATAGTTGCCAATTCGTATCGACTCACTTTCTCCATACTGATATTTTCGATGTTCCTGAAACTAATTTACTCTGAACTGCTGTAAATACCATTTTTTTTTTTTTCAAATTGAAAGAATGAATCTACCTTGTAATATGGAGCATTGATATTTCTTTTGATCCGGCGTTTCATTAATCAGCCCGACAATTGAATTATTCAACGATTAATGCAACGCGAGGTCCACAAAAATTATTTATACATCCGATATTTAATATTAATACACTGGTATTAAGCAAGGAAAAAATAATAGGTAAACGTCAGGCTTCTACAAACAATTCTCCATAAAATAACTACGAGAAAAATCGAGAAAGCAGCTGGTCAACGAGGAAAGAATGGATCGTTAGAAGTACTTTTTGGTTCCCCCCGACTTCTAATACACCGTCCGAACATCAGATAATCCGAACCCTCGCGTTTCGAGAAATCGGTGGAGCGCTTCGAATCCGCCATCACCCTCTCCAGTGTAACAAATCACGCGCACGCAATCGCGTAAGTGGCGAGCAAGCCAGGACGATAAATTAATCAAGCATCCCCCGACACGCGAGGACCTCGACTTCCGTCGCACGAGCCGGAAGTCGGCGGAGAAAACGGGGAGGGGTGAAGATCGATCAGACCGCGAGCTTTAAAAGTACGAAATGGCAGGTGTCATCTTCGTTGAAAGCGGAATAGTGACGAATACGAGCGAGGGAACAAACAAGAGGCATCAACGAATTAGCGAACGAGAAGGAAACGAATGGGACAGAAGAATAGCAACGATGAATTTCTCACTAAACAATTTTTCAGACGAAAAAATCTATCCTCGAATCACAACTATATAATAATAACTTCACGAATATATAAATCCTCGAGCGTCTTTCACTTATACCACTTACAGTAGATTCAAGTTAGCTGTACATTTTTCAAAGTTTTTCTTCCTCTTTCGTCTCGCTTTACACAGCATCGTTCCCGTTACGTTTTAACGATCCGATATTTTTCAAACTGCAACCTCGATATTCAGATTGCACGATTCTTCGACGCGAATTCGTTCTGAACGTATTCCTCCAAAGGCGCAGCGCAGATCTCTTATCCCGCGACTGAGGAGAAATTCGCTATCGTCGGATGTTCGTCGAGAGGAGCAATTATTACGGGGTATCGCGGACGCCATAGTTACCATTGTCGCCGTGGACGGATCAATGAGGGCAGCCTCGAAGAAAGCCAAGAATTCGCGAGCCAACGAGATCACGGTTTATGCCTGCACAATTCGGGCCAAAAACCGACTACAGCTTGGGCGCAGACTTCGGTGGTATCTTCGTAGCTGTTCGAACGGGAACGTATGAATGATGTATTTGTAAATATGGCGGCGAACAACCACGGGAATGGCTTTTATCGTACATCTTTACTCTCTTATGGGATATTAAGCGACGATAAAGTCGTACGTTCTGATCGTTTTTTTTTTCTCAGTCTCTCCAGTATTTGCTCTAATGTTAGGAGTTCGGTTTTATGGACATGGCGCAACGATTGGTAAAGTGATTCTCATTTTTCTGAGATCGTTGGGAGAGATTAGTTTCACGTTCGCCTCAAAGGCGTGCAGCCGAATAGCTCGATTTTAATTGCTATTATTTTATTAATTGTGTACTACGTCTTTAGAAATATTTGCAATTTCTGGGGGCTCAGAATATTTTGTGTTCCTCGTTGTAAATTTTTTTCTTGTAATAAACTGTCGCTGGAGGATTCTTCATTATCGATGAGATATGAAATGTTATAGTATGATGTAGAAACTAGTGCATGATACTTTTTTAATACGATACTTTCCTATTGTTAAACACTGGACGAATATGGATTAACGTTTCTTCGTGGATACTTTTGCTTCTTCCATCATATATAATTTCTCATTTCTCCTCCGCGTCTCCTCTCCTTTTCTTTATTGTTCGAGGTCTACCGTTTGTTCCTTGGATCCTCCTTCCCCTACGAAATCCTCAACTTTTATATTTTTTCCACTCTGTTATTGTGCGTTCCAGAGATGTCCATCATGGTTCTTCGCCCCTCCTACCCTTCGCCCTCATTCTTCTATTCTCCTTTTGTTCGCATCTTGACTACGTAACTCTCAGGCTTAAGTCGGAGGACTATTGTAAATGTCGATTCGAAGTGCGTGGGTATTTACCGTGAGCCGTTGCGTTGCGAAATAATATTTGCGTTAGACGTTAAAGGAACGAAACGTTTCAATAAAAATAACACTTGGTAGTGGCGCGTTAATCTGTCGTTCCTTATCAGCTTTATAAACGCTTCGATCGAACCGATTCGATTCGAACAATGAATAATTTTCATAATTAATTTCGACGAAAAGCTCGCCGATCGTCCGTTCGCGTATAAATTTTTCGCTGTTACGCCGACTGTGAATTTTAATTATCGATTCGGCGATAGCCCGACGACCAGCCAATCGCCGGAGATCCGTGAAACGTTTACACGCTTAATTCCGGATTGTATTGGAAACCGATGATTACGTTCCATGATTAAATTAATGATTCAGCCTCGATTCAACGTTCGATCACGCGGCAGAAATTTCCGTGAATCCTGATACGCGGGTTCACTGGCGAAGCTGTTCGAACAATTTTCACTGTAAACTGTGTACGACCGATTTCGCACGGCAAATAAATAAATCATTTTTTATCGAGCAGAAATCGGGTTACTAAATATTGATTAGCGCGCAACGACAATTGCGTTCGGTCTACGATTCGTCCAAGCGCCCCTCTCATCTTTGTCGTTCGTTTTAGCACGTCGCGTGTACGTCTCAGGGTGACGAATATATTAATTCCAAAAAAAAAAAAAAAAAAAAAAAAGGGAAAACGGAAGAGAGAGAAGCGAGCGCGCCTCTACGGCGATATAATTTTCTTCGACGCGGGTGCGATCTGAAATTACGAAACGAGCCATCGCGCTGGCAAAGAGGCCCCAGGGGACGTTCGATTACGATTAACACAACGATGCACCGTGCACGATGCACCTGGCAAAATGCGATTTTTCCAATTTTCATCGCCCCGATTAATTTCATTCAATTTATGCGGAACGATTAAGATTCGATTAGCGTCCCCCGACGTGCGTCGCGCGTCCATTATTTTTCCTTTCCATTAACGCCGATAATTCGCCACGAAAAGTGCAGCTTCGAATTTCCAAAATTTCACCGCCGACAGAAACGAGTGTACAGTTATGCCCTCGGCGAATAACGTTTCGCCAACCGCGAACGACTGTGCGCTTCAAATATTAACGGGGCTCGATTAATAAATTTCTGTTCTAAAATATTCCGACACGGAATCAGAAACTTTCAAAGTCTCCCCTCCCTTTCTTTTCCTGCCGGCCGTTATACAATCGGATGTACATATTTTAGAATTCTTCCAGGGACGAACGAAATTACACGAGCCGCAATTTGTTCCCCGTACCAGATTCGATTATCGTTTATCCGGTTGAAATTTGCATCGACCGCGCGAGACGTCGGATCCATTACACGGATAAAGTGTGATCTATTCTCGTCCGTTTCGCTGAGCCGAGAGAAAAAGACACGTTCCGGTGTCCTTGCATTCTGTTCGGCCTCAGGATCCGGCGTGCACGTCCGTCTTCCATTACGATAAGAAAAATGTATGGCCCGGGTGGTCTCGCGGATACATCGGCGATTTATTTCGCGAAATAAGCAGAAAAGAGCCGGCTTGCTCGCGGAATATCTTGGGCGGAGGATATGACCGGTGGATATATCCGAATGTAAAACTCAATATCGTCGTTTCGGTCGCGGGTCCTTTTTCCTTCGCTCCTTTCGATGGCAACTTGTTCCAGATATCTCTATTTTAATCCGTTCACCGGCACAGCGGAATTTTCTATTCCGTTTGTATTCCTTGTTCTTTTTTAATCGTTACTACAGTTATGTAGGAGTGCGAAGCGCCCGACGACCGGGCATGGGTCGTTTTTGACCGGGCTACCTGGGACACAGCTGGTCCTCAGGCGTGCAACGATGGCCTGCAGACCCGTGTCCCCTGTTTCTATGTTTTATGATATGAATGAGAGAGAGAGAGAGAGAGAGAATGACTGAAGACGAGTGGATGTACGAATGGTAATACACAGTGTAGATTGAGCAGCGAAGCAGAGTAGAATGAACAGCAGAATAGTGTAGATCAGAGAATAGTGTAGAACAGCGTAGAATAGGAATAGAGTAACAGAGTGTAGAATAGTGTAGAAACTGTTTAATAAATATATATATATATTCATGTTACCAATCGTTCTGCACTCGCACCGGCTTAATTTCTCCTAAAACTTATAATCCCAAATTTACGTAAACGGAGCGTCGTTCGTTCCCGTTGCTCGGAAAATTGATTCATCCTGCAATGTCGCGTTACGTTTTCGATTTCGAAATTTTTACACCACCGCGAGTGGTGCGCCTTTCGACCACTCTTTTCTTCTTTGTTTAAATTGCGGTTCACGTCACGCGCGACATCCGAGCGCGAAATTTCAATGAAAATATCGCCGCCCTCTATATTCATAGCGGATGCTGGCGGCGCGCCGGTCGATTTTAAGAACGCCAGAACGGGACGATCGTCGGGACAGTCCCGGCAACGGAAGATTAATCGCGAAAGAGCATCGTCTCTGTTATTTCTAGCCTCTCTCCTCATCGACGCTGAACGCTAACCTTTCAGCTTCGTTGCGTAAGGCCCCGCGGTGAAAGTGAAGGAACGTCCAGCCGATGCTAATTACGCTGTCCCGCGGCCACCTGTCTCTGCGGGAATCTTTCAACGCCGGGAACACGTCGAACCGTTCGCAACGGGCTCGTGAAACGCGTAACGTCAAATGAACGCACGTTCGTTGGTCGGCTCGACGATACGGCGCGCGACTTTCCCGGATCGATTCGACGCCGTTTCTCGGGAACAATTTCGTGGGATCCGCCGCGAGATAATTATTATTCCCCTTTCGTCCGTCCGTGATGTATGCATGCAAAAAGTTTGTCCCGCGGATAAAGGGATTTCGGACGGCCGTGGCGGCGGCACGGAAGACGGAGAAAAATGATCGCGGCCAAAGGAAAAGTTTTCGAAACGGGTGGAAGGCGCGACGAGAAACGGGAGAGCTAGAGGGGAGGAGAATTAAGCTCCGCCGCGCGGACGATGAAAAAAATTTCTCGCATAGCGAATTGAACGTCGTGTGGAACGAGCCACGGGCGGAAATGGTTCGAGAAATTAGTTGGAACGAAGCGAAAGATCGTGCCGATGTTTCTGCTCCTTTTGTTTTCAGAGGAAGGCACAAGATACTACACAATACTACACACAAGATACTCAGGTGGACAACCTGATGTATAGGTGGAAACCGTTATTACAGTTATTACCATTGTTACGATTGTTATTATTACTATTGTTATTATTATTAATGTCATGGAGATACATTTAGGCTGTTGTTCGCGAGCTTTGTTAACAGCTGACGGATTTGCTGATTGATCTAACGAAGTGCGTTCGAAGATTTTGAATGATAAATATATTTAAACTAGATCGACCTTGTAGTTACGTTTCTGCTGACTATGAATTGGCGATTCGCGGTAGAGGGCCCGTGAAACGCAACGATATGGCGTGCGGACGGAAAGCCAGGAACGCGAATCGTCGAATACCTCGGAACAAAAGCCGCGCGCAACGCTTTCGGTGGAACCGTTTAGTTTACTGTATTTGCGAATTATGCGACTGCTCGGGCGGTTTGCGCTTGTTAATAGCGTATAATAAAGGTACGAAAAGTCGGGGGTGGAAACGGGGACGATGGGCAGGGGAACGTTTTCCTGCATTACAATTGGCAATGCGGGCGCGTGAAACGCGATAAACAGCGCACGGTGGAGAAATTAATTAGTATAAACCGGCAATTTAGAGCGGCGAACAGAAATCCTAATAATAATATAAAATAGTTTGCGTAGAACCATTTTGATGGAACACTTCGTAAAACTTTTCAGCGAAGCCTATGTCTATTACGTATATAATTATAATAATTCAATTATATTTCCGCTGCTTTTGTGCGCACGGTCTTACAAGGGTCAACCATTATCAATCTTATAATTATCATTATTCAATTATGTACACCGATCTCAATGTACTCGAATGCAAAGGCGAATAAAGTGTAAAATAAATTATTCCATCGAATTTGATACGAAATAATTAATTATTTCCAACCGAATCATCCACTCGTGCATCCCCTATTAATTTCAAGAAGAGAAAAGAGGCATATATATATATCGTATTATTATCAAATCAGTGAAATAATCATCCCCTATGGTTTCGAGCCCTCTCCAGTAAAATGATAACGATCCTCCAACCTATGCAATCGCCTTCACCACCATCACGGCAACCCTACGTGCATTCGATCCACGGTAAATCCGAAGTGGGACAAAGTCTCGGCGAGTTCATTCTCTTCTGCCTGCATCGACGTCGACGTTGCATTATTCTTCGCGAGTACACTACGCGCAAGGAGATATTGCACTTATCCAAGGATGTCGCGAGGGGTGACGACGTTTCGTAAGACAAGTCTGTCGACGTATCGTGTTCCTCCGTACGCTAACGCGCACCGGAATTCATACTCGCCAGGTAATGATATCAACCTCGTAGCCACACCCCCTGCGTCGCATCCTGCAGCCCCCTGACGCACAACATCTCCTCTGTAACCCTTTGCACGCCTTTCTACGGGGCATTGCACAACATATTCGCGTCACACCGTTTCGCGTAAAGCCTTCGGTGGACTAACGTTGAAAGACACTGTTTACTACATAGTGCGTGTCATCTATTTATTGTATCATTGCATCGTTGCAACAAAAATTGAAATCGAAATTCTACAAGGAGATTCGTAGTAACAAGTGTTTCCATGCGTTATTTATTCGCAATGTTTCGTTGACTCGGTGCAGTGGTGCGTTTCCGAAATAATTCCACGCAATTTCGCTCCGCCCTTTTCCACTAACGATACGTCAAATTTCGAGCGAAGCGCCGATGTCGCTTTAATGGCACCCCCGAATACCGGCACGCGTACGTTAAATCGCGGAGGGTTCCGTAGAAGCGGGTCCTCGAGGGCAGAGTGCACACGAACGAGCTGCTATCAGCGAGAGGTGACCCGGTGTTTGAAAGGAATTTTTGGGAAGTGGATCGTGCTCGATTTGAGACGGTTACGGAGGGTCGAGCAACGTTTTCAAAGGGTTCCGGATGGCAACCTGCACGGGGAGTTTCGACGAAAGGGAGCTTCGTAGAATGAGGGCCAGCGTGCCGGCGACGGATTATTATTAAATACGTGAACTCGTTTGTGTCGCACTGAAAATATTTTCGTTCAACGGACGTACGCACGTCGAACAGATAATCCTGCGCACGATAGAGTCGATATTACTGTAGTTCGCGTTATTAAAATGGGAAGTGCGAAAAGAATATTGCCAATTGAATGCTCGACAGTTGCGCGATGTTGGAAATAAAATTGAGGTGTTTAAAGGATTAAATAAATAAACGGAAGATATCCAAATAATCGTGTGGACAACACGAAGTGAAATAAAAGGGACAAATTTGATAAACAAAGGCTTTTGGGGTCACGCAAAATTATCGATGCCCCGCGGATTCATTTGTCCCGAAACCGCTTCTATCGAAACCAGCGGAAACTTTAAATCAGAAACATCGATCGACGCTGCGCGAGGGGGAATTCTTCGTAAGTTAGACGTTTTCGGGGTCAAACGGTTCATTTGGCCGCGTCTTGCGCGCTCCGGGGTATCGAAGGAACTTTCTGCGGGAAAAAATTGACCCCAGAAGTTAGCGGGCGCGCCGCGATCTAAAATATTCACGGGACACGAGTGCCCCGAAAGTGGGACCGCGTCGATTTCTTTTATCGAACTGCTCCCCGATTTCCGCGGAGGCGAACCTCCGCGTCTGACCCGTTCGAATGATAGATGGAGCGGCGCATAAAATTCGGATGAGATAGAAGTCTGACACAATAAACCGGAATAAAATAGAACGAAGCCGAAGTGAAATAAATAAAGCAAAATAGGGTAAAATCGAATGAAACGGAGTCGAATAAAATTTTTTACGCCCGCTGTCACCCGTTCCAACGGCGAGGCAAGAAGTCGCGTTAAACCGTAATTCGGTGCCGGTTCTTTCACAAAGAGAGTCTTATCCCGCGAGTAGAATTAATCTAGTGGCCGCTCGTATTACACCTTGCGTTCAGTCATTCACCCTTCCTTTAACGGCTTCAACCGCTTTATCGAATAATGCGCCGGGTAATTTTAAATTGTTTCGCAATCAGAATTAAACGAGACCAATTCTCTCGTCCTCCATTTGCATCGCAGAGCGAAACGATAAAAAGCTCCAGGTACGGAAACTCGCGGAGGGACAATCCTTCGACGATTCTTTCGTAGCGCGAACCATTAATTCAAGGATCACTTCCGTTACACCCGCGTCGGTGTCCAGAAGTATCCGGTTATTAACCATTTAATACTCCAGAAATATTGGGAATAACTTTACCGTCGAGCGAGTAAATAAAAAATTGGACAGAGTTTGGAACAAGCGGTTTTTAAACGATTTTTTTTTTACAACCTCGCATTGTTGCAATAAAGATATGGGAACGGATTGATTGGTATCATTTCAATAACAATGGCACGCTGCAATAGTTAAAAACGATTGTAGCGGTGATCGAAGGCAGGTAATTCGACACTGGCTACCGTTCGACTACCGTGGCTATTAAAACCTGCAGCGGAGATGAACTTTCCGCTTAATTTGAATACTCGTGCAAGGCTGCGGTGTGGTTCAAGGGGGATAGGGGGATAGGGACGTTAAACCTTTCGGATGTTGGTGGATAATTTTCGCGGATGTACGAAATTAAAAAAGTTTACCACCGTCGAAAGGATCTCCAGGCATCTTGAGCAAGGATGCGTTAATCGGTTCACCGTTTCCGTATTTTTTTTTTACCTCTGCTCTTTCCCCTTACCTGTTCCTCTCCTCCCTCTTTCTAAATCCATCGTTTCCCCATCTTTTAATTTCCACGCGAAACAAGAACGGATCAAACGAAACGAAACTCCTATCTCGTAAAAATGAATAAATATTTTATTTCTCTGCAACCTTTTTTGTTGGAAAAAAAAAAAAATCCACGCCATCGCTCAGCCATTACTGTATATATCGCGAAGTTGCGTCGCAAAAGTAGGCTACTCTTTCCTCCCTTAGATAAACGAAGTATTCGATGATTTCGAGGCGCGCGGTTGATCGCAACGTTTCGCGGGACAATGACGGTAATCGTGTCGGACGTATGCTAAATAGAATCCGGCCTTACTCTCGCTGAAAATGCGGGATTCCTTCAGGTATAGACCGCCGTCGCTGCGGAGCTCCATTTTACGCCGAAAGGAGATTAACCTTGATCTGAATTTAAATTGCTCGACGTCCCTAAAATCCCGCCTGGCGCGGAGCGAGTTTTTGAATCGCCGCCGCGTTTTCTGAAAGCTCCGCGTCCCTCGGAGCCCCTTTTATACCCGGCTACTCGTTAAAAAAGTAACGCGGAGCGCGAGGTTTTACGAGGGAATAATGTCGTGGAAAACGGCGCGGCGCGTAAAAAGAGGAGAGAGGAGAAGAAAAAGAAGAAAAAAAAAAGAACGGGGGAAGAAAAAACCGAAAGGAAATATTCGGCAAGTAAAATCGAAGTGCCCGTGGCACTCTCGTGCGAATTAAATTCGCACGACGAATATAAAAGTCGAACGGGGGCTATCCGCCGAAATTTCCAACGGGCAAGTAATCTCGATTACGTTCTATTATCATCGTCGAACGCTTCGATCGTCAATTCCATCGGCAGCGATTCGTTTTAATCGCCGTCGACCACTTTCCCTTCGCGAGATTCTCGCTCCTTCACCTGGCACCGTTGCAAAAGTTTCGACGTCGATTCCCCTGTCGCCGGGGGGCCAAAATCGAAATCGGGCGAAACCAACGAATTCTTAAATAGAACGATTCAATTACGTCGAGTAGCCGCGTGGCCCGTCGATGGCACCACACACTGAAACTGTACCATCGCAAATTAATAACGAACGCACCGATGCTCAACCGCACTTCAATTCGAGTACCGTCGCTCATAACGGGGACGAAAATTACTTAGCGATCGAACATTCGCGCGAAAGGATCTACCACGAGGCTCGACGCACCCATTTCCCCCAGATTGAAACAAGTACGGATAGACACTTCTCTATTACCTATTCTCTAACACTTCTGTATTACCTAGATCTTTTCGTAACTCGCGTCGTTCGATCGGTGGCGACGCGTCGAAATCGAACGATCGTCACCAGGATCGATCGACCGGTCTTCTCGTCGAATGACGACGACGTTTCCACGGGGCTTGCGGTCCCCCGTCCTTCGCGGATATCGACGGGACATTTTATTCCGTGCTATTAATTCCGTTCCGTGGCGGAACAACCGGATTACCAGAGGAACGGTTGAACCCGGTTGAAAATCACCAGATCGATCGTGGCCGGTTCCACGCGCCACCCCCCCCCTCGTCCATCGATCCGGGTTTTGTTTTCCCGCATCGGGGAGGGAATGGAGGTGGGGAAATCGGCGAAAAGAGGATTAGAGTGCTCGCTCGTCCCGTCGTTTATAGCGACAGTTGTCCGGCTATTTCACGGGCAGCTTTTCGAACGATTGAAAATCGACCCGATTGAGAATTATCTGGAACGAAGGAACTGTGTCCCCCCCTGTCGCGCGTGCTCTGTCGTCGTTCGAACGACGGAGACACGACGGAACGTGAACGACAGCGGAATTGGCGTATCTCTTTCGTTACCGATCACTCGAGGAAGTCGAAGAAGACCTGGCCAGTCCCCAGTTTCGTCTCGATTCTTACCATCGTCGGGACGACGCGTCGTTGCAATCGAATTAACGAGACGTCGCGACGCATTGTCCACCGGTCGCAGTTGCCGATTCGTCACGAAACAATCGGGCACCCTCTTGGAAACGCGTGATCCTCGCCGTCGAAAACGATTCACCTGTTTCCACGCTTCGCAGCCGTCGCGGCGCTCCCCTTACAGCTCGATCGATTCCGGCGCACTCGAATCGAACGACACAAACAAAATACGAAAGGAACAGCGCGGGGGGCGGACAGGGGACAAAGGTACGGGACAAGAAGACAGGAAAGAAGAGAAGGCACAAGGGAAAGGAATTAAGAGTACGTGTCCCGGCAGCGAGCTGGCGCTCGGCCCTTTTGTATCGGGCCTCTTCCATTCAGCCTCCGGAATTAACCGAGCCACCTCTTTTTACCCGCTGCTTAATTAACATCTTATTGTTACCGGTCGAAACAAACCCCTCTCCGAGCCCCCGACTTCCACCCCTCGCGACACGTACCTCGTAGGTCGCGTCGAAGCTGGCCCAGCCATTTTTTTTCTTCCCCTCCCCGTTCGCCACTCCGTCGGAGTGTAGCCGAAAGAAGTTAGCTTCTTTTGTTCGCGACCCGTCGTCCGCAGAGGTTTCCCTTCGAGGCGAAAGGGACCCAAGCGTTTTTCCAACCGCCCTCGCTTCGTCCGCGTCGCGATCGTTCGCCGCGAGCTGCCGGTCGATTCACGTTCGATTATATATCTTCGATCGGCGCCGCCTTTAATTCCGACGACAATGGATGGCACAAAAGACCAGGCCGATCCCGTGGCCGCGATACGCCGGATGAGAACGGCGAATCGATAATGGAGAGAACGTAGAGTCTTGCTTTTTCGGGGAAATATAATCAGCGGCTATTGTTGACGGGGATCGGCGACACGGAAGAAGTTTGCTCGAGCGGGGTGGAAATTTGCTCGGCCTGGGGGAGATTTTGATTTAACGATTATATCGCGCGGATATAATTCCAGGGAAAGGGGAGTTTCGCGTGGGACTTGGAATTGCAAGGGAATCTTTTCCCCCGTTACGATTTGGGGACATAAGGTTGCGATCGAAGAGACGCGTTTATAATAATAATGTACGGGTTGTTATAAATTCTTCTCTGTTCAGTTATATGCGCAATAGAGAACGGTTTCTGTAAATAATTGAAAAATAGAGAGATTTCTGCGCTTTCGCGGTGGGGCCCACTGGGCCTTCGACGAGCACCACGAACTGCACTTTCGAGCGACGCGTTTATACTTAACGAGAAAATTCTGCTTGCCATTGGAAAATATGTCGTACGCGTCGCTTCTAATGGAAGGTGAAGTATTGTTAAATATCGTCGGCAGTGATTCCACGGCGATGAAATTCTCGTTCGCATGATGTTTCTGTTCTTGCATAATTCGAGAAACTGTCCGACGCAAGACGAGAGTAAATGTTCGCCGTTGTTAGTCTCTTTGGCGAAATCCTTTTCTAGACCCTTTTACCAACCTTTCCTGAAACTTTGTTCAAATTTTCACTAGGATCCGCGTATATTTCCTCCGCGCGAGCTGGCGCCCTCCGTCGTTATCAAATAATTCCTCCCAATCCCGATGATATCGGCGTTTGAAAAGAGAACTTCGACTCTCGGTTCCGTAAACGAGCGAACTTTCTCCGACTCCTGCTCTACTCGAATTAGTCGTCTTCTTTCGACCCGTTGATTACGCACGAATTGAACGCCACGCATTCGAACGCGGCGTGGAACACATCCGTCGGCGAATAATTAAAAAACTGGAGAATTCGCAACGAGGTTCAATATACCCGGACAATTATTACTATTACAACTATTATTATTACAATTATTACAGTGCGCGAGATATTCCAAGGGCGACGATTGCGACGAGCCAACGGAACATACCTCGTGGAACAATTATAATCGGACAATGCAATTTGTTAAACAACGATCGACGTCGATTCGAGGGCTCTGGAACGAGGATCGCGTTCGATTCGAATATTCTTCAACAAAAGTTTCGATCGCTCTCGCGGTGAAAGTGGCTCACTCATCTCGACGGAGGCGGCGGAAACACGACCGGAAGACCGTCGAAGAAAAACCGAACGAGATTATCGAGTTTCGCAGCCGTCTTCTCGCGTTCCTCTTCCCGTGGCTTTCCTCCTCTTTTCTTATCCAGAATTTTCCTCCGGACGAGCGGTCGAGAAAGTTTCTAATTGTCGAGTGGCCGTTCCTCGAACAAATAAGAATCGACGATTCGACTGCTTTCCATTCTTTCCCCGCTCCTCGAGAACTTTCCGATTGCTGAACGTTGCTCGGAACGAGAATACACTGCCGTGAAATAGCATTTCCCTGCGGCCGGCTAATCGAACGAACTACGCCCAAAGTTGCGTCGACGGTAAAAGGAAACCCGTCGCACGTATCTCAGCCGTGAAATTCGAAGGGCCGTCAATACAATTCTTCGTCCACTCAAGCTGTTAGTACTTTTAAGGGGTGTATTTGAACTTAACGAAGCCCTCTCGTGCCCGATCGTGTGGTAACGAACCGGACTGTATTCTGCGAACGAGCGAATGCTTCGGTGTCGCGCGAGTGAACACGCGAACCCCCCTTAACGTTATTCGTTATCATATTTGTTAAATATTTGTCGCATTCGTTAAATCGGACGGCGTGACAGAATCCAACAGGCTGTCCGTCGATTCTATTTTCCGTCTGCTTCTATTTTCGACAAACGGTTTCCAACTACTTCTGTTAACAAACGTCTACCCAACGATTACACCACAGGCTAACACGCGTCCAATGACTTGGAACGAATCAGAATTTAGAAACGCGCTCCTAAACAATTAATACAACTTACGTTCGCATCATTTTTCATCCCCCTGTCCTTCCACCTCCGCGCACTCTGCATTCCTCTCGTTTACACAATACGAGAAATTTCACGCCCCAACGACCCCCATCCCCCGCGAAACTTTCTCCAACAAATTTCCGACCCTCCTCTTCACCCCCCCCTCCCCACCCCCAACGGTTGCAGCAGACTTTGCGTATACGTTTCCAGACGACACGCCAACGTCGCAGACGTACCCGTCTCCACCGGCTTTAATCCCCTTTCGGTCTCGTTCTCAAAGCGGCATCCATATTTACGAACAGGCTGGAGTCGAAAAAGGGTGGGGAACGAGGAAGGTGCGGGCGGTCAAATATTTGCGCGTCACGTCTCGAACCCTTTATCGACCTGTTGACACGGTCGGCGTCCGGCCGTATTTTTTTTTTTTTTTTTTATCGGCGATAGTGTCTCGATGTCAAAGGGGGGAAACCACCCCCTCCCACCAATCCGCATAATCCGGGCCCGTCCGCCTTTGAGCATCTCCAATTTCGCAATAATCGTGGATCGACCGACCCTCCGCGACATTTCACCCTCCGGAGGACAATTTTTGTCAGCAATATCTCTCTCTCTCTCTCTCTCTCTCTCTCTCTCTCTCTCTCTATCGCGTTCCATTGAAAACATCGTTCGTTCGGCTTAGCAGCGTTGCTTCCGTGTTTCTGTAACGGCGACGAACGGGGTCGCGAAGGAATATCGGTGTTCCCGGTGAAACATTGCGCCCCGGCGATAAGAAGTGTTCGGTCGATTGATGATCGTCCACGAAGATGGACGAAACGCGTCGGTGTTCGTGTTTTTAAAGAAGAAAAAAATCGTTTGCTTGGAGCGTTGCACGAGTAACGTATGTGTGAAGGAAAAACGATCGGCGGATGCAAATGGGTCGTTGTTTCACGATTGTCAGTCTTTCGAGACTGCGAGAGAGAAAAAGAGAAAGAGAGGGAGAGAAATCACGGAGTTACAATAAATACGCCCTATTAGGTATCACTAAATCATGACAGCATTTGCATCGAGGTAACCTTTGGCTCGGTGGTGCAGCTTCCGGGTCCACAGGCCGGAAGTCCCAAAGACGTCTCCGCGGAGCGTCCCTCCGATCGAAAGAAATCGGCCGTGGGCACGTTCCCCTCGTTATCCTCGCTGCCCCCTTTTTCAGGACTCGTTGTCCTTTCATTTTGGTCACGTTCGACGTCTCGAGCTGTATCGCGCTCTGCATTATTCACAAGACGTGGCCCGTGCAGGCCTTCGAGTCTCGATCGCCACGGGAACGATGTACTCTCGTTCCGGACCGGTTTGTTCCCTCGAATGGTGGATCGTTTGGACCAGTTCCGACCGCGTTCGAGACGAGGGAAAACGTTGCTGCCTGTTTTTCGTCCCGTTTTTCATCTTCCTCGAGTTAGGTAGAGTTTAAGGGACGCCCCTCGCGGCATCGATGGCGACGTCACGGGGTGCGCTTCAATCGAGCCTCGTCGAGTCGATTATTAATGCAACTGTTAAGTCGAAGTCGTTGTTACGCCTAGATCAATTTCGACGTCGGCGGCGCGCTACTCGTGAACTGAAGGGAACAGTTCAATTAGAACGGTTCAACTTCTGTGACCAATTCGGTTCATTCGGTGAGATGAATTTTTTTTTTTTTTTTAAATAACGCCACGACTCTCGTTGCAATTAATCGCAATTCATATCGTCCCCGTCCAATGGAACGGTCAACGTCGAACTTTTCGCAACGAACCAGCGATCGGTTTTCCGTACGCCGGATGGCGGCCAATGAAAATCGAGCGTGTGGCGAACGAGAGGGACAACAGTCGTTCGAACAAAATTCAAATACGTAAGGCTCGGCGAATTTTCGCGGCGAACAAATAGCAATCCGCGTGATCCTTTCGTTAACTCGCGCGGGTATCGTCGACCGCGATTTCGTTAAAACAGCTCCGCTGCCAAAATAGTTCGATCGCGAACGATCCGTGCGTAGAGCGCACCCGGCAAGTCCGTGGAAATCTGGTCGATTTCCTTTTACTATATTCGGTTGCTCCATTCCACTCTGTTTTCCGGCCGCGTGGTTGTTCGGGTTCACGGAGTTCGATGGCCCTTAAACGCACCGGGGGCACGAAAGCACGTGCTCGCGAGTGCAACGTTCTTCGACAACATCTGGCAAACGTCTTCCTATGGTTTAATTGGCTCCCAAAAGGGAAGCACAGCGTCGAACGCTAATTGTGAAAATACAGTTTCCACAATTTCTACGATACAGTGAATGGTTAACAGACGGACAGATCGAAAGGCAAATATCGCGGTAATTTTATTGCGAAGCGTTATTCTCCGTTTCCCGAAAAATCACTGCAGGATGTTGACTTCATTTTTTTAAAATTGTTCCAATTCAACGGCGCAGACGGACGAATAACGTTTTCCTGGTTATCAATCCGGTTCCTAATATAAATGGAACTGCGCACGAATCTCGTTTATTCGAACGGATCTCGAAGTATTCTTTTTCGTTCCGCGTTAAAGTTAAAAAGCTGCGAGCATGCCCAAGCAGATTTCACCTAATTCCCGGCCATCTCGTTTAATCATTCCTCCGCGGATCTCGATATCAGTCTGTCCGACGTGCAATTCAGCTGGTTCATCAAGGGCGTAATTTCAGAATAGTTTAATTCAAAGTACGATTCTGGGCGAGACTAAAAATAGTATCAACAAGACCGAACAATTCGAATCGATCGAAACGACGCCACGATGATATACGCGTTTGCCAATCGAACTCTCCAACGATTCTAAACCCCCTACCGTCCCTTTACTCTCGTTTCACCATCCGTTCCACGATCCCCCGACCGAACTAAACGTACCGCGGTAAAAAGCACGCGTCCTCGGCACCGCTTTTCCCTCCCTCGACGTTGCGCACGGTTAAACGCGGCTCTCGCAAATGCGACGCGATTACGCGAACCGTCGCGAATAAAATTGTTACACGCGCAACGGCGTCCGCTGCAGGACCAACGGTGTCCAGACGAATTTCCCCAGGTCAGAGGCCGCCGCCGCCGACGTTCGTTCGCCCCCCCCCCCCGTCTCTGCCGCGATGAAAGAGAATCTCGTCGTCCGTGCGAAATCTCAAAATTGCCAATTTGAATTAGCGGTTTCCGGCGTCGCTTCGCGTCGACCGTTCCGCCTCTCCGCCGATCTTTGACGAGTGCGGCCTGTCCGTCGGTTTTCGACCACTCCGCCAACCCCGCCGCGACCCCCGTTTCAACCAGGTCCGTTGTGTCGTTGCACTCGACTATTCGGCCCGTCTCCGTCGGTGGGTGAAACGAACTTGCGCGCCGAGAGTGCAGTCGTCCGTTTCTCTCTTCGATCGCTGGATTTATGGGGCGGGGGGATCATTTTTTTTCCCACCCCGAGGCATCGACTGTTGAGGCATCGTCTCGTCGAGATCTCGATACCTTTTTCGTTCTAAATTGGAACGGACGCTGGTTCGTCGGGGTAGAGGGTCGGTCGCGCGTTAACGAGCGAAACGTTCGGAATCGTTTGGAGGGGTGGGTTTTTTTCTTTTAGAATTTCTCTGTTACAAATGTTCGTTTACTTTTTAAATCGAGTTCCAACGATTTCGCGCACATCTGGAAACAGATCGAACGCGTTGAAAGAATGATTTCCGTGATTCTACTTGGTTAATCGCATCGCACAACAAGTGTTCAGAGCGGAGGAAAGGAAGAAATTGCATTGGTTCGCGAACGGGAAGCGTCGTCACACCCCGGTGTTTTCCCGGCCCTCGTGGTCCGCCGCGATAAACTCGAATCGAACGGGGTAAGTGCGGCAGAATCGTTCGATCGACCTTTGTTTTATTCCTTCCGATGCAACCCTGCTGTTCGACATTCGATTAAACCGCGGGTTACTCAATTTACCGGGCGACACCGGCCGGGGAAAAGGGAGAAACAGAAAAAAAGAAAAAGGAAAGAACACGAGTTCGGTCGACGCTTCGGCGGAGCCCTTTCAGGAACCTAAAAGTCCTTGCGGATCGATCAGAGTTCAGCGACGCTGCATCAAATTTTTTCGCAAACCCTTCGCGCACCGGTGGACGCCCAGCTATTGTTTCGTTTAAAATTAGAGCCACTAATTACACTAATTAACAGATATATCATAGCACATCAGTTGCATTCGAACTCCAATAAGAAAATGCGTGTATCGCTGTCACTGTGAAAGAATTTGGATAAAAGTGGTGCAGAAAGTCGTTTCTACTGACACGAGAGAGACAAAGAAAGGAAATTATTCTTGCCACCTTGGTACAATGAATAATGGCACTTTATTTTATCTTATCTAATTTTTTCAAACTGTGCGTGACATCAGTCCCTTCAAAGTGCTCCCGTTCGAAGCCAATTATCGACGCGCCCTGTCCAGTATAAAATAGAACGTTGCGTCCATCGAAATAGAAATGCAATCTCGAATCATCGACTTAGATACCGATTCCACCCGTGATTCCACGTGAGTGGGGTTGTTCCGTCGACTGACATCGCCGTGGAAGGCTAACGAGGAACGATGCGAACGAAACACAGCCGTCGGCTGTGTGTCATCGCGTTGCATAATGCATACACTTGCCCACACACACACACACACACACAAAGGTATATATAGTTACTTAGAAGCGTGCTCCCGTTTCGATTCTGGGCCGACGCGGCTCGATAATAATGATAAAGAATAACAATGGCTCGGCCAAGCGCATTATAAGCACTTGAAAACATGGCGACCACGAGGAGGGCTTACTTCCGTGGATAGAACGGCTTGCTTTGCGATACGTGGAGCGATTGGAGGAAGGTATGGAATGGAAGGTATGTATTTCCATCGCGAAGGAATGGGGGGGGGGGAATAAGACATTAAATCCTACGATATCGGGGTAGCTGTAATTACGGTTCTGCATTACGAATTATTCGTTCGCTCGTTTATATTAATACGCGTCCCTAATGGTTTTAAATGACAGGACGGCAAGAATATTGTATATATTCTCTTTTTCTGGAGAACGACGAATAAAAGTGAACGGTGTCAGAAGCGATTGCCATTAAAACCGCAAAAAAGGACGCCAAGAATATTGTATACATTCTCCTTTTCTGGAGAACGACGAATAAAAGTGATCGGTGTCAGAAGTGCTTGCCATTAAAACCGCACCCCTCCGATTGAACTCAAAAGCGGCCTAAAACAATGCCAGATATACGAAAAGATCCGCGACCATAGGACTGTTCGCAGCTCGCGTACATTTGGAACGTTTCAATTGTCGCGCGGAGATAGAACTTCGAGCGACGTCTACGCTCGTGACAAATTGCCTCGCGTCCCCCTGGACTGTCTGAGGCGGTTTCTTAAGCAGATTAACGGGGTTGGTCGAAAGGAGAGGGTTCGAGAGGGTGCAGTGATCGATCCGGCATATTGCGTCTAATTAAAGTCTAATGCATGAGGCTTCTGTTCGATTTCCGGTAGTTCGGCGTCACGCGGAATCCCGCTAATTGCACCACGAAAGCCACGCCGCCCCAACTACCACCCCCTTTCATCCCCTTGCGAGACCCGTCTAATATTCTCCGATCATTTAGTACCTAGCGCCATCTGGCCTGCCCCCGGATGCTCGCCATATTTGGAAATTCCTTTTGAGGGAGAGGCAGCGCGGAGGCTCGTCGAAAATACCTTCGATAATTCTTCCCGAGCGTTCCACTCGCGACACGGATACATTTTTGTGCGACTAATTGGGCAAATAATCGCGCTCACGGAGACGAGGTTCTGCCTCTCTGCCCCCCGTTGGCGGGGTCCTTTTTTAATTGATTATTTATACAGCGAAGGTTGTTCGCAAGGGGTGTCGTTTGAATTTCGAAGCGGGCAATTATTTGTTTAACTCGAGAATGTATTTCGGGAGGGTGGATCCGTTACGTGGAATTTGCACGCGCGAACATGCATATTCCTTATTACCTTGGAATAATGAGCGATCGCCCGTTGTTTCACAGAACGGTGACAATGATTGAAAAAAGAATCGATCCTTCATCGAAACCGAAACGGTGTACCGCTTCGAGAATCGAAGGAACAAGCGAAACCCTTGAAATATAACTTTGCGACGTCTCTCCAAGGACCCAGCAACTTCGAAAAAAGAAATCTGTAATACACATTTAACCGCCCTATTGGAACCAGACGAATGACCCCGACACCAACTCCCCGCTCATAATTAAGGGAACGTTAGAAGAAAGTCTCCGTCGAGTGCGGACAGAAACGGAAAAAGGAATCGCGCTCTGCGCGAGCGGGATGAAATTTCCAGATAGATCCCACGTTAGGATATCCGAAGGTAGGGTTGGCAGGGCCAATGGGAGGAAGACTGGTAATGCTGGTCGTGCAGGAAATCCTCGGGGACCGCGTCAGGATAAAGCCGGCTTAGTTATGCTCCACCTTCGGGAGTTGCGACTACCTTTGCCAAGCTGTAAGCCACGTTTCTCTCCACGCGTAGAGGGAACCGACCGTCGAGGATTCGGCGAGGACTCCCTTTAAACCACTGGCTGGTCGACGCGACCGAAACGGCACCGACGAAAACGGCCCAGATACTATCCGAGAGTCATCGTAATTTCTCTGCCCCCGCGGCTGATCTTTGTCACCTCGCGCGACGATTACTCGCGTTTTACACGACGCGTCGAAAATTGTCATCGAGAAGGGACGGCGATGATAATTCTGACCGCGTGGCGAATGGGACGCTACGAATTTTAACACGTCCGCGGGTGGAACGCGGTCGCCGCGAGAAACTTCGTTTCTCCGAGGGTTAATGAAGATCAAAGAACCGAGACGGAGCGGTAAAAATAGCGAGCGGCGTGAAAATCGATAGACGTGTAATAATAACGCGGACGCCGCTGTACGCTCCCGGCGACGCATTAACGAGCAACCGACAATCGCGCAGCGACGTCTTCGTGCGCGTTTCACCTGTATCCGTCGGTCTCCTTATTCACCGGTTGATCTAACGGCGAACCTAGCGAGGGATACGAGACGAACACGACGCGGACGCAGAAATGATCGCGCTCGACGTTGCGGAGAACCGACGCGCCGAATGGAGACATCGCGTTGTTCCATTGGGAGACGGTTAATCTCGCGTGCAAATATTGCCGGAAGGCAGGGCTGTGTCTTGATCAAATAAGAAAGCAGCCGTTCCCGATTAAACGGATACGTAGGACGAGCGCGTTTCCAGGCGGAGAAAACCGGTAACTCGTTAAGAATTCTAAGTTAAACAAAGCGGGCAGGTGCAACAGTTCTTGGTACGCTAAATCGACGCGGATGTATCCGATGTTGGTCGAAGAGACAGCCGCGGCTCGAATCGGCGAAGAGAAAGACGAGAATTCGGTTAATACGACACGAATCTCGTCGAGACAACAGCTATACAACTAAATACGCGACAATGTGTGCGACAAATGTATCGGGGGCACGCAACGAAATGGATTAAGGCGAAACGGGACGCGTAATTTTAAACAGCTGATATAACGAACAAGTTTGGACGAGATGCGGACAGAACCGGTGTGCACGGTTCCGCGCAACCGCAGCTGGAGGAGTAAGAGGCAGAGGTGGAGCTAGTGTCGCGAATTAGAACTCACGCGGCCGAGACAGAGGAGAAACTCGAGGCTGTATATTTGCCCGGCGCTTCGCTGCAGGCCCGTTAATGGGTTTAAGCGGAATATGGATCGTGGAAATTGGGTTTCGTCGCTTCGCCTGAATCTTCGTCGCGAGCGAGAGCGAGCGTACGTGCGGGCGTGAGAGGGACGACGTGCCGGGGGACTCTCTCTCTCTCTCTCTTGGAGAGGATGTATTCGCGCGTTAGCAAATACGGGTTAGCTCCCTCTTACATCAGCCAACTTCGTCGACTTAGCGACGACTTTTCGGTCCTCTTTGCATCGACTTGGATTTGTTCACGCCCTACCCTCTTTGAGGGGGAGAAAATTCTATTTGCCCGCGGGGGTAATCGCGTTGGGCGTTCTGTCGCCGATGTTCGGACGACGCGGTCGATTGTTTCGCGAGCGATAGCGGGGAACCGGGACGATAATCGTTGGATTAAATTACAGAGTCTCGATTCTGTTGTGTCTCTGTCGTGTTTTTTTTCGGGATAGGGACGCGAAATTTTGGATTACAATTGAGGCGGAATATCGTAATTATTTCGAAGGGAGGAGAATCGGAATTCTCCATGGAAACACCGGAAATAAGGGTCACGGTTTCTCTTGGTCGACATTGCACGAAAACGGAATTAGAGATGGAACGGATTTTTCCGATTCAGCTCCGAAACAACGGCACGATTATTTGATCGATCGAATTGACGTATTACGTTTCTGGTAGTTCGGCCAGGTGTTTCAAGTGGCAGAGGTGACTACGCTTTCCGGGCTTCAATATATACGAAGAAAAGGGATCTGAAAGGCTGTCTGTTTGGTTTAAACAGGTTCTCAGGCTCGAAGACGAAGATTCGGGATCGAGTATGTTCTTAGGAACGTTCAGGTAGACGTATTATCCTCTTCGACCGACTTAGCCGTTGACGCCGAAAAGTCGAATTATTTAAATGAACTTCGGCTTGCTCGCTGTCCGCTTTGCGCCACTTACGTGGATCGACAGATTCTAAATATTCCAGCGGGTCAAAGAGTGAAAGATGCTTGCCCGTCGGGTCGACGTAAGAAATGACCGAGCGGTTCCTGCGGCGGATAACGCGACAAATAAATATGCAACTCGTGTCTCTATTAAAACATCCTAGAAATTATCGCCCCTTTGTTAGAAAATTTATTTCGCACAATTCATCTATATTTCCTATTAATATCTTCCCCCTTACCCAATCAATGCATTAAAGACGCTATCACGATTATTATTATTATTGCACCAATTGCATCGTAATTCAATTATCGAAATTTCTGCTCGAAGAAACTTCGTCGATTTAAACAAAAGCCCAGGTAACGGAGCAAAAAATAAAAGGTGGTGCCCCACTCTGGCGCAACGAAATACTCCAGCAAAAAATTGTCAACCCTCGAATTTACACCTCCGGCCGATTCCATATTTATCAGGCGACGCGAGCTCGCCCCGACGATCGTAACGCTGGCGCAGCTTTTTATTCGGGGGAAAAACGAGACCGAGGTGGCGTAACGGGCCGGAATGAATGGATCCCGGGGGGGAGAGAGAGAGGGGGGCGGAACAGGTGATTCAGGGCCCAGAGATATCGATCGCAAACAGTTCGCGTACTTCGGTCCGCCGGCTAACGCCAAACAATTTGTCCGTCGACGGGGGATCGATCTTCGGGAGCATCGTGTGCACGGCCAAGGGAAACTTATCGATTCGCGCGATTTGCCGAGGCGTGTTGACGGTTGTCGCTCGCGGTTTTCGAGCTGGTTGCGCGATTCCGTTGTACCCGACGCCGCGACTCGAGCGCATCAACGTTTGCGCTCGATTTTACGACAGCTTGGACGGATCGGTAATTGTTCATCGAGGGTAAACGCGGCTGCCCCTTTGGGTCGAGAGATATCGACGAAACGAACCGATACGAAACTGCTATCGATCGGTGCTCATCGTTCGTCGTCACGTGGGACCGTCGAATAGCGCTTCCCGTTACAGATATTTCGAGGCTCGCGATAGGTCAGGGTTCGACGCTATTTCTATCGAAAGTGAGAAATTAATTGATTCGACGAACGCGAAGGGACGTCGTTTTCCGATCGCGTCCGATACGTGGAATTTTGTTGAGGAGAGGGCGATTTTAAAATCGATGCAACGGATGGAATAGAGTCTCGCGCGATCCGCGGCCGCTGAATAAAATAAAACGATTTAAACTGACGGAATATGACGGCGAAATTAACGAAGAGGACCGCCGTGTAACCGGGTAACCACCGATCGAGAGAATTATTCCAGACCTGCGGAACACTTCCCCGGCAGACGGGGGCCGTTGTAAAATGAACGGGCCGCGTCAAGCACGCGGACACCGCTATCATTTCGCAATCAATTGGCCACTCGAAATATGTAGAATCGTTGCGAAATCAATGTCCCAATTTTCAACCCGAATCGAACGTTCAATAATCGCAATCCCGTATTCCCGTATCGAACGTTCCATCGGGAAAATTAATCGCGCTTCGTCCCCGCCGGCGAAACGATTACAACGCGGATTAAAAAATATTCGTCCCGTCCTTTCCAACGCAACGGTCGAACACGCAAACGGTGGTTTATTTACTTGCAACGTTGAGCCCGGGTATTAGAACGCAATGCGGAATTATTACCGGGCGAAGCATTTAATTAATACTGTAGGAACCGAATAAAAAGGATGGGCAGGCTTCGGGGAATCGAACCCGAGATCGTCGTATTACCAGGCACTGATCAGTCCATTTGCGCCACGGCCCCTTCCTCCTATTTCTTATATCGTTTGTTCCTTTTTACCGTTGTTCTTTGATGGTGGCTCCCAATCCCACAATACTACCGCCGCGTTAACTGGCGACAACGAAAATACGAAAATTCCGCCTCGAAAACGTTGCGTCAAATGGACGTCTCGAATGTATCGGAAACCTTCGATCGTCGCGCGGTTGGCCGAATAAAGCAATAAGGAAATTCGAAGAAAGCAAATAAATTAAGTACGTCCGAGAAACCAATCCCATCCGAGCGAGCACAAGTCGCATACGCATCGCTAAAAATCACTCGACGATCGCTCCGCTAATTTTCCGCAAACGCAGTAACAAAAAAAAAAACCCCCCAACTAAACATCCCCCAACTAAACATCCCCCAACTACCAACGAAGCTCAACGACCCCTCGGAACCCCGAAGAAAAGCCAGGAGCGAAACGCGTCGCAAAGAAACCCCGTCGCCCCACACGATCGTCCCACGAGAAGCAGCCGTCCTCGTCCGAACGTTTCAGCGACGATCACCGTCGAACCGGAAGTCGCGTGGCATTCCATTAATCCGCGCCCCGGCTTGGTTAATGAACGGGCCGGCCTTAAGAGGCCCTCGGTTCCGTAACTAACGCGCGCAATTAAACGCGAGACACGAGAAAAGAGGGCGAACCGACCGCGTGGAAAGGGGGCGACGAATCGCAAACTCGGAAAACGCGATTCCTAAAGGGCGGAGGGCCGCGCGGAAAGACGACGGTGGCTGGCAGGGTGAACGGTGCGAGGGCGGATTGACGTTTGACGACCAACAAAGCGTTTGTTCCGGCATCCAGGCTTGATACCCAAATTAAATCATTCCGGAGAGGAGCGGGCCTGTTCCAGCTCTATGCAAATCAACGACACGCTGCACGGCGCTAATGCACCGCGATATTTCATTAGGGCGGCGCGCGAGCACGCCGCGAGGGGTTGGCCCCGTTGGACGGAGGCGACGAACGGGGACGCTTGGAAATTTTTCGCGAATCGCTCGAATTTTTCGCCAATCGAAAACGATGCGCGTGGCGCTGGCGTGTTGCGAATGTGCCCGTTCTTATTTGCGAGAGATGCGACGGGTAGATGGGGGATGATATCGGTGGGGCAGGTCGGGGTTCTTCTTTTCGCGGGGTAGTTTACTCGGCGATTCTCCGGAGAAATGGAATGGAAAGAATGCTTGTCTGGGAGGGGTTAATTTTTAGAGGGGCGGTAGTTTGGGGTGGAATTTGGAATGGTTCGAGCGAGAGCTGGTTCGCATTGCGCGGCAGCGGGTGAAGATTAGGGAAAGGGACGATGCAAAATGCCGTTGCGTGTTTCCCCTCGGAACTGGTGCCGCGGTTGAAAGTTCCTCGCCGCATAATTAGTTGCGAGTAGAATTGAAACCGAACTTAATTAGCGGCGTGACAATCTGGCGTTTCAATTTTAAATAAAGACCGAGGTAGTCGCGAAGGAGGACAACGAGAAGGAGAAAGGGAGAGAGGAGAATAACGAGGGCGAGGCAGAGGAAAACTGGCTTTGCAGGGAGAATTTTAGCGGTTGAAAGAAATTTTTTAACGAGCGGAGAAGAAGGTCGGTCGCGAAGCTAATTTCGAAGTTGCGTTCGGAACGTCGATACACTCGGGTCAATATTGTGAAAGTCTTGGACTTTCACCGGGAGGTAAGCACGGTCTTAAGCTCGTAAGAAAAATCTGGCTGGGGAAAAGCTGCTTAAGAGTTTGAAAGGGCTCTCCTCCCTCCCATCGCCGCCAGAAGAAATGCGTCGATTCCTTTTGGATGAGTAATCGTTCGTGTACCTTTGAGAGTCGATCGTGTCGACGATTATTATCCCTGCGTTACCGGTTTTATTTGGAAATCGAAGTCTCGTTTTAACGGCTTACCTGAAACAAAAGAGAGATATACTGTTAGCGGAGTCGTCGACTTCGTCAATAATTATTAAACGGCAACGTTGTCTTAGCGATTAATAGGATATTTAAATTATGCTTGTTTGGTGGTACCGCTGATTCGTCGAACTCTTCATTCTAATTGCTACACGTTTTCAATTTTGCGTTTATTCATCATTCGATAGTTCGAACATCAGCACCGTAGCGAGTACAAATATTTCAAACGATCGATACAACAGCATTGTAAAACGAATTTCGTTATCGGAAGAATTCCCAGAAAATGACCACCGTGCCTCAGCAAGTAGACGCCCGTGAGAACAGCGGATTTAAATTCGATGATCGAAACCTGGCCACTATCCAGCCCGGTTTCTAGCCGAATTTATCGTTTAATTGGCTTCGCCGGACAAGCGGGCCCGATAAGGAGAGCGCACAAAAGCGAGCGCTTTGTCGAGATTGCCGTCACGTTTCTTGGTTACCCAGCCCCCCGGGCTGCTTCGATTGCGAATCGACTAATAGGACTAATCACGCCGCGATGTAATCGATGCTAATAACGCGTGTCCGCCGTGTTACGATCGCCCCGTGTTCGGTCACGTTGGATCGATAATCCGTTCGTTCGACGAACGCTACGAAGTCCCCGGAAAAATTCGAGACACTCGCGAGTATTGCTCCGGTGAAATTGCCTTAACCGTACTGTTCTAGCGATTGTAATTGTCACTCGAAGACGATGGTGAATCAATTTCCATTCGGCCAGAAACGCCCTTCTAATATCTTTATTACCGCGACGGGAGTTTTTCTCTCGAATTGGATCGAACGTCCCTCGAGGTTACTTAATTCGACGGTGAAATACGAAATTTTCTTACGCAGACGGATTTATTCAATCGATTATTTTATTCCTACTATTATTCGGTGTGGAACAAGTGGAACAAGTGGAATAATAAAATGAAATCGACCCTGTACCTCTCAATATCACGTAACAATTAAACGAATTTCGCTCGTCGCGAACGCTCCATCGTCCCTATTTCGTCCTACGAAACGCGATAAAGATTCGGTTGAAACGAGATATCGCCAGCCTCCATGAAAATCCGCGGGCCGGTTAATAGATGGGCGAACAATAATTCGTTAACGGGCCATTTCCCTGCGCGTACACACGTACACACGCGCTCGTACACGTACCTGTACACGCATATGCACACGCGGAATGTCGCATAAATCCGGGCGAATTACGCGAGTTTCGCGTAATGACATTTTCGAACGGCGAACCGATTTCGCGACTCTTCGCGCCGCGAGAATCGTCTGCCCAGGCCGCCTTTAATCTCATCCGGCAATTTCGGCTAACGAGGCGTGTCACGGCTGCCACGGGACCCCGTGTCCCTCTATATTTTCCATAGAAAAGTCTGGCCGTCGGGATGAGTCGAGCCGAAATTAACGAAACGAGACGCCAGCGCCGCGACGCTCGCCTCTCGTAAGTCGCCTAGACGGCCGCTATTTCTGGCGAACTTTTCCCGTAGTAGGTGTTCCTCGAACGTTCTGAGCACGACGTTGTTAGTGGCACGTCCGATTGTGTCGCGGTTCCGAAGAGTTTTCGGAGAAGTGGTGTTCGACGGTGAGCCACGGTTCGCGTTCGCTCGATCGTTGAAACGGTTAATTGAATTAAACGGGGACGGTGAGTGGAATTTTAATTGGAGCACTGGTTGCACTCGCTGTTTGCTCGTGGTCGAAAAGGCGTTGCACAGTTTCACGCGGAGTCGAAATGATTAAAAAGACAAAAATAACCCCGACATCGCGAATCGAAATTTTCGATTCGTCCGAACGAACCGTGATATAGGTAGCGAAAATTCCAACGACTTACGAAACGCAACACACATCCGACCTCTCGACGAATCCTTTTCTTTCGCCTCGCTCGTTATCGATCCGTCCTCCTCCGTCGTGATAAATAACAAACGAAATTCCGTTCCGTTTCGGCGCCGCGAAATAAAACGTCGCGATCGATACCGGCGAAACTCTCGAAATTCTCGCAACGGCGCCAGGAGCAATCCGATTTTCGCGTCGTCGGCCCTCCGGATCGTATGCAAATCAACGGACGAGGATTTTCTGGCAAATCCGCGATCCTCGCCCCATTTTCCAGACGGTCTCACGGTGGCCGGCTTAATGGCAAATTTTATGCGTGCCGCGGCGGTCTGAAATATCCAAGCGAGGCGGACCTCCGTCCACCGGAGACCGACCAACCTGGCGGCCCCGTCGAGCGTGCTGTTTGCACGCGTGCACCACCGCCGCTGGCAACGTTCTCACCGTTCCCATCAAATTTCTCCGCGGCATTTGCCAATTTACGCTTTCATTAACGGAGAAGATTACAATCCGCTTTATCCCCTTAATTGTCCGTTTTCACGGCCGCCACCGGGTAATCGATCTTATTAGCCATTAAAGTTCCTCCGTACCGATCATAATTATCATCATTGTCGTCGTTTTTCTTCCGTTTCGAAGGGAGGAAAATATTTCGTCGTCGGGGTGGCGATCGAACAGCTTTTCGAACAGCAGGGCGGACGACAGTTCGCGCACGGGGCTAAGCGCGAGCGAGTTTTTCGAAAGGCCCTCCACAGTTTAATCGATACTTCTCAAGAAACCTGGCAGTCGCTCTAACTCGGAGAGGACACATTATTTTTGCTGCGCCGGACGATTAATATGTCCAACTGGGATGGCGGTGTCCAAAAGCGTGCCAATCGTCGACCTGCGCTACTTAAACAGCCGCGTTATTCGCCTGAACCGAGAAACGCCAGGACACGCACGGTCGTCCAGTTTCGCTTAATAAAATTGCCCGACTGTGTTGCTGTGTTGCGCCGTCAAAAATGTCTGTACACGGTGTCGATATGTAACTACTGTAAGAGATACGCTTCGGCATATATTGACCTGCGCTACTTAAAACCTGTATAACTGACCGTATTATCGACCTGCCCTGTCATCAATCGTACCTGATCGCGCCGTTCCACTGTATACATTAAAGAATCGCACAGAAATACGTTAAACGGACAGAACAATAATGAAGTAGTAAGAAAATCTGACCAGGTGCCAGTGGGATTATAGTTTCCCACCGATCGCATTGTTAGTATCGTCCGAGCCGTCGCGGCCCACTCGCAGTAACCGAATTCCGCTTTAAGGATCGACGTTTCAATAGTACACGAGGAAGAACGAGGGAAACGTCCCCGGCCCCTCGGCACCCTGAATCTTCCGATCCGTTGGCGCGGACGTCGCGCCGAACTCGGTCCAGGAAATCGGTTTCTGATTTCTAAACCCGTGGAGCATCGTCGTGGCTCGATGGCAATGGCCGCCACTTTTCATTTCCCTAATTTCCTGGCCAGGGGCGTGCAAGCACCACGTCACGGAGACGTCGCCGGCAGCGTTTCTGACGTAGAGATTTAGGGGTTTGGAAACGTCCTCGAACGACGCCGCGGGTCAGATAGCTTATCGTGCGCCAACCAGGAAATGGAAAAGCGTCCTCGAGAGTTGCTGGAACCAGTTCTCTCTCTCTCTCTCTCTCTCTCTCTATTTTCCCCTAGACGAGGACTCGTATAAAGGACCTGGAGAGCCAAGCAGGCACGTCGTCTCGAGAGGCACCCCGTTCGTTTGGAATTTAATTAGTTCCACAGATGGAAACGCATTGTCCTATCCCGATCTCTCCAGTCTCTTTGCATTTTCATGACGAACGCAGCCGTGCTTGCACGATTCGAAAGGGTTCCAGGGGTGAAATTGGTAGGTCCAAGTGTTTCGCGGGTGCACGACGGCTTTTGGGACGGGTCAGATTAGATTTTGCGGCCGATGGGTCGAACGGTGTCGCTTCGATTCGATGCTTAATGGACTCGTGTTTCTTTCGCGACGATTCCGTACGCTCAACGGTGATTATTCTGTTAGAATTCGAACGAATTCCAAGTTTCTCGGTTCGTTCACGGTTAAACGTACGAAACGCGATACGCGAATCTACGAACAGCGAATGAAATATAAGTTGACCGATTCGATTAAACGTTCGAGCTTTCGAATCCTCCCGCACGAGTAATCGAAATACGCGTAATCAAAGCTTGCCGCTGTATTTCTTTTAATTGCCGGTACTAAATATATAAAAAAAAAAGGACATCCGATTCAATCAACCGTCGCGCAGATTTCCATTTTTAATGGAACGTTTCGCACGCGAATTTCGAACACTGAATCGGGAGCGCCATATGCGGCGATACTGTTTTAATAATACCAATTCCAATAATACCATCGAAAATACCAAAGCATTCGTTCGACGCGAAATGGTTGTATCTGGGACAATGGTGATTCGTTGCACAATGAACGTCTAATGTTCCGACAACGTTTCTGACTGGTGTACAGTATCAATTAATTTACCGATATTATTGCAAAATTCGTCTACCATGACACCGATTGTTTCCATGCCGCGAACCGTCGGATAAATGATCCCACCAATATTTCTTGCCAACGGAGGCTAATTGACGTCTAATCGTTTCACCGTCAATAATTCATCGCGCTCGTACGGGCAATTACCAATTACTAATCTCATCGAAAACCATAAATATTTACGTCTCTCGGCGAAACGCATATATTGTTCCGGTTACGCCCGTTCGCCGAACGTTTCAACGATTCCAGCAACCAACCGCAATCTATTCCGCGATTCTCGATTCTCCGATTGTGCTGGAATATAAAATTTCGAGCATCCGTACGACTCAGCCGTGCATAAAAAAGAAAGTAAAATGAAACGAAAAAAAAAAAAAAAAAAAAAAAATACGCCGAAGCCCCATATAAACGCACACCTCGATGAAAAATTTCAACGGAACGTACCGTGTAACGTGCTATAACCCGACGCCAACCTCGACCCACGTTTATCATACTTTCGTTGCTTCACGGGACACGGGACAGAGAAATTCATAGAAAACAAAGCCGCATGGAAAAATGCAAAAGGGAGGAGGACAAAAAAGAAAAAAGAGAACGGGTCGATCGAAGCCATCTATTTTTTCTTTTTTTTTTTTCTTTCTTGTGGAAAAAATAAACCCATCGAACCTGTCGCGGGAATACGATTCATGAACGGACTCAGAGGAACGTTTGACCCGCGACGAAACGGTTCGATGAATTCCGCCCCCCCCCCCCCCCATCCTTTTACTGCCTCATCCTTGAAGCACCAGTTTCGACAACCTGTCCCATTTCCAACAGAACAAACAATTATTCCCTCTGTCCGATTCCATTTGGAAATACGACTCATTTATCGGGGAACGTTCGACGAACTTGTCTTTCTCGTCGCTTGCCTGGCCCCGACGCGACAAACGCGCAATCTTTCGCGATTGTTCTTTTATCCAAAATACAGGCGGCGCCCCGATTAAAGCAGGCCAATTGAACGCACCTCGCGTTCGGTTTCGACGACGCGAAATCTATGGCGTCAAGGGACAACAATTATTAATATTTTTGTTCGTCGGATTGAATTATTTCAATTTCCATTCAACTAGAACGCTGCTGCTCGAAACGTTCAGTCGGTGGCAGTACCGATAATTTTCTCGACCGATTAACGATTCGCAACCTTACCGAGCTGAATTTTTAGCTTACCTTGCCCCGAGTTTGACACAGTATTTCTTGCGCCCTATTGTTATATATCGACCAATATTCCACCCTCCCTCCTTCGGCATGCTAAGCGCCGCTTCCCGACGACCCAGATTTTCCAATACAGATTCTACCTTTGCATACCCCTTTGCTAAACGTTCAAAATTCTCCCACGCAGTAAATCGTCCCGTTCAACGCATTGATCCCCCGTAATATTTCCGCGTCTCTACCTTCGGCATTTAACCGTTCCACGATACGTATCTCCGTGTCCAACATTTCACGATCGACCTTCGAACCGTTTCGTCTCGTTGCAAAATTTCGTCCAACATCCCAAATGCTATCCTTCGATCCCTCAAATCGAGTTCACCGGGGTAATTAAATACGCGTCACCCGCGAACCTTAATACTGAGTTAAACGAATCTCGAGGAAAATCGATTGATCGGCCGACAAGTAACATTAAAAAACATTCCCCGACCACCAAGCGCATCAACGGATCGGAAAATAAAACTCTCCCGTCCCCAAATGAATCCACGTCATCCTCGTACTCGGTCCTCGTCGGATCTTCAAGTTCAACTTCGTCGGTTGATATTCTCCACCGCCATGTACGTATATCGAACAGTAGCCTCGTATCGTATTCCACGTGGCACGCGATCCATTTGTTATTCCGCGAAAGCGAAAAACTTGCCCCGTGTACGTTTACGACGCGCCCCCTTTTCACCACCTGCGCCCCCTCCCAACCCCCTGTTCGCCCTTCACCCAGCCACCGTTCCATCGCGGCAAACGACAACCATCCCCCGCCTCGTGGCCTTTCCGCCGACCCCGCTCTACGATTCCTTTGTATACCCGGTCGGTTTTTAATTAATCCATCCACACCGCTTATAAACGATCGATGCCCGTTCTCGTTTTACGATCGACGCTTCCGTTCGCCTGTAATCGACGACGACGACCACGACGACGACGACGACGACGACGACCATCGCCAGCGATTCACCCCCTTTCGCTGTGCGGCTAAACGGAGGCCGAGTTTCTAGGGCGGATCGTCAGCGCTCGAAGATGATCCTGCTTTGGAAAATCTGTTTCCCCTCCGTCGCATCTGCTGCTTTATTTTTCCTCCCTTCCGCTTGACACTTAACTTTCTTTCGTCGCGGTGGAGGACCGTTCTTTTCTTTCACTCGTGACAGTTGATTGCTGGGATCTTTTCGTTTCTGGTCTTCTATTCTTCATCGTTCGTTCGTTTTCGGATCGTTCGGAGGTTTCGATCAATGGGGAAGATATTGATTTTTGTGTGCGTTTTTTTTTTTAAATAGATTTTCGTCGTTTTCCCTCGGTTTGCGATAAACCGAGGTGGGTTTCTATTTGTCCTTCGTTTCTTCAATGTCCTTCATTCGTCGGAGAATGTTCAGCATGTGCACGCGATGCTTCTGTTCCGTTTTCAAAGCTCCGTTAAAGGGTCGCTTTTTATTTATGGCAAGAGGATGCGGTTTCTCGTTAGCTCTTTTTAAATTTATTATCAAAGCTTTCACTCGCGTTCGCCGTAGCCCCGGTGTTCCTTAATTCTCCCATGCTTTCTTGCTCGCGCTTGGGAATATTTATCGTACTGTTTATTCTTCCGACTTATGACAAACGTTCCGCCCTCCTTTTATATACTACTTACTCCTTGCTTTCCACTTTTGTCTCTGGCCAAGATTCTCCATTATTTATTACGCTATTCTCATACCTGCCTATAGCGCTCCGCGTGCCGCTGTTTTATTCCCTTCGTTTATTTATAAACGGTGTTTCCTTTTTTCTCCTTTTCGTCCGTCGATATATATTTTTCGTCGGGAAAATTATGAGCCACAACGGTCATCCCGTGTAACAATCGACGAACGAGAATTCAACGAAGAGATATCGAGTGAACCGCCAATTGCAATTACACCCATTGTTTTCACGTATCAGAAATTCATAGGCAAATTGGTTAACTCGGCCAGCTATCAACGAGCTTTGCCAACTTTGATCTCCGTCGACTCGAAATCCTGATCAATGTTGCATCCGATATTCCGGTCTGCGAGACTCAATTCATCGACTCGGCATCGACGAAAATAGTAAACGTTAATGCGATCCTATAATCGTTCCGTCGTTATCCGTCCGGTTGAAAAGAGGCCGACAATGAGTACAATTACACGGCTTCGCCTGAAGCGGAACAACGTTCCGATGCGACGAAATTGCGAGCAAGTTCAATTCTTTGGAAATATTCGCAACAACGATCGGTCGATGGTGCAACATTTCTATTATCGACGCGTCGCGTCGTTCGTGAAACATAAATCTTTCGATGCAAATGATTATCGTCGCCTGTGTCGCGTGCAAATATTCTCAACGATTCTGCTTCATCGTTACGATTGGCGTCGCCATTGCATTGACCGTTGCTCCGAAAATCCTCCCCTATTCTCGGCAGCATTCCCTCTTCCATGAAACTGACCCCTTCATCGTACGCCGGCGTCGAGCACGAGATAATCCAAAGCTATCGGTCGGCCAAAGACCCGCGAGGACAAAACGCAGAGTACATTCGTGTCTGATTACTGAAATCTCACCGCGCCATTTGCTCCGTCTTTCTTGCTCTCTCTCGCTTTCTCTCCCTCTCTTTACCTCTCTTGTGCTTTTCTCCAGTGGCTCCTCAGCTCTCCTCATTTCGCTTATTCAGCCTGCCTTCGAAGTGAAGCGGGGCCTCCACTTTTTCTTTTGATTGGTTCGTTAGCGACTGTTCGCCGTGTGTATATGCACTGCGTGCGCTCGCGAGTGCGCGCGCGTGTGCGCGTGCGAACGTGTAAACCGTGACGAATGTACCGCAGAAAGAACAAGCAAAAAAAAAAGAAAGGAAAGGAAAAGGAGGAACAAAAAAAGAGAGACAGGTCGAAGAAGAGTCTTCTTCCGCGTCCTTGACTCCTAGAGTCCTCGTCGTCTCATCATCCGCGAAGAAATGCAGCGAAATACGGGGATACAGAACGAATAAGGGCATAGAGCGAGGGAGAGAAAAATAGAGAGTGCGAGTGAAGAAGTGTACTCATTGGTACCTACAGCTTTGCGGAACGATACTCGCTCTAATAAGTTCCAATTAAGAGGCAGTCAACCCTTTCTCTCACCCCCCCCCTCTCTCTCTCTCTCTGTCTCTGTCTCCGTTTCACTCGTTTTCTTTCCGCGTTTTCACAAGTTCGCAGGCCCGCGATTGCGGGTGTTTTTTTTTCTTTATAAAACGAACCACGTACCTTTGAAGGGGTAGCTTGTACCGATGGATGATTTTTTCAAAAGGGACGCTCTGAAACGTATTTCAGGGTGGCTCTACAGCCCCTGCTATTTTCAATATTTTATTTCGATTATTTCCCCGTCGCTCGTTGCAAGGAAAATGTCAAAGCCCGCGGGCACCCCTCGACGCTACTTCGGGTACATTCACTGGAACGTTAGATCGCCGTTGAAATTCTCAATTTCGATCAGCGATTCGTCGGAACGAATCTGTCCGACGCGCGTTGGATCATCGCTGAAATTAACATATCGCGGCTGATCGATCTGGTTCGCGTAAAAACTGCGACGTCCATTTGTCCGTTCCTGTCTGTTTCAATTCGCCGCGCGAGGTTCCATACGGAAAACTGGAATACACTGTGCGCCAGGTATACCAGCTTATTTGCGGGCGATCACGAACGAAGTGGCGAAAGGAACCGAGGTGGAACGGCGGTGCGACAGATCTCTCGCGCGGCCACGCGACTGCTGCCATAATTTATTGACAAATGAATCACAGCAACAACAAAATCCGAGAACGTTCGAGCCGCAACTCGACTGAATCTACGAGAAATCGGTGTCGCGTTTTGTACCGTACGTGGACGTTTCGTGTGTCCGTCGTTCTGGCATCGCGACACCGGTATCGCCTTCTAGAAGAGATGAAAGGGATCGAGGATGGCCGTTTCGCGATCTGGTTGCGAATAATCGTAGCTGTCGACATCGTTGTCGCAGCATCGTCGTCCCGAGGCCTGACAGTGGTCCGGTCTGGCGCCTGTCCCTCATCCATTATACATGAAAACACTCGGCCACCGGCCCCGTCGAGGCTTTTTCGTCGAGATTCCATCGTCTCCGCCGCCCTGGACAGCCGGGGCGATCGTGACGCGTACGCCTCGCGAAGGGATCGCAGGCCTGTGCAATTCTGTGTAGGCGATGTCGGTCCTCGTCGATGGAAACACTCGTTCGAGATCTGCATAGTTCGTTTTGTCCCTGAAATTTTTCGAACGCTCGTTTCGCCAGGTTGCACCTGGTGCCCCGGAGATCGTTAGTCCGGGACGGGTATTGTTAGCGGAAACAAAGCTGGGAATTCCAGGAACGTTTCGAGGGATTCTAGTTACTTTGGAATCCCGTCGGGGAACGGAATTTTATGCCGCGGCTCCGGAACGGGCCGCTGGTTTATTCGCGGCGAATTTTATCGCGACACGTCGCAAGGTTTCCTCTTTCAACGGAGGCGATTAATCGTTCATCGATACCGATTTCACGTTCAGCTGGACGATTTCAAGTATCCAACGGGCTGTTAGCCGCGTTGATTCTCGCGAATTTTATTACCACGGAGAAGTGCACGCGTTACCGTGTTCAATTCCGTTTTCTGTGTCACGATTACTATTATTACGGCACAGTTATTTTCGACCCTGTTCCGACAAATGGGAATTTGTAATGTTTGCCCAGAATTCGAGAAATCAATCGGTTCCTCGATTCCAGTAGCATTGGCCGAACAGAAATATTTGTCAACAGAAATCGTCGTTATTCGTTGTCCAAGCGGTCGTCTGATACATCGCCGCGAAATCTCTATTTTTTTAAATCCCAGGATCAGTTGCACTTGCTCGAAAGTCAATGAAACTCGCAGGCGGACTGGGCTTGAACGCCGAAGATCGGTAATTACGGAAGCTGCGCTTCGAAACTCGATAAACGGAACGGGTGCGCAATAACATTCATAATATCCCGCAAGTTTCGGCGAACGAATCCCGAAACAGTTATTTTCATGCGTCCAAAGGCGTTTCCCGTCGATTTCCCTCGATTAGCGTCGAAGAAAGACATCTGTGCACTACTCGCGATCACGGTGAACACGATTTTACGAACAGTGGCCGGCGAAAATGTTCATCGAGACGGTAATTAAAATTCAAAAAATTAATAAAACTGTTCGTCGCAACAGAATTGTAGTTTTACTGAAATCTTCAATATGAGGAACAGAGCCAAGTTGCACTCTGTCCACGCCAATGAGGATGTTTAATCTTGTTTTGACTCACGGAATCGCCTGCGATCAACGGCATGTCACGAGGCGCGCCTCTGAAACGCATTCATAGAGCCGGCTGGTATTTCGCAGTCTTCCTCGCGAACGTGCCTTCCATACGCGTCCTCTTAAAACGCAACGTGATCCGATTAGGCGTACTCGTGTCACGTTTCGATCGCATAATGCCACCACTTTTGCAACGCTACTGAACGAGGCGGATGTCGCGCAGTGATTTTGCATGAGGACAGTGGACGCAATAAGTCGAAGGGAAGAAATATTATCGTGGAGGAATCCTTTGCGAAACGCACGGGACTCCGAGGTACCCTTATTATATCCCTCGTTGATTTTTCGTTGCGCAAAATTGTTTGATAGCTTGCATAAATTTGACGGAGATTTTAACGCACTTCTAAATGCCTGGCATTTTAACGAACCTGATATTTAACTGCTAACTTTTCTTTTCAATTCAATACAGCAATTACAGTAATTGGTTGCTGTGACAAGTGAGGAAGGTAGGGAAAAAATTGCGATGTGAATAGTGTCGAGCGCAGAATACAATCCGAAATATTAATCCCTTTTCGCGATTCGTTAAAAACTATATCGCCCTCGCGGTTAGGCGGAAAAATATTCGCACGGAATTCGTTTCGTCCGTTAACTAGTTACGAAAAATCATCGCCGCGGAAAGTAACAGTCGTCGCCGTTCGCCGGACGAAATTTCGACGACGGACCGTGACAAATATGAACCGTTTCGAACGGCTTGCTGGACGTTGCGACGACGCGAAATCGTTTCAGGATACAAGGCTGGCCGCGGAGTTGACGGTTTCGCGTCGGGCGATTTTTGTCGAATCGAACGATGCGTTCGTCGACGGCCAACGGACCGAGACGGGTCGGGAATTTCGTCGAAAATCATAGCGTTCGCCGCATAGTTAATTTCAGCCCCGCACTTTTATCCGATCCAGCTCGACTCTATTCGATTTTATTGATATTCCGCGGACGGGCAAGATTATTCAGGCACGAACTCGACGAACGAAAGGGTCGTCCGCCATTAATTCAGACGCAGCTAGACGGTCTGCGAGCGAGCGTTTCCCCGGCGACAGGCCGCGATTATTATTGTGCAACCGACGTAATTTGCATCTGAAAAAGCGGTACGTGCCTCCGGTACCCGTCCCCCATCACGTGGATCGTTCTTCCGCGCAAGATACGAGTCTCGAGGTTCGAGGATTTGTAAGGGGCGAATTTTACATTTAAATAGATACCGCGAAATTGCAACGGACCCGCAGGAAGGATAGTTATTTGCTTAGAAACACGCTATTCTTGTCGATTCAAATGTTGATAATTAAAATTTTTATATGCCCCGCTAAATATTATAAGCATTCGTTGTATGCAATAAAAACTTTTTGTAGTTTCAACAACGTCGTGCTGATTAAACCTTGCATAATAATCATTATCCTGTTTCTCCTTCGCTTAATTTGAAACCTGACTGTACAATATTCGTGTAAGAATGGCTCCAATAAAGATATTCAGATAAATATTTTCGAGTCGAACAATAGGATCCAGACACGGTGCAATAAAATATATTATTACGTTGCGACTTGTGCACTCTATCAATTGTTCCATAAACGGAATAAAATAGATTGGAAAATTGCAGTATTTTCCCCATTTGTCGGTGACAAATATCCTCAACTAACTTCGCTTTGAACACATTACCAACCAGCTATACATACCCTCCGTATAATTAATTTAAGAAACATCCTCGACCAAGTTCGCCCTTAAACATCTCCCCCAAAAAATAACGAGCGCAACTTTCCCAAAGTAATGACAAACGAACAAACCAATATAGACGCAGCGCGTATATCGTCCCCGTTCGCCTTTTGATAATTAATCTAACAAACATCCTCCACCGAGAACGTTTCCAATTGGCCGTCCGTTCAATTGACCGAGGCGTTCCACGCGAACAACCGAGCGCGAAACAACGGCGTGGTACGCGGTGTTACCGGTTTGAAACTCGTTAAACGATCGTTGTCGTGCGGTTTTCCGTCGTTCAGAGGGACGAAAGGCCGCGGACACGAAAGTGACCTTCGTTCGAGCCGCCTCTAAGTGTCCAATCACGGTAATACTCGACGGACGGCTGACGTCACAGGCCTAATTCCTGCAATTTCCCAATTGTCAGATTGCATCTGCTGCGTGCACACGCGTCGCTGGAAGAACGGGTTCCCCGGAATACACGGAGGGGCGGAAGGAGGGCTGGTTGGTCTGAATCTAGGAGTACTTCCGGTATGCAAGCGTACGCAAGCGTACGCGAAACGAGCGTCGACGGGAAAAACAAATCACATCGCCATTAATACGCTTCTACGCGAAGAATCGGGACGGATTCGACGAGAACGCTCCGTACCCAACGAACGGACGAGAGGAAGACGGATCGACCGAAAAACGTATCACACGAAACTCGAACGAACGTTTCAAATGCCGAATTCAATCTCTCAACTTCCCCTCCGACAATCGCGTAGTACTTTCTCCATTCGTTCCCAGTTTCGCGTAACCGTAACGGAGCGAGAGACGCGTCCAGCGTTGACAACGGCACCGATTACACGCCCTAACTAACAATCGAAGTCGATTCGATCGAAACCCGAAAGACCAACCCCGACGGTGCTCCGCCGAGCGTATCCTGAATCCGACCTGAAATCCTCGTCCCCCTTGCATCTCCCCCAGGCCTCCGGTTCGCAAGCTTTGTTCATCTCTCGTTTCTCCGCTCGCGGAAGAGTTCGACGAGGAGCGAATCGCGGCAGAGATCGTCGCTGGGATCGGGGAACCGGTTCGATAATCCCGTCGATTTCCTTGCAGGAAAGGTGGATTCGATTCCGGGCGTCGCGGGTCCGCGTCAACGTTCTCGCCGGAAGCGGAGGAAACGCTGGAGGACAAACGAGGACGGGGGCATTAGCGAAAGTAGGCGCGGAGACAAAAAGGGCTTCCGGGGAGGGAAAAAAAGGGAGTAACGGAGGGGGGCGAGTGCGGGGGTGAGGGAGGCAGGAAAAGCCGTGTCACCGGCTGAGCGACGTGAAAATCGATGAACGGGAAAGGAGAGCGAACCGGCTGGAAATGGGGGCCGAGCGACGAAGACGAAGGCGAATCGAGGGGAGCCTTTCCGCTTTTCTGCGCGCTGCCAAATCGAGAATCGATGTTCCGGCGGTCTCGAGGCACCGTGCCGGTCTCAAAAGGTACCAGCCACGTGTGGATGTGCACGCCGGCCATTGTTCTCGGACGTTTCGGGGTGGCGCGGGCGTATTGGTACGGGATTCGGTAATGGAGACGGCGAAATGAGAGTGGAACGCCGCGGCGGAGGACACGATTTTCGTGCGACGTTCGTGTTTGCGGATGACTGTTCGCCAGTGTCGAAGGGGCGCTCGAGTTCGCGTTTTTTCAATTTTGTTGAGAATTTATCGTCGAAGCGCTGGAAGGGCAGTTAGCTTTTTATGTTTGAGGTAATGTAAAGTGTCCTTATCATCGAGCTCAACATCGCGGGATAACCAAAATTCGTTTGGCCACGAAGTAATAGACAATTCGTCGCGAATCGTTTGAACTGGACGTGTTCTGGAATAATAATGATACCTGCTGCAACGTTTATTCGATTTTCTGTATAAAATAGAATTTTAATATTGCATATTTAATATTGCATATTTAATATACATACCACTGAATCACCCTTCTCCGCTTTAATAAATTTCGTCCGTTGAAGCAGCGATTGCAATTTCTGTTACAAATACCGCGTCTCCTCGTCGTTCAGGATTATGGATTGTCACAGCTCAGAGTACGAAGTGAACTTTATGCGCAATTATATATTAGCGAAGAGGCGCGTAACTACGAATCTATTTCTGACGCGTATGTTGAAATTCGTTTCAATGCAACGGTCGAATGTTACCTTGTCCTTATTCGCATCGATTCATTTTCATAAAAAAATTCCCCAGTCGCGGTAACGCATCTAAACTTCCGACCAATCGCATCGAATAACTTCAGATCGACCCCAAATTTTCTGCGCTAACAATTTCGTGCGATCGCATCCCTCGACGCCCCGGCAAACTTCGCCGCCCGATTGCTCCGCGTTCGAGGGCTCGCGTTCAAGTTACAAACTTTCCCGATCGTTCAGAAACGCGTCGTTTCCGGGGACGCGTGCGTTTCGTCGTCGAAACGCGGAATCCGTCCGATCGGCGAAGCATATTCGTCGCGAACAATGGCCAGGAGGCTCGTAATTAAATCGCGTTTCCGCTGTGACAACGACACGAAACGCGACGGTGTTTCGAAAAGGAAAGGAGAAAAAGGGACACGGGACGGGACGACTTCCTTTCGCTGGCCGTTCAAGCTATTTCCGGCGTTCCGGAAATCGTCGCGTGAAACGGCTAGACAAAAGCAGCCTCCGCGAAAACATTGAATTTATTCGACCGTCGTGAAAAACTGGCTCGTTATTTTATGCCGCTCGATGGTTTTCGTTGGTTTTCTTTTTTATGGCCGCGGAATATCAAAAGTTCCCCGTCATCCCGAGACATTTTATTTCGTTTCGTGTTGCGCGAATTAGGCGTCGGTTCGTTTCGTTTTGTTTTACTTTGAGAGAATTTTTGTTTTCTCTTGGTTCGGATGCTTTTTTTTTTTTTACTGTACTGAAGGATGGAGCACGTGATTCCCCATTGATATTTTTATTTTGTTAACGCGAACGAATTGTACTTTGGGTGAAAAATAATTATTTCTACGCGAAATTGTTTGCGCTTCTCGTTACTCCGCGCGTAATACTTTCTGCAACAATTTTTATATTGCTCACGGTTGTCAAACGTCTGTTTAAGGAACGATAATTAACATCTATCCACCTTGCCGTTCCACTGACAAATTATATTCAAGCTTTGCTGTTAAATTAAATGCGAAAATAAGTTCCTAATTTTAACGACGCCGTTCACTTTGCTCTCTTTCGTTTCTTTCTTCCCCTCCTCTTTTTTAATCGTTTCAATCCGGTTCAATAAAATTTGCCACAACGAGAGCACGTTAGAATCGCGTAATTTTCCACCCCATCGAGCGTACTTCGATCACAATTGGAATTGTTTCCCCTGACGCGTCTTCATTAGCGTTTTTTTAATTTCTCGACGCCATTATACGTCGCATCAGCCGTGAAAATTTAATTCGCCCCTTTCGTTTCAAGGGTGCCGGGTTATTGATATCAACGCGTGCGCATATATACATGTATTTGCACGTGCGCGCAATGTCCACAGAATCCTGAATAATTAGTACACTCAGGAATTCCCTCGAAAAGCTATGCTCGCGTCCACGGTTTTAATTAGAAAGGGTTGAGGTAGCCGGGGTACGGTGTGCACAACTGGGGTTGGCTTTCGGGGAAAAGGAGCCTTTCCACCCGGCTAATTTCGAGTTTTGGCCAAATAATTATGTGTCTGCGCCCTTTGATCGTTCTCCTTTCACGGGCTGCCTCGTTTTCTCCGATCTGCTTGTGAAAATAGCGAAATGGAATATTTTAGAACACGCAGAAAATCGGAGCCTGCAAATTATACCTCCTTAAAAGCCAATAAAAGTAATAACAGACGACAATATTTAACAAATTTCTCGCTCATCTCGACGCTAACCATTTAAACAATTTTCCAGCCACGTCTTTCCTGATAGCATCTCTGCCAATAATTCTCCGGCATTCAGACAAAGCCGACACAAAAATTGTCCACATACTCGACCACGTACAAATACCAATTCTAAGCATTCTTTCATCCCCGTACATACATTTTAGACTCTGTACACCATTGGCCACGACGCGTTCCTCCACTCCTTCAGCTTCGAATCGCCGCACAATAGAAGTCATTTAACGGATCATCCAACCGGGGCCAACAAATATTGCGTAACCTAAACTATCGCCAGTAATTCTAAAACTATTCTCAAGGTAAAACTTGAAGAAACGAACACACCCTTCTCGCGACAATACCCTCGATATCGCGATATCAGGGAAAAGAAGTCGAGCAAATTAACAACGCGAAAGCAGAAAGGGAAATAACAATTCCGTGACGCGTCCGCGTCCACAAAGCCACCGTTTATCCGCAATTCCATCGCGAGCTTCCCATCGCAGTTGCCCCGAAGAGGCGTCGTCCGCGACTCGGCGAACAAATTAAACGGCGCAACACCGAATTTATCGCCGCATCGATAACCTTCCACTCCTGACAAATCATAGCGCCGCGGGTCTGAACGAAGCGGGGCCGTCCGGGTTTGGCGAACCGGCGAATTTATTGGAAAGTTCGCGGCGACGCGGTCGAATCGAGGAGTTTCAATTCGTCGACGTCGATACGATCGTCCGGGGCCAAACGGGACCATTGTTCGATCGGTTTGCGCGTTGGACAATCGACGAACGGGCCCCCGGATGTTACGTCGCTGTCGGACTGATTCCCGTCCGTTACGCCCGACACTTTTCTTTCTGACCGACCGCGTCTGGCCCTCTTCTCGACATTTTCTTTCCACCCTTTGTTTTATTAAAACGAGCCAGCAGCGAGTCACAGGTGACGGCGGGGGTTGTTCGTTCACGCGACGTCGAGTTCGAGGAGCAATGGCGTTCTCTCCGTCGTTTCCTTTTTTTCCTCGCGCGTTCGGGTTTTTTCTCGAGGTGGGAAAACTTCGTGGATCGACGACCCCGCGGTTTCCATGAGAGAGAATTATCGTCACGATTGTCAACCGGATTTGCGTTAAGCCGGACATTTTCCGACCTGACTCCCGTCGCGCTTCAGGGAAACTTAAATTTCAGTTAAATATCCGTTTCCGTTGTTCCCGTTCTGTCGCGTTTCCACGGAATTTTCATCGCCCATTACGGAAATTCGAGCAACGGCGTCGCCGAATTCCAATTCGTGGTAGAAATTGAAGCTTCGATCTCGGGGACTGTGTCGTCGGACTAGTACAACTTATCAAGCAAACGCGAAACTATCTGAAAGAAATTGAAGTTACGCAGAAATACTCCAATCCGATCTCTCGCACCTCGAAAAAAAAACTGTACAGTTACGTTGCGAAATAAATTACGAAAATAAAGCGTGCGAAACTACGGTCCTGCAAGTATTTGCTGCTACGGAAGAAAAAAAGGGGGCAAAGAAAAAGGAAAGAACATCAGTTCCAACAACGCAGGCAAAAAATGGAAGGAAAAGAAATAATAAAAGAGGGATCGTTACCAAGAAACGAGAGGTTCGTTGATATTCGTCGAAACGACGAGTCTGCTCGTTACGCTACGCTGGTCGTTTAACGATCCCTGGGTCGTCGACGCATTTAGAAACGAATCGATCAGACATGCCCGGTCGTCGACCATTTTTCCCGTCTGCGTTCGATCGTGCACAGCGCCGATCGGGGGGGTAACTTCTTTCACGTGTGAACGCGGCTTGTTGAAAATACTAAATTGCTGCAGCAGCTGTCGATGGGACGGAAAACCGCGTAACCGGACGGGGATGAAAGGAGTTTCGAATTCAACGAAGCGACATCCGTGTTATCGTGAGAATCTGCCTGCGTTTATCTGAGAAGCTGAAGGCAACTGCGGGTTTCGTGTTGTATTTGGAAAATTCGTATCTCCGTTTATTTTATATAATACTCTTTAATCTTTCGAGGAAGGAGGTCCTCTTAAGCGAAACGTTCTTCAGAATTAAAGTATATAAATATTAAATATCGCGCTTTCTTTTATTCTACGTGTATATCCTTCGATTCCATAATTCTGACGGATCTTACAGAGGGCCGTAAGGCAATAATGACACGTTTCAGCGTTCAACTGCAGTGTCCTTAGCAAAGGCAATCAATCTGAAAGCTGTTTATCAGCGATGAGCTTGTCAGGCGTGTGCTAAAACTGATGAATTTCGTTGCACGGTGATCACGCACACGTAATAAGCATAAATGCGTGATCCTCGCTTTGTTTGCAACAAAGTGTTTGCCTGACGCAGTCACGCGTGCCAAACATTGCATGCTGCATTATCGAGTTCGTAATAATATTATCAATTATTGAAAATTGAGATAATCTGTACGTGTCGCGTACTTGTGTTTCTCTGAACTCTCAATTCGCCTGCAACTTTAATCGCGATTCGTACAACAATCTCGTCCCCTCTATTGCAACAAGCAGGCAAGAATATTTCAATGCTCCGTTACGATTGAGGGCGATCGAGTAATTTAAAAAATTCACCGTCTAACCGCTGGTTCGTTGAACGAAAAAGGGAAGAGAGGAACGAACGCGCGTATAAATTGTCGACGAAATCAAATACAGAGGGGTGCATACGGGGCGGGACATTTAGAAAGGAAGTCCAGTTACAGCGGTTACGGCCAATTCGAGCTCGAACCGGTAACAAAGTTTCGAAGTTCAAGGGTCAACACGATTCGCCGCGGCTGCAACGAGTCCGAAGTAAGTAGGTCCTCTTAAACGTGGCTATAAATCGCGCAGTGCCGTCTTTTGTCCGCCACAGGGTACAGAGAGAGAGAGAGAGAGAGAGAGCGGAGAAAGGGGGAGCGAGGTGGGTCGCGGAAATAAATTTATTTCCACCCCGAAGGGATCCCTTTGGAGTTCGATGGATCGGATCATTGTGCTGGATCTCTATTAATCTCGCCGGAAGAAATTCCGAATTTCTGGCGAAATTTCATTTCTCTGCCCCACCTACAGTTCTGTCGCTCGAATGTTCCGCGCAGTTGATTTTCGACGGAACATCTTCTACATAACAGACTCACAGGAAACGTTAAAAGACACTATCGGACACGCGTTTAAATATTGAATTAGTCAAACGTTTTCCCCAGTTCGAACTATTCCCGAACGGATCGACGTTTATTCGCGAACGAATTTCATTCTAGCCCGTTTATAATCCACCATGCAAGAACGCGCGCGTCTATTCCGTCGAAACGGTTAAAAACGTTCAATCGCGTTTCACAGCGGATCCGAAACGGGACTAATTGCACCAAGGATATCCCGTATCCTCGATTATCGAATGAAACAAAAACGAGCGAGAAACAGAATCATCCGTGCTACCTCCTCCACCCTTGAAACAGACGGATCGTCGTCCATTCGTTACGACACGCCACGATTCGGCAATTCCGTGGCCACACTTTTATTCCCCCAAAATTTCCTGCGCCCCGTCGTCTCGAACGATAAATCCGACGGACTCGTGTATCACTTTCCGTTTTCCATTATTTCCATTATTTCATTTCGCGCGGTCAAGCGCCGCTCGTGATCGTCGCGTCGCCGGGCAACTTCGAAAACGTCCCCGTTTTAACGTCGCGTAAATAAAACGGAATCGATCGTTGTTTCGCGGGCAAGAAACAATTTCCGAAGCGCGACGGCAATTTCTCGTCGAAACAACCTTTCCGCCGCGCAATGCCCCGAAACAGCGCGGGCATTAAGTTGCTAATGCGAACGATTTTTCAACGGTGCACAGCCTTTCGGGCTCGTTTCCATGGACGGACAGGGCTGGAGAGAGTACGCGTACACGCGTACACGCGCAAGTGCACACACAGAGGGAGAAAGAGAGAAAGTCAGTTTCGTTTTGTACACGAAAGAGCGATTTTTTTTTTTGTTGGACGAAACGTCGAATGGTAGAGAGCGCGTGAAGTCGACTGCTCTTCAAAAAGGAAGGGAGAGAACGAAAAAATAGGAGAGACGAGGAACAAAGAAGTTAAACGTACTTTTGAAACCAGCGTCATTTTCACGGCGAACGTTTGTGCAAAATAAGTGGCCCGTGAATCCACTCGAATTTACCGTCGGCAAAAGTTTCCACGATTATTGCAATCGCGACGGAGGTTTGTGGATCGCAATAGCTCAAACATTTTGGAAATGTATTTGTCAGTTCGCACGTGGATTTCGTTCCCCCTTTGGTACATTTCGATATTTCGAACGAGCTATTCCGTTTGCGTTTATTGTTCCCGCAGCGTCTGTGCCTCCTTGCGTTCCTTGAATTTTTATTAGAAGATTTCTCTTTTATCTACTTCAGCGTACTCGCCCTTTTGTCGCGTCTTCTTTTTTCCATTGTCCGAGGGCTCCTTCAATTTCCCTTCTCTATTTTAATGTTCGCCGGCCTCTATTGTTATCCCACATCATTTTTCATTTTCTCTTTCGCTCCGCTCCTTTTTTCCATCACGCAGCCCTGCCGCTTTGACACGGGTTTCCAATTTTTTTTTTTTTTTTTTTTTTCTCCAGTTTTCTTTCCGTTTATTCAATCTTGTTATCTTACCCCCTGCACTCCTCCCTGTTAACCTATTTCGTAGCGCAGAGAGATTCATTGATTTCGCTTCAACTAATTTCAACCGAACGGATTGAATTATTTGTTATCTACCGTATTTTTTCTTTAAATAATATCGTGCCTCCTTCGTTCGATTTTTATTTCGCCATTTTCTTTCATTATCTCGTGCACTCTTTTGATCCCAGCGGTCTCCTATCCATTTTATCAACAACAATGCTATCATATCCCCTTTTTCATGTCTCCACCCTTATCTCCTTTCGTCCCTGCATCTGCCTTTCATCCCCCTTTCGTCCCCTGCAACCTCCCTCTAAAACTTTCTTAATGGATTACCGATCGCTGCAGGATAAGAGGAATTCGCGAACGAATTCGTGGATTTTCTCCAGTTAATCGCAGAGTGCAATGCCTTCTTTTCTTCCAATTATTTTCGTCTTTCTCGTTCCCCCGAAGGGATTCGTTGCCGACGTTTTTTCTTTGTCGCGGAACTCCTTTAAATCGAACTCCCCTGTTTACCAGGTATATTACCGGTTCTTTGCGCAAATCGTGTCGCTCGATTTCTATGCATAATATTGTTCATGAAACCGTTGCAATATTAATTTTTGTTCCTGCTGTGCAACGCTTTGTTCAAAGAATTATTGCAATTACATACGTGTTCCCTGCACTACTTCGTTCGTTCATTCGTTTCGATATTACCCAGCTTCGAGTTAATTTAACGTTCGCTCTCGACAATGCACAAAGATTGTTCAACTCCGTCAATTCCTCGCTTCAAAATCCATAAAAAAAAAAAAATTCATTGCAGCTCTCATCAAACCTGCGCCGTTCTTCTTCTCATTTCTACCAACTCGCAACCCTTATTTCGCACGGCGATACGCGATGGTAAAAATCGAACGTTGCGCCTCGAGATCCTCCCCCGTCGGTGTTCGAAACGTCTGAAGCCCCAATTATAGCGAACCGATATTCGATGCACTTATCGGAATCGTTCGAGTTAACCCCCTTGAAGCGCAATCGAGCTCCAGCAACTTCGTCGAACAGATGCAAACTTATCGTGAACGTAAGCCCCCTTCGCTATTATCCTCCGAAACATTGAGCTGATATCGTGGGGATTAGCTGTAACGTGTTCTTGGAAGGCCGAAGGCCGATCGACTCTTTCGCGAAACATCTCTCCCATTGTTGTACACCGGCGGATGATGGATCCTTACCCCTTCCTGTTGACGAACTTTAGCACAGCGCTGGGCGAGGGGCGCGTTTCGTAAAGTCGATACCAACTACGTACTGGTGGAACAGCGAAACGTTTCAGGGGAATCGCGGAGACAGGCGTGTATCGATTGGAAATAACGACGGGCACCAGTGCGTTTCGTTTCGAACGTACACGGCGTCGCCGCGGGGGTTGGACGCCGTTTTTGTGCGTTTGAATGTTTAAACTTAACACAAGTTTACGAGAATATAATTGACGCGTATTCGTTTCGAAAACGGCATTTGCGGGACAGAGAAAGCGATTCCAAACAGTTGACACGCCGGTACGCTGCAAACGGAAAGCGATGCTTTCGAAACATCCTTGAAAACTTCGTAGACGGCACAGTATAAAGAAATCATTTTCAACCCTCGAATACAGAAAACAATCGCGCTCGTCAGGAAGCAAGAAATTATTTAAAAACACCCGTCAATTTCGCTCGACTGTCGCGATACGTTCTTATTCAGCTCGCTGTGCAAGACGTTACACGAAAATAAATTTGCATCGTCCGTACGAAAATTTTTATAATTCGATAATATATAATATTTTTATATATTATCTAATATATAATATATTCATATATTTCATACATTCGATAATATTTAAAAAATTCGACAACCCCAACGTCGTTCCCGAAATAAATAAAGAAGAGGCGCAAGAAACTACAACAAAGCGAGCGAAAAATCGATTTCAAACAGATTCAAACGGATTCCTCCATCGGCGCGGAATAATTGCCCTCCTTCGATCGTCGATCGATCGAACGCGCGAGCATCGAACGGAGGTCGCCGATTACTCCGGGGCACCGGATCGCCGTTTTCCACGAAGCGATTCCTGCTCTGCCAGGAAGCGTTCGCGTCGTCTCTCGCCTCCTATCCATAAGGTTGCGTCCCTGCTCGCGACCGGTTCTCCGACGAGTCAGCCTCCGGACCGCGTTCGTGCACACGTATGCATGGCCGATCGAGAGGACGAGCCGATCCCGTCGAGAATTCGTGTCCCACATTGTGCGTCTCGTTGGAAAACGGGTTCGTCGGCCTTTGTTCGCGGTCCGGAGTTGTTGCTCCAGGTTTTTCCACGCGGAACAGTTTCGTTCGCTTCCGGGATCGGGTATCAGACGACTCGACGGATGACGAAATAACGCGTCCTATATCACCAGTGGTCGGGGATGATAACAGGGTCGGACGTTTTCCTTCCCTCTTCTGGAAGCTTTTTGAAGGCGTCTCAGATGGAAGATAGTGGGTTAGAGGGTTAATAAGAGGCGATGAACGGTCGGGGGAATATCGTTTGATGGAATTCCTGACGGTGTCGCGAAACGATTACGCGCGGAACGTTTTATCTCTGCTTCAGGAAATTAACGTTGGATAAACGCGACGTCCCGTTAACGCGCGGTAGCGTGCAAGAAATTACGACGCGCAGTTGATTTGTTCATTTTAATAACAAATCTGAGCTTTCGGAAGGGGTTAAATGGATTCGGGATACGTAACTCGTTGAATAAATTTGCTAGACCGCGTGGAGAGTGTGCAGTTCGTACTAGCATTATTTTGAATATTATTTAAAATGTACCTGCAATATTGTTATTGAGGAAGCAACAGAATTGTTGGTCCTGGTGTCGAACGATCGGTGAAAGTTATAGAGGGGAAACGACAGAATTGGCTGACACATAAAATATCTGAATGATTCAGGGCGACGTATATTTCCCGGCGTTCCAGTTTCGTCTAAGTTGGCCGGCGTTTGCAGAGCGCCGCGATTCTATGCATCGAGAACCTGTTCGATTTCATTTACTTCCTGCTCGGCACCGTCATTAATGGGACAACTTCAACACCCCCGTAAATTGTTACAACGCCCACCGAAAGGGCGGTGGCGCCCGACTGCGAATAACTCGCAATTTCTTTGCGATCTTTATCTCGAAACGCTGGCGAATAATTATTCCCTTCTTTTTTTTGTTGTTGGTGCATTTCCTCGTTTGGAAACCTGTTGCCATTAACTCGATCGGACAAACTTCTCGCCTACTTCGATGCATGTACGACAGATTCCTCCGCTGCTAAAGTGTTGCAATTAAATGGAGCGAGTAATGCAGGTTCCTCTGTACAATTTGTATTCCGCGATACGTTTCCCCGCAAGGGGTCAGTAATTTGTAGAAAAAGGGAAGATTCCGTCGATACAGCGTTTCAAATATTTTTGCCAGCGATCCACGGTCCAATGAAAAGTTTATCGCGAATACTTTTCACCTCGTACGACGCTTCAGAACACCCTGAAGTTCTACTCTTTAATATGAATATTAAATTGACGAATATGACGAATATAAATATTAATATGAAGAAAGCTGCACTGCAAAATACGCTGCGCCGCAGAACGAGGACAGCGATAATTAAAATTCCACCATTTCCGCAATTTTAGACTCGCTAACTCCGAATCTTAAACACCGTCCATGTAATCATTCTCATTTCAACGAGACGCTTATCGTCGTTTCGAAATAATGCACCGCCATTAAGCTTCTTATCCGCGAGAGCCCCCGAATAATAATCTCTTTTTCAGGAAGCTGACACAGCTGCGGCGAGAAGTTGCGACAGGCGAACGAGCAACGGGAAACGGAACCGTGGAAGAGAAGCAGCGTTACGCGACGAAGATAACGAAGCTGTTCGTGCGTTGGCGGGGCCAGGTACGGCGTAACAGCCGTGCATCTAAGTAAGTGAATGTGTTTAAGGGAATAAACGGATGGTCAGTAGAATGAGGTGGGTTAAGTGCTTCTTGCGACGCGTGGAGCCCGAGAAAGCTGAATGATCGTAACTTTCGAAAGGCATCGAATAAATACGATAACCATAAATACATTGGGAACAACCGATGAAAAATATCAGAGAATATATGAAGCATTCCAATTGATCAATAAGCAATTAAAATATGAAAATAATTTTTGTACGTTGCCCTGATCCATCGTTATTCTTCTATAACAATATTTTTCTTCTCGCTCAATTTAACACCAGGAAGAACTATAGATGGACAGACTTAATGGAGATTTCCAGGAAGGTGCACGAAGATCGTGCGATAATTTGGGCGCGGCAGTTCCGAGGGAATGGTATCTCAGATGTTAACCGATCAGATTTTCTTTAATCACTGCACAGGGATACCACGGTTTCGAGAGGCGAAACGAAAGGGCGGTCCGGCAAAGGTGGCACACGAGCACCGTTACGTCGTTCAGGAAGGTAAGAAAACCCAGGCCGCAGAGGTGTATTAAGAATGCCCACGCAACTCCATTTCGATGGCCACGTGTGCGGCTGGAAACACGCACGAAAGATTAATCGCAGCCTCGGAACCATAGAAATTCCAGACCGCCGTGCTTCAGAATTACGAACGCGAACCCCCGCTGGATATCTTGTAGCTAACGAAAGCTTGAACGCAAAGGCGAACGAATGAAAAGCATCGATGGAACCGCCGTGCCTCGACCGAGGCTTCCGAAATTCGATTTAGAAACAGCGAGAATAAAAGGCCGCCGGCATATTCAAACAAACTTCGGATCCAGATTCCAAGAAGCGGGGATCGTGAAAGTCCGATACGAAAACGAAGTAGGAAGCGTATTGTGCGCGATCACACGGAATTCTCCCAACCACTCGAACGTTCCTTTTCTCCGGGTGCGTGAACCACTCGTCCGTTTACGCTAATGTGCACGATTCGGTAGGGGAAACGATTGATCGAGCACGGTTGTTTAATTGCAACGAAAACTCTCGGTCACGTCTGGCGATCAGTGCACGGCCTCGACTACGATTAACGCAATCCGAAGAAACACCGTTGCGCTCCTCTCATCCGATTTGAAATAAAGGAACGCCTCGAACGTTCGCGTTAATCGTTTCGTCGAACCTACGAATGTAACAGGTTGAACAAACTTCATCCCACAGAGACTCAACCGTGCAGCAACGACGACTGCACAATTCTTTCCTCGCTCTATCTTCGACAGACTGACGAAATCTCCCGCAGGACAACTGACTCGGGACGACCAGCTCTTTGCTTCGAACGCGAAGAAACGGCGAAAGGAAAAAATGAAACAGACGCGCCGCCCGGAGGAGCGTGGAGCCTAGCGAGATACAAAAATCGAACGAGACGACGTCGAATGGTCTTCGAACTCGTCGAACCGGAATGTAGCCGCGTCCAACGATAAACAAGCGCAAGGATGACGGATACAGAAACAAGAACGGCGGCGAACTTCCTTTCCCATCCGGTCGACCGGATTTTCTTTTCTCGTCGTTGCGCGAGGTCGAGCGACGAAAACGATTTCCACCGTTCCCCCTCCGTCTGAAATAAGGAAAACGAAGAATCGCGGAGGATTAGGAGAGGAAAAGGGGTTCGACGGAGCGGCGGGTGGGGGGTGGAAATATCGCGAAGCTTTTAAGGCCACTTCCGGGGCAACTGAAACGATAATCCAATAACTCGTCGTATTCGCGGCGATCGTCGGCTCGCCGCTGCCAAGCAAATACGTTTATCGGTCTCGAAGGGAAGCCGAGAGTCCTGTGCCCGATGGACGAACGAACGGCAGAACTGTACGGAACGCGTCGAAGTGTAGGAGGAAGAATAAGAAAACGAGTGGGCGAAACTCGCGTACCGAAAGATGCGATTAACAATCGTTCGTTTTCCTTCGTCGTTCGACGCCCACTTGCATTTCGACGCTCGTCTTCCTTTTCCACGTAAAGCAGGGGGGGGGGCGGTGGGGGCGGTGGAAAAAATTGGACGACGTACGACCTGCTCTATCATATTTTTCGACGCGCGTAAAGTCTGACACAGAAAACCCCGAAAAATCCTTCGAAAAATTCTTCCAACCAAATTCCAAATACCGACGAAATTTCTCCGGGTTTAATTTCCCAAGCGCAACTTTTCAATTTCCACGAAGGGCAAAGTATTTTGTTCGATCCGGGTCCGATGTATCTCTCCGCGGAAAAATTTCGCAACGAGAATGAAATTCGTCAAAGGGGCGGCGGTTTTCCGGGTTACCCGTTCGCTCGGTTCGACCTTCCCTCTGAAAATTCCTCCGCAGCCCTCGTCGCCGCGGTGAATTCCGGTAAGTATCGCGTCATTTAGCTCGACGGCGTCCCGGGGGGGAGGAGGAGGAGGCTGACCGGAAGTCGCCGGGAAAAATTGCATCGCGCGCCGCACGTCGGGGCTAGATCGCAGGAGCGCACGTACACACGTAACGAATTATTACCGACCCGGGGAGTGGATGCCTTTGGAGGCACGCTCACGTTCGACCCATTTTCTTCGCGCACGATACACGCGCCTGTGTCCGCGCGCGTGCACGCGGAGCGAGCAACGAACGGATTCGTACGAAACGGCGGCTAAATGCTGGCGGCGCGGAAATTCGATGAAAATATCGCGATTCGTTGGAATAAACGAGACGCGTATTTAATATTGTACGCCGGTTGAATAACGGAGCGGAGACCTGACGAGATATCGCGGTGGGTATACGCGGAATAATGGAAGGCGTGCTTCCTCGTTTTCTTATCCGTGCGCGGCGCGTGTGGTTCGTTATGAAAGTCTATGTCTTGGGAAATTCTGATTTCTGTTTGATTCCTGTCAGAGAGGGAAAGATGGTTCTTATTACTTTTCAACGGTGATTTCTGCGAGTACGCTGTTGCGGCAAATATCGCGCGTCTTTAGCGGAAAATTAGACTTGATTGCTGCAACGTAATGATATCGATCCATGCAGTTTTTGAAAATAAACGATACACCGGGTAGTTGCGGTACTTCGCGTCGGGGAAGAGAGAGAATTAATTCGAGTCGTTCAACGAAACGACCGACGAAAATGGGAAAACGCGAAACCGATTCTGCGCTGTCCAGCGAACGAGCACACGTTATACGTTTTAGAAGCATATCAACGCGCCATAAAGGAAAGAATATTATTATGCGCCATCGTATATCGGGATTTATAAATACAATTCTCAGTGATTGACGTGCCGCTACGTCATGGAGAAACTATGCAACGCCGCTCCTCCATGACTCAATACCTACACGTACCGTGAAACACTGAACAGACTAGCGACCCATTAAAATACTAACGTAATCCCCCAACGTTTGCCAAGTGTGCCGAAAACGTAGATAAAACAATTTAAAGAATTCTAGCGTCCACAGTTCCGTGTAAAATAAACGGCACGAAATTAATCAACAATTTAAAGAGTCAAGGAGAAATCGTGACGAGGCTCGAGTCGCTTTATTGAAACGCGAACGCTTGTTATCTCACGTGCCGTTTTATATGCCTCGGGCGAGATTAAACAAAAGAGCATAATAATGATAACAAGAAGGACTGAGATTTTCGGAGTTGCAAATGATTATTTAAATCGTACGTGTTGCCCTTTCATCAATGAAACGGTGCAAACAAGTTTCGCGAGGGCAGCCCAGTTTCGTCGTTAATCCAGTTTCGCTGGAAACGATCGTTTCGCCGCGATTTTCCTTATTCGCGTTCCGCGACGCAGGTGAAAGACAGGTGTGGCGTCCACCGCCGGGGAACTATCGCAAATTCAATTACCCTATTCGCGCTCGCCACCTCTATCAACCGACTCCTTCCGTTTACAAACTTCTTCCATTCGCTCAACGAGCAGCGAGACGCGGCGAGGAATTAAAAATCGATGCATCGAGGCGCGAGAAGATCCAAACGAGGAAAAGGGCGAAGGAATGAATCGATACGGCAATCGCGGTTTCCAATGTCCCCGCGAACGCGACGCGTCGCGACGCCGTCGTCGCCCCTTTATTAACTCATCGCTATTCTAATACAGAAACGTCCCGATCCGTTCGAGTCGTATCGCGCCGGTGTACGCGGATCACCTGGCGTACGCAAACGTCGAATACCATCCAGCCCAGAATCGCAGATATCCCGCACTGGGGGACGCCGCACGATGCTCCATTTCCGTGCGCGTGCGTTTATATATTTGCATCGCGTTACAACTATAACGCGTCACGCGTGCCGAGGGAATTTCTACGAATGTCGATTCGGCCAGGTTGCACGGTAATATGCTGCACTAAAGCAATTGCGTCCTTCACCTGCTACGAAATATATTTTTGTTATATCGCGCGGTGCAATTTGTTGCAGCTCCAGTATTGTTTCTTCCTGAATAATTTATTTTCGTTTGAGATGCGATTCTCGGTTATTTGCATTCACCTTCGATTATTATCATTATTATTATTATTATTATTATTATTATTATTAGCCTTTATTATTATTATTATTAGCCTTTATTGCTCGAATATATTTGCCGGCGCGTGGCAGTTGTCGAACGTGAGTAAACTCGTTGAAGTTTATCCGTGTCGTAAGTATTACAGCGAAACGAGAAACTGCGTCTCCTCCCGGTGTGCGGGTATTCCGACTAAAATTAACAGCGGGTGATCAATAATCCTACTAGAAACATGAGCTATGTATAAATTCCATTAGCCGGTGCCGCGATTAATAAGAGTAAATAGCGCCGCGTTAAATAAAACTCTCGTCCGGATGCTTGGGCTGCGATTAATGTCGCATTACAGCGCGCAATAACGGAACGCAATAACCATAAGCAATTAATTATATCGCGCTTAATCGTCCCCTCCGCGTTCTCCTTTTTCCAGCGTTCCGTCATCGCGAAATTAATGACGGGAGACGGTCGACTCTCGGCAACAAATCGATTGTGGGTGGGTGGGGGGGCCCACAATCGCGCGACGAACGGCGCAAGCGAAAAGAACGTCCAGATAAGACTTATCGTTCGAGCCACGGCCAATAAATTCCGTTCGCGATCCCCGTCTAATTAACGATCATCGATCACTGCAATCATCGATTCAATTTGCTCATCGGCCCACTCTTTCCGTCTCGATCACGCGTCTTCCCGTCGCTCGACCCGTCTCGACAATCGTATTCACGCGAAGGGTTCGGACGCTTTATTATCGCGTCGAAAATTCGAAATCGGGTCGCGCGACGACTCGGTCGGTCGTCGAACGAATTAAATCAATTAATTGACGCGTTCCAAGGGAATCTCTCCGACGCGTCCGGTATTGTTTAAGAAACGGAGAACTCGTCGACCGACGGGATTCGTTATTCCTCGACGAATTCGTTCGTCGATTCTCGAGCGAGTTATGAAACGATAACGGAACGAAGGCAATCAACGTCAAACGAAACGAACGACTATTTTCCAGTCGATCGATTGATTCGGCGCGTGCACTGTTAGCGAAACTCGAATTTCAATCAAATCCCTAACAAACTGTAATCAGATATTCGGATAAAAGAGCGTTTCGTCGCGCTCGATTCGAGCTATCGTTTGCCAAGAAAATTCTGCTGTTCGTCGCGCAGCGAACGGTCGCGCGGCGAAATTAGTTGTCGGTGAGATAGAGAGAGAGAGAGAGAGAGAGAGAGAGAGAGAGAGAGAGAGAACAAAAGTAGAGCGAATGTACTAATTAAGAGAAGATTTGCTGCGAATAATACGGGTCTGCAGTGTAACAACGGAGGCAGCGAAGTCGGAGTCAGAGTTTCGGACGACGATGAGCCCCGGTCGAATTTGCATCGAGATTATTTCGACCAATCGGTGAGAAGCTCGACCGTGGAATATTGCGAACGGAGAGAGAACAGACGGGGGAAGAATGAGAGGTATGTAAGTGATAATGGAAATGGCGAAGGGAATGCAGAAAAAAGATTCGATAGGAATGGGGGATGGAATCGAAGGCATGCATATGTATATATATATATATCTACGTCTTTCCCCCCTCCCCTCGTATATATAAGAACCACGAGACTACAAGAACGAGGGGATGCGGGTAAAAAACGTAGATATAACCAAGGGGCGAAAGGAGGAACGAAGAGAATCGAAGAGGGTGGACGAGTGAGGAATGATGATGGAATCGAGGGGGATGAAAGAAATGAAAGAAGGAAAAGATTGCGATATTGAGCACGCATGGGGTTAATGCGGAGCGAGCGATACTTTATCTTCCAGGGTGTTGCATTCCGATTGTACCCTCGCGAATTATTACTCGCGAAACACTTAAACGTCGAGCGAGACGAAATGCCTTAGAACGACCAGTGATGAAACGCGACGAGGGCAACGCGAGAAATCGTGCGAAGCCGCGTTTCCTGCGAGGACTGGACAAACTTGCGACGCGAGAAAAAAAAAAACCGAACAGCAGACTGTAACCAAGAAAAATCGCACGGTGGCAAGAGAACGAGAGAAAGCCGACGGAGAACAAAAGGGTTGGAATGCAGATTGTGAGCGCGCGTCGAAGAATAAAGTGGGGGTGGAACGAAAGGGAAGGTAACGCGGGGGGCGGCGGCGAAGGAGCAGAAACGCGAGGAAGCATTGAAGAATCGCGAGGCCTGGAACGAAAGAGAAAATTGGGGAACGGCAACGGCCGAATGGAAGCTCTTTAATTACGTTCAAGTTCAACGTTTCGTCGTAATTAAACGAGTGCCGCGATAAATGAACGAGCGGTGTTCCGCTCGTGTTACCCGACGGAGGTTTTCATGAATGGTAGAGTAATCGTCGATTCACAACCGGCGGCCCGTTGCTCGCTGCGGGAGAAACGACGATCGTTGCGGCGGCGAAACGAACGGCGCTCGTTCATAAGTAGCCGGCGAATTGTACTTGCGGAACTTTCGCCCCCGGATCCCTCCGCGCGATGATTTAACAATTAGCGTTGCGAGTAAATTGAAATGTTGCACGCCAATTGCAAACAGTAGACTTCCCGTGTAGCGCGAAATAATAATGGAATTTAATAGGCGAGCAGCAATTGAGAATGGTTCAATACCCGGTGAAAAAATTATTCATCGCTTGACGAACGAAACTGACTTAAACTGTAGAACCACGCTAATTGTTAAACATCCTTAGCTCAGAAAAAAAACTGAAGAGAAATAAGAACAATCTCAGATAAGATGAACAATTTTTCGATTAATCTTCTACGATTGGTGTGACCGATCTTAAAAACCAGAGTTCGATGTAACGATGAGCCGAAGATCCATAGATCCGACGAATTCCGGCTTGATTCGTAATTCATTGCCGAGAATTATGGGATCGTTCGCAGGCCACCGTCGTGGCTCTTCGAAAACCCCAAAGACCCAAAGGCGAGCCGCAAGATCGCCATTCCGTGGCCACTATCACCGCTGTAACTAGAATCTCGTGGAAACGTTTCCGCGAAATATCGTCCGGGTCAATTAAAGATCGCCCACGGGGATACCAATGGAATTTCTGGGCAGAACCGATCGAACGATCCACCGGCATCGATTTTCATCGATCTTCATCGATCCCGGCCGCTGTTCCAGACGAAACGAATGCCGAAACCGAAGGAACGCCGAAATTCAGCCGGTTTCTTGTCGCTTAATTAATTGATAACATCTCGCGGCTGGATAACCGGGGTATCTGGGTCGTGCCTATCCCACGGGAGTGCACGACGTACTCTATTTCCGCGACAACCGACCGATTTCCGTTCGTTACAGGGAACCGGCCGAGGCGACGCGTTTCACAAGTGTACGAAACACCGAATCCGTTGTTCGCGAGCGCAAGTCCGGCGGAAAAAGTGTGAGAGAAAAGGGTGAAAAGTATTGGTGAGAATACGCGAGAAAGGTGTGGCCTTTAAAGGTGCTCGATTGTTTCAATTTTTCAGTTACGCTTCGAGTATTCCTTTTCTTGGTTTTTCTTCGGGTGCCGTTAACCCTTTTGCGATCGTTTATAGAAATTATACCTTGAACGATTAAACAGGATTATTGGTGACGAGAGGGGAAGTTTATAACGCGGCTCTGATCGACGCAGAACGAATGGAAATTAAGTTAACACCGACACTCTGTAAAGTATTAGAACGTAAAATAATAATAGTAAATAAATATAATGGTAGTCTGAGCCAGACTAAATATATTGGCTGCGTTACAACGAAAGATTACTCCACAGCGAAAACACGTTTCCAAAAAAAAAATCAAATATTTTCCGCGTTATCGGGGGAAATACATATTTGGTTACTTGGCACTGCGTTAAATTTCATTCTCGCTGTCGATCGAATGAAAAATAAACGGCAAATCGGGAAGGTATTGCTCGCTACGCGAACCGGACGAAATGTCGATCGAAAAAGGCAATTCAATCCGGTGTCTCACGGTATTTTTTAATATCGACGGAAAATGGGCGTCGCTCGGGCGTTCTCGATCGTTCGCTGTTCCGCTCGCACGGCCGCGTTAATTAATTGATAATATCTTGCGGATTAACGATGCCAAGTGCGCCGAAATAATTCGATATTCGAAATACCTCGATACCGTGGCGAATAAACTCCGATCTCGTGTTTCCGTGACTCTCTATCGGCTATTTCGTACGTTCTTTGGACAAACGTTGTAAAAACGTGTGGTCGAGAATTGATGGAATTTTGGTTCGTCTCGACCTCGCGAGAAAAAATATTTATGGTGCAGCGAGCACGTATTCGAATAGTTGAGAAATTATGGCACCCCCAACTTTTGTTGCGCTATACTTTTCTTCGAGTACTTTGCACAATTGCTGCGTCCTTTTAAAAATTAAACGCGGACGAAGTACGAAGGGGACTGTGGCATTTTCGCGGAATCATTCATTTAGGTTGGTTCGTGGTCGGGTGGAGTACAAAGAATTTCGCATATTTAATTAGTATTTCCGGTCGGAGATGAAAATAGGTCGGGCGAGACCGTTTACCTAGGGAACCATAACAGCTTTCTTTAATTCTTAATATCTCGAATGTTATTTTCATATTTATTTTATTCCACAGGTATTTCAGAATGTTACCTGCACCGTACGTTAATCTTCCACGCTAAATCGTCGAACAACTAAATCCCTTATACGATTAGTGCCCAAGGTATATTTTACATAACGATTTCAATTATTTTTACAATTCGTCCTACTTTAGATTATTCTGTAAACGCGAATTCACTAACTTATCAGATATTTTCACGTGTTTCCTTTAATATTGAGCTCATGGCTCTATCTTGTTGCTCCGTTATTAATATAAATAACTGCCGTCACGTTCAATGCACGTCTATCCACTCCGACATTGTACCTATAACAATTGGCTTCACAGAATATTCTTGCACGTGGAACATTTCGTAATTATCATTAAACGAGAGTTTCAAAGCGGCGAAACGGTATCCTGAAACTGATAACGGCCCTCCGCTGCATAGATTGCAATAACCCACATGTTATACGCCAACTTAATCTTGTGTAACTACCGAGCAAGATGCATGTGTGTCGAAACCTTTGCTAACTATGTTAAAGTGTTTGGAGAGCGCAGTTGCTATCTGTCTGGCTTGCTGCGAGAGCTGCCCGAGCTCTTTGCCGTCGTTTGCCGTCGATACAACTAATTCCAAGAGAAATTCGAAGGCGCGCCGAAAATTCAATTCGCGTCGACGCTGCTGTTCAAATATATCGAATAGCACGCGAAACGTTATATCGGCCGTACTTGAGATACGCGATAAAAAAGAATGATCAATACACGTAAAATATATCTTCAACAAAAAATACAAATATTAACTGCAATATTACTTTCCCCACTCAATGGACGGATCCATGGATCCAAAGCAGAAATACATAAGTCCCAGAAATATACGAGGTACCGTATGTTGCATCGGAAAATTGATAAAGAATCCCCTCATTTCTCGACGAGGAAAGTTCACAGGACCCCCGTAGAAACAGCGAATCGGCGGACTTCCACGGACGAACGAGGCCAGACAGGATGGCGCAGGTCCGTCGTTTCCTTGTTTCCGGTTTCAGGGTCCAGGGAACACGACGGTGGTGCGGGCACGGCGCGAACGAAAGGATAATCGCGCCGTGCCTCGAGATATCGAATAAGAGCGGCGGCCGCCACTTCCGTTGCCCCTACGTCGACAGAATGTACCCCTCCCGTCGAATCGGGGAAAACGTTTACGATCCTGCTTGTAAACTCCTGTCGACCACTTCTGCGCCACGATTTTACGACCCGCGCAGGAAACGTACATAAGGAAGGGGAATAAAACGACACAGGGTTGAAGGAAGGAAGGGGTTGAGATCGCGAGGGGCGCGGGTGGTCGAATGGAAACCGTTCGACCGTGGTCCGTGTTCTGTCGCGTTGCGGGTTCACCGCGACAGCTCGTGAGACACTTCGGGAGATTTGGCAAAAGTTTCTCCGTTATTTTTCCTCGTTTTCTCGTTAACGAGCGGCGGTTGATTTTGTGTGCGGGGATAGGGGACGGCGTTGGCTGTCGCGACATTTCGTTCGACAGATTTTCAAGTTTCTCGAAGTATCTCGAGCTTCGCGGTGGTACTTTTGGGGAACTGATAAGTCTTTGCTAATTATTGTAATTATCCTTTTCGGAGCATTCGTATTGAATTTTCTTTTCGATACTGCCTGCCCAAAGTACGATAAATGGAAACGTGTGTACACACGAATTAGACGTTGTGCTTGTTGCACTGCGCATTGGAGAAGGGAGGACTTAATCACGCTGATCACCATAATCACACCCGAACGATATCGACATAAAAATCGCGTACCTCCTCCGATTGCATCGTTCCTACAGACACCCCATTTCATTCCCCCCGAACCTGTTCAATTAATCGATACGTTTCAACTGTCAACACGCAATCAAAGCAAGTCCAGTACAACATGTACCCCCGGCACAGTAAAAAGCCATGGAAGCCGCATTTTAATAAAAGCAAATAAAACCTGAATACAAAAATATTACTTTCCTTTTAAAGTTCAAACCGGTACTAAAACATACGGTGCGCGAATACAGCAATGCGTATTTTTCCCTCTTGCTAAAAATCTGTTAATTAAAAGGGGGTCTAACGGCAGCCAATAGATAAAATTAAATATCGAAAACGTTTAACGTGTTCTGTCTCCGATGAGTCCCGATGGAAACCGATCGAAACGATTTCGTGCAATTACGGGGCGAAAGAGTTGCGGGGGCACGGTCGCCGATAGAAATATCGCAAATCGAAAGAGGCAAATATTCGAGGAAATATCGAGGCGAAGGCAGTTAGCCCCGAACGAAAATTAAAATTCGCCGTTTCTTCCGCGAACGCACGATCCCGTGTCTCTGGCCCGTCGCGGAGAGCAAACACGCTCCAAGGATCGGTCTGAAAAGGGCTGAAATATATAGTCGTGGCCCGAGGCGAGTTAATTCGGCGAAACGTCCCGTGGAAAAGGGCGGACGGAGAACGTGTGGGAATCGAGGCGTAGTCGTAAAAACCTGTGCAGCGTTTCACGGCCGACATTAACGATCTCGGAAATCGAAGATATAGATTCGCCGAGATCGTATATCGAGCCCGATGTTTTCGGCTCGACGGGAGAATTACATCTGCCTGTACCTTACGGGGGTCAAGATTCTTGCGATTGGTCTGGTAAGCCATAAAGAGAACAAGAAAATAGAAGAGATCAACCTGCTATTAGAAGAAAAGGGATCCCTTGTGGCTAATCTGTAAAAATTATTTACATGAACTGTCGAATAGAGAAGCTGTAACGATTTATATAAGAAAAAAATGTATTTAGCTCGCCTAATACTTTGCGTTTCGCAGCTTCTTTATTCCTAATTTACCGTAACAGATAGTGTACAACTGTTTGTACGATTCGTTCTTCCCGTACGTTATCCAAATATTACCGTTTTTTCCATTCCCCTCGAACAGCTTCGCCATTTTCACTATTTCCAACCCTTCGGTTCGGCGCAGCAGAGAGGAATTAATTAGCCCCGTGCAAATATCTTGAAACCACTTTTCCCCCACAAAAAAAAAACCCCCGTCCCCCGCCGCAACGAAACCAAAGTTGTTATTAACAATTTTCGCTGCGTCCAGTGTCCATCGGGCGAGGGGGACGCCTTATTTCCGGGACAATGTTCGTCGAATCGGAGGGGACAAGGCGGTTCCAGGGACCTCGATGGCCGGTAACGAGGAAAATTCCGCTGGAAACCAGCCACTGGGATCCGATTAAGGGAAGTTCCGTGTTCCAGGAATAGGGCCAGGTGAAATATGAACGACTGGTACGTACCGCGGGGAGAGCGAATGAAAATACTTTATGGCGCTGGTCGAAGCGGCTGGGATTTTAACCCGTCGAGACCGTATTCGATTAGTTAACCGGCTTGGCCCGCTGCTTTTTGTCCAACCGACTGTTTCATCGTGGAGAAAAATTCGCGAAAATTGTTCCCCTCAGCGTTCGCGGATTCATTTGCTTTTTCGCTTTAAGGCGGTTTCCGTTTCGAACGGGCGCTCCTGTTCGTCAGGACAATCCGATGTTTGACAATCGACGGTTGGAAGGTATGTGACGATTGATTACTATTTTTGTTTGTTTTTTTTGGAAACGTGACTTTGCGATCAGAAATGATTCATTTATCCAACGACTCCTCGTTTTTCTTGTAACGTATTTTTATATTGCGCATATTACGGACGATATATATTATATTATTATAGTTATGTATGCGATGCTGTATTAAGAAGCCAAGAGACTGATTAAACTTTTACTCACACGTTTGCTACCTCATGTGAGACACCCTCGTAACTATGGCGATAAACGGAGTAAAACATACCTGCAACAGAAAAATAATTGTAACGTTAAAATAAAAACATTCTCGGTTCCGTTTCGGCAGAAATAGCATAAATAATTTCAACAATCTCCTTTCGCATTAACCAGCGCCATCGATTACACCATAACGCTGGATCGCAACAAATAAAACAACAAAATACACGCGCGTCACATTTTCCCCACACAATTCCGCAGAAATCTGACGCATTTCCGCATAAATCGCAACACCCCGGAAACCATAAATGTCTCCGATTCCAGAACTCTTAAAACACCCCCTCCGCCCCGTATCGATCAGCTGAAAACTCCAAGCGACATCGACTTCCGTCACCAGCGTCGACGGAACTCCGATCCACCTCTGACCAGAGATTAAACGACGCATTACACCGGTCGATCGAAATTAAATCCCCGACCGAATACCGATGCGTTCGCTCCTCCCCGCCCCCATCTCCTCGCGCTATTTAATTTCCAAGCGACAAAAAGGGCGACGAAAACAAAAAGAAAAAAAAAATAGTAGCACAGAAAGGGGCAAGAATGGAAAGCGCAGAACGGAAAAAGCAATCCCGTCGGGTACGCCTAGAACGGTCGACCATGGGGGACGTGGACGGTGTCGATCGATACGCGATCGACGGGGCGATCTCGACGACGCGACGAGAAAACGAAAGTACACGCCTAAACCCGCAGCTGTTCGCGCGGCCATTTCCATACCAATTTCTATTCTATTTCCGTTGACGTGGCGATGCCGTTCAATTATAGACTGCAATATCGAGAGGCACGTTTCCCCAATAACCGCGCCCGGTCTCCATCGATATCTCTCGGCCGGCTAGGCGTCGACGTTGCCTTCGTTGCTCTACGCCCGACGGATTCGCCCCGTTGTTCCTCCGTCTGTTCCCCCTGCCGTCCCTCTGGCGTTTCGTAATTATCTCGAGCGGCGCACTCGAGTCGACGGAGCGTCGTGTAAATCGAAAGGCTTCGCGATTTCGACTCCTCTTCTTTCCTTCTTCTCGCTGGTTTTTCCTTGGGTTTTTTTTTCTGGGTGCGCACGTCAGAGGGCGAAGATTGAATTTTCGCGGCGATGGAACGGCGAGCGAGATACGGTACGATGGGTTCGAGCGGCGTTCGAGATTCCTCGTTGGTTTCTCGGGAAGTTTTCGGTGAGTTCGATCGGCCGAATTTCTTCGTGCAAACGAACACCTCGCGGAGAATTGAATCGCTCGAGATTCTGCGCGGAACGTTTTCCGTGGCACGGACGCGAAATCCATGGAAGATTATCTTGACGTTTCGCCAGCTTTGCAAATGTTGGCTTTACGGGGTTCAGATAACGCGGCGATACCGGCGAAGGTTTCGAGACCGGTCACGTTTAATTTAACCGGAGGAAATGAAACGAGCGCGGCACTTTCTACGGGCGGGCAGGCGTAATACGCGAATTCGAACAGTCGAAAATTCTTCTCCACCGCGATAATGAAAATTACGTTTTATTATGCGCCGATCACTGTCGAGCAACGAGCCCGACAAACGCCGCCGCAGTAATTTAAAATCGTCGAGGGCGACGAGCGGTCGGACAAATTGTCCTAACGAAGATGACCAACCCTCGCGCAATTTAAAGAAAAAAATAAATAAAAAAGGGTGTAACGACCGTTTCAATTTCCCAATTGCTTCGCCAATTAATTAAAAGGATGGAAAACCGGACTGTCCATCGCGAACGGCCCCCTTCGCTGAACTTTGACACACGGAAATACGAAGCAACCAGTGGTACTCGGTGCTCGTTCGAAGGTCAACGCGATTCGTGAACGGGAACGTTGTTGCCCGACTGTGAAACGGCGGTCTGTTGAACGTTTCGGTCATTAAATCGTCGTGGAAAGAAACGCGGAGTGAAGCAGAAGCTGCTCGAGCCAGAAAACGAGACGGATGTAATAAAAATCGTCGCGATATTACGCGATAACCACGGACCAAGATTCCCATTCATAGAGTTCAACACGTGACTGGCCGCCGCCTCTTCCTCGGTTAGAAACGAAAAGGGAAATCGTTCGTTGTCTTTTGTTTCCTTTTTTTTTTTTTTTTGCCAATTTCGATTGCGCTCCTAACTTTTGAGCCGCAATGCAATTCGTTTACGCGATAATCAACTCGTCATATTTCCTCGCCGTATATACGTGCAATGACTGCATTTACACCAGCGGAATTTTGTCCATATTTCTCTCGGATAATAATTGCAAGCGTGCTTACGAGTCACCGAACTTGATCGTCCGTTTGGCAAATTATACAAACGTTTCCCTTACCGCAATTTATCATTGTAATTATTTATGTATGAATCTCCCCCGTCGCATAAAATCCGCATCGTTTCCTGCATCGAGGACCCCTTTTAATCGTGAATGACGGACAGTTCGTAAAATTCGTCCCCCTCGCACGAAATTCCATAAATAGTGAAACTGTCGGGATCGCTATCGACGAGTCCGTCCAATTTAATATCAATTAAGACAAAAGCCACTGCGAACGCGGTCCCTTATCAATCGTCGGATCACTTCTGCGCTCGATACGCCATTGGCAAGTGGCTTCCTCTGTGCACAGCCGTGCGCGCGCGTGTATACGCGTGGTCAAAGGACAAACGATGAAAGAGTCAACGGAACAATGGCTCTGCTGTCCCCGTTTCGCCACCCCCAGCCCCGGCGAGTGCACCGAAATTAATTATATCTGCGTCGCGACAAAGGGAGAAAGGGGGTTGAACGGGGAACAGGCGAAGAACCGTGGACGATCGAAAGGGTCGAAGGGCGCGGCGGGGCGACGAAACGGGAACTTTAGTCGCGCGAGTGGAAGGAAACGGACGAGAAAAACTGCGCGTCAGAAGCGAATAGGACGAAGGAAAACAGCTGGCGACACGCTGCGAATTTACGGGCCTCCGGTTGAGTGGAAACTGAAGCTACCCCGGTAGCAAACGACGAGCGCTCCTGGACGGTTCGTTTCTCTCCTTAGATTGATAGTTCGTAGTCGAGGCGGTGACGTCGCGTTCCGCGGGACCGAAGAAAAATTAATAACAACGTGAACGAAGGACGGCGCGGAATTGTTGTAAAATATCGCTCGTCGGGAGGGTAGGAGGAGAGAAACGTTGGATACGTGCGGAGAAAGCTGCGAGGTATGACGGGACGTTTGAACTGCAGGGCGAATGGGAAGAGACGTAATGGGAAGTAACAGAAAGGGACGGGAAGAGGGGAACGAAAGGGCTGGGAAAGGGAAGTGCAGGAAGTTTAAGGGAAAGGGAGGAAAACGGGAGCCAGTTAATGGAACGATGTGAAACTTTTATTTGACGATGGAACGAAGACGAAATAACGAACGTGCATATTGTAATAACGGAGAGGGACAGAATTAATGTGAAAATTGGGGCAAACGTGGAACGTGAAACACGGCGGCCAAAATCGTTCCTCCGTGGAAGACAGCGGGGGGGGGGGGGGGGGGAAAGTGCACGGCTGTAACCGGAGTGTAGAGGAAAGAAACGAAAACGAGAGAGAATCGTAAAAACCGCTCCGAGGGGCAGACTAAACAACGGAAGACAATAATCCACCAGAACCGTAAAGAAAACGCTATTAAAAATTGCGAAACGCAGGAACATACATTTCCCGGAAAAATATACAGAAAAGCGAAACCGCGACGCAGATTCCTGAACAAAGAAACAAGGGAACCAAAAAGAAAAAGAGAAAAAAAGAACAAAAGTACTCCTGAACGGTTCGACGAAAAAAAGGGCAAATAAATAAAAGAACAGCGCACAAAAACTAAACTCCCCGAAGAATCGCGGAAAAACAATATCGTACAGCAGCGTGGAACAATCAACCAGCCCACGCGAAAAACAATTACAATCCATCGCCTCAGATATCGTTCGGGCACTAACCCAAACGCGGAAAGGCGAGGACAGAAAGAAAGAAAGAAAGGAAGGAAGAGAGAGAACAAAGATACGACAAAAAGAAGGAAAGGGAGAGGGTGAATAGGGAAGCAACGAAAAAAAAGAAAGGAGTCTGTACCGCGCAAAGGGACAATAGAAACGAAGGCAAAGGCACGGGACAAAAGGGTGGAAGCAATTAAACGAGTAGAATCGGGCAGAAGGGAGGAAGAACGAGGAGGAAGAGGCGATACTGTGACACGCATAGGCGTAGAGACACACGGGCGTAGACGACGGGGGAATGGTTGAGTGGGGAAGGGAGAGACAAACAGAAATAGAGGCAGACGAATAAGGTGAAAGGAGGAGAGGGAGAATCGTGTGGCAAGACAGACAGGAAACGACACGGAAAAGCGGAGGCAGAGCATGCGAGAGACAGACTCGTTAGTCTCTCGTCAAAACAAATCGCGGTGGCTTAAAATCCCGCGTGGCCGCCTCTGCTCCTTCGCGATGCAAAAAGTCAGGCATCTCTGTGGAGGAAAAACCGGGCAAATAAGGGAGGATAAGGGAAACGGCGGAGTGTTTCGGGGAAGTTTGGGGGGAACGACGAGTTCTGGGGAACGGGGTGGATTTGTTTGACGGATTGTTTGTTACAGTTATACATCTTTCTATTTTGAGGTAAGAAATTTTAGACGAGAACGACCCAACCCCGTGAATTCATAAGAAACGAGGGGATAAAGTAAAAACTTTTAACGTCTTCACGTTTAGTTCAATTTCCCACGAAACAGTTATGAAAATAACTAAGCATCTCATTAAACGTTAAGCATTTGTTAAGGTTTGTTAATGTATGCTCGACGAGTAATCCGTAAGAAAATGTTGTTCGTTGACCATTAACATTTCACAGCAAAATTTTATTGGCCAATGGAAACGGGTTCCAATGCTTCTGGACGACGGTGCTGTGTACTCGTTAACGTATCAAGTATACGAAAATGGGTGCTTGCGCGAAAAATTCGTCGGACGTGGACGAGAAATTTGAAAGTGGAGGAAGGGACAAACTAGGACAGGATATGAATTTTGCTTGAGAAGAAAGGGTTGCGGAGGATGAACTCGTTTCAGCGGGGTTCTTTCTCGCCGACGAAGAGGGTATTTCGCTATGGAATTTTGATAAAAAATATTTGCGCCGCACGCAAATAGAACGGGGCACTCGTGTGCGTGGAATTTTGATGGGGAAACAAAGGGCACGGTTGTTCTATTTAGGGGTGAGTCGCAGAACTTTCGCGGCGAAAGTTTTGATTAAAATGAGAAGAGCAGAAAAACATCATGATACTATTTTTAACTGCGAACGTAATCGAATATTGTACGTAGAGAGAGATTTGCAAACTGTCGTGCGTGCAAGCACAATCTGTTCGTTAATCATTGAGAGTTGAAAGATTATGTCGATACGTTCGATTAATAAACAACGTTTCAGCAACCATCGAACTTTTTCGCCGAATCCAATTAACAGCCCAACAAATGCACGAGGATAAGAGAGTCCAACGATTCTCTTCGATCGAATTAAAGTGAAAGGGGAGCTATTTTCTCTTATCGTCCGAAGAACACGGGCCAAGTTTATTGCCGTATAAAAAAGATTCTTCTCGACTGGAGCACACGTAATTAAATAATAAAAGAAATAGCGAGTAGAAGAGCGAGAGACCTACTGTGCATTACTCTGTTAAAAAACTTTGTTAAAAAAGAGGAAAATATTTGTTTTCCCGGCATTTCTTAAATTAAAACGAGGAATATGGCCCCCGTGTTCGAGAGTGCTCGTAGAGAGATTATTAAAATGGAAGGGAACGTTTATTTTACACGGATGCGGGCCAAGATTCCGGCTCGCTGGAAATTTACGCGATGAGAATAGTTTTATATCGTAGAGAAGAATCCTGTTACCAGCGAATACGGGGCTCGTTTCGAAGTACGCGAAAGCTCTTTGTAACCGGTCGCTCGCGAACCGTCCAGGATCTCCAATAATAACTTTTACGACGCTCAAAACTTCCTCAAAAAGAATGCAACAGCTTATGAATAAAAAAATAAATAAAACAACGAGGTCGAGTGGGAGAAAATAAAAATAGGAGGGAGGACGCGCGCGCGAGAAAAGCTCGCGTAGGAAAATAACGAGCATCGGTTGGTCGTTTTCCGTGGAACGCGGTAAAACATTCCGTGCATCGTTCACTTCCGGCTCGGTATGGGCTGGGTTTTGCAAAATTTCCCGTGCTGCTTTCGTGCATTTTCACCGTGCAAGCCAGGGAAGGGGGAGACATCCTTGTTTATTCGTTTCCATAAACGCTCCCGTGTTGTGCTTCGTCGAGAGTTGAGAAAATGATAAAAGAACGCAGATCGAGTTGAGTATCTCGAGACGAAATGAGCGAACGAATAAATAAATAAAGGCCGGGCGATGAAAGAAATAATTGAAATAAAATAAATCGCATTCCTCTATAGGAAAATCGCCACGGGAGATTCCATCGTTTCAGGAACGCTTCCGTAATCAATCCCTCGACACACGAATAAATACTCAGCTACGCAATGAATAATATTCATTCGCGGACGAAATTTCGACCGCAGGAACAGCTAGAATTCTGTCCAAGGACCGAACCCAACCCCTTAAAACGAATACCAGAAGCCCTCGTTTACTCGCACTTTCGCTGTCCCGTTTCTTTGAAAACGCACGCCCCGACTTCTTTCGTCCATGGACCAGCTGACGGAGTCACGAGGCGGAAACAAACAGCGAAATAAATAAACCGCGACCATCGTGCACGCGCTCGACGAACTCCGCAGTGATAAATCTCGACGGCAGATGATCCAGAGTATTACGCAGCACCGCGGATCACGGTTTTAATCCTCAATTTCAGCCGACGACCGGAGGCGTGATGAAACATTTGCAAGAAAACGGAGATTGGACGGAGAATTGCCCGGAAACGCGTCTCTGTTGAACGAAGACGAGCTCCAGGCAGATTCGAGTTGTCCATTGACGATTCGCATCGACGCGCACGCACGATTTTTATTGCAACTTTGTACTATATTTATTTCGAATCGAGGGATACATCGAGTGCCTGCCAACGTGTTGGCGAAAGCACTGAAATTATTAGAACTATCAGATCTCCGCGACAAACGTTTACGACAAATCACAGGGAATAATGAACAAAAAACCTGTGCCTATCGACTGTCTCTAAAGCAAGCCGACGAAAATTCGAAACCCACTGCAACAAGCGACAATTACTCGGTACTCAATTGCCCGTCTGGTCGCGTGTTTTTATTACCATACCGCCGTGGGACGATTCGCCTGTTAATTCGGTTGAAACCATTTAAAAGAAAATAAAGGAACAGAAAGATAATCGAAACGAGCACCGCCGGACGGCGATTCCCCGAGATACGCGCCGGATTAAACTGCAAACAAGTCTCGCGCTCCCTTCCATCCCGTGGCAGGGTTTATTACTTTATCGGCGTTAAACGCGGGCCGTGATAGGAGGATAGCTTGGCCGAAGACAAAGTCGAAGTCGCTCGAAGGGGGTTACTTAATTCCGGCACGGTTTCCCGTCGCGTATCGCGTGCACCGCGTGCATTTGCATAATGGCAAATTAGAGGAGCAACTGGCAAGACTACGGCGGAAGTGTGCCCCGCGTATTATTTCGAACCGTCTGAAATTATTCTATAACGACGACCTTGCGGGACACTCGATGAGGAAGGCTTCTTCCGACAGGGTGGATTGATTCGCGAAACTGACGACAAGTTTGTGATGTTTTGTAATTGGCAATTATCGCATTCGATCATTTCACTGTGAAACATGCTCGGCGCGCAATGAGAATAGTTTTCATTATAATAGTATAGTGTTCGAATAGGCTGATCAAGGTGCGATAAAAATAATGAAATAAATATAATTTGGAAATGAGAATCGACGAGACGCAAGAGTAGACTCCGTATAGTTAATAAAAGCATATATGTACATATATAATCCAACGATTCTCGCAAGCAATTAATTTTGCAATTAGCGCAGCCCTTTGCAAATTTACTATATTCGCTGATCACGTTAATAGAATTACACAACGAAGCAAGGGAAAACTGTATATAAATTTTCACGAGTTACCCTCTGTTGCGGGGTCGGGGCAGCCCCGATATCCCATAATCCTCTTCCCATGGGTATTTCGAAAGCCTGAGCGCACAGAATCCCATACGAGCGACCATGTTTGGCTCGGGTGCGTCTTCCTCTTGCGCCCACGCGCGGAAACCGTTCGATTGCGTAAACCGTTGCGCTTCGAGGGAGCATCGAGTCCACGGGAGGAGAAAAGGAACGTCGACGAGGCATAATCGCGTCGATGGACGTCCAGGTAGCGATAGAGGCGCGGCTGTCTAACGGTGATCCGTGGGTTTAAGCGGAGGCAGGGCTCCGTTGGAAAATGGGAAATGAAGTTCGCGTTCCTCGAGAAGGAAGAGGAGGAGTCGGAGCTGCGAGTGGAATTTTGTGTCCCGTTTGTACGATAATTTCGACGGGGATTATTAACGACGAACAATTGATTTTGCGTTCGGTATTTCGCACGAGCGTTTCTGTCGCGGTCTTTTGAAATTCAATTGTCATCGGTCAATTGCGTCCGGAGGGCGGAACGTGCTCGAGGAATTTTTATTTCCCGTACGAGCGAGGTTCTCGAAGCATAGACGACATAGATTATGTATTTACCTGAGCGAAAAAGAGTTTATATTAACGATCGGTTATATTTGTATTTGGAGCAATATTCGCTAGTGCATTCAAGTTTGTTTAACCAGTCAACTGGGTCGCCTCGCAATCACCGGCTGCTTTTAGACACAGCTTTAAAAACGAGTAAACCCGAATGAGTTCCCTTTGGCATTTGCGATATGTCAATAGAAGACGATCCGCGTACTTCTAGTACCAACAAAAACGACGGGCTCGGAGCACAGGACGCGTTAAATAAATTATTGTATCGCGTTCAGAACAATGGAAGTGCGCATAACGAGTGAACTCGTCAGACGTTCCTCAATTTTCCCAATTCGAACGTTATAATTCGAACCTAAACATCAGAAGCTCGTTTTAAAAAGCAAACCTATTAACAAACACTGTAAAATACACGCAGAAATTCCCGAACAAAAAAAATAAATAAATAACTAACGAAATCTTTCAACAAGAAGTACCGCCCGATATTCCCTCAATATCTTTCAATTAATTGAATTCATTTTCATTTCACTTGGAGCCAATACCTCGAGCGAGCAGAAATGAAGAAGAAGAAGCCATTTCGAGTGGCCATCACTCTAACGAAAAAGACCAAGGGAGAAAGGTAAAGAAAGGTGACAAATAAAATAACAGACGACTACGAAGAATTATCGACGCGAAAGGTGAATCGCGACGCGACGCCTTCTAACGAGGAATTTCTCGCGGTATTAAGTCCGTATAAGGTTGAAGGTATTCGAGAACGGCGTGACACGCGTACGAAATAAAGATGAAAAGGCAGGAAAGCGAGGAAAAGGAGATCGCCGAGGCTCGACGGCCAATTCTGACACGCGTATCGATTCGTCGACGCTTCCAGCAACCGTGCCGGAAGTTGAGCAGAGAAACGAGCGGCCTTCTCGTTCGTGTCCGTACGCTGTATCATCCGCGAGAAGAATTTCCCTCGCGTGGGTCCCTCCTCGAATCACGGATCCTTTGCGCGAAGGAACGTGGAATGAAATTTTAATAGGCTCGCGGGTAGAGACCGGGGCGAAATCTTTATACAATTTGCGATAACCATGATTCGGTACGAAATTATGACGGCGCGGTGATTAAATCTCTGCAGAATCGCGGCGAAATGAGAATTACGACAATGTAATCGCGACCAAATTGCTGCGCAATTAGAACGGAATTGTGACGAAATTAACGAATTTCGTTTGAAACGTAATCGCGGCGCCGCGTCGGTTAAATTGCGCGAGAATTCCGGCGATAAGTTCTACGACGGAATGAAAATCCTTTTTGTGCGTGCCGCGTCTTAAATGGGTGAACATTGACGAGATAAAGCTGTGTAAAGCGGTATCGAAGAGGATAACGCGAGGTAGTGGAAATCGAATAATATTCTCTGCAATTGTTTATCATTTGCTACACTATATCCGCGTGAGCGCAATAACTTTGTTACACGTAAATATAATCTAATACAGTTGCGCCGCGATAACTTCGACTTATCAATCGGTCCATTATCTGCCACCCGCCACATCATTCTGTTACACTCGAATCAATAAGCTTATCCTCGCAACGGAATATAATAGAACGAAATTTAACGAACAAACTAACATCGTTTAACTTCGACAATTCCGACTTATCAATCACCAAATGGCCCATCTACTTTCACCAACGAAACGACAACTAATGAGTATGCACTTTGCCAAAAAGTGTTCACCGCAACGATACAAGTCCGTATAAGTCGGACATCTTTCAGAATCGATCGCGAATTCCGAAATCAAACTATCGATTAACGCAAACGCCGCCCAGTCGATCGGCGATAAGCGGTTGACAATCGTCAATTCTCCTCGCTTCTCCTTCGGTCGCGATGGATGGATCGTGTCTCGTCGAGAGATTTTCCGTTGAAAGGGCGTCGGTTTCGCGGTTCTTCATATTTTATATCGGGCAATCCCGGCTAAGTTCTCGATCAAATTAGACGGGACGGCGCGGGATTCGATTGCCGCGGTTCAATTTAATCTACGGATTCCCGAATCCAGAGCGGCGGATTTAACAGGATTATACTTTTACGCCCGCGTCCCCGGCCCCTTACGTTTTCAATAACGACCCGTAGGGCCGCACCGATGAACTCGAGCGACGCGATAAATTCTTCGCCGTGTCACGGGGACGAATTGTCCCAGGGCGAGAACGAGAATCCTGAGACGCGGACGAGCCGTTATCTGCCGTCGGATAACCTCAGGTGATTTCAATTATCGCCAGGTGACTCGCGAACCGATCCCTCCTTTTATCGTTTTAATTGAAGAAACTTCCCCCCTCCTTTTCACGTCTCTGTTTCATTTGATCTAGGACGGTCGACGGAGGAGCGAACGGATTATTCAATTATTCTTTTCTCGTTCCATTCGCTATTCGTTGTAAAATATTGCGATTCGTAGGGAGGAGAGAACGTTCGGTGACGCGAATATATTTTGTTTGGTAGATAGAATGGAGAAGTTCTTTCCTTTCTGCTCTTTCGTCGCGAGATTTCCCTTCGAAAGCACGTTTTAACTGCAAAGTGTAATTGCATCACGGGCTTGAATATTTAACTCCGTGTTACAGTATCGCGCAACACTGCCATGCAAGTTTTTCGTCGCCGATCATAGACGAAACTTCGGCCAGCGAAACTTTTAGGTGTCTCGTGTACAGCTGTCTACAGTTCATAGTTCTAAACGGAACGAGCTGTGTTTAAACTTTTTCCACGGAGCAATTGCGCATCTTATGATAGAAATTATTATGCTTTGTAGGGTTTTCGCTTGGAACGGCTGGACGAAGAGTGTCCAGCCAGATCAACATTTGACACGACAGCGCGTCACTCGCCACGCTCACTTGCACGTGACAAAGATTTAATCTTCCATGAATTTTCCGTGGAACGTTCCTGGATCTGGCACTGTTTGTCCGTTAATACCAGCGAACGCAATGCCTCTGCCCAGGTGTGCACGGCTGAGTATAATTTGTATACGATATTCGAAGGATTGCACAAATAACTGCATGGAATTTGAACAACAATGAAAGATAAATATAAGCGTTATTCTTGTCGCGGTCCGATCCACGCAGGGATTATAAGGAGACGGAAGAAAAAATAATGCCGAAATTAAAAAGAAGAATCAAACTGCAATTAATACTACGCGAGTATCAGAGTATCGAACGCAGTTCGACGAAACGCACGGTGGATCAGATTGAAGCCAGCGATACGCAAAAGGCCATCCCGCCGGTTTCATGCTGCATAAATATGCATTAACCGAAGCTGAACCGTATTTTTTTTTTCTTCTTTTTGCTTTTTTTACCCGCGGAATTATTTGTAGCCCGACGGTCGCCCGGATTATTTCACTTCCCGGTAGCCCTGATTTAAATCGACAATGAAATCAGATAAATCCTGGCCAACTATTGATTCAATGCCGCCGTTCGTTGCATTCTAATTATGCACCGGCTACCCGCCGCGTATTGTTTCGCGTCCACCGAAACGAACCGGGGAGTTTCGACGGAGAACGGAGAGAGGATGGGGAATTTTAAATTTCGTGTTTAAAAAAAAAGAATCCGGTCGCGTCTTAACCTCTATCGCGAGTTCTCCGATACATTGAACGGCTGAAATATTTTCCGACGAATGCACGCCCGTCGTATCCGTTTCCCCCTTCACTCCCATTTTCTCAGAGGGACGACAGGAAAAAATTTGAAAGACCAGCTTCTCGTTTTAATTAGCTACCTCGGCGCAAGGAGAGGCCCCGCGATTTCGATCAGAAAATGAATGAAAAATTCGACCGTACTCCCGCGATATTCTGTTCCACCATCGATCCGCAACTTTCCCCGTTTTTATCTCAACGTAATTTCCTCGAGAAAAAAGAAGAAACAAAAAGAAAGAGAAAAAGAACCAGGCAGAGAAAACATTTAATCACAGAGTCCCGGACATACCGCCGTAACGTTCGCGTAATTTAATCACCGGACCGTCGCATTTGCATCGCGATTTTGCTAAAACGGGGACCGTGAAACGTATCAAAGGGGAGCGCACAGGGATTCTCATAAATCGAGGGGCGAGCGCGACCAAAAATTCGCGAAATCCCTCAGCGCGGAGGACGCGGACCGCGTGGGAAAGAGGCGGATAGAGGTAAAAGTACGACGAGAAAAGTTGTCGCCCGCGGGACGAGAGCGGCAAGATGGATGAAAGTTTTTCGGACCCTCGGGGATTCGGCGCGAAAACTGGAAAGTAACTAGCCAATTTCCAGGGGACGTTCACGCCCTTTCGGTGGCTTTGCGAGCGTTCACGGGGAACGAAACCGCGAGAGCAACCGTCGAACCGCGGACCTCTTGCATCCGTTTGCCTGCGAAAATACTTGGACGAACGCCGATGGATCGAGTCGCTTTTCGGTTCGAGCGGAAACACGGCGAAAATCGGAGATAATTGTATTAATTAAATTTCATTTGTCCGATAAGTTGATAACTGTTGATAATTGTTATATTGATAACAAGAGTTGAAGTGCTTAAATCAGCAAAGTAATCACTCCTCCAATGGAAGTTAAGATGTATTCTTAATCGTCGAGACGGCACGAATGTACAGAAACTCGATAGAACCGGAAACGCCAGATATCGTACGAATCTTCCCGTAAATAAATCGCTTGTCGAATCTGTTTGGTTGCACTACGTTTCTGCCACCGTTGCTTCGACAAACTAGCCGCTCTGTCAATGAACCTCGTCAATGACTGATAAGATAAAAAGAAACGAAAAGTTCAATGAAATTTTCTGCGGCGAAATCGACGTTTCCGAAAAAAAACCTGTGCTGGCCGTGTATCCTTCTTTCTCAATTAAATATCTCAATCTTATAATCCCCTGTCCTCCGGTTCGCTCAAAATCGTCCCTCGTCTTTTTAAGAGATCCCGCGATTTCCTCGGCAGCGAAGTAGAAAGAAAATTGCTTGTCCACGGCGGTGGCACGGTTGACGAGAGAAATTGGTACGACGGTTGACGAACGATTTGGATCCGCGAATATCCCGGCTGTGTATAATTATCTGTCACGAACAATACAGGCGAGCTTGCTCGGAACCTTTCTTCGTTCATGCAACGCTGATAACGATCAACGCGGTCGAGTTGGAAGACCCTCGCCGGGAATCCGTCTGGGAGGAGTCGTAAAACGAGAATACCTGTACGAAAGGTAAGGATAATTTCGAAGGACGACGTTAACGGGCCACATGAACGTTTTCTTTCGGTGACTATCGTGCATCACCGATCACTCACGACTTTCTTTCTGCCTTTTTATAGTCCCATCGACTGTTACAAGTGGTCATTAACGATTCGATAAGCGCGCTCGTTCGGAGTTAACGTCGCTTCGCCCTTTCTGCGGAGAGTTCAGTTTCGTTTGGAAAATTCGCGTACCGTGAAACATATTCAGAGTGTTCCTTTTCCATGCCTTTGGTGTCTGTCGTTTTAATTCTTCATTTCTGCCCGATATTTATCGCGTCTGCCAACGAAAAGCGAACTAAGAACACCGAGATCGTATCGGGGCGGGCATCGTGAAATGTGAACGAGGTGTTCAAAATATAAAATCCTGCTGTATACGTACGCTTTAGCGTTGCACTTTCCCGTGCATTTCGAATAGTGCGTCGCCTCCGCGTACTTGGTCGCACGAGGTTAACATATTTGGCCTTTGAAAAGTACAATCGTGCACGCGCGTAAGTGCATGCATGTAGCAGGAATCGTGCCACGAACGAAACGCGATGCACAGAAAACGCAATCCAGAATCAGGTTTCGCGAATCCAAAGGTCTCCGGCGCAATGCCAATAAAGAAAATGTTAACGAACTTACGGTGATCGTACAATTGTCGGAATTTTGAAATACGTATAGGGACGTTTCGTGCGTAGAGATAGAAATTTGATCCGTTCGCGGAGGGGACCACGAATGGGACGATGACCCATTCGGACGATACGACGTTCATTGAAGAATTCTTCGTTTTTAAAACGAGATGACTGCGTCCACAGCGGCAGTAGCGAATTGGGACAGGAACGTATGGAACTGCGCGTGTTTCGTGCATTGGAGCGGACTATTGAGACTATCAATGGGGAAATAATGAAGTCGAGATCCATTCGGGACCCAAAACGCGATGTTCGTTCGGCAAATTTTCTCCGTTTCAAGAGTGAGACGCGAAAATTCACATGAAATATGCAGATATACCAAGGGAACGCTTCTGTCCACAGTTGACAGAGTAGAAAAATGAAATAAATACAGTTAAAACAGAAAAATGAGAAACACTACTTGCCTATGAATTACCGTACGTATACATATACATATATATATAACAGTATGTCAAAGGTCTCGGTGTTTTAAAAATCAGCCTTGCTTTTCGTCGAAATCGTTAATGTTTGCCAACGCATAATTTGCATCCACCGGACGCTCGACTTCGTCGAACGAAATTGCCACGGACGTAGAAATTTTTGTTCCCTACGAGCAGCACTCGACTTTCCTCGTATTTCGAGTACAATCCGGGCGACGAGCGTGCGACTCGATATTACAAGACGCGGGGTTAATAGGCGTTTACGGGGTCGTAAGCCGTGTCACACACGTCCTACGTTCGAATCGGCGATAGCCTGGTCGTTCGAGATACGCGATGTAACCGCGCACGCAATCGCGCTCCTCTTTTTCACGAATCGTTTGCCTTCTCCGGCAAATTTATGTTGTCCAATTTTAACGACCGCGAACAGGACGCGTTCCATTCGTTCGGTGTACTTGTTCGCGGTGTCTTGCGCCAGCGAATTCCGTTCGAGGAGACGTTTGAAACGTCTTTCGAATTACGTGACACGATCCAGTCTTTTACGGGGAATCTTGAATCACCCGGCTCGCGTACGCGCAAGCAATTGCGGCGCGAGGCTACCGCGGTCTAATTGCAAAGTTCATATCCACGCCTCGTCGTAGAAGTAATTGCGCATTGTTCGAGCGATGTTGACGTTCCGACTGATAGAATTCGCCGGGGGGTGGACGCGGATATTCGTCGAGCGCGATAATTGAGAAACGTCGAAGCAGGCGGACGATCGACGTCGCCGATTAAAATTCGACTTTCTCATTGCGCCGGCGTTTCGTTCGGTATTCCACGTTAATTAATTCCTCCGCGTTGGTTGCAACCACGTGGCTCGAGGGACGTCGATTGGGCGACTCTCGTTCGACGTTCGAGAGCGCGCCTTATTTGGCCTGGTAGCTGCACCGTAAGAATCTTTAATCGGTCGACTGTGTCGTTCGAGATCTCGCCGGGCAAGAATGTTTCCTAACGTGCTCGACATTTCCATCGAGGGAAAACGATCGCACTAATCGTCCCCGTGACCACGCGAGAAACGAAACGGTTATTCTCTTATAATGAACTGGCTGCGACCGGAATCCGTCTCGAGCAGTGGAAATCTATGTAACGAAATCTGAACACGTTCTAAGGGAACCATCAAATTTACCTACCTCACGCTCGAAATACTCATTCCCTTCTCACTTTGCAACAGAAACGATTTGCTGCTAAACTTGCTAGTACATTTATTCTCTTCCCCCTTCTTGTTAACGAGAAGAGAGCATCAAATGTTATCGAGAAAAACCTGGGACTTCTCGCGCGCGTGTATTATTTCGCGAGTACCTCGTCCCAATCTAATCTGAGCTAACTTCGAACTGCTTCGTGAAAGGCCGTTAGCATCTGCCGTTTAACATTCATCGAAACTAAACGAGCCGACCATAGCGCGACGTCGCCATTCACCAGGCCAGGTTACTTTCAGCTGTTTTTAGTTCTTTCCTTCAGTTCTTCTTGTACAACCGACCAATCGAAAATAGCAAGAAAAACGGGAATAGAAGAACAGATGCCAAATAAGAATTCAGGTGGCACGCAAACCACGCAGCGCGTTCTATTATTTAAAACCATTAGATCCCGCCGACCGTAATTCCATTACAGAAAATCCAGAAACGATGCTGAATTTTCATAAATAAATTCGAGCAAGTTACTCGAAGGATACATGTATTATTTTCACGAAGAATTTGATTGATCTACGGCAATCGCAAACAGCGTCCACAGTGATTCCTTTGCACCGCAGAACAATTCACGACGAGCCTGCGAGGTGCTCCGAATCGAATAGGCGAGCTCGCCCGTTTGTAAATTAGAATGCAAACTGTTTGAAGGAACGCGAATCTGAGCATCGCAGGCGTTAATGTCAACGAACCCCGTAAATTCCAGCGGAATTTTGAATTACATTACGCATCAATGGGAGGGATTACTACGTCTCGCTTCTAACGTATTCCCCATTCTAAATTCCGGGACGTCTTGTTGTCGCCTTGAAGCGAGCGCCGTTCCCGAAATAAACCACGCTCGAACATCGACCGACACTGTAAACAAACGATCACGATTCACCGGGTAAAAGGTGGCCCTTGCATTCATTAATACGAAATACCTGCCGCGTGAATGGGAATTCGCGCGACTCTTTAAACGGAGTGGAAACAATTCTGACGATGTCGAACGTTTCTCTTCCTTTTTATTATCGTTATCGTTACCAGAATAGATTAGACGAAACGAAGACGTTTACGAAGCGTATGGGAAATAACCATTTCTTTGGTTATTACTCGCACGATTGTATCGGGAATCGTCATGAATATTATTATTAAGTCGACGGACGAGCGTTGCAATTAAATGTTCCGATTAACTAATGCTCATTCAGACTTTCGTAAACCCGGCTGTCCTTTATAATTTAGATTCGCTATTTACTTTGTCCCTTATTTCAGCGCCTTCGATATTCTAATATCCAGCTGCTTCTAATATCCGGGACTTTACGCGTTAATTAATGCACAGACCCGGTGATTCCCGTAGTCGTCGGATGTCACAACGATATTTACAACGATAATATCTGTTAGTAACGCGCGCCTGATTTACAGTCTGATTCACGCAAACTCGAATGTTGACAACGACAGATTATCTCCTACCAGACGCAATCAGTAACAGATAATGAGGCTAAAAGAGCGCAGTAACTATGTGCTGTCTCCTTGCGCGATATCATCGCACGCGTAACGCTTTGTACTTTATGCAAAAGCTTCAATCAGCGAGACTTAACGACGCTCCGATAAAGCGCGGATAATAAACAAAGCGTCGGCAAATTCTCGCGACGCGCAATTAGTAATCGACCTGTCCGCAAAATTCCTTTTTCTCGATTCAAATCGACTAGGAGGAGGGCAATCGATTGAACGGGACAGCAAGTCGCCGGAGAACACTAACGGTCGGCATTAATATCGGCGGGCGTGAATTTAATATGCAAAGGAAAAACGAAACCGCTCCTCGATCTCGAGATTGCGGCAACCAGAGCGGAGACGTGATTTCTTTTCTCGTTCGATCGCGGTTACGCAACGAGCACGCGGCGATACGATACAGAATATTTATAAATTGTCCCTTCTCCGTTTCCCTCTGACGGCCTACAGACACGAGGAACACGCGCACGTACTCCGTGAACGAAGGCGGCCAGTTTGTTGTCCACCATTAATGGTGGGCTCAGTTGTCGCTCTTGTTGCATTCATCGAACGAAACGTTGAAATTCGTTTCAGCACATCGGCATAAAACCCGCGGGAGGGGATCGACGTACGACTTTTACAGTCATTTGTCAATCCAAACTAGTTTATTATTATTATCACGCTTGTGAATTTTCCAGGAAAGGGAGGATTTCGCTTTATTTTGAACCGGTACGGACGCGATGCTCTCGCGTCAGGTGTATTCCTTCGGCTGCTGTTCTTGCGATCGCTGTTCATTATTATTATCATCGTTCCACGGCGAACCGTTTAATTCAAACGCGCATCGAACCGTTCAGAAATCGCGTTTCTCTCTTACTCGTCCGGTACTTCCGAACTAACTACCGACGTCCCGATTCTCGTAACAATACAATCGCGCTGCCTCGAACGAATGTCCCTCTCCGGGACACACCGGTGGAAAACTGTACGAACACGAACATCTGCCGCGAGAAGACCGCACCGATTCCAACTGCACGGAGGGATAACATCATCCAGGCCCGACGAGTTTGCGAACCATCCCCCGAAACGAGCATCGCGGTCCAACGTTACCCATCGTTACTCAGTAACGACCATCCGTTATGATTATTCGCCGCAAGAGACCCGAGCAACGTCTTCGAAACTCCACGGATCCGACCCGCACGCCGAAAACCACGAAAACACGGGGCGAAAAACAACAGCGGGACAGGGAAAGAAAGCATCGCGACCCCTCGACGCGTGCACGTACGCAACGCGGTAACCGGGGTTGGGGTGCGAGTGCACGTTTCGTCGGGTCGGTTCTCGACGGCTACTGCAACGTCAACGGGGGGAGCACCGACGGGGCCGGGCGTCGCGGTGCAACCGTGGCCATGTGGCTTTCGCCAGGCGCTAACGAGGAACGGGGCGCTCCCCAGGAACCTTCGGCTGTTTTTGCGCCGGGCGTGAGTCAGAAAATTCGACGGTTCGGTCGGGAATGAGGGAACCGGGTCATTGTGTGCGTCGAGCGGACCGTTCGGCGAATTCCCGGGGACCGTTTCGCGACCGAGGATGTCCCCTCGTGACGAATACCGACGCGCCAGTACAATACAGGTGAGGACAATGGAGACCGGCCGTGGGACCTTTATGGCCTCTTGCCGGGCATGTTTCGCCCGCACCCTGGGCCCACAGTATGTGGGTACGCGTACCGCGGAGACGCTTGATCGTCGTTCCCGTTTCGTCGAGGTACGAGCGAGTGGTTTTTTCGGAGCAGGTCGATCTTTCGACGGAGGAATTTCGATTTTTTTTATCGGGTCGTAGGTGAGACGCGCGCGACGGATCGTGAAAGATTCGCGGATAGATTTGAGTGAGATTATATTTCATTTGCGAAGTTCAACGGCGAACCGGCCATCGTCGGATATTCAATTAGTAAAGGGAATGAAAGGTAACGCTTGCGTACCGATGCACCGTGTGCTGGTTCATTTTGCAGCAACGTTAACGCTGGTATTATTGTATATTGCAATTCGAATAAAAGGTGTTACTAGTTATCAGGTTTGTAAACGATAGCGGAACAACATTTTCTTGTTCACCGATTATGTCGTACAACTAAAAAATGATCGAGTAATTTCGTCCCGAAAAGCAGCCAAGCTTGGGGCAATTTAAATTGTCATGGGAGGTTGCACGAGTTGCAACCTGGCTGATCGAAGAATGACCGGTACCACGTGAAGCTTATCAGAAGGTAAAGGTGACCCGGGAAAATTTGATTCGTCGATGCGACAACGTGGACCGTCGATAGGATTACATTGAGTACCAAGTTCGAGTGGATCTTGTCGAACGACGAGGGAACAAGTGGTACGGGTTACGGCCTTCCGAAACGGAATCCGCGTGCATTTCGAACGCTACTTCCGGTTGGATATTTGCATTTTTCTCTTCAAACAAACCGATTCTACCTTTGTGAAATTGCGAAAATACTTGATAATACGCGCGGTGTTTCCTTCTGCATATGAATAATAATAGTACTCAACAGTAATACTAGTGCTACTGCTTAATAAGAATGAAATGTGCAGAGAGAAATAATTCTATGCAAGGAAAAGATGCAAAGAAAAATCAAATAGCTGTTTCTATCAATCATTACAATCTTGTTCAAGTATTGAATAATATTACAAGAATATTCGCCGGCAAAATGTGGCCCAACGTCCTAACTCTCGTAAGGAATATTTTTACCACGTGTACTTAAAGTAAGATTAACGAATTTAATTGGAGTAATATAGTCAAACGAAAGCCCGTCAAAGCTCCAAAAGGCAGCGACACGCTGTATATCTTTAATGCGGGAATGAACATTCCGCATACAGAGGACGTTATTAATTGCAACCAATTGTACAGGTGCGCCTGGATCGAATCAAACTCATAAAAACAAAATACTCGGTAGCTTTGTCGTTCGATCGCAATAATTAACTACATAAAATCCGATCGGTTATCAATGGTGTTTCGGCTCAATTATAAATCAAAACGCTTTACACCGTCGATTTTTTTTCCCATTGACGCCGCCGGGTGTTCATTGCATCCGCGATTGTGGACGTCGTTATTCGAAAAAAGAAAAAAACAGCCGGATATCCGGCCAAATAATAAATTTCAATCAAACGATCCACGTATGCATATACGAACGCATAGGGGCAGTCGTATGTTTTCTAACACTTTTCGACCGTCGAAATAATACATGATCGAAAAGCATTCTGTTCAGATCGTCCGCCATCACCGCTACGGTCGCGCGAAAAAATACTTGAGAATTTCTGCGAAAAACGGTCGAAAAAAAAATGGCGCGTGTTTCAACAGCAGCAGAGAGTCAAATTATACGGCAACGTTCTGTTTTTCTATCCCGTGCTCCAATATGCCAAGTACCGGCAGAGAGGAACAGAGATAGAAACATACATAAACAACGGCCCAGCGATGATACGATATATGTATGTACATATGCGTGTATGTACATACGTGCGTAAATTACGACGCGTGAAAGAAAAAGCGTCAGATAATATTCGACTCCTGGTCCCCGCGAGCATGTGTAATACATGTTTTCGGTACGGAAATTTCTACACACGTACCTACGCGTATTATCGTAACGATAGGTTAAAAAACACGCACGGTTCATTCCCATGATGGAGCGAATGTTTCGAAATAACCGATTCGCAGCGCACACCACGAGGATTTATATACATATAATTGCCGTTATACCGCCGTATTATGCAATTACGCGTATGGTAAATGTGCCACGTAAGGTATCGTGTCCTTCCGAGAAGTGCTCCGAAAGAAAACGATCAGCGTTAAATCACCTTGGTATTCGAACGAACGAACGATGCCCTGCCTAGCTTGAGCACGCTACGACGCGACGCACGATAGCGAGGGTAAACAAATTCGTGCAATTGGCGATCAAGTGTAAACAATCGTAGCATCGTATCGTTCCGGGCTGACAACGTTTAAGACACGGGCATGGTAAGGGTATCTGCAAGGACGAGACGCGACGTATAGGTAACACTGTGGTGGACGCCGCGACTCCAACACGGGAATTCCATAAGCGGAGGAGATTTCGAAGAAATGCCTCTGACGGACAGAAGACGATCGCGTTCGAAAATTGTTCGGAACGCGCGTTCGACGTGTTCGCGGGTTAAATGCCGTGTCCAAACGAAGCGTGAACGGAGCTCGCGCGGAACGAAACGACGAAAAATGTTATCGAACTTTCGCCGAGGAGATGACAGACGGGAGAAACAAGGCTACGTAAAGTAATATCGTACTCACCTCGGTAGCGGCGTTGCATCCCGCGAGGATGACGGCCGTGCCGATCAGAATCCAGTATATCCTCGGTTGCATTTTTCCTGTTTTTTTATTATTTTTCTCGCCGCTGGGCTCCGTTCGAGAGCCCCGTGTATGATCACTACGTCGATCCGGAAGAACCAAACGAAAAAAAATACGCGTATGCCTCAGGCAGGAACAAACCACCAAAAAAATTCACCGGAGCAACAACGCGACACACACCACACTGATCGATGAACCGCAAGACACTGAGGGCGCGACGATCGGTCGCTTCCATCGCCGTGCCGTCCGCCATCTTGAACAGCACGCACGCCGTTTCGTGGCGTTTGGTGTAAGCAGCGTCGGACAATTTGAAAACTGCGCGTGTAGTTTGAATGTGTCGAACGTGGACGTTCGTGAAGGAACAGTGTTTTGTCAAATATAGAACTAACGAGGTACTGTATTGTTAACTTCGATAACACTGAAATGCAGTGTAAACTATCTTAGAGATTAAAGTAGGAGTTTAATGTGTAAAGCGTGAGAAGTATATCACCGTGCCAGGTCCTGAAGTTTCGTTCGTGATTCGCAAAATGTCCGTCCTTAAACTTGGATGTAAGTATTTTATGAACAAATATATTTATAACGCGTGAAATATATTATCGAGAGAGACGTTATCGTTTATTTCTTCTATGTAATAATTGATAGATATGAGGGACGATTAAGGAGAGCTAATGGAATTGAAAATTAAAATGGCGGGAAACTGGTGGATAAAGGAAATGGACGCCATGATGGGTGAGTCTTCTTTAAAAAAAAAAATATTTATATTCAATTTGTGCAGATATCGATGCACGTAAGAGGAAAATGATTAAAATATTAACGTGCTTATGTCTAGATCATTTTTAATCATAAAATACAAATGACTTAAATTTTCCTTTTTTTGTGCACACTTTTATGAACTTTTACGCATTAATAAGTATCGTACACAATAAATTATAAAATGCTTCACATTGTCGGTAAAATACAAATATCAAAAAAGAACATACACATAATATAAAAATTATTTCTTGTCACTAGCTGATACATCCTTTTCGAGACCTTTTAAAAAACGAAGGTTATCGTTTATACTCCGATTATATTCGTCAATTTTAGTACGCATCGTTGTAACTTCCTCTTGCATGCATTTCACTTCCTCTTGCATTTTTTGCTTCAACATTGCCATTAATTCCTTATCCTACGTAAAAAAGTGAAAAGGAAGTATTTTATATTTTTCATTATTTCATTGTTTCATACATAATTGCGTTACCTGTTTGTAATAATATTCAGCTTCAAAGGCAATATCAACGTTTGATGTATTTTTTGTACTTGAATCGCTGCTTCGTCTTTTAAAGTATTTATAATTACTAAACGAAAGAAACAGTAAATTATTGTCAATTATTTGGTAAAAGAATAACATAACCAAGGACAGAAAAGACGCTTTGACAAATAGAGAAACCATTGAATGACAATACTTACCTGCTTGCTTCGCAAGACAAAGTTCGCAGGATATATCGAAACATTATTTTCGACGGTTCTAATAAAAGTCATTAATTTATTTAAAAAAATCGCTCGGGGAATGGAACTCAACAGAAATTTTGCAGCTTTCTGTCACGAACAGTAAAACATTTGAATACCGTCGAGATGGACGATTTTCACTAATATTACGTCGCCTCGCAATTAGTTTTACACAATAAACTTCATCGTTATAACTACTAGAAAATAACTGGCTCGCTGTGCTTAATCAAGTTATACTATTTTATATAGTATTTGTATATATATTTTGCCATAACAAAAGAAAGTACAGATGCGACGGACTACTAACAGTTACTAGTAGTAATATACATACAACAGTTTACATGATTAGAAAGATCAACATCGCGATTAGAAATTAGGAATATCGCACAGCGTAAAATATCTTATTCCTTATTCATTTCTGAGATTCTATTTTTATGGCGATTTATGGCTTCCTGATGGCGTTTGATTTGTTCTTCGTGGAAGCAGATCTCGTCGTGAAGATCTTCTTTCAGTTTTTGAAACTGTTTCTTTTGCTGGAATCAAAGGAGGCGTCAGTAGAAGATAATTGGGTAGAATTACACAGAGATCTACACAGTCGCATTTCAGAAAACCAAGTTAATTGGTAACAAAGACTGAACGCAACCAACCAAGTTATAGAAATACTGATCCTCATGGGCAGCTTCCATTTTCCCAAACGATCCACCAGCTGAACGGATCGCGCCGCCGCCGCCGCCTCCGTGACCAGCTCCAGATCCTGGTTCTCCGCTCATTCTTACTTGGCTGTAACATTGGCTCCATTAATATCGCAATAAGTATGACCGATGACTGTGGATTGCGGAAAAGAAACCTTGTACAACGGAGACAGTTCAAAATACACGTTGCGCGTTTATACCATTATTATATTTCGAACAGCTAAGCAATTGAATACAGAATGGTGCAATCCTTAATTGCAACTAGTGCAGTTAAAAGGGATCCAGTTAAATAGAAGGAATATAAATGCTTGTCCATAGCGATGGGGCCCATGACTGTTACATAATTCCGGTACACATACATAAAATTCGATAATGCTCTGCAAGTCGGTTATAATTCACGAAGAAAATATATCGTAATCGTACGGAAGAGTTATTCATCTCGCGCAGTCTGTTCTAAAGATAGAAAAGATATTACAATACAACGTACGTTACGTTTGATTTTACGTCGTCCAAAAACGAAGTGATAAAGCCGGGGTGAAGTTAAAGTACGCATAAAACGGAACCTGTAAAAATCTGCAGAGTTTGCGTTAATTATTGCACAGTGAACAGTCTGCTTTTTATACCTGAATGAAGCCATATTTCGTGTAAACGTAGCGATAACTCGTTGCATCGTTCCTGATGTGAAAATTTCGCAGTACAACAAGTAACACCGCAAATTCTAGTGGGAACCATATACTACTTGAAAAAGGAGATTACGTCGACCGCACTTATTCTGGCAAACGTTTCACGGGACGGCCGTCCCGGCGCTCGTCTGGCGGCAATATTAATTTAAGTTTTCACGGGGTTCGCGAACCTCTGTGTTTCGCCGCGACTTGGAGCGTGAAAATGTGGACAAAAACGATGGAAAAGGTGTTATTAAAATTGCACAATGCGTTTGAAACGAAGCGGCGCGTTACAGCGATTCCTAAATCGTGGAAAATGTACACAGAATACTGAAATTGAAATCTGATTTTAGTGGCGGAAATGTTTTTGGAAGAATTCGTCTGTTCCCATTGTTAACTTTGTTGCAGATCCCATAAACGAAATATCTTCCCAGATTATGAAAGATGGAAAACAGATGGAATACATTTACATTTCACTGTTAAATACTTATCTTAAGAACAAGAAAGGCATTTTGGGGCTAGAATAATGAAGGAAAATATTCGTTTCTGTTAGGGTTGTTGGGTCAAGTATCTTTGCAAATACTTTTTATAAACGCTACACCATATTTAACTTTTAACAGGAAAAACGAAAATGTACCACCTGTAATATTCAGCAGCTTGGCTCTCGATCAGGTGTTTCTTGATCTCCGATGTTTTCAATTCGTTGATCGCGGTCTGTTTCTGTAATTCTGCTCGTTCCAATTCGATGTTCAACATCCTCAGCTTTAATTCGTGTTCCCTTTGGGCCACCTGGAACATCCACATCGCTTTCTGAACGGACTCCTCCTGTTCTCCAATAAATCTACCCCTCTTTTCCTTCGAATTGGTCAACGATTCATCCTCGTCTAGAATTCAAAAAGTAGTACATAGTAGCAAAGTGTGAATAGTAGCACTCGTTTCTAATCACATTCGATGCTCTTTTTATATAAAGAATTATTGAAAATAATGTAGCGGAAAAACGATTCAATTCAATATATTATTGTATGGACAAAGTAGAATCAATTTGATAGTACCATTTTGAGTCACGGTGTCCATGGTGTTTTTCTTTTGCTCGGCTAGGTCTATTGGGCTATCGTTGGAAATCCGTGGTCGCTTTTTGGGCAAGATATTCGTCTTTTTCTTGAAAACTTCGTCCCGGCTAGCCTCCTCCTCGGTATTGCACTCATCGCTGTCCGGTTCGACTTTAATTTCGTTCACCGCTACCACTTCCGGTGCGGTGGCAGTCAGCTTGTCCAAGATTGACTGCAGGCTCGAACAGCTTTCTGCACTTTCTTGGCCGTTTTCGTCCGAGGGATCACCGTCCCCGTCGCTTTTTCTCGTTTTCTCTGTCAGCCTCCACACCTCGATAGAGAGGTTCGATGGGCGACACTTTGCTGCTTCTTCGGGGCCCAGACTTTTTACCTAATTGATATTATGCTAACGTTGTCGCCTGATCGTTTTGCGTGGAAAGGTCGAAGCATTTGTTTCAGCACGCTCTGCGTGACAATGGGGAAATACCTTTCCGACAGGAACGAAAAGATAATCCCCCTTTTGCAGATTGAAATTTCATAAAAGAATATAAACAGGTAAAAAGACGCGAGTAATGTCGGTATCGCTATTGCTGCAATTCTGGGTACTCGGTTATCGTTGTTATTCAACCTGCTTGCAACTGCAAGCTTGTATGGAAGTCTCGGGAATGAATTTCGGAACGAAACAGCGGGATTGTTCGTATATCATAATCCAGTTAGAACGTGCATTTAATTGTGCCGAGATTGCCAGCAGATATTAACAAAGTTAAAAGGTAACAATACGAAAACTAAAACACTTTATTACGCGCGCCTGATTGTTCGTTTATTTGTTAAGCGAAACCGTTCAGACGAAATATCAAATTTCATTCGACGGAGAGACTTGCCGGGAACCCTCGATCGATACGCAATCTCCGTTATCGATCGATTGAAACAAACGATACTAAGACAAAAAAAAAGAAATATATCGGTTAACCTTTTCAGCGAAAGTGTACATCTCCATTCTCGCCTGCGCCTTCATCCTCCTCCATTGTTCCCTCATCCTAGTGATGTCCCTGTCCGTGGAGAATCTTCCGCGGAAAGCGCAATAGATCTGTTGCCAGGCAAGGGTTTTCATCGCGGACGCCGCCGCGTCGATCCTTTTGTTCTCGATCGCGTTCACGTGGGCTTTGATCAACGAGAACAAAGCGTTCTTCTCCTCGGGGATCCAGTTCTGCGTCCTCTCCCGTTTCTTCAGCAACACCTTGGTCGCGCCGGAGGACATCCTCCGCGTTTCCTTACGCACACCTTCACGGATCGCCCCTCCGCGATAGATTTCGGGCCGTTGATCGCGCGAACGATCCGTATTAATCTCGACTTAATTGCCCTGCCACGACGCGCACGTCCGTCATTTGCTCGCGTCGCGATTAGGTAATGTTTCGCTCGTTCACTTGGTTAAGCGCTGATTTAGCACTGTCAATTGTTTCGTTTCGCGATGACACGCGTGTCTATAACGTGATCGAAAAGAACCGCATGTCTTCCACGCTTCCCTTTCACTGGATCCTATCGACGATCGAAATCGTGGGTCAGAGTATCGAACGGGGTTAGTTATCAATGTTAGGCTTCTTCCGCGTTACCGCGAGATTACGCAAAGATTCGAACGCCATCGGTTCTCTCCCCCTCGAGCTTTTCACTCCTCTTCGCACTGCAGTTTTCGAGCGACGTCGAACATACAATTATCGCGACGCAAACTACCCTCGATTTCGTGCAGACTGTTAACGTATTTCAATATCATCCGGACCAGGACTCCCTTCCTGTAGATATGTATAGAACGACCGATACTCGAAACCGTCCCTTGATTCTCGAAAACCTTCGCGAGCACAGGAACGAAGCTGTTCCAGCTTTTAGGCGACCACCGGTTCGTGCTCGTTTCTATTGTGTCGCGAATCGAAGGCAGAGTCACGATGATCGTGACAATACGTGTGACGGGTCGTTCAGCTAAATCGGAACTAAGGGACGGCTAAACGTCGGCCATTTTGGCACGGTACTAGCTAGGCGCTCGATATTAACAAATCCTCGATTCTCGGTTGGGGCGAGAGAAACGGCGGAGTCGAGTGCGACCGTGGCCAGGAGAGACAGAAATGAGGGCTTCGGTTGGGGGGCGAGGGTGAACGAAAAGGGTGAACGGAGATAGACGAAGAAACGTTCCAACGTTTCCGCGCAACGCAAACATTGTTTCGTTTCGTTTCGTTTCGTTTCGTTTCGACGATCCGTCGTGAAAATTATATCGTGCCCCGTCCAATATTTCCGTCGTTTTATTGGTATTACGGGCGGCTTTCGGTGCCGTCGATAACCGTCGTCCCTTCGTTTTACCCCTTTGGCGAGAGCGCCCCTTGCACGCTTGTCCAACGATCATACGCGATCTATCGGTTCCTGTAAGAGAAATCGCTCGATGTCTGTGCCATTATCGGAATTGCATTTATTTGTTGTTAGCGTCGTGACATCAATTAGCATGCTTATCGCCATTGTAGCACGGTAATTATTGGCGCCGAATCGACTGTTAATGCATGTAATGTACAGGCTATTGATGTGCGATATAAATAATGGAATAAGAATGCAAATAGGCCGGTGAATTATTGAATGATTCATGTTTCCGCGTTGTTAATGTTGCACAGCGTTCTATCGTTTGCGTAATAAAGGACAGCAATTTTAGGAGGATTTTGTTTCACCGTCGTTCGACTTTCCACTTTTCCACATTTTTCCGCGGCGGGGAAATTAAAGATCGAGAATTTGAATTGTGTCGGTGACCAGGGGTGGGGGAGGAAGGGGAGGGGGGGACTTGTTAGATCGCGACTTTAATTGGATTCGCAAGTTTAGTTTAAGGGATGGTAAGTTGATTGGCCGAGGAAATGAGATTTGGGTTTACCTTAAAGTTTGTATTGCTTCGCAGAAATTTAATACATTTTTATGGACAAAGTTTCGAGTGGAATTGTAAAACTACCGGATACACGTAATTCAGCCAAGTCGCGCTAACGCGTCCTTTTTATTTTATTTACATTTTAATAGTTCATCGCATAGCGGAGTAACAACTTGGAGGCACCGCTTTGCATAATTTTCTTTACGCCGGTAACGCAGTTTATGTCATGAAAAAATGCGTGATGCTTGAATCGTTGATTTATTTGGAGAAATGTTCGATAAATAAATTTTCCTGCCATTACGAATTTTACGGAAATGTAAAATGTGCTCCACGTATACGTGTATTTAATATATCCGACGAACAGACTGATGGATCAAACGAATTGTTAATAAGAGCACTTCGATATCTGTCCGTCGCTTCTCTTTTTCTATTTAAATGCGTAAACAGCAGCGTGTCTGGTCCGCGTGTGTAAATAAATAAACCGTGACTCGGCTTCATTAAATACACGAATGTGCACGTTAACCTATCATTTTCAGGCTTACTCTGTGCAACGTCATATTCGTCATAAATTTATTCGACAACGCCGCCGAACAAACAAACGCTGAGTAATATTCGGAATTTCTTGATCGGTGTCGGTTAACGATTTAAATCATTTGAATTAAAAAGGTATCGAAGATTATTAGACAGGAATAAAAAAAAAACAATCCCGTTCCCTCTGATAATATTATTAATGAAAAAGTTATCGTCAACAAAAATATATACGTTTCCCAAACATTATCTCTACACCACTACTATCAATTCCTAAATAATTAGGGCCATGTCACTTCACCACACTTTCGCGTGCAAAAAGAAACCAGTTGTTTCCGAACAGCCAATTGGCAAACACCGTCCAGTGCACCTTTAATCGTACACCACAGACGAAAGTAAAACCAATCTGCGTACAATCTGAAGCAAATCGTTCCTCGATAACAATCTACCACTAAATACCACGTGCCCCTTTAATTTTACACCACAGACGAACGCTCCTCGATCCCCGATAGAATGCGCGTTAATGTAAATGCATCTTCTTCGCGTAATCCCTCCGCCATTTAAACCACTACGTTCGTCACACCGTGGTTTAGTTGTGTAACGGCCTCCAGTTGCATATAAGCCACGCGAACAGCTCGTCCTCCGCAAAACCGTTCTGCGGTGACCAAGGTTTGCCTCTAGTTACCATCGCACAGTGAATCTAGTCGTCGCAGTCCCGTCCACGAACGGAATCGCCATAGTCAGACGGAACGCGCGATACCAATTCGATCCAGTGCATCATCGAAGCCACCGTAAAGATCTGAATAAAAATCTGGGCCAAAGCGTCGTCGATGAATCTCGAAACTTTCGCCGTGAAAGCTCGGCGAGGGACTGCAACTGTAACGCGAGATTAATGGATCGTTGTACGTGTTTCTCTAACAAGGAGCTTCATCTGCGCGAGGACCTTATGTAACGGCGGTTGCGTGTCGCTCGAAGGATCCTCGGAATTTTCTATTAGAGTTGTCCGATTGAAGATAACCGAAGTTGTTGGAGAATTGGTTTCGCAACCTGGATTCTGGGCGCATGTTATCTCGGTTGTAACGAGTATCTCGTTTCTTTGGCAGGAACAGTTATTGTGACGGAACAAGGTTGGTTTGAAACATTTCGTTACGTTGTTTGATATGAATTAGCAAATTGAACGAGCAAACGAGATAAAAGGACAGCGGATGGTCGAATACTTAGATGTTATTGGGATAGCAGTGTTTGCAACGGTTGATTCGCGAGTGGTTGTATTGCTGTTTAGCATGTTGCGAATCTCTTTGTCGCGGTGGTTTATGGAGACGATCTTCCGCGAAACAGTTAGCGCAAGTATTGTTGCGATAACTATGCGAAATCAGAAGGAATATAGGAAATTGGAATCTTCAATCTTCCCGTGAGAATGAAAGGGAAACTGTGCAATCGATCATGTTACATTTAAAATTAAAATACCAATTTTCTCTACAATTCAAAAAGTTCCCACAAAAGATTTTAGATTTTATTGAACCTCTTTAAAAAATCTGCCAGCGTAAAGACTTTCGTAAAACGTACATCGTAACCAAAAAAGTGATAGAGAGTATGCAGTGACTGGCTCGTTTGTTGATTCATTCTTCGAATCGATATTTATGCAGTGACAATCGGGAACGAAGTGCGTACGAGGATCGTTTAGCGTTCAGGGATATTTTTCCAGGTCTTGCGGTTTCGTGCAGATAGATGCATAGGTAACACTAGCGGTACTGTCGCTTTTCGAAAGAAGGTGGTACTCTTGGAGAAGGGGATCGTCGATATTTTTTCCACTTCGAAGGTTTGCGGTTCAATGAACGTATGTAGGTCTCGCGAGAAATTGACACTGTATCAACTTTCTTTTAGGACGATGCATCGAAACAGTTTCATCGATGTTCGCTTATACTGTCAATGAGAATCGTTCGATATCTCTAGATTATAATTCGTTCAGGTGATAAACAATTTCGCGTGCAACTTTACGAACGAAACATATTTATCAAATGCATTCGTTACGAAAGTTTCTAACCGCAGGGAAAACAAATTATTTACAATTGCAGCAGGAACGTAGTAAATCGTTCGAAACGAAATATTCAAGAGATATATTGCAGTTTCATAGATTCTGGTCTTTCGAGTCTTATCTGTTTTCTTCCCTGTGGATGGATTTTCCTTTCGCACGGTTCACTTTGTCACGCAGAATATTGTACGAGAATGTGGCCCAGGGTCACAGTTATTGAATATTTCCAAGATACGAGCAATTCTTTTGAACTTGTTCGGATAATTCGCGTCGTTCTCGGATTAATCGCGTAGTGACTTACATAAACAGTACCATTATGCTTCTGGGCTGAATATGGTGACACACAAACCGGACCTGTACTTTACATAATCACAGTTGACCTACAGGCACACGATCGAGACGGTATTGGTGAAAGGGTTCTAATCACCACCGTAACGAGAATTCTCGGATCATTGTGAACTCATTACGTTTACGACGAAAGGAATGGCTGCGACCATTGTTCATGCGAATGAATTACCACGTGCGCGCCGCATAATTGGATAATCGCTTTCGAAATTTTCTAAACAGCGATACACCCACTCTGATTCCCGAGGCAATACTGCACGTAACGTTTACCTGATTCAATTTCACCCTTTCATTTCTCCTAAGAAGAGAATACATTGCAGCACAAAATTGTGCCTGCATCTATTTTCGTTCAACGAAAATTATCACACAGTTTGAATAATTTCGCCTGGAACGAACTTCTGCTTTTTGCAATACAATTACAATAATTGTACAATACAGAATTGCAAGTTCTACAGAATGTGCGGTGACACTTCGATGAAGAGAAAAGTCAAGTAAAAGATCACCGTGACGAACTCCTTGAAGTGTTGCGAGCACCTATTATTATTCTTGTTACTAACGGAAGCTTGGTTATTACGCTTCCAAGAGGGAGGAAAAAAAAGTCCTAGTTCATAAGCAGGAAGGAAGAAGTAGCGCCGGTTCTAGAGTGCACCAAACTTTTCCAGATGAAACGCAGCGTGAATTATCCAACGCTGCAAACAAACCTACAGAAGGATTTATGTCTGACTTGGCGGAACATTTCTTACACGGTGCAGAAAAAACGCAACGGCAACAGCCTACGTACAATATTCGGACTGGGGCACACGGAATTTATTCAATTGTTGAACGGAGGTATACATTTCTCGTGAACTCCTGCAAGAAACGAGCTTAGTGGGAGTGCACGCGAAAATCAATATCAGCGACGAAGGATTAATTTCGTATTTTATTTTTAGTAAATGGTATAGTTAATTCCGGAATGTTGATGGCTATTATGGGACCAAGGTAACGCTCGCCAATTTTTCCCGACCCCGGAGTACTAAGCAAATTGCACACAATGAAATTGCTCTGAAAAGGAAACGAAAGTTTTAATTTAACCTTGTTTAAATAATTCGAATATATATATATATATAGAGGGAATAAATTAGTTAAAATTGTTCTTAAATTATTATAAAAATACTGAGACAATAACTATCGTGGCAAAATGATAAAACCAACGAAATTATCCAGCAGTGTTGTCTTTCTGTCCTTTTCAAGTTCCAAGATTCATATCGGCGAATATTTTACTGTACACTGTATTTACACGAAAGACGGCCCCGCTTAACGTTTCCGGATTAAGATTTTTACCGTTCGGCTTTCCTCTTTTTATCCAGGATCCCCGGAACAGTTTGCTGATGCGTTTAATATTACAGTCTGCCCGGGATAGCAGAGATAAAATTGGACGTCCCGAGCGTGGCTCGCGAAAATTACGAGTGCTTAGTATTCTGGGGTTAATTGTTTCCAGGGCGGGGGCAGGAAGAAAGTTTTTCCTGTACTGAAAGGACATTTGGTATTTTGCAGCGGCGCCGGGAAAACTACATTGCTCGCGACGATCAGCCGTCGCGTGAAAGGTTCATACATCTTGCATTTTTTTTTTGCTTTTATTCAACAAACCAATCACTGTCGAGGTAGAAGAAAGAAAAATGTTATCGAAGAATTATTTTCAATGCAGTCGTTTCGAACGAGCTTTGCTCGCGATTGAATGAAGTTAACTGTTCGAAATAATATCCGGAGCAGGTCTCGATGCATTTCGGAACAGTTGTCATTATTTGCGAACGGCGGTTTCGTGGAATAAAAACTGAAATTTATTCGCCTAAGTGCTGGCTAGAATAACGTAATTTCAAACTTGTTACTTTCTGCACCATTTCTCTACATTTGTCACTCGTATGCTTTTTTCCAAACGAGAAAACGGAACGGTCGATGCTTGACCAGTGAATTTTATATATCGATAGGTGAAGCGACAGGTGACGTTCTGTTAAACGGAAAGCCTATCGATACCGGTCAAATGATAAGGATATCAGGATTCGTTCCACAAACGGATCTGGCGGTCGATTCGTTGACAGTCCAGGAGCACATGGAATTCATGGTTGGTCCAAATTCAATACTATAATTAAACTTGCCATTATTCGTCATTTCTTGCGAATTTAATTAATACATTGCGAATATATATTATGCATTTAAATGTAATTGCAGCTGATTGGGAGGGATCTTTTCGCGTGCAATTTTTGCAATCATTATACACGTTAATATTTTAATTTCCTTACCTTTTACGTTATCATTTGATATTTGTTCTCCCCAAAGCGATAACATTTTTTCGGGAAATGTGAGAACGGTGGAACTGTAATTGGCTCGTGGTATATTTAATTACTAACGACCAACGTAACTCATTCTTCATTGATCGTTTGGAAAAACGTGGTCGGATGATAGAAAGTCTGTGGACGTATATGAGACACTCGACAACATTTGCCGCTTTGCATAATTGCCTCTTATCCCTGACCACCTTTGCAATTTTATGCTTGAGATCGATATGTCATTGATAGTGCGTAGAATCTATCTGCAGAATCCTGTATCTATAGAATCTGTAGAACTCGCGCGGTATCAATCACATAGTAGATCGCGATGCATATTATGCAATAGTACAAAGTTGCACGGCCGTGATATATGATCTGTTGAATCAAACTGAACTCAAGGAATGAAACATTGATTCTCTGTTTATTCTTGGATAATATTTGTAGAACGTGATTCATTGCTGCTTGCCATTTAAATAATACATTTTCTTATTATTTTTATAGTATTTAATATTTCAAGACTTTATTGCAATTTTCAATAGTGTGTATATGATTTTTTGCAAAGATATATATAGCTGTATATTTTTACACAGCATACGAAATTCGTGGAAGTTCGCGTGCTGGCACGAAATACACAAAAATCGAGCAATGTTTCTTTTAAATATCGCTGCCAACAAGTAATACAATCATTATCAAAACTGTGCGCAATTATTCGCATTTTGAAGCGAACAAAAGCGGACAGATCTTAATTTATATCAAACGAGGTATATTAATAAAACTGTTCTTTCGCTCTTCCAAACTGCTTAAAATTGTACGGGTAAAAATGTCGAGAATCGAATACCACTTTTCACTTCTCGGCCGAAGAACGCGTCTCGAAGGGCTCATTTTACGTTTCGTTAAGCAGAATGCAGCATAACGTTATGCCAAACTTTTCAAGCCCCCTTCGCCAATGCTCATCGAGCCGTCAGCCGATTCGTTTAACGTTCAAGAATGATTGGTTCTCAAGCCCATTAAAACTTGGTGATTGTTCTCGTTCGATCCCAGGCGTGCATGAAAATGGACAGAAGGCTGCGGGCCAACGTCAGACGGCAGCGTATAATAACATTGCTGGCGGAACTCGGTCTTGGAAAATGTGTCAGCTCGAAACTCGCTGCTTTGTCCGGCGGCGAGAGGAAAAGGGTCACCCTGGCTGTGCAAGTAAGCTCTTGAAACGTGCCATCGCCGAGAACTCTGTTTAATCTCCGTCGATCTTACAGTCAACCGGTAAACAAATAATTTACGAACGAGCGTGTAGCGATTGTCGATATCAACGGTTTAGAGCTGGATAACGCAAAGCGAATCCCACTCGTACATTCGATTCCGGCGACAAATTTTTTTTTCTAACACACCCCTTGTTTGGCTCTCTTGCAAAATTTCCCAACACGTCGAGACAGTTCCCTCGTCGCACGATTCACGCGGACGCTGGCTTACAATTTTCTTAATACGAAATACACATAGGGTAGACAATTTTTCTAGCTACTCACCGAACCGAGCATTCTCTTTTGCGACGAGCCCACCACGGGGTTGGACAGTTATGGGGCGTTGACGGTGGTGAGGACGCTCAGGGAGGTTGCTGCCAGCGGAAGAATAGTCGTTTGTTCGTTGCACCAGCCCGCTTCCGGCTTGCTGGAGATCTTTCACGAGGTTCTTTTACTCTCTGGCGGCAGGGCCGCTTTCCAGGGCTCGTCCTTCGACGCCACGAGATTCTTCGATAGGTTCGAACAGTTATTCTATCGATGTTCCGTTCGTTTATGCGTTTCTATCATTCGTAAGTACGTTTATTAACAAAAAAAACAAGGAAATAGAGAGATACGTCATGTTTTATTTCATTTGAATGATTTCGTTAGCTCTTCGAATTTTATGAGTTTCTTTTTTCTTTTATTAATTGTATGGTTATACCTGGATGACACGATCGTTTATTAATAACATTTAGACATTTTGATGTACATAGGATTGGCCTTCTTTTTCGTTGAATATTTTCTGCATCCATTTAAACAGAATCTAAATTGCATACTTTTTCTACGCGGCATTCTGTTTACTCTTCCTTTAAATTACAACTTAGCTTACAACTTAGCTCTGTTACTACGTGAAACAATTTTCCAAAAGGATCCAACTTTCAGCTTGAATCTCCATTGTCCTCAAACCTTCAACAGCGCAGAATTCTACGTCTCTCAGTTGTCCATCGATCGTGGCAAGGAGGTGGAAAGTTATCGAAAGGTAATTCGCGCATTCAACAGAAAACAGAGAAACCAATTCGCGTACAAAGACGTACAGGCAAAATGCTGCCACGTGAACAAAAATTCGGCACAGCGTCAGCACGGAAATAATTGTTGCTCTATTTTAACCGAAGCACCACCTCCCGCTATACTTTATTCCATTCACTTGATCGTATTATTTCAATAACGCCGTTGTGTTGTCGCGACATTTCTCAGATAAACTGGATCTGCGACGAATACGAGCAATCGAAATACGGTCAAAGGGTATCCAAGCTCATCGAGTACTCTTACTCGTCCAACTCAGGCTCCGACGAGCTACCCTTAATATTCTCGGACGCCCCTCTGTCGCCGAAAGGTTTCAAACAGGCCCGAACATTGACGCAGCTTCGTTGGCTCACATGGCGTTCGTACGTCGATTGGAAACGGAACTCCGCCTCTCACATCTTGCGATTCATAACGTACATGGTGAGACATCGGCCGTGTTTCACGGTGCTTCCCCTTTGAACGTGTTAAGCCTGTCCTTCATTGCATTTTCTTTCTTACTTTCCTTCTTTTACGCCAAAATCCTCGCTGCCTGGCTGTACTTTAATAACCTCCGGATCGTTGAATCGTTGCTTAATTTGTGCGACTTTTTTCCCTTTCTTTTCTATCGTGGATTATATACTTTGGCGCGGTGAAATTGGTCCCTCGGAGCAGCAGCGATTCGAATAGAAATGATCGCGTTTGCCCGATGATTTTCTTAAGGGATGATTAAAGGTTCTTTTTCGACGATTGCTCCTCAAGTTTAGTTCGAAAGTTTCGCTGGATTCAAATTGGACGTCTCCGCCTTTGCATTTGGAACGCTGGAAACTTTATTAATGCCTCCTTTGCTTATTACTGTCCCCGCGAGGTCATCGCCGCGGCTTTTATTAACTTTGCTCCACGAGCGATCCGGGTTTTTCGAATTGATCCGCGGCACGGTGCATCTGACGGTTCTATTAACGTTTTCGCAGCTTCGACTTTTTCGACGATTCTATCGTCGAACATCCTCGCATTTATCATTCGTTTCTAACAATTTTCGCGTAAATAACATTCGGTTAACGGAAAACTCACCGAGCCGAAACTCGGTCCTCGACGTTTAAGATGTCCAACCATCGACATACCTGTGTTTGAAGTTCATAGGGTTATTGATAGCGTCGCCTTACATGAACATCACAGGGCAGTTGATGAATCAAGGTGGTATACAGAACATGCAGGGCCTTCTGTACCTGGTGGTCGTCGAGACTGTGTTCACGTTTAATTATGCCGTTTTCTACACATTCCCGCAAGAACTGCCGCTCCTGCTGCGCGACATCGCCAGTGGACTTTACGGACCGACGCCATATTACCTTAGCAAGGTTATCGTTCTGGTGAGAAGCACTAATATTCTCCAATACTATATCTACATCAGTGTATTTTGCATTTTTCTTGTAAATTACATAAATCCTGTAACGTGCATACGTTTCCCTCGAGGAATCAAGAAGAAGAAAAGAAATCATTGCTGGGGATATGAATATTAGAAAGACGAATGCAATATTTATTTTTATATGTTGGATTAGTTATCGTTTGATGTTGTCATAAAATAATATCGAAATTCCTGTCGCCATTGATATCAGAGAGATTTTAGGATATTACGCGCTCTATTACTCTGTTGAACGTTCGTCAAATTCAATTTCCAATTTCAATACACGAACATCGTGGATCACGTGGACATTTCCAGATACCCGGGGCGATAATACAGCCATTGTTGTACTCCGCCTTTATATTCACGATCACGGGGCTGAGGGGTGGATTTTTAGGATTCGTTTACTTCGCACTGCCGGTAATAGTCTGCGCTATTTCAGCGTCTGCCCTAGGTGAGCATTATTTTAGTAACAATCGGTAAGGACCGAACGGAATGTCGAAGGGGAAACTATTCAATTTCTCTTTCGTTACAAAAAATTAGTTACTTATTATCCGTTTTTTATTATCAAGAAGCGCTGAAGCGTGTTTGAATACGCGTTTCTCTTAAACACGATAAAGCCTGTCGAATCAATTCACAAGATTGCCAATATTTTTTGTATACAGGTTGCTTCTTATCGGCGTCGTTCAAATCAGTGGACACCGCCTCCTTATTTTCCGTGCCGATAGATTTCTTCGGTCTGATGTTCTGCGGGATCTACCTGCATCTCGGGTGAGGAAAACCAATTACGATAGCATTTAAATGCACGGTAATTCGCAGTATAAAGCGCAACGAAATGCGCAGCGATTTGCGCACCAATTATCGTATCGTTTTATACCATTTTTAATTGGTAATGGAAGCAGGATCGAGTCGAGCGGAAAATCAATTAAAGTCCGTACGCACGCTAGACAATTGCACCAAAACGGATCGATTTAATTGAAGCGAAAATAAAGCAACGGTGTTCCGACGTATTAACGGAATTTAAACAGGTTCGGAATTTTTTCAGACATTTGGCGCCAGGTATCTCGTGGCTGAAATTTCTCTCTCAATTTTATTACGGTCTCGAGGCTGTTTCGTTGACGCAATGGCTTCTAGTCGACCACATAAGTACGTCGTCGTTTTTCATAATCGAAATAACGAAAGGATTGAAATAACGAAACGGTGTAATCAACGTTATTTATTTCACTGCTTATACATGTACAATTTTTCGTGTCCAAAGACTGTTCCCCGGACCCGGAGGAGCCATGCATCTCCACTGGATTGGGCGTCCTCGAGAAATACGGCTACTTACCTAGCCACTACACCACGGACATAATAGGTCTCCTGGCCATCTTCGTGGCCAGTCATTTGGGTGGCTTTCTGGTAATTAAGTACAGAAGTCGCAAACAGCCCGTCTATTAAATTCTTTCGTTAATCCTTAATTACGACATCGTGCCAATTTATCAACAGTTAATTTTATTATTCGTCAAACGTGCGCAAACATTTGATGATACACCGTAGTTAAATTAACTTTTAAATCTGCTATTAACAAGTGGTTCAAAAAATCAGCGGTCGATTTATTATACTCGTTCTCGTTTAATAAAGGATGTACTGCTTCTCAATGTTAATATCTCGGTGAGATATTTGTCAAATTGTTAATAAATAGGTACCGTTTGTAGCGGGTGCGTTACGTCCAGTGTGTGAATGTACTTTACATTGTACGATGGCTGTTGATGATAAGGAAACAGCGTCGAAATAATATAAATGTGGTTACAAATTATTATGTGACATGTGTCATGTGATTGTTATTTACAACATCGTTTGCACTTTTCGTTTCCTCTTCAAACCAAAGTATCCAGCCAGGCCCATCGCGATTGTTAACATCGCGAGGCCGGTCATGTCCCGAATAAAATTCGTCTCCTCGAATCCGTACTCTGACAGAACGTCCCTTCCATTTCTTAAACAGGGCAGACCGCTAGACCTTTGACAATCTGAAAACATTCCACGGCATTCAAGTGTTAATTAATTGCACCGAAATTTTCATAACGGCATAGGCATTATTCTACATTACGATAATTGAAATGTCTGTCGATCTTTTCTAGAAATAAAACAATTATTATTATTTCAAAAAAAGTTCGCATTAGGCAAATGAAAATCGACACTGTCGTTAACACTATCGGTTGCCCTCCTTTTACTTGTATTTGAGTAAAAATATCTTCCACGGTGCAGCAGAATTAAATGTTGTTTTACCACGGAATCGCGGAAATCGCGTCTGCACGATAATTAAAATTGAATCAATTTCTGAATCGGGACACGCATTAAACTATAGAGAGTTCGGAATAACTTGAGCATCCCTGACTCGAGTCTCTGCAAGAATATATGTATTGCAGGCGTTTCTGCATATTTCACGGCGATTTTGTAGATTTTCGAGAGTTCGCGGGACGTTGGTGTAATTTATTCAACGGCGCAATGCACTTACCGATGTCGTCTATTCGTGACCAATAAATTATGGATATGGCTTCGTTCAAGTAGAAGAATATCGAGAAATATTTAAAGCTTGTCAGGTACGCTGGCAGCGACCTGAAAACATCGAGCAAACGTTACCCTGACAGTCTGGCATCAGGCTGGAAAAAGTTACGCTCGTTTCTCCGCCATCGATATTAATTTAAATATTCATCTCCATTCGCGATCATTTTCTCCGTTCCTACATCCTTCGCGATTCGTTCCAATATATTCCTACCACTTCGAACAAAATTCTCTCCGGTTTTAATTAATGTTAACCCTTTAAATGCCTACCGCCTTATCGAATTGACGTTTTCGTTTAAATATTTTGAAGGCGAAGCAAATATTTAAGAATCAATTATTGGTTGAATTATTTTATTACAAGATTGATAATCGTTATTTCGTATTGGACACGCAGAGACATTAATTACTTTATTGGAGTCAATAAAACGATTAATTTCTATGGCTTGAGCCCTGTTGTCGTCGTTAATTGCTTCCTAATTTCGGTCCGTCATACCTGAGGTTGTAAAACATCCCAGCGGTCAGTAGAAACGTCATATCTATGGGCACCATGATCGATGTAGCTACGTCGACGTCGTCTATCAGAATCGAGATCATTAAACCGTACGCTATGCCGCAAGTGGCGGCTGCGGACGTAGCAAGACAGTACAATGAAAAATTGAGCAAATCGATTTCGGTGGTCAGCACGAAATACATAATTATTGCGAATATCAGCGCCTTCAGAATGGATTTCAATACCTGGAAAACGTAAAATTCCGTGTTTTCGTCGAGTAACGACATTTTCGCGACAGAAGCCAACTACGAACAGCATTCAATCCACCGGCAATTAATTGGCAAGTCGCCTTGCTCTTCGAGTTCAATTACGTATGCGAGCGAGTGAATAAGAAATTCAGTAGGGAATTGAAGTGTTACCAATCCGAGGAACGTGGCGACGTAGTAAGGCCCGCTCCCGTAAACCCCGTTCTCGCGTAGATAAATCGACAGTTGGCTCGGAAATTCGTAGATCACCGAATAGATGACCGTGAAGGAAATTTCAGCGCTCATCATGTACAAAGCGCCCCTCGTATTCTGTACGCCCTTCTGCGTTCGCGGGTCGATTCCCGTGTAAAAGATGGCCACCAACGTCATAGAGATCTGCGTGCAATTAAAATGCAAATTATCCACATTTCGACAAAATTACAATTCCCATCCTGGTCGCTTCTCTCTTATTCGCGGAACGTTTCGTTCGTAACGTTTCGCCAAGCAATTTTTTTATACTAGGAGAACCATAGACATTTGAGTGCCGATTTTCTTACTTTCGATTTGTCGAATTTTCGTGAGAAAATAAATTAGCAGCGAATTTATCGTTTCATGGATTACCATTCCGTTAATTCCTTCATTCCCTTTACATAAAAACCTTCTTTGCAATATTATCTGTTGTCTTTGAATTATCGTTATGTAAAATAGAAAGGCTGAAACAAAAGTTTGCCTGTCTTGATTAACTTACGAAGTAGGAAAGCCACGGAATCCAATTATCGAACAGCCCCCTTCGATTTTGAACGCACATCCTCCACATTAACCAGTAAAATTGCGCGAGGCAATTGGCCTTTCTGAAAGTAAATATTATGAAAGAAATAAGAATTCGTATTGTACGATAGATTTTCGATTACCTTTGCGGATTGATTTCGAGTGTCCTGCCGTACGTTATTTCCGGAAGCCTCGAGAGGGATGATTGCGAAAATAGACGACATATCGTATCGATATGTTCTGCGGGCGCACTGTCCTCGCAATCAACATTTCTTTGCGATATAATTTTTATGTAGTACTCGGACTCGTCAAACCCGACTGGACATTTGTAGCCTAGACTAGGGAATGTACGGAATTGGAAAATCAACCATTGCAACGAAAGAGATTTTATTTGTTAAACGAGTACGGTTCTAAGTTAATTGTATTTCAAATTAATCGAGTATGAAATCCTTTACGGACAGTCCTATATTTATAATAGAAAATACTTTTTTAAATTAGAGTTACCAACGGTAGCTTGCATATTTACTTAGAAAAGAATTTCGTAGCGTCTCCCAGACTTCCAGAATAAGTTGCTCTGCCATCAGACAATAGTAGCACGTGAGTGAAGAGACTATAGATATCCATGCCTGGTTGATGAATTGTACAAAAGACTATGGTATCGAAGTTTATTGTTACAGATCTCAGCGTCTGTACTACTTGCATCGAAGAAAACGTGTCCAAACCTGATTAAGAAATATTTCGTACTTGCGATAATCGAACTATTCGATAAGCAGCGCTTTGGAGTCAAAATAATTTTCAACGAATCTGAATAGCCGTAGAATATAATAAAGAGAATAGAATTTTCAAGCTTATTCTTTATTTGTATGGCGAATAAATATTTAAACCATCCAAACGATTCTCTTGCACGAATTTTTTAAATATCTTTTTTATATATGATTTTCAATTTCCTCTTACCCGTAGTCGGTTCATCGAGAAACAGTAACTTCGGCTTTGTTATTAGTTCACTGGCCAAGGATAATCGTTTCCTCTGTCCACCGGATAATTTCGATATCGGTACATTTTTACAATCGAACAGGCCGAGTTCCATTAATAATCTCACGGACAAAAGTGTTCTCTCTGTTCTATTGGCGTCCGTTTTCAACGCGCACTAATTGCAGGTAAATCAATGAGCAATGATAGCGATAATATTAGCAATAAAAGGAACGGCAATCGTATAAACGAGATAATCGTATTCCTGGTGCAATTTTCATTGCGCGATATTAGAGAAAGATTGAGATAAGCCAGAAATTTTACCGGCGAACGATCTAAATAATCAAATTGTTGTTGTCAATTAAGTTACCGTGAATGATAAATGCTCGTCCACTGTGAGCGAACCCGGCAAAACATCAGTCTGGGGTAAATAGCTGGATATTTTTGCTATGCTATCCCGTGAGAACGTTCGCCCGTTTATATTCACTGATCCAGCTGTCGGCGCGATCCTTCCACCTATGGTGGCCATAAATGTCGTTTTTCCGGCTCCGCTGAAACAATACACTCGTTCTGCTTTCCTTTTGCATCGTACTATCGTAAATGAATAAATTCTGTCAACCGATACACCGTGCCGATTGTCCCTTCGGTTCGACGGAAAAAATCGTCTCAGATCTATAGATCATTATTGTGTACCTAGGTCCCATTACGGCGATCAAACTTCCAGTCACTGCATGACCGGACACTGCAAATTGTAACATTAACCGCCGTTAAATTAACCAATCGCAATGGAATTTTCGCGCTTCGCGAAACTCATGCAATTTCCACCGTCTCCCTTTCATAGATTTTTGCACGTATCGCATATTTGTAATAAACGTCACCTCCTTTCAGAATGGTCGTCGATTCGTCGTCACACCTTCCCCGAAACTTTCTACGCACCGTTTGAAAATATCCTCGTTTCCGTGGCACATTGACCGTTAAATTCTTCCAAACGATCGCGATCTTCTCGTCCTCGAGTTCGTTGAACATCACCATTTCGCGTGGGTCTCGTGGTAACTGCTCTGTCACACGACGACGACGTTTGGAAAATGGCCCAGGGCCGATTTGTGTTTCGCTGTGTCGCTTATCATTGTTATCTAAAGTATGTATCTTGCAACAAAGAACGCGCTTTATCTCGTTGCACTTCCCTAAATAGAGAATAATCGTATCCCCGTGTACACAGAGAAAATAAGGGACTAGTCAAGAGATTGCACTCTCCATAGCGCATTCTTGTTCCTACTGTTCTTCTTCTTCTTCTGGCAATTATTTGTACGGACTGAGGTCTAAGATACGTGCGTTTTACGATGGAAAATCCCTGGTGAATTTCAGCGAGTGGAATAGTGTACGGTGGTGGTTGTTATCGAGGAGAAAAGCAAAGTTGTAAAAGTTGTTATGGCGTTGACTCATTTGCGTAGCTCGTTCATTGTGCGTTTCTACTATGATTTGCTCATGGAACGACTTTATAATGCTAACGTTAATACAACGCTGTCGTTATAAAATTTAATATGATCATTCCGATCCAGTATTTAATATGATTTATATTGTGTACGAGAACTGTGTTCATTTTGTAAGTATTATCATTGACAGTGTTGTGAGAACTTTGGCTAATAGTTAGAAATGATTTATTGCCGTGCTAATTTGTCGTAATTTCACGATAAGAGAAAATACGACGCGGCAGTAAGAATAACGGAATGTTCCCGTGGTCGCGGATGGAATGGAGAATGGTTTCATCATTTCCTGTGTAATTCTATTAAATAGCATAATCGTGAGTCGCATACGTGCCATCAAGAATATATCGATGAACAATCAGCGATGGTCAAACTGATGCCCGTGGAATTCCATTTTTTCTCTCATTTTAATTTTTCTACAAATCCATCGCTTCAATTTTGTCCTCGATTTTATTTCGCCGAAAATTCCTTTGGTTCGATTTTGTCTTTTACTTATATATTCGTCGAACGTCTACTGATAATAATAAAATTCCTCTAATTAATAAATATGTTTCGAAATAAAATGCAGGTTTCTTAACAATGCCAAATAATTTATTAAAAAGTCCCAACATGGTACACTATCTCCTTATACTATGTTTATTACTCAACACCATCGTTACGTTCGTTACAATTGCCAGCGAATTACCGTTTCTTATTATCAAATTATAATATTCGTTCCATAATTGACTTGTATCGCAAGATACAGATACAGAAGCAATATCATCCGCTTGCATGCCTCAAATATTAACCATCATTCAATATTCATTATCAATACCGCAGTCACGAGACACATTGTTAAACAGTGGCGTGCATAATAATTATTTAATGCTAGAAATCGAAATGTTATCGTGACTTCGACGAACGAGCAGTATGAGAAACATTGTTCCAAAGATTTCTGGTACGGTGAACACATGAAAGGGAATGTCGAGACACCGGTGTGTCACTTACGTACGAACAATTGCACGCGCAATGACTATGGAATCGCGAATGAACGATCGAAGACACATGGTTTCCTCGTGCAAGGAATTGTCGCTCGTGATCGACGCGAAATCGATTCTGAACCGCAGGTGAATTCTCCTTCGCGAGGTTACCCTTAATATAACACGCAATGGCGTCTCTTAATAATATACATTTTTATAAAAATTAAAATTTTGTTCGTCCTTAGATATTTCTATTTAGAAATTCGCACCTCGTGCTTCGTGAACGACGATGAATTATTTGCGTCTTGCCTCGTATGGAATTACTTTCATTTCTCTTATTGCTATCGTTACGATTATTACGATTATTTGTTATTCACGACTTTGGAAATGCAGCACTGAGCGTAAATTTGAAATGAAAATGACGAGCGACAGGGAAGTTCTAAATTACCCGAACCTTTATATCATTGCTTTAGAACAGTTTGGAATATTATTAGGCGAACGGATGCAAAGAGCAAAGGAATTGCTTCTAGCGCGAATCGCAAATGACCAGATTCAGGGACGAGGATCGACAGAATAAAATGCTTCGCAAACAGAACGTTATATTGAATGTCAGTGACTTTACTATAAATTATGTCTGTATATTAATAACATGCTTCTTATACATATAAATACAATCTGTATATTCTATATAATACGTATGAACAATATCTTGAAAATCGTTTCAATTCTCAAAATCAACATCTCGAAGACACGCGGCACCGTTAAAGTGTTATTTATACGTCGGTTATTAACGGATAATAGTACACAGACGCACGATTCCCGTGTTTCTCGTGCGAAATATCGTGGGTGTCGGTGATTCGTATAAAAAATAATGTTATTTAGATCGACGTTAAAATGTGTAACGGGTCCGATCGGTTTTCGACGCGAAACCAGTTTAAATGGAACGAATTCGTCGATCGATTAAGTAAATTGGACTGATCTATTATTATTGGCGAACGAATCGACGGTCAGCTACATTTTAGCTACCCACGCGATTCGATTGGTTCAAGAATCAAAAAGAGTTCGTTAATATAATTCTTACGGGTTTTCGTCGATGAGACGTTTCGTTCTTTCGCTTCACCGATAATTCGCTCTTTATATTATTTATCTTCATCGTGTCTATCTGATAGTGAATAGAACGAGGAAACTTAACGGTTATAATTCGATCGATATAAAAATTGCTGGACAGTACAAATGATCTGTTCGTTAGGTTTAAAAGTAGTATAGCCTTCGATGATTGAGGAATGGAAATTCAGAATAGCAAAAGCGCAACGAAATTTCGTCTCGAGCGTGAAATACTTTGCACATTAATTCATTTCCATTTCTGTCAATTCAATATTTTACCGTTTATCCACTTGAAAGAAATACCATTATTATTATTATTGTTGTTGACATCATTGCCCCTCAATAATATTAGCAATGATATAATTGACTTCTGACGAGCGAAAAAATATTACGATATTTTAACATTTCACTGTTGTTCCTTCAATTTGAACAGTACTGGAGGATTTAATGACAAAACTTCCCCTCTACTTTCTAACTTTCCCTCGCAGAAATATCGATTATTCGTCGCAGTAAACTCTTGTTTCTATAGCATTTAGAGGTACGAGTCTTGTTAAGCAGTGTCTGGTTTCCATCGACTCCCAACGATCACCGCTGTAATATTCAAATGGCCAACAGGTCCTTTTCCAAGCTTCCCCCGTCGTTTTATTCTTCGCAACATTCTATCCGCTTTTTCTTTCCTTCGTTTTGCAAGCAATAAGTACCTTTACAAATATTTCTGGGGTATCATTGAGCCAGGAATGCTGAAGCGAATCTCATTTGTAAATACGTTAAAACGTTTCATCCTTTTCGAGACAATAGTTCTTCCTGACAGACTGAAATTGATTGGATTCTTCGAAGGAAAAAAAATTAATTAGCTTGAATAAACCTTGGAGGTGTATCACGACGTAATAAAAATGTAATTATCGGATCGAAATTTTCATAGACTCAACGCATCTCAGAGATTCTATTCTATTCGAATAAATTGGGCTTCCACGCTGATCGGACAACACTAACGTAAAATAATTATTATCACTGTTAATAAAATTAGTACTGGTTAAGTAATAAAATTTTCGCGTAGCACTCGCATCAGTAACAACAATAATAAGAATAATCGGCCCTTAAAACATTATCAGTACCACGATTGCCACGCTTCACCAATTACTTTCGAATCTTGTATCTGTCAATTTTCTTCCCCTTTCGAACACAAAACCACCGTTCAATTACGTACACAAATTTTCGGAGCTTCCCAGAAGGATGAAAAAAATCTTTCGCGCAAAGTATTAATGACATTTAATCGTACCTATCTACCCACATCTTCGCATAAAAATTTCCACGTTCCTGTCTTTCAATTAAAACAACAGTATTGATACGAATAAATGTCGTCCAGAAAAAGGTGGCCATCATAAAAATTCGACAACTATTATACGAATTAAAAAGCGCTACACGAACAACACGAAAACGTAAACTCGTTTCCGTCCGTTCGAACAGAACTGAACACCCGTTTAAAACAATTTTCGATGCGATCGAAGGAAAAACGTCTACAACAGGGAACTATTCAACGAAACATCAATCTAATATAACAAGAACAGCGAAACCAATCATTCTCAAGTCTAATTCAGCATTCCAAGCTCTCCCACCCTCCCCCGTACAAATGTATGTGTATGTACAAAACGTGTACAGCGAGGAAGAACAATATTCGTACAATGGAAACGCGAGGAATAAAAAATCCCAAAAAAGCTGTTACAAATGACAGAGTGACAATTAAATTACGCAACCGAACGTTGTTACCACCATTACCGATATCCGTGCACAACGCAGTCACCTATCGGCACTACCCCCGAAAAGCATTGGAACATGATCACTGCGTAGGAAAGTCTGTACGAAATCGTTAATAAGCTGTTCGCCACATTGCGATGGACGCATCGCAGTAAACGATCCGCGAAACGTTTGAGAAATAATTGCATCTTTGTTCCCCCGATCTATGTACATTGCGATGTAAATGTTTCAACGCTTTCCAGCAGCAATCGTCATATTTTAGGATACTGTTTAACAACGCGGAGAGCATCGTTTCGCTTTATCCTCCCGTTTCCTCTATTGTACGAATATCTTTGTCCCCCGTCGTGTTTGCAGGAGGGGAACGTTCCGATTAACGTTCGCCCTCGACAAATCGCGATTAACAATTTACGGAGGAAGCATTTCGAGCGGCGATAGAGATGATCGAGTGGTTCGGCTCGGTTTTACTGTTGCCGCGTCGACACCTCCGCGCAGAGACGATCGAGACGCGATCCGACGATCCGTGCGGATCAAACGGAACCGGATATACGTGTCATGGCACCGACGTGTAGACCACGATTGACGGACGACGATAACGGATCGGACGATCCTGCTATCGGTGGTTTACCGATTCGTCAGCAGGAGCAGGACTTCTTTGAGCTGGTCGGCGAGTGATTCAGGGCGAATCGTTCCCCGTCTGCTTGGTCCTGGGAACCGTTTCCTTTCATTAACTGATCGTTCTGGAGAATCTGCAAAAGAGGATTGTTCCGTTTCATTTATCGCTTGCTTCGAGAAGGGACGAATTCCCGTGAAGATCATTCATCGCGGAATAAATGATCGTTTAGATTTTGGGGAAGCGATTTTCGGTGTAACGGATGTTGCTCGCGAAATTGAGAATTCCATAGAGATTGAAACGAGATTCGTTCGGTCGATTCGAGATAAACGAATTCGCGTGGCATTTATTTTCACACCTTTGTTTGACAAGAATTAGTGAAACGGAGTGTGCCGATTATAATAAAGTGACCAGTGGAATAAATGCTCTGCAAGAGGGCGATTACAGACGCGTTTCTCTGTATCAAAGTCTTCAAGGGAACAAAATATCGACACTTATCGAAGAATATCGAAAACTCGATGAATTTCCTCAATCTCAATTAACACGTCCTGTCCCTGTTTACCCGGCAAATTGTTTTCCGCTCGACGCAATGAATGCCGTGCCAAATAAGGCGGTCGATGTTTTTCAACGTTTAACGCAGATGGTGTCCGGGAACGAAACTGGTTCGCAAACGGGTAGCAATTAACTGCGCGTCGTAAGACGATCACCTTGGCGCAAAAATATATTGATAAATCCATCGGGACCGTTGCACGCACGTGACACGCAATAAAACGCTAATCGCGGGGGCAAGAAGATATTCCGCAAATAACTTGCGCGCAGCACCCCTTCTTCTTATCTTTGTTAATTGAATTTCGCAGACGAGCCGGGGAAAACAGTGACGATTTTGCATCCTCCGTCTACATACGCGCTCCTATTGTACAATAATATGATATTTGCACAGCGTCGTCCAACGATTATTGTACGCGTCTCGGGCTGCAGGTGTTTCTTCCGCGATTACTTTGCACGCGACAGGAAGCGATGGAAGATGTTGAGGACCTCGAATTTTCGACTATTCCCAACGATTCGTGCGATTCGCTAATTTATTATTTATTACATTAATATTTATTATTGCGCCCCTGCGCGTAAAATGATAATAAAACATCGCTCGCGTTCGTTTAGAAAATTATGCCAATTAATTGTCGAACTATTCCCTCCATCCAACGATCGATCAGAAAGCCAATTAAGAACGTATCACTCACTTTGTTAACAAGGAATCTCGCCGCCTCCTCGATATTGATATTTTCCTTGGCCGAGGTCTCGAACCATCCGGAGAAGTTCTTCTCCTTGCAGTATTCGTCCATTTTTCCCGGCGAGTTTACTATGCCTTCCTTCTGTTGGTCGCACTTGTTCGCCAAAAGAACGCAGGGTATCGGCGAGCCGTCAGGGAGTTGGACCTTCGAGTCCAAATCCTGTTTCCATTTTACCACCGCGTCGAGGGTCGCGCTTCTCGTCACATCGAATACTATGAACGCCCCCACGGCTTCCTTGTAATACACCCTGGTCATGTTGCCAAATCTTTCTTGACCTGCGCAATCGTGGACAAAATTCGTGGATTTATTTACTTCCCCTCTTATTGTTATCGTGCAGCGGATACGGAAGGGGGGACCATTGATTTAATGAACAAAGTTACTCGTTGTCACTTCGAACATTCTTGGAAATAGAAAAAAGAACATTCCTTTTCTTTGTCCGAGACGATAAATCGTTAACGGCGAACTAAATGATTGCCCACGGAAATAATTGGACAACGTCGTAGGGGAAATAGTTCAAAGCAGTGCAACTGACCTGCGATATCCCATAGCTGTAGCCTTATGATCGTGTGCGGGTCCCAGTTTAACACTTTTAGCGCAAAGTCGACGCCAATCGTGGCGCGATAATGCTGGGAGAAAAATTGATGCACGTATCTCTTTATGATGGACGTCTTTCCGGCGCCCAGCTCGCCGATCACCAGGATTTTATACAAATGCTCTCGTTTGTCGCCCAGTCCGGCACTCGGCGCGTTGTTCTGAGACGACTGTGCGAAAAAGAAAAGGATCTGATTAAATTGCTCGGGAAACTCGTTGAAATCGATCATCTGCAATCGCGCGTATGCTTCAAACAAATCTGGAAGTTTTTCATATTTGCATTTTTATGTCTTGCACCTTGCATGTTTAATAGCGAAGAAACGTAATTATGTTTCGTTCGCACGAGTGTTCGTATCGAAATAAGCGCATAAAATATATATATTTCGTTTCATCTCGTATCGCTTGCGTAGTACCGGAGAGAATGAACGAAAGCACAATTAATAACGTCTCGACCAAGAAATTATTCAGGCCGCACAATAATGCATAATTCTTATCTTCAAAACTTCCATTATTTTCTGCCCGGCGTTCGAACAAATAATATAACGGTTTATAACATTTATCGCTCCCCGTTTCATTATCTTTATTATGCAACCGCGTCGTTCGGTACTCGACACGATTATGCCGTAATCGTCACGTTCCTGCACGAAATATATAATATTTACGTTTCGAAAAGGTGAGAACAATTTATTCGTGTCGCGAAATATTTTTCGTTTTAATGCACGTCAACTTATTCGCTTGTTACGTAAACGTTTCGTTGAACCCTCGCGCGTTACAGCTCTCTGGGACAATTTTCTATCGTTATACTTTCAAACGATTCCGCTTATCTTATCGAGTCGCAGGAATAACGCTCAAGACGATTCAGACGTGACGAAAGTCGTGGAACTGTAATAAATCACGGGTATCTGTGTCTCTGTAAATGTCGTTCAACTGTTTCCGATTGTTGTAATAATATTTACTTCAATTTCTCTACCTTTAAACTCTATTATCTATTTAACGCAGCGCTGGATCGATCGATTTTTCATTCGGTTGCTTTTAATTAAAATAACTACGCGTCGCGAACGTGGACAATAACTTTCGATAGCCTAGATTCGCAGTTTAGTTCGCGATAGATCGATCGAAGTTTAAACATTCGTGTAATCACCCCTAATGACAAGAGTTCTCTGCAAAATTTTCAAAGATTCCGATTAAGTTCGAACGAATCAAACGCCGCGCCACTTGCACGCGTCGGTGCATTAATATCTTAAGAAAAAGAACAGCAAGAAAAGAGAAAATAAGTACAAAAATAATAAGCACGAACGGTATACATCGGATCCATCGATACAAATATTCACTTCAATCACTTGACTGACCAAATAATAATCACAAGTTACATCGCCGCCAGATAGAAACATTCGAGGAGGGTGGATGCAATAAATAAATAAATACAATAAATAAGTACAAAAAATATCAAACACTGTCCGGGTAAAGGACATAAAGAGGGGAAAAAAATAAAACTAATAACCGACCCTGCACAATTTCCACTTTTTCGGATTCACCCTCAATTTCAATATATCTAGAGACTGGAGGTTTCCTCGAATTTTCTGCTCCATACTTGTACCGCTTTTAACGCAACAAAAACACGTGTATTTTTTAAGAACCTTCAGTCGTGACGTGACGTTCGTCTAACGTTCTGAACCGATCGAGAAGCACCACGTGAATGATTCATCGCAGAGAATTGACGGGGAACGCAGGCAAATCTCCGGGCATGTAGCTCTTTTAATCCTTTGCATGGAAAAGTGGGGCTACTTGGGGACTCCAATGCACGTCAATAATGGGAGATACCTGTTAAATAAACATTCTTCGCGGAAAAATATTCGAAAATCTTGGCAATACTTTTAATCAGATCCAGGATATCGAGATAATCGTTATGCGACAAGAAATACGGTAACACGAATCAATATAACCATAAAACAATCACCCTCCTTTTAACAAAGAACAAACTTTGCTGTTCGAGAGGTTAAATAGTAAAGTCTGTAATCCATCTTCGGACTCTAGACTTAAAAATTCCCTTTCGCTCGATGAAAAATTGTCTCCCAGCGATACAATTTCGAACAAATGAAACGAGTCTTCATCTCCCCCGCAGTAAAGCAAACCGCGTTACCAAAAATCTCCCTCTCGTCGTCGCAGAAATGTTCCAATTCACAGTACCCGATTTCCCCCTCCTCGATCCCTCGAATTTTCCCCGAAAAGGAAACCCCTCGAAACGAAGAAAAATCCCCCGACCGAGGAATCTTAACGACCACCCTCTCTGCACCCCCCACCCCCCCGCCCTCCCAAAAAAAGATTCCCTTCCCGGCGTTTTCCACTCGAGACAACCGACGTAGCCGAAGACGCGTCCCAATTAGCCGTCTCGATGGCAGAGCACCTCGAGACAGGGGGCCGTCGTCGTCGTCGTCGTCGTCGAGCTGCAATCGCGCCGGGCCAGGTAACCCGAGATCGCGCGGGTGCGAGGGCACGCCGGGCACAAAAGCAACGGGAGCAGGTTGGACGGGCGTGAACCGCAAACCGGGACCGCATAACGCGTACGCGCAACACGATTTCTCCATCGTGGGGTTACACGAAGCGTCGCCGTGGACAGATACCGATAGCGGAACAGAAAGAACCGTCGCGGACGGTGTTTTGAAAGAGTTGCGATAGGCCAGTGTCGATATCGGGGAAAAGGAGACCGTCGATTACGCAAGCAGGGCGGGGAGTTACGGGGCCGCGTAGCCGATTGTTCGATAGAAAAATGAACCGGTCGATCGGTTCGTTCCGCGCGGTATCGAGTTCACGGTCTTTTCTGCCGTCGAGGGGATACCACTCTTCCGCTCCCTTTCTGCACGGGGTTGCTCGCGCTGCGAGTCGGAACGGAGGCGGCCACGACGAAGACGACGGACAATCGTATTCGAACGGGATCTTACAGGCGTTGCAGAACGTTCGCGACGGCGTTTCCGCGATCGAACCGTTTGCACAGTTGCGCTTCGCGGAGCGGCGGTCGTGAATTTTTCGTAGCGGCAGAAAAGGGAACGAGAACGATGGAGAAAAGGAAAATCGACGCTAAGGGGGAGGAACTCTACGGTGGGCGCAGAAAGAATTCCTCACCGTGCTCTCCTGGCTGGCCACCTTGCTCCGCTCCGCGTTGTCGGGCTGCATGGGTCCCATGGCGACCGTGTAATTATCGCCCTGCCTGTCGTAGCTCTCCGTGTAATCCTCCTCTATGCCGGCCAAATAACCGACCCCCGTCTCCTCATCAAACGTGCCCTCGAACGTCGAGAACGTGTCGAACTTCTTCACGCTGATATGCCTGGCCCTTTTCTTCGTGCCTCCCTCCGGTTTCTCCTCTCTCGACGGCGTTCTCTCCTCGTCGTCCACTGTAACAGCGACCACCGTGTCACCCGAGTCCGTGTCCCTGGTCGTCTCGAATAAACGTCGCTGAAATATCGCACGCTTCTCCTCGAGCAACGACAACTTCCGTCTGACTTCGCGTGGCGACGACTTCGCTATTCCCGACTCGGATTCCGATTTCGCGTTCAGCTTGGACTTCCTAGGCTCGCTGAACGACGGCCTCGGGGTGCTTTGCTCGGCCCATTTCGATATCGCGTACGGAAGCGTCGAGATGCAACGTGCTTCCGGTAACGGCGACCTCTCTGACGCGGGAGGATCTGCACACGCAGTTAATGCCACCAGGTTCATGCGAGTTTTCTGGCGTACGTTGGGCGATGGGGTGGAACAATGATGACGGTGATGATGGTGGTAATGGTGGTCACGGCGATGAGACAGTGACGTCGGTCATTGAAGTTATCGCTCGTGCTGATCGCGTCATTGATGGCGGATCGCGGGGTTTTGGGGTGCGCGAAGTTGCGACAACGTGGATCGATAAGGTCGGAAGGTGGGATCGAGCAGTTCGGGTGAACAGAATTTGTTAATTCTACGGTTGCATCGACTGTCGAATAGTATTGCATTTTGGGGAACAATGCGAAATGGTTGAAATCAAGCAGGCGCGGATGTTGGTTAATAGAGTGGCGTTCTTGCGATGTATTTTTTAAAGAATCACACTAATGGAGCGTTAGCCAATCGTCCAATGTAGATAAGGCAAGAGTGTAAACGGGACTGCTTAATAAATTAGCACTTTGGAGGAACGATAAAGTAGCAGTGAAACGTTTGCATAATTTTCTGTCATTGTAATTTGGTTCGCTTAATTGCACGGAATGTCACGTCCAATTGGACAATATGCATTTTGCGTGATATCCAATAATGTTCACGTATTTGGCGAAACAAAATACTTTAACTAATTCCTAAGCGAAGCAGTCTCATTCTATAGTCGTCCAAACATTTACTAGCCGCCTGCCTGGGTCGATGTGTCACACACAAAAGCGGCAGGTAAGAATAAAGCAAACCGTTCGATATGAAAGTCCACAGAAAACAATCTCGTACCAAAAATAAAGGAAAAAAAAAAATAATCCCACCCGATTCGGATCTACCTCCAACGAAGAAGAACGAACCAACCAGTCGACGAATCTAATACGGTGAATCGCAGAGTAACAATCTACCAGCAACTCAGCCCCGTGTGTCCTCTACCGAAAGCCAGGGAAGAAGGTAAAGCAGGATCGCACGAGAAACCAAACCAAATCGTTCTCGATTCAAGAACCGAAACGAAAGAGATGATTGGCAGATAGCAAGGGCGAGGCAGAGCAGTGCAAAAGAAGAAAACTCTCAAAAATTTGAGAGAGGGAGAGTGCAGGCATCGCTCACCGTTCCTGGAGAAGCTCCTGATGGTCAACGACGGCGACTTGCGTTGCACTACGGTCACGGTGCTCACCGGTTTCACCGACGGCTTCTCCGATTTCCTCAACTCTCCCTTCTCTCTATCCTCGAACGGGGCGTCCCGCTGTTCCCCAGCTTCGTAGCCGTCACGATAGCCAAGCCTCTCAATCTCCTGCCCCTTCTGCGTGATCCTGGACGGGCTGTCTGATAGACTGGGCGATTCTTGAGACGATTGGCTCTGGGAACGACTACTGTCACCACCTTCCGGCGTATGCCTGGGCTCTTGTTCCGTGGACAAACGAAATTTGTTCAGACTGAGCCGTCGGACCAGAGAGTGGGACTTCTTCTTTTTCTTCTTCAGGGTCGACGACGGGCCGGCGCCCTTGCGATCGTCCTCCTGATCCGGGCTCCGCTTTTGACCCGTTTCTATCGGGGGACAGAGGATGTCGTCAGACAACATTCTCGCGGGGTTAAACGGGTGGCCAGGTTGGCGGATTTTAGAGGGGTCGCGGAAGGGTTCGATGTGGGGCCTGATACGGGTGAGTCGTAATTTGGGGCTCGGGTGGTTCCGTGGGTGGCGGAGCGTGGGCTCGATTTTGTATATGCTTTTTTATATGCTTTTTTATACGAGTAATATTGAACAGTCGTGGTGTGCGACTTTGCTTCGTTGGATTTAAGTGTACCCCATAGCGATAGATTTTGGAGAATTCACTGACTGGATTTTTAAGCTCTGCAATTTTCAGTTATTTTGTGGGCAGAACTATCAATGAAGAAGTTTGAAACAGACTGCATCATAAATTGCGTCATATCAGTTACAACTTAAATCACTGAAATTTGATTAGCGAATTGTAATTAGAAATATATTGAAGTTTTAAATTTTAACCCTCCTAAGAAGAATTCTAGAATAATTACCGTACACTCGCAGATTGAGCGAGTTGACCCTACGAGAATAAAACAGTCAATTGCATAAATCCGTTCTAATTACTGAGCTCGCGATGGCTTTCAACAATAACTGAGATATCGGCCAACCATTAAGACGATTAACGTTCTAAGGAATCCGTTCACAGATCTAACGAAGTGTCTCATTAATCACATTACGCGTTAAGCGTTAAGATTAAAGCAAGTGCTTTCTAAGAAGAAGCGATCCTCCGTGATGGGACGCGAGACTTTCAAACCTGGAATCTCGCCCGATCCCTTCAAAATCATCAAATTATTCGAAGAAAAGGAGAAGGATGTAAAGAAAATACAACGTTCGGAAGAACAATTTTGAATTAATTTGAAAGACATTTTTATCGAATTCAACGACGAGGATGCTCTTTACGAGAAAGCTGGACAAAATGGGTTAACAAAAGTCGCACACTGATCCACAGGTACCTCTTGAAGATCATCAAAGAGACAAGCAACGTTTCAGAAGCCTCAGAAAATTCCGTCCAATACTAACACCGATTCCGTCAACCTCAAAGCGAATGAAGACCAACGACGAAGACAGAAAAATTTCTTGAACCAATTCGTGCGTTCGCCGTGAAGCAAATCGCACGAAGTTTCCCCGGAATACAGGAAATACGTTAAATTTTACCGAGCCAGATAACGCACGCGAGCGTAGCACAGTATCGCGCTTCGCAAAAATGAATGAACCACAACTGCACAACGTTCTCGTGGAATCGAGTCGATGTGCAGATATCGCGCTAACAATTCCCAGCCCCGCCCCAAAAAAATATACGCACAAAAAAGATTCACGAACCCCTCGATCAGATCCAAATAGCGAAAACTCCGAAACCGCTGCCCCGTGTCCCGACAATCGGGACGGCGGCCAAAGAGAAGCAAAGAAGAGAAAAGAAGAACCTTTTTCCTCCACATCCGGTTCCGTTACGGCCACCGTCTCCTCCGCCTGTCTACTCTTCTTCCTAATCTTGAACAGTCCGCCCTCCTTACGGAAGCTACTCTTAAACGCGCCGAATCTTCCCCTCTTCTTCTCCTCGACGGCCGTGGTATCGGCGGAGGCGACCCCGGCGCTCGTCAACGTGTCCAGGCTGGAACTGCTCTCGCCCACTGTCACGTATTCACCGGAAGTGCTGCACGCGTACCTGTTTCGCTCCTCCTCGGACGAGGATCGAGCGATCACCGTGTCCGGCGAGCTTCCGCCCTCGTTTGCGCTCTCATTCCGCTCCATCCTCGTAAGAAGGGGAGGATCACCGCGCAAGATGTATATAGTTCGATCTGCTTCTTAACGATCGACCAGGACGATCCACCGTACGTTTTGTGTCTCACTCTGGCGAGCACGAGCCAGTCCACGGGCTGGCTTCTTACGACCGACGTGGAAACCTTAGAACAGCCGCCTTTCTAGGTCCGATCAGGCCGGCCACGACGGATAATCCGACGCGTTTCTCCCCCACTTTCCTCTCTCTCTTTCTCTCTCTCAGTCCCTGAGTCTCTTCGTCTCTATTTCTGCGCTTTTCCTTGTCCTGTCCCGCGGTTGACACGCGTCGGCGGCGGACGGACTGATAGGTGTATTCGCGGACGGTACGATAGATGAACGTAGGAGGAACGGGGGAACGCCTTCCGCGGATCGGAGAGAACGATCGTCGGGGATCGATGAACGATCGATGAAACGGAGAAGCCTGGGAACGATCGGTTTTGGACGGCGGGGTTGGCTCGTGGGAATCGGCTACGCGGAGTTTGACGATGCGCCGGGGTTCGTTGCGTTTCGAGCGTCACTTGACCGGTTACTGTGGATATTTCTTGCCTGAATTATTTGGCAAGAATTTGCGGCGATAATGGGTATCGAATTGATGAATGGGATAATTAGGGGGCGGAGTTGGACGACGGTCTTCGATAAGAGAAACACGGAGGTTACTTGTCGAGGAATCGATTCATCTGAGGCCAGAGCGAATTGCACGATATTATTGAAGAAGTAACGAACAGACACGAAGAGCCAGAAGACACGGCGAACCACCGACAACAACTCGAAATTCCAGACGCCCGACGAATCTCCCGACGAACTCCCGGATCGCGTCGCGCCCAGATCCCCGCCGTTCTAGCCGAAAAGAAGAAGTCGTCGAACCTCCATTACCGTTCACCCAGTTCGACCCCACGAAACGATGAAAAGCAACCTTCAATGATACAGCTGCGGAAGCCCTACGACGATACGTTCGACCGTTCAGTTCGTCCACCGTTCTTCACTCGTGCACGCTACCGAGCGCGCCCTCAAGAAACATCCCCGCCGCAAAAACGACGAGCAAGAGAACAGAGCGTGAACCGAACAAGGGACGGCAATTCGTACAGAGGAGGAATCATTATCGCGAATAAGAGAACGACGACGTAAGTGGCAGATTCGCGACACTGTCGGTTGAACGAGGCACGGAACCACACTAAAAGCTCGCGTAAAAATGTCCAAACCGGGGTTGGGAAGGGGTGGGGTGGGGAGGGCTTCACAAGAGGTGGAGCAAGATGATGCCCCTCCACTTGTGCGTGTGTTCCCTCTGGGGTTAACCAGTTCCTCGCGTTTCTTGGCCCCAGGTGCGGGGTGCGCGCGGATTCACACTGCCGTGACAACGCGTTACACGTAACACGAGTGTCTTGGCCTGTCTAGCCGGACCTAGTGTGCGGTGAGCCGCAAGGCCTCGTCAACGGACTGTCCCCCCGTGGTCACTGTTTGGCTCCACCTCGACGAGCAAGTAGTACGTTATGTAAGTACTTCGGTGTGGGTAGCTGCACGTTTCGGACGGCACTACCTGCGTGTATAGATGAAAGTGTACGCGCCGATAGGCATTTTGCTACACCGACGGGAATACCTCTCAGCCCTGACACGCATTCTTTGATAATTATTCGATTTATCCAATTTGTGTTTGTTCTTTTCTCATTGCGGCGGTTGTTATCGCTGTTGTTACTCGTAATGGAAGGACAAGGGGGTTGATCGAGGGACGAACGGACGATAAACTGAGTGTCTGAATTGGACTTATCAACCCTTCTGCCGGGGCACGCTTGAAATTCAAGATATTCCAGACGCGGGGTATTAGTTTTTATTTATGGAGGAGAGACGCGTATGCGTCGATATTTGCGTATTCCGTTCGATCGATGCATGGTGCGATTTATGTAAATAATTGTAATAGTCGTTGAATGCTGTAGGGGAAGGGTTGGAAGCAGATTCGATCTTGAACGACGAAATGCATCGCTGCGCGCTGTTGCGCGTTGCTCGGATCTCACGTTTGTGGTGAAGGATGGGATTGTGCACCGGTGGGCAACATCGTAATGGTATCATTATTTAACGGGGACGTGAATTTTTTTGAAATTTTTATCTCAGACAAAAGCGAATCGCTTTGTCGTTAGACGGAATGCGTTGCAGACATTTTTCATGCGCTAATTAGGTCTCGTCGGGTGCGCAACCGCCTTGCCGCGGCGTTAATTAAGTCAACGGTGAATAGGGATGAGCCTGTGACGGGGTCCGGAGACAAAAATTACCAATGACGAAACAAACGCGGTTCCCATCTAACGAGGCGAATATTAAACACGAATTTTCCTCGAATAATCTTAATTGACGTACGCGTTGCAGCCTGCTCCATTTAATTAACTGGAAACGTTATTATTCATCAATGAAATCTATTGTCTCGCGGAATAACGTCAGGTATCGACTTCTCTCGATGTCAGCGAAAATACTTACTGTTTTCACTCGCAAGGTCTTACAATGTTTCACAACGTGAATGATTTCAAAAAAGACGAGAACCACCCAAAAAGTACACAACGAAGCAAAAATTCCCCCGCATTTACCATTTCATTTCAAACGTTGTGCTCGCGAAAAATCGCGGACGAATCGCGAGAATCGTCGCGTCTGTTATTCAAACGTTTCAATCTAATCGTAAGATGCCCCACTTTTCCCCACGAAACTGTCTGTTACTCTTGCCACGACCGGCAACGAAACGACTGGCCCGTAATGCGCCAATTGCAGTGTAAATATCGTAAATCGCGCAGGATATGGAGAATTGCGAATTTATCGGGATCACGGATAGACCAGTATCTTACATAAAGCACCCCGCGAGTAACGCCGCGACGACGGAATTATTACGCCGAGGTCGTCCTTAAAGGCGGCGATCATCATTGGCTCGCCTCGTTGCGGAGAGAATTGCACGTACACGCTGGTGATCGCTAATCGATAAAGCCAATTACGCCTGGGACTTGAATGGAGAGAATGGGCCACCGGATCGCAAGGCTGCCTCGACTGTACCTGACACGTACCCTTCGTTGCAAATGTCACGGTTTTTTGCGAAATCGTTACATCATTTGGACGAGCTAAACCGTGTCCACCGAGCCTGACAGTACTTGTTTCGCTTAGCGTGAACTTTATCTGATCGCGAGGAAGGTTTACGCTCAAGGTTCGAGGAATGAATTTCAGAGGAATTGAATGATCCTCCTTTTGTTTCTGAATTTCGCATTGATCTCGGAGCGTAAGGTGCAGTCTGTTGTTTTAAATTGGCAGGTAAGCCGTGCTATCTTATTTGAGGATAATTAAATTCATAATAAATAGACAGAGTTCAGTTTAATCGTATAGCTCGAGATAGTCAGATTCTTCTGCGCTCCCTATTCTCTTTTACCTCTTTCTCGTTTTAATCTCAGACGTATCGCGTAAACGCAACTGTATGCATGAAAGAATGAACCGGCAACATAGTTTGTCTTCCTCGAAGTCGCGAGTTAACTTCGTAACGCGACGATTCGTGGACTGCAAAAAAATGGAGAATTATTTTATTTCTGCGTAAATACAACGATCTCTTTCAACACCGCGGACAAGTTGATTAATCAAATGGTAAATCAGTAGGTCATCTAGACGACTGCGGTGTGTAATGCGCAATTTGATCACGTAACAATATATGTAGGATGGAAAGGGGCACGGAAAATTAGCATATTACTCGGACCGCGCGGTGTTCCATTCAAATCGATGTCAATTATAAAATTCTTCATGAGCGAAAACAAAATATTCTCGATACCAATGGAGAATGATAAAATATCCCACAGAATACAAGTTATGCTGAGATATTACTCTCTCTAAAAATACGATCAATCTTTGCGATTAATTTATCAAATGAAATATCGACGTAATTAACTTAGGCAAGAGATACAGTGGATTTATTATATAGAATACTTTGTTGTCCGATTGTACGCTGTAGCCGAGTCTAGGTTTCTTACGGTTCCTACGTTGTTATCAGTTATCACGTGCACGTTAAGCGTAGAAAATTATGGGAAACCCGCGATTTCTATGTTTCCCCTCAGGTCTCGCGGAAATCCTCAACATAATAACGAATTATTGTCGAACTGTGCGAAGGGAAAGATTAAAGGACCCGTCGCGAAAGAAAAACGGAATTAAAGAATTGTATCGGTACCTTGGGGGCCATTTTTATTTTCAACGAGGCAATAAAAAAAAAGGGTACAATATCGACGTTAATTCCACCGCCCTGTTATCTTCTGTAAGTTTCACACGAAATAGAGATCATTGCAACAGAAACGAGTTATATCTCTCGCTCTAAAGAAAAACAATTTTATCGGCAATCGGTGCCGGCAACGAAATAGATATTTCTATTGCCCCGAATGAAAATAGTAGATATTATTATGAAAGCGTCGAGGTGAAATAATTCCCGCAAGCCGGGCGATATCGTCGTGAAAAAATAGTCTCGAAGTTAATACGCGTGAAATGAACCGAAGGAATATTTATGGAGCAAACAATATTCCATTGGGTTCGTCCAACGTGAATCTCACGGAACGAACGATCGATGGATCGTGGTGATTGCTGTACGCCCCATTAATTCGTCACGTTATGTCGGTCAGAATACGCGTTTCTTCCCTGACAATGTTAATTAGACAGCATGCCTGCGTAATTACTGTTTTCCATTCGTTCGAGAAAACGCGTTTCCCTTTCTCTGCCCGACACCGGCCATCACGATCTTAAAAGATATATGTGTTCAAATGGTTCTCATTAAAACTCGGTAATTGCAATATAATTTTATTCACGCGAACGTTACTTCTTTATTTTATTAATTTGTTTTCGTCGCCTAGTTTCCACCGTTGTTTCCAAAATTGCAATTGCTACTTTCCGTTCGATGCTCTATGATTTATTACATTAGTTCGTTAATCTATCCTTTATTTATTTTGGTACGCGTGAATCTTTCTTAATCTATAATGGCAAATTGATTTCGTAAGGTAGTAAAGTAGGAACTACTAATTGACCGGTTTACCCGAATCGATCGACCTTTCGAGGGTATTTAGCGTCGAAATACCTGACCTAAAGAAATCTGATCTAGTTTCGCGGGTGTCATGAAACACTGCCCATTATTACAGCGATCCGTGTACGTACCTGCCGTCTCAGTAATACCACCCATTATCCTAAAACTACCCTATTTCAGAAATTCTAATTAGAAACTAATCCCTGAACTTCGCCATTGAATTTTTCCAACAGCCAAATACAATTCTATTGCCGTCGTATAGTAATAATCCGAATTGTCCTTCTTTCTAAACGCGACGCTGTCGCGGTAAATGTCTCCGAGAATTTTTCTACGAACCACCGGGCAGAGTGGGTGCAATCGCAGAGTTAAAAGCAATTAACGATTGCACAAGTACCGCGGCGTATTCTGAATTTATAATCACGATAATTAGAATGTGTCTGGAAAATTGTGAAACTGCGAGCGCAGAGATCTCGATAAAAAGAAGAAAACCGAGGAAACATCGACGGAAAGAGTCACTTCGCAAGACCGTGTTTCGCAACGTTAAATCCCGATGAACGCGACAGCCGTGAAAACTTACGTTCCCTCGACGTCGACGCGACGAATAGTTGTCTGCCCGCGATTCGATAACAATCGGGAGAGATACTTCGCGGTGAAAGCTTGGCTAAAACGTCGACAGCGAGCCAAATTACGAGGGACGTGCGGCCTCGCCGCTTCCAAGGGGAGAATCCCATGAATATCTGAGGCTGTTGACTGACAAGACGTCCTACAAGTTCTACCTGTCTCGTTATTCTACGCCATTGCCCTTTCTCGAGACAGTCTCGCCCTCTCACGAGCACACGTCCCCGCTACTTGAATGGCAATCATCCTTTCGAGGCGAGGAGGGTTGATTTCGGAGCACGTAGCCGGAGAAATTGTTCTAAATAAATGTACCTGCACTGCACGGATGGTACTGCTATATTAATTAGCACGCAACCGTGCCACCGTTTTCAAGCCGATGTTATAGTAGAGAAATTTTTATTGGTGTCATTCGGTGGAACATTAGCAGTTCCATTTATTTGTGTTCCCCCCGACGATGTGAAGTTATATTAATTGGGGAGACTTACGTCAACGATCCGGGGCAATATATTAAAGCAACTCGCAGGTATTTGGAAGTCGATTGTGATATTATTGCCCCCATTATAGATCCGGTTTAAAATCGTGTTTAAAAAAGATAATGAACACGGTCACGAGATATATTTGCAAATTCTGTCCACTCTTTTTCGCCTACATCGTTTCAATGAATCTACGTAACAATCCGGAAAACGTCTTCAAGAATTGATAAATACACGTTTGGACGGGAAACGAGAAACGTGCCGGAAACGTGTGAAATTGACACTGATTACGAAACCTGTCGCATCGTTTCCGCCGTTTCTGTACTCCTCAATTTAATTATTTTCACTCGACTCCGTTAATACAGATTCTCCCACGACCAAAAGGAAGCCGGGGAAAGTACAATGATCCCCGCTCCTCCATTCAACTATAATGCTTTCCATCTCACGGGCGATGTTAAGAAAGGCACGACGTTAAATATTACATTCATATATCTGAGATCCAGTACAATTCAATTTCGATGTAGCGTTCACTCTAACGAATTTATGCAACAGGGACGGAATTAAAATGTACCAGGTTGACATTTCTTGTTACATAAATGATTTGATCAACAGGCTTACGTAAAGCACCGTGCAAACGATGATGCATGTAACCAGGTGTGCACGTAAGAGATGCTTAGTAATCGTTTTGCTTGTTGATTGATCGCCTGCAATAGTCTGAGTCTAATCGATTCTAACGTGCGTCAAATCGACCGCATCTTACTTGTGCAAACGTATGATTCACGTTGGGGCATGTCGCGATGAAGAGATTTATGTATATGACGATTTGAACTCTGAACTAATGTCGCCTGTTCAATTGTAAAACAGCACATTTTATTCAATATATAGAAGAGTAATTTATTTATCGCTTTAGATCGTTGCGTGTCAGTAATTAGTTCGTCATCTTTTTTGTGAACGATGCATTACTTCTTTTCTTGATTAATGAGATTTTTAATTATTCCAGCATTTGTTATTTCTCGCGGTTCGAGGAGTCGTTAGTCCCCTCAGTTAATTCTACAGGATTTTATTTCACCCAATGGGATAAATATTCGACGCAAATAATGTGGCAGTATAATAATGGGAAACGTTTAATTGTTATCCGAATAGCCAAATAAAAATTGAGTACGCTCGCTAAGGAAGATATAAAAAAGTTTCAAAAATTCCTAAATAACATTTTTAATCTCGCCATTTACTATCTTGTTATATAACATATTTGAAATAGCAACGCAATAATACCTACCCTTTTCGTTTTCTCGTTCTGCTGCTTCGTATTCTTTCCGAAGTTCATGTTCATGTCCGTGTACAGATAATTATTGTTCAACAATTGCGGGGGTGGTTCCATGGGTGGCGGATTCGCCTCCTTCATGTGCCTTATTCGCCTCTCTGTTCTCTCGTGTCTGGTCCGTAGAACCAGCGCCATATTTCGGTCCAACATTTTCACGGAGAACGCACAATTCAAATAACACTAATCCACGATGTAATACTTCCGGTATTTTAAAATGCTCGTAGCAACAATCTTTGTATTAAGATAACAGTCGCGAAATCACTCTTCACTTTTCCTGTCTATTCTTTTCAACTCGGTCTCTGTACCGGTATCAGTACGATCAAATATTATGCACATACGATGCACAAAAGTTCGTCGATTGAAATACATTCGACTTTCAAGCTCGCTGTTCCTATGACGATTAATTATTTTCTTAATTAATACACGCGTGTATCACAATGCGACAACAGAACGTTCCACTTCAAAGAGTCAACATGAAACAATAAATTGTCCTCGAACAGTTTCACCACAATGCATTTTACCAACGTCTTCCGACCACAAATCTTCGATAATTCCAAGAATCACTGCGCGGCGTGCACTTCCCAGGGAACGTTTACGTTACACCCCCTGTTCGCGTCTATCGTTCTCTGTATTCGACGATGAAACTCACTGAATATTCCCGTCGTCTATGGCTTGGACCGTCGCCGTTCGACGTCAACGATAAACAATAATCAAACCACCGTCTCGTTCATCCGTGCGATCGTCCCATGAAATTTCAACATGTAGCAACGCTCGACGATGTCCGAGTTCCAATTCATTTTAGAACAGCGTCGAGCCCGCGCGTATTCGCGAACGACGAGGACCAGACGGGGAACGTTGCGAGAAATGGCGAATTCGTGAAACGAACGCGTGGTATGTGCGCCGTTCGAGCGCAAAGTCCCGGCATTATATTGGCCCGGGGGTTAGCCGTGGACGTTATCGTCTGCGACGCGTTATCGACGCTCGTGATAGAAAAACAAAAAAAAAAAAAGAATTACGCTTAGGCGTCGTGCAGCGACGGTCGCTTTTCGATGCGCGGAAAAGCACGCGCAGGGATCGGTCGCGTTGCTCCTCCTGCGATTTGTGTGCGTGTTGCGCACGACGCAACGTTCTGTTTCCGAAGGAAAATTGTTGAAAGGATTCCAGTTTGCCGACCGTGACGCGACTATATTTGCGTACGAGGTGATAAGGGCTCGCCCCGAGTCGTGAAAACTCAACGGGGTGTCGTAGGTGTTTGCGTACCAGCGATCGATCCTGGCGATCGTTTTGGCACGGTTGGATCCTTGCACCGGCGAAATTGGTCGTGGCGAATTCACCGACGACCGACCGGAGTATTGTTCACGGGCGATGCAACGTGTTCTGTGCTGTTTTCGTAACTGGTTCATTGAACGAAATGGGCGCTTATATACTAATTATGGACAGCGGGTGACGACCAATCGGCGATTGCGCCCGCCAAACGGTACCGAGCACGTTCAGTCTAGGGGTTCGGACGCGGTTTCCCCAGCGAGGTTTACGGTTTATGACCCGGTAATTACTATTCGTAGACGACGGTGGTTGAAAACGCGCGGTTCGTCCTGGAATTACCATAACGATGCAACAAGTGGAAACCTAAATTTTCAAATCGCACGTAGACGTATTGTGAACCCGTGGGTCGAAGTAGCCGATCGCAAGTTTGCGAGTTGCTTTAAATCTGACATTCTTTCGTCGCGACTTCAATGAAAGGTCCGATTTGCGAGGTCCACGGTGAATTTAGTTGATGGGCTTGATCGTGATGACGACGGAGGGAAACGAATGGTTCATTTGTCGAAGAATTTGCAACGTTTGGTGTTTATAAACTACAAGCATTTGTTACAATTATCGAAGTGGGCAATGTAAAGAAAAGATGCAATTCTGAATAAAGTGAGAGAACATAATTCCTCTTCGATACGTATAATTTAAGAATCAAGGTACCCGACGGCGCGCTAATAATTGTTCAAATAAAAATGATCATAGAACAAATTAGGGGGCGCGCGACAATAGAAAATTAATTGAACCGCGAAGTACCATTATTACAAGGGAACAATGAATTCTCCTAGACGCTTGCGTCGGAATATTCTGTAAAAGTAAAAGTACATGTAAGAGGAACACAGAGCTTCCCGCATTTCGGTCTATCTCACGCACACAGAATAATCTGGAAAGTGGCGCGACGCGTCTGTCGAACCTTTGAACGCGCAGAACGCTCTTGTATCTTGAAAGCCCTTTTTCCCGAGGGAAAGTACCGCACGAAAATGCAGCAAGCCTTTTGTTCCTACGAGCGGTTGAATTTCGAAGACCGGTTAAAATTTCGTATTACAATATCACCGTGGCTCTTTTTACAATTGTTAAGAAACTGTGTAATCTTCCATCAGCGGCGAAGTATAAAAAAGTATTCGAAATCTCGACTTTTAATTATTACTCTTTGGCCTTTTTGTTTAGAGATTTCATTAATATTTATATAAAATTTTTCCTAGGACAAGCAACATTGATACCACCTTTTGCGTGCCGCGTGCTCAAGCATATTCGTTTAAGTAGTAAAGGACGACGGCTGGTCGAACATAGTTCACGTAGGAGAAGTCAATATAGGGTTATACACGGTTTAAGTAGTACAGGCCAACGGCGCGGTCAGCCACGTTTTTAGTACCGCAGGTGCCGTCGTCTGGGGCTGCTTTCACGACCCCATGGACGCCAGGATTCTGATTCACTTGGCACAGTATACACAGTATAGTGTACTATGGTGCGAGAGTTGAATAAAAACTCAAAAATCATTGTTCAAAAAAAGTAGCACGCTATATTATGTCGAACGCCTGGCTCGTGCTATTATTATGCAATAATAGCAATAGTATAATAGCAATAATAGAAAACTACAGTCAGTACTAGTTCGAACGGTGAAAGATGCAAGAATGCCCTTCGCTGCATCGTGGTCGCCAAAAGGTGACCTGTCCGCTTTTGGTCACCCTTTCCCTTATCTATGGTGTCAGCTGGGTACGCTATGGGGCTCCACGCTGACATTACCCATACGCCCAACTAGAGCGCGCGCAGTTCGAAATCTCTGGCGATAGTGATGCTAATTATTGTTAATGTGTAATAATTGTCCGCGACTATGGTGAAAGTTATGGTAACCCATAATTCGCTGCCCCTCCGGTACAGTTGCGCTTTACAGTTAAAATGCTATGGCAACGGGGAGCCTAGTAAGAAATACAGCAACCTTTTTGCAGCAGAATATTATAATAGTATAGTGATACGATGACGATAAACGAACGATATCATTTGAGTTGATACGCCGGCGTAACAAATCGGTAATTTGCCCCGCGGTAGTAACGCGATAAAGGAATATCATGGGAGTGTGACGTTGATAGTGAAAAATTATTGTGGCTGAGGGAGATAAATAATTCTATGGAGAAGAAAATCGATAATTACGCTTCGATCGTTACTTTCAAGACGATCGCGTCCCTTATCTGACTCGCCGGCCTAATTTATTCGTGCAAGTAGGCGGAACGAAAACGGCGATCCAGTTTCATTTCAAAGACGAAATAAATAGAAAGAATGCACACGTAACATTGTTGCATCAGGCAAAGGATCGTCGTTCAATGTACAAAACGAAAAACGTGTGTTACCGCTGGAGTAACATTTTACGTGCTACTGTTACTAACAAGAGTATCGATAACACAATACTGTCAACGATTACAGAAGATCATTAACGACAATCGATATTAAGATCGCAGTTAATTCTATTAATAACAACGCGGAGGACAATTTAGAAATCCGAACAACAACGTAGGCGCCGCTTTTAATCGTATCGCATCGTCAACAAGTATATAGCTTCACAACAAGTCCACGCGAGAAAAAAGTTGAGAAAAAATTGTCGCCATGTCGGAGATAATGGGGCGCAATATTGTAGCAAATTACATATGTACTTGAATCTGGCCCGGTATCTACCTTATTAACCGAATTCGTAACATTTGCGAATTAAACGATCGATAAGGCGGCTCGCTTCTTCAAAAAGCCGAACGGGCCATTTGTCACGAAAATCTTCGAGACCTTTTGCGACACTTTGACGATAAGTGAAACGCTAATTGCTCGATAGCCGGATGGTTCTGGCGAAAAACACGACGGGAATAACAACGATGCCACAGAAGGCAGACAAAGATTGGGGGAGAATGAGGAACGAAGGAGGGTAATTAATGCTCTTTAATCATTAATTTGTGCTGTAAATAAAGATAATCAAGAGCTGACAGCGGTACAATCGTGGCGCTTGTTCATTTTGAAAATGACTGTCGTTGCGAAATAGAGAAGAAAAAATTGAAAGGAAATTGTGACGTTGGCCGGTTGCGAATCGTGATCTTGAAATAATGATATTTTATTAAAGATGGTGTTTGAACAGGACAGATTATACAACTGTTACTCATTCTGTTATATAAAGAATTAAAACAATCAGAATTGCGTAAATGAGAAAAAACGAATTGCTACCATAATAATTAATATTCATTAATGCCTCGCAGAAGTTGCAATTTATTACAAACGAGTTCAATCAAATTTCACGATTACCCTATCTTCGAGCCTTTTGCGTCAATACTTCCTATTTCATTTAACAAATGATACAAATCTCCTCTCTAGGGAGAAGATTCGTGATTACACCATTAGTTGGGGTCAAACTTGATAGCCAGTGATTACGTCCACATTGATAATCTCCAAAAACCGAGAAACATAACACGAAAATTTACGTCATTCTGAAGTTCTGATTCATTAGCTTCCGAGTGTCTCAGTCTATCGAAGAGTCGCGATGTTTACAGACCACGAAAACGATGTAAAACAATAATTCGTCGAAATGTCGAAGCGTCGAGTACGCATGTTAAGGTGACAATAAATTAATTACGAATCTTTATCAATCGGCAAATTGAAGATCAATATTTACAGATACTAAAGATTAAGTGTATGAAAGCGTACATATTTATTTTTATTATTTTTATGAAAATGAATTGTTCTCCCTGTATTCGTACAGAGGTATATAGTTTTCCACGTGTTGGCTTTGGCGTCGACATGTGACTCAAACAGGCACGGTCCGATTAGTGGCGATTTAGAAACGGGATGTAGCAACAGTTGCACACCTCATTAAACACATTTATCGTCCGGATTATTGGACGTATTAATAAGCATGTTCTTATTGGCACACGTGTTTGTTGCTCTAATAATGGCCCATTCGACGTCAACGGGTATCGAGAAATATTCTTTAACCAGCGATGAGAAAATGTGTACGATAGAAATTCATTGAGAAATTAACGCGAGAGTAACGGTGAAACGAAAATTGCGCTGATCAGTATCAATGAAACAGTACGAAACGATATCAATGAGAATAGAATTAGTGGAATAAAATAAAGAAGCTTACGAATAATTTGGTAATATCAAGAGCGATACAACAATTCCATTGCAACGATTGGAGTGCGAACAATATGGATAAAAATGGTATTTAAATAAAACCCGGGTTAATGAAATTAGAGAATCGTGTTGGATCGTGGGATTTAGTTTCGTTCGAAATCTCGTGCCGCAGTGCACAGTCGGGGCTCATTTAACTCCATTTAAAATCACTGCAAGTGTTTTCAGTAGTATGGTCCCCGCGTGTGGTCAGCCACACCCGCTGGAACTAATCTAACGCGAACAAGGATGCCTTCCGGCTCAATAGTTAATTCAATTCCACTTTGACAGTAACGTTTAACAGAAACCATAGTGTCATATTTTTATTTTTTCCAAACGAAAAGCAGCCATGTGAGTTTTTTTATCTCTCTTAACATTCCTCTTTTAACATTGATTTTTGCAAATCGATAGGACTGCCGGAAAAAGAAAGAATACACTGGGGAACAAGAACAAAGAACTTTAAAACGCTTTCGAAACATTCGAACAAAGCGCACAGCACAAAAATCACGGTATAGAAGTGAATAAAGAACATCGATACGATAACAAACATTGAAAGATCAGAACGGTAGCGGAGCTGGTTGACTGATAACGATAAGAAATCGTCGAAATATTGTTTGCCTGCTTTTCAAATGCATGTTACCTGAATCATTCGACGATTGCTTTACATTTCCCTCCTATCAAATCGCAAGGAAACGAAAGTTTTCAAAAGTCGAACAAACGTGAACTCATCGACGTTGCAAATAAATGAATTTTTCCAACAACTTTCAAAATTGGATGTTCGTAGCCATTTTAATTTCATCGGTTTAACGTCAATTTTAATTTAAAGAAGAACTTTGAAGTTTCTATTATAAAATGACATCCATAGATCTGAAGAGTAACTGAACTTTCACGACCTAATAAAACATTTGGATCCATTTCGATATTTCCATTTACGAACGCGCCAGGATCACTTTATTTAAAGTGCTCTTAAAATACCTTCAAGATATTAGTCTCGATGGTACAATGACGTACATTCGATTACACGTCAATGGACATAAATCCGAGATCTCAAAGTGTCAATACTTATAAACACTTTACGAGCTGATACCATCGAATATTACAAAAGAAGCCTTTTTATAAAACACATCAAAATTTGTTAAATAACAAAGATATCCCTCTCTTCACTTGAACAGGGAGGGCTTTGAAAAGTGCACATTATTCGAACAATAATTAAGTATATAAATATTTATTATGACAAACATTTTTTACAATTACTCGATATTTTAAAGGAAACGAACTCTAAACTCTGAAAGGAATACAAAAATGGTCCGCAACTATTTGCACAAAAATTCAAACTGCAGGCAAAGAAAATAATTCGGTCAAATAAATTGCACTCTAAGGAAACTTATTCCGAACAATTCCCAGTATTCCCAAAAAAAATCTTCACAAGCCGTGCAAAATTTTCCGAAACATAAAAGGTACCGAAAAGGATTGTCCTAAAAGCTAATCGTCTGCACAAACCGAATAACATCACAAATAGAGCGCACAAGTATTTCCATACGATTCCCAAGTTTTACGTGCACGAAGAGCTCAGATAACACCGACATCAACGATAAAGGGTGGCTCACGGGTGCCTAATCGACACGATCTCCTAATGGTCGCGACTACGAAACGAAAACGTCTTTTCTCTTTCGGTATGTCCAGAGGGGCGGTTTCATGATTCCTGCACGTGTACGAATAACCACAAATTCGATCCGATCTGGGTCACCTGTGCCGTCGTCGACGAAACTCGATCGCGTTTCGTATTCTCGCGTCACGTTCGATCCAGTCAACTTTAATCCGACCGGCTGAGGCTGGGACAGAAATGGGAGAGAATAAAAAAAGCTGCGGGGATCGTGGTTAAACAGAAACGTAAAGCGGAATTAGAGTGCCAACCCTGTTGCTCGAATTGAGTAGATGAAAACGGGAGTTTGCGAGGGTGAAGTAGTTGCGAGGATAATTAACGTGGCAGAGATGGGGTTAATTTCGTGGCGTGGTCCAATAATGAAACATCAAGAAGAACAAACGGGAAATTGTCCATTACTTTTCGTAATTTATTATTTTTCGATAGTACATAATTGTTGTTGCTTAATCGTGTGTAATCATTTTTAATAATTGTGCTAGGATTAGCGAAGTTTAAAGGGAGGTGCATTTACGACACATCGGAGACTCTTTTTTTATTGAAGTGTGCAAGGGTTGGTTATGGGTAGATGTTGATGGGAAGTATCGAAGCTACATACGCGCAATGCCAAAAAAGAAATTCGAGCCATTCTGTCGCAACTTTCAACAATCGAAACCATTAGAAAGCACAATTTAGAAAACCCAAGGGATTAAAGAAATCATATACCAAACTATTATCAGTTAGGCTTTCAAATACAAACACAAATACTGAACCTTCAGATAATTCCAATCCTAACGCAGAAATGAAAATTATCCCCAAAAAGAGCAGAATCTTCAATTAAACAAGGGCCGTCAAGTAAAGCGACAAAAAAGAAAACTAAATTAATTATTTCTCATTTATAGCTTCTATAATCCCCGTTGTCCGAAAGATACGCTTACATTAATTATCCTCAATGTATCTTCCTAGTTGGTACCAAAAGAAAAAAAAAAGAAAATATCGATCCATCGATTTCAATTTACTCGCCCAGCAATCGATGCCGGGGATAATAGATTAGTCATTGATAATGGTATAGCCGATCGTTTATCTCTTCAATCGTGGCACGAACGAGTCGAATCCATTTTTTCAAGACTTTTCCATTCATCCTGTTACGCTTCACGAAGCTCGGTTACGGCGAAAATCTTCCGACCGATTAGATAAAACGAAGCCATCTCAGAGATTATCGCGGTGGCTCATCGTCCTGATAAAAACTTTCTCGACCTGGTATAGCCTCATAGCTATACATACATCGGTGAAAATACGATGAAGCGCCAATTTCAATTCTGTTCATCACGAAACTGTGATCGTTTCAACCCCGCCGGATAAGGGTTGATCTGTGAATAGATTAATCCGTGGTGTGATTAATCCGAGTGAAAGGGTCGCAGCAGATTGATGAAGAGTACGCTGTTCGATTGCATTTATTTTAGCACCGGAACTTTAACGGGATGCGGTAGAAATATTTATACTGTTCAGTCAAATCGAAGACTGCGAAATTGTATTAGGGTTCGTTCTTCATTAGCAATATTAGATACCAAAGGCTATCAGTTAACAGAACAAGCTGTTAACCTGATAATCTCTCTCAATTATGAATTATAAATAAAAAGAAGTGAAATGCAGAATGTAAACTATAATTTAATATAATATCGTTTCCCGTAATAATACACTATGATAATGATTCTTTGAGGTGAAATTAAATTGCAACCTGTGCACTATTTAAATAGAAAATTAATAAGAAAAATATAAAGTGTGTAATAGCTAAGTGTTTTACTAGGAGAGGGTTACTTGTAGACGCTATAGAGATTGGAAATCGGATCTGGTTGAGTCAGCTTTTCCTTTGTAAATCGATACGGTCCTCGACAATGCAACAGGTGCCTTTAATAAAACAAAGTAAAAGCATTTTTTCTTAACTAATTGTTTAGAACGATTTCAATTGGCAACCAGTTTTTCCTTACCTTACCAAATTTCTCTTCGCCCTCCGGTTCATTGGTAATAATGTTATAATAAATATGCTGTCCATAATTCTTTTACATATTTTAATTTTTCATGGAAATGAGAATTGTGCGTTTGTGAATGCGATAAAAGAAAGCGGATAATTGGCCGATCGACATCTACTATTATATCTAACTACCGCGTGATTCAATTGACGAAGCACTTCCTCTTTCCCAGGTAGCAAAGGTGAAATGTAACGTTTCACCAGGGAAATGACCGCGCGTTGCCGCATCGCGCCTGTTTCCGCTCAATATCGCAAGTGCAAAGAGTTTTTTGTTCTCGTGATGCAACCCACCGTGCAGTTGGCCTTTGTCCAATTTGCTATCGCTTATATTAATGACCATATTTATTATGGGGTGTTAAGGAAGTTCGTCCATCAACATAAGCGTTCACCATCGCTTCCGATTTTTCGTTCTCCAGTTGTATTAATCAACGAAAATATTTCTAAATTAATTTTAACATTCTACATAATAATACAGAATGGTGTAATTATTTTCAGTATTTTCGCTTAGTAAGAAAAGACAGATATTTATATTTAATTTTGTCCTTTTTTCAAACTGGCGGAACGTAAATGCGTTTTAGCAGCATTTGCTTCTGCGTGGAAATAATTCGAATTCACATACGAACTTTACGTTCGACGTCTGGACAACTTACGATTAATGCAGGCTACAAATTAATCACCTGTACCTGTGCCACGGTGCCGCACCAAACAGATGGCAAATTACCATTTAAATACATTGAATAATCTGCCAAAAAATTTTAATTGCGCTCTACAACCGATAGAGAAATAAATGTTAACCAGCACACGACTTTTACCTATACCGATGCAAATTACATGAAAGAAAGCAAACGATAAAACACCCCAGTCAAAACATTGCGATGGTGACTTATCATCACTTTCAGAGGCATTTAAACGAACCTTAATCTCAACACAATACTTCTCGAGATTAAAAATTACACGCGTTCAAGAACATGTCGAATCTTGTACAAACGCTACAGAAATTCCGTTCACCATGAAGATTATATACATTTTTCTTATAGTGACCGGTATTTCGGGCAAGCAAACATACTTTTCATCTTTTCACGTGTACACGATCTTCACGATTCTTATCGTGGATAATTTATTGCGTACAACGAAACGTAAAGTTTCGCGTTACACGCTATACCACCATAGCAGACGACCCACAGAACGAATCTGCAAGTAGTCTGCTAGTTTCAAAAACAGCGCGCGAAACACCGCTCGCACCGGGCCGCGTGTTATTTTATCGGCCGATAAAACGCAGTAAATAAATATTTTCGCTCACCATTTGATGCTGATAATCTTTCGGTTTGTCCCAGTGATATTCCTGAAGCTGTAGGGACTCGTATCGTTGCTTCTTCTTCAAATGGGAACGAGAACGTCTCACGACCGATATCACCACAGATGGGCCCATTCGGCCATCTTGCCGTATACCAAAACGTGTACTACACTGCGCTGGCGTGTTTTTGCACCCCCTCGACCCTTCCACTAGTACTCCGGCCAATCGTAATTGCGTAATTTACCGCCGATACTTTCAGTCGTTCTGTCCTTTCCTAACTACCGGTGCGCCCCCTTATTTTATCTCTGTCAACTAGCGGCGCCACGGAACAATCGAAAAATTTTAAACAGCGCTTCGCATTCGACGGTCAAAATGAAACTGGCTGTACTCTTGTTGCGGGAAGGACAATCGAAACGTCGAGACCGTGTACTATCGGAAAAGTCGAAGAGTTTCGGCTGGTTTTTGCCTTTCGTTTACAACGAGCCGACTTTCATGTTTCAGTTTGATGATGTTTCGTATCGAATATACTTCTGCTACCTGTGTAACATGTTACGCTCGTGTATATTAATGTTTATTAGATAAGAAATAGAGCAATTCGAGTGTAATTAATTGCTGGATCGACTGGTTAAATGTTTGTTTACGGTTTTGCATTGTTTTCGTTGGGTGAAAGTTGCGAAACAATTCGCGCCTCGGTCAGTGACATTCGAAAATTAGTACGGGGGATACCCGCCCGTGGCGTTAGCGTGTAAAGGTAAGTTGGCCACACCGGCGGGAATGTTTGGAAGTTCTTGTTGTTCTTGTGGAAGATTCTTATAAGATTTTGTAAGTAGAACAATTACTTATTATAATTTATTCAATTTTGTATAGCGAAGTTTAAAGACTGTATAAAATATTTTATTCGATATTGACAATGATGCCAAACAAAAGGGCGGTCATCGATATTACGGTATTTACAGGAGTACATCTCTATCGTATACATTTGTATATACATTCAGCGGGATATTTACAATATTTTTTTATTGGAATTGGGAAATAAATAAATTAGCTACTACTGAACCAGTCGGTGCCCATTGCACCGAAAAATGCCGCGGCACCAGATTTAATTGTCGCTCCAGCGGAATCACTCTTTGCATTCTCCTTTGTAGCGACCTTCTTGCGCTATAATAAAAGATAACAATCAATTTAATAAATAGCTCGATATTAAAACAGTTATATCGTGGTTATTTTAATAAGATGTAATTGGTAAAGAATTATTGATTATATGCAGTTAACCCAACTCGACAAATGTGCTTCGATTAATCTATTAATTAAATAATCAGCCTGATTAAGCAACCAAGAAAACGCTGCATGCAATATCGTCTTCTTACCGCAATTAAACGCACGCGCTATCTTATTCGAATGCTCTGGCAATCTGAAGATACATATGTATTTAATTGAGAGGGGTATCATTTTACAGAATGATACCGAAATAAATAACAGAGAGATGTATCTTTTAATTGAAAAAACTAAGAATAGTTCTACCTGTGTTTTTTCCGGTAGAATCGCGCTTACTAGAGGCAAATTTCTTGCCGGAGCTGTTACGGTCAAAGGTGGGAACCAGGGTGCCCCTGTGCATAGGGCTAGCACCGAAGGTAGATCAGATCTTACACCTTCAACGCTACTGTATTCACTTCGTGCACCCAAAATTGAATGTAATTGCTCCAAATGAGGTACTAGGTTTCCTAGTATGAGCTGAAATAATAGAAAGTAATCCAATTATTAATACTCATACAAAAAAATTGTTTTTCGTGTATTTCATATCCTTACCTGAGATCTTTGAACGCTTTTCTTTACGTTCGTATGAATGAACGGATTAAAAACGTCATAATCGAATGGATCGATTTTGGATAGTACACTGTCACAAGCTTTGGTCGATAGATCGGACAGATTCTTATTTTCGCGGGGCACCATGAGTAAAGTTGAATATCTTATATCGAACAATACTTGCAATGCTTGTTTCTGCGAAAGACTTGCATCGTTGGTCGCAGTTAAATAGTAATTGAACAATTCGGTAACAACATCATCTATAATTTCGTGCAGGACTTTCCTACAATGAAAAATTACAATTGAAATAAAAACGAAGGAAAATTGATAAGTAAAATTTGTATGCATATTTACGTGAACCTACTTTGGAAGAGTGTGCGGTATTACTTTATTCAGATTCATATTAACGGCGGTTAAAAATTTCTGTAATTGAATGGACGTCTGATACGGTACCAAAATTTCGGATTTTATTCTTTTACCCTCTCCAGAGTCCTCTTCAATAGTCACTTTCTCCCATTCTGATATTACGAGATGTATAGGATAACCGGAAAGCGTTTCCCTCGACATAAACTTCTCCCTATGTTCAATTATCGTGCTCTTATAGGTTTTGGCCCATAGCGACCAAACAGAAATGCTTTCTTCTTTTAATTTATCACAAATCGATTGCCATTTGGCGTTCGTAATGGTCAAACCAGAGACTTTCGAAAGTGTGTAGCACTTGGTTAAATTTGAACTCAGTGTCGTCAATGCAGAAAGAAATCTAGCCATTACAACAGCGTTAGTATCGCGACGCCCATGTTTCGGTTTATCATTAACGCAAGTAGTTCGTACAAAATTGATGAAATCTTCGATTATACTGGTGCTGGTAGCTTGAAAATGTTCTTGAACCTCTGCACGATCGGAAAATGTGTCAGAAATTAAAGATATATTTGTAGAGAGCAAATTATCTTTAATGGATACGACACGTTCTGTTTCGTACAAATATTGTTCGAGATCTCCAAGCAGAGCATGCAAATTGCCATCGAAATTTTCGCACAGTTTGAGAATGTTTGGTGAATATCCTTTGGTTTTCATTAACAGTGACCTTTTATTGTCCAGGCCACCGTTTTTAGTGAGTTTCTGTGGAATATCACTTGGCGAATCCTTCCACACGAACCACCGCAAATCGTGCTCCGGATATTCGAATTTTTCGTTAATCACCTTGCCCAGTAATTCGATCACATCGGATTTTAATGTGCTTATAGTCTCCATCGATTTGTCATTTATAATACCTGACCAAATGTTCATAGCATTATTATAATTAATTCGGTAATAATAATATGATTTCTATAATTTATATCAAATTTATTACTTTTTACTCGACGAGTTATTAGAGGTTGAAAAAATTCCACCCAAAAAGTTATTCTTGGAAGGGAAATCTCCTCCCATATTGAATTCCAATTCTGAGGCAGATTAATGCTAACTGCTTCTTCGCGAACGTAATATAAACCTTTTATGGATATTATCAAATCCAAGAGTTTAGTAATTTCATGATTGCAAAATTCAGCAACCCAGTCAAGCCAGGATTTGATGCTCTTTTGAAGATCCGGTAGAGGAAAGCTTTCCACTGTTTGAAGAGCAAATGGTTTATGTTGTTTCGTCACTGCGGGAAGAAATTCCTTTAATAATTCTTGATTGAAATCTAATTGAGAGAGTAAGGAGTATGCATCTTGATCTTGTATTTTTATTAAATACTTGGGAACGAGGCCTCCTCCTGTATTATCCTCTGTATCTGTAGGGAATAATAATAATACTTTGGAACTGTATAATAATGTAATGTAATATCATATCTGTGTAATTACTTACTAATGAAGCAAGAATAAATCAAATTAATCGTTTGAATTAATATTTCAATGCAGGATTTTATCTTATTTTTAACACTGCTATCATTTTCGTCTGTAACGATGGATTTAATTGCATGATTACGCATCAACATTAATTTCTCCAGCAGATCTTGAAACGAAGTTCCATTTAGTAATACAAGCGCAGCCAGGCTGTTTGCTATGCTCTAGAAATAAAATAATATTTATTGTATTGCGATAAAAATATTGGATTTTAAACAAATACCAACCTCCGGTTGTACATCCAAAGACTGCAATACGTTATTGCACTCTTTAAATATAATATTTTTTAGCTGATTGATAACATCCCATTGCTTTGGTACGATCGGATATTTAGCCAACAAATTTTCGCTTCCAACTTCGAATAGTAAGCTATAATTTATATGTTGTGCTATTAAATACAATTGCGTGGCAAATAGTAAATTCTTGTTTTCAATACTGGACCAAATATGATGCGGTATATCCATTAAAATTTTTATTTGTATGATATCAGAATCCTGAATCCCTTCGACTCTTCTATTAAAAATAATTATGTCCATTAAATGAATGTTGATTAGTGTGTTTAATTTGAGAGAAAGTCAGTAAACATACCTGTCATCTTCGTTCTGAATTGAATCGATCTTAAAACCGATTAAATATTTCTTTTGTAATTCCCCGAATTTGTCCTCTATGTTAATTATTCTGGAGATAACACGTTCGGATGTAATCTTCATTTTTCCAATTGTGTCTGCGGCCAGTATTAGATCGCGATATCTTTCTCTGAAAATATTCAATTATTGAATGATTATAATAACCTTTACCCATAATAACAATTTTGCACGCAATATTTCATTTTTTAAGGAGAACACAGTACTAACAGACAATTATAACACAAGTATTAATTTATACAGTGCATAAAAGACAAGAACAACAAATCGTTTCGAATCATTGAAACAGATATTTACCCAACTAAGGTTCTAAGCTCAATTTTCTTTCTATCACTCTCATATTGGATTTTCTTTTGAATCGCTTCGATCTCTTTTATCGTGTGATCCTCAAACAACTTATTAATATCCAAATCCAAATAATTTGTTGTCATCCTTCTGACAATTCGCTTCAACCTATCTCAATCCCGGTTGTTTCCACGTAGCGTAATATCAGCCTGTATTTATCAGACATTTTTGCCTCTAGCGTACTGCGGCGGACTAATAATTGTCCCACGGTGTGTAAGATGGAGCTGCTTGCATCTCCTCCCTTTTTTTTTCAAAACTGAATGCCCACACATATAATCCGCTTACACCGTTTTGGAATTACAAAATGCAATACCTATTTATTACAACTCTACATTAAGTCACCTATTAAAATGCTTCCTTATAAAATCGAAAACGAATATCACAGACACAATTGTCCCCAATTTTCTTTCGTAGTCAATATCTCCGTAATATTTTAAATAAGAAAAACTAAGCATGTCGAAGATACGTCAGCTCTTCACGAAGATTTTAAGAAAAAACCGATAGGCAGGTGATCGACTGTGTAACGCGTCGTCTGCATTTACTAAACACGCAATCGCCGCGGAACGACACCTTACGATGGGACGCGGAACCACGGGACGGGCACGCGAGACGCCATATTGAGCGAATGTTGATTGAATGCCTGTTTAGGTGTTTACACGGCTCCGAATAAAACCCGTGGAGGAACGCATCGATTGTCGTGCAAGCCCGTGCGAAGTGTTTAGCAAACGATCAGTTCATTGCAGTGGCTGTATCACGCGACAATACAATGAGCGGTGGCGACGGTGAGGATAGTCAATGCAACAGGACGAGAGAAAGCAACGTAGTAGCGATGGGTGACGTTCTCGTTAAGAAACACGCAGACGATACTCCGTACGACGGGTGCATGATCGTTCACGACGATCTAGCGCGACATGGTAATAATATGGATCACAGGCACACGGAGGACACTGTCAGGTCTTCTGTCGTCGCGGACTCGATTCCTGTCGCGGTATGTTTTCCCCTAAACGAACATCGCTCCTAAACGATCGTACCACAGACACGTTCTACTTGCAGAGCGTGACACTTGACGAATGCACTGTCGATGAGTTTATCAAAGGTGCGATGGGTCCCGAGAACATCGAGGAAAGCCCGTTGCGAACGAATACGGAGACGATCGTCGAGTATCCGGACGACACCGTCAGCGTAGACAGTCCCTCTAGGGGAAAGGAAGCTTCCTACTGCCACAAATCGAAAAGGTAATGGTTCAGATTCGGTTGCTGTAATGCAATTTTCAATTGGACAGGGATGTAACTGAATCGTTGGTGTTAATTTTAGGGAACTGTTCAACGAGGAACTGCAAAAGGCGATGAAGTCACAGAATTTGTGGACAGAATTGAGGCAACATATTAGAGGTTCCTTTAACATTGCATTAGAAGCGTCTCGAGTCTCGAGAGGCCTATTGTTTCATCAGAACGTTTTTCCCGCAGATGATGTGCACGAAATTGTATTGCAGTACGTCGGAATGATTTATTTCTGTAACCGTCGACAAACCGTTGATGATTTTAAACCCAGTATTTTGCCTTCCTTTCAGACTGTGCGAGATGGAACCTCAGCATTTACTTATGAGGGTAGTAAGCTTGGTGCTGGAACTAGTTGTAGAAGTTAAAGTTCAATTGTTAGCCCTTCTACATGACCATAGCGTAAATAATCTAGCAGAAATTTTTATCACAGGTCAATACAAATGTTCTTATTTTAAATTTACTTACTTCTACCTGTTAATGCAACTATCGCCTTTCATGTTTATGTTTTTCCCTGTAGGTCTCGTAGATGATTATGATGCATTACTATTGACAGCTTTAAAGATTTCGGACATTGTCAAGCCATTAAAAGATCATTTGCGTAAATTTAATTATAATTATACCTTGACGTGGGATTGTTTTATTACCAAGTTGTATCAGATTTATATATACGATGATCCATTAGTGCAAAATAATTTACTACCCTTTATTGGAAAAGTATGTAAAACACATGCATCATATTTAATTCGTTAATTAAATTGAAACACACGTTCAATATGACAATATACGTATCTTGGAATGTTGTAGTTGAGAAAACTTTTGCCTTTGAAAGGCTCAGAATACCAGCGATATTTAAAGTTAGAGAAACAGATGACGGCATTTAGGTATCGATGTTGGGACACAGAATCATGGATGGATAAATACAAGTAAGTGTTCGCACGAATGATATTTGAACGATAATAAAATTATATCGATTGATCACATCCCAGGAAGGAAAATGTATGAACAAAGTTTCATAAGCGGTGCGTATTTCAGTGCAGAACAAGCGGTCCATATGAACAGACTCAGGCATATGAGGGAGGCTTGGGAATTATTTACTGCGACTAGGAAGCATATGGAGCAACGTATGTTAAGGAAATCACCGGACGTTGGGAAGTATGTTGGAACAAAAATAAAATTCGGTGATAAACAAGAAAGGTATATTTGTAGATCGATGGTTCAATGTGTCACGCATTATTATTTTAGTGAATTACCAGAAATGGAAGGACAGCTTTCGACGCTTGCGTCACAAATAAATGTTGGCGTATCAGAAGTGGACAGTAGGCCTTTGAGTCCTACATCAGATTTTAATTTGAATTCGCGTAATAAGTTTCCAAGTATCGAGATACTTATGATTTTATTGGACGACTGGAATAAAGCTCAGTTTCAGAAGCTCACCGAAATGGCGGGTGTATCAACTGCCGCGGATATTTATCCCAATGGGCAGGACGATACAGATTTCGTTGATTATACACGAGCAACTTGCCATTTGGCGCAGTGTGCAAATAGATCAGTCAGGTATTCCTCTTTTTTTTTTATTTATTTTACGAATGATAATTGTTTAAATGTGTTTCTATTTTTTTCTTCACTCGAATGTTTTTTTTAAGGGAGCATAATGAGGGATCATGTCTGGAAAATAATATAGAGGAGGAAAGTAGTCAATGTCATATGTACACTGCACCACCGCTACCATCTATCGTAAGAATAATTTTGAACCTAATAATATCTATTCGTTTGAAAACGAGATCGCGAATAATCGAAACAATTTTCAGGCTGATAAAAATGACGCGCAACATTTGGCATTGGCGTTAGGAAATCCTTTTTCACAGCTCACAAATGGTTTTTTAGGTAAAGCATGCGTTGCAAATAATGAAAATAATAAAAATCGCGCGGGTATTATTATTCATTGTTTTCTAATATCATTTTAGAAGACACAGCAAACTGTTCTGCGACGCAAGTGAAGAAAAAGCTGGAGGATTTCGAAGTAAAAGAAATAAGAAACGATGGAAGCGAGGCAAGAAACGTAAATGAGGATGTCGACTTAAGAACGTCCGATCCGCAACCGTGTTCGTGTGTGTATCAGCATGTAAGGGAAATAACGGAGAGGAAAATGGTGCCAGAAACCCCTCCCTGTCCGTGTTTACTAAATTCAAGACGGAAGTGGGGCGCTTGTCCTTGCTTGACAAAATGTAATTATTAAGAAAACAAAAAAATGTTTTCTGCTATAATTGTATTTTTCATCAATGTAACAATTTATATTGTCATTAGCTGTACCTGAATCGATCGTACCGAATATTCATCCAAAGCCGGTATCGCCTTCTACCGTGAAGGCTAATCAAGAACCAAATAAACCTGCAGTTAAAACTGGTTCTACACAGTCTGCTCAAACACAAACGAGGCATTCTACAACGCAGACACCGAACACCGCTCACAATCATACAACAACTCATCAAGGTAAGCATAAATGATCGATTCTTCTACTGCTTCATTTAATAATAATAATTCTTTTGTCATGAAACCTTTGGAGTGTATTAGTTTCAATCGTTTATTTTTCGAAAGATATTAATGAACAAGTGTCTTTCTTTATTTTCTTCCCAACTTCGTACAGGTACTAATCGTTCACACACGCATGGATCACATCCAGAGTTGGCAAAAAATACGGGTCCTCCTCACAGACCGCATACACACAGCACTCATTCGTCTCACGCTTGTCACAAACAGGCCAACGTCGAGCACATTAAAAGGGTCTCGTGTAATGATTGTTAGTAATCAGCAAATTAATTATACTATCGGTCAGTTTGTTCTTAATTAATTAATCAATTAATAACGCGTGTATACGAAATTGTCCAGTGAGTTCCGGAGATGGAGATTGTTCGGATTCGGGAAGTAGTCAGGAAGATTCTTGTTCTACCAGTAGTTCAGCGCAGAGAGATTCGAGTAGACATTGCGACTGTTGTTACTGTGAAGTATTCGGTCACGGAGTTGTAAGTAATCATTCATATATTGTTTAATCGCGACTTCCATTTTTGTATCTCGGTTTCGATATAAAAATTTCGCTTTTAATTGATCTACTATAAGGTTAAAAAAATATTTTTGTCCAGCCTTCGGTAGCGCCGGTTAGTCGAAATTATAACGAAATGAGGGATAGACTGCGTCAACTGTTAACCAAGAAAAAAGCTAGAAAGTGCAAAGCCACGTGTAGCCCGTCGAAAAGTCCCTCCGAGTCGGTTGTATCTAACACGAGCATCGAGACGAAGGCAATAACAAATACAGCGCCTAGATCTAACACTCCAATTTCGATTGTTCCCGCGGTGCAAGTTGATCAACGAGATCAGAGAGATCTGGAGGAATTGCTCGAATTTATCGAGGGGAATCAGAATGGGAAGAAAGATAACAATAAGAAGGCGGAGAAAAAGGCCAGGCAAAAACAGCGGAAGGTTAATATAGATTGCAATAGAGATAAATGTATTACGCGGGATCTGTTAATTAATATTATTTTCTACGACTTTGTTACAGCTGGACGAAAAGGTGAAAAGAGACAGGCAAGATGCGGAAAGGCAGAAACTAATAGAACTGCAGAAAAAAACGCCAGAAGTAACGATTACTGTGGTTGATCCGCAGAAACCTGTTCCTCAAAGACTATTACCTCAGTGTAATCTACCCGAAGTATCTATTTTACCTACGTCACCGCCAGTAGCATTGCCGATTGTAAAGCAATTAAGTAATAAAAAGAAGGACAAGCAAGATGTCTGTAGCAATAGTAGTAACACTAGTAGCAGTAGCTGTAGCAACAGTAGTTTTAGTACCAATAGTATAAATAGCAAAACGAAGACTGCACCTGTGAATATGAATGTAAAAAGCAAAAGTATTAGCAAAGCCGACAAAACGATGGTCCCCGACCAGATGACGAATAAGAATAAGACGGCGACGAAGGGTGATAAAGTCGAAGTTAGCGGTAAAAATAATAAAACGCAGGCAGCAACTAGCAATAGCACAAACGTTAAGAGTAACGCGAATAATACCGCACAGAAATCCCAAACTATTGACTTGAACGAGAAAACGTTGACGAAGAAGGAAAGGCAAAAGTTGAAGAGGGAGATGAAAAAGATGGAGGAGGCGAAAGCAAAGGAAGAGACGAAGAAACCGGTTCCAACGGAGAGTCAGCCACAAATCGTGACGATCAAAAGGGTTATGGAGTCGAATAGTGCTGAGCCAACAGTTACGATCACTTTGAAGGGCCAGACACCTGCCGAGGATAAAGTTTTGTTCACACTGGTGAACGGTCAGACGAAAGAAGTCGATAGCCTGAAACTGGAGACCGAGCAGAATCAAAATATCAGCGGGAAGAAAAAGAAATCCAAAGCAAATAATAATAACAATAGCAATACCAATAATAATAATAATAATAATCATTCATTGCAACAGGGAAATAAGCAGCAACATATTAATAATCCTAAGCAGCAGGTGCAGAATAAAATTTACGAAGGCAAGAACAACTCGAAGGCGCAGCCCAACAATGAGAAAACTAAAGGGAAACAGGTGGACGAGAAGAAAGTCCAGCAACAGAGTAACAGCGACACGAAGTCCAAGTCTAAAAAGGAGAAAAGAAATACGGAGAATAAGGAGAACGTGCTGCAACAAAATACTGTCAACAAGAACAAAAACCAAGCGCAGAATGCGTCTAGTAAAAAGCAGAATAAAGTTAACACTCCTCCGCAAACTCCAGTTTCGCATAAACCATCGACTAATTCCAGTATCACTAACGAGAGCAATAAAAAGTCGAAGGCGCAGACGCACGAGAAAAATGGACAATTGAACGCCAATAAAAATAATAAGAACACGTGCACCGGCGTGACGATTAAGCAAGCGAAGGTCGATAACCAGAAGGTTCAAAATAGAATGATAAATCAGGTGCCGGTTAAACAGCGACCGGAAGTGCAGTCTGCGTCCACAGAAAGAGTTAATTCGCCATTGAGCAGCCAGTTTAAAAATATTGGCGCGAACTCCAAGATCAATATAGAAAATTTAAAATTGCCACCTGGAATCACGATAACGAAGGTCGACGCTCCTGCGAAGCCATTGCCAATAAGATCAGCACCGCTCCCGAAACCAGTGAACCCCCCTAAACAAACCACCATAATCGCAGCACCAATGAGTGGTGTACAGTCGAGCTACGCCAGTCCACAAGCTGGCGGTAATGTGATTGTGGTGGATACCGGGAAATTAAAGCAGGATCTTCTGCCAAAGCCGTCAGAGAAAGGTGAGTAGCCACTTTATCTTCGCGAGGAATAATTAACAATCGAAGGTAAATCTGTCTTGCGATAAAAGAAGCATCGAAAATAGATCAAAGTTACCACCGACTCTGCCACGTTATATTTAAACTCGCTAACCAAAACTTATATATGTAACTCATTATCCAATTCCAGATGCTCCCAAAGATGGCCAACAGTCCCAAAGCACCAGCGGCAAAAAGAAAAAGAAGAAGAGCAAGAACGCGACGAATTCTGGCAACACCTCGAACCAAACAGTAGTACAAAACAGCAGTGAGTCTTTCATGGCCGATCACACGGAGGAGCCCGCCAGGATACTCCACAATCCAAACACCAATATGGTGACCATAAGAAACCCCGCGTTCGGACCGATGAAAGTGCCGCCCACGCAGCAAGCTGCCATCATAAAGGTGTCAGAAAATGGTATGGTGACCATCAGGAGTCCTGCGTTGCAGCAAGCGATCAACGCGGGTCTCACGTCGCCTCCAAAGCCGGATTATATCATGAAGGGTGAACTGTCGGGTAAACCGACGACAGATAGCTCGGCAATGAAACACTCGAATGGTATTATACCATCGAGCCTGGCAGAACTGAGAAGCAGACTGACACCGGACTGTACGACCCTGAACGGTTTGGCAAATATACAGATTAGTAAAGTAACGAGCGGTCAACCTATACCGGAGAACGGCATCAACTTGAAGGGGACCAGTGTTACCCTGACCAAAGTGAGGACCGAGGCCAGCATGGAAGATGTGCAGGACGCGAAAACCGCCGTCCGAGAAGCGATAAATGCCTCGATAGCTGCGTCATCCAGCGGGAAGAGCAAGAAAAAGAAAAAACGGGGAACCGGTACGAGACACTGCGGAGATGACTGGAACCTCGTTGGTGAGAAACAACAATAATCAAAGTTTAACATGTAAATTTGCTTCTTTCATTTTTTTTTTTGTTTTCCTTAACACACCTCCCCGGGCTGCGATTTCTTGCCTGAGTCATACTGACGACGGTTTTTCTTTCGTTTCGTTTTCCGTCAGGAGAGGACAGTGTACCGCGTTAGGACCAAGTCTTGATCGCAGGCTATAGGTCGAAAGAGAGAAAATTTAATCAAATGTACCGGGGATGCGTACACTTCGGGATCTCCTCGAATTGGCCGCCACGAATTTCTCGGGGGATTGTCCGGAAGAGAACTATTGGCCAGTGAGCACTTATCTTTTCTTTATTTTCTTTCCGCCTGTTCACGAGCAACGACGCTACAATTGAGAACTGTGACCAAGCAGATGACTGTTCCGTTGAACGTGTTACTATCTGCAGTGATCGCAGCTGTTATTAACAAGATGCATCATTACTTTATGCCAGGATAGCGTAGTATCTCATTCATTCTTGATCTCCATTTCTGTCTCATACATGTCGGGGATGCCTCGAACAATACGTATATTTGTACATACATGTATATCTTTCTCTGCTCCTTCTATTTCTTCTATAGACTCCTCGTGTGTGCGTTAGTCCCTTAGATGTAAACGGATGATTTTAGCCAGCCCCGTGCGTAGATAGAGGGGAAAAATAAAAGATAAAGAAAAGATACGTAGATCACTCGACAGAGTCACGCTGTGCCAAGTTCATTGACCATGACAGCGAGTTAAATCATACCTTGTATGTGTACCTGAAATCTCGAACTATTGTGATACATTTTGACGAATCGTAGGTGCGGTGATCGACCGCGACAGAGTACACCAACGATTTCTTTTTTTTCAATCTACACTGAATCACGTGTTTTAATAAAACGAATTTATATTTTTCCAACGTTATGATCTCTTATTCCCTGTTGTGTCTTAGGCTGACATGTCACCCAGAACAAGAAAAAAAGAATGAGAGATATTGCTGCATGCGTATGGATCACTTGAAGCGTCCTCTTTTATTCGTTCGTCGAGGTCGACGTTTCTTCGAAATGGCCTCGACGATCCCGTTCTCACCGTTTCCCTCCGACTATTTTATCCGTCGTTTGCTTTTCATTTTCGCTTTTTCGCGGTCTCGTATTTTTATTGAAATTTCTTTTACTATTATTATCGCTATTACTATTACTGTTGTTATTAATTGCTGTGCAATGTATCCATATTCGGACAGTACCTTGGCCACAAAAGAACGAAAAAGATAAATAGAGAAGCGAAAAGCACCAAATCAAAATTACACAAGCAGACTTCCTCCCTATTCTCCACCGCTACCGTCATCGATTTCTAGTATTCAGAGCGTGTCTTTTGCAGAGAGCGTATTCACGCCCAAAGATATAGACCTCGAGGATGGCGAGATGGACGACGCGGAACGTGAGCTAGAGGCCTTCAAGAGGTTCTGCCTGCAATCAGTGCCGCCTCCTCGTAAGGAAAAGGTCAATCTCAACATCAAGGACATCGTGCTAAAGAAGAAATCATCCTCGTCATCGTCGTCTTCGACGGCCGCCACTGTGATCGCTGCGAATTGATTTCTCCTTCGATTAACATTAGACGCCCTCCTACCACTACCGCTACTATTATTGCACGCGAACGCGTATCATAAAATGTGTGTTGGCTTGACGCAGAATTAGTGGGAGTTCCCAAAGTGCGCTGAAACGGGAGACGGGCACGCGCCATCTAGCGAAGGGAATTCATTTTTGATAGAGTGATGTCGGTGCGTAAATCAGAGAACGAAATATATGTTACGCGTCTCCGATAAGCGATTGTCCGGTGATTATTTTATTCGAGCGAAAAGTGTCAGCGATCTTGTTCCCGTCGGAGGGTGGATTTGCGCCATTCGATGAGCGAACCATTTTGGTACCAGACGATTTATCTCGGTTCGTGTAATCGCCGTCGACAGTACTATAGTGCAAGAGCGTTGCGAACGTGTTCTGCCCGTTTTGGAACCGATCCGTGATCGCAAATCCGATGCCAGGGGACGCGTTTGAGCCGTGCAACGCTTTTTCACATGCGAGTAATTAAAATGCACTGGTGATTAATGGTTGACAATTTTTTTTTGTTTGTTTTGCATCGAGCCAATCACCGACCGAACGTGTATTGTAAACTGCCAAGGCCGATGCGCGTGAACACGCGACCCGGCGACAGGGTTGCACCTACTCGTCGCGAAATTGTATTGACGAGCGAGGAGGAAAATCGAATTGAATCCGCGAAACGAGAAGAAAAGAATGAACACGGCCAACTGTCGTGTACACGGCGTTTGTAACGTTGTGACGAGTAGTGTAAGAAAAATAAAATTGTCGCCGCGTCGTGGTCATGTCGGCGCCTAGTCGACTTTGTAATTTTTAGTATATTAGTAGACGATCGTGTTAGAATCGCGATTGATCTCTTCTGCGCGCAGGGGAGGCGAATCACGATAATTGGATATTTAGGTACAATGTACGTGAGAGGGGTGGGTGAGATGTGGCATTTTTCTCGAGAAACAGCGAGCCGTAGGTATATTATATGTTATATAAATATAAAATGTATGTATGTATATGTATATCTATAAATAATATAGTAGGAACGAATTGTACCGTCGAGGCTGATGACATGAAAAAACATCGGTCCCCGATCGGTTGTTTGCGAAAACGATCATGGCGGCCGCGACGCCATTACGTCTCGATACGATAAGTCCCCCGAACTATGTTCGATTTGTAAACTCGTTCTTACCGTGTACACGCGAATTTAAATCGATAACGGTGCGTATACCTTTCGTCTTCAAGCGGCGAGAATCGAGCATCGCGTCGCCAGGATCGTAATTGCCGGCTTAAGAGCACACATCTCGATCGACGATCTTATGTCCGATACACGACATCCACAGTACACACGGAGACACTTTTTCTCTTCATTTTTTTCAATAAAAGCAGATATGCATTTTTACCGAACCGTGAGTCTTATTTGCCTTTCCTTGCTATCAACGATTCACTTTTTGTCAGATAACTGGGTGATGATTGCGATGCTTTTTGCACTGCGTAATAGAAGTAGTAGCACTTTTGTATTATAAAAATCGCGGTCTCAACTTCGTATGAATAAAGTGCTAGCAAACTCAGTGTTAACTTTAAATTGCTATTAATATGTAAATGAACATTATGTGGTCCGTTCTGCATTTATTGCACAACATTCGAGCTGTTTAACAAAGGTAAATACATCCATGAATGTTTCTTTGTATAAATAAATTTATCAGCACGTAATAAATGCATACTAATGCATATTATAAATAAGTGTTAGTTTAGAACTGATACAAAATGTAGTTGTAAGATGTATTGTAAGCAAGATATAAAAGAATAGTTCATAAGGATTAGCTTGTTTGGATTACAGTTGGATTACAACATTTTTGTAACTTATACCGTCATTAATTAGTTTAAATAAATTTTCAATGAAAAGAATTCCACTGTTCTTTTTATTTTCACACCCTAACTATCCTTGATAGAACCTAGTTCCAACTCCTTATACAATAAGTACCGTAGACGAACATTAAATGAAAAGTCCTACAGCGAGAAACTAATCAAAATGGCCCTTCGCGTTATTAAATTTGTGTATTGGACCGAAACTATACTCGAGGGCTGAGTTAATCATGAATCAGATTGTTCCTTGAATCTGGGGCTTCGATTTAAGAGGTCGCTGATTGAAATCGGGAAGGTAGAAGCCGAGATAATTGAATTTGCTTAAATAATTTATAAACAAATGCCCTTATTTCGACTTACAGGCTAGCTACATCAATCATCATACAACATAAATTGAAGCTAGGGGCATAAGCTACCATCTCCAGCAGGTGCGAACATTATTCCACCTGCGGTTCATTTGTTATAAACAATTAAACAATTAAAATTGTTATTACGGCCAAGGGGATGAAGTTACAGCAAGTGTATATTTTTTGTCGTGTAGCTTATCCGTTCCCCTTTCATTTGAGACATTGTTGACTAAAATCGGCCCAGTAGAAGCCGAGATAATAATTTTTGAATATTTTGTGGGGAAGATATGTCGGTAATCGTGTATGTGGCGCCATCTCGCGTTTGCGGCCTTTTTCGCAGTTTTGCGCACCGCCAAAACCGAATTCCTGGATTACATCGTTTATTTAAACAATTGCGTTTTTCTCGGCTTCTACTCCGTATTTCTTAACCGGACTTGTCTTAATTGAAAGCTACGAATCATAGCTATCTGCCCCAATATTTGCTACAATGTGGCATATGTGGTTCGAATGTTATTTACAATTGAAAAATCGGCAAATATGCACTCCGGGTCACTGCAATTATCTCGGCTTCTGAAGGGGCTACATCAATGATCGAGTGCTTAAAACAAAGGGAACGCATGCTGCTATACGTTAAAATATGATTCACAAATGCACTATGATCTGTTTATATTTTATAAACAATTACCAAATTCTTTTAAGAATTTCACAGTAACTATGAACGCGAGCTATCCTAAAGTATAAAAAGATTGTTCCCTGAATCTGGGGCTTCGATTTAAGAGGTCGTTGATTGAAATCGGAAAGGTAGAAGCCGAGATAATTGAATTTGTTTAAATAAATTATAAACAAATGCCATTATTTCGACTTACAGACAAGCTACATCAATCATTATAGGACATAAATTAAAGCTAGAAATATAAGCTACCATCTCCCATAGGTGTGATAATCGTTCCATGTGAAGTTCATTTTTTATAAACAATTAAACAATTAAAATTGTTATTACGGCCAAGGGGATGAAGTTACAGCAACTGTATATTTTTTGTCGTGTAGCTTATCCGTTCCCCTTTCATTTGAGACATTGTTGACTAAAATCGGCCCAGTAGAAGCCGAGATAATAATTTTTGAATATTTTGTCGGTAAGATATGTCGGTAATCGTGTATGTGGCGCCATCTCGCGTTTGCGGCCTTTTTCGCAGTTTCGCGCACCGCCAAAACCGAAATCCTGGATTACATCGTTAATTTAAACAATTGCGTTTTTCTCGGCTTCTACTGCGTATTTCTTAACCGGACTTGTCTTAAACGAAAGCTACGAACCACAGCTATCTGCTTCAACAGTTGCAACAATATGGAACTTGTGGTTTAAAAGTTATTAACAATTGAAAAATCGGCAAAAATGCACTCCGGGTCAATGCAATTATCTCGGCTTCCGGAGGCGCTAGATTAATGATCGGGTGCTTAAAACAAAGGGAACGCATGCTGCTATACGATAAAATATGATTCACAAATGCACTTTGATCTGTTTATATTTTATAAACAATTACCAAATTCTTTTAAGAATTTCACAGTAACTATGCACGCGAGCTAACCTAAACTATAAAAAGATTGATTGAAACTATAAGAAGAGTGCATATTTGCCGATTTTTCAATTGTTAATAACATTCGAACCACATATGCCACATTGTAGCAAATATTGGGGCAGATAGCTATGATTCGTAGCTTTCAATTAAGACAAGTCCGGTTAAGAAATACGGAGTAGAAGCCGAGAAAAACGCAATTGTTTAAATAAACGATGTAATCCAGGATTTCGGTTTTGGCGGTGCGCGAAACTGCGAAAAAGGCCGCAAACGCGAGATGGCGCCACATACACGATTACCGACATATCTTACCGACAAAATATTCAAAAATTATTATCTCGGCCTCTACTGGGCCGATTTCAGTCAACAATGTCTCAAACGAAAGGGGAACGGATAAACTACACGATAAAAAATACTTCGGTGCTATAACTTCATCCCCTTGGCCGTAATAACAATTTTAATTGTTTAATTGTTTATAACAAATGAACTTCACATGGAACGATTATCACACCTATGGGAGATGGTAGCTTATATTTCTAGCTTTAATTTATGTCCTATGATGATTGATGTAGCTTGTCTGTAAGTCGAAATAATGGCATTTGTTTATAATTTATTTAAACAAATTCAATTATCTCGGCTTCTACCTTTCCGATTTCAATCAACGACCTCTTAAATCGAAGCCCCAGATTCAGGGAACAATCTTTTTATACTTTAGGATAGCTCGCGTTCATAGTTACTGTGAAATTCTTAAAAGAATTTGGTAATTGTTTATAAAATATAAACAGATCATAGTGCATTTGTGAATCATATTTTAACGTATAGCAGCATGCGTTCCCTTTGTTTTAAGCACTCGATCATTAATCTAGCGCCTCCAGAAGCCGAGATAATTGCATTGACCCGGAGTGCATTTTTGCCGATTTTTCAATTGTTAATAACTTTTAAACCACAAGTTCCATATTGTTGCAACTGTTGAAGCAGATAGCTATGGTTCGTAGCTTTCGTTTAAGACAAGTCCGGTTAAGAAATACGGAGTAGAAGCCGAGAAAAACGCAATTGTTTAAATAAACGATGTAATCCAGGAATTCGGTTTTGGCGGTGCGCGAAACTGCGAAAAAGGCCGCAAACGCGAGATGGCGCCACATACACGATTACCAACATATCTCCCCACAAAATATTCAAAAATTATTATCTCGGCTTCTACTGGGCCGATTTTAGTCAACAATGTCTCAAATGAAAGGGGAACGGATAAGCTACACGACAAAAAATATACACTTGCTGTAACTTCATCCTCTTGGCCGTAATAACAATTTTAATTGTTTAATTGTTTATAACAAATGAACCGCAGGTGGAATAATGTTCGCACCTGCTGGAGATGGTAGCTTATGCCCCTAGCTTCAATTTAGGTTGTATGATGATTGATGTAGCTAGCCTGTAAGTCGAAATAAGGGCATTTGTTTATAATTTATTTAAACAAATTCAATTATCTCGGCTTCTACCTTCCCGATTTCAATCAGCGACCTCTTAAATCGAAGCCCCAGATTCAAGGAACAATCTGATTCATGATTAAATCAGCCCTCGAGTATAGTTTCGGTGCAATACACAAATTTAATAACGCGAAGGGCCATTTTGACTAGTTTCTCGCTGTAGGACTTTGCATTTAAAGTTCGTCTCCGGTACTTATTGTATAAGGAGTTGGAACTAGGTTCTTTCCAGGATTGTTAGGGTGTGCAAATAAAAAGAACAGTGGGATTCTTTTCATTGGAAATTTATTTAAACCAATTAATGACGGCACCACCATATTTGGTGGTGATGAGTCCGCAAACAGTAATTGGGAAAAAAATGAACATTAACTTATTCCATTAAGTTATTCTCATTTGACCTGGGTGCTGCTATCTGTTAAATAGATTCAAACAATGGAATATTACGTTAATACCGGCCAGGTATAGTAAAATAGATATCGGACTGATTATCAAGCGTCGTAATATGTAATTGCGCCTCAATACTCTATTCCGGCAGCATCAATATATTATTCACTGCCAGCCAATCATTCATTGTACCTGTAACAAAAAGGAAAGCAACATGATAAACCTGTGCTAATATCGAAATCGGATTTGAAGTTGCGAAAGAAGATAGGTAACTGCGTGTGTAAGCGATGGTACAAACAAAATGCACCCAATCTTGAAACAACCACGAACCCGAATAATCGCTCAATTAAATATAAGAATGATTCGACGAACCGTTTAAACTAATAAATTAGTTGACACGATGTTACAATTACAAACTAATTAATCCCTAACCGAATGATCCGTTGCGCGTTCAGCAAAAGTTCTTCAAGACAGATTTTAATATACACACGCTGTAGTAAAACGATTGTTAGTTAAAGGTGCATTAATTAATAGGGGCTAATAATTAAGCGCATGCGAGGGTAAAGTTCAACCCTAGACGCAATTGTGTTGTAGATACTTTCAATAACTGAAACAACTGTACGCTGTGACGCCTGAAAGTATACTGCCGTCGCGCACGTCGCGCGTCGGGTCAACACCACAGCGCGACGCGCAGGCGCGCGCGCAGGCGCGCGAGCAGTCGCGGTGTTCGGCGGTATTTGCAATTTCGCGCTTTCATTTCCAACAAATTCAAGGCTGTGGTTTTTCCTTAGAGACCAGCACTCTGTGTTCCATTTTTTTGGAGAACCAATGGTCCATTCTGGACACTAAACAACGCGAATGTTGCTGTGGTCTATATCACTATTGTAGAGCTCTTAAATAGTACGAGGCTATCGTATACACAATAATCCACATGGTTTATGTATGTTTCCATATTCGTTTGGCAAAAAGTATGCTCATAAAATGAATCGTAGGCTACGCGGCAGGATATTAATCGATAAATTATAGATTAAGATGGTACCTTAATCCTTTTAGTTCTGCATAACAATATATTATTATTCTACTTATTTACGAGTCACTAAGATTCACAGTGGAAAGTCTATGTGGCCGTGGAATCAAAGTGGCAGTGAAGTGAGTTTACCAACCAGGCTGTAACATCATCTGTTCAATCGAAGTATTTAGATTAACTCGTGGACGAATCAGTAAGTTTTTCATAAGTAATAAAACACTTTATTCCTTTCGGGCAACGAATAAGAGTATCGATCGCAGTTATTAAACAGCTTATTAGTTTATTCGTTATTCATGAATAACTTGGCCAGTGTTTTGGTGTAATGAAAAATTTCTGAATTGCACTAATTATTTGTTTTTAGTTTTCGAAGAAAGCTTCTTGGTAGTGATAAATATTAATCACGTTTATTGCACATTTTTATAGCGGCTTTGTTAAGCGACGATGACAAGTACAACTACTTTTTGTTTCTGATAATTCTATCTATTATACAATTCTTTTCAACTCTGTTTATGATACAACTATTTAGAACGAAATATACAACTGTGCAAGAACGTTCTGCTTGATAGTTAAGTTCTGGCATTATTGCAGCTTACGTACGCTATTATATCTGCGATGCATTACGAACCAATAGCTTCGGAATTCTGTTGTAACAGTGTAAAATATGAAACTGCTGTACTTAAAACCTGTAACAGACAGAGAAGACAGATGTTTGGAGGTTCTCACAATCCTTATTTTTTACAACTCACGTCGATATACATACTGGTTGATTTCATCCAGACATATTTATACCTACTCGTGTGTATGTTTCCAGAGATACGACGAAGAATCTTCGGGCCGTCAAGCAACAAGGTACACTCGATCTCATGATAACGAGTATCAAATCCTTCCGCAACTGCCTTCCGCTACTGGTAAATGGCAAAAGTGTCCACGGCCCATTATACACTGCTTCGGCTATATTTGTGCTTTCTCGTATAATGGAGTCACAACTGTAGGTGAACATCAGCAACTGACATAAGGAGGCTGTTAAGTGAAAAGCGAAAATAGCTCGCCTTCTGGTAGGTGCTTCTGGCTAATAATTATAATAGCAATAGTAATAGTAACTGCGACACGAGGGACAGCAATAGTAGTGAGAATGTTGGGCAAGGAAGTTGCGATGCAAGCATTAATGACTATTCTATTTATGTGTACCTGTATGGCCAGAAACTTAACAGGAAATAAATGTTTGAAGTCAATTCTATTAAATGTCTTGGAATTTAGTGTCGCACAAACACACTTTTTCGTATCTTTGCGTATATTTAGCATAATTTTACGTAAGATCATAAATGGATAAAAGTCTGAATCGATGTATATGTGTAACGTATAGAGTCAATTTCGCAGCTTTCGAAATACCAAAATTTGTACTAGTCTGCAATTTCGAAATCAATATTCCTGGTACCAGCAGTGGCTTATTTCACTTCGATGCGTTTGAATTCATAGAAGGGATTGAACCTTTCCTCTTTTGCTCATTTTATTCGCCGTGCAACGTCTAGCGATTCCAAACTTTTAGCAAGCAGCGGATGTAAAAGAAATGAATGGTTCTTAATAGGAAGGTTTCGCCTAGAATGTGTTATCCGAGGGAATGCTATAATTCGCACAACTACGGAAGTCGTTTCATACTGACCATTAACACTTGGTATCCGTCGAGGCAGATTATCATGCTAAACATTAACACTTGCCCAAGGACCACTAAATTGAATACTCCTTCGATTTTTTCACAGTAGGCGATCAGGGCTTGATGCTGCCTTACGTAATCCTTAAAAATGACGTAACGTTTATTTGCAAGGCAAGCCGAGCTTCTAGGAATATCAACTTTTTTTAATTCTTCGCCTTCAGCCCTCAAAGTAGTCATGTTAGCCATTCGATATTGCAATATTTGAAATTGGCTGGCTGCATGTAAATTCATAATACATAAGAAATTATCGAAACAGAAGTAACTCACGCCAATATGGTACAAAGAGAACACCTATTTGGGCAGAATATTAAGAATTATTTATTTCTCATACTTCTGGATAGAAATATTCCACGATATGGCTGCTTAATGCTAGCACAGCGCTTTTCAATCTGTTCGAAATGTGATTAAACATTCGTTTGCGACGGTACCGCGACTCAAATGTGTAACATAAAATTTGCAAAAAGTCCTGCGGACTGGAGTTACTAGGTATTACAAAAATCGAAGATTAAATCGCGACGCATAGGTTGAGAAAGGCTGTGCTAGCTCTGACAGATCTGACAACTTTTTCGTACAGACTATTTTACGCGATAAATATACATTGTTAAGTAACTCGTCCCGATTCTGTTAATATGAATTATGAAATACCTGAGCAATGAAAGTTATTTCATAATATGGTGTCATCGATAGCGGCAAATTAACCCACATGTTAAATGGAAGCAACCTGTCTGACTCGTTTTTCCCAATGTTTGCTGAAACAATACTATACAGTAATTTATCCACCGCACTGAGACGTCGCATACATTGAAAGACAACTATACAATTGTACCGGTGCATCCATTCCAATATACACAGAGTATTTCGGTCAAAATGTAGGTGCCTCGTAATGTCTTCGTGAATTTGATTCACGACAGAATTACATGTCAGAATCACACATTGTAATTCGCTATCTTCTTCTCTCGAGGTAATTTTTTGGATAATATATAATTACTTTTGTACGACATGTACAATACTCATTGTATCATAGAACAATGGAGGACACGGTTGCAGGTAACTGCACATAAGAATTCGTCTACTGAATTTGTGTGAGCCGACTTACCAATCAGTGGATTGATGACATAAGAGACAAGGGTTGCTTTCGTGGATAGTACAAGGAAACAAACGAAGAAGGTACATCGGCGTTTGCAACTGATTAGAATCTGTCTTTCGTTGTCGTCGTAATCTGCACGCAAGAATTTTCTCTGAATATATAGGAACAAATGAAAGAAATCATCCTTATGGGCAAGCAAAATAAGGATCTTGACAAAGGGCATTGCTATCGACAAAATATTGGCTGCGGTGAATAGACAGGCCTGCAAATAGGAGAGTAATATGCGTGAATACAAGGCGACGGTAATTTCCCATAATTTTCAGAAGGGGCTACAAAATTCTGAAACCGGGAAACTGGTTAGAATGTTAATAATAATTGCAGGGGTGGCACCCTTGAGAGTTATGAATATGTACGTTATATTCGATTTAACCAACAGATCTATACGCGATCATTTCATTCAATTGATATAAAATTTACATACAGATAACGTTATAATTGTGACACACTGTGCAGTACGTACTACGATATGTTGTTGCTTACGGCAAATATTTTAAACGGCTTTTTGTTACGGTAATTACGATGCGTTAAATACGAGCGCAGCATTTATCGTAATTACCAACAGTTACAAACAAGTAAATGAAGGAACTTTTCGATTGCACGGAATCACTTACGCTGAAATCACCCCATGAATAATACATGTCTCGCATCTGGATCCATACGCCGAAAAGAATCGCGGACAACGTGTAAATTAATGTTATTGTTCTGACACGCTGCTCGAATCGGTCGGCTGCCAACCAGAAACCGACGATCTTCGCAAAGATCAGCGTCACCGTTATAGATATGTCGTTCCCGGGGAAACTCATATCGTGTAACTAATACTCCGACGGTTTCGTTCGGATATTGAACTCGCAAAGAAAACGTTCGTATTAGTTATTATGACGTGCGGGGAACGCTCTCGGTGGCTTTGATCTACCGGCATTTTTTATTCATATATAGCGCACTCTGTATTATTTCATGGTGCCGGCACTGCAAGGCGTTCTAACGAGACGACAAGAAATAACAGGTAAAAAAGGGAACAGGGAGGAGGGAGGAACGCCCGACTATGGTACAGAGGAATTGCCATTCTTTATTCAACGAGCGATGCATCGATGTGATCGATGACTTATGCATTATTCCAAGATTCTGATATCCTTTGTGAAATCGAAGCACTGTCGCCAGCTGTAGCAGCCCTCCATGGGGGAATTCGCCTCGTAAATGTAGCATGTGGATTAAAGGGGGTTTCCGTAATTGGCGTGGTATTGAAGAAAATGATTTCTTGGCAAGGGAAGGGAGGTGGGGTTCAGACGCTGTAGATCATTCGTCGTGGACGAAGTGAACTACAGTAGTCCGGATCGCTTCTCTGGTTGCAGTTGTCTCTTCTTTTCTGGCAGTTTGCGAAAACCGACAGAGCAGGGAGGTCAGTGTAAGTAAGAGACAGCGATGTATTTTTGTTTTCTCTTGAAAAGGTGCGTTTTGCTGCGAACACTTCGTATAGTCCATTCAACGTGAAACAACATTTGTAATCTTTTTTTAACACTTTTTAACAATGAGTACACGACGGGGTCTTTTTTTTACAAAACAAACGGTTTATTATTTGGCTTACAGAACTCGTTTCTTCTTTCTTAGTACTGGGTTAGCAAAGTGAAATATGACACCGCGGTACTTAAAACCTATAACAAAGATTGAAAATGTATCATTCCGTTGCACGTAACAAAATATGCGATGCGTGAAATTTAATTTCGTTAAATTACGATTAAACAAGTACGGCATAGTAAGTTAAATTTTGTATACAAGTTTGAAGGGACATTCTTAATCACTACGGGAAAAGGATTTTGGATTCTGTTTTTCAGTCTCGAATTTGCTCCAATGTAGAGGATGAATGAAATTAATACCAATGAAACGTTTCTATTGAATAATTATTATAGCATTTTTGTTTATTGTGCATTATTTGGACGTAATTCTTGCCTAAACTTTTCTGCGGTCAATTAATATATTTGAACAGCTATTTACCGTAGTGTACGTCTCCAGCGATACGGCGAAGAATCTACCAGCTGTTAAACAGCATGGTGATTGCGACCTCATGATAACAAGCATCAAGTCTTTCCGTACCATCTTTCCATCTTTGCTCATTGGCAAGTGTGTCCACATACTTTCGTACGCCGCACTAGCGACGTTTGAACTTTCACGAATTAAAGTGTCGCAGCTATAAGTGAACATCAAGAGTTGAGTAATGCAACCGATAATATGGAAAAGAAACGTGAGGCGCAGTGTAGGAGGAGCGTCTGCCTGTCAAAGTTACACTGGAAATGTAATAATACAACAGTGGAAAAACTCTTCGGCTAAATTAAATGAATACACCAGAAAGTACGAGCATAATTATCAAGGATTCGAAAGTATGTACAGGAACGAGATAAATTTTGTTCAAATCAAGGTTCACATACGGGGTGACTCGTTTCAATGGATATGGAGAAATATTTCAAACGAAAGTTGTAGGACACGAAGGAGGGCACATCGTGTTTCATTATTGGAGCTTTTCGCCACGTAACGAGAGGGAAACTAAGGGTCAAAGCATGTACCAGAGTGGATGATGCGCGGACGAGGTAGTTATTAGTCAATCGTTGCAGAGAGTTGTTAGTCAGTCGTCGAGTTGTCAGTTAACTTTACGGAGAGAAACATTGTACTGTGTTGCCATAAGGGAGCAGTCGACAGTAGAGTTTCAGGGAGACATTAGTTAATGCATTAGTTATATCTTATACAAAATCTGTAGTATTATTACCTCCGTGGCCGTGAATCAACGAATTGGTAACGGAATCAACGTGTACCAAGATTTTGGTAACGGAAAGAGTTGTTCAGAGTCACCCCAGCAACCCCCCATTTCCGGGTTTGAACAGGAATTACCGGACACCCTGTACAGGTATTTAGAAGGGCCGTGCAACAATATCAGTTGATCGTACACTATTAAAATGCATACTAACCACAAATATCAAATAACCATCTAGGCAAATCATGAAGCTAAAGAGTATCACTTGTCCAAGTACAATTAGAGTGAATACTTTCTCAAGCTGTTTGCAGTATTCCAGGAGTGCCTGATGCTGTCGAACAGTACTCTTGAATTCTTTGTAACACTTATTTGTATCACAGTCCAGTTCCATCCCAATTTCAGAATTTTTATCGCAGTCTTTAAAGCTGAACAAACTTCTCAGCCTGTATCGCAATATACGGAACTGACATGCAGTGTGCAAATTTAGAAGGCACAAAAAATTGTCGAAGCAGAGATAACATACGCCAACGTGAAACACTGTGAGCACCTGGTAAAATATTTATTTTAATTTTAATTCTAGGATTCTATACGATTCGTGTATATAGTGCTGTTATTGTCCAATACAAATTGCAGAATGAATTTAAAACTACATCTAACGATATTACTAAGTATACAATTCTTATTCAGAAATAGAAAAATAGTACCTGTATAAAAAACATTATTTCAAAGTAGGGTGTCATGGACAATGGCAAGTCGAGCCACAAATTAAACGGAAGAATTCTCTCTGATTCGTTCTTTCCAATGTTTGCTGAAAGAAATGTGAACCAATAATTTATTTTTATAGCAGTCAATTGAACAGATTTTAAACAATATACTTATCCGTCATACTTTGATTAGTACACTGGGTTCGTAAAATATCAAGTATTCAATGTCGTTGCAACTAATGAAATATATAAATGTAGGGCATTAAAAAATAAATTTCCAATCTAATTTAGTATCCGTCTCGTGTGATTAATAATGTATACGATTATGAATTCTTGCTGATTTTAATTGTTTGCAATTGTTAAGCGTATTTAGTTGATTGGTAACGTATTACTTCGTCATTGATTTAAACAGATTATGCAAAAACTCACCAACAACTGGTTTGATTACGTAAAAGACAACTGTTGTTTGAGCGAAAAAGTTGAAGGTACAAATGAGAAGGGTGCAAGTACGTTTGCAAGTATCGAGAATTAGTTGTTCGTGTGGATCGTAATTCGAGTGCCAAAAATTTTGTTTGGCGTACATCACTAAGTCGAGAAGATCCGTTTTATGTACAAGCGACATTAACATCTTGAGTAAGGCAATGGCAATGCTTGCAATATTGCAAGCTGTGTAAATACAATTCTGCATTCAAAAATTGATAAAAATAAGTAGGTACCTTTATGTCGACTACAGATACTCGTAACCCGATAAACATCTAATTACGACAGTGGGAATAATTACTTTCTAGTACAGCGGCACTTAACATGTTGACTGCGGGACAGCACCGAGAACAAAGGACACAAAAAATCTCCGATCGATATACATATGGATCCCGCAGTCTACATGTTAAACAAAACACTCAACGTGAAAAACGTTAGAATCTTGTATCGTTGTTACAAATCACAACACATTGAACCCATTATGTACACCGTTCCATCTTTGTGGCATCTTTATTTTGTTCGTCCGAAGTGAATGCGTTACAAATTATCCAAAGAATTTAAAAAAAAAAAGGTAGGAAAGAGATAATTTAGGTATTAACTTAATTCAAGCGCATGCACAAGGCCAATTCTTCACTCACGCTGAAGTCTCCGAGGGTGTAATAGAAATCCCTCGTTTCTATCCATACAGCCAACGAAAGTATACAGAGAGTGTAGATCGTCGAGAGCTTCCTTCGACGTTTCTCAATATAATTGTCGGCAAGCCAAACTCCAGCGAGCTTCATATAAAAGGCCGTCACAGTGACGGAAAGATCTCTGTTCCCCTTCGAGCTCATCCTCTGCCTCGAACGAGTGGATCCTCTGATCTCCTATTCTAGCCACCTTCGCGCAAAGAACGGCAAAGTCCACTTCGCGTCTCGTCGATCTGACAGTCACCCTTCTGTCACCTGTCACTTTTCTTTTACGCAGTTCCTTTGAAGGAAACTGGTTATTTTCAGCGTCCGCGTAATTGCTGTTCCCGAGCTTCAAAAGCATAGAGAATGAAGTGCTGAATCGATGAATTATGCACGCCACTTCATAGGGGTGCCAACTGGTCTGCTGGTGCTTTGTTGTTTCGGAGCGTCCGAGGGGTGCAGTGTGCTATAATCTTTGAACGATGCAACACCTATTTGTCGCGGTATAAATTGCTATTGCGCGAGGGGAAATGCTGGGCATGGAGGTGAGTCAACCCTAACACGGCCACAGGTAGATCATTTTGTGCTCGGGGATCAGTTACTTTGTATTCATTTCGTTTTCCCCATTTTCTATAACGTCAAGAATTTTAGTATCTCTCGGACAGTTCACGACCGATTGCAGTAAAGCACTGGTCCCGGATTTGTAGACAGACTATTTTATCTCTGCGACGCGTGCAACAGTTCGCCATAATCTACGTACACGGATCGCATTGTTCGTTGCACAGTTGCTCGTCAGTATCAGCTAGTTTCCAAGGGGAGCAAACCGGGCGTGGTCAGACGTATAGACGTTTGCCCCTTGCAGCTAGGCACAGCGTATGCACGCGGATGTAAAATTCTATGAGCATGAAACACGTGCGCCTGGCTGATGCTGTGCGAGGTGCGACTACTTTTTTTGCCTGGCGAACAGCAGACCACATAAATTGCATTGATCGGTCGAACATTGGGGACCAACAGACACTTTTGTGCACCGAGTCGCACTGCGTCCTACTCTGGTTGCCGCTGAAGTAGAATGGCCCCTGAAAGCAGGGATAATCGGTGTTATATACATTCTGTACATGTGCACAAACGTTAATCACTGCGTTAGATATTACTGTTCCTTACCAAACACAGCTTTAGTTGTTACGAACGTATGACCAATGAATTACACGTTGTCTGATCCTATCGAGCTGCAAAATTTCAGTATTTAAACTTAGTCCTGTATGGCATCGAAATAGAAGTTTAGAAGTTATTATGAAACTAATCAACTTGATTAATAAGTAATACAAATGTTGCAAATGCATCGGTTGTACAGTAAAAATCTATTTAAAAGTGCTATTTAAAAGTTAATTAAATGCTTCCGTTGGTAATTTAAATAATTTAAACCAACCAAGTAGCATTCGTCACTGTTCGACATTTGCCTCCCTGGACCAGGATGTATCTTCTCGACAGTCTTAACGAAATCTTCATCGGCCTGGCAAAAGTGCAACCCTACGGTATATTGACCACGCACCTGTAAGCGCTGCGTTGACGCGCCTCCAGCCGATGCCAATTTTGTACGCGTCTATTACCTGCGTAAATAGGAATTTCCTACGGGCTTAACCAATCGACACAGAATATTATTGCGACATTACGGCAAGCTTGTACAAACATTAACGTTCTAATTGTTCGTCGCTATTCAGGATTAAATGTATGTGTGTACTTTGAAATTAACGTCAGTGCATTAGGTGGGCGTAAATTAAGGTTTGCCATACCTGTACGGTGACAATTATTCCGTAACACGGTGGGTCGGTTATGGGCAGATCGAGCCAAATTTTAAAACGGGTACTCTGTCAGATTTATGTCTCGCTGAGGCGCGACGAAAGCGCAGTCCTCGCAACGTGCATTGAAATAATAATTTCTTTCCCTTATTTTGGCACGTACCATTTACCTTCATTCAGCTTTATTAAATTTCTTTAGAAACGCTGCTGTGGTGCAAGAAGGATGCCTTTGCTTGCGATAGGTACTACAGTAATCGAGCATTCCTGAAATGGAAGTGATTATTGTGAGGTCCATTGCATACTCGTCTTGCTGTATCGCAAATTTTTCCTGAGACTTCGGGATTCAGTGAATCGATTGCATTGCTTGTACTGTGGAGTATGGCGGAAAATAAAGGCGCCTCGCGTAATGCAAGTACGATATTTGAAAGCTCCGCCCGCGATGCACCATAAGTTTTCAAGTCATACGGGTGACCCATTTGGAAGTGGAGCAATCAATTTCTGAAGACCCAGTCACTCGGTGTCATGAAATTCCCGTAAGTGGAATGTGCAGCACGCCGCCGGAATGATGAAAAGTTTTCAGAATTTCTAGCATAAACTTATGAGGATTGTTTTCCAACTGTTGGCCGTATTGGCGTTGATTCCGCCAACACGCTTCTGCACCAAACGTTAAAAACTCTTACAATAAGACATCTTGGGGTGTTATCCTTTACATATTACTAGCAACCTTTGCCTTCGATAAAAACAAGAGAGATGATCAAACTGGGACACTTTCATTTGTATCAAGCTTCCATGATCGCAAGAGGAATTATAGACGTTAGGGGAAATTGGGGCGAAATTGGGTGACAGATTTTTCGGTCATAAAGACTCAGCAGGCACAGTAACTTTAATACAGCGTTAGAAGTGTTAAATGAACCTCGAATTATTACAGAACGTAATAAAATTCTGCACGCAGTAAGGATCGTTTCAGTTTCCAATGGTGGGTATCGAATGAGGAAAAAACGCATGTGTACAGTGGAAGTATTTTATTATATATATATATATCTCTCTCACTCTCTCGCTATATATATAAATACATACATACATATATATATATATATATATATATATACATGTATTTATATATAAACATACAGATATACATATATGTATATATATCTTCTTTTATCATTTTCTTTGAGAAAATACGTATACTTATTCGCAACTCTTTATATTTAATCCTCGGGGAGCTTCGACTCAATGTCGCGATCGCCTCTATTACCATATATGCCGGACAAACAGGGATCGAGAGAGGCGAAATGGGAAGCAAATGAAAGTTTATTGCTACTTCCACCATTAAGCGACAACCTGTAGAGGGACGAAACGTTTTAGAGGCTGTTCGACATTGAATCGTTGTCCCGCAACAATGTCGGACGCTATACTGAAACGTACAACAAACGAAGACTAGCCCACATGGTGCTTACGTATCGGGGCTTAAATCGCAAAGTGTTTATATCGTAATCTCGTTTACAGTGAATAAAAGGATTCGGAGGGTGGTTTTGGGTTAGGTGGGCTTTTTTCGGGGGAGGGGGCAGGTCAAGAGGCATCGACATTCGTAACGCTTCCGCGTTCTTCCCTTTCCGCTCACACTTGTGCCCGTCCTTTTCTTCGGGAGGGGGATTTGTTCTTTTTTTTGTTCATTTTGTATTTTTTTTCTTTCCTTGTTACATATACACACTTCGATACAATATTAAAACACTTATCAATTTCATTTGCAAACATTATCTTACCTAGTATGTTTCTATTATTTCATTGTTATTCGGATAATGCCGTTTATCCATATAACACGTACCCATCAAAGCAACGGTAAAACGTAACTGAAGAGTTTTGTTCTTTTTTTTCCCTTAGTTTAGAGTGTTCGTTCGTTTCCCCCTTAATTCTTTACGCACGATTAAACCGAGGGACTTACGTTTATACAGTGTACCGATATCGTTCTACCTGGGCAAAGGGTATCGCGGTTTCCTCTATAAGCTGAAGCTCGCCCGCCGACAGACTCGACTCAACGGGATCGCTAAAAAAAAAAAAGAAAAAACCGAAAATCTAGAAAACATTCCCATCGTCCCTACGGTGACAATGTCCGTATCGTTGTTTCGTTATTTTCGAACGTCTCCGCGAACTGATCCAGCGAGTCTATCGAAATCCTTAACGTTAACGTGTTAACAATTATCAACGAGTTCATCTGTTTGGAGGTGGGAGGCCTTTACACTTGCTCGTGTCACTACTGTTTAAATGACGCCGTTGATATCCCTCGCTAGTATGCAGAAAAACGGGATACAGGTAATGCACCTAAATGTTAATTTCCGTGGAAACTCGAAAGCGTCTCGTCGCGTCCACACTCTCGAAGCGTAAACGCCCCTACTAATTGTAACTGCAAGCTCTCGCGGTTGCCCGGGTCAACCTAACGAATGCGACTACAGCAATTGAAGTTTGCGTCGGAAGAAACGAAATTCAAGCGAGCAAGAACGTTCGTCGTTTCGACGACGCGCGTTCCATACGTTTCCCTTGCGCGTTCAATTTCAGTGGAACGGTGGAGCACGATCTATCGAGCGAAAGCCTGAATCGGCGTCGGAAACGTTTAATAATAGCCTCCGTGCTTCCGCTGTATCGAGGGGCCGCATTGGAAAAATTGCGTGCGGTGCGATAGTTCGATAATTCGTAACGGTCACGTCGTTTCTCGCGATATCATTGGCAAAATTCGAAACGAGAAGACGTTAACATCCTATCGTCGATCTGCGCGCGAGACTCGCGTGTCCCGAACCTAACATCGAAATCGAATTTCGTATTTCCGTTTCGCGTGCTGGACGAACGAGAAACTAAACGTACGCCAAGTTCGAAGAATATACGTTGAACGAAAAGAATGTCGCTCCTTCCTGTACGGAAACGTTGGAATTTGTTATACCGGTTGGTGTACCAGGAAGGACCTCGTCATGATAATTCATCGAAACAATCGTAAGCTTAATTTACGCTGGAGCTTGCTGTGTTTCCTAAGTGTTCATTGTCTTTCCCAAAGCTTGACGATCTCGATTCCTTATTTTTTTTTTTCGTTTTTTGTTATGTAAATTTATAGAGAAATATTACATCTTGTTATCTTAGTATGTGTAAACGTTTCATGTAAATCGATAGTAAATAATGTAATAATATCGTAATAATAATATAATACAATGCTTCTCTAAAATTGCCGCATATTTACATCCCGCGCATCTGAAAAATCTAATCGAACCTGTGTAGAAAAATATCCGATGAATCGATAGAGACATTTGCGGCCATCGTTCGCGTTAGAAAGTTTTAACGCTTCACGCAGAAACTCTCGCACTTTTTTTTCTTCTTTTCTTTTTTTTCCCTTTTTTCTTTCCTCCGCTGCCAACGTCGCTGCCATCGCCTATCAATCTCTTATATTAAATTCAATTCTATCAAAGTGTCAAAATTTCTCTGCGAAACACGTGTACACTTGCGCGCGCGCTCTAGTCCCTATAAAACTTCACATCAAACCGCATGCTTTGGCCCCGTCGCGTTACGATTTAAGAACAGCAAATGAAAAGAAAGTAAGGGGAAACAAGAAGGAACAACGAGAATCGAAAAAGATTTTTCCCATCCGCTCTGCGCGATCCGAAGCGTTCGCGAACAAACAGTCGGAGTCAAATCCATCGAAATGCAAATGTCTTCCCGGTGTGCGGTCGAGTGTGCAAGGCTGTGCGGTCGTTCAGACAACGAGCATGGAAAACAATGCGACCTATAAATCACTCGTACGATCGCGTTCACTTTGTGCAATTGTAACCGTATTTATCCGCCCAAGGGTACATCGCGTAATCGTGAGTAAACGGCGGCGGCGTACGCGCGCTCGCGTGTCCCGATTGATCGATGTCGAAAAGCTTCTACTACTTAAAGGTTTACGGCTAAAAGAGATTACTTTACATATCGACCCCCCTCCCGTTTCCTTTAACATTTACCCTAGATAAATTAGGCTCAAGCGTGAAACGTTAAAAACAACGGCGCGTCTACTTGATCTTAAAACGTACCGAATATATAATATTGCTGCGCATAATTAGGCTAAACGTTGTTACATATACACGAGGTGGCTCCGTGCTTCGTCCCGTTATCACGTAATATGCAAGGGGATCCAAAGACTGAGGTGCTTTCCTGTAGTATCCTTAATAACTTATGTGTCTTGCACTAGATTCATTCTCGTTGTGTAAATTGAGATCCATAAATCATTGTTCGGCGTGCACGGGTGGCTTGTACAACGAAACGTTCGATCGTTCGCGTACGCGCGTACACGTTCCAAAAAGGGATATCACCGTGCTGACAGTAACTTTTGTGCATTGCTTCGACGACGACCGAGATAATATCGAAAATAGATGCTCGAGAAGCGACACCGCCGAACGGAAACGTTTCTCTCATTCTTTGGAACCTTGGTAAACGTGGGATCTTCGAGATCTCTGTAGATCCTCGAAATCCTGATGAAACATTCGCGATCTCAGCGATGCACGCCCCGCGAGCGTTGTCCTGACGTATTCAACAGCGACGTAGCGCAATGATTGTTCGAACGAGTCGCAATCTTTCAGGCTCAGACAACGCCGCGCGGACCAAGACTCAAGATGCAAGAGGATTACGAGAGATCTTACGCGACGCAACCTGAACAGTCGACGTCCTCCAATGCTTCGCACGTCTATCAACTTAAAGTTCCAACGATTTCATCCGGCTTCAGGTGGGATTTCCTTGCAGCGCGAGGCGCGTACGTTTGACGCATGTGTCGCGCCTCGCTCGACGCCGATCGAGAAATCCAACCATCGGCACGTGCCCGGTCATTTTTCGAAGATAAACGTCTACGTTGCGAAACTAACAGACCATCCGCAGAACCGTGAAACGAGTATTCTAAACGCGTAGGAACGGACTTGTAGATTATTATTAGGAGTCGATTTAGCCTCGTTTGCGAACGAAATCGTCGGGCACGTTTTTCGTGCCAGCGAGACACGGGCTTGGCGATTAACCTGGCCGGGCGATTGTTCGGCGAAACGTCCACGCTAATCGTTTATCGTGTTCCAGTGGTGTTTCTTTCATGGATTTACAGGGTTTTGGTTTCCTTCGTCCATAAGTCGCAGGACACCTTAGCGTTTCGGATTAAATCTGCGTCGCGACGCGGTGTTACGTATGTGTAACGATTTCTTATCTCGACAGGAATTGTTGTTTTAACGTTAGTTTAATTAACGCTACGCATAAGCAATAGATTTTTAATAACACGACGAGCATTTCGCGAGGGATTAATATAATTGATACGATACGAGGGTTCGTATAACGGTGCCTCAGGTTGCACGAGTTGGGCATGGAACCAAGAAGGGACTGACAAAGCTAGTTTATTCTCGCGAGAAAATTCGAAACTCTATGTATATCATTTTTCACACGCTTCAGCGTTGGGAAATTGTGATCAACGCGAGCAATCGATAAATAATCGTTTCGTTCAATGTCACGCTCGTTCAATGGGTCGAATTTGAACGCAAATCTAAAACCACCAAGGGTCCCGTGAATTATGAATTTCTGGGTAGTCCACGTGATTCCTGCGCCGTGTGTTTTACGATTAGACGAGGATCGAGAAACGGACCACGCTTTGAACGTTCGGTTTGTTTCCCTGCCCATAGCGAAATCCTGTGCCAAGCGTAAAGTCAAGCTCGAGCGTAAGCGTAAGGGTTGAAAACTTTTGAAGTAGTAAACGTTTTCGTTGACACCGTTTCGCGAGCATCAATGCAAGCGAACATCGCCGCCTTCGCAGGCTTGTTACTCATCGGGAAAGTATCTTCAATGACGCTGTTTGTTCCTTGAAACGTTCTCTTCCCGATAGAGATGTGGTACGCGCATAGATTTAGTAGCATCAGTTGGGGTAAAAACGCAGCGAGCAAGTTTAGGCTGCGGTGCACCTGGCCGCTTGGCACCGGCCAGCGATACGAGAGCGAAGCAAGTGAAACAGGCGTGATGTAACACGGTGGGCCAGCTTACTAATCAACTACGTTTTTACCCTTACAGCTTTTAATAGAAAACGGGGTGCGCTATGCGGGTATACGTCACCGGTGGGAAAATAGATGGAAATCGATGGACCATGTAAGTGTCCTGAACGTCTGGATAAATAGTTTGCAGTTTGTAGATTTTTCGCAGATACATCGTTTCACGAATATGTAGTAAGTACTATCGCATTGGCGAACAAGTGGCAACGAAAACATTTGGGGCTGACAGCGTCGTCACGTTCTTGCCGAGCTCGCGCAAGAATTAAGAACAAATCAGAAATTGACAATACCAGCCTTTTCGTAACAACGAGCAATGAAAATTCGACGCTGCCTGATTATTCACAATAGTCAGTTTCTGTTTCTGTATTTAACGCAAAAACGTTTTAACAAACATGTATTTTCTACGCTGTAATCGAAAACGCAAGGATACGTTGTTCGCGAATAGTTCGCAACCGTAATCGCGCGTTCGATGGCATCGTTTATCGGAAATAAAGAAACGAGGTATGCTCATGTCGGCGTTACAATCTCGCGCACCTGTCACAACTTTCACAGGATTTCGCCATAAATGGAAATCGTTCGGGACGAAGTTCCTTTCGCAGCTCGCTGGGACAACGTTACCTCGTCCACGAGACGACTGTGGAATCTCAAAGCTTGGTGCCTGGTTCCAGCAGTGCACTGTATATCTGTACGAAAATAAACATCGTGCAATTTCTAACTGCAGACGATCGGCTATGGGGTTGTTGCGACGATTCTGCCTTGAAAAACGCGTACGGCCGCGCCGAAATCGCCGGGCCAGTCGAATAGGGGGGAAGGGGCTCGCCTTAAATTTTCCCGATACGTGCAGTCAACCAATCACATTCTCCTCTGTTTCATTCTTCGTTATCAAGGACGTAGCGATGAGTGTTCATCGGTATTATAAAAAATAGTATCAATAGTAGTACGTAAAATACGAAAATATTTAAAATACCAACAACAATGTACAGCGTATCGTTCGAATATTTAATGTACTAACAGTTATCGTTTACAGGCGACGTTCGCGATCTTTCGGATATTCAAAATAGTCGGGGCTAATGGTTACTCGTTCAGCGTTACCAATGAAATCTGAACATCCCGAACAGTCGGGGGATCGACTGCTTCGTGTGTACATTGCGAAACGAATGTTTCACGATCGAGAACGTTGTCGACAACGGATGAACCATCGGGAGATTGTTCGCGACAGAACAGCAAGTGGCTCTTCTTTCACTGCGCGTACAAGAAACGGGCCTCGCGAAGCCGACGGTGAATCGTCGAACGACGGGCGATCCGACCCGATGGCGTCTCGCCGAGACGTGGACAACGAATAAGAACGAAGGTAACGGCGGTGTATATAACAATATAGCAACGATTATACATACTTACACGATAATACGATAACTTACATATGTACATAGAGACAGCAGATAGACGTTTAGATCCACGTGTACGATAAATATACGCTATTCATATAAATGATACATCCTTAAGAACTTTAGATCGTTAACTTACAAGACGCTTAGGGTCACGTTTAGTACGTATACAGTCGCATCGCAAGATTGCAATTTTCAATAATGATTTCCCTTGCCTCGCGTGCCCCCTTTCATCTCCGCTCTGACATTCCTCATTTTTACAGTTTCTCCATCCCTGTCCCGCTGGTCTCACGCTCTCCTCCCTGTCGTCCCTCTTGCGAATCGCACCGCTTGTCCTTCGCGCATTCGCTCCTTACATCTAAGAACGTAACGCAGCTCCATCGGCATCGTTGAGTCTACGACAGATATGAATAATGTATTCTTCGTGACCGTCTATACAATTATACTTCGCACAGTTTTCGTTACACCTAGATCCTGTCTCGCCACGTATAAAAACCTTACGAAAATAGTTGCTCTATCATAAAACCCGGCAGCTCTTGCGTCACCATCTTACACACGTCGGTATTACAATGGGCCAGAGTGTGATCTCTCGTCGGTATCGTCGGAAACGCAACCCTTCCGCGGGGTGCGCTCGCGATCCTCCACACCGCCCTCGTCGTCTTCGTTGATAGTCAAAATTATTAGCTCGTTTTGGATGGAACACACTCCGTCTTCAATTATCGAGAATCCACCCCGGATCGTGCGATCCTATACGCGGGACAACCGTCGACGGCGGGTCGACGGAGGTCTCGTCGGGCACGGCGGATGGGTGCCACGTAAATGTCGCGGTACAAGATCGACGACACCCTCGCTGGAAGCCGTCGGATCGGGGCAAAAATTTTGTTTAACACGAAATCGTTGCCGTTCGTTCGACCGGCGCAAATCGTTATTCGAAACCTCCTGCCTTATCGTCTCGATCCTAAACTCTTCTCGCGGAGAATGAAACGAACGTTCGCCAATTGCAAGAGCATCGTTGCGAGAACGCTGCTCGATCCATCGAAACGTCGAACGGCCCTGCCACGTAGAACTGTTCGAAAAGTGCCCATCTCGTTCCCCACTCAACGGATTCCAGCGAGAGGCAGCCGGAAGACACATACTCGAGGACAATTTCCCCGCGACACGATCGAAGGGGTCGAGCCCCGAAAAGATACGATCGCGCCCGCGAAGCGAGGGTCAAACGATGATCGTCCTGGATCATCCGCCACGGGCGCGTAACATGGTCTCTGCGGTAGCTCCTATCGGGGGCTGCCCCACCCGGAGCGTGAAAGATCGTTATTGTCGCCAGTGACCGCGTTAATTCGTCGCACGCGTAATCGATGGGGAATAATTCGAGGCGAAAAACGGTAAGCCGGTCACTTCCGCCTTTCTCCGGGTCGCGCGGACCCGGCAGAGAAATGGTTGCATGGAGGTCGATTAAGCTGGAGGGGGGGGGGGGGGGGGGGGCAATGACGGGAGCGGGTCTAGGATCGTCGGATGTGGAAGAAAGGCGGGCGATGCTGAATGTAATGCGGCAAACGACGAAAACGTTTTGATCGTTGATCGTTCTACGGGATCGATTAATAGAACTAGAACTGTCCCGCGCGCTCTATTCGCTGCGTGGTCGGCGCGCAGGGACCGCGTTTTTTTAAGTATCTTAATAACCGCGCGGTGATTCGCGGCGAAGGTATGTTTATCAATTTACGTACGTATGGAACTGTAAGAAGTTCCCAGAAACGACTAAATCGCCTAACGTTCCGATACGAAAATATATATATATATGTGTGTGTGTGTGTCTTTTTGTGTGTTTGTGTACGTACTATATTTGTTGGAGCCGGGCGTGCTACGAATAATAAGTACAAGTAATATATGTACGTAGTGATCTGCTTTTCTTGCATGCGGAGGTAGTGTTTAATCGAAACTCGATCGACTAGCGATCTCCCGTTTTCTTTCATCCCTTTTCCACGTTCTCCGATGTGGCGCGACTTTCTCTCTCTCTCTCTCTCTCTCTCTCTCTCTCTCTCTCTGTCCCTTCCGAAATTCGCTCATCGCCAATGACGTGTAAGGTAACGTCAGGTGTTACGCAACCGGTGTCAATTGAATCGCGGCACGCATGCACGCACGGATAAATTTCTGCGTTGCGCAGCCTAAGGGTCTACGGGTGAATTGTCGAGGCGCGCGGTTCCGTTTCGCATCCGGTCATCACGGTGGATCGCCAAAAAGCTCGCAGGAATCGTTGGATCCACCGGGGGTGCAGGACCGATTCGCAGGCGTCGCGGCTCGACTCTTCCGGGGTCAATCTTCCATTCGAACGTTCCGCGTGCAGCTCCGTTCCCTTGCAGTCGAATCGTACTTCCTTCGTCAAGGACGCTCTCAGCGATGCGCCCGGTACCCGGCAAGCATACGTAGTGGAAAAGATTCGTGGCAACAGCGAGCCGAGGATCGTTCCCGAGTCGGGCGCGTCCTTCTCCTTAACGAAGCGCGATCCGCTCGGCCGGTGTGCAAAACGACGAGGCCTGGAAACGTTGTTTCCCTCGTCGCACAATAGCTGGATCGGGACGTGGTCGCGGTTGGCCAGGATGATTCGATGCCGTCGTCGCGTCGTGTCGCGTACAATCGCGCGGGTGGAAAAGCATGGGGAAAGGAAACGAAGGGGCAGAAGGGGGGGAGGATTGTAATCGACCGACGACCGGTTCCGCATGGTGCGCAACGTGCTCCCACGGTTGAACTCCGCAATCGGCGATTTCCGATCCGAGTGACAATCGGCGGCGCGACCACGCGCCGCCCAGGATCTCGGACCGGCTCACGATGTAGCCCGTTCCGGGCAGCCAGCCTCGGATTTCCCGAACGTCAAATCTCCGCGGAATGCCTCGTCGACTTAGACGCCGGTGTGGTTGAATATGTAGGAGACGTTGCTCTCCTGGTGCACCGGCGGTCCGTGGAAGGTCCGTCTGGTCGATGAGTTGTTATTGTTATTGTTGACGTAGTACGAGGACTTTCTCATGCTCGTCGAGGACGACATCATCGCCACCGTCTCGTAGTATCTGATCTTCCCGCAGCAGCGTCCGCTCTTCAGGATCGCCACGAAGCCGCATCGGTACTTCTTGTTGAAGAACGCGTACAGGATCGGATTGATGCAGGAACTGCTGGCGCCCAGCCATTGGGCGATCGGCGTTGCGATCGGTAGGATCTCGTCCTCCCTTTCGGAGACGTCGTCGCCGAGCTTGATTAAAGCGAAGATCACGTATAGGGGCAGCCACGAGAGGACAAAGAGTATCACCACTACGACCAGCATCTTAACAACCTTCACCTTCGATTTCTGCTCTATCCTTTCCATTTGCACGTCCTTTGTGTCCGTCGGTATATGCCTCCTCCATACCTTGATCCAGATCAGGATGTAGCATAGGGAGATCAGAATCGTTGGTAGCACGTAGCAGAGGGTCAGGTTGCCGATGAGGAAGAACAGTGTGCCGTCTTTGGGGTGCGGCCACTCCTCCAAGCAGAGCCTCAGGTCGGGATCGTCGTCGTAGATGGCGACCAAATCGAAGAACAACAGCCACGGGGAGGTTATTGTCAGCGCGATGATCCAGATAACGACTATCATCATTCGGGCGCGTCTCTTCGTTATTTGATACTTCAGCGGCCACCAGATCGCCAAGAACCTGCGAACAGATCAGATCGGTGTTTTCGAAAAGAAGCATTTCAATCGCACTTTCCCCTCTCTCTCTTTTCTACGATGGGCATGGAACCGCCTGAGAATAGCTGCGAGGGTTCGAAAGGAAGAAAAAGTCTTCCCTTAACACGGTGACACTCAGAAACATTCGGACGCTACAATATGAGCGAACTTTATGACTTGATATTTCGGTTGTTAGCGAAGCGAGCACTCTGGTCATTTCTTGCAGCAGTAAGTCGTTTATTAATGTCGATAAATATGTATATAATTTATCCGAAAAATTACCACGCGTTGTATAATAAAACTTGGTCAAAGAAATAATGCCTAACTTTCAACCCTCAAAAATATACGGACGATGCTTATTTTCAGAGCTTGTTTAATATAATTTACTATCGCGAAATAAATTTAATATTTCCCAGAGTAATTCTATTCAAATATTCTACGGTTACATTTGCCCGTTCATTTCCCAGTCTCAGTTTCAATTTGGCCATCGAGGATATCGGAGTTTTCCGAATTTTCCGACCCAACTCGTCCCATAAATTTTCGACAGGTTTAAACTCCGGTTGTTGCGTTGGGGGATGAAGACTTTTGGGGCATTTCCGCAGTAAAAACTCTTGCGCAACGCGCGCCCTTTGCTCGGGATCGTTTTCCGGATGAAACTTCGAATCATTATTAATCCCCAACTTTTTCGCCCCCTCGAATTAAATTGTTTCCTCGAGCACAACCGATCGCAGCCGCGCCCACGCCATTGACTATCAATCAGGCAAGACCCCAGCGAATTTATAATACCGTGCCACGGTGGTACACCTACGCAGCTGCAAAGTCGTGCGTACAAAACGTAACCATTCGTTTTTATGCCTGCATCATGGAAATCTATATTCTATTCGTGGTTTCGAAAGACACTCGAGCCGGTCACGCTTCGACGGCCACGGTTTCTGCGTTAGAATAAATATAGCGAAGCACATTTTATGCGACTCAACGGCAATTCAGCATTCCCGTATCACGGACAGTGAAACAAGTCCAGGCCCGATAAGGTGCCGTTCGACAGGAATTTATTAAGCAACCGCATTCGAGCTCCTTAAGTCCCAAAGAAAGTTTCACCCCGGAAATTCGATTGTTGCGGAGAAATGACGCGTGTTTGTAATTGTTGTCTTCCTCGTGGTATTTAGCGAGATGTTGCTGATAAGGCGAATTCGCTATTTATTCATAGTATACGTATAATTTAATGCCTTGAGATGTTGCTTTAAAAAAAAAGTTTTAATTTAAGGGTGGGTTCAAACGCGAAGAACGAACACCGGTTACTTCGAAAATCGACTTTTCTATACAATTTCCAACGTTCGGCGATAGAATGCAAGAGTTCGTTTTGTCGCAAAGCCTCTATTTTAATCGAAACTATTTCGAGCTACGTAAAAATTCCATGCGGTGTTGGTGAAAAATTTTGTGCGGAAAATTTCATTCTCAATCGTGAATCACCTGTTCCCCCGCGTTGTACGTGAATGGAATGCAATTAATTACCCGCTTACAGTTAACTCGGTGCCCCGTTCTATCGCGTTACTCGAGGGCACGAGTACTACATCCCTGACCCAAACGTGCAAGGTGACAGTCGCAGAATTTTTCTTGCTGCAATTCTTATCCCTGCAATTATCCGGCAAGGAGGCGAGAAATCGATTTCCATGAAATCCTATACTGTACTTAGAAGTGAAACCTTGCACTCAAATTCTAATGTATGAAAAATATGTTGCGTGACAACCGTCTAACGGCAAGTGTCAAAGGGCAGAATAGAAATACGATGAAACGAATTATTTATTATTCACTCCACGATGTAGATTCCTTTGATCCACTTCGATACGTTTCGACAGAACATACCCCGTTACCTTAGCTTCTCGTGCACATCAATTTCAGGCACATACTTCGAAATTCAAGTAGCGAAGAAGTCTTTTGGGACGGCTTGATACACCCTTCGCAATCTTATTCATCGACGCGGGTTCTTAATGTACCTAATGAGTGACGGAAACATCGCACAAAATTCCCGTCCCTAGATAAATAAGTACACTGTCGAAGCTCACAAGGACTTCGTCGCATGCGACAAAACTGAAGCCTTCCAAACACCGTCCCAATTTCCGTCACAAAGGGACGGCGAAAGTTTCTTTGCCCTGCGAAAGGAAGCTCGAGTATGATCGAAGGAAACCCGGAAAAGAAGCATCTTTCTCTAGTTCCTTTAATTGAACGACGCGAAGTCGTGCCGAGGGTGGTGTCCATTTGACGCGATCAACCGGCTGACGGACAAGGAACGGTCCTGGATCGTTAATGGACGAAGGGCGTGATCGTTTTTAACCCTTGGCGTTGCATTTAATCGCGTAGGTTTACGCGACCAACATCCGTGTCCTTCGATCGAACGAAAGCCAGCATTGTTTCCCGTCGACGCTGAAGAGTCCTTCGATAAATCAGCGTCCAGAGATACCGATCTGCGAGCGTTCCCATCGGCTTCGCTACTTCCGAGTGTCGTTGTCGCTGTCTCCCTCTGGTCGTTGCATATGTATGACGAATAAGCGCCAGTCCAACCTTCGTTTGTTCTTGCGGGGAAGATGCCGTGAAGGAGGACGAGGGGGAAAGAAAAAAAAGGAAAAAATCGTTCGTTTCGCGGATACGGATTACCGGGAACGATCGAGGTCTCGCGGACCAATAGTGGGGTGGACAACGAAGATGACACAGCCTCCCAGTGTGTGTATATAAAGTTCGATTTCTGTAGCGCTGAATGCAGTATCGATTCGAGATTCGAGTCCCTTTCGTGTTTGCGAACGGAAAAGCCGATAAAACGTTTAGCATGTTCAAGCTGGCAAGTATATCCGTCATATAATCTATACGCGCTTAGTTGTCGCACGGTCGAAGGTCAATGAGTATTGGTTGGCGTATTTGTCACGGTTGGTTTGGTGATTTTGTGAAAAACACAGGGGTAGGACTTTGATAATAATGCGATAGCTTTGTGCGTAGTGAGTTACACTTTGAGAAACTGAAGTTGCAATGGCTGGGTGTGGGGTTGGACAGAAAATTACCCTTCGTTTCTTTAATAAAGGGTATTTCAACGTAATCGTATACCGCTATTCATAATTATCATCGTTCCGCTTTTCACAAATATATTTTGGCACCCTCCGTTGAAAGACGCTTCGTCAGAAAATGATTTGGAGTACAAAATTCTTTACGTAATCGTAGGACAGTGAATGCAGGGGGAGACAGAACGATGCGGAATGAATGTAGAATGTGAATCCGCTCGAGAGCCGAGGTTTACCGATAACGCGAGGCCGAAAGATCTTCCGGAATAATTTAAAATAATTTCTCAACAGATTCTTTTGCTGGCCGTGGCCATTGTGGCGGTATCAGCTGCCCCAGCACCGGCCCCGGTGCCACCAGTGCTTACGCACCCGTTGGTCTACTCGCAACCCTACGTCAAGGTTCTACCACTGCACGCTCCAACCCTGCCGCTGTCTTACTACAACAGCTACAAATGGTACAACCCAGGATCTGTCTACCTGTACTGACGACAAAAACAGCCCGAACTAGCGCACTGTAATCTCCATGCAAAAGCTTGCGCCGCATCCGGCGGCAAGAGGCGACGAATCATTTTGTACCGACTCGTAAAGTCTTCGAAATAAAGCATGCGACGGTGACTGCAGTCGATCTTTTCACCAGTTGTAAAATATGCGAGTCTGTTGCCAAGTATCTCTGTGCTCGGACGCGAGCGTGCCACGGGGTAACCGAAACGCGGAGAAACCGATGCGAAATTGGTTCTGCCGCGGCTGACAGAGCTTCCCGGGTACCGAGACGAGGAGGGTGGAGCGCCCCTTCGGCAGAGATAGACAGGGGCGGTCGTAAAACGGGGAAGAGATGCTCGAAGGTCGGTTTCGTGCGCAAGCGGGGGTTGGAAGTTTGACAATCGTGCGATCGTTTCCGCGTGTGCGCGACCATCCGCGTATATTGACACTCGAAGGTGTCGTTACGCGTGTCCTGCTTTATCGCCGGACGGGTTGCTTCGGGGCACGCTTTACGAGCACCTGCGACCTTCGACCGGGCCGCTTAACCCGGGGGACGACACCGATTTGTCGCGGACGAAACATCGAAAACGGGAACGCTCGCGATTAATCTACAATCGATGCGATGGGGGAGGAAAGAACGAAGGGTTGCAATTATTAGCAGAATCGGCAAGAATCGACGACACGTCGTTGTTGTTGTTTTTTTTTAAATAAAATTTTATTAAAATTCCATATGACCAAAAGGGAGGGATCCTGGATGATGGTGCAATGATCGAGATGCGAATGTCCGAATTACATTGATGATCTCGGAAAATCGGAATGGCCGCGGTAAGGAAAGAGGCTGGCCGATTCGGACGCGATTCTTGATCGTTTCCCCGCGTCCTGGATGTGTTCCCGTTCGTCCCGGTGCATCGACGGACGTTCGTCCACGACGCCGTGACGTCCGGGTCGGAATTGCTGTTTCCGTGTTCTTAGTTTCTCCGGTTGGCCGTCCTTATTGTTCCATCCTCGTGCCGCATTCTTTCCTCCGCCTCGTTTCCCTTCAATTTCGTTTCGCCGTACTTTCGTTTTTTTTTTTTTGTCTTTTTGGTGGGGACGATTAACGAGGATTTAGAGGGGGCGTATGTGTGTGTATGTGTTTTCTAGGGGGGAGAGGTGGGGGGGTTTTGGGGGGTGGGTGGGGACCGTCTCGTCGTGACTTGGTGGTAGTAAGATAGAATCAGTTGTCATCTAATGCAAGCCATGACCAAGGAGGGGCAGAGGAGCGGCGGTCAGGACGGACTTGGTGACAATGGGAGCGGTGCGAACGATGGGGGCGACCGGCTGGGCAATCACGTGAGCAGCCGGGAGAGCGGCAGCGCTGACAACCAGCGGGGCATGGATCGCGCCGATTCCATGGTCGGTGACGATGCCAGTGAGACCACCGGGAGCAGCGGTAGCGACGGCCAGAATGGCGGCGAGAACAGCCTGTGGGAAAATAGCACGTGCAAATTTTCAGCTCATCCGCCCATCCCGCCCCCCTGTTTATCGCGATCCAACCCCATCCTTTCCCCAACCCCTATATTGGTTCACTTTCCTCCGCTTATCCTCCTTGCCGGTAATCGTCGTACCGTACAGTCGTCCCCTCGTCGACGGCCCTGCCCCTCTTGGGACAATATAACGGCCGGATCACCTCGCGACGTCTTGCGAGATTTTCCCACGGGAAGCGTTAATCTTCGAGCGATTACGGTCTCGCGCGGAAACGGAGCAAGCGACGATCGCGTTACGCGGATCCGAGATGCGATTATTTGTTTACGGGTGTCCTTCGAATGAGGGGTGTGACGAGGTATCAGGGGGGCGGAATTGCGAGGCCGACGAGACTAGCGCCTCGCACTGCTCGAGGAGCTGAGTTTGGGGGAGGCGGAGGCAGACGCGGAAGATCGTACTGCATCGATATCAACGGGGGTCTCGCGAGAAAGGGTAATAAGTTATAAGGCAGTGGATCTGCGACGGGGGTTTCGTTCTGGGTGGCCGTTGAAAGAATCGCTGGGCGGACCGATATCGTTACGCGAGAGCACTCGGGTCACCGTTCTGGAGGTACCGACAGTGTATTCTTCGGAAGAGCGTTCGCACGAAAAATTGCCCGCTGTCGTTGCACAAAGGGTCGAGCTTGTACATTTGAATAAATGGAGCAACGAAAATGTTTGAATTAATAGAAGACTCGCGACGCCGCGTGTCAATTCGAAACACCGGCGCGACAGATTTGCTAAGTATCGCTGTGCCATAATGAAAACACGCGTAAGGTATTTCCAGAGCGGGCGGCCATCAAATAATACGAACGCGAACGTCGCAGTTCAAGGGCAAGAAAAATCACGAGCGAGTGAAGCGAATTAAGATGAATCCGTTTTCGAAGAATTACGCTCTGGAAGACAAAAAGATCCGTCCCCGCTTCGGAAAGGTAGTCGCGGTCGCTGCTCGAACGCCGCGAACCCGATAACGCGAAGCAAGTGTCGCGGATGCTAGCGCAATCGGCACGCGAACCTCGCGCACGCGAGATCGGTCTGGCAGCCGCGTGAAAAGCGAGCCCGGTGTTCGTTTCTCGGTCTACATTCCACTTTGTCTCGCTGGGTTCGGCCAGTTGGCTAACAATGTACATGCTTCAGTGATTTCGCTCGCTCGCGGAGATTTTTGTGACCGGACGGTAACGTCTGTGTCCGTTCGAGTGAACGTGGCGCGCCGCGTGTCTCTCGGAAAGGTCACAGCGCGTTACTTCTCGCGTTTGCCGCGAGAATAGGCCGACGCCTTATCGATCAGGGAATACCGGAGTGAACGGAGGAATTCTCGTGCCGCGGTATTACAATCTTGCGCGATCGGATGATTTGCACACCTCCGTGAGAAGCGTGCCCCGGGTGCATAGGTGACGCGTGGTCTGGGAGCGGCTGCGCGTCGCAGGCACGCTCGAGAATTGAAAAAAAATCCGAATTTGGTTCGCGGGTCGAAGGGGAGACGCGAGTGCGCGTTGAACAGTGAACACCGCGACTTGAACCCCCCCGTTTCGGGGGAGCTTCCGTGCGACGCGATCAGACGACACTCGACGAGACGAAAGCGCGACAACACCGATCCGGATTTTCACGACAGGATTGTACTAAACCGTGTGATAAAGTGTGCAGCGAAATCGAGGTCGCTTTGAAGCTCATTCGCCCACGGATAGCTGGACCTATGGCGAGACCACCGTTCCGATACGGCGGAACACGTTTAGCCAATTTTAATCGCGCCGGGACTTTCGAAGTTTCGCGAAACCTGGTGCGAGGGCATACCGGTGCCGAGCGACTCGTCCAGCGAGGTGCGAAGAACCGTTCGATCGGCCGACGAGCTGGCCGTTCACGGAAAGAACAACCGTAAGAGGAGACACCGGTATAAGTACTAGTAAATATGAATATTGTTCTTACCAACTTGAACATGTTGATTGGGTTGTGGTGGGTTGCTTGGTTACTTGTCGAAAGTAAGTAAGCTTGTGCTGGATGTACCAGACGGCGGTCCTTTTATACAAAGGTCGATTTTAAAAAATCGCTATAAATTTGATCACGTGGCCCGCCGTTCGACAGTCTGACGTTATGCATCGGCCGGTTGAGTCAGCCGGTCGACGAACGTGGTGGGGTGTAGCGCGACCAATGACCGTTCTGTATCGGCTGGAAATAACAACAACACGGCCAATCGGACGCTTTCAACCCCTCGCGATCTGTACCAGGGAATTGGGTTAAGACACTTTATGTGGAAACGATTCGATCGCCGGCCGCAACAGCACCGATGTATAGGTAATAGTAGCGCGGCGACGAAACGGGGTAAGTGCAAAGACACGGGCGTGAAATCGCCGAGGCGCACGCTCTAAATGCAAATTCATTTCGTAAAAACACCGCCAAGGTCTTCTTCGGGTCTCTGCCTGGCCAGGTCCAGGCGCGAAGCTGCACCACGGAACAGAGCTGGAATCCTTCGGGATCCTTTGGGATCCTTTGGGATCCTTTGGGATCGTTTCGCGGTAATCGGACGGCTCCTAATGGAATTCGAATCCCGCCGCGGGGGGGAAAACGTGAACGCGCTGGCATGCGGTCTGTTTGTGTAAACGATCCACTCTCGGATTCCACGACGGACCGAGGGAAAATTCGCGCGATACGGCAGAGACGAAATTCGACACGGACGGGCTCCGTCGATGAAACGGTTCGGGGCGAAAACGCAATTAACAATCCGACGCTGTGGGCGGAACCGAGACGGGGAACGAGTGGTTCGTTTGTTCCGTTTTTTTTCCGCTCTGAATTCTGTTCGTATCGGTTCAGGACGAAAGCGATAGTTCGAGGGATATTTTAGCTGTCAACAAATAACCCCCGTTGGATTACTTTGGATCGTCCGCCATCGTCGTCGTATTACGTGGTAACGTGAACGCGAGTCGAGGGACAGTCAGAATTCTGCTAGTCGGAAATTGCTGTTGGTTACTGTTACCCTAAATATCGGCTAATCACATCGGCTATTCTAACGCGTACCTAGGAGCGATACTCTAGAATCACGTACACGCTAGCCACAGATTTTCTTGGATAAAAGGAACATAACGCGCTCCTCGTGTCTGCTATTAAATAATCGAGGCGTATCAGAGCTGGATCGCCGAATGGCATACGCATTCGTTCGATTGGATAAGCGCGTTCGTACAGTGAAAGACACCGCGAACGCAACAGGCTAACCATAATTGAGACGCACTGTAATTATCACTTGACCAACCACGGATGAAATTTCAAGTAGATGTCGCGGTTATATCTGCAGCCTGTTTAGATTCTGTTGGGTCAGGAAGTATCGTACATATCGAGGGTATTGCCGTCGAGTTCCTAGGTTCGTTAGCATTTCGACAACAACCGACACACGTGGTCAAGTGTGAACTTGCGAATCAATTACTCGTTCTACGTAATTTCACCTGCACGGCCGTACTGTCGAGCAGGGCGTTACGAGCAGCTGAAAAATAATGGCGAACCGCGTTGCGAATTGTTTCTCTACAGTTTAAGCATATCGAAGGTGAACGGAGAAAAACCACGCGTCCCTTGCGTTTGAGGTTCTGGGTAAGAAACTCCACGATAGTTGCACGGAGTTGCTCAATCACGGGACTGACCACTTTTGAAGAAAAAAAAAAAAAAGAACAGCTGATCGTTCACGGTCATTTAGAATCGCGAAGTCGCTTGATTCGCAATATTACTCGACGCGAGGTACGACGGCAACTAAAAGAAAGTATTTTCCCACTCTTGCTGCGAGTCTTATCGAAGGATTCGATCGAATTTTCACTTCGATTCCGTCCGAATGGCAGGAATCAACGATAATTAATACAACGCGCCCTCGACCGTACATTTTTCACGCAAACGTTTCGCGCTTTCGTCCCCCGAACACCGAGACTGACGCGCACGCTTAAAGTGTGCACTGTTACGTCGGTGTTCCCGCACACGACCAATTTACCCACGCAGTTTTTGGCACACTAGTTTCGGTACGGCTGCCTCGATCGTTTCACAAGGATCGACAGTCGCGGACAGGCGCGTGTCGAAAAGAATAGCGATACGAAAAGGGAGCGCGGTCGAAATTCAATTATTTTCGAAATTTATCCGCGACAATTCAACGAAACTACAACCGGCCGAGGGTCAGTTCGTTGTCGGGTCGCGTCGTTCTGAAAAAGCGTCGAACATCGACGAGTCAACTGGGTGAAAACGATTACGGCATCCAGGGATATTCTTCGTTACGTGGCGAGTCACTGCGGATTACGGAACCTCCGTTGCACGATCGCGTAGCGGAGCGTAATCGAGACCAGATTATTCGTCCTCCTTGCACCGTATTAGGAGCAGACTCTCGAGGCGTGTAGCAAGTGCAACGGGTATCGTGTGTCAACCTCACGGAAGTCCGCGTTCGATGGATTCGAAACGTGGGCTGACCAGTGGCCTGCGAACGGTCCGACAAAATGACTGAAATGAGGTTGAAAGCTGCCGCTTCGCCAAAATAATGCTACTAAGTTTCATCCAAGCGTATACACTGAGACAGCTGCCGCTTTTCCAGTTCCGTCCCGATCACTTTCATCCCCATTCCGATAGGAACAGTAGCGGAAACACGTGTTCCATGTTTTTCCATCGTCGAGCGCAAGTGTCTGCAGTGTGTAAACCCCCAGGTGGGAGCCATCCGAAATCAATTCAATCCTTGCCGTGCGTCAAGCTGGCATAACAGCATTTCGAACTCGCCGTGGAGGTGGATTTGTCAGCGGCAGAAGGAGGTAGTGCGCGGACGCTTCGGTGGATTTACGTCGTCGGTAGGTCAGCGGGAACTTTCGCCCGTGGTGTTTGCGCAGGGGTTAGAGGCCAGGACAGGGAGATGTATGTATCGCCGTGGCTGACAGTTCCCTTTTCACGGCGGAAACGTGGCGAGGAATAAGGGAAGGAGGGCGAACGACAGAGTAATGCGTCGTCGGTCGAAGGTTGATCGAAGGCTAAGACAATTTCAACTGAGAGACCCGACGCTCCCTTTCGCCGGGCAATTTTCGCGAGATTGATCACGTCCGACGATCGTGTAAAGCTATATCGGGATGCCGATCAATTTATCGTGGAACTCAGAGAGAAAAGGATCACTCGTCGACGGATATTCGACTGAAATCATCATTTTTTCGACGTTTCTTTGTTCTCGTTGCAACGGGATGGACGCGTTAGCGCATAATATACAATCCCCAGGGAATTGATTCACGACGTTGCGTTTTGTAAGGAAGGTTCTACTTAAAATGCACTAAGCACGCGTGTTCGTATGTTCTAGTCACACGAATATCCATCGTTCCATGATTAACGTTACTTGCTCGCGCCCCAAAATCGCTGGAAACAATCATATTTCTCCAGCATGCCATCGTGTCAAATTGATTCGTAATCACAGCTCGTACGACTGTTCGGTCGGATAGAACAATTGAATCGGAAAGGCAGCTCTACGAAACCGTCGACAGTGCCGTCCTAATCAAGACGGCGCAATTGCAGCGAAACGAAAACAAGTGAAACGTGTATTATTTTTATCGCAACACGTAGAGGCAGTATCGCGGAAATATCGCCAGGGGAGCACGATAACCAACCGCTTGGAAACTCGTGCTTTCCTCGTCCGCTTCGAGGAGTTTCACTTGCGTATCTCACCGTGCGCCAAAGGTCGACGGACGATTCGAGGAGCGTTAAGAAGGGGCACGAAAATTTGGCAGGGTTCACGAGCGACGCTGAAAATGATGCCAGAAGCTTCGTTCGAGACGGAAAGGCAGGCCTGGGGCGTTGAAAAAGTAGTTCTATTCGCGAGACGACGGCAGTTTCTTTTGTCCATCCCCTTGGTGTTGGCAACAGGCCATTCGGATCGCGAAAAGCGATAGAACGAGCGAAGCAATTCGCCGTGCACGGACTTTACGGACTGTGTGTTGCAAATCGGGAGTATAGAATTTAAAAAGCCGCGTGGAATGTCTTCGGGTGCAATTGTTGGGATAAACCCATTTTTAATTTAAATTATATTTCTGCAGTTCATTGTAAACGTGCCTCTGAGGTTTGCAAATATTTTCTTTACTATAAATGAACACGTATAGATAATATATCAAGTTTGTTTGGACGAAAACCTTTAAGAAACTTGAGTAATTTTGACGTAGGTTTAAATACTTCATTCCGACCAATCACTTGTATAGACAGATTGCCGGTGACTGTTGAAGATTTTCTTATACGATGAAAGTAATCTCTGGGAACTTATCGAATCATGGAGTTACGAAAAGATAGATTGAAAGAGGATAAATCAGATAATCAACGACGCTTAATAAAGCATGACTTGAAATCGTTTTATAATGCATTGCGAAACTACTTATTGGTCATAGTTCAATTACATTTATCCGTCTAGCGATGGCAGGCGCGTGTGCCTTTTATTTATCATCAATCGAGAACAAATAAATTTCCGTAAAATTCTTGCACAAAACATATAGCGTTTACATTCGAGGAGAGAACGATTAGGTTCCCACCTTCAATTATTTTTTCGTATTAAACGCTAAATAATTTGTGTGATCAAAGCAACGTCAGAATTAGAGAATCTCAAATATTTCGCAGATTTTTTCCTAAGGCAAAGCTCCATTTTTCCAGAAAAGGCCCGCTGCTGTCCATACAATAATACAATTCAAGTCGAGCTCGTATTATAATGTTAATGCGAACACCGGTTACGAGGTACTAGAATGTCATAACAAGATATAAGTACGAGAACAGACGCATAACTGCCCATAGCGTGGACAGTAATTGTTGCACACGCGGACACATCGGTATGTAGATGAGAAATAAATGTGTCAGGGAAGAATATGCGTTAATGGCGTGTCGTGAGCGGCTCTTTGATTTCGCAACATGCATAATACCGCATATGCCTGCCGTTTCTTATTTTCTTTCCCAGCGAGAAGGTGGCTCGATAACGATGCGTCCCGAACAATCAAAGGCAATCACTTCTTCTGTATCGGGCGGAGAAGATAAATGGCATTGAAATTTGTCGTTATCGTTAAACCAACCGACTGTAATTGAAATTTTATTCGAACGTTCCCTCTCCCAGTAATTCAATTGCCTATTTCTTGCCCCCCTTCTTCATACGAGATCGATTAAAATTTTTGTTTACGATGTGCTTAATTGCAACACCTTCGTTCGCTGCAAGTAATAACATTTCGTTGGTTCGGTGTACGCCTCTCGTGACATCTGCGCGAAGAAAGCTAAACAACTAATGGATCCTGGGATATGACTGTGATAGTCACAAGGTACATAGGTACAAGGGGGTTAAGAGCTAAATTATTGAGTTAAATCACTCGAACACGAAAATCAGATTCGGAAAAAAATTTGTGACGCGACTATCATTTTGTATTTCTACTTTTCCTGTCCTTCAACCAGCAAGAATACGTAAGGGATGGTGCGGGGTTGTTCGTGATTTGTTGTAATCGTAATAAGACGGGGTGGACGATGAGTAGCACTTATTTGTAATTTACAGCGCATTGCGCGCTGATGTATGAAATACGGAGAATATACCAATAAATATCGCGCGTGCAATTTTCACAATTTTCCCATTCAAACATTCCTTTACGAAAATGAAACATTATTAAGCACCCCTTAACATATACATTAGCATCAATTGTTGTTGCTCTGGGTTTCCTGCAGCGCTTCAGATATCAATAATTTTGTATCCGAATTAAATAAATGGAAATTGGTAAAATCGAGACCAGAGGCACGACGTTTATAGTAAATACGCGTTCTACGTCTATTTGCCAGGTGATCGCCGGCAAACATCGATGAAATCATTCTTTGAAAAGTTCAGTGTACATGTGAGTACATACCTGTCCAGGGAAACGGCAACAAGACTGTAGACAGAGGCCGCCACAGAAACGCCCTGTATATAAGCAACGGCTTTGCACATGAACCATCCCAGGAACCATGCTGAAACATAAGATCACCCTTTATCGTTTCGCGTCGGGCCGATGGAGGATAGTTTTGCTTCTCAGCGAAAAAGAAAATGTTCGACTGTCCTCTATCAAGGTGAGCAGAAAGAAAAAGGGCAGTCGCTCCTGTACTATATTTGGCCAAAAATTGATCCAACGGGTTTCATAGCGTGGCTCGTGTTGCGAAATGTATAACGAAGTCGATATCTTAATTCTGCGACGAAATCTGTGATACATATTGTGCGACGCGTTTCTCCCTTACGCGCATTTGGATAATACAGTTTGCAAAATGAAATCACGTGCGTCAGCAGCGACAGATATCGATGTATCGTTCACTGTTAATTAGCCCAAGAAACTGGTTTCATAAACGCGAACACGGAGTAGTTAAACAACGCGCACAGCAATGAAAGCTATTCCAACGCGTAGAACAACAGAACGCCGTGGTGTAATTGCACCTCATTTCAAAATGCTTCGCATTTTTTTGCTTATTTCATTATTATCGTCCGATACGAGCTTACGTTGACTTGGGAAAGTTTCTTGCGAGACAATGCTTGGCCCTTGTCGAGCAATATTATCATCAAGAATTCACCTGTCACGGTCGTTGTTCTTGAGTAGATTTTAATTAACGGGTGCTCCCGTAATTTCATGGTCGATGATCGTTTCAATAATGAGCCGTTCAAATAAAGAACGACTGCGTTACAGCTGCGCGTGATAGATACACATGGAAGAAAGTTTTTGCTCGAATCGCCTTTCGTTGCAATCCACTTTGAAGCGATACGCGTGTAATTAGTAACAGATTATTGAAGGCGGAAATTTATAGATAAATTGTTCTTTAAAGCGTCCCATTAGTTACGCGCCTGTGTTAATATTATTGAAGTACTTTTATTTTACTGCGTTTAGTATAGTCCCTGGTATTTTTAGCATAGTTCTTGCGCTTACCTAATTAGCACATTTTATAACGCATTTCTTATCTTAAAGCGTATTGCTTTGGAAACGTTACGTTTACGAGTAAATTGATACCTGAACTCCGCTATTAAACTTTTTACGGTAATATAAATGGTGCTGCGCGCACGCGCATGCAATCGGGGACAAGTGTGCGCCACTGTTTGAGTAATAGTCAATTTCGTTGAAATTTGGCATAACTAAACTATTACACATGTGTACATTCGTAGCGAAAACTTGATTGGAAAACATTAAACCGCGTAACTTAATCTCAAACAATGCTTTATTAACAGTGAGAGTTAGAACACTTATGGGGCTGACTGTACCTGCATATACACACGCATGATTAATGGGGCATTTACACGTGACAGAGATAGAGATATTAACATGCCAATTATCTATATTTCATCTGAGGACATAAAAATGGAGCTGGGTGTATACAGTTGGACACGAAATCCCTGCAAATCGCTGAAACTTGTAATTTAAAATAACGCCAAGAGGAAGTGTAGCAAGAATGCGAGGTGCGAGAAAAAGCGGCAACCATCAGTTAAAGTAATATATTATAGCCACCTAGAACGATTTTGCAATGCGCGTTACACAAACAAACATTTTTAATACGGTACACATTAACAAATACAGCGAAGCCTAAGTTATCCGAGTACCGTTTAATCGGGGACCCGCGGCTTCATTTTTTTTTTTTAAAGTTTAACACAAAAAAAGTCCGAAAGTGTAAACGATTAAGTGTTGCCAAGACAGCCAGTCGAACTTTCAATCACTCAAATAGTTAATAAATTTCAGGTACACGTAAAATATTACATTATCCAAATATTATTTACGACTTTATTATACCGTTTATAATAACCCGTCTGAGTTTCATTGAAAAACAATCATATCACTGTTACGACTTTTTCATTGCGCGTAATGAAACACGCGAGGAAAGGCCAGAAAGAATATATTACTTTGAAACGAAGTAGTAACAAATGAATCATCGTGGCCGTTGTCTGAATGACCCTTAATCAATTAAAAAATGCAATTGTTATTCGCGTTCGAAGTCGTGCGTTCGTTTATTGCTCATCGTTCGATGCATAAATGAACACACGCCCGACGCTGTCGACTCTACGGAAAGCGATAAATAAATCGTGCGTCACGTGTCGTCCGATTACTTATTGCCCAGTACTGTACTGTAGTTGCATTTCTCCTTGCACGCTTTCACCCGTCGAACACCCATCGGAAAATTCGCCGCGAATGCAGCGCGTCGCTCGCGCGACAAGAGAATCGCACGAACCGCAAAGAGCGTTTCCTTCGACCCTCGCGTAATCGGTTCGAATAGCAAGTCCTTTCAGCCTGCGTGGACGCCGATTGTCTGGCCTTTCAGTGGCAGTCCAGCACCGAAAGTATTGTGCGCGAAGTGAAGGGTAGACACGAGGCCGCGTAGAAAGGAACTTCCCGTAGGCCGTAGATCAAGCGTTGCACGGGATAATTATTTATTCCACCGAACACGTTACCCGTCGATCGACCGATAAGCCGCCAGCGTTAAAATCCACTTGCGCGGAATAATAATTCGTGTTCGCTTCTCATTTCTTTCGTTTCGCCGTTCGAGCCGATCCGGGGGTGGATAGTTCCCCGTGTATCCGTCGGTTATTCCGCGCGGCTCCGTCAGAAATCCGTTGGAAAAAAATATGCCACGCGGCCAGAATGCCTACGGGGCACGGGGGCGATTAATAACGATCACGATTTACGAGCGACGCCCGTGAGGGATGTGCTCGGTGCTCGCAATTAACATTCGATCGCGAGGAGGAACTCGAAGCGACCAGCCCTTAGGTGGATCTGTTCTGGGCTTGAATTGAGAAAGGGAGGGACGAATCGAAGAAGGGGGCTGAGAGACGATTTATTGGCTTTTATGAGCGTGCAAGGGACGAAGTGTGCAACTGCCTCGCAACGAATGTTAGGGAAGCGATGAACATTTTGCTTAGTTTAATAGATACTGAAAACTTGGTTGCATTATCTGCTCGTTGGACAATAATTGATTCCGGATTAGATATTATGAGATTGTCTTAGAATACTTTCTAAAAAGGTTTCTCAAAAGGCTGTCAAATTAATATCGAAGCTTGTACTTATATTCGAATGCAACCAAACATACACCGATCCACGCTAGCCTATTTTTCTTATACATTTAATTCTCCAACAATTTAATTCTAATAGGCTACATTTATCACCCCTCCGTCATTTTCATCGCTATCGAAGGGTTTCATTCTCACGTGTACTCATAACTGTCACAGGAAAATCCGCTTCCTATCAAATTTCCACCCGAAGAAAACGATTTCCGCGTTGAATCATTGTTCGAAGGCATTCGATAGGCTCGCATCGAAGCAAAACGGACATGTTTGAAAGAGAAAAAAAAGAGTCAAATGATTGCGGTTGAGCGCGCAGCATGTTTCACTTGAACACGAAAATCCAGTACCAAGGGACCGGAGCAGATGTCGAAATGAGTCTCGTGTGTCGGTGCATTGAATGCGAGATGCGAAAGAAGAAGTCGATCCGAAAGTTTCGCGGAACCGGCGAAATTTTCGAGGCTCGCTTTCCTATCACTCGCGCCCCGACAACCCGACGTCCTCCAACTCCTCCACTGAATAAATCTGCCGTCCGTGCGGGACAGCTCGTGCTCGAGGTGTGTCGAGCTTCCCGTATCCTCTGGCCCGTTGTTTCGTTGCCATTCATGAATTTCCAACGCGGGGGTGCCGCTTTTCGGACGGGCGAAATCGTGGAAACGCGGCCGCGGTTCGTTGGAAACGCCGGTCGGTCGTAGGAATTGTTTTCGAGAGGGGCGAAACTACTAAATCATAGTGCGGACTCGATAAAGCGCGTAATTTACGACACGGATAATTTCGTTCACGTGTTCGCGCATTAAGAAAGGTGGGACTGCTCTATGCGCATTCCACCGACGATTAGCGCGAGATACTATCGAGCATTAACGTTGAATGTCGACGGTTAGGGGGCTCGCAGAGGCAAAGTAATTGGGCGAACTCTGCAGCCATGGTCAATTTACGAGATACAATCGCGGGGAAGTTTATTACGACACGCGTCTCGATCCATGCGCAATTCGTTCGATATGTTATTAGCTATTATATTATAGTAATGTCGCACTCGAATGATTGCACGTGTATGCATATAAGTGCATGCATGCGTGTTAATTAATTAATGCCTTTTGATGGAACGTACCTACGTTTGGTTCTGTAGAAAATCGTGCGCCGCAGTGTAGGTCGAAAAGTAATTATCAATTGCGCAGAAATCTTGAACGGTGTGTAGTGGTGCAGTGTGTACGCTCCTGTCGAGCGTTATTGGTTTCTAATTTTTTCTATTTATTTTAAAGAGATAACGATAACATTCGATGTACAACGAACACACTGTTTACAAACATTTACAATGTTTATTCAATTTCCCTTCTACGCGGATAATCTAAAATAAAATAAGATAAAAATTGCGTGTCTCAGTGTCCTTTTTCTCCCAACTGTTGTATGCAAGTTTATCCAATGGCTATTCTCGCAAATGTTTTACTTGCAGCTACTGTAATGCGCGAAAGTTGCGAGGTAAAGTGATTCACATGGTATTATGACAAATCCAACAAAAACATGCAGACGTGAATGCGACTTCGCTTCAAGCCAAGAATCTTCGAAAGAATAAAAACAGATGCAGTTTAAAAGCAAGGTTGGATAATACAAACGTTCGGTGGAACTTGCTTTATTAATTTTGCACTCTAGATTTCTCGTTCGAGTTATATATTATTTCCTGATATACATATACGCGTCGAAATACATAAAGCCTTTTACTAGCAGCCACCGGTTCTTTCATTGCCACTGATTTATGCCCTCCAATTTTCCTTTCCGTTCCATTGGTGCAGTTAATTTGCATTACAATCGTATTACAGGAAAAACGTGTACTTGAAAGAGTGTTTTGTAAAATATTTCTTCATTAGTATTATCCGCGACCATTCTAGTGTTTTATAAAACGTTCCGCGCTATCTCGGTATAAAAACCTTTCTTTGATGGTAAAAATATTGAAACACTGAATCATTGCTATACACTTGAATATACAAGAGCTAAAATTATTTCATTACACTTTATTAATTTGCTCAGCTTTCAAGTATATCGTTGACGTTTATCTGTCACGTAAACAATACTTTATAATACCTTACGAAACGTCTCTCGCGTCGTTCCTACGACTTTTGCACTAACCCATTCGAATATTTCGCTATCTTTGAAGTTTCCTGTGCAACGCGCGACACTGCTCCATGAAACACTTCCATTAGAAATACTCGAAATGCAAGTCCACGAAATCCAACGCATTCGTAAGAATTACGTAAGGTCGATCAACTTGACGCGAAAGTGATTGATAATAATGAAGAACGAAATTACCCAGTCATGAATTTCAGTACTCGTTTGAACATTCAATTGCAGCCGATTTGACAAGCGTCTGACCGATCGATCTTGCCGCGTGTTACGTGTCCGAAAGAAGGGTAGGTAAAGCAATTTAACGTTCGGACGGCTGTTCCAGTAGCAGCTTTGTCTTGTACATTCGCCGTCGGTCGAGCGAATTTTTATAATCGACTCGTGCCCGCGAGTTCAGCGAAACTCATTCCGTCGTCGATAAGGAGTTCGTGCAAGTGTAAGGGCAGACTGATTGACGTTCGAGACACTTTCCGATTCCATTCGGAATGCCCATTGTAATTTGATTTCTGTCAAGCAGTTCTATCGATACTGTGAAAAAAAATTTTCTTGCACAAAACGGCGTATATCCGACTTATCGAAAGAAACGAAGAAGCGTTCCATTTATGAGCAAATTGCGATTCGAAGAATGAAGGAAAGCCAGATATGTTAGTGGCAATCCGATGCGACGGTGTACCGTGAACGACGCACGACCGAAAGGGCAAAGTCGCGTTCGATTGTAAATGTCAAAATTTTCCAATCACCTGGTGCAGCGGTTTCCTATGCACGCGTTTCCACGTTTCGCGTGTTTTACTTTCACTGTACGCTCTGCTGGACAGCGGCGCCGTTCAACCCAACTTACGCACTGGCACCACGGAAATATAAAGAACCCACCGGAGTAAGTACACGGGAAACGGCGGAGAACGGCCGGCACGAGGAGTCAAACGATCCACTCACCAAGCGACAAACTTCAGTTGCGGGCTTGTTACCCGGTAATAATGACAAATCGTCGCCAACTTTAAACATCGTCGATGTCTTGTGACTGACGTATTTCTGTTTAAATGGAACAATATTTTAAGATACATATTACGTCACAGTGACTAGTATTATACATATCGACTTGCACAGCAGATGCTTGTTCGAAACACGATAAATGAAATGTTAACTGAAATGGAAGTTTTGTCAGATGTATTAAGAATCATTGTTTAATCACTGACGATCGTTTGTTTTAACCATTTTTTCGTATGGCAGTGTACATCAGTGTTATAAAAATATTGGTAATACATATTGGATAATTTAGTATTTTTTAATCGTGTTTAATTCATTTAATTTGGGGAAATAATGATGTTCATCTTGAAGGGGGGAGAGGAGAGTAATAGAATGATGTTATTGAATAATGTTCATTATCTTGATTCGATATCGCGGATTACTTTTCGTTGCAGGAGTTAGAATTTTGGAAAGTTGCTTTCAGAAGCCGGTTCAAAGAATTCATTTGCTAAGTGTTGCTGAATTTTTCGTGCCGCGTTGCCCTGTTACGTAAAGGCCAGTGTTTCATTAGGTGTTGCGTAACACGTGTAGGAATAGATTTAACGTGAAAAGAACCAGACGAAAAATATGCGGATCTACAAGTGGATTATACATGGAACGAATGTGTGGGCCCGCGATTCAACCCGCGAAACATTTCCTCTTTTAACGCATCTTGCGAAATTTGCTGCTAGATTTAAGCTGTGCATACAGGCTGCTTGGAAAGTAACCGGAATCGGGATATTTGTCGCGTGAACCGTTTCGCGTCAACTTCCTTACCGTTAATCGTTTCAACGTTGAATAATGAAATGTTTTTCGTCGCTTCCCAACGAAGCTTTCCACCCCAAGTATGTCGATTTCAATACAGATACGATCTTGGATCGCCGTTCCATCGATATGAAAGTTTTCGTGCGACGATATATTTATAAGCGAAACTTTATAGTCAGCGAAATGTAGTTGCATTAAAAGTTTTATCTGTTTCTTACAGTTACCGAATGACCGAGGCTTTTTAATTGCTACCGATTGGCATTCGTTTCGCAATTATCCCGCACATACGTGTACAAAACATTTGGTTTTTACAAAACAAATTAAGCAATAATCCCTTTTTAATTTCTCAAATATAGAGACACCTCAGAGGTTTTTAGGTGTCTTTGTTATCGTCTGATATTGTCTAGCATCAGAGCCCGATAATTTTTTTCCTCGTCGCTCGATATTACGGCGAAATATCACGTGGAACTATGAAAACGTCGCTGACGGTAGCAATTATTAGTTGCTCGTATAGGTGAACACATTTACACCGCGAAGAAATGCGAGCGAAGTGTATCTCCATTAAACAGACACCAGCGTAACGTCTCTTCAACGATTTCTCTCGTTTTTCCACCTCCTTCCACTACTTTTTCCCGCAACCCCATCGGTTCAGATTTCACAGCGCGTCCCCCTAAACTCTTCTCCCCGTTTCGCCTCGTCGCGGATCCGTGAGGAATTCCGCGTTGGATCGGCCAACGTGACTCAATTAACTCGGGCCGCTACCGGGGCGCTGCTCGATTTCGTTAGAATCGTACGGGCTTATCAATTCGCCGACGTTTCCACGCGGCTGAACACGCGACCTCGATCCGTCGAAGAACGGCAGAAACGAAATACCCCGCGAACCGCGTACAACCGGGGAGAAAAATGGTCGAAACCGAACGCGATTTAATCGGCCGCCAGGCTATTCTCTCGCCCGAGTCGTTTGGTGCTCGGCCGATTTCACTTCGGCCCACGCGCTATTTCGTTTGGACAGTTTCAGCGGCCTGCAGCGACGCGGACGACTTTATTCGTCACGATCGTTCGAGTGTTCGAGACGGCCGCGCACCTAGCATATTCGCGAACATCTTCCTCGGCCTCCTTTCCGATAATTGGCGTTTAACGCGCTCCGCGACGAGCTGTTTTTGCCCGACCTTTCCTTCAGGCCGCTCGACGCTTCGACTAAAGATTGATATGTCAACGTGCAATACGTCGTCGAATCGCCGATCCACGAGTAATTCGATTTTACGTAGCAGTTGTCACGTGGTGTTCGTTTGGCGGAAATACATTCGACGGTCCTCGATGCACAGCTGCGAATGCTCGCACGAGACAGAAAAACAAAGTGATCCGACGATTTTTAAAGAGCGTTAAAAATTCCACGTAACGCCAATCCAAACTGTGGAAAACGTTATTTGTAGATTCAGAGTGTCCGCGCGGACGGCGCTCGATGGTCCATCTGGTAAAAACGCGATTAACGCGTTAAAATTGCAAACGCAGCCGTCGATTCCGTCTTGCTTAGCGTTCGGTTTACTGATGGCTTTAAGACAGGATACGTTGGACTCGCTTTATTTATAGAAACCGCTTCACTGGTTTATAGAAAAGCTTAGTAACGTAGTTCATCGTGCGACGCATATGGCTGACATTCAACTACTTATTCCACTAGGATCTTCTACATAATTCGCGCAGATTTCAACACAATTTTCGTCCCGTCGGTCGACATCTGTAAATCAAATCGTCCCTCCAGATACGCGCGAGCCTCAATGTCGCTAATAAAAAAAAATAGAAAAAACAGAAAAAGAGAGAAGCCAGCCGTGCCGGATTTCCCTTTTAATCCACGTGGACGGAGAGAAACGAAGTTTCTTGCGCAAAACATAATTACCGCAAGGGGTGGCGGGCACAAATAAAAACCGTGAGCCGAGCCCGGCCTTCCGCTAATCTCGAGTTGCCGCGACGACTATCGCGAGGCCTGTTCAGGATGAAAGAGCGTCCCAGAGCGGTGTCCGGACCAGTGAAACGTTCTCGAAAGAACCGCCGCGCCGAGAGTAGTGGAACAATCGCCGGTTGAACCGCCGGGTCCACTCTGGCTTCGCGACGATTTCGGGGCCGCGTAATCGCGAGCGAAGATAAGCCCACGCGAAAAATTCGACGCCCTCGAATCCTCTGCTCGACCGTTTCCATCTTATGGGTGGAAGGGTGCGGAAACGTTGCGGGGACGAGAAGGGGACGGAGCGTGCAGGCGGATCGGCGCGCGATGTCGCGTGACGCCGAAGAGTTTTCCCGTCGCGGCGGAAGGGGCACGACATGTACGCAACGCTATTTTCATGCACGCGATATTATCGGTTTGCTCGATAGCGCAACGCGTGCACCGATCGTTACGTTTCGCGAGACGCACGTCGACCGCTTCGGACCTCGCCCACGGAACAATTGTCGCGCTGGACGATCGGCGGACTCTCGTTCCGTCGCTCGCGAAAATAAGCGACCTGTTGATGATCAATTTAATTGGCGACACGGGGGCTCCGCGGCTGAATCGCGAACGGAATTGTGTCACCGGCGATTGGAAACGGATTACGTTTATGCAAGAGCGAAACGCGTGGCAGATCCGTATCGGTATTTGTAACGCGCGGCGTACATTAACAGCGTCGCGTGTGCGTACGGGATTTTTTCATGAAAGGAATACCGATCGTCGATTTATTTCAGATGAAACGATCGCGAGTGGAACGATGTCGTAACGTCAGTGAATATTATTTTCGTGCACACCTGGCGGGGTAAATTTTTCGTATCCGAGTGTAACGAGACACGCGTATTTTAAGTTCACATAATTCGACGAGCAAATTTAACGTCGTTGCCATTTGTCGTTAATATCGAAGCAATACGTTTCGTGATAAGAACGGTGTCGTTACAAGTGCGCTTCAATTTCCACTGTTAATCGAATTTCGAACGAGCGATAATTCGGAAGTTCTCGCAACAATTTCATCGCCCGCTGTATTTTGCCGTTGAATCGGGGGCAGGTGTGCATCGAGCTACACTCGACACGCTGGTCAGAGTTCCACGCGAAACAAGGGGGGCCAAGAATCTTGTTGACATGTTCTGTCTGCAAACTGCGCGAATTATTTGGCCGCTACTTTCCCGCGATGCCGGTAAATGCGTCTTCCACTATGGAACTTTCGCGACAATCGAAGGAATTACCCCACCGACATTGAAAATCTCAGCCGAGGGCGGTGTAAACACTCGTACGCGTAATCAGGAGAGTGCCTGCGAACACGGGGACATCATTTAGACGTATCTGCGTAGCCCCCAGACCGCGGTAAAAACGAATATCATGCGCTTATCTTAGAATGGACGCAAGTTATGGAAATTGTGCCCTCGCAAATAAGGTGTATTAATAAATTGACAAGGGCGCACGAAGGGAATTATTCGTGCAGAGCAGAATACGCGTCGCGAACGAACTCTGGGAACGGATAATTAATTATTTATTGGGAAGATAAATGTAACGAAGCGGGGGCGACAGTTCTCGGCTTTTTCTTCCCGTGGCGTTGCATGATCAAGCGGCTCGTAGTTCCCGTTAATTTCGTGCCCAATGGAATAATAGTTTTTGCTTGTCTCCACACCGGTTTTATGCCGCGCATCAGAAGTTCCGAGATCTCTGTTATCCGGACGCTGAATTATACTTTGGAAGATCTAAGGAACAATAGCGGACGTTCGTGCGCTAAGGGTGAAAAATTGTACAGTTCGTCGCAATGAACAAAATCTGCTGTTTAAAAAAACGGTGCGACCTAAAGCGTCAAACGTTCGTTTCCATTGACAGCTGTATCGGGAAATCTTGAGAGGGTAGACAACGAATGAAGGTAGAAACGCGCTAATGGAGAAACGGGAAGGTACGAGTGACCGTAGACGGGTTCGCAATCGCTCGATACAGAAACCATCGCCGTTGTATGCACTCGGTGAATTCCATTATAACGTCCAGGAAGTAGCTTTATCAGCGCTTTCGACCCCTCGCAATTCAGATGTCATTTATATCACGCCGCGCGGAGGCCATCGCGTCAACGTGTGCGCATTTCACGCATCGGCACTGTTGATTTGTTAACCCTTTCAGTTAGTAGACAGTCGGGCTCCGAGTGCTGAACGTGACAGGCATTGTTGCAAGATTAATACAAACTCGCGCGATTCATTTATTTTTGAAAGCTGTTTACGTAGGACACGCTTGTACTACTTAAATCTGAACGCACTTCAGAATTTGATAAATTACGGAATTTTTATGAAATTATTGATTACTAACGAGAAGGGGGCGATAGGAATATTTATTTCTTTTAACGTCCACTATGCATGTATCATGCGATATGTACTGTTCATACACTTCGGAGGCATGCTTCACTGGAGTAGAATCAACTATTCCCAGCCTGATCAGCTGCAGGCGAGGTATCTTTATGAAGATTAAAATGCAGTGGTTATTGTCCTTCGAAACTAATCCATCAACTGCTGTCAAAGTTGCATACATTCTATTACAGCGATCCGCATATGTAAATGGCAAGAAGTCTCGGTTTCTTTTCTTAAAAAGAAATCGTGCACGCGTTTAAATAAGTCACGCGTTTAAATAAGTCAGGCTGGCAATAATTGATTTACGAGCGAAGGAAAATTCAAATCGACATGACTAAATGCAATATAATTAATAATATTATTATTAATAGTCATAATAATAATATTAATTCAATTTTATTTAACTAAGAATAAGTTCTAGAAGTATCTATATTCCTCCACACAATAACAACTCTGCTATAATATAATACATGTACGCAAGATATTTTAGGTATATCATTTTTACTTGAAAGCTCGACAATGGTGATCCGGAATGGTGATCGTCTATCAAAATAATCATCGATCTCAACCGAAAAGGGGAACTAATCCACCCCATTGCGAGAGAATGTACGCTCCCCCAATAATAATACGTACTAGTTCCATCGTTCATAAATTGCGCCGAGTATTACTATCCCGTCTTACTGACTTCCGTTTCTGCACGATAAGAGTCCCAGCCGAAAGGTGGAGAGAGGCGGAAAATATCGCCGCCCGACGAAAAGTTGGAGCGAGGTAGCATTTATCGAAATTCCAGAAGATCGTAAATATCGACCGGGCCGCACGCTGAATGAAAACGAGCCGATAATATTTATCAACCCTTCCATAGACAATTCTCAGAGAGTGCCGGAAGTAAACGTGTCGGCTGGCCGAGCAACGCGAACACGCGTAAAAAAAAATATCTTACAGTCGTTCGTCCGTTTCTTTCCGATACGTTATCGTTGGTATCGGCCGTAGCAAGCCACAAGCGAACCCCTGCTGCATTTTACGATCGGTGTTCCTAAAAAGCTTGGACTTCCGGTTAACTCTTACCGGTGAACGATCGAAGGGTATCGTAAACGAGGAAATGTATTCCTGGTTGTATCTTACGGGGCGATTCGCGATTTATTCGTGCACCCTCCCGTGAAACGCAAGAGAGGTGTAATTTATAACGAGCGAGTCGCTTAAAATTGTCAACGTTCTAGTTTCTACTGAAACTTTTCTTCGCCGATGTAAAAGCTAGAACGCTAATCGCGAGTAAAACCCGCATAGTCGAAATTATAAATAAATCGCGCAACTCAGCTGTCCCGCGGATACTTCGAAATCAATGTCGTTTCGGTTTCACCGGGGGGGAACTTTATTCCACGCGCCCCATTAAAACGTTTTCCATCGAAATCACATTTACTCAAATACCTCCGTGTCTCCGGAAATCCTTCCACCCTCGGGAAAATTTCAAACACCTTCCGATAAAATCAATCGAGTCAAGGCGCCGCTATTGTAAACGAAATATCGAACTCTCGTATTCCTTTTACCCCCGTTCACCTCCCGTATCTCCCTCCTCGAACAGCGTAACGACCACCCCCGTGCGGCAAGAAGAAAACATTATTACACGCCAGCAGTTCTTACCCGTCGTTCCTCCGAACGATAATTATCCGCGAACTTGTCGCAAGCGTTCCGCGGAACGATATTCTTCTTGAATTCGCGCGTCCTCTTTTTACCGTCCTCTAACTAGTGCGCTACAGTTTTTCACGAAACGTACCTTCGCGAATACCCTCGTCGGTTTTACGACCGCGGCGATTTTAGGGTTCCGTAAATTTTCCCAGCAATCAGAATCGACTCTGCGATTTATACGAGCCGCTACGTGCTATACGGTATAAAAATTTCATCGCCGGCGTTGATGAAGATTTATAGAAAATGTCGTGCGTGCAACGAACGGGACCTCTCGGGGGAATCGAAGCAGTCGGCCTCTGGTCTAGATTCGGCGGGTGTGAACATCGAGTTTAGCAGCGGACCAGCCCCAATCTAGGGCAACCTGGCTTCGCCTCCCAGTGCACAGGGTCGACGCTCCGCGACTGCGCGGTTCTCTCTTCGGGACACTGCCCCGGTTTCGAGTACCTTCAAGGTCTCTCGTCGCCAGCGTCTAACCCCTCTTTTCCAGGTGCGTCGATGCACCGGAAACGGCTGCATCGTACCTGCGAACCCCCCTCCCCTGTTCCTTGCATTGCAGATCGCACGACAACTGCGGTGCGCAGCACGAGAGGGTACGCGGACGACCGTTTCATTTGGTGAAAGATCATTGCGTGGACGGTGCAGCGCTCTACTTCCTAGTAGCTGTAACGAGTTCCGTTTGGTCGAAAAAATTGACGCGAATTATGCAGGCGTAATTGTATCGAATTTCGGTAAGGAATATAAGGTGAACGACGAGTATTCGCGAAACGTGTAGAACGAATATTTTACCGTTTAAACGAATGAAAAGAGTATCCTGAAATGTTTTTTGTCGATGGGGACGAAGCTTCGCCGAAGTGGGTCAGGATTTATGCGCAATTCCTGCATTAGAAAGGTGATGCGAACAATTACAGAAAATTACGTACTGCGTACATTTGGAATAACGAAAAGTGGAGGACCCACGAATAGGTGGACATCATTAAGGGAGTCGATTGCGACTCGTTTACCCTGGCCAGGGCCTACGAGAAGAAGTTGCTAGCTAGATCGGGCTGTCTCGAATATCCTAATTTATACGACGTCCGGTGTCCCCCGCCAGCAATTTTAAGCCGCTTACTTTAAAGGAGGCTTCCCTCGTCCCCGTTAAAACTAACATGGCGATATTTGCTCGGGAACCTTGCGGCAGCGCCTTCGTCTACGATCTGGCGGACGCTTCCTTTGTTCAACCGCGACACCGCGTTATCAGGGAACTTCTTTATTAGCACGCGTCGCCTATCGATCGGTGACATTAACATATCGCGAAATGGCGGAACATCAGCGCCAGATCGAAATCGCCGATTTTCCATCCCCCGGACGCAGCCGTTCCATGGCCGCCCAGTCAATACGCGAAGGCGCGCGCGAATAAACGTCCAGAAATACTTAAGAAGCCATCCGCGGCAGATGAAATCGATTCCAATCGTTGCCCTTTGCGATCGGGTCTCCTCCCCTTTGTTCGCTCTATCGACTCGATTATAGAGATCAGTCCTGGACGAGGACGAGGGAGGGAGGGAGGTGGCGAGGGGAATGAAATATTTTCAAGCGATGGCGAATAAAATAGATGAGAATAAGAGAGGTCGCCGCGACCTGAGGGGGTGGTGTGGGGAAAACGAATAGAAGGAGAAAGCAACGGGTACGCGCAGGGCGAACGAGGCAGGGGGATGAATCGGGACGAACGAGGGAGGTAGTGACCTAGTCTAAGTGGCCGAGATGCATGACCCGAATACCGGTGCTGTACAGGTGTGGTGTGTGTCCCACTGGCCTCTAACCTCTCCCGAGCACGGGCCGCCTTCAGCTACGACGGTGATCGGGACGGCGGTGGTAGTGGGTAGTCGCGATGGAAAAAGAGCTATGCGGTCCCGAGGGATGCACGAAACGGATATGCCATCGATCTTACGATATCGGTGTATCGAGGTCCCTGTTCTCGGTCGCTCCGCTCCGGGGCACGGACGCGTCGTTGATAACGGGCCCACCGCCTCAGCGGTTCGAAGGAGATTCCGGGGAATGGGGTTGCCGGGCCCGGCTTCGTCGTTGCAGACACTCGTCGTTCGGTTATAAGTTAATCGCGTCCGTTATGCAATCTAGGCTTCGCGTAACGGCCGCCCGACTGGAAATAGACCGATCGAAGGTGCGCACTTCTCTCCCTTTAACAGATTACTCGGAAGCACCGGTAGACCGGACGATTCTAGCTATTTGGATCGGGGTAAGTGGCCCGTGGCTGGGCTAGAGCGACGCAGCTCGCCGATACTGCTACGCGATTGTCGTTCCTCGACGACGAGCGTCGACGTTATTGTCGCGGGACGAGAACGATCGAGTTTTCACCGCCTGTATTGTATTCTCGATGCCGCGGGACGGAAGCCTCGCCGTGGGACGCGATCTCGCCCCCGCCGATGGACAGAGGTAGGGGTGGTTAGAAGTGGAGCTCGCCGAGGAGCAATCGTTGTCGCGTTACGTAAAGCTCCCGGCCGAACGAGAAGAGATTAAAGTGGAGCGTTTAGCCTATCGATCATCGAGCGTGCGCCGTGTTGTTCGCGAAAGGGGCTAAGGACCTGGCCGAGGGGGTGGAGGTTTGGGGTACAAGCTCGCCTCTGTTGGTACAGTATTAAATTTTGCTTGGGCTCGCGGAAAATGATATGGAGCTTGTTTATTCGGTGTCGGATTCCAGCGGATTTTCGAGGAATTATTGGACGAACGTTAGCGGGAGCTTTTTTCCGTGGGGGCTAGTTTGCTTTTCTTCCGTTTCGCTCGAGTCGAATATCGAATGACGATTAATTATTTAGCGCTCGGTATTTTTCGGGTTTCCCCTCGGTTCGCTCGATTCACTCGATTCGCTTGCGGTTGAACTGTCGAGCGTTTGATGAAAGCGGGGCCGGCGGTGAAAAGAGCTCTTTGAACTGGATTGTTTTGCGCGGATTGAATAACTCGATCCCAATTAGCCCCCCCCCCCCTCCACGTGTAAATAATCAAGGACGTACTATGAGATTTGTGTCGAATTAATTATGAATTATTTATGGCACTAACTGTAAGGCCGTGTTGTCGTTCGGGGATCCGAAAGTGCGACACGTTCTACTGACTACCTGTTTCAGGAAAAGTCCGGAATTATGTGGAGGTTTCTATCTTTCAGAGCGAATGAGATAATATGCAGACATTTCTGTAGCGCATCCCGTCGCGGCCCGTTATTTGTAATCGAACGAGATTTATTTAACAACGAGACCGTGTCGCTCGCAACGTTCTTTATTCTTATACAGTCAGCTTGATCCGCGCGCGCTGTCCTCGAGCGACGATCCCCCGATTCTCTGCACTCGTTTGTCCACCCTTTACCGGACGAGTCTCACTTTCAATCGCAAACTCGCACAGGCGGCGCGAGCCTCAACGACAACGGCGAAAATATTCAGTATCAGAATTAATGGGCGAACGATACATGCATCGAACGCCTGCTTCTACCTGCTATCTGTATCATGGCCGGACCGTGCAGATATTCGTCTGTCTGACCTAAATACGTAATTATCTTTTCGCGAGGCACGACCTTGGACGGGCCAAGTCCGAACTGGGCCATGTCTCTGTCTGCCAGTTTTACTTCGTGCATCGCGAGTTACCTGCCGGCGCCTCCCTCGCCTCCGCCCCGCTTCAAGAATCCTTCTACTCCCTATCTACTCGATTCACTCGAAAAGATCTCTCTCGAGCTGTCCTGCGGCCAATCCGATCCGCTCGCGAAGCGTCGTCCGCCCGCGGAATGACGCGTCGTAATTTCTCCGTCGGCTTCTCCTTCGCGGATAATTTAATTAATCCGCTTCAACGGAGGCCGAGGATACACGCGTGCCTCGTTCGTCGCTTTTTCTTTCATTACTGGCGAACGCGGACGAGGGTGGTGCAGCTTTTACGAAATTCAACGCCGTCGTCTCGAAGAGGCTCGTACACCGGCCGTGTAATGCTGGCGATTAGGATATTCGCGTGGAGGAATCTCGTAGCAATTCGTTAGAGCGCCAAGCGATTAAAAATCGTAGGACCGTTTCGATCGATTCGCGTTGGAAGTTCTATTAATACAGAGAGTGAAAACGTGGGACTAGTTATTAGTACCAATCACGTAAAATGTATCCGCAACTATAAATATCGAATAGAAACGGTTTAAACTAAGCCCGACAAATGTCGCCGGACGAGTGCAATAACTCGCGGCATCGCAACGCGCGCAAGTTGGAAGAACTTTGAACGACAGCTTGAACATCTGCGGTCCGTGGACAGTTCGCCCGAAAATGTCCACGTTTCCCCGGCGGCTTCGCAGGTCTGCGGGAAATTGATGGTTGATACAACGGCGGACGCCTTTCGAGAAGACGGCCGTTCGATCGAAAAACGATATATACACTGGTCGTCGAGTGACACGGAGTCCTCAGGTGAACTCGCCCCGGTGACCACGCCGCCCTCGACGCGACCCATGCCACCCCCCCGATAACTGGAACGCTGACCTAGTTCATACACCTGTAGAAACAGTACCAACACTCCCGCGGCCGCGGATGTCGGCCCGTCGACCGACCCTGTGCATACCCAACGAAACGGTTGCAATTCCGTTTCACACGCAACATGCGAATCCCTTCCGTTAAACGACAACTTTCGGCTCGCTGCTCGTAGTCTCCCCTCGAATAGGGGGATGACAGAGTCGTGCGCGAGCCGACGTAGTCCGGTTCGGTTACCTTGGAGGACGTGTGATAATGGTCGGCCAGGCGAATTCGTTTAATTCGTCCGCAGAGACACCGACTTCTGATCTTGCCCTCGCGAATTTATTTATGCCGTGGAATTTCGGGGCTCCGGATATGGTCAGCGGTGATTTCGAATCGAACTCCGCCGTTTCTTCCGGGCTGTCGCGATTCGGTAAATAGAACGCAGAGTGATGTTTGGCGAACGTGATGCAGGAGAGTTGTCACGTTTATACGCACGATTTTAACCGACAAATTAATGTCGTCCCGGATTATTTGCAAAGTTTGCCGACGCAATGGAAACGGCTTTTCGTTCCTGCGCTCCGCCGCGATTCTTCTGCCGGGCCGGGGCCGACCGTTATTACGAAATAAGCTGGCTTCATTGTTCTCGGCGGAGGATATAATTCTTATTATTTCAGAATTACCGAGGCGAGGCGGTGTTCTTCGCGACGAAGGTTGACGGAAAGTACTTTGCCCGTGATAAACTGTAAAGCAATATTGATTCCGACGCCGCATCGATATTGACGTTCGATATGATAGAATTCAAGAAGGCTTCCTTCTACGATCTTGTCGTACGTCCTTGCCGGTTGTAAAACTGTCCCTTTATCACCGATGTATTTCAGCAGCGAGTTTCTTTCGCGCTATTAAACGAGACGCGTATCGAAAGTATAGCTTGAAGAAAAATCACGGAGGCCGGTAGTTAGCAACTTCCTGGAAATCGCCCGTCTTCCATGCCCAAATTATTTTTCACACGAATAAAATTCGCCATCGAAAATTAGTAACGCGAGAAAAATTCGTTTCTCGGGCATCGTTCACGCGGTACCGTCAGGGGCAACAGAACATAGCAGCTTCAATCCGCCATTAATCGTCCTTGACTCGTCGTTGCCACCGTATCAGCCCGGGGCATCATACTCCCCGAACAGCTTTAAGAACTTCTACGCCCGCTTCGCCCGACCCGAAGAGCTTCCACGAATTATAGCTTGTCCGGAACAATCCCCATTCAACCCCATACACGACTTCACCCTTCCAAAATTAGCCGAAACCCATTCGAATCGCCCCTCCTTTATCAATGAATTACCCAATGGCGTTAATGGTCATCGAAAGGGAACGAACGAGTCCCTTTGACGAAAGCCAGCCGGCCGAGGGGGTAGGAAAAACTGAATTCCAGGGCTTTCAGGGTGATGACGAAAGGGGCGCAGGTGGGAAGCGGCAGAAACGGAGTCGAAGCCGAGGGTCGGAGTGTGATCGGCCGATGTAGGTCAGCCGAGAGTGTTGGCCCCCTTTCGCCTTGACACAAACACAGGTTGTATGGATCTTGGTTCGGGTCAGGTTACCGATGCGCGGAACTCTTGAAAATCTACGGGGCGAACGCGCACGCACGCGTCGACTATCTCGAAACCAATCCCCCTTTATTCCCGTCGATGCAATACGCGTGTCGTGCCGTCCTGGGGTTGACCCTACGAGGCACGGGACCCCGTTGCTCGGCTCGGCATAATCGCGATACTTGGACACGCTGGTTACGAGGAAATTGTGACTCCTCGTGGCAGTGTTGCGGCCGGGACAGCGTCTCGTTGCTGTCAAATTGCCACAGTGTAACGATCTGCGAATAACCCTCCGCCCACAACAGGAGGCGCGACGAATATTTAACGCATTTCGAGCATGGCACGGTTTCGAAGTCGACGAGCCACCAGCCGACGATGCAACAGATGAGACGGACGACGGACGAGTTCATCCCTCGCCGGGTGTCTCGAGGTCTTTTCGCGAGCGACGTGACTCGCGGCGCCTTCGATTTGCCCCAACTGGCCGACGCGAACGAAGAATCGCGGTTTCAGTCAAATTTCGTTCGCTCGTTGTTACCTGTTCGACGCAAAATCGTCGACCATCTTTCGTCGCCAAGCGAGACAAAACTACGCCCGAGACAAAAGCTGACTGGCAGACAGTCTATGCTATTCACATGGAATATCGTGCTCCATTGTGTCGCTAATAATATTCTAATTGCTCGACCGGGCGTTCGCGAGCACACGCGTGTTCGTTGCCGCGGCGATGCGCCACCTGTGTACGCGATTCTGTCGTCCCACCTTAGGAAACGTTTCCTATATATTTTTTTTTTCATTTATAACCGGGCGATTGAATTTGCCGTCCCACGTCAGCCTCTCGAGATGAACAGAAAGACAGACACAGAGAGAGGGGGAGAAAGAGAGAGAGATAGAGATGGAAAAAACGTGTCCGATCTAATGAGAAAAGTTTCTCGCGTTCGAAGCGAATTTGAATCGACTCGACTCGAAAAGGGGGGCCTAGTTTCGCGGAACATTCGTCGGAAGCGGAAGTCGCGCCGGTCTGGCTTGTCGGTGGCGTGCACGCTCCGGGCGAAGTTTTCGTGTTCTTCCGGCAGAGCGGTAAACTAGAAAACTTGCGGCTCGATTGATTCGCGATCGACGAAGATCCCATCTCTGAATATATCTCCAACAGATTTTTCCAACGGAACAATTGTTTGCGTTCGCGCAAGCTCGCCCACTCGGCATCGACATCGATTAATATTCCTCTAACCGATCGCGCATCGTCCATTTCCCCGTGTTCCGACAGTTTCGTCGGAATTTCCCTCGCTCGACCGTGGATACGCGGTGCACGCTGGCGTCGCAACGAACTCGCCGAAACAAATCTCATCTATATCCGAAAGTTCCGTCCAATCGTCGTCCACGAGAGAGCAGAGATATGCAACGTACCGTCCCGTCCACCGCACCGGCGCTCGGGCCATTTAAAATATCCCATTTCACAAGTTCGACAGTGCCGAGTAGCGAAGGTCGAAGATATAGCGGCCGATGCACAGATTGGGACAGCCGCAGGAGCAGCAACGGCGTCCGGATTACGGCGAACATACCGACACCCTGGTGGATCGGTCTACTGGCCACGCTCCGCGTACAACCGGGAACGAAAGTTAACGGCGTTCCGCGTGGCGCAATAACGTGTAATTAAGCGTGCACGAAGCATGTGACGGTTTTAGGGATGGCACGACAAAGGCCGGCTGAATAGACACGTTCAGCGTGCAACATGCGAGCACACGGCTTGCCTATGTTTTCGTGCGTGTGCCCGTGACACATTGTGCGCACAGGCGGGCGTACGTGTGCCGGGGACCTGTTCGAATGCATCCATGACCGTGCCCGTTCGTGTGCGCTGGCATATATTCCCGTGCGCCGCGACCTGCGATATGTGTCAGGGTCGATGATTTATCACGGGATTCTGACTGGCCGAGCTGCCGTCCGCCGGAGAGCCTTTCGCTTTAATTGCGGCCACGATTGAGGAATAACATAGCGGGCCGCGATTGGAAATTCTTGCGGGTACGTTGCGTTTTGTCGCATAGTTCGAGCGCGACCGGTGTCGGGGATGCGCGAAACGGAAATAGGGTTGGAAGGGCGAGGAGGACAAGCATTCGCGGCTTATGGATTAAGTTACGGCGGTGTTGGTTGAACGATTCGATAATTATTTTCCGCAGTACCCGAGTCTGATAGCTATTGCCTATTATTTTCGTAATTATGGCCTCTGTTCTTACGCTAATTATAGATTAATACGGCGCGGACTAATTGGAAGAATCGTTTGGAAATGAGAAATGTCGTTCTATTTGTAGCCTTTGGTGCAATGGAATTTGTTTACCAGCGGTGTACGCATAGAACACTTAATACCTGCGCTGGGAGATTTCTTGCGGGATAAATATTAAAGCAAGAAAGAAGTACTGGAAATATAGGTGGAAAATGATGACCCTTATTTATGAACTGTTATACTCTGTCGCCGTTTGATAGAACGCGGCCGATAATTACACGAAATACCTTTCCAACGATACTTCGAAATCGATGTTTCACGTTTGACGACGGAACGCTCTGCGAGAAACAAAAGTGTAGAAAACGAGGAGCTCACCGGCGTAACTGTAACGTAGCTGTGCGAAACTTCTTTTATTTCGTGGATTTATCGAGCCGAACTTTGTTCGATTACAGGGGCAAGCCAAAGCGATTAAAATCGCCGCGATATTTTTCTTGTCGTCGAGGCGGAGGGCCTAGAATGATTGGTTCTCGCTTTATTTTTGAAAGGATAACGACGCGCGTGCCATTCAGTAGCCTCGAAACGAGCAAAGTACTGATCGAGTTAATTGGAAATTGCTCGGCTCGTCTGCGAGCAACGCGAACAATGGCCTCGTGATTTGCGTGGCGACTTTCGAAGCAGGCTTTTGTTAAAAGAAACGCCGCCACGGACAACTATGGCTTACCATTTTAATCGGGCCCCTGTTCATTTCGAGGATCAAACAATAAACGTGAAATCAACGAGCATTTGTTTCGACGAAGTTCGACGTTCGAACTTTCAAGTCCACGACGATCGAGATATCTTTCGCGTCAGAAGTTCCCGCTGTGTAGAGCAAGCGCCGGGTATTAACGGGGCAAGTTTTCGAAATGATGAGGTGGATACGCAGAGATCCATGTAAATTCGCTGTTGTTGCTGCTGCGCGATTTCATCGTAGATTGGTTAACAATTGGGGCGAAAGGAATTGCTATTTGAGGCTCGAGATTACAGGGAGGATTTCGGTGATCAGGCTGTCTTATAAGCTTTGTGCACGGCTTCGTTTTGTGGGTATCGTTATAAATATATAGCGTGTGGGACAGGGCCCGATGGCGATAATAAGAACGAACGGTGAAGTAAAAGTAAGTTCACGAATTTGCCCAAAAATTTGTCCATAGTTTGTAGCAAACGCCAGTAATATGTTATGGTTGTTGCTCCTCATGTGCATTAATATTGCGCGATTTCCTAGACGCGTTTCACCATAACGTACATTTTCCTGAAAGCTTTATTGAAATGTATCCAGAACTTCGCAAAACCCCATGTAATGTATATTGATCTTACTTCCAATGTTTCTTTATCATATCCAGGCACTTACTAATTGTATCGTTGACTTTTGGAAACGAATTTCGTGTAACGGTTAACGCTAAGAGCATATTAATGATAAAACATATTTCAACCTACGCGTTGTAGAAAGTTTGTCGTCCAGGCTGACCGATTATTAACTCTCCTTCATTCTCGAAAATTGTCTTTCCCTGAGAAAAATCTTAAGAGGATGCTATTATCATAAGTATCCTCATAAAAGAATCAATTACGCGAAGAATGGAAGGTTCGCTCGTTAATTCAAGACGAGACCCTTCAATTACCATGAAAGAAAAGAGGGATTATAAAATAAGAACCTGATGCTCAGACAGAACCTAGTTACATCTATAATATTCCATATAAAAAAAAAAAAAAAATGAAACGCCCTGCAACCTCCGCAAACATCTACCCGTAATGAAACGTGGCGAATCGAGCACTAAAATCGACCGTTACCACTAATTATTCAAACCCACAAACGGAACACAATTAATCTCGTTCGCGAATGTGCTCCCTCTGCTACGTGCAGGCTTGCCCAATCAAGGACCCCGCGTTTCGACATCCAAACGAAAGGGAAATGAGGCTCAATTACGATCCGTTAAAGCCTGATAACGATGACGGCAACTGTCGGGGCGTAACAGGCTGACGAACATTATTGATAAACAGTGGACGATAACAGTTTCGGCCCGCGGTGTCAGCAGTGGTGCAGGAGGTAAAGGAGAGTTCGTCTGGAAGGTAGGGATCGAAGCACGGGAAGCTGGCACAGTGGAACCGAGCCCCAGTTTCTGAAGGAGACTCTCAGAAACGTTGCTGGTCGGAGGGGGGTGCGGGACGCGGTCACCTCGGTACGTTCACCCTGTGCAGCCAGCGCACTCGATACACTTACCCCCGTGTCACCGTGTGCGGGGGTGCACGTACACAGTGAACCCGAGCGGCGTCCTGCTATCGCCGACCCACGACCTACAGTCTGCCGTGTGCGAATGCACCTATACAGGGTCTGCACCCTCGTTCTTATTTCGAGGCTTCCCTGTTCGAGCAAAGTTGACGGAGCAGCCAAGCCGAAATATTATCGCATTCGAAGGTTTGTGTTAGGAATGGACGATATTTTTATTGAACGTTCGATCGAATTCCGGTTTAACCTCCGATAACTCCGTTGCTTTAAATAATTTCGTCCCCTTTTTTTCTTGCATAATCGTTCCTGCCTATACCTATTAAATATTCCGATCCGTTCGCGAAGTTTCAACGAAGGTCGTCCGATTTATCGCCGATTGCACGACCTAATTATCGGCGCATCGATCGCCGCAATTAATCTGCCTCGGTGTTTTTGCTCCTGTTTTCTAGCTTCTCTAACTTCCTCCCCTGTTACCCCTTTTCCCACGTTTTTGCGCCTCTTCGGTGCCGGAAACAAGCGAGACCGAGCTCGAAAGAATTTCACTCGAAATGGAAAACGTCGTTTCGACAGACAGATCAAGGAAGTTGCCGGGCGTGCAACGGTTGCCCGAAACAGTCGAAGAATCTTTTGCGGCTGGCCGAGTGGGATTAATGAAAAATCAGGGTCGAGGGGAATCCAGCAATCGGGAGGATACCTCACGAAATTTCAATTAAATACTTCAAAGAGTCCTGTGGGAACGGTTTAACGACGAGAGGGATTTTCGTTAAAACGAAGAGCTTCGAAATAATTGTGGCGTTCATATTTTTTAAACTTAAATTGGCGAGCGATTTGTGCGCTATGTAAGATATAATTCGTTGAAATTGTACGAATTTTATTAGATTTTAAATTGAGCGTGTTCTACTGCAATTTTTAACTTTACTTTTTTTTTTAATAACATGCGCGTGTCGAACGTATCCGCCAAAGGACCCCCATGTTTTCTATGATTTTCTTTAAGTACTCTTATGAACAATTTATGTGAAATGTGATGTATTCAGAATCCGCAACGTTACTAAATTACTCCTACAAAGACCGTTTTCAATGTCTGTGCCAGGTGATAGGGCATAATCCTATTATTTTTAATTCATGCCGCAGATTTCTTTAATAACTGTTACATTAAATAAATTATTGCCTACCACTATTATGCAGAGAAAATTAAACGTTATCGCGCAAGCAATCGAAAATTGAATACAGGTAGATCGATCGAACAACATCCCGAGTGTTGAATGAACAAGATTAAGAGCCTCTTGTTCAAGCACGTTCAGCATCACAAGATCTGAATACTGAAGTATTACAAAAATTCACGGATGCGGTATGAAAACTTATTGGTGAAAACCGGAGGTAAGAAGTCATTTAAACAAAAGTAATTGATAAAACGTTGATTTTTATTCTAACGAAAGGGACTTATTCATTCATTCATCAAGAAATGTTTGAAAAAAATGATGGGTCCGAAAAACTTTTTTGGTTATGAATACCGATTATAAACGACGAAAATTTTGTTGGTTATAACCATTGTTAATGGCCAAAACGATGCTCGAAGTTTCGTTTTGGTTATGTATACGTCAGATCGAAAATTTTAGCTTCGCGTGTTTATCAGTTTCCGAAATATTGATAAAAAGGTTTTCGTTGATGTGCATTGAAAGCTGCGTATCCAGATATTACGAACACAACCTTCTTCGCTGCGGTAGGCGTCGTGTGTCGAAGGAAGTTCTGTTTGTAAACACCGATTACGAGTACGAACGACACGGAGTCATGTTGTGCGATCTCTATCTACCCGACTCGTACTGAATATAATTCGTAATGACACTTCGTAAACATTATGTATTCATGAATGTACCTTGAAGAAAGCCGGGTGAAATGCAGTCGTTGTCGGAATACGATTTGCGATCCATGTTTTCTTTCTGCTGCCGGACGTTTGAAGACGAAACAGGAGAACAGTGCGGCCAACGCGACATTGTATCAAAAATCAGAGTATAGGAACAATGCTGCACGTCATTAGTGAGCACTGGACCGCACACGATTGATAGCTTTGGCCTGATTGGTGACATTGTTGGTTAGGCGGACCAATGAGCGAATCGGTTTTTTAACGTTCTGTTTAAAATTGAGGAAGACGGACGCCATTAAAGAAGCAGACGTGTGGTGACAAGTGCCGTTGATCGATGTTCTTCCAACGGGACAACGAAGGTAATAATTTTTATGACTATTTATCGCGCACCTGGTCACTTTCAAGTAGTTCGGATTTCAATTCAATATCGTCGCGACGGTTTTCCCGTGTTCGCGAGGTTGAATGGTAGATGCAGAACGGTGCACGACCGAAAGTAGAACGTGCTTTCCGTTTTCTAGAAAGCACACGCCGGCCGCCATGATGTGCATGTGTAGTAGCGGTTCGAATTTACGTGCGATTACCGAGAGAAATTAGTTTTTCGAAATAATCCAGTACGTTATTCACCGCTCATTGTTTCAGGTCGATCTATGAGTTCAAAGTTCAAAGTGCCATGGAATACGTCGCAATGGACGGCATTCGACGCAAAAGCTATGTATGTACGTGGATTACATGGATTGCATGGATTACAAACGGACCTATATGTTGATCAGGTGTCTTGGGATTCATTGCAAGGTGTCTTCGTCGACGAACGGTGAGCCCTAACATATATAAACAAGGTTTTTTCTATATTATAATATCTATATTGCAATAATATTATCGCACGCACAAGGGAATTTCGTCCGAAATACATACCACGTTCGAAATAATTAACCGAGACGCGAAGTCAGTAGTATCGACTATAGACATTCGAAACAATCTGCAAGCGCGTATCTTATTCATTTTTATTAATAAATATCATCAACATGTATGTATAGTTCGAAAAATTTTCGAATTATTTATTAATCCCGAAATTTATTACTCGCAATCGGGATTGTTAGATGAAAAAACGCACGGACGCGTTAAAAATTACATTCCTCGCGTTCTGGTTTAATTTTTATTCGGTATGTGTACCCCCGTCTCTCATTATAACGTAAAATACCGAGAACGTTGTGATGTGCACGCGTACCGAACTGAGCATCAACGGGATATACCTGAACTGTAGATTGCATCCGCCAACAGGTGCACTAAGCACGGAGGCCGCCGTGTTTTAATATTATTAAAATCGTCAAAGTTTCTGTCAGAATAAATCGATGCATGGATCTGGATACGTGCTGCCCTCGTGGTACGCACAGCCGAGCTAAACTCGTGCGTAGTTCTTTTCCTTATGTCTCTGATGTCCGTTCGCGTGCATACGCATGTTAGCATCACGCTCTGCTTTCCAAAGTAAATATATATACTCATATAACGGATTAGTGTTACCATATTCACCCACAAGCCATACAAAACTGACAGTTTCAAAGTCCTCAAAGGGTTAATTACCGTGCAGGATATTTATGGCTGTGTTGCTCTCCTCCCTCGCTTGTCGCAGAACAAAGGTAAAGAAGCAGCACGTGGGTAGGTAAGAGGTAGACTACGAACTATACACGGAAAGAGCCTTTCTCTTCGTGTCATTGTCAGGGCGTGCAGATACATTGGTCAAACGATAATTGATTTCCTACGTGTCGAATAAATTATGCAGTTTTTCGGAAAATATTAATAATACGTGATCTATACGTATTATCTCTTACCAGAAAACGGGTTTTATTCCATCGTGCGATAGAGTCGAACTCTGTTTTCGAGTCGCTCAGTTCTTCGTTTTTATATTCCTACGACGTTTTATTATTATTTTGTGATAGAACCTGTTGCACTAGTGTTCGAAATGTTGTCACTTTAACAGAAAATTTCGATATTTTCAGTCACCGGCGAATTCTGTTGCTAATGTTTCTTATTGCACGTCACTTATCGTTAGTTCATTAGACAGTATCGGCTATTGGTACAAGGAAAATATATTTATATTGGTTGCCTATGACTATAAATTTTAATTAAATTATTTAGATAATACAACTGCTACATTAAATTAGTTTGCATTAAAAATGATAGATAGCATTAATTCTTGTACGAGAAAAAAAATTTGCGAATTGGAACTGTTGCTTAACTAGGAAAGTGGTTGCTTCTTAAAGCGAGCTATACATTTTGTGCCCAGGTTCGTTACATACCAGTCATAGCGTGCCAATTTTTTTTATTTATCTCTGTATTCGCGGTAATCAGCTCGCTTCGTTATTAATGTTACCTATTCCGCGTCACATATTCCATTAGTTGACACGGTGGGTACATAAATTTTCCATCGTACAGGTTGTCGCGGCAAGGGGGGCAGGTCGAGTGTTTTCAAAAATGATGCTCAGACTCGGTGCGCACTCTCAACGATATTTTGTACATTTATATGCATACATTGTCTTCTGTCGCGTATATATTTCATGCATTATTTTATGTATGTACATGTATTATCATACGGGCCGTATGAAAAGGTAGGTGACGTACAGATACTATTTTTTTTTGTATGTATTTATATATATATATATATATATATATATATATATATATATATATATATATCCAATACACGAAAAAATATTACATACGTGTAAGATGATTCGATGCAAGAACTCGAACTTCGTGCCAAAACAGCTGTTTTTCTGTTTGTCTTCCCCCTCGATAATTAAATAACCAGCAACGACAATTATTATGGGTGGACTCAAGTTGAAGTGTCATCGTGAAACTGTTTACGTAGCGTTCAATGTATAGCACCGATAATAGTCTTTTTATCAATATCTCCGAAATTTTTACACTGGAACTTATACCGGACAGACATTCGTTCACGGCGATGTAAAGGCAGACCCCGGCACTAAATTCGAGCACGCGTGGCCAACCGAATAAAGCTGCAAAAACAGATCTTGATTAATGAGTGAAGCAAGCCGCGGGAAGATCGGTTTGCCGGTCTTAATTGAAACAATTCGTAACCCCGGATACGCGCGATAGCTACGAGGAATTATTTTCGGGGTTCGCTCGCAGCTGCCTCTAATGCTTCAATTCTACGCAAATTCCGGGCTGGATTTGATTAAAATAACATTTTGCCAATTAAATTGACTTTAGTGTAATCGTTTCGTTCGAAGGCGAATTGCCTCTCATTATGGGGACCGCGAAATTCATTACGGGGTCAGATAAAAAATATTTCATGCCGAAGTATTTAGGGTGCCCGATTGAAGGGGCACAACCCCATTTAAATGCCATCCGGGATTCGCGGATAATCTCGCGGATCTCGGACATTTCTATTTGAGCAAAGCTTCCGGTATATCCGGAAGATAAGCGATAACCAGCCGTAGAGGTGACTGTGATTAATAAGCAACAGCTTCAACTCCCCAGCCTGTTTCATCCTTTCCCAGGAATTCTTAAGTCCGAGGGATTTACTTTAGAAATAGATCGCGATAAGGTACCGCACGACATTCCAAATAAGAGCGATACGCATCTGCTCGTATACAACGACCATAATAAAATGTTATACTAAATCTTTTTATTCGTTTGAAAGTGCACAGGCAGAATGGGTGCGCAGAATATTTGTGGAAAATTTATGAACCGCAGGGAATACTAAATACAAGTCGGAGCACGTAAATCTCGTGAATTAAATTCTTTTTCTTTCTGTTAGGAGGTTCTGATAAATGTGAATATAATTACACAATGGCTTTATTACGATTTGATTTGGAATGAAGCTTTCGGCAAAGAACATACTGCGTTTTGTTGTGAAAGAGGGATGGTTCTTAATAACTTGAGACGGTATAATCTATACGTAGATGGAATGATAGTAGCACGTATGCATCGTTATTTAATTGGATGACTCTTTACTTTCCTTCTTGGGGTGTGGGCGATTACGCCACCGAAATAGGATAACACTTGTGCTCGAGCACCACTGTGTGGACCCTGAATCAAACAAAAGACAAGGTTACGACCTGGACAAGTGCTTCTTCGATAAAACTGGGCTTAAACCACGGGGCCAATAAGTATACAGAAATCTGAGGATCGATATCTAGCAGGGAACACAGCTTCGGAAGTGGGCTCATTGTATTTCATTTCAATCTTTCTAGACCTGGATAAAAAGGAAAAAAAAAACGGAAGGAAAGTCGTCGAAATTGGCAATATAATTTTTTGTATGAAAACTCAAAGGGAAGGTGCATCTAAGACTCAATGAGAATCGCAAATAGCGAAGGGAAGAAATCAATAAGCGGAATTTTACATATTTGAACGAATTTCAGTATAAGAGTGTATCCCTTTATATATTTTCCCCGACAAATAAATTTACTTCGCTGGCCAGAAAAAAAAAGTGCAGGGGAGTGGGGCAATTTTTTCCAGTTACCCGCCCCAATAGACGGCGCGAGCGTTCAGCCTCGAAAATTCCGCCGCTCATCGTGCCCGAATTTTCCACGATTTTCGCCATGATGTGCAAACACAGGTGTGTAGATGCACGGTGCGCACGGACGCGCGACTCGTTCGCTTTGAAATGGAAATTGATCTAAACTAACGGCATGGCAAATTGAATTAACCGGGCCCAGAATCGATCATCGGGCCACGGCGGAGCTGATTTCACCGTTCGCAACCGCTTAGCCGTTTCCAATGCGCCGATACGTGACCACGGGATCTTTTGATGTACGGCAGAGTCGCGATAATTGAACGAGCCGTATCGAATTGACGAGACCACGGGTAGTTTCACCTGGCAAGAATTAATAGACACAAGAATATAAGAAACAAAAGTTAATATTTATATCTTTATCATAAGATGCCACGAACAGTGCTACTAATAGTATTAGAAATTCTATCGTTCAACTATCGTGTGATCAAGGAAATTTACGTAAGCGTAAATATCCTGATCGTTATAAAAATGATATGCTGTTTCCTCACCTTTCCTAACTTTTATCTGTGTACATAGCAAACTGCAATTCCATTAGTCGCGAGACCGTTAAACCCACTTTTATCGCACCAGCTTTTGGAATTTATTAGAATCGTAGAGGAGAACGATTTCGCTAACAATAACACTTTCCCAGTCGCATAATTCGATCAGCAAGTTGTCACAAGCATTTCTGCCCCGATACAACGAGTGTTACTCATACAATCATACATATTGGGCAAACCACGACCTGTAAGTAATAAATTATCGGGCGATAAGCTCGGAAAAAATAGTGTGCAGAATTTCCACCGCAGAAGTCATTCCACGTGAACGAAACTTCTTCCTGCCAAAAAGCAATCATCTAACAAGGAAAAAGGGAAAGCTTTTACCCACCGCCCACGACAAAAAAACACCACCTTGGAGACAAGTTCAATTTCGTTATAGACTCTCGGTTTCTTTCGTAAAGCGAACTGCGCGGCCCTTGTGAACTTTGTTATTCTGTACAGGCGATATCTGCTTCTCGAGAGGGACCGAAGACACGTTCTAATCGAACGACTCGCCTTCCGGTTCTGATAATTGGGCGAGGAGGACTGTCGATTAATTGAACGCCGAGAAACAATCTACCTTTTCGTGCTTCTGCTTATACAGGGAGTCCCGTGATAAGTGAGACTTAATACAACTACCGAACCGTAGGTCTACGACAATAATACAAGCAGACTTTTGTCACTAATATTCAAACCGATTCCGTATTTGCGCAAACATTTTCTCTTCGAGCTGCTCGACACTCATATTTCTCTTATTGGAATTTTCCATCTAATCCGGATAATCATCAATAACCATTTTCAGTAGTAATTTTGTCACATTGAAGTAGAAATAATTGTAATATGCAACAGCTTTAACAAAGGGCAACGATTTGCAAGCGAGCTGTTTGAACAGTTCCGACTACGTATCTCAGAATTCATTGAATCTCAAATGCACGAAATAATTCTTCGTTACCGCTTTTCCACATAATACGTCTCTATTGCGCCTTCCTTTTAACTTTCCGTGAATGAGAACAGCCGTAGACGGTTTTTTCTTCGTTTCCCAGGATTAACATTGCAAATGTCTTCTTTGATTCGAAGCGAAAAAAAGGTAAAATACCATCCGAGAAGAACTATTCCGTGATAAAAGCTGAATTGAAAATTCTTGAAATTAAATCTGAGTTCGGGAAGGTAAAAGCGACGTATCACCTTGAACTCGAACGTCAAGTAAAATCGATGACTTAACTCATTTTGCATTTTACAGCGCGATAGAAGAAGTATACTCTTCCGTATTACTCCGGCAGACACGGCTACGCTTTCAATATTACAAAGATCTGCATAATAACCCTTTGGCGCATTCTTATGTAAGCTGTCAGGTGTAGATTAGTTTGAATAAATGTTTTGATTATTGAAGAGGCAGATATTACAGGTTGTGCATTTGCAACTATAAACTATTATCAAATAAGTGTTCGTAGTCAGTGCACTGACGGCTATTCGCGAAAGAAATAGGTATGTCAAATCTTTGTTTCATTTAAACGATGATAGAAAATAATATATTAAATCGAACAATTACAAACATTTTAATATTGGGTTCTCTTTTAAACAGTGTAATATCCTTTTCTCGCAGTCAGATTGGCGTGAATATTTCCACCGAATATTTAACATCAAATTCTCTTCACCACGAAAACAGTAGGAGTTGAACTTTTCGACAGGACCGTACAATTTATTATGTTGAATATTGTACACGCTTCGATATAGCTTAATCAACAAAATTTGTGTTCCAATCAATGCGGCTATTCGTTTACTTCAACATCCAGGGCCTATGTTACAATGTCATATCAGCATCGTTGACCGCAGTAGAATAGGTATTACGTACATTAATTTACCTAATATCTTCGCCTGCCCTAAATAAATATATTAGAAGCTCGAGCACTCGGCTTAATTGCGGGACAGAGACGTCGAATAAATTTAGATACGCGGAGAACTCATTAAACACTGCTTCTTTCCAAATATTGAATGACTTGATCCAAAACTGCAGCTCCTCGTTTGTCAACAATTTCAATGTTAAAACCTACGATCGTCGCGTCGATAATTACGTTTAATACCAAGCGCAATATCCTTTTCAAAATGCGACTGCCAAGTGCAGCTGCATCAAAACGTGCCAAAGAACGTCGAATTGAAATTCCACGGATGAGGGGATTCCTGTGGATTTCTCGCTGTTCGAAAAATCCGCGTCGTCCGCGCCGGTAGATCGCACGCTGAACGACTCGCGCGTTTCGCACGGGGACTCTTGAGTTAGTCGGAAAAACAAGCGTGCAAAGCTCGTCCGCGACGCGAATGCGTGCTAATGACGTCGTTAGTCATGCGACGCTGCGACAATTGGCCACCTCGAGGAGTCTGGATATTCACGGCCGTACGTTGCGTCTCGATGTGTATTTATCCGCGACGTTTGCTATTCAAGACGCGGCGAGCAAAATCGAACGTTCCTCAAACACGCCAACTTCTGATAGAAAACAACAGATTTACGTTTCTCGTTTCACGCCAGCCATTCCATCGAACTCCAACAACGAACGCAGTCGAATCGCAGAAGAAGTTAGATTTGCGCGAAACTTCCTCGCCATTCACGGAGAAAGATCGATTTTTATTGCAAAGGCAAACGGAAAGAAAGCTTCGCAATTTTTCCGAAACGATTCACTAGCGGCTGCGACACGTTTGAAAGAGAGAGAGAGAGAGTGAGAGAGGAATAGAGAGAGAGAGAGCTGAAAATTGTAGGCCAACATTTACCTCCGCTATTTTCGCTACGGCGGAACAATCCATTCCCGTCCTTCGACCAATGAAACGCGCAGCCATCGTAGAAGCAAAAATATTCAGGAAAAGCGAGTCGCGCGTTCCCAAGCACGGGCCAACAATTATCTCGGAAGAAGTTGTAAAGAAAAGAGCATTGAGACAGAAGAACGTTATGTGGCAAAAAAAAAAAAAAAGAAAAACTTCCCATTCCCCGTTCCATTCGCAAGAAAACGTAGCGGTAAATCACGGGTCCGTTATTTCGCGTCGAACCAAAGAACAACGATGATCTCGTTACGTTTCGATAACCTTTAGCGCCGGCGGCAACAATATTACAACCCCTAACGTTGCCAGTAAAGCCGATGCAACGCGGTCACGGGCGCGCGCTCGACGAAACGGAGCGATCGATACCAACGATCCACCGATGGATCCCCGCAAAATCATCCCTCTTGGACGAGAGGCGGCGCACGTTTCCATTTCGCTTCCCGTATCGCACACGGTCGCGGACAGGGGAAGTCGTAAAGATCGCCGGTCCAGAATCACGGTCGTCCTTGGCGACGGCTTAAATTGGCGTAATTAGATAGACGTTGCACAGTCGTGGAAGCGCGTAACCGTTTAATCGCGTTTATATTCGCAGCTGGCCAACCGACCCTCCGATCCGTACCAACGAGCCCGCTGAACCGATCGTCGTTAAACCGATCGATCGTGGCGGGTTTGCGCGGAGGCGAAAATCATCGTCGAAAATAAATCTCGGTCGGAATCGCGGTACGGCGGGTGGAAATTGAAAAGAATCCCGGGTCGCGAACTCCGCCAAGGGGTAGGGAACGTTTCGCGCGATTCCATTATCGAATAATTTATCCGCGGTTGCTCGAGAGGAACCTCTGCCTGCCACCGTGTGCGAACGCGGGTTCGGGACACGCTTGGTGCATCGAGCGTGAACAGAGCGCCGGAGAGAGTCGCGAAGGGATCGATTCCGTCCTACCGAGGGAAACCAACCCTCCGACCCCGCTGCACCGCTTGCCCCGAGAGCTGGCGCGGGGACTCCGAAACGGAGGCCCAGCGACGATAAGTCGTCGTCGACGAACGAACGACCCGCGCCCCCTGCCGCCCCGTCGAACGCCTTCGATCCAATTTTCGCGTTTTCTATTCCACGAAACGTTCGACGGCGGCCGCGTGTAGTCGATATTCGGGGCTGATTGTTGGGGCCACTTTTGTTCGATGGGGGGGTCATTGTTCTTTTAATTGGATTCGCGGAACGTTTGAAGACAAAGGGAATGGATACAGCTGAATCGTTTGTTGGAATCGTCGGTGGTGATTCGTGAATGCGGGGGAATACGCGTTCGCGCCGAAGTGCGACTCGATATGAGTTATGAAGCGTGGAAGGAACGCCAATGTGTAATGGGTTTCGTTTTAGCGATCTCCAGAGATCGGTAGCGTCAGTGTTGCCAAGTACGGTAGACCAAGGAGCCAGCGAGTTGGTTGGGCCAAAACGACGTTGAAAATTACGAAGTGGATTCGGGATTTCCCCCAAATCTCACAAATCTGTGGCTACGGTACAAGTGAGAAATGGCTCCTCGCAAATCTCGTCGATAGATCTCTCGTCAGAGATCTCTCCGAGCAAATGAAATCGATCGTGGCGGTACTCACGGACAAAGATGTTGCTCATCAGGGTAGCAGGCAAGCAGAACACGATGACGAGCACGTCGGCCACAGCCAGGTTGACGATGAAGAAGTTCGTGACGGTTCTCATCCGCGGCGCCCTGTACACCACGGCGATGACGAAACTGTTCCCGATCAATCCAACGACGAAGACGAATATGTAAGCCACACAGTAGACAGCGGACATAGCCATGCTGTGCCTGTACAGGCGATCCGGTATCTGTTCTCCGCCCGACAGGTTCACCGTTTTGCTAGCATTCAGCAGGCCTCCGTGTTCGTCCAGCGACGTCCTGGGGCTGGTCGTTATGGCCTCGGCGATCAGGTTGTTCAGATAGTCGCCGAGGTCGTTTCTCATTTGCAAAAGGGTCCCGGTGGCCGGCGGCGCGGCCGATACGGTCGTGGACGGCACGTTACCGTTGTTGCTCCTGCGACGCGTGTCAACGTCGAACTCCTCCGAGTCCGGGAGGCGTAGCGATGCCATCTCCAAGAGGGGCGACGGTGGCTGCAGCATCGGGTTACTTGATCGCGAAGCGTTGGACCGACGTTGCCTCGACCATCGGCCGATTCACGCTCTCCCGTTACCGTGGCCCTTCCTAATCGTTCCGCTGCGTCGGCGTCGCGTCGCCGTGTCGACGACCCCGGCCCGACCGCGGCTACGTGCACCCGCTCACCTGATCGATCGGTGTACCTGGATCCCCCTTTCCTTCCCACGAACCGAATCAATATCCTCTCGATCGAGCAACCTTTATTTATGCACGCGCTCCCTTCTCGACGGACCCGGACGGCACCATCGGTCCGTGGACACTGCCCCGTCAACGTGCCGGCGAACGCGATGCCGTCCTACCACGGAACGTTCACGGAAACCGGGCGGAAGTCATTCCTGTGGCCACGAACGAACCAGCAATTGTCGACGTCGCACCGCCAGTACCTTCCGCGACGGAACAAGGAAAGGAGGCCGCGTGGCCGTCGAGTTCGACGCTCCTCGAGAGTCAAGCGGCACGTGCACAGGTGCCCATCGAGCTGCGTTGCATCCCTCGCGGGAGGGCTGCGCGGTGTACGGGCACACGACGGCCCGTTGAATCGTTGCGGATCGGCCGGTGGAACTGTGCCGTTTCGTTCTTTCTCGGTAACGGTGTTCTACCGATCGGTTGGTTCGAGCTTTCGGATGCGATGGTCGCACGGCGACAGGGCGAGGTAGAGCTGCGAGACGTGGGGCCAGGCGACGTTTCGAGCGTCGAGCGTGATCCACGAAAATGTGTCCCGGCCGAATGCCGAGCGACTAATGAGCTTGCTTTAGAAGACGACTGCGAACTGCCGCGAGATGCACCCGCAGCGGCTAGCTGTCTGGTGAGTAGCGATCACTGCGCAAGCGTTACCATCCATCGGCACATGCACCCGCATGCGAGCTACGCCGCCCGCGATCGTCGCGGCGGTGTGTAGTTCGGGGTCTAGGGAACAGGAAGATCCTCGTCTGCCGAGGTGGCCGACGATGAGTCGGCGAGGGGAACATTTTCGTTCGACGTTTATATTCGCTCGCTGCGCGGCAATGGAAACTCGATATTCGTCGATTTCAAGAACAAGCACTCGACTGTCAGTTACTTTTTTTTTCTTTTCTATCCTCTCGACAACCGACGCCGATTGCGCGCTGAATCTCTTGTTGCTAGCTTTCAGCCGCGGGGGCCAAGAATCGTTGTAGCGCTGTTAGCGTGAAATATCCTTTTCTGTGTGTTCTATCTGGAAATTTGCGAATGTAGAAAGAAACGCTGATTTAGTGTCGGGGAAATGTTGCACGGCCTCGAGGATAGGCTCTGCGAAGGTCGCGTATGTAATTTTAAACGGGACCCGTGTACGAAACGCAAGTAGAGCAGTAACAATAAAAGCTATTCTCACGAAATTTTCTTTAAATGACTGCTTCTGCGAGTCGTCTTACCGCGTGCGATATTCAGCCTTAAAAGATCGGCATGCAAAAATCGTGGCTGCCGCTCGCAATCGGCCGCGCTAACGACGCGACGCAACGCACGCTCGGGAACTCTGCCACGAAAACACGAGGGTCGCGTAAAAGTTAAAAGTTTCCTGACCCCGGGTCTCGTGCACAGTTTTCCGTTTCGTCTGTGTTCTTATGCTTCGCGATACTTTCTCGTCGCCGCTTCGTTTAACGAGATCGGCCCGCGACGAGAATTTCTCTCCTCGTCCCTTTCGATCCGCTTCCGCGATTATATTCCGCGTTGCTCGAATAACTGGAGATATCGATAGGAACGACGGGGAACGGAAAGTAGATTAGAAAGAAACGAACTTTTCACGACCGCCGAGTGTTTTCCTCGCGAACGCCCACGATGAACTCGTATAATTCGGTTTCGCAAGAAGAAACTTCGCTCGGGTTTCTGGCTCGTCGAGACTTCCGCTTAGAGATTTCGATCAAATTAAGGGTTCGTGCTTATAACTTATAACGGACAGGCGGCTGCTTAAAATCTTCCGGCGGCAATAACTGGATACGTGTTTCGTTTTTTATTTTTTTTTCCCCTCTTCCGCGAGAACGGTCGATAATATTTTCGCGGTGTCGGATATTTCTGGGAACAAAACGTCGGAGTCGACGAAACGCTGATGCAAACGGCGTGCGACGATACAATATTAGCACAGTTGTTTTTAATATCCGAGAATTGTTCTCCGCGTTTATCGATGGCACCCCGAGGAATAGTTAGCTTAATCTCTTGTTCGTTCATTTCGTCCGCGCTGTTATGCGCTTTCGAATGCTTGTTCGCGTTCAAACTCTTTAGCAAATAAATGCACGGCGGAGTAGGAGTGATCGCGTAAGAATCTTGTCAATAATTTTGCGCAGCGATTTGATTCGGGCTTTTCATATTCCGCATTGGTTTCTGATGCTCCCGAAAGACGAAACGTCGAGCGATGGAGCGAGATGTGTTATACCGTTTCTTCGTTCTTAGACGTCGCGGATCCTCCTCGGACTTCCGGCGAGTTCGTAATTCGTTTGGTACGACCCGTCGCAGATATCTAACTTATTTTACTTGAGTCGCAAGCTCGGAAAGACTTCGTTACAGTTTGACTGCCGGTGTTCGCGAAATATTTTGACTTCCTCTCATTTTTCCGATAAATTCCCGGTCGATGGTTATAGAACGACCGTGGTTTCATAGCTTTCGTGGGTCCGTTCTTAAAATTGCTAATTGCTATTCGAATAACGAGAACGAAATAAGACGAGGCGATCCACATTATTTTTCCTCCAACAGTTCGTTCTATTTAGATCTTTCGTTGTAACACGTACGGCGTCGACTTGTGCTTACTCTCATTCCTAATTAACTTTATTAATACACTAATATTTATTAGCACATTATTAAGCGTCTTCCAACGCTTAACGTTTAACGAAAATCATCGCTTTAACGTTCATACGAATTCCATTGCTAATCAAGTCCCTCGCAACGGATATACTCTCAATATCATCTCACTCTGATTACGAACATTAAACAGTCCCCATTCTAAGTATCATCTCGAACAATCGATTCCATTAGATCCTCTTCACTTCCGCCAATATAATATTTACCTTAAGTACGGGCAAACGCGGGCCAATAAAATCGAAGGTAATGCAACCTCGAGTATCGGTAACCGCACAGACATCCTCAAATAAAATCACGTGTTCCACGTATCAGCATTTCTAGCACAACGATCGCAAAATTTACACGATACCCTCCGCCAAGCGGCTTGCAATTTAGGGACAACTTATTATCCGAGCGTCACGACCGTGGCAACCCCTACGCTTAAGGGAGTCGTCTCCGAACCTGTACAACCGGAAAGGAATACAAATCCGGGACGGTCGCTTCAAGCCCCGAAACGTTCGAATCGAATTTAGTACAGAGGGATAAAACGATGGGAAAGAGATCGCGACCGAAAATGTTCGTCCCCTCTCAGCAAGACGGGCATAGGGATGTCAGTGCTTCCGGTTTGCGAAGTTCGACTGCGTTTCGCAATTCCCGGCTAGCACAGGATCGATCATGGGGCACGTGCACGCCGCGTCTAGCCGACTGAAAGTAAAAGCCCGCATTGCGGGGAGACTACTGCACCTTTCGTTCAAATTGTTTATGGATTTCAAGTTGCGTACTGCGATCGTGGAATTTCGTTTTATTTTTTTGGTTTTTTCTGTGCCCGCGTTGTTACGCAGCTATCACTTGAATTAGTACACCGTGGTGCCGAGGCGAACTGGAAACTTGGTTATCGAAAGTTGAATGAGCGGTGGCGATAAAGCTCAAGACGATGGAAATTGATTTCGTGGATTCTTGCGAACGTCACGACCATTTGTCAATTTTTGGGTGGAACGTCGCACGCATTTGCGAGAAGTGTGTATAATTTTGAAAGTTGATCGCAGTCGATTCGAACGAAGATGCGCGCATCGAATATGTAACATATAACGTATAATATGTGCATAGGATAATTAATCCGAGATGAAACCTGTTCATCATACGCAGATAATATGCTCAGTTTTATGTATGTGTTTAGATTGCAATTGAAGACGAGGTAAACATAAACGTTATGTTAATATTGCTTTGAAGTACGATACTAGTGTTACTTGACTTTCGTATCGGTGGTACAGCAGAAACAATTTTTCAACAATGTTGTATCGCGAAAAATTATTTACCTCGGACTGGAAACTGTATGTACATGCACATCGCAAATGAAAAGTTTTACACGTATATCTGAATAACTGTTACGTGGGCAATATCATACATCTTTAACTTTTACTGTCTCCCATTTTGTCCTGGCGTCTTGTAACAGCTACTGCTCCAGAAAGTATCGATCCGTTTAAAAAAAGCATATTTCCCTGCGCTATCTTCAAATATTACATGTCGCGCGTCCTCGATTAGACCCTTACTTCGTGTCTCAGAGTATGCAAAACGAAAAAATGTATTTCTGCAATTCTTTCGTTCTGAAACGTATTTCCGTCAAAATCTTGGATAGGACATTTCAACCAAGAGGGCAATATCGCGCTTGATGTGTTTTTTTTTTAATATCGCTTGTATCTTATATTGACATGCTTGAACAAGTGTTACTTCTCTGGTTATTATAAAATCAGCTGACTTTCAATGGACAGTTGCGCACCTCCCTAAGTAAATTAATTTCGTATGTTAATTATATTATTCGAGGTATATCGACAGATGTCGCAAGATTAACTTCTTTCAGTGTATTCTTTAATATTCTTACGAAAATCTACAAAATAAGAAATTATGCATTACTAGGTTCGTGCATGAGCAGCAAGAACAGTTTTTTCTTATTATTGGATATTCCACCAACGAATCACCGGGACGAGTGAAAACATGAATATACTATACGCAGCTTTCATTGCGACAGGTGTAGCAGTAATTTTATTTCGCTTTCGTTTAATGTCCTGCTTTGTTACGTGCCTTCTGCATCACTTACCTCCCCTATCGCTTTCGTCTTATTATCTTTCGATTTTATTCCCCGCACGCTTACCATCCGTGTCAACTGATCGCTCTTTTTTCAATTTTACATATCTCCATTCTCCTATCTCCGCGACGCGGAACGAAGTTTTATCCGTCGTGAAAAAGAAAATGTTTGCACTCCTGCACCATTGTGTGGAACGAGTGAGAATGCACCACCAGTGTATCTGAAACGTAGCAATAAATGAAAGCACAAGGAAGAAAAGGTATGTGCGCCAGAAAATCATTTTCAAACTGAAACTGTCATGGCTAGAATGCAAAGTGCGAACATGATAGGACTGATTTCGAGCAGCAATGTTTTAAATTTCAGTACCGCATTCTTTATGACACGATGTTATCTTATCGTGGTTTGGTGGCGAGGTGTCGATTATTCTTGAGACCGGTGCAGAAGTTCTCATTTTAACATTTGCCAAAATTGTTTGATGGCAAAAATGTTCTTTCGTATTAAAAAAAGAAGAAAAAAAGAATACAGAGTTATTTTTTATTTACGCGAAACACTTTTAGCTATGCCACAACTTGGCCACTGTGTCACAACACTATTAATCTTTATTTTTATTTCGTTACTAGTCGATAGCCTTATTTGTTCATTTTTTTGTGGTTTACCGTGCCAACAGCGTGCCGTAGCCAATATGCTCGCTGATCGTCCTTAAGCGACTAGAATATTCGCCTCATCCATCGTTCGGAAGTTTTCAGTTTAATTAACGGATATGAGATACCAAATTGTGGACATATTCTATCCGGTATGGAATTATCGTCGAAGATGCGATTACCGTGTCAACTCAATTAGAATCTCGATTAGTTTCACCCACCCTCTCTACTTTTCTTTCACTCTCGCTTCATCGCTCTCGACCTTATACCATCTACTTTCCCAGCGCGTTTAACGCCGTTTAACTTTTTTGCCCCTTGATAAACCCTTCCACGGATTCGATGTTATCGTTGGTATGCGAAGTCAGTTGTAACGCATTCGAAGAAACTGATGTTAAATTGTATCTGGGAAATTAGGAAGTATTCTAAACAGCGACAGAGATTAGCCGTGATACCCTTTAATTTATTACACGACCCATCAATTTGTTTGTAGAATATGTTTGCAGGTATTATAATATGTCTATAAAATATTAGCCATCAATATATCTTGGAAATTGATATTGAACTCTGGAACGTTATTAAAATTTACGTAATATTAAAGGAACGCGAAATACTATAACAAGAACGCTAAGAGACATTTAGGAGAAGTATAAACAAATCTTGCATCGCTTTATTCTATATATCACGAACAAGAAAACTCTTTTGGTCATCAGTTGTTGATTATCAAACCCTGTCAACCCTTCCTACGTATCAGGCCTCCCCATTGTACTTTACTATCTCGCGCCATGTTACCCACCGAATTTCGATTAGCCACCGGTGTCGATCGGAACTGTGTACGCATCCTTCTACAATTTCTCCTCGTCAAACTTGACGCTACGCTCCGCTACGGCCGTGAACCTCTCGCGGCTTCGCTGGATGACCTGTTGGCCAACGCGTCAAGACAGCATCCCGTCGTTGCAACAGTTATCGAGCTTTCTCGCGGTCGGCCTGAACGAACTCCAGGGGGTCCGGTCTCTCGTTTCTCGTCCATCGAGCCGCAACGACGGGTATTTTTCGATCAACGAGGCGGACAATGTTTCCGTTCCACGGTCTGCCGGGATCTCGACGCAGCTCCGCGAAATCCTTCCTCTTTACTCGACGCTCGAGACCAGGCGATTCGTCGTTATTTCTCCGTTCGCGTCGATACATCGACGATTGCTATGGTCGCACTCGAGTGCGGCCCGCAATCGTTCACCCTCGTCCCTCCGCTGAATATATTCTCAACTGGACTCGAACGTACGAAAGGTACGAGCGGGGAAAGTGATCAAATTCGATTTCAGCGTTCGTACTTCGCCACCGTCCACGCTAACGCGAGACGGGCTTGCAGCGGCCTAGAAAAGGTCTCGAACGCTACAGTTTTCCACGCGCCTAGATAGGAAACGATAAAATATGCATGTGGCACGTTGCTTGCTCCCTTGCACCGCGTCTGTAATTTCACGCGGCATAACCGCGATCCCCCTGCGATCCGTTCGATCGTGATGAAATAGCGAACCGCAGCATTTAGTCCAACAAGGAAAGGGGTATTTCGTTTGTGCAGAATCGAATACGCGGATTGTGTGCTAGTTTCACGGCGGCCCTCGACGCTTACGCGACAGAGGTTCGTATCAATCCGTCCGCGAGATTACAGACGTTTCGGGTAATTTCCGAATTCGTTCGATGCTCGAACGTTTCGGTGATATTCGTATTCGGTGATATTCGATTCTTTCCTCGCGGGCATCGACGCTTCTCGCCTTCCTTTTAAAATTAACGTGTTGAAGATCGTACAAGGGTTCCTGTATTTTACACAGCAACGCGTACTCCTTAGTGGTTAAAAGCGTGCGAGGGGTCGATATCTTATTTACTTCGCACAATTTGTTATTAACCTCGAGCGGGGGTAATGTTTCAGGTCCGCTTCGTCGCGGACAAAATTGCACGCGATACACAGATGCCTTTACAGCGGCGACGCGTTCGATGTAACGCTATAAATTTTAAATCGTGTTCTATGCACCAGCCCGACCGGGACAGCTAACCTTGCCCTCGTATATTAAGCTCGCACAGCTTTATCTAAGCATGCTCTATCTAAGAGTCATTTGCGGCGATCGAATGAAAACGGCGAAAGGAATCGCCTTGAATAGGTGCGAACATTTATAATACATGCATGGTGTACCTACGTAACAGCACAAGTAGAGACTGGTCAAGGGGGGGCAGGTGGTATAACGAAGTTGGATAAAATTTTCTTATAGAAACCAGAAGATATTTTCTTATTAGGCGTCTTGGTAGCGTTTTGCCTTCTTCATAGTCTTTCCTTCTGTTTTGCAATTTTTTTCTTCACCGCATTGGCAACCTCCAATGGTTACCTCATTCGAGTGCACCCGTGGAGATCATTGGAATAATGTTAATGATATTATATTTAATTCGGAGCTGTGTAATTCTGTAACGATCACGAATCGGTGAAGGATAAATCAGTGGGTACAACGGGCTCTTTCGGCGCTGGTGGAAGTAGTATCGAATCGCAAAGTTCTTGTTGCCACATCTTATCCTTCGCCGCGCCATTAAAACTGTTCTCCGCCACGGTGTAAAGTATACCATAAGAAATTCTATATTCGACAGTTTTCACGAAGAACAGCGATGCTTCAAGGTTCTTCGGAACTGGGTTCGTGAAGTCGTGATACTTTTACGGAGAGACTCGTGCGAACGTGATTGAAGTTATTCCGATGACAGGACGTAATGCGCTGGTCTATTTAGGGACACGTGAAAAAAATTAATTTACCAAGTCTACTGTTCGATCCTAAATCTTCTTTTATTTATTATTCGATTGCGTAACATTTACAGTGAAGTATTTGCAGGATACAAAACACGGGGCTTCATTTTTCATGTAATTCGTACATTTCTCGGTTGCTTTCTTTGTCCCCCGTGTCGCTCCTTGAAAACAAAGTCGCAGGTAAATCCAGCGAAACTATCTAGCTACGAAAACCCACACCAACGTGCCTCGCGTCGAAGTGAACGAAAAACGGATCGCTGAAAGAATGACGTTAAACGAGATCGATGGAAATGGAATCCAATGGATCGTAAGACTAAACGAAGTTAATTCCCAAGGATGTCAAGGATGCTCGAAGATCTTGGAATATTTTCTTTCCGCGAGTCCCTTCGCGAACGGGGCCGAACGGGGATGAAATTAAAACTGGGCGCAATGGAAACGCGGCGACCGGCCATCTAGTGTAACTCTATCCCTCAATCGGAAGGAGGGCAGATGCCAGGTTGTCGTGAATCCTTCTGATGCCTCTCGGCGAAAATCGAAGGCTGCATCCTCGCTTTGTGTCGCGGCCAAGCGATTTCGTCTTGCGCCGCGGACAGAAGCGTGTGGGAACGTCATTCAAAAGCTTCGAATTGCTTCCAAATTGCCAGTGCACGGCACGGCGAAACAAAACGTAGAGATGGCTGGTAAGCTGGCTACACCCTATTTACGGTGAAATCGCTCGTGGAATACTTCGTCGCAGGGCTCGGATCTTGTTTAATATTTTCTTTTGAATTGCAAAGTCTGCGACGAAATGATTCGAAACCACCTCTGCGAATATCATTTTTGGGTCGTATCTTCGCTGGAACGGTATTTACGTTTGCTACTGTTACTATTCGCGTGTTTCAAAGAATCGAACCGTTCACCGACTGTCAATACAGTCATTCAAGGCTGCATTAATATTGCTGCTACGGAAGCGTAATATTGTTAGAATTTTTAAATGCGAACAGCACAGAACTCCATTCAACGCACAGCATCGTATCGTCGCATCGTTGCAAGTATTTTTCGAATCGACGCCTACGCCCAACATCCCCGTTCAAACGCTTCCTTCTTCCAAACTCAGCCGCGATTGAAACAAACTTCGTCGAATCATTAACATAAACCGTTCGTGCGATCCATCCCATCCAACCCCGCTTCGTCGGCCGGAAACAAAAACGAAAGGTCCCGCCAGCTGGCTTGCGGAAATCAATTCTCCTTCTCTGGCACGGTTCTAGGATCGGCAGGGCAGAAAAACGGGGGCTCGATAAAAAATTCAGCAGGCTCTTCAGAGGCTCAAGCCGATCCTCGAGCGTAGGAGCGGCGAGGATATTAAGCCGCGGAGGATTTTTCGAGCGTCTTCGAGATCAAATTGAAGGTTGCGGGCTTCCTTCCTTCCTTCCTTCCTTCCATCCTTTCCTCCTTCCTTTTTCGTTCGACCGGCGCGTGTTCGACGACATCGTCTCGGTTTGCGAGATACCGTCTTCCCCGAGACGTTATTCGAATACTCCGGTGAAATATTAGCTACTTATTCCATGACGGGAGCAAGGGCAGCCTTCCGACTTTTCCATCGACCCCACCCAGCGACCCTGGTTCTGTGTGTTCCAGCCGTTATCCGCGAAAGTGCAATCTTTTGCCAATATATATATATATATATATATATAGTATATTGGTACCCAGGAATCCCGCTGCATCCCTTTTCGGGGTCAAGGCCGCCCGTTAATCGTTCTCCTTTGAAGCTAGTTGACACCTCGCCGCGATTCTATTAGCCGCTGGGTAATTCGATTCGGTTTCGAACCGATCGACCGGCTAAAACTCATTTCCCGGTGATACTCAACTGTGGTGGAAACCGCGACGGGTGGCCTTCGCGTCGATAGCCACGTATGAACGAACGGTGCTTTGTTTTATTACAAGTGTACGCGTGAAAAAGTACGACGAAGATATCCCATCGGCAATTTGAAGAGCGACGAGTTTCGATCGCGAAACGCGATCTACCCGCGACAAGGGGAATCGTACGCCAAACACCAGGAGGCGTCCAGGCGCGGACAAACGGTTCGCGACATCGATAGCCGCTCTCGTCGAATGCACCTAACAAGCCGGGAACACGCATTCGATGCATCGACTACGAGATCCAAGCTTGTGTCGCCCGAACATGTTAACGATCCGCTTGAACCAGTATCGAGGGGGGCAAGATATCGATTGTCGTCGAACATGTCCCCCGATCAGCGGGGCACGACGTTAATCTTGCGGCATTACACCACTTTGCTTCCTGGCAAATTAGAATTACCGGATATCGGATGGACCGATGGAGTTCTATCGATTAATCGAACAGTAGTATCCGGATTTTTTCGATGAAAATTTGTAAGACGACCCGCTATTGGTTTTCCGTTATCCCCAAGAATGACTTACTCTATGACTTACTCTACAGTGACTTAGTTTCGTTGCGCGATCGAGAAACCCGAATTCAATTGGAATCCCTTTCGATCGGAATTTCGTCCAACACAAATGTCCAGCATGATTTTCCAATGATTCCTCATTATCGTAAAGTATACGGTATATTAGTTTCATCTAGGTAACTCGAATTTACTCCAATTTCCTCGCCAAGTCGTGATTACCAGTAGGGCGCAGCGTTCGAAATTCAGCAGCTTGAAGATTGGTTAAAAGATCGTAAGACGTATATGTGCGCTCGTTCCCCAACGATAGCTACGTTACAGTTCGAGACGAAATGTTTTGAGCAAACGGCGGCACGAATGGTATTTATAGTTCGGTTTTTTCTTATCTGCGACTCTTACGTGTTCGAGCGCTCTCTATAAATCAATCCGCCATCAAATTTCTATACAATTACTGCTCGGTTCGTAGTATTTCACTCAGAAATAAGGGAAAGTTATCGACCCAGTGTCCTTCGTGGATGATTTATGTTGCGAAACACGATAATGCCAAGGGGAGGCTGTTTTTTTCGGAGCCGTTGGGAACTTCTCACGAGGCTTTTCAGTAACCCCGATTATATCCCCCATTTCTCTCGCAATATTTTTTTTTTTTAGTTTTCGTCGTGGTGACGACGCGCGACAATGATTTCAACTCAGGAATGCTCTCGCAAGATTCGATTCGTTGTTTCGCGAAAAATCTGTCGAACGCTGAGAAATATTTCCCAACGCCGCCAATCGCGTTCGCTATCGTCCAAGAAATACTTCCACAATTCTTGCTACTTTCTGCCGCTAAGGCTTCGTTCCACTGACGAAGGGAGAAAAGAAACTTCCTCGAATGCTACAATATATCACTCTAAAACCGCTACTAGCTCCAAATCCCTCGCGTCGTTAAAAAGCATCCGCGAAAACTCTTCTGTCGCTTCAAACCAACCGCGCACAACACGACTAACGAAGTTCGCGAAACGCCAAGAAGAAACAGGAAATTCGGTCGCGTCATTGAACCCGACTCTCTGTAGGCCACGTTTGGGGTAGTCCGCGAAAGAAGTGTACAGAAGGGGGGTGGGCAAGGGGGTGTGCCGGAAAGAAGAGCAGCTTGGCGAGGCCATCTTGTGCACGGTGTGCTAATTCTTCGAAAGGCCCCCGTAAAAGCCCGAATAAATCATCTGCAAATGGGTTTGAAACAGTTGTAATTGTTCCACCAACACATCGAACCCGAGGATGTCAGGGACGATCGCCATGGGAACTGGTGAATACGGCAGCGGCTGCGTCGCGTACAACACGCGTGTCGCGTTCTCCATTAAGTCCAGGTAATCGTCGCAAATATCGTCCCGTCCATGCGCGACCTGGCGATCGAAATTTGCTTTTCGACAACGAGTCGAATTGACTTTAACCCGCGAGGTTTTGGGCCGGTTTTATGGCACGAACGCTTCGAGGACGCTCTTAATCTGTTCGACGTGCGACGGATGAGTTAATAAGTTTGTTCGGGGATAGGATGAAACGAGTCACAAAATGTGATAACTCTCTCGGTCTCGATTCGCTGGCAGAGAAATGCTCGGGCGACATCTGCGACGTCTTCGAAGGGCTCGGTCGACGATTTTTCTTCGTCCCCGTCACCAATACGCTTCCGTCGGTGGTGCTGCTTCTGGGTCTTGAGAGCTCCTTCAATGCCAGTGTCGCAAGGTCTCCTCCGCCCCTGTGTGTCGGGTGGAGACCTAGAACGCTCATTTGCAGCCGCGTTACAATAGATTCAAGGCCCATTGAACGGCGATATATCGATGACACCCGGTACCAGGAATCTCCTCGCACGACTCATTTGCTCGTAATTAAAGCTACCCACACTGATTTGAACCGCGGCCTGAGGGATTCCTGAGGTGCCAAAGTACTCTCAGCAATTATGGCTCTACCAACTGCAAAGGTCGTCCCCCGTGGCAAGGACAAGAATCGCCGCGACAAAGATCGCCGCGATGAAAATTCCGCGTGGTCGATTTCCATCGACGCGTGGTAGCTAAACGAGATTAAGCTGGGCTGTTGTATCGTGTCGGAGACGAGCGGCGTTTTAAAAATGTTATGGAGATTTCGAGTGTGCTATCGTCGAATAGAAAGCACAGATTAGTCGCGGTTATATTGAATTCTAATGGTATGCACGAGCGTGCCTAGTTTTATTTTCGGTCTGCAACATTCGTGGACGCGATGGAGAAATCGAGCGGAACGGCAACTATCCTTAGGAACTAAGCGAAGGAGCATTTAAACGACATAAAGGGAAAGCCTAAGTCGCAAGCGAATTCGAGTCGAAATAATGGCACGGGAACTAAAGGTGAAGGTGAATAGACGGCTTTTTGCCGTGGGTCTAGGATAGATAGGGCTATCTAACGCAGCCTTGTTCCGTAAACAAGGCCGTTCGATATTATACCGATAGCTGGGAAGGAAACAAACGGGTAATCGGGTAATGCGACAGTAACCGTAGACTGGAGAAATTGCAACCCGCCACGCAGCAAAGCGGTTTCTTAAGAATATGACTTCTTGCACCGCGGTTTTGCATCAAGATTAGGCAAATCGGTATACTAATACGAAGTTGACGATAGCCTCGCTGTTATTTCCAGTCCCATGCATGCGCAGCCCAAGTTTCATAAATCGCATAATAATGACGAAACGTTTCTTTCCATGACTGGCGTTGCGGGATCGTGTCCCCGTACGCAAAACTCTACGACTTGCGAATCCCGGAAGATTTCCCCACCGGATGCTGCGTATTCGGACCCGCGACTTCCGCCAAGTGGTTGCTTCTCATTTGCGATAATGCTGCCCTGCGTGTTACGTATATAGGACTTCCAGAAGTATACCACTGTCGCCCTATCAACCGTGCCCTGGGCAGGAATATTCACGCCTTATCGATCAGCCCTTGTTTCATCCCTTGTTCCCCCCTTGCTCTCCCATAGAACTTCCGCCCCACGGTATCGCGTTGCAAGCGGAGTGTGAAACTCGAAATGAAGGGGGCCCGGTTTTTTCTTAACCAGCTGGCAGAGTCGTGAACGTATATCACTTGTAAGAGGTCCGTTCCGCCCGTCCCGTGGAGGATTATCGATTCTGTGCAAAGACCAAGACCATTCTGAAAGGTATAATTTGACGCCGGGATCGTTTTCCGCAGAGGTGAGGTTGAGGTTCGAACGGTAACGTCGTCTCACGATAATTGCCTTTATTAACGATTTATAACACAGTTATTTTCCATCGACCTAGATCAGGCCGTGGCATAAATTATACACCATTATTACGTACATATGTTACATACATTTTCTTACAGTGGCATTAAATATAGCGGATATACTTGTTTTTGGGGTAGGTGGGCGCTGGCAAGTTCGCTTATTCACAGGGCACAGGTGCATCCGAACGGGATGTCGATAATTTATTGCGAACGAAATTCAGACCCGGGGAACGAGGGATATATATTTAAATACAAAAATATATATATATATATCAATTTTTATTAATCGACATTAACGCCTGAAATTTGTCGATCTCACGAACAGCTTTCAAAATTGTACATTCCAATAACGTTTGCTTCGCTGGAAATCTCTGAGATTCCTTTCAGCCTATCGGAAAGACGCTTCTTTATTCGTGCGCGTATATTCAAATTAGGCGAATTATTATTTTCAACGTTTGACCGCTTCGTATACAAAATCGAGGTCTCTTTATATACATATATACTCTTTATATATTTACACGCATCATCGCATTGTGCTTTGATAATCAGATCTAATTGACATCTTCTTCTGTTCGAAACTTTCTCAACCGCGCGAAGTTCCGCGTACGAAGTTACCTTAGCAAAACGAGCACAGAGTTTTGCATAAAACTTCCGCAACGGAGGAGTCGATCAATCGAACGCGCAATATCTACTTTCCCACCGCGAAATATATATTTTACTGTACATAGAGCATTTACATTAGGAAGTGATATCCTTCTACGATAAATAGTATGGGGGATCGCGTAAAATGTGATCGCAATGTGAAACAATAATAATAATAATAAAATTAATAATATTAACGACGGATCTCAAAGTACCGACAGGGGATATTTACATGAATGAATGACTTTCGAATCAACGACGAGTACTTTGGCAACGAGATGACACAATTTTCGCACACGACTTTCACGCGAATATAAGCAAATAAAAAATTGGCTCCTTAATCTAGCACAGTTCCTTCTGGCTTGATGTTCCATCTTCCTGCCCTTCTCAATGCTGAGCAGTGACGTCTTAAACGTACGACTCGTATACGATACACCTTCCAGAATCGCAAATTGAAAAGGAAGCATAAACGCGATTTCAAACAGTTACCGCACGTTGGCATTGTTTTTCTGCTGGGAAAATCGTAATCGGTGTGCACAAATTCTCCTGCGAAGCTTTTCTGCTGATACACAGCGCGACTCCGAAGGGAATATCACATAGAAGCATGAATATTCCATGTGTTCCAAAAATGTGAAACGAGATCACGATTATTGGAAGGGACGCGGGCAATTAAATAATTTACACGCAGGACCTGCGCGTTTATCGACCTACTTTCCACTTGTCCCAGTAGTAAAAACGGAAACTAAACCGGCGACACTGAAGAAAGGTATCCTTGCGTCGCACTACGAGCGATTGAAACAAATTAATCTTACCGCTCGTTAAACGGAAAGCATCGTGCAAGAAGGGACACCGCATTTTACAAAAGCCTGTATCTTCCACAGACAACGCCAGCGGCAATAAGAAAAACTGATGGCCAGGAAGACTATTATCTTGTTGCCCCTTGGGAGTTGTCCTCCCACCCCCTGCTAAAGGGCTTGTTGTCGTTAATACAACATGTGGCTGGATCTCGATGCACCTGGAAATGAAAGCGTCGCGGAATAAATAAATCGAATCCGTGCTGTGTACAGTGACGGAAGTGCTTTCCGCGAAGTTCCATCGCACGATCTTAAGCACAATTCGTTCCGTCGAAATTGCGACACGACACAGAGAATACGTTCAAAGTTATCCGGGTATTCGTTGCAGACAAATTTTTACAAACTTTAACCGTAATGATGTTGAAAACATAAAACTGAAGACGTCGCGCCAGAGCTGGAGGTTCTATAGGTCGCGTCAGACGGATACGGCGATGTACCCCCTTTAACCCCTGCGCTACCACAGGGGTAACGTGACCGATTCGTCAAGGTGCGTCGACAGCTAACTCACCGTGTAAAGTGGACGTGTTCTGCAAGGAGCTCGACAAGGAGATCTCTGTGCCGGGATGTTCGTGTATCACCGTCTCGGTAATATTATTTTCCGCTTCGGAATGCGCGCGCCTGTGCTCGCGTGCCGCACCGTCATTCTTCCGCCTCTTCTCGGTTCCTATGCAACAACGTTGCTGCTCCCTCTGCAAAGTCATCTCCTGCGAGTAAACGAATTCCCCGTTAGAGAAAGAGTTGAAACGCTGCCGTCTCCTCGAGGTGGCCTGGTTCGCGCGTCTTCCAACAACGCTGGAGGCGTCGTGGCTTCCCCGGGAGATGTCGTTCACCCTTTCACGACGCTGCAAAGACTTCAGAGAGTCTTCGTAGCCGCTGTAGATAGAAACGAGGAGGATGTCCGGATAAGATGATAACGCAGACACGTTGGGCGCGTCGTGGAGTCTATCGTTCGTGTTTTATTTCGAATTAAGCGTGATATCGGAATTTCTCTGAGAACGGAATGAATAGTCGTTGTTGTAGTACGATGCGGCACAGTGTGTTGCACACGGTGAACGCTGAAACATTTGTTCGTGGAATGCACGTCCGTTGATAGTTAGAGTTGACGGAATTGGAGCCGGAAATCGGGGGACGAGGTTCGCAGGTTGCTGGGACTCTTGTTAAATATGTGAGAAATGAAATGTGTATATCTTATATGCACGTTTTATTTTCAGATAATGCATGTATTACGAGAGGGTGAAATTGAATATGTTAATTTAGTCATTGCGTATAATATTAGGCGTGTTAGAATTATGAGATTACTATGAATTTTACACATCGTACGTAGTACGCGCAAAGCTACATGCGTAATGAAAAGATAAGTGGAAGTATTTTCACGGAAAGTTAGACTTTCAAGTGTACGGCGTTACGATAGTAGCACTGCTAAAATCTATGATATAATTACTATTGCTATAGAACGTCTGCATTCCCGTTTACCGAAAAGCGAAATGTATAAGCCATGCATATTACGTATGCATCTAAACGAGAATTTCTTATATGAGCGAATTCAATCGTATTACCGGAGCTTTAATTTTAATATGACTAAATTAATATGTCCAAAGACTAATAATTCCCGATCATCCTTTGCTGCTTGCATCACGAACAAAATATTATATTCAAGTCAAAGCTGAACCCAACCCCTACTTGCCTATCTAACACGGTACGAAACTTTCGACGTGTCCCGCAGTAAACCTCCTGTCACTGCCCATCCCTGCTATTCAATAAATTCGTCGATAAACCACCTAAAACAACCGTCGAAAAATTTCTGCCGCCCCGCAGAATTCCCTCTCCCATTGTTCCGAATTCCCTTGGCCCCCAAGACACCCCCGAACAATCCTACGAAAACTTGTCCTTAAGCCACCATTTGCCTCGATGCACGCCCCTCCTTCAGCCGAGCGACCGTGCCCGCCGTGAAACCGGAAGAAACAACTCTCGTGAACGGCGATGCTCTTCGTGACGTGCATCGTTCACCCCGTTTCTCATCAGAAATTCTGTTCGTGTACGGGCGACGAGACGCTACGCGCCGCGACGCGACGCGTCCGTGATCTCCTTCCCCCGTACTTATCTTGCCGCGGGAAGAACGGCCCGGGATCGATCTGCCCGAACTCTCTTTTCAATTTAGATAGCACGAATAGCTCCGTAAGTAATTCGACTTACTTGCTGCTCTCGCCGCTGGAGGGGCTCGACGAGTGACTGCAGTGGCAGGAGGCGCGCGCCACGATCCCAGAATCCTGACCGCTGGAATGCAAGGACGTCGCGGATGCCTCGAGGCCTTTCGGGGTCCCTGTCGTCCTCCCGGCGTGCTTACTACAACCGCCCATCCTGCAAACCACCCCCTGCCTCTCTAGCATCGACATCGCGAAAGATATGGGAATTCCCTGATACAGTGTTCGCTATATTGCCGGCCGACCTTGGCGACCGGATGGAATGCTTTCGTAATAAATGCATGCCTTTCTGTCGCAAGTTTTATTTAATTCCGCGGCTGCCGTGGCTGCCGCGGGCGTGTTGTTTGCAATTCACCGACATTTCAGAGTTGGCTCGACAGGGGCGGGAGGTTGGGTATTGGGGGTTCTAAGGGTGGCGAAGGAAATATGAAGGCTTGACGGATGAGGAGGGTCCGGAATGATTTGCGCGAGATTTGGCCGGGGTTCGTTCGCGTTTGGTCGAAGGCGGTGATTGATTTGAGGGATTGCATTTGTAATATCGGTCATTGTGGTTGGGACGAATGGCGAGAGTACTTTTCGTACGCTTTTTTTTTATCGTTTTCATTTTTGTCGTTCGTTTCATTCGTGCGTCGCGGTGAAATGATTATTCGTACAGGAGGTTGACTCAACGATTTGTACGATTTTAATATAATAAAACCGGATATGCCGTAATACGCGTTTAAAGTAACGGGACTGTCTCGCATTCTGTATAAACAATCGTTTGAAAAAATATAGCGACCGTATCGATAGTATCCGTATCCGAACTCCTAGGACGGCGTATCGAACCATTTGAGCGCAACATTCGCTGCGCGAAATTGTAAATATATCGGAAATTAACACGTTGAGTACCGTTAGCGCTTCGATACATTAACGCTTCAAGTTTATCCAATTGAATATTTTGGGCTCTGTCCAAACTGATTTAGTCGTTACAGTTTATGTTCTCGATTAATTTAAGACTGTTAATAATCGATGTCCGTTATTGGTCATTACCGCCGGATAACAATTGCACATAAACTTGCGTAACCGTAAGCGTGCCGTGTCGGGCGTATACGTTGTCTGACCACAACCGGGCCAGACTACTTACGGTAGCCGCTACCGAGGAACGCCAGTAACATAATTACGTCTCTGAACCGCGATAACATTCCCCAACACTTTACGCTTATTAATAACAATATCGCTCTCAAGACACTCGTGCAATTCAAAGAAATATTTTGAATCAATGCGAGGGGAAAAAAATATTGAAAGGCTATTTTCGTCGCGCCAATAATCCAGCTTTCATAATTGTTGCCCGCATTTAGACACTTCTGCTTGGAATTCATTGAATTTTACATCGCACAACGGGGCCCACGGGTCACGAAATTATAAATCGCCCCATCTAATCAGCCATGAATAATTCTCGATTAATTCCAACGGGTCGTTCAGCCTCGACGAAACTCGAAACTCGCCGATCGGGTTGGCCGACTTGCGCGACAAAAAACGCCACTTCACGAAACCTATTCAATCGTGAGAACCCGAACGATAACAATAATAAAACAGCGGCGGGCGAACCAAAAAGAGGGACGTTCGCGCATAAATTTCAACATCCATCGATCCCCGCCCCGCGTCTTTCATACCTCAAAGGTTTAAACGTCTCGACGTCCCTCTCCCGTTATCATCCCCACCCCCGTCCCGCCCGTAGTCATATCGGCTGGAAACAATGCAGGCGGAGGATGCAACGGTGTAAATTCGAAATTAAAAGCGGGACGGCGTGAAACGCGACGCGACCCGGTGCGCCAGCGACGACACGGAACCGCAAGGTCCGGATAGGTCGTCCAGAAACGCGCGGACGATTCTGCTCGGCCGCGCTCAAATGGTTTAATACGTTCGACAATGAAGCATCGCTCGGCCGCGGGACCCCCGCGAGCGAGACAGAGTAACATTTAATTAATGGACTTACGCGTGGAAGCGGGCACAGTTGGCTCCGTGCTCGCAGATGCTTTGTCGCCTCGGCATGTCGGCGCAGAAGGGTTCAGGGTCGTAGTGGAGGCCGTCGACGAAGGTCGGGAACAACGGCGGCTTCTGCAGCGTCGCGGCCGGATCCGCCAAAGCGAATCCAATCGGGCTGGTGGTCGAGAACATCGCTTTCTCTCGACGTCTGCGACTAATCGGTGAAATTCTGGTGACCAAGCTCGGAGGATCGGGGCCGCCGCTCGATAGATCGATATCGGACGGCGGGTTTCGGGTCGCGCAATTAGTAAGTTTTTGTGCGCCACTTGTCGGGTCGTGCCGTGGACTCGGAATCTTTTTTTTTTTTGTTGGACTAATATCGTCGCGATTCTGTATGAATTATAGACTCTCGGATTTGCACTTTTCGGGCAAAGGAGCGGGCTGAATGTCGTTTTACGATTCGAGGAACAGCTTGGCGAAATTCGGGGCTTCACGCGCGATAAGGGCTAGTGTATGACTGTGAATTCCAAATATTTGTTGCCGCGTCCCAATTGCGAATTCGTATGATTTATAGGAACGTGGTATAATTAATTATCTCCGCGGATACAATGAAAATTGAAAGAAGTTGAGAAACTGGAAATCGACTGCATCTTTTCACCGACTTCGAATGCACGTGGATAACACCTGTTCAAAGTTAGGTGCCAAATTCAGTGCACTGTGGAACGACTTAACACTGTTCTGTAAGGGGGTAATTCGGGTTGAGTTATGCGTCGATAAAATTATCTCTGTGCAAAAAATTTAATGAGAATGTATTGTATAAGGCAAGAGGAGTGCTCCGTTCGTACAACGGGCCTTTTTCGATAGAATTTTTTTTGTCTCGCGGTTATTATACATAAGCTTAATTCGTGTATCGCACGGGGGAGAAAAGAAAATGAAGTCGATAAATAAAAACCAACGATAAAGGGGATGAATGTTCCTCCTAAATGTATTTAGGTGCGGCTCGACTTAATTGCTGTTCGTAAGTGTGCTTTGAAGGATCGGCCTTTCTTATAATAACGTTAGGGTAACGTTAGGCATTCCCCCGAAAAGTTCCGTTGATCGATACTTTAGCAGCATTCGTCGCAGTGTATCGTATTTTTTGTGGAACTTCGTTCGAGCATTGGCTTTTCAGAAACGATGGCTAACCAAGATCTTCGAAATCGCGAAATTTAATTGCAAGTCTCATAAATTATATCGCAATGCACGAGAGCGTTAAAATGAACGGAGATCGGTGGAAGTTTCAATGAAAGTTGTATGACACGTACCGCTTATTTCGGCGAACACACGTGACGCAGAGAGCAGTCACGAGGGCGCCCACGAAGACGACACAACCAAGCACTACCACACCCACTTCGAGAGTAGATAGCAGGTAACGTTGATTACCCCGACGCGGAGAGCTTCCGGCAATATCCAGGACATCGTACTCGTCCAACTCCCGCTTGATCTCCGTTTTCTTTGTGTGGAACACGCTGAGAGTATGCACACATAGAACGTGTTAATTAATTAGCTATGAAGTCACTGCTCCGTAATTAATTCATAAATTTGCTCCTACGCAAATTGTGGGGGGGGGGGGGAATTGTCAGTACTTGCACTTGCTGTATAAAGTCATTTCTGTTAATTGGTAAGAAAATTACTCACTTATGCAAGGTATCCATGTCTATCATAACGTTTAAATGAGGGTCGATTGCATAAAGATAAACGTCCGTACTGAAACGCAGAAGAAAATCGTTTAATTCGTACATTAAAATTCGCATCCTATCTTCTGTAATTGTGGAACGCTCGAATCACTTACGATGTCGTGTCGATCAGATTCTTTTCGATGTGCGGTTCGAGTTTCCTTACTCGCACGTCCAGGCCAGTCACATTTTGTAGCACTCTAATGAAACAAAGGATGACTGTAGAAATTGATTTAAAAAAATTCATTTCTCGCGTGCCCAGAGACGTCGCGCCATCCTTCAGAAATAAATACGTCGCTTAATCTACCCGTACTCTGAAATTCTTAACCTTCGAGGCTCTTATAATTTTGATCTTCGATAAAGCGTTCTAATTTTATTACAGTATTATACATTATGGGGGCGAGGCGGTTGGACTCTGTCTGTACCGTTTGCACTTCCGATTCGTTTCTTATCTTTGGGCCCAAGACGCGTCTTTTTCCCTCGACCAAATTTTCTCGTTTACCGCAACAACGCCACATTCTCTTATTATACTCACGCGGTAATATTCTCGAGTTGCGGCTCGATGTCGACCGGTCTGCGACCGACCACCATCACGACCTGCCTCTGGTCGTCCAGCACGTACACCTTCGAAAGAACAGTTCAATGGGATAACACGATACATGAAAATAACAGGGACGAACCGAACTTCAGACTGAACCGTCAACTGCCCCGTGGGGAAATCAGCTTTTACCCCTGACCCCCCCCCCCCAGCTCCGGCGACAGGTAATTAAGATCGTCGGTAGGAACACGGTATGCACGCGGGCGAACATTTGAGAAGCCAGACGGGGACAGGAACTTACAAAGACGTTGGCGATGCTGCTGCGTCCGTTCTCGGCGCCCCGTCTGTCGGTGGCCTTCACGTCGAAGCCGAAAACGCGTCCAGCGTCACGGCCAAAACTCGCCACAGATCGTACTTGACCGCTCAGTGGGTCAATGGCGAAGCGTGGTGCATCTTCCCGGCCAAGAATTTGGTAGCGGATCTCGGCGTTTGCCCCCACGTCCGGGTCCTCCGCCTGGCGAGATGATTAATCGTGTTACTCGCCGTTCTTCTTTTTGCCCGGTTAGCTCGAACATTTGTCGGGTGCGCCCGAGCGACGGTTGTTTCGTAAAACGTATAAATTACGATGCATTTAGACGGTAATACTGTTTTCCTCGTTTGGACACGGTGTTACTTTTTATTGTTTCCCTGTTACGCGTTGGCGTATGAAATGATGTCCCGTTGGATCTTTTATCGCTGCAGATATTTAATACCGGTGATGTTAGAATGGGCGAACGGCGTACATACGTATGTATACGTATATATGCGTAGTGGTAGCTGTCTATCGAAATGTTTTTTTTTTTTTTTTTAAGAATGCAAATGTTTAAACTCACTCGTGCGAGAGTAATTGTACATTTGCACGAATGTATCGCTGTGTGTTCAGCAATTACAAATGGTTATCTTTTTCGTCGCTCGTGAATGGCAGTTTTTAAACCGGTGAAGCTCAACTCCGATCTTCGTAGATGATGGCAAATTATGGATATGTGTATGTTCAAACGGTATGCACGGAAAGGTAGACGCGAATCGATATGTCCATACAGATATATATACGTATTAGAGCAACGAAATTTTTATATCAAATGGTATTAAAAAATAGTTTTATCAACGGTGGGGTAAATTTTCATGACGCTTTGCAATAATAAATTCTGATTGCTGCTTTCGTGTCGCTCCTTAACGTTTTAAAATACCAGCGCTTCGGTAACGCCTGGAATAATTTTTACGAGAACGATGACAGGAATATGAAACTCGGCGTAACATAGAACAAGGAGCTGTATTAATCGAATCATTTGAATTTTAAATCGTGCCTGCCCTGAAAGCATAACGTAAATGTGTTTGGATAAGTCGAAGCTGGATTCCGCAAGTTGTACGAAGCTTGCTTTAAGTTTCACGCACAGCTTTTTCAATAATATTTACTTACGCCATACAGGCTGTCATATATTGTTTCTCTAAATTTTGAAGGTACAGAAACATTTTCCATACAAATGGCAAATTTAATAGACTATTTGAACTTTCTTCAAGTTGTCGTTGTAAAACAGATTTTAATACCGACATGCCTGCTTTAAAGGCGACTATTTATTTGAACGATCAAGTAATGAATATTTCCCCTAGTACTTGTACGATTCTATAAAAATTACGTTGCTGTTGAAATCTTTGTGCCTTATGATTAAAAACAACATTAAATACGGTATCAAATCTTTCGTACCAAGCGAAGCAACTTTCGTGCGACGACTTTTAAAATACGTAATCGTTCTCCCGTCGTTCCGCATCGAACCGTTGAAAACAATATTTGCATCGGAGAGGGAAATAAGAAAATGAAAGTCTGTCTTCGAAAGCCAAAAAAAATTAGTCCGCGACGTTTCCCTTCCTGTATTTTACCAGCCACTAAGCAAACCCGCATGTTCGCTCGAGCGACTCGGGAGCAACCCTTTCAACGGCCTCCCCACCCGATTTCCCATTCGATCCATAATTCTCGCCTTTCAGTTTTCTCACAAAGACACCCAGCAAATTCACACGCCAGCCATCAAACCGCGTCCGTGTGTATTCCTAAAACGCGGTAGAATCGCTTCGCGGCGAATCGGAGGGGCGATGTCGCGCGGAAGGCCAGATTCGCGGCCGAGGAAGGGAAACACAAAACATCGGCGTGGACGGAAAAAGAGACCGGCAAGAAAGCTGCGCCTTCCGCGTCGTCGATGAAAAGGGGGTTAGGAAGAAGCGTGTAAGCGAGACGCGACACAAGCAGCGAAATGAATTAAAAGCCACGGTACAAAACGCTCGCACACGTACCTCCACTTTGACGACCTCATATCCGTAATGGGCGGTGGTGGGTATCGCTGCGAGGATGGGTCGACCCTTTGACTTGAATCTGGGCGCATTGTCGTTAACATCCTTCACCCTGACAACGACCCTGGCCTCGTTAGGTGCCAGACCATTCAGCCTTTCACCGACAACCGGGTAAATCATCACGGGCATTCCGCGACCAATCTTCACCCTGTCGACCCTGACCTTCGCCTCGTATCGATCGTTCACCTCTCTGTCCACGTCCGTCATCAGATACAGAGAGCCGTTCTTTGAGTCGACCGAGAAGTGCCTCCTGGCGTCCGTGTCGTCCGCGACGATGCTGTACCGTATGTGCTCGCTCTGTTGGCCGTCGTTTAGATCCATCTGGGCGACCAGGGCGGGCAGCGGAACGTTCTCGTCGATTTCCACCTCGTAATAACGATGCCTGAACGTAGGGATGTTCTGTACTTCGTTCTCCGTTTCCTCCTCGTCGTCGTCCACGTTCAACACCGTGACGATCACCACGGCCGTGGACGTCAGACTGACCGGGGAGCCAAGATCACTGGCAGTGACCGATAATCGATGACTCTTCTGTGTCTCGTGATCTAGATTGCCAATCGTCGTGATGACACCCTCTTTGCTGTCGACGGCGAAATACTGTTTCTCGGAATCGCCTTGGTGCGTCAGATCGAACAGGATCAGACCGTTCCCGTTCCCAGCGAAGTCGGAGTCGTTGGCTCGTAACTTGACCACCTGACTACCTACGGGACTGTTCTCGAAAATGGACGCGTGATACACGGGCAGTAGGTCTCCGTTTTCATCTTTCTCCAGCTCGTCATAATCGTGGAACATAGGGGGATTGTCGTTCACGTCCAAAACGTTTATTTCAATCTCCACGGTGGTGCTCAACTGCGGGCTGCCGCTATCGCGGGCCATCGCCAGGAGCCTGTGCGTCGCCGCGCTTTCTCTATCGAGGACCCCGGTGACCCTGATAATCCCTTCTCTGGGCGCGATGTCGAAAGTTCTCGTCGCGTTCACAGGATCATCCGCGTTGTCGTTTCCGGACAGCAGTGCGTAACTGACGTTCGCGTTGCTACCGAAGTCGGAGTCCACCGCCCGCACGGTGCCCAGCGTGTACCCGGCGTAGACGCCTTCGGGTACGTCGAACGTGTACCAGGACTTATCGAAAATCGGGGCGTGATCGTTCACGTCAACAACGTGAATCCTGACGGTGATGTTATCGGCCAAACCGCCGGTGTCTTTGGCCAGGACGAACAAACGTATACTCCTTTCGGCTGGAAGTCCCCTGGCTACAGATATCTCCGCTGACCTTGGATCGAGGTGAAAGTATCTGCGGCTGGTGGTGTCGAATAGTCGCGATTTGCCGTCGTCGCCGGATATCGTCTCGTTCCCCAAGCTGTACATTATCGCCGCGTTTGTTCCCTCGTCCTTGTCGTCCGCGAGCAAGCGTATTATCGGGGCGCCGATCGTCGCGTTCTCCGGAACGAGAAGAAGAGGCGAACGTCGGCTGTTCGGGGGTTGACTTCCGGCCGCCGGCTCGCTCATATCGAGCACGTCGTTCCCCTCGAACGGTGCGTCGATATCGGGATCGTTCGATACGTGAACACCCTGATCGGGCAGAACGATCATTCGAACGAAGCTCGGGGGATTGTCGTTTAAGTCGGTCACCGTTATCCGCAGCTCCGCTTCCGATGTTAAACCTCCTGGAAGGTTGCGCGAAGATAAGAAACGGTCAGATTTATGATCGAACTCGGGCACGCAAGTTTAACGTTAGTTTTCTAGTTATTCGGTTCCGCGTGGAGACTGATTGGTTCAGTGGAAGTACACAAGTTTGGAACCTATGAGGACTGAGCTTCGCGTTAGAACTACAGTTGGCAGGAACAAATTTTCATTTTTTATGCGCAGGATCTGCCTTGGATGTTTAAGTTGTATTGTTATCGGTGATTTAATGATACACTTACCGCTGTCTGTAGCAACGATCGTGAAACTGTAGTTCGCCCTCGCCTCTCGGTCCAGCGTACGATGATCAATTCCTTCGAAGTACACTATACCTGTCGTTGGATGGATTCTGAAAAGTTCACTTCCTTCTCCGCGCAGACTGAAGGCAAAGTTCTGATTAACGCCTTCGTCTTTGTCCGTGGCAACGATAGGGGACGATAAGTTGACTTTCGTTCCCGGCGAACTATTCTCCATAATTCGACCCTCGTACAATGGGATCGCGAATACTGGCGCATGGTCGTTCTCGTCGAGGACAATAACGCTCACCTTAAACGGAAGCAATAGGTATATTAATATAAAATAACATTCCGTGCCGTTTGCGAGAAATGAAACGAACGAAGCATCGAATAAATTCCCTCGTCCAGTCGCGACATTCGAACCGCTTTCCCCAATCAGAATCGTTCAATCGTTACCAAACTTTGACAAACCCCCTCAACATATCGACCCGAACAATTATTCCGCTGTTGCAGCCCTAACAGTAATCCCCTCGTCCTCGATCGTCTCACTCTAGTTCAAACTGAAAATCTTCACCCCATCGTAAATCACTTCCCATTACCCTGCCCCCCCAATCGTTGTACCTCTCAAGCCAAAACACTTTCACACCCCCTTCCTCTGTTTCCCACTTTCCTCGAGGAATCTTCCCGAGTGCCATTTACCGAGATCCACGCAACTCGATCCTGGAACGACCGCCCCTTCCCCGCTAACAACCATCGATCGAACTTCGAAAGCAAATTAATTACCAGGGGGAACTTACTTGGAACACTCCGACGCCGCGTTGGCTCTCTGCAATCACTGTGATACTGTAATTCTGCCTGGCCTCGCGATCGAGACCGTGCGGCGCGTACAAGGCGCCGTCTTCCGTGATCGAGATGTCGGGCACATCCTGTTGATTGACGATAAAGAATCGTGTGCCGGTTGCGGCCGAGCCGGTGCCATTCTGCGGCAACACCTGCCCGATGTACGCGCCGGCCGTGTTTTCCTTCGCATGGAAAACCAGGGGTGCCGTCGTTGTTCCCCTGCAATCAACGGCCATCGACGTTTCAGTAAGATAGCGGACCGACTTCGCGGTCCCGTCGACTTCCAAACTTTAGCTCGGGGTGGGGTCGAATCGTGCGAAATCGACTCGTCGATCCCGTGGTAATGATCGCGCGACTATTGGGTACGAACTTCGCTTCGTCGACGGAGGGTGAGTTTCGTGGCACCGATTTTTAAGCGGCGAGAGCAAACGAACGGTACGGAAGGCAATTGCGGATAACGCATGAGAGAGAAGTGCTACATGTTTCGCGACACTTGCAATTCGTAATATTCGCTACTTTGGTGGCAATTTCTGTCTTTCGGCGGATTGCAATGAACGTCGGGAGAAAAATTAGTTTCGAAGTAAGGTCAACGCGGTGTGCTAAGGTGTAGCATGATAAGCAGTTCGACTGGGTACAGTTAGAAAATAAGCTGATCGAAAATCTAATACTTAATCGTTGCAGATAGTAAAAAATTTCACATTATTCTGTGTAAAAAAAAGAGAGGATACTACGATACACAATGCCTCTTACGGTATGGCCCGTTTCCATGTGTAATACATGATAAGTAAGAAATTTATTGGAGAACTTGCTACGTGTATTGTCCATCTCGATACCTCCTAGTCGAAACGGGCAAGCTAAGCTGAAGTGGCGTTCCGGTGTACGCTCGTTGAAACGACCGTTTCGCTTACCTCGTGAAGATGCCCCGTTCGTCGTTAGGGTCGACCACGTGGATGGACACGTTGGTTATCAGCATCAGTTCACGTTCGTCAGTGACGACCGCCTCGAAGTCGTAGGTCGACCGGTCGAACTGTTCGATCTCGTCGACCACTGTAATAGTTCCCGATCGTTCCTCCACAGCGAACGGAACTGAAATTGCGTCGCGAATGTATAAAAAAACTGTGGCCACGTCGGGAAACGTTCTTCATGGCTCAGGTATTAAAGGCGTCTACTTAGTCAAAGCTCATTAGGTCGTTGGACCTTCGCTAGGTTAAATATCATTCCTAGGGATTGCAGTGAAACTTCCTGAACGAGTAGTATAACCCGAACTTTGGGAAATATTGATTTGAAACGAAACAGATGCACGTGTCCTTTTTCAAACTTCTGGCCTGCATTGCTCGTGCAATAAACACGCACATACAAGCGCAGATATTTAGGGTACGGCGAGATCCTTTAAGTCCAGACGTAGTTAAGCGCGCACGTACCCCGCGAATGTTTAAGGTGGATTCTCTCGAAAGTAAAGCCTTCTATGCGAATGCATGTACATGTGCGTGTGTAGGTTTAAAAAAAAAATGAACGGCCTTAAGGCGTCCTCGATATTTTCACGCGCAAGAGAAATTAATTACTTCGAGAAGCGTTCTCCGAAACTTTTCGTGCTACTCCGAGCAGCGATATGAAATTACATCTGATAGGTTTAATACTGATCAATGGGGGGCACTGAAATGATTAATAGATAAGTGATATATTGTACGATGATATCAGATCTTCTAACTGGACGTTCGTTTCCGAAGATTCGAAAAAAAGAGTATGCGATCAATTTTCGATTGAACTCGAGGCATCTAGAATGATAGGGGCAACGGTATAACAAGGTAACATATATTTTTGTATGCGCAAAAATTTCCGACACGTGTTTCGCGGTGTACGGGACTTCAAGAAGTAAGACACGAAGCAATTCTATCTTCGGTCCTCGCCAGAGTGGCGTCGCGTCCATTGATATTTTCCCTGGAAGAGCCGTTGCAGCAGTGCACCTGTTGTTGAATTAATTTACGTCAAAGGCGTACCCCCTTCCTCGTATCCGTGCAAGAGATCGTAGATCAGGTCATTGGTCTTCACGGCGTCGTTCAAGCGAATTTGACCAACGCTAGTACCGACCGGCACATTGGCACCGACCCAAAACTCGTAAGGAGCCCCGACAAAGTCCGGCTCGAGCGATTCCGGTCCTACGACAGAAATAAAAAGCGTGTATAAAGGAGTTCCTTTCCACATCAGCCGCGTACATTCAAGTATGAAAACGATCGTAGAGAATTATTATAATGTCCATTTCTGCGTAGCACTCTTCTTGTTTCTATTCGCAAGGAACGGCGAATTTGCCAAGAATTTACGAAACAATTTCGAAAGTATTCATTATTATATTTTCAAATCAATTTTTCACAAAAATATAGCCTCCAACGCAATTTTCTTATTATTGGTTCTCGTCTTACCAAGAATGTTGGTCCACGTTGTCTATTATTCCGCTTAAACCCAATGGGAAAATATGCGTTACGAATTATTTCTCGTACCAAGTCTTAAACCTCAAAACTCTTCTCGCGAGTAGACTCGAGAAATCAATTGACAATGAACCAAGGGAACTAACCGTTCGATCTAAACACGTCCACGGTAACGACAGCCAGGGACAGCCTCCTCTCGCTCGGATTAGCAGGTTGATCGGCAGCCTCCACGAATATCGCGTGCCTTCCCTCAAGAATCGGACTCTCCGCGACCGTGATCATCCCCGTAACCTCGTCCACGACGAACGGCGGCGTCCTGGTCGTCGAGTTGCCCGGCTTCTGCAGCCTGTACCTGACCATACCGTTCGGGCCCAAATCGTCGTCCACCGCGTACACCTGTCCGAGCACCGTGCCCACTTTGTAGTCGACCCTGGCCACCAGCTCGTACAGATTTCCGGGCACGAAAATCGGATTGTTGTCGTTCGCGTCGAGCAACGTCACTTTCACGTCCACGGAAGAACCGTTCGCCTCGCGCGAATCGCCGCGCGTTACGACGCTCGGTTTCCTCTCGATCGCGAGCACCTCCATGCGCAGGTGATCCCTCTTCTCTCGATCGAGGACCGATTGATCCTTCACCGTCAGCCAGCCGGATCTCGAGTCCACCGAAAAAGCGCCGGACGGATCACGCAGCTGATAATCGAACTGGCCGTTCTCGCCTTGGTCCTTGTCGCGAGCAATCACCTGCAGCACGCTGAAACCGTTCGGCAAGTTTTCGACGATACTGATGTTGTACAGATCGACCTCGAACTCCGGCAGGTTATCGTTCAGGTCCAGCACCTCGACCTCGACTCGGGACGCCGCTGTTTTCAGAGGGTTGTCCACCTGGGACGCGTGGATCTGCAGGGTGAACGTGTTCGAGGGTAAGTTACGCTCCGCGTCCAGATCGATCGCCCGCTTCAGGAACAGGGTGCCGTTCTTCGGATCGAGGTGGAAGAATCCCCGCTCGTTGCCGGATATTATGTCGTAGCGGACTGGCACGTTGATGTCCCGGTCGCTGTCGGTTGCTTGGATCGGCGTGGAAAAATTGATTTGAGTGAAGATCGGGTACTCCTGCAAGACGAACGAGTGCCGTTAATGATTACGTGCATTTTGAAATCGTAGGGCAGAGTCCGGTTACTATAATCGAGGACGATTCTCGTCGCGTTCGGTCGGCCCAGAAACATCGCACATAGAATCACCTGAAACTGATCGTTATTGGCGATGGACGAAGATATCATTGCATGGTATGGAGGGGCACAACGCTCTATGCAAATAATTTTTTTAGAGATCTCCGAGTCTGCGAACGAATACTTATGGACACGGTAACTCGACCAATCTTGAGCTACTTCCTCCCATAACTCCTGCTCTTTCCTGTCCCATGTTCATTTAAGCGACCGCGTGTTCCTCGCGAGTTCGGAGTTATCGCTTAAAAAAAATGTCGATGAGTCGCCGGCGATAAACGTGCGTGACCAACTAACTCCAAAGTCGTCGGTGCAGTATTAACGGCGAGGAAAGTTAATTTACCGTGAACACGCGTCCGAACACGCGTGCTGACCAGTTCACCGCGGTGTCGCGACGCGGCAATCGTCGAGATTGGAATAAATCTCGATGAACGGCTCTGCCCGCGTGGGATACGCTTGAAAGTCGCGAGAGCCGCGATAAATATCGCGGTGTTCGCCGCTGCACGATAATGTCTCCCCTCGTAACGAAATTTATATACCCCAAGGTTCGCGCGGAGGAAAGTACTGACCTCTGACATTCCCTCGATGTGGCACAGCCTAGATTGCGAGCGTCGCGTGTAACGCAAACGAGGTGCAATATCGAGAACGAACAATATCGCGGACTTCTCAATGAATAGCGATCGCGTGGCGAACCGGACGCGGTGAAAGTGATTTTCGGAGGAGGTTGAGCCGCGCGCCGTGCGTCTGGATGTAACGGATACACTGGGTCACGGAGAAAGGGGTTCAGAACTTTTAGGGTGCATCGTCCTTTCCAAGCGGGGGAAGAAAGTTTTAGTAAACACGTGTCGAGAAATTAGTGTTATCAAAGTTCTAAAAATGTGTCGTTTATAATCGTCCATTGATGATTAAAAAGTACATTGCACTCTTAAGATATCCTCGCGAATGAATTGCTCTTGTGCAGCATGGTGGCTCGCGAAGCGATTGTTCATTAATTATTGTCACCGCTTTGGCCTTGTATGCGATCGTTTTTAGATAACAAATTACACCCAGGTACTGCACGAATGCTGATAGCATTTTCCGTAACGTATCGCGTGTCATTTACGTATTTGCCGCGTATCGCACACTTTTAAATATCTGAAATAACGGAGAAAGTATTCTCGCAAAACCGAAAGAAGCATGCGAAACCGAATAGCCCATTCAATTTTTCGAAACTGTTAAGCAGTTCCAGCAGCTTCGCCGTGTCGCGCGACGTTACTTCACGGTGCACGCTCTTCTAGCCATGAACTACGACACACGCGGCCATTAGTGCAGTCGCGAGGCAAAGGGTTAACTGTGGAATTGATCGGTGTCGTCGAATCAAGCGTATTCACCGCGATACGACATATCTACAGTAGTGCAGTAGAGAAAAAAAAAAAAGCGAATGTCATGGAGTCTGGTCGACGCGGGCAAAGGAAACGATTCGCCTCGATGACCGCGTAGAAAGTTCGTTTGTTCCGTAATATGTGATTCTTCCATCGATGATCATCCAACGTCGCGCATAGACGCGGTCATTGCCGGCGGATACGCGCACCTGTCTAACGTGAGCGGCGAACGCGTGGCTCGTTCGCGATTGCGTAAACGATTAATCCTCGCGGCTGCTTAATTATTACTGGTTTCGTACAACTGTACCGCGATATTCTCTGGCGGTGAGATTACACGCTGAAATACTATGTATTGTCGCGCCGCGTCAGGATCAGCAGATCAGCCCTGGGATATTTGTTTAGAGGCTGGCAATTTTTTTGAGCTCGTAAATTGATGGTTCGGATGTTGGTTTCGTTAGCGTCGTGAATTGCGATGATATGTTTGTGCGCGATGCCGAGCGGCTTCCTTTGTGTGTACGATATATGGAAAATTTAATGCAGAAATGATTATGTAATGAGGTGAATGAAGTTAGTTATAAAAAAAAAGTTGGAAATGATTTATGAACAATTATGAAAATGTTTTAACTGTTCATTACTTGCGATGAGAGATTAACGATCGTTGCTTTAGGCGGAGACTGCGAGCGTTTCCCTTCAATGTAACTGTTAGGCATCATTTCGTTATATACATATAGAAATAAATTAATGGTATAACATGGTACATCTGTATACGATAAGAATTAGAATGTCTACTGCATTCCTCTTGGAGTATCATAACTTTCACTTAACGGTAGGATGTTCAATTACTTCTAATATTGCAAGGTATAAAAGCAATGGGATGCCATAGAAATAGAACCGTTCCTCTCTGCAGATATGCAATCATAGTAACGAGAAATCTTATTATTATATGGCTGTCGCTGTAATGGAAATTGTCATTGATCAAATACCAATTCTTTAAACGAAGGACGTTCGAATGTACTATCTCTCTCGTGCTTTTTAACACATTTTTGTTGTTGCATTTCTAACAAATTCTCATTCATTTATCGATCTTCTTCCTACTTCCAAAAATAAATCACACTATGTCAAATGTTTCTCGACAATTAAAAAAAGTTACAAAGAAGAACATTTAATACCGTGTCAATATATTATACGTAATCCAATTTATGGACAAGCGTGCTAGTGTCCCTTTCGTGTCTTTAAAAATTGTGTATGCACCGAAAAAGAGAGTAAAGGTATTGTAAAAAACGAAGCACGGAAATATTACAATGTATAACACCGATCAACGATCGTAATCGCGTACCAAAACAATCAACAATTGTGAACGACTATCGCACGCTTACCGGCATCGGATAGAACTCGTGAATCTTCGCCCTGTACACGTCCCTAGTGAACTTCGGATCGAGATCATCGTTGTCCACTATTGTTATCTTCACGGTCGTATTGGTGCTTCTAGCAGGTATCCCACGATCCTGAAACAGGACGACTCGACAATTAGATGCACGTAATGTACAATTATCCCGGTGATATCGATACCGGACAACTTTCACCACAACCTGTACGCACACCTATCCGCGAATGGAATATTCGCGTACACTACGTACAGTGCAAGACCCACGTATACGTGCTGGAAGCGATACGGTGAGATCGTGAAATCCGTTTACCAGTAGAAAAATATATACACAGGGTGTTCGCTGCAACGAACCGTATAATTCACAGCCATTTACGACAATGCAGTATTAAAATATTATCAACGAAAATTAATCTGCGTCCGGCGCACGGCATGTGCCAATCAGAGACATTTCGATGATACCTTTCTTTCGTAATGAACCCAACGTCACTTCGAGGTTTTTAAATATAAATGTATCATCCCTCCGCTATCGTATTCCAATCTAGAGCAACGTTTACCAACCCATGCGTCGCGATTAATTTAAAATAACCGAGAATCGAAACGAGTAACATTCAATTGCTACGTCTAATACTACTTTTCACACGTGGAAATTATTGCCAAACGCGCATATGTTTATTCATTCATGGCCGTACACAGTTCACCAAGTTTTATATTACTGACATTGGGGTCGCGGTCCCACTGAAAATATGTTGGTTCACGCTTGTAAAAGGTTGAGGGGCGCTGCTCCAGTGAATATTAATGCGAATACAATCGTTGCAATACCGAACTTATACCAGTGGAAATAACACGACTTGGTTTCTTCTCGTCTCGGTCTACTTTTGAACAATGGAAACACAAGCGTCGAACGTTTTTGGCTGAACGACGGTGTTCAGCAAATTTAATACGACACCGTTATACGCGTTCTCCGCTAGACAGGCCGCCGGCCCTGAAGGGTTAAACACCCTTACGATTTTGTTTGCAGCCAGACTTACCGTGGCCGCGATGACCAGCGTGAACTCCCTGTCTCCGTTGTCATAGTCCACGGGTTTACGGAGTATGAGAGCGGTTCTGTGACCGGACTCTAGTGAAAATTTGCCCTGCTCGTTCCCTTTCACTATCGCGTAGTGCACGTCGCTGTTCGGAGTATTCGGCTTGTCCCCGTCTGTCGCGTGGATCCCTCGGAATATCGTCACACCTGTAATCGAACAATTCGTCCCTCTAGTTTCTCAATCGAACAGGAAAGTCAGAGAACCGGCGCTTGTCTGATTAACAACGGCCTCGAGTGGTTAGAAAATTTGCTCCATCGCGTCACAGCAGTGCACGCGAATGGTTGCGCGCAGCATAGAAACGATTATTGCTGTTAAATCGGTGCTCGTCTTCTCTCGTTGTCATATTTCCGACAAAATTGTCTCGATTAAAAGGCGAGTGAGCAAAGTATCTCACCGACTGGCGTGAGCTCGTCCACGGTAACGTGATAAGGCGCGTCGACAAATTGCGGGGCATGATCATTTATGTCCTCCACGTAGACCGTCACTGACAGGTGCGATGTCACCTACAAGCATAAAGGTTCGTATATCAATGTTGTGCGGCGTGCATAACTGCAGAAGCGCTTAGTATTTCGACATGATCGTTTCGATCTTCGCCCGTCGCGTCCAATTGCTTGCATGGCTGATGCATTGCGGATACGCGTACGATATTAGAGACGGCAATTATAATTTACTATATCTGGTATGAAGGTGAACTCCTTGCGAAACGTTGGAAATGAGAAAAATATGACACGCACGTTTAAATATTGAATGTTCAATGGCCCTCGCTACTTAACTGCAATACCTTTATTTTGTTTTATTGGTAACATTTATAAGTGTCGGACAGAATTCAAAATATAATTACGTGTGAATACAAGTAGAAATTTTCTGTTGACTACTTTTGGCGATCTGTTTATTGCGTGTACAATAATCAATAATTGCACAAGAGGGCATTCAAGTGCGGCATCGTAAATCCTCTTGAAATTCGAGCCTGATTTCAAATTATTATTAATCAAATTATCAAATCGTACATGTGCGTGCGAAGTATTGTTATCGGTAATCATTTTATTCCTCGAATGTGAACCCGGAAAATGCGAAGCAAAGTCAAAGCTCTTGAAGAATTGGGCAAATTTAACGACGTTTTTATTTTTTTTTTTGGCACGAGAGAGGACCAAATGTAGAAAACGAATAAGAGAGAGATACATGGGTACGCAGCGAGGGATGAACTGTTCGCGGTTTTATGGTATCCTCTCAGGATATCACGTATGTACAGTTTCGAAAGCTGGATCGATTTGAATATTTTCCACTCCCTTTTCCCCTTCACCCTTTCTCCGTCAACCCGCCACGTCCGGCTCTCTTCAATCTTTAATATTTTGTACAAGCCGGGGACGCATAACAGTATTACTTGAGATTTATTCGCCGAGATTCCATGAACGCATGGAAACGTCTCGTCTAATAGTTGACGGTGGAAAAAAAAAAGCGTCCAGCATTGCGTAACAACGGTACTTCGTGTACGTTCTTCCAGTTTTATTGCATACTTGCACAACCGTGCAACGAGTCAACTCGAAACGGGTTTCGTGAAGTAGCGGGTTAATTTCGAAAGATATTCCGTGCACGTTCGCTACGTTGGCGAGGCTTGTCCTTAAAATCGCCGAGGATGTGATATAAATTATCGCCCTCAATGGCGATGAATGTAATATTGTATATTGTTTATAGGATAGGGTTCATGAAAAAGATAAGAATGTGCGTATCTTATAAACGCAAGCATTTCTCTAAATTGCTGTATCTTCGTGGAAGAAGCATTATCTTTGGATTGAAATGAAACCTTGACAGCTGAAAAAAAAAAATGGCATGGATCATCGTTGCTGCCTCGGCGAGGAGCCGCAGCTTTACGACTAATTGAATCTCGCGACTCGATAAAGATCGTAATCGATATCGTAACGGGTTCTATGATTCCTACGTATTCCTACGGAATAGTTGCATAAACAGTTAAACACGCGACAGAACCACAAAATCGACAACCAATGGACTGGTCGCTGCATCGAGACCGGTATATGCACGCTCCAGTTATTCCTCTTAGCGAGCGCGTTGAGAAAAAAAAATCCAGATCTCTAGGGGAAAAGTGGAGTACGCTAAGGGAAGTCCTGCGATCGTTAAGGAAACGACAGGCTGTTCGAAATTTCCGACGATTTTCTCCCGTGGCAAATGACGAGGCATCATCGTCGCTGTGCGATCCTAATGTTTATCATTGTGTTCGACGATTCGCAATTACGATTTAATCATTATTACCTAGGACGGGGAAACGCGAACACACGGAGGGCCGTGTTTAAATGCCCGGAAAATGATTAGAAAATAGTGTCGGGCATGTTGCAGAGGCATACGGGTTAATTGAATTTTTCTAACGATCGGTTGCTTTCCGCAATTTACCAGTGAATCGCCGTCATCGGAGTAATCGCAGACCACGCGGAACTTGAGCAAATTTCTAGGCGATTCCGCGTCCACCAGATCCTCCAGAGACTGGGCCAGCATCAGGGAGACGTGGGTCTTGTTGGTCTCTCTGTAAGCGAAGAAACGTGCATCTTCGTCCTGTAACAGTTACGACTCGGTTACGCGACGGCATATGCTCGTTCAACGGTAAACAGGCTGCACGGATATAATTGTTGCGTCTATACTTCATTTGGCTGACTCGTTCAACGGTAAACGCGACATTGAAGCGTAATTGTTTCATTCGTGACTGAAGTCTCGCTTCACGCTGTCCCCTATCACATTTGTGTCGCTGGTCGCGAGCATGCACGTGTAACGTGCGCGAAATTTTCTGCCCGGAACTAAATTAAAAAGTGATCCCTCGGGGTGCTTTGCCCGGACTTCAGACGAGAACAAAAGATTCTCAACAATAGTCCTTTGCACTTTGACTCGACTATTAGATAGACGAATGGTTTTGGTTGCTCAAAAATTGACCGAATTTCATTTGCAATAGGTCGTTTGAAAATATACTAGTATATGTTGCGAGCGAATGTCTATATGCTGGACTGTGATAAAAAATATTAATTATCGCCGTTATATTGTATTACGTAATAATGTTGCTATATATTATACATATATGCCTGATAATTATATTGTGGTTAAATTGGAAGATTATGATTGGCGATGATAAATAATATTTTTCATTATTTTAAAGAGACGTTTTACTAAAGTAGCAACGCACGATGTATGCTATTTGTACCTAACTTAAACTGTTTTTACATTTTATATTTTTATTACGAGTCGCAAGGTAGCAAGGTTGTTTCAGAAAAACTTCCATTATACATACAAAAGTAGGGAATGGTAGAAGCTTAATATACTATTATACATTCTACGAGAAGCATTTATTTTCTCTCGCTCAAATAATTCTGGGCTAAATTGGTGATATAAACTAAACACGGTCGAAACAAAACGTCAAGAGTTTTAATGAAAGCCATAATTCGTTTCTTCGCGAGTAAGAAAGTAGTTTACTTTTTCCTGACAAGTTTCGCGTCACGATGCCTCACAACCACGTACCACTATCGCTGACGATCGCGCAGTGAATGTATTTTAGAGGAGCAAGAACTTGAAATAACTTAACGCAACGAAGAATCAAGAAGCGAAGTCTTACTTTATCCACGGGCATAATAGAGACATGATTTCTAGGATGAGCTTCTAGCGACAGGATTTCCGTTCCTTTGGCCAGGTTTTCTGGAACCCTGACGAATTTCAAGTACTCTCCTACCGGATAAAACTGGCATCCTGCGAACATGCAAAATAAACAATAAGAATTACTCGCCAGTTTATTGAAAATCAGTGATTATCGTATGTATTAAACAACGGAAAGTCCTGTAGTTTTAAGACTTCGTATTTTATGTAGAATTGCAATTATCAATGGAAAATTCAATAGAAACAAAATTATGTTCATATACAAAAGTAAGTTCAACCGTGTCGCGTGTTGACGACATAATTTTCTAGGAGCCGGGGTTCCTTGTGTCAGTAAAGTCAATTGTTAAATAGATTATAACATTCGTGGTCAATCGGTATTGCTATAGCATCAAGAAGTGCGGTCGTTACGTAATAATATAAGAATTACAAAATATAAATAACGCACACGTAGAATTTTTTGATCGAAGAACGAGAATTCTAATGTAATCGTTGGATTTGACGATTCAAAACACAATTATATCATACTTTCTAGCGAAATTTCTCAATCAGACGTTCCCGTTTCCCGGAACCGAGTCCGGTGACAGTTTTACTCTTTCTCACTCGACCGTTACAATACTTTTTCTAACAAACTAGATTTTCTCGTAGGAAATGTCAATTGTGGGTCATAAAACTGGGCGGCATGTGCCTGTGCGATTGCGCGTGCAACGGAAACACGTTCGCACGAAAACTTCGAAGAAGTAACAGGGTCCAGTTGTAAGTGAAAGGGCCGCTCGTGGAATTTGCATATTGGCGTGGTTAATTCGGCTGCTGAACGTTTTCGGGATTGAAGCACATAGAGCGTGGCGAACAGGTTCGGCGACCAACGCCTTTTAACCTGATATCATGAATTTTATCATTTTTTTCGAGTATACGTACAATCGCGGTGCCTGTTTCCTGTGTACGAAATAACGTAACCTGCTGGCCAGATCTTACAATTTTCTAGGTGGACGCTCACTGAACCATTACGGTCGATAAAGTGTAGAAAATTTAAATCTGCGTAAAGTAGTATCGATATTAATATTTACGAAGATGGAGATTGCGAAGCGTTTCATTGAAATAATCGGGGTAAATATTATTTTATAGCTTGCGTCAGCATCTAAATTTCAAGTGAATAGTAGACGCTAAATTTGATAAGAGATTTATTGTCTTATCAAATTGTCTAGTTTTTTTGCCAGAATGGACGCCTCTATTAAAGATATTTTACAGTCGGTAAGAAACCGGTCTAACAAATTTCACTCTTGCGTACGATTTGGATCGTTCGATTATCTACACGCAACGCTTAGTTACATAATATTTCATTACGAATTAGGAAGGCGGAACGCATAATAAATGCGGTGCGAAAGTTATTGTTCCGACCTGGCTAATTATTGCAAAACTTGTGCATAAGCACAAGTTACATTACGCTTACTATGTTAATGGGTTTACACAACTAGACAATGGATACTGCTGGCTACTTTTTCATGGCTAACCGGGCCAATTGTGGAGGCGGAATTTCATTCGGATAGAATGATTTTCTTCAATGAAACGAAGAAACCGAGATGTTTTTTGGTCCCAATACCTTGGTTCGAATTACTCGAACGCTCCTCTGTCCTTCGAAACATTTTACCTCGCATCAAAAATATTGCAGGTGAAACCTCACCCTACCTTATTTTCACTGACGAATCGTTCAAGCCCGTTTAACTTCGCTTTACGCCCGTGCGCGAGACGAAATCATGAGTGTCCATCAGAAACCGAGCCAAGTTTCAAGTCGCAATCACACATTCCCCACCTGCGTTGCAACTCTTATTTTCAGTATTACGAAACTCTCTAACACGTGTAACTAAGCGTTGCATGCGCATAATTAAGCGGCACGCGTTACTTCTGAGCTGGTGCGTGCGTTTCGTCGAGAATGTCGTCGTAAACCGTCGGGCGGGACTCGAAACAAGTTCGCGGCAGTTTTTCTGTGACGAAGAAAAATCATAACGCGATTCGATAACTCGACTTTTCCGTCGGTCCCCGCTGGATCGAGCGTGTGCAGACCGACGTATCTCGAGGATCGAAGCGGTTGAACGTGCCGTAACTCGAGGCAACGTAATCAAGTTTTTCTTGTCGTTTCAGGAAGCGTTGGAAAGGTCGACGGTTATCCGTCTGCTAGCCCGTCCATCGGTTCGTGTGATTCACCTGACGCGGTCGCGAGCTTCGTCAATCGTCGTATCCTTTGGTCCGTTCTTATTGTTAGTAGCCTAAAGTTGAGACGGGCGAAGCTCTTTTGAAATCCAATTGCCTCGTTAAATTCTCGATTATCTGCCTGCAAATAAATCCGTCTCCAATGTTTCCTAAGATGCCGCGTGTAACATGTTTACCATTCCCAATTCTCAGGACGATTTTTACTCTTCAGGCGTCGGACAGTGGATGTTGACCTGAACGCGTCAAGTAGTTTTCTATTTTATTTTAGAACGAAGTTGTTCCGATAGTGACCGATGGTTCAGGATGGCAATTCGCTGATGAAAGCATCGGATAGCATTAGCGCAAGTCCCGCGATAATCGAATGCAAATCAATTACGCGTCGTTTGCCGAATCTAGTACGTGCTGTTACGGCGAGAAAGAAGAGCAGCCAAGCACTCGTTGTCGGCACAAGGGTCGCAAAAAGAGGGCCAGGTTCTCCTTCGTGAGAGGCTGAACTCTTCGCAAGTTTGCATACAAAAACTATGCCCGGGCTTTTCCCGTCACTTTCGCCAATATTTGCAGGCAAATAATACCAGCGAAACGAACGACTCCTTCCACGCGCGTTTCACCTCTGCACGTTAGAAAAACTGTCTTCTACAACTCGATGCACAGTAATTTCATTCCAATAATAATAATAATATTATATACCTTGGGAATGTTTAAATGCCCATGAGCATTGCGCATTACCCGTGCCGGAAAGCAGCGAAAATTCGGACAACCCGAGTCAACCGAAATGAACATCGAACGTGCTGCGGAAGTATTTTACCTGCTCGACAATCAGCTGGACGCCGCGGTGCTCTTTCGTTCGCGTCAACGCGCGAACAACCGAGATTCATATTTCAGATGGATCCGTTGAATCCAGTCCGCCGGCAGACCGACTAATTAGCTTGCCCCATACTCGACGGCGGCGTAAAACATTGTTTCCGACCGCGAAAGGGAAAAGATCCGAGGGCACGATACGAGGCGAAGCCGGAGGAAGTTTACGTCCTACCGACTCAGATGTTATCGCAATTTATTCGGAGCTGCGATCATCGCGGCTCGATCTGAGCGTCGCGTCGCGGGGGGAAAATGTTGAACATTTTCCGACATCTTTACAATGGGACAAGGTTGGTCAGCGTGGCGCTGTTCGATCCACCACGGTGTTGCTGGAAAAGTTGAGGACAACCTAAAATCCAGCTACGCCCTCGCCGTAGCTGTCGCGAGGAACTTTCCACGGACTTTTTGTTGCTGCGTACATACTCCAAAGCATTCCCAACCGGCGCCAACTTGTGGCACGTACCGCGGAGCAATATGATCCGAGGAACATTTGCATTCTGTTTCAGTTTCGATGCTGTACACAGCTGTTTTGTAGCAACAAGTTGTCCACGCGTAAGTCAGTCTGTTGCAAGCCGCCAATGAGGATTGTAGAAGGTTTGCATAGAGCTCGTGTGCTATCAAGTCTGAACCGTCGAAAATTCGTAATTTTCCTTGGGTTTATAATTTTTATACGGCGGGGGGGGGGGCTGCACACGTTGGTATTATTTTTGATACATCGCAACATTGTACTCCATTTGTTGTTCCATCGCGAGGATTTCTCCATCAATTTTATAATTGCTTGGGTCTTGTTTCTCGAGAAACTTAAGTTTAAGAGAATTATCATCGCTGTTATTTATTTTCGTGAATGGATTTGGGGACTCGCACACTTTTCACTGCTTTCCTCCCGGATCTGAATTTATTTATCCTGCCTGTCTGTCGATTAAGTCGGATAATAGAGGTTCTGCTGGTTCACAGAAATGCAACGGTATCTACGTGTAAAAGAATATGTATTTACGCGTAACTATATGCATGTATGAGAGTGACCATAAAGGTGAACTACGCTTGTGCCATCCCGTTTACCTGAGAAGAAAGTTCAATCTTCTATGCTTGATATTGTAAGGAGATACAACATACTGTCGTATGCTCGTACTGTCGTAACGATATTTCACTTCGTTTGGATACTTGTCGTTCAATAACTGAACACATATTCAGAAAGTTTTCTAAACAATTCTTAATATATTGTTATCAAATACGCACGGTAATCGCTGAAAAATTGTCGCGCTGAATTTAATCGATATTCATTGAAATATAAACTTTCGAAACAGAAACGATACATCGATGCAATCATTATAATTATACGGCCAAACTTGAAGCAACTTGAATTAACCAGAACGAATGAAAAATCGTACCACGGCGGAGTGAGTTAATTCGAGTCCGCGTAAAACGCGAAACGCGTTCGAAGAAGTCAGTCTAACCGGGTATTTTTTATACGCGGAATCGCGCACGGCACGATTTAACCCCGTTCGAATCGAGCTGAAAATCGATTGAAACGAGAACCACTTCGATTATCTACGTCATGAGCAAGTAGCCCAGCCGGAATTATTATCATTTGTCTGCCCCCCCGAAGCAAAGGTTCACTACTCTCGTTACCGGTGTTTCTAAACGTTCAGAAGTGTTTTCAGAGTACACGTATCGCCGAGTACTTTCACCTGATCGTAGTCGCGCGGCCGATACCAACAACCGGACACGCGTCTGAGTACTCGTTCGAGCCGATCGATTCGACGTCCCTTTCTGGTTTTTCCAGTTATGACTATCGATAGCGCCGTATGATCGATTCGCAACGACAGCTTTACCACCGAGTCGTCCTCGTATTCGCCCATTGCACGCGGACACACGGCCGGATTAAACGTTCAGGGGAATACGATTACACTGGAGGGCAGAAAAATCATTTTCAGCTGCCACTGAGTGCTTCGTATTCGGTGCAGGTATTATCTAACTTTTGTGTTGCAACCCCGATCTCTTAGTAAACCAGGTGTCACAATTTTCAATACTCTGATAACAACGACAATAGAATTGATAAATAATTGTGAGAATGAGTAATCTGAACGTGGCATTGTAGAACTTCTATCACACCGAATGATAAAACGATAGAACATTGAGAATAATAGAACAAACGATTCACGGTTCGAATGGGTCGTCCAAAGGAACGTGGAATGTCCAGAATAAGAAATGGCAAAGGGAAAGAGCACAAATGCTGCGAAGCACAAAAAGCAAGTAATTCCACGAAATTACTAACTTTAAAGAAAATATGCAATTTAGCCAGTCGGAACAGCGAGAAAGGAGCTTTAAAAGGTGAACAAAAAAAAAAATGATTGAAGCATATGCAATAATACGCAACAAATTGCATATCAATTTCTATGCGTGATTTTTGAAATTGAAGGACACAAATCCATGTATTACCCAGTCATTCCGTACCCTACGCTAATTTCAATAATCGAGGTTTCGTTTCTTGCTCGAGTGTTTTGCGGGATGCCTGCATTGGTTCGTAAATAATTGGGGTTGCAGGCGAGAGTAAAGTTTGTTGGATTCGAGCGTCGATGGAACTACTGGCGCCAGAGTTTTGAGGTATTGCATTATAAAGCGTTAAGTTCAGGAATTCATAGAAGTTTGTACAGTTGCGAGTTCGGGTAATCGGTTCATGGGTTCGATGAACCCGATGGTGCTTATATTTCGCGGCCTCGAGTACGCAGGTGCGAATAATTGAAATTCGATACGCAATTTCACTTATCAGCGTCGACCCTTCCACTACGATATTCGTAAAATTGAGCATGTTCTCCGTGGAACTAAGTCAGTCGAATTCTTATAGGTACGAAATTGATATCCGTTGAAATATTTAATACTGTTCAAGTCAGTGTTACATTATAGTTCGATTGCGGTCGACTTGTTCGAATCGCAAGGAAAATCAAATTCAGATGGTTCGAAACGGGCGTTGCCAACCGATCTGCTCGAAGAATCAATTTTCGTAAACGAAGCCCGGAGGAAGCGCGAACGGCGGTGGTGCTCGTCGATAGACTCAACGGGAACCGGAGTCCTTTTGTTAATGGGAGCAATCAACGTTCGATTCTTCGGATCGATCGCATGGACAAAGTTCTGAACGACGAGGCGCGCAATCTCCCGGAGATTCGAGGCTGCAGGAACTGTCAAATCACTCGCAGGAACACTCTGGAAGGCCTGGAACAGATGGGAAAGGGACTGCTGCATTTTTAAAGTAATCCCTTCGCAAGTCTCGCGTTTTCCTCTGCCTGGCCGCTTTCTTCTTCTTTTCCGCTTCTATCTTCTTGTCCGCGTTAAATGCTAACGCGACCCGTTCATTGCGAATTCGTCGAGCGGCCGCAGAAAGTACTCTGTAGAATTGTAGAACATTCCGATAATTAGTAGGCATGGCCACTCGATTCTGTTTTCAAGAACACCGACTAATGCGAAGTACAATCCCGTAGTTCGGTGTTCCAATAAATATTCGTATCTCGATATTTCTATTTTTCGTCAACCTCATTTCGCGTGCTGATTTTGTTCCAAAATAGACCGAGGTAAGTAGCACATCTTAAATATTTGTTCGAAAGATGTCACTATTTTACGTATTGATTTGCGCTGACTATATTTACGTTGCCCGAACGTCTTGGTAAGGCGCGGCATTAATTATTGAGCTACAATAGTCGATGTGCAAGAATATTGCATGCGCGTTTCACTGTTAATGCGTTCTACACGTACGTATATTAGCTGCACAAAGAAAGCGAAGAAACATTTGTACAAATATAGCCAAGCAAGGGAAGAAGAAACAAAGCAGTTAAGAACTGACACTTTTATTCGCAATTACATTATATTAACAATAGTTTCAGCATGTTTGGCGATATTGAGTGCAAATGTTGTAACACAAGCGTTCTTCGTTTACGAAAATAATTACTTCTTGTTCCCAGCACCGATTGCAAATGTTCGTCGGTTAATTTTGATCTCAACTCGCACTTATTAATACCCGCGATCGAGATAGTTCTTCTCTCGCATACAAGTGCTTCAAAATAATGAGAACATTTCTCGAGCACGTTCGCGCATTTCGGAAAATCCTGTTCAGACGATCCTTTGCAAAAATGATCTTCATAAATTCAAGATCGCGGGCCGCCTTTCCAGACCTACTCTCGCGGGCACCAATTAGCCTCCCGACTTTTAACATACTTTTTATCTAGAATCTGGAAACTTGAGTAAGTCCCAGCCTAGAAATTGCATCTCGTTTCTCCAGCTGTAATTTCGGGGTGCCTCGCGACGCGAGGATTCCCCGTTCACTTTCCTCCGTTATATAAACTCCGCTCGCGCTAATTACACCGGACACAACAATCACAAATACTTATCTCTCCGCGTGTAACAGAATACCGTGCCTCTCCCTTTAATCCTGCTACGAATCGCGCCGCGGCTCCAAATTTCCATTGCAAGTGACCGTTAATGAACGTATCGCAGGACGATGCGCCCTACAACGTCGCGATCCACGCGTACGCGTGAAATCGTCGTTTATTCCGCTTCGAAACGAATCTCCATTAAACGGGCCGAGAGCTTGCGCGGCCGCCGCGCATCAAAATTCGCATACAGAGCCGTGTCTCCGGTAACCAATTACGTTCATCACGACCGCCGGCAGTTCGTTCCTTCGCCGTGCAAACGCCGAAACACTTCAGCTGCCGACAATTCCGCGACGGCCGGTGCACATAACGAAACGATTACACAACGGGACGGCTGAACTGTGCGGCGAACGCGGCTGCTGCATGTGTTGTGCAGCATTTACACAAGTAAGCTCGTTCCCCGAAGCTTCGACAGAAATGGGACAAGGTCGGCCAGCTTTTTGCACGTTTCCGTACTTCCATCGACTCGACAACGCGGACCACGGGTACGTATATCGCGGCGTACGTCCATACATCACCGGCCACAGGTCCGAAACGCTCCTCGACGTTTCTCCTTAAGACGGCGCGGCGCTATTCAAGATAAGCTTCTCGGCTTAAGAACTTGTCACCGCCGTGTCTGTGATTATCGTCGTGTTGCCCGGCTACGAAATCGCAATACAGCAATAGGAACAGATATAACGTTGACGCGATCGAAGAGCAATGTGGGAATTTTCAATGGGAAACGGTACTCGTACTTTTAATTAGAGGAGACTTTGTTGAGCAAGGTATCGATCATTTTGATGTGGAATATTTTATCGCCGCGCGGGCGCAGCTGAAAAGGCCAGCTTTAAATTATTCTGTTCGAATGTAAAGAAAACTGAAGGAATCGTGTATTATTGAGGGTGCCACGTGGACGGTGTGAGCCGGGTGCGAGGTGATTTACAATAAAAAACATAAGTGAAAAGTTTCAAATAAAATTGCCCTATACGAGGATCTGTTTTCGAGAAAACGAAGCCTCGAACGAGTCAAGTTTCTTCAAGTATCTTTCGCTTACTTTTTCGCGTGGACACGCGTCGTGCCCGTTATCGTTGCGACGCAAACGAGGAACGATTTTTATCTTCCGCAAATATCGGATGATCGTTCGATGCTTCGCGGACACTTATCCCCCCCCCCCCGTTGCAGACAAATCGGTGTGCTCCAACTTCCGGTGAACAAATCACCGGTTCGCAGGAGTCCCGAGGCTGCGCCGGTGTATGTCGCACGTTTATGTCGCTGCACCGGTTTATGCGACAGTGCATCGTCGGCCGCATTCCAACCTTTCTTCTCTGCCCCTTTGAAGAATGCCCCGGTTAATTCGCGAATGAAAAAGGACCTTCCGAAATTCCCGTGCCAAAGGCGGAACTAAGCACTCGTTATACTTGCGATCGATGATCCACCCGCGGCCTCGATGCATTATTTCGCAGCTTCTCGCAAAATGAGAGAGATTTTCGCGCGACGGAACGAACATATGCGGCGTGCCTCAAATGTGTCGAAGTAAGGGAATACATGCCGGACCGTGTAGATTATTTGTGGCGCAAAGAATTTTAAAGTAGTTCCTCGCGTCGAGACGATCGAGTAATGGGTCAGACGGCGATATTCGAAAGCGATTTGGCAGTTTGTCTGATCATTGCATTTTTTTTTTTATTTCTGAAAATAATGACAATAAAGGGTACTGTATATTCGTCGTTATAGAAGTCATTCCAAAGATTTTCTCGTCGATGTCGACCTCGTAAGAATGAGAATTTTCAGTTTTTAATGAAGATTCAGTTTTAATTGTAGAAGTGTATTTAAAGATAGTAATTGTAAAGGGTGTCGAGAAATTTCATTACGCATTATACTTTACGTATCCGTATTTTCAAAACCTTGGATTTCTCTTTGACACTGACAGCACAGTCGTGTGTAACCTCGGGGCGCACACATAGTGTACACGAATACGCGGTGAAAATAATTAAAAGTGGAGTGGCGAAGAATAGAAAGAAACGAAACGGTAAGAAAGTTGGAAACTTTTACTTTCCGAGTGCTATGGAAGAGATGACTTCAAAGAACAGAGGACGTGGCGATACATCAGACAAAACTACGTCTCGCTGAACTTGGTGCCAAAATATATCCGACGAAAAAGTCACATTGGGATCACAATATCGTACAAAATAGATAGTAAGAAATCTTGTTGCAATTGAATTGTACGTACTGCAGAGTATTTAGCTCTTCGAAAAAGATCATACTTTCAACATTTGGAACGTAATGCAGCCTGAAATTTTTATGTTAACTAATACCCTTAATATTTGGTAGTATTCGGTGAAATTTTCATTCCCAGCGACTGGAAATCGTTGCGAACCTTAACTCGCAATTAAGAAAAAAAATTATATATTATATATATATAAATTTATTATATAAAATATTATATATATTTATAGCAGTTGAAAATATCGCGTTTTATCGCTATTCGAAAATTGCATACGCGCGTATTGCAAATTAAACCGTATAACGTCTCTCAGTTCTATTTAATATTTTTCCTTTTTCTATCAGCATCTTGTACAGTATCGAAATCCCACGCTTCTAAGCATCGAACCGATCGCCACCTTTTTCCATAACCGCCTTCGGTCCCAGAATCTGGCAAGCTAACGCGCAGAAACCGACCGTGCCGATTCAATTAATTCGTTTCTACTCGACCGAAGCATAGACGAGGATTCATTACCGACCAACAGATTGCAGTTTGAATACCAAACGAGGCCCCGATCTCACGATCTGAAACGGTAACGATGGGAACGAACGGTCCATCCTCGTAGCGGAATAGCGTATCTCAAAATGTCGCACGGTATTGTAGGTCAGAAATAAATCTATCTGCTCGTACTTGCCTTGCGCTTCCAACGGGACAACAAAAAAATGCGCAACGAAGAGCCACGCGCTCCGTTCGTTGTTCCACGTCTGAACCGATGGGAAACTCGAGTTTGCGCGAGTCGATTGTTTTACAATTTCTTGTTCCAATCGGACGATAAGGACGGTACCGACAGGTTGCGAGCAATTCTTTCCGCTTCAATAATTCGATCGGCCAGGGGAAAGCTACGGGATTCGCTGGAACTTACGACCGGCTCAAAAGCTTCGCGAGATTTTTTTCTTCCTTGATTACGAACGCTTCGCGATAGCGGAATACCTACAGGAGGTTGTACCTTGTATTTTCATCGTGACTTGTGACCCGTCGAGGACGAAATTATTTGCATTCTGACTCTTAATGTTAGAAAACGTGTCGTCGAGATGGCGATTCGTGTTACGGAGAAATATAGCATCCATTGGCACTGTTGCGGGGGGACGATACATTCGAAGGATATAACGGGGTTGTTTGTTTCCGACGAAGACGGGAAACTGTATGACAGTGGTTCGCGCGTAGATTTCTATAAAAACCTCGCCGTGTAATGTTTTAGAGCAGTCGATAAAATCCGATCGTAGAGAACTGAATTATGTCGGGCTGAATGGTGCTTGGAATCTGTTGAATTAAATATCGTGTTCTGGAAACAATGCGACTTTTATCTGGGACCTTTACGCGCTATCATCGTCGTATTAGAATCTACGGCGTTCGAAACGCTTTAGAGAAATGAATTAATGGGCCGCGACTTCGCCGAACAGCATCGTCGACTGCACAAGGCGCATCGATCGTGTTCCATTGAAACGATTTTTGCTGTTCGAAGCTGCGGGTGTTGAAAACTAGATTAGCTAAGGCGGCACGCTTATAAAATTCGATAGAAGTTGGAACAAAGGACTTCGATCAATTTTTATTGCGTTCGAATTTTGATTTAATTGGGACAACTTTCTCTGTGGTATATCAATCCCTGTAAACGTGTTTTCTTGATATGCTTTCGCAAATATACCGAAAGAAAAAACACTTCGCAACCCGTCCTGTACACACGGGTTAGAAAAGGTATTATAATGAACGTACCTGTCGTATATCCAATACAAGCGACGAGCACCAACGTGAGGCAGGCGAGAGAACGTTGCACTGACGAAATCGAAGAAAGACTTTTCCCTGATCGCGTCATGTTTGGTCCTCTTCTTCTTCAACTGTATCGCGGCTTATCCTCGCACATGTCTGCAAATTATTCACCGTGAATCATCCGTCCGTTGACAAACATTCGTAAACATTGTGACGTTGCATCTTTGTCGAACGCGCAAATAATGCAACGCGCGCTATGCATAGCGAACACTCGATGCACACGGTCATGGTGGCTCGCTTAAACGGCGAGCTACGCCTGAGTCTTAGAGACTTTTGTTCCGACCGGGAGAATCGAGCGTTCTGTGGAGCAATTGGAATGACGATTGCGCGAGGTGGGGAGTATAAAACGCTTTTACGGTATTGCTTGAGTAGAACAACGTGGCTGGCGAGTCTGTCAAGCGTTCGACAATAACTGACAACGAGAGAGTTCGCTCGCATTTCCATCAGTTGTACAACGAGACCGCAGAATCGAAATTTAAGGGGACTTAATATAATTGAAGCCTCGAAACGTGGAACATGCCTTTCAAATCGAGCAGGGAGAGAAATTAATCTTGCAATTGTTAAGTGTACCAGTGAACGCTCGTATGTTTCTTTGTTACTGTCTCGTTATTGACACATTCACGGGCGTTTCGTCGGCGAAAAACTTGTTGCGACTCTTTTTATAATTTCTCCAACTGGTGCTGCTCGGGCGCAAAACATTTCATCGCGCAATACATATTGTGGGTACCGTCAAGTCTGTTTCGCATCGTTTTCCAAGTTTTGCAAATGTATTCCCCTCGAACGTTTGGGCATCGGCCAAATTATTCTGGCCGACGTGTGCTTCGCGAAAGGACGCGTCCGGACGGTTAGAAAACGACGTAACACGGGTTAGAGGTGTAACAGCGTCGAGGGGGAAGCGACTAGGCCACGCGTTCGCTGTGCAATTAAGTTCAAGTTAAAGAGAAAGCACAAGCGTGAAACATTCACGCGGCCGGATCGCGTAAATTGTTCCCGCGGTGAAACCGTCTGCGTGAGGCAGGGCGTGCTGTCAAATGAACGATCCGAGGAAAAGTCAGCTGAACAAGCGAGAATGAACTAGAATGCTGACAGAAGTGTTTACGAATCGGATGAATTTTTCTCGTACAACGAAGCTCGTGATTAACACTTCCCAGCTGCTTCGACACGCAGCCGAATAATATCGAAACGCTTTCCGCCTGCTGAAAAAATTGTTCCGACGAGCACCGCATAGAACAGGCGGAAGTAAACTGTTTTCGAGCACGCTGACGGAGATTGACGTATTCATTTCGAAAGCTACTCCGAACCGACTTGCACATTTTCAAATATACAGCGTCGTACCGAACCGACGATAAGTGGGATCGCGTTGAACAGTCCTTTCGTACGACTTTCTTTCGCGCAACAAAAGTGTCCCGCCTCCCTGCCTTTCCCTCCTGAAACACCATATCGGGAGCCGTCGATCTAATCTCCGCGAGATTCGGTCGCGCTCGTGACACCGCAACGCGAGCGTTCCCGGTTAGAACAAGAGGCCTGACCCCGATGAACCCCGGACCTGGGAGAAGTCGAGGAAGACCGAAGCGCGAGACAGCGTGTGAGAGAAGCGAGAAAGGAGAGTCAACTTGGGCACAAGTGAAACAGGGAACCTACTTTAAAGTGGCGGACAGGCGGAAGGTGTACACGTATAGATTTCCAGGCATTCCAAGTGCAAGGACGCGGCGCGCACCGCTTTCTCGCAGGAGGACGCGATCCGATTACACGGATCGGAGGTGCCTCAGAATTGGATAGACCGGTTTAAGCGAATTCTTAGTGCCGGCGTATCCGGTAGCACCGTTGGTCACTGGGGTCAAGGGGTAGCGGTGGGTGCAGATGCGACTCCGGCACCACGACGAATCGGTGCTTCTCCCGTGGCGACGGATTCGCGCGTCCCTTTATCAACCGGACAATGAAAGCGAACGATGGGTCGAGGCCCTGAGATTCTGTTCCCCAAGTCATGATTGAAGGGTAAAAGGAATAAAACTTCGACAAAGAGGAACAAATTCATTCGCGGAGAGTCCGAGGATAAAAGTTCGTTTGATTCACGAGGGAAGAAACTGCTTTCGCGCGATTACAACTGTGTCGCGCGTTGATGATGCTGACGCGACGCGTTTTCCAGGCGACAACGACGATCGAGCGTCGCGGAATTTTTCGCGAGACAGCGACCCCTCCAGCGAAATTCGTTGAAAACGAATTCGAATTGGACAATCGAGTCCTTGGGCAATCGGTGCAATTATGAAGTTTGTGCAACTACCGACCGTTCGAGCTTACCCGAATTAGCATTAATTGGATGACGGGTTCGAGAGTGCAACAGCCGGCCGTTTTGTCACGGCTATGCAAATGACCCGTGGTTTCCGGCGTCGCGACGCCACGGCTCGGGAACTCGAGGAAAAACCGCAACGCGGCAGAGGAAGCGTTTAATAAGAAGCTCGTAAACGTTATAACGATACTTCCGCTCCGCGTGCTCCACAACCATGCCGCTAAACTTTCGCTCAATTACGTGTCTTGTGTTGCGCGAGTGAGCGGTATCTGTCTTGATGGCGCGAGCGAGCACCTTGAGCGTTATCGGCCTGAACCGGACCGCGCTCAGGTGTACAAGTGTGGCAAGAGTTGACTTATAGTTGAGCTTCGATGGTTGCCGCTGATTACGGTGCGAATTAAAGGGTGTGATGCAGTGCAGGCTTGTGCAACAGTGCGGAGCGAATGTTCGAATGATTTTGCTGAAAATCGATCTAGTTGCCTCGGAGAATTGTGATTGTAATAATGATTCGAGTTTTAATCGTTGCAGCTCATAGTAACGGAGTCGTTGCGCCGATAGATGGTAGTAACGAGACAAACGGGAACAGAAATATATTTAAACGACGAACGACAGAATACGTAGAAGTCGCAAACGTATAGGCATGAAGGCAGAAATTGAACAGTATTATGTTGAAGTACTACCGAGTGGGCTAAATTACGCGTTTAATAGGCATTAAATATCCGTTTCTGACACGCGCGATGTGGGAAGTTTTATACTGTTATGAAAAAGAAAGATGTCACCGGGATAAAGACCAGAGAATGCACGGTATTGTTTCTTAAAGTATCGTGACAGGTATAGTAACAATATTTGTTTTGTTAATTGTTCCCCCTTCGTTTGTTGCACAAATTATATACATTTACATGCACTTTATATGCAATTATGCAATTATATGCACTTAAGGGCCTACACGGGTGTATTCTGAAACGATTAGTCAAATGCATTTTTCTGCAAAGAAACTTGAAGGTCTTCGTTCGCTACGAGAATGTTGCAACACGCGTAATATAACTTTTCCGAACTTTTTGGCTATCGTTGAGCAACAGAACTTTTCCATGGAATTCGTTCCAAGAGAAATTATTCGATTCGATACACCGTTGTTCTGCTCGACCGACTCCATTTCAAGAAACGTTGTCTACGTTTCAGTATGCCAGTTAAATTCAACAGCTACTGTACTTTCTCGTCTTGCTTAATTCTGATACAAGTAATTCGGTAGCGCTTTGCGCTTGTACAAGGAAGAGCGCAAGCCACTGCAACGATATCGAGCTTGCTACAAGACGATCCAGAAATCCTCGACAAATGTAACACCGTATTTAATACCTAATTAAAATTGCTAACAAACATACAAAACGGGTGGACTTCCGACTCTTGTCACTGCAAGAACCAAGCCAAACTCTTCTGAAAATTCAATTCTTCGTCGACCACGTTATATTACACACATGAATCTATATCTTCGACTATTTCATTCTTCCAAATCATTATCCTGCGTCAAGTGTCATTACACCGACCGGTACCATTCCTGAATTGCTCCCAGTGCCAATTGCCCTCCTCAGTATTGCCGTACAGTATCAAATCCGCCTTAAACCTACCCTACATCTCGCAAGAAGGATCTAGACTTCAATTAAAATACCAGCTACGTCAATATCACCCGCCTTCCCAAAGATGTCTCTCCCCCCTAAACAAACGCCAATACCCGTCACCAGCTATCGGTCGATCTATCATCTCGTTAAACTCACCGCGTACCCAGCACCTCCGTCAGCAACTCAACTCGACAATACCGGACGGCGCGCAGACCCGCCGACCCTACCCACCTTCGACCAAAGCGAACTTCACCGGTTCTTCTTCCACCGTGAAACAGAACAGGAAATACGATAACGGTGTACGCAGGCACAGGAAGTTGCAAGGACGCCGCGCGGCACTCGTCATCCGAATGAACTGTCCGGATGATCCGGGCGGGTACTAATAAAGAACCCTCACGAATTCGCGCGGCCCGACGAATCGCGGTCTCCCTCCTAGGCTCGACGACCAGCGATCGCTCGAAACTTTCGCCTAGTTTCGCGTTTCACGTTTCACTGGTGACTGGCATTGGCCGCGGTCGTACGACGGCCGTACGTCCACCACTTTCGGTCCAAGAGGTTCCCCACGAGGTACCCGCAGGACTTTCCACGTTGCCCCGAACGGGAAACGTGCGGCGAATCGGCTCGTATCGTTCGATCGTTGTGCCGACTTCGTGCAGAACGCGCCGGCCGAGGAACGAGCAAACCGTTGCCAGCGAGATCCTTTCGTGTATCGAACATTCGACCCCCCTTGTCGATACGCACCGGGCTCGTCCTTTCCCTTTCGACGGCCACCGCCGTCGTTGTCCTGCATTCGTTGATTAGCGAGCCGTGTTGGATTTTTCAGGTTTAACGTTGATCCGTTCCCCTCGATCAGCCAATTCAATCGGACGATAAACCGTGTTGTCCGTGGACAGTGGATCCTGAGGGGATCTTTGGAGGGTAGGGATGCGGGGATGCAACTGGGCGATGCTGTTTATGTTCGCGTGGAATATTAGTTTAGTGGACGGAGCCGAGTGTAATTAAGCTGTTTGCACTTTCGGAGATTTTTTTACCGAAGCGGTGCAAGGGAAAGTGAACGACTTCGGTAGAAAAAGTGAGCGCACGTTGCTGGCCAATAATGTGTACAAAACCATCGAATTTATTAGTATAATTTATGGCTTCTGTTCCTTAATATAATTACGGCGCTCGCTATTATGGGGCTGGTAATTTAAATAGTGTTCTGCTACTTCCTATATACTTGTCTTTGTACTACACATATTCTTGCCACTTTGTTATTCGAATTATTGTGTCATTTCTATGATTTTTTAGTGTATGTAGTATTTTTTCGTCTCGTGCTGATTACTTTCCTGTACAACCGAAGAGGGAGAGGTTGATTGTTTCGATTCTCTCGAAAACAAAACATCAGACGCAAAATATTTATTCGATAATTCCGACTTCTTTTATGCGCAGAATCACCCCCACCTCGGATGGTTAGGATATTTTTATTTTCTTCTCGGTTTGATGTACGTCATCGTTATATAAATATTTCCCAGCAAGTCGCATTTTTATACGTATAAAAATTATTATCGAGGATAGGAATTGTAGCATCAGTTATTTTACTCACTGTTTAATTAATCAACTTAATTATTTGGACAAATGCAACATCTCCAGAAATTTCGTGAAAAGCATTTGTCATGTAAAATTGTATATCTCAATATTCTTCAAGAGAAGTGAGATTTTTATTCGGGCGTGTAGATAAAAGGCGGAAATCGTGATATAAAATGCAGTCCTTCGTTGCTTGTTTATCGAACACAATTACTTGAGCACTTTCATGCAACGAGTTCCTTTACCATCGAAAGGCCTCTTTCTAAGGAACGAATGGAGATTTTATAGTGATGCCTATTACGTCTAATCATTTTCACAATCAGAGTGTTTCTCATAAAACATTCGTACATTTTTAATATGCCATCTCCGTATCGAATGCGCGCAAAAAAAAAAACTCTTAATGCACAAGTTCGACGAGAATATTATTCCCGACTATCGCTATGGAAATTTTCAAATAAATTAACGTGTAATAATATGCATACTTCCGGTTAAAGTCACTTCCCTTTCGCGTGTTACTCTACAACTTGTGTACCCTTCAAACTTTGCAGTTCGAATTTTTCGTTCTATTCACGGAATACAAGAATGGATATCCATTTCGGTGGAATCTATATTAACAGTAACAAATTTTGCACGTGTGTTTGAAGGGCACGCGTGCCTGGTTCGCAGTCACCATGGTACGTGAGAAAAATTTCAAGACCGATCCTGTAACTTTCCCGGACATTGAATAAGATTTCAGAGTTCCAAGGTGATGGTTCGCACACATGGCAGCATCTGCGATTTCCGTAGTATCTTTTTCGAAACCTGCTGTGACATTTGGCAAGCGTTGCAGCTAATATCATCGAAGCTGTCGTTAAGAAAGTCAGTAATTGCAGAGTTTTATTTCACTTACGAAATCTAATCTCAATATTATGCCGATACCGTGCATACATGCAAATCATTTGTGCACGCTTTTTTTCAAATCAGAATGAATATTTGGTCGCGGTAACGCGTTGATACGAGATTACTGCAACGATGTCTAAGAAAGTATATCCTCCAGTAACGACCGGCAAAGGAATTCGGAACCAAATAATAATCACAATCGGTATCTGTGCCTCACCAAGTATGCGAGCAAGAACCTTCCAAGGTAATCGCAGCGTGATCGAATTATGGGAGGAAAAGTGAACGTACAGCGAGCAGAATCATGCAAATAAATTGTGAACCGTGACTCGCGATTGTTTTGCGGCAGGCAGTTCAAGCCGAAACGTGCGAGCCGAGAACCGATGAAAAACCGCTTCAACGAAGAGAAAATGTATGTGTTTCCATGGCGTGGTGGAAAAAGGATTTGCCGGTTGTTAAAATTGTTTCACGAAAATGAAGAAAAAGTGTCTCGATTAGATTAGCGTCGAGGGTAGATCAACGTTGAACAGAAACGTAGGTGCATAGGATCGATTTCATGCAATGATTTAACTACTGGCTTAGAGTCGATTATCTTACGCTATGCCCGAGGAGAGAACGAATTGTTAGCCATTATTCGAAAGTCACAATGCAATCATTATTTTTCGTATCGAATGTACAAACATGTTCGTTCGCAGAACGTTTAGGTTCTCAAGAGCGAACATCTTCCTACATAATTATTCTATTACTCTTCCGTAAATTTCCGCTATGGCTACGCAAACATTACTAGCTACATACAAATATATCGTCCGGAAGTAGGAGAACGAAATAAAAGTCTATTAGTCAGCTTCGAACGATTCAAAATAAAATGAATTATTTCATTCCTTGGCTTCTATATTCTTTTCAAATGTACGTATTATATATTTGTTAATATCTTATAGAGAAAATTTCATTTCCTTAATATTTCTTTCGTGTTGGAAGAATTTTTTTTACCGATTTCGATACATCTTGAAATATATCGCAATTCGAAGCTCATCCATCTGTACAGCGGTTCGTATATGCGGGGACGACTCTATATTTTAAATTTATCGAGTATTTTCACTGAGCAAACACACCCCCTTCACACTGGCTCCACTTTGATTTACTGGAACACATTATGGGACATATATAAACACAGATAAATTTCCCTGCTTCATGCATCCAACAAGTCTCAATAATCTTTCGTCTGTGCTCTGGCCTTACGTTTTTATTCCGTAGAAGCATATTTCGAACATTTTTCTTACGGAAAAAAGTCGATCAGTCTTTCGAAGCCTAATTCTTTCTATTTGTAACTACTCTTAGCGTATTGAAGAATGATATTTTGTTTCCATTCGAGATCGTTGTTGTTCGAAAAGTGTAATGTATCGCAGATAAAGGTACCCTATCATGAACGTCCTGGCCGTCGGCCATAAAAGTCCTATGTACTTTCTAAAAATTTGTTCTACAAACGTTCCAAGAACTTTCTCCGATTGTGCCATGTTGAAAAGTGAAATAAATTGGAACAACTGTCTTAGTTAGACTATCATTATGCTCTCTAATTATTTCTTCATTGAAACCTGCAAACGTTATCGCGAACGGTACATCCTGCTTCCAATTTTCTCGTCAGACTAATTTAAAACACGGAAAGGAATAACCATGTAAAGAATGTTCAAGTCTCGTGTCGATTCGAAATCACGTTTCATTGATCACAATTAAAATGTTCAACAAGCGTGCGAAAATCCTAATATCCGTTAGGTATAAAGCACTCTTGAATCCACGTTCGTGAAACAGTTTAACGAACCAAACGTAACGGCAGCAGTTTTGCAGTAAATTTTATATTTCATTCCTTTTCATATACTCCCGAAAGATTTCCACGCCGTTGTTACGAGCAGTAAAGGATCGGCCACGAGGAAAGAGTATAACTGCCATCGGCGTCATTTTGTCTAAGACCAATCTCCTTTTCTTTCGCAATGAAACGGCAATAAGGACGAAATCATAAGGGCATACTAATAAATAAGAATGTTCGACGCCGCGTAAAGTTTACAAAATTGCCGTAGTAAAATATGGAGAGAAAATAAAACGTCTGGAAATGTTACGTCGAGGAAAATAGGTCGCAATGGCGAGAAATGAGTCCAAACAAACACTGACGTCCATTAGAACATATTAATCAATGAGAACTGCGAGAGTTATTGGGGGATTTTAATGGTCGCTTAATTTATTTTTATTTTATTCTAATCAATTGTGCGTCAATGACGAATTCTTCTGTCGACTCTTCTGGAACTCAGCACAGAGTTGGCCTGCAGGTTTGAGCTAATTGTTTAATGTGATTCTATAATGTTACTACAAGGATGAAAAGAAACGTTAATGAAGATTCGTTGTTACGAAGTTAATTAATTGTTGTACACTTGTTCGCATTGTACATACATTGTTCTTCTTAGTCCTCCTTTAGAGCTCCCGACTTAAAGTCACAGATGAGACGAGTCACCTTACATAAGCATTAATTCCTTTGTCAAGGGACTTCACTTTTAATTACTACAAATGTCGGTTAGCAGAGTGAGAAAATGAAATTGTACTTTCCCTGTTTGCCCTTCGAATCTTTCAGATTTTACACCCGATGGCCCCATTTTTGGTAAAATATTAAGGTAAAATCGGTGATGGTAATTATTTTCATTCACGCTCGCCCATTTCGGGATAAGTTCCCGTCCCACCGTCACTTTTACCGTGTCATTAAATTCTCCACGCGTTCTGTACGCTCGAGCATACACGGCGACGATTTTGCATTCGGTACGCGCAAACCGTATTTACTCTCGCGTTTAAGCGATCCCCTTCGATTCTGACCAGGCGACGCTCGGCTGATGAATCTGTACCTATTCTTGACCATAATGCGTCAAATAGCCGGGGAAATTATTATGTTGACGCGGCGGAGCACGCGTGAACGCGAGGATTGTCAACCGTGGAGTTTTACAATTTTCTGCTGTCACAATTATTACATTGGATCCGAGGCGAACTATGCAAAGGTGAGGATTATGCTCAGGGGCAGTGCGGTAACAAGCAGGATGTTTGCGAGAAAATAGCGAGAAGCTAAATAAATATAATAGCAAAACAAAGGAGAGGGAAGTTAGCACGAGAATAAATAAAGATCACTTTGCGACATCAAATACGATAAAAGCACCGGAATAACATATCCATTAACCTAATAGGATACAGAGCAGTGTCAGGTGATTTTTCGATGCGGCAATCAGAATGTTCTCGTACCGTTTCGTTGTACATCGTACATTAATCCTCAATTCAATTGCAATGGTGTACTTAATATAGCTCGGCAGTATTAAGCGATACTTTCAGGACACGTCGAGTCCTTTTTCGTTTCGCGTTGAGGGGTCAATCCGTCTCGTTTAGACGCGGTGTTAATTGCACACCGTTGATCCAAGTAAGCATCCAACCTCGAGATCCCTCGAAACGAGCTTTCGAAGCTAAAACGTGGGCGGATCGATTCGACGAATGCATTCGGACGAGCCACCGCCCGACTGTTTGCCGATAAAACCGAACGTGTCGGCGAATTCGTTCGACAAAAGCATAAAGTGGTATCGACGACTGGTGGCGTGGCATCAGCTGGATCGCGAGTGAAAAGGAAAAAGCCAGAGATGGATTTCATCGATTTCAGTATACACGCTTTCCATGGAAACCTTTCCGCTGGAATACTTATGAAGCACTTTTTCCTTCGCTTTTTTCCTCTTCTTAGTTCGTCCTTTTTGTTTTATGCGTGTGCAGTACGTTACCTGTGTTCCAATGTGAACGATTGACTTTATAATAGGTGAAAGTTGGTCGATCTGTGGATGTTGACGGAACATGCTGTCCCGGTGTTCTGTTTGGACTTTTCACCGGTCACCGGGTTTTTTCACCGGGTGTCTTGTGCATGTATTTTTGCAAGTAGCTGCGTTAGGGGTGCGTAGGCATAACATCTTTTATTATTTCGTATAACAGTTTCTTGACAGCGTCTCCAATTACTCGCGTATTGATTTTTGTTCCTGAAGAGAAGAATTATACCGATTAAACCAAAAAGAAGCGTCAACGAATGTACAATGCAACCCTTCCGTGCAAGCTACTTTCCGCGAGCAAATGCCCCTTTTGCTCAACCTTTGTTCGCTCAACTAATTATGGACCTCCCCCCTCGCACCATACAGCCCTCCACCTGCAATATTTCCGTGCGAGAACAGAAACAGCATTTTCCACCTGGAAGCATTCGAAATTATACCGCAAACCGATTCGCCTATCTCCAAACTCGGATCGCGCTCCATGGCCAATGTTCATAGAATTACAAATGAGCCCAACACGTATTTGCACCGAGTCCATTGTGCCTAACTCGCGAACCGCGAAACTTTGATGATAATAATAATAATAATAATAATGACGAGCCCTAACGGTTCAGCAACTCGGAGAACCGTACCTTCGCGGGGCACGCGCCCCGGCAAACCGATAAAGAGTTTGGGATTGCGAAGATGCCTGTAATAACATCGGTTACAGCGAAACTTCCGTTCCGTGTCGCGTGTGCGTTCTGTAACTTTCGTTCTCGGGCTCGGCAGCGTGCGCCATCGAGAATTATCGCTTATTAAGGTCGGCCGGGGATTGCATTAATCGCGAGCCACGCGCCGCTAACACCGGAAGAAGAACGGCAACGTTATTCCATCGGCGCGAAGATCAGCCATTGTTCCCCGAAACGATTCATACGTTTTTTGTTTTCTTTTCTTCTGAAAACTGGACGAGTTTCAGCGGCGGCGCTAATTGCAAAGGCCTGTCCGGTTCGAGCGCGGCCGGTCATTTAGTCGAGCGACGGGTAATTAGTTAATTACATCTTCGCCCGTCGAAATATTCGCGAAATATATTCGACCCGTCGAATTCGGTGCGCGCGGCTACGAAACCATGAATTAAACGTTTCAATAAACCCGACGTGCCGAGCACATTCGTTACGCGTAATCGTGTAATCGCGTTCGTAGTCGTATGTTCCACGCGCAACACAGATTTGCCATTCGCTCATTCGACGTCCCCCATAATCACTGTAAACTACAATTCGCCAATAATACGCGGCGATAGGGGTGACATACATTATTAATATAATGGAAGATTGTATTGGGTTAGTCGAGCATAAATCCACCGGAGGCAACGGTAGTCATTAATATCCCTGGACAAGGTTAGTTTTTCGGCCCACGTCCGAAGGCTCGTGGCTGCAGTTTATCCATCGTTCGATCGTTCCATACCAGATACATCGACGGTGCACAATTGTGTTCCGTGTGTCGACCTTGCCCTTCTTTGCAGTCTCTGTAACGACGATGCTGCGCCGGACAGCTCGCAACGTGCATCCCGTGCCCTCCACCCATGCCGTGCATCGTTGTAATACGTGTAACGACCACTTAGGCGCCGTAACGTTGCTCGAAAAGCGAGACACAGCAGGATAGACAGGGGAGGTAAATTCGTAATTACCAGAAGAAACGGTAGCGCGCGAGCGTTTCCGGTCGGTTCGCCACTCTAGCTACGCTTTGATGTGGAGAAAACGGGGATGAATCTTGGATGATGCCGGATTAAAGTATGCGGCAAGGGATTAACGCGGATAGGGTAGAAGCACGATTAAGGAAAAGGTTCTTTCTATTTACGAGCCTAAGCGGGTGGCCGTTTATTCGTGCGCCAGGGGGATGAAACTGTTTGAAGTAATGAACGCTCGTCAAACTAGTCCTTCTGCAAAGAGGGATTCATTATTGTGTTTCGACGGCAGCCAATCAGAATGGAGTAAGTTTTGTTACTGCAAACCTGACACGTTGCGGTCGCGTTAAAAAATAATTGCGATTACAAAATGCGAGCGACTGACTTCCCTTCTCTGACTAAAAATCGCAAGAATCAAACGGTTATATGCGGCGACAGTTGTACACGTAAACGAGTTGTTGAACTAAAATTAACGAATCCTCACAAACGATCCTTCCCTCGATCCAACGTTTTTCGCCCGAAAACCGATCCCCTCCTCCACTTTCGTTTCCCCGCATCCGAAACGACAAACGTGTAACAACGCCGCGTCGTTTCTTCCTCCACCGTGTTCCATAGTAAACGGCGTACAGTTGCCATGCGCGGCATAAACTCGCGGCACGTCAAAAGAAACCGGGGGCAAAGCACTTTCCTCCGCGACGATTTACTGGAGGTCGTCAGCGGTCTGCGCATCCGGCGAAGTCGGCCATCTGCTTTTCCCCGTACGACGCCGACGCTTCGCGCACTTTAAAATCCATCGAAAGTAGCGAAGAAAGCGGCCGGCGACTAATTCCGTACGGTTTTTCACTTTTCCGCTCGAACACGGCCGATTTCGAACGCTTATCATTCGAAGAGCGGCTCGCGCGGAAGCTCGACGTAAAAACTTGGGGATGAAAACGAGCGCAATAATTGATATTCTGCGTTTGGAGAGTATTAGATAGAATAATAATACGGGGATAACTGCGCGCTAGTAATGAGCGACCGATCGTATTCCTCGAACACAGGATAAATCGAATTTTCGTACACTTTAATCTGACCATGCGTATACACGAATTGATACGCGTATCAATATATCTCTTTTATCTTCTTCCGTACTTCTGCGTGTTTTTAATTGAAACTTACGCGGCAATTAATTTTTATCGGGTCAACGTCGCCCCTGCGACATTCATGCCCCTCGTAAAACTGTCCGAGCGTCTCAGCGGTCGACGCGATAAATCATAAGTCACGCGCGCCAGCATTCGCGTCACGTTCCTATGCATTCGGGGTTGTGGACTCGGCAGACGGTCAGCCCCGAAGAATTGTTCGCCTCGCGAACGGAGCGGAACAGATATCGAACCTCCTCGGGATCAAGCAGTCGATGATCGATCGAGCGTTGCGCAAACGTATCACGCTCGACCGACGAGCGTCCAGCGTCGCTGAGACGGGCGACACGCTCCAGCGGATCATTGGTCCGGCCAATCATTATTTTATCAACCGTGGCTGGTCGTCGTGCCGGAAAAACGGATTCTGCGAGCGCGTTCGACGAACAGCGAGACGATTTTGCGCGAAGCTTACCGCGGCCTAAATTTCATGTCGTCCCGTAAGTATTGCGAGTATTCTAAGAGCTGAACAATGGCAGGGAAAACTGTATTACATGTATATGAACGAAAGGATCGAAATTTTTTGGGGTAAATGACGAACCACGGAAGTCCAGGTATCGATGATCGATAATCGCGAATGAATTGCTCGAGCTCAAGCGTTTTCGAGAAAGAAAAGCTGACAGGTGTGCTACTTGTAGGATGACTCGATGCATAGCTTCGCTACGTGTCAGTCGTTGCAATTTGATCACGGTAGAAGATTAATGACGTGGCAGTGTTCTTTCTCGGAATTTCTGGTACGCGTGGAACTTTTGTAAAAGATTAAGTAATATTACCAATTAGGAGTTGCGTAATAATATAAATGTTTTTCATTGTTTCGAGGGGCTTGGAGAGGTACAATCTTTTCGCCCTTGTATCCATAAGACAGTGCACCGGTTGAAACAAGGAACTTAGCGCAAAACTTCCCCAATTGTTTATATTTGTTTCGCTGCCAACGTAAACCAAAATCGTGCATAGCATTAACCGATCCACGCTCGTACAGTATCGGACGCACACGCTACTCCCGAAAGAACTCGTGAAGGAGCATTGCGACGTGGGAATTTTCCGAAACGATTTATCACCCAACTCGTAGACACCTTCCTCCCAGCAGTTTCAACTTGCGTTTAAACGGAAACTCTGTAACCGATTCGATCGCTTATCCCGTTTTCCCAGGCTCCCCGTTGCAGGAGTCGTTGCTCTCGATGCGACCGCGTCGATCGCTGTACGAGTTCCGTAATTATACATGGCCGCTATTACTTTCGTAATATCCTAAACAATCATTTAATCATCCATAGCGGATACAGTTGCCCGGTGGTTTGGTAACAGGTAGTTTCGTCGATTGATTCGGTGTCGAAAAATCGTGTTAACTGCGCGCCGTTGCATCGGAATAAATGCAGTTCCGGGGAGCAACGTTTTAGGTATTATCGGCTTCGATCAGAAAGTGATCTATGGATACGGTCGCAGGATCGTCGACCGAGAAATCCGAATATTCGAGATTTGACCGAATGACACGGAATCGTATCAATGTTGTCGGGAATGGTCAAGAGAATTCAAAGTAAGTAGGTCCTGGGATCTGCTCGTTCATGAAAACTGCTCCCCTTTCTTTGTACGGTGTTTTATGGGCTATGCTTGTAAATATGATCGCAATGCCTGAATACCTGCTGCTCCAGTCTCGGCTGGAGGAACCTAAAGGCTGCGTTATTGCAACGTTTATATTCGTGACAGTCTTTAACTGTGGCATGAAACGTGATATAATTGAAGGACCGAACCGGTTTAACTTATATCTAGAAATTGAATAGCACAACCCGTAATAGATGAAAATTATCGATGGAATATACGAAAGGAAGAAAAACATCGAGGAATTGTTAAAGCAGCGTTGTGCCACAAAATTTCATGAATAATTTTCAACTCTTCCTATTTTAATATGTTTCATTGTTTTGTCCGCAAGAACCTCCAACATCTTACGAATTCTACTGCGAAAGCATCGAAAAGGAGAAAATATTAAGCTGTAAAGTTCTCAATTGGGAAGACTTTTAAGTAGGGGTAATGCATCTAGCATAACGTTAGTGCAGTGCTACAAATTCTTCGCAACTTCCACCCCATTATCAAAAGAAGCGTGATATATACACGACCACCTGTTCTATAAAATTGAAGGACTCGAAGCACGAACTGGGTCAAGTCCAAAATTTAATGCCGCTAAACGACATACTCCGTGAGGAATTAAGACCGTAGACAACATTATGCACAAGGTGATTTCCGAATGTGTGTCATACCTTAAATTAAGGGTGCGCACAATTTTAACGTACATCGTTTTTTAAACCCCAACACGTTCGTCCCTGTCAAATTTCAAGCTCAGTCATTCATTTCGATGTTTCACAACATTCGAATGTAGCACTGTTCGACAAATTTCAACTTTTTTTGTCGATTTGGTCGATTTCAATAGGAACTTCTTATAGATTTCATTGCGCCGAACAGAGATTTTGCGATCCCGTTCACGTGCCATACGCGTTTGGCACTCAGAATATGTCCCATACGAGCCGAACGAAACTTTCTCATAAAACTTCTGAACTGTTTCGTGATGCAAGCACCACATGAATGTATTATTGCTCTTAACTTGCCGTTGCTTGTGATTCTTTGATATAAAAGTAGTTGACGGTGATACACTACAGTCCTGAAAGGTAATCAGCATTAGTATGAATGATCTGTGCGCGCATGTATACCTATAAATAGTTCTATTTAATTCTATACTGCAAATTACCGTAGCCAGTCTTTTGGTTCAAAGTGGCGGATTCCATTTCATTCCACTAGAACTTTTGTCGCCACTGCCATTTGTGGGGACTGATTTATTGGTATCGTCGCTCCGATAAAATTGTAATCCCTTAATTAGGAGATTGCATCGTTCATTTAAAAAAGTGAGTTGCGATATCAAATAATTTTTTAAGGATAAAACAGATTAAAGATAACTCAATGCCCGTTAAAATCTTAATTAGACGTTTCTGTACGCGTTTACGGTTAGAAACAAGTGTAACTAAAAACAGGTTCCCAAGTTACAAAAATGGCAAAAAGTTGTTTTCATATGCGAACTACATATCCCACATATCTACATAACTACATATCGAATTATAAAGCAAATGTCAGAGATATTAGAAAGTGGCTGCCGCGACTTCTACCCTTCCGATTTTACAGTAAACAAAATTTTAATTTTCAACAAATCCTCCGAAACACGTCCGCAAATCGTCGCGACTTATAAAAATGTGGTTCTCATGTAAAAAGATTTATACGAAGCATCTTGCGACAATTGATATGAAACATATTACAGAATTATGCATCGATTGTAATTGGTGTTTTAAAATTTGTCAATTTCATAACGAAGTTCCCCCTTTATCCCTTTTTATATATTTATATTGCTTCTCGAAAAAGTTCAACGACCAATGAGATCATACCGAATTCTACCGAAAATTAAACCTTCCGTCGCAGCACAAAATCAGTACCATATCCCAGCCACCTTCTCTAACGATTAAATCACCCCCTTCCACGTTCCTCTCGTACTTCGAACATTCGTACTTTACGCACGCGAACACGCGCATATTTATACTATTTACCCTGCGTAACGCGATCGGGCGTTACGTGACATTACAAAAGAACCAAAGTAACGCGTCGACGAAAGTACCTGTTACCTGTGCGCGGCTACTGTTCACTTATCCGCCCGCCAGACGCAATCTCCACAGGTGATATTTAGCGGGTAAGTACGCGCGCGGCCTTTCGCCAGGAATGCGTCTGCCAAAGTGGCGGCGTCCACCAAGGCGACAGGACTGGCCGATTTTCTGACTGGTTCCGCTACTTCCCCAGCGCAGTTCGACTCAGAAACGGCCATCCTTTATCACGATTATCGGCTCATGGCGCTTACGAAATTAGCAGCTCGCGATGGACCCGTTTCGCGTGAGCACCGGCGAATCGAAGCGAACCGAAAAACGGATGCGACCGTACAGAACGAAGTCGTGAACCGATCGTTCACGGTCGACGGTAGATCTTCGCGAACCATCCCGTTTGCTTGACCCTTGCATAACGACATCTTGCGATCGAGCGCGAGGGGCGTTACGCAATTTTCAACGCGCACAGCTCGCGACAGATCTCCCGCGAAACGGGAGTCCGAGATTGAAAACAGCTGACCGTTCCGTGTTTTGCCAGGAAGATTGATGACGAGCCGGTGTCGGTTTGTAAATGTAAGTGCCACTCGTGACTGATGGTGAGACTCGCGCGAAACGAACGCCGGTAATTTTTGTTCGCGATCGGCCGCGTCTTGCATGTTTAATGGCGTCATTACACGATCGTCAAGCAGCAATATCCACCGTTTATGTGGAAGCACATATTGCTCGGGGTGAGGAGGAATCGAGCATCGACGTACAACGTCGTACGGGAACTCGAATCGCATCCTTCATATACGATACTTTTTTAGAACGTTCTACGCACAGCGACGATACTAACTGTCACCGAGAGTATGCGATATTGAAAATATCAAACGCGTAGTGTTCGTCCTGCTTAATTTATTTTCGAAATTCGTTCGATTCCCCGCGTAAGATCTTCAGCGTAGTGTATTGAAACGCGGAAGTAAATCTTGATATCGAGGGAGGGATCAATCAAGGGAAAGCTCTTAATGTTCCCCCGAAATTTCCACGCCTCCGCGGCGCGTATTCTCGAAGGATCAACGATAACAGACATCCTTCGCGATCTCGAAATCTGAACTACTCGCCGGGCGGTTGAGCGCGTTGCACACGCTGCCAAGTGTTACAAACGATTTTCGTAACGCCCATTGCCGATCCGCGAGCGGATAATAGCCGCGGATTCCGGTGTTTCTCGCGGATGCGAGTTAATCGCGCCGGTCAGCAAATATTGCGACGTCCGCGCAGCTCTGAAACGGTGTAGCCAGCGGACTGTACGAGATGTCAGAGAAGGTATTATACGGATAGCACGCCGTACCGTGCTTCGTATGTTCATTCGCCACGCCGGGATAATCCTGACGTGGCGCACATTGCCAAACGCAATGGGCCGAGCGAGGCAATTACGTTTGCGCGTGTACGCGCACGAAACGCAGGAATTTGTACGTTCAGTGATTGCGTGTAACACCGAGGAATCGTTAGCTCGATATTGATCAGGGGAAATGGAAATTTGCGCACGGTTAATGGCTGGATTGTGCGTGATCGAGGACGCGCGAAATTTCGATTGACGAATTCATTATTTCGGTCTTATGTTACTTGGAAGGTATTCAGATTGTCGGAAGTGTTTGAATATTGTATTCTTGACAGAGGGTTCCTTTGCACCGTGGAATGATTAATATCTTTTGCCATCCAGTACGAGTGCTGACTTTCAGAACCGTGACAACGTTTCAGAATGATAATCTTTGAGGAATAATTATTACGGTGTATATTTCCTTTGTTAGGAATTGGATAATTGTGATTCACTGGTACGGCAAATGTAGACGCGGCGTATTGATGAAATATATGTTCGTTTAGTGCCTACGTGTGCAGCAAACTCGGTCGCGAAATTGTTCGAAAAGTTGCGGAAACCAGCAATCGAATCGCCGGCATTTGTACGCAGATAATTCTAGTAAAATGGGACGCGATTGCGATCCGTTAATTGGCGTCGAAAGAAATGTGTTTTAGTTTATCGAATTGATCAATAGATCGTGTCGATCGATCGCGAGGTTGCAACCGCCTTCTTCGATCAGCTTTCGTTTCTTTCGCAACCTGGAAAAGCGTTCTCACGATCTTGCGGCGATCCGCGTTTCGCGAGCGCTGTTTGGAAATACCGATTCGGTGTTCGAGGAAAATTCTTTGCACGGAAGATCTGGCGATACGGTGGAAACCCTGAAAATTGTCTACGAGAATGTATTAACGAATTGAAATACGAGATGATCGGGAATGGTGAGAGCACTGTACCCCTGACGTTTCTTCTATTGGGATTTTGTTGCATTTTCTTGCAGTGATCTATTGTACTGAGCTACGGATAGGTGCGGGGCTTTTTTAAGCAAAACAGTTACATCATACTATAAATTGAACACTACACCCCGCCTATAATAAATATGATCCAGCACGTTGCTACGTTGATTGTTCTTTGTAATAGCCAATCAGAGACAGTAGTACATCTGTGCATAATCCGATTAACTATAAAAAATTGACTGGAACAGAATGCACGAGCAGGGACGAAAGGATAAAAGAAGAGCGTGTAGGTGTACGTACCGACATCAAAGGTCCTCTGACACGATGGTGTCGGTCACATGGCCACGCGCTGGCTTTTCCCTCTGCTGGATCTCGCGGGGTCAAGGTCAACCGGCGTGGATCACGCGTGATCCGCGGGTTGAACGCACTCGATCCCTCTTCTGTATCTGCTGAAGCACAGGCTACCTGCCGTGTCGACGGCCAGCCGTGCACTGGACCGGGTGTATTTACCTGTGCTCACCTGGCCGGCGTAGATCCGCTGCTCACGGCAGATGAGATGTCCTGTTCCTTCCGGGTTCTTCGCGATCAGCTTGGTACATAGTTGCTTCTTGGATGACGCTACACCGATCAGCTGAAGCATTTCTGAGATTTGCTATCGCGGCGTTCCTTTTTGCAGGTAACTGTACAAAATTTTCCATTTTTCGTTCTTCCCGAATCGTCCAGATCGATTAGCCTGTACACCCGTTCCAACGTTGAGCTGAATAATGTAAATAAGAAACTAAATAATCGCAATGGTCAGTACGTTTGCGTATATTTCGCGTCGGAGCAAACAACATTTTTCACCCCGCATTGCCGACGTCAATTAACAAACCGAATCACTTCCGCGATCAATAACGCAATAGCAACATTTTGTTTAAACTTCCAACGTTTTAATAGGCCAACAGCCGTAAAATAATGGACTAAATGAAGAACCGGATCGCACGTAACCATTCTAGATCGTTCCATGCGTGCACTAAACACTTTCGAAAGTGTTTGGATCATTTCATCTCTTTTTTTCTAACATCAGGAAATAAGAAACGGTTCTCGACTAGCAGTGCGGGTAGAACTAATAGAATTGATACGCGCCGAACGAATTATACGAGAAGAACGAATTTACCCGGCTGATAAATGAGCGAAATAAAACGTTTCGTATTAGTTAACGTCAGTAGTGGAACTGGTGAGAATTGTAGAGTGAAAGTAATATGTGTTTATCCGGGTTTGCAGAACTTTTTATGCCGGAAGGACAGAAAATGAGTGAACCAATTGAGGAGATGCAAATTGCGAAGAAATGGTTTTATCGCGGTAATAAAACGATACTTAATATTAATCTCCTCGAGATTGATTTATATTGGTAAAATAATTTCAACGACGAGTACGATCATTTAGGTAAGTACTCTCGTGCGTTTAACTTGCTTGTTCCAAATGTATCAAGTGTTGCGTCAACCAGCAGCAGCTGCGACAGCATTTAATTTTCTCGGGATCGTTAAAGATTAAGGCACGCAACTGCATAATCCAGGAGTACATAATTTTGCACGAAATCGTATCGCTTAAAGCCGTTCAATTTACCTTACAATATTTTCTTTACCCCCGTACTATTTCGACTACATCTGAGATTCAATTAAGCACAAGAACCTGAATAAAAGAACCTCGCCGTGCACATATCCCTGCAACAGTTGCCACGATTCGTGTAGCATTTCGCCAGTCAAGTTCTACTCGACCAAAACCTGACATTTTCCAATCTCCACGATCTGCAGCGTATTGCAATGATATTTGATACCAACTTATCCAGCCAAGTAACGTTCCACAGTATAAAATTTTCCGTTGCACTACTCAACTATATTGTCGCGTTCCATATATCCGTTGACAGTCTGTTACGAAGACAGAAATAAAATAAAACAGGGTATTGCATTGAAAAATTCGTATCTTCCCCTAACAAATTTGTTACAAGAGTGCCGTGTTGTACCGGGGCATTGTAAGATAGTCGAAGGAATCTTGAATAGGTGGTATTCAAATAATTACGTGGGCGTATGAGTATTGAAAAGATATTGCGATTAATCACTGTGCTCTCACGACTGTAGTCTGTACAAGAATGGTTTCCCTTGGCGAAAGCGTCGGTCGTGGGGACGCGTAGATCACCATGACCCTTTTTGACCATTTTATATGCTTCGCCCTAAGGGTTGGCCGTCTAAAATCGTGGCAAAATGACGTAAAACGAATAGAAATGAATAACGCCAATATAACTGAGGGTTTCTAAACATTTTGCAAAACAATCATGTTAAAGTAACGGGTATCTTTTCGCACAAGTTTGACAATGCCTTCATTTTTCACGAAACGAAAGAACCGGGACAGTCTTTTGCACGATCGCGAGTTTATTCCAAAAGATAGTGATTTATTGTAACGGCGAGCGAGACAACGCGCATCGAATGGTTTAACATTTCGGAACCTACAGTTCATTCTATCCGGTATCAGCATATACGCAGCATACCAATGCAAGTTTTGCGTGGAAACCAGGTTAAAGAAAGGGGAATACAAGTCGAATACTGACGGGAGCATTGTTGTGTGCAACCTTTTCTACTTCACAAACGGATACATTTCTAAAATGTCCGAGATATCTCGCACTTTGGGGTGAATACACGCGGAGCTGGGCATCACTGGAATAAATTTTGGTATCCAAGTTACGAAAGTCTCATCCATTTTATTAAAAAACTGTATACACATCCTAAACTGAGGATTAAACAACAATGTTAAAATAAATATGATTTTCATTTACTATTACTTTCTCCCCGCCGAGAAATCTTACACACCGTACTAGTTTTCTAGATTGTCCACATACATCAACGATTATGATAATTTCAGGTATAAAAGTTCATTGTACATTGTAACTTGACAAGTAAAAAACAGAGGTAAAATGTTAACGTTTTCGATATCTATTTGTCTCATCCCGCCAGAGAAATAGATATTACTCATTATCACTGATATCTTCGTCAGTTGTGTACTCGGAATGTTCATCGACTGCATCTACATCCTCCGCAGTTTCTTCGTCTGAAATATCCCATTGTGGATGCTCCGTAGGTACTTCGGGTGCTTCTTTTACATCCAACTGCGGACAAAAATGTTTAAATCGCAGAATTTTTGATTACCTAAGTAATTTGCATTGTATAAAGGGAATCTCATTGCATACCTTAATATCTTGAGCTTGATCGAAGCCAAGATAAGAATCGCTACGCAAACACACAGTAAAGGTGTAAACACCTGGCCATCGTGGTGCTGTAAATTTTATCTGAACTTCCTCAAAGTCTGCTAACGACGTAACATAAGTAGGAGTTGTTAGTAGAGTTTGACTTTTCCGATCGCAGATGTAAACCCACCAATATTCCTGTTTAACATCTGGTAAGAGCGGACAATGCACTTCGTGCGAAAGGTTGCTCCTTCCTTCTAAAAATTTCTCTCGTTTCGAAATTCTCTGCTGGAACCTATTTTTAAAAAAATGTTAATAATTAACTTCAATTACTATCACAAACACGAAGCATCGCTGCAGTATATGTATTACCTTTCCCATTCTGTATCATCATCGTCAATAGAAACATCTTTTTTTTCGTTGCTATCTTCGTCGTCACTTCTATCAGTATCGACGTCACTAGCACTGACATCGGACAGCTTATCTTTGGAAGACTCTTTTTCGATTTTATCCTCTTTCTTCTTAGAATTAGGAGTATTTGCTTGTTGAGCGCTATTAGTGAGCTGTGATTGCGTCTGGGCATTTTTGGTAGACACAAACTTTTTGCTAGTTCCTTTTTTGTGCGATTTCTTTTGCCCCTTCTTTTGTCTAAGCCATGCCGGCTTTTTAACAGATTGGATTTGTTCTTCCGCTGGTTCTTCAGGAGCTTCGTTGTTCATTTTATTATCGTCGATCATTGTTTGTTCTTTGACAGTATCGTCACCAAACAAATGTCTCATATCTTGACGAGTTAACGACACTGTTACTGTTACAATAGCACCCGCGGTGTAAACAGTTGGATTTTCATCGTCAATTACTGTAATCGTAATATATATTATGCTTAATTTTAAGGCACTTTTAAATGCGAATATGTGGTATATATCGTAATAGGAAATGTAAAATATTGTTTACCTTCAGATCGTACTTTAAATTCTATGTACGGCATGCTTCCAAGAACTTTCATAACATCCTCGTATTGACTGTCTGATAAATTTCTAAGGATCAGTCTTCTTTCTTCCCCTTTTAATTGTGCAAGTTGTTGAAGACTTTTGATTTGGCGCTACCAACATAAAGCTACTTACTACGTTTCTTGTAATCATACGTAAATAAATATAAAATAGATATTGTACAGTGGTATAACAATCAGAGCAATATAAGTTACAAATACCTTTTTTGGCAAGAACCATTTTAGATTATCTTCGGTAATATGTGGCAATTGTAAAAGAGGATTTTTAAATTCCCAAAAGCCTTGTACTATCATTGGACATAATTTCATACAATTTTCAACAGTTTTTATAGTTGGTAGACGTGGGACTGTGTGAAAGAATTATAATTAAATGATATATGGATATGTATAATGTTCTTCGTGGCATTGCATATTTAAAAAATGTATGTAGTGCAAACTGAAAAGTTCTTCATTGTGGAGTATACGTACCTCTTCTAGCATAACCTAATAAAATCACCCGGTTGACACAAGTGACCATTTCTTGAATTAAATATGGACATTTTTTCACTATGTATTGTCTATCTTTATCTAGTGTATCTGGATTCAGCGTTAGACGAGATAAATGTGCATGAATCAAAGCTCTAGCTTTGATTGAATATGAATCACATAATGGAGTTTCTTTGTTCTTCACACCTAAATCTGGTTGCTGCTTAATGAGCTGAAAATAAAAAAAAAATACAAAAGCTATATTTCGACAAGAAATTGCAGATTATAAAAAAAGTTTAATTTACTCATAATACGTAAGAAAAAGCTGTATTAGAACTAACATAAAAAGAGGACAAAATTTACCGAATAAACTTCCTCTGCATCTGTGTATCTTCCCACTATTTCGGCATTTCCTTTTTTATGAAATTCAAATGAAGCAGCAAGGATCATGATGACCCTTTTCAACGACATTGAAGGACATTTAATGAAGAAAACGTAATATAACTGAGTTGTTGCTAACAGAACCTACAAATTAATGATATATTAATGTCCTATTTGACTGATCATCATATGAATGAATCATAAACATTTTCTTTCAATTACACATGTACTTACTTGATCACCAGTGTAACGAATACTTCTATACCACCACATTCCAACGACAGTTGGTAGAACAAACATGAACACTAACGAATACAGTCCTAAAACCCATACTGAATTTTCCTTTTCTACTATCCAAGAGGGCAAAGCGATACCAAAGCTCATTGCTCCTGGACCATCAGGGTTTCCATATTTTTCCCAGTTCTTACGGGCTTCTTCGTCCGTTAATGCTTGATAAGCTGTTAATTGTCAAAAATAAATATTGTTATTTTGTACCAATTAAGTGTGATCTCTGAACATTCTGCTATTTTTATAATATTTATTAAATATACGTGATATAAAAGATATTTTGATACCATTATATTAGCATAAACCAATATTACCCTACTTAATTACCTATGGTACAATTTCTATAAATAATAAAACGTTCATAATAATTTAACCACCCATTGAATTTTATGTTTATTCTGACCTTTGGTTAGCCTCATAAAAGATTTTTCATTTCCAGTTTCTTTATCTGGATGAAGAATTAAGGACAGTTTGCGATATGCCTTTTTAATATCGCTTTGAGATGAACTCTGCAAATGAGAAGAAAATTATATATATTGGTACACTGTCAAACAGATTGAGCTTAACTCTTTGCGGTCCACGCAATTTTCACAATTTCGTTCCAGCTGGTATGTGCTATGCTCCCAGGTTCATACTTACGAACACAAACATACTTATGTCCTCTGAACACTGTAACTCCGTCTAAGGCTTGATCACTTTGGCCGTCATATTGAATACGTGCTCTTTGAATGTCATATTAAATATTATCTATATAATCATCATCAATGCGTTCAAATTCATTAACAGTTGTTGCTGTACGCTGTTTTCCTTGTTAAACCATGGTCCAATTTGTAAATCAAAATGATCAAATAGAATCATGGATTTTTATGGAAATCAAGATTGACTGCGCTAAGGAGTATTGAGACCAATAAGCAATTTCTTTCAAAAGCCATGGCCGAATCAGAATATGGGATGATCGCATTCTTATCTTATTTCTATTAGTCTCAGATTACACCAACGTGGACAAAGGAGACTCAGAAAAGAACCTGCTGAAATGAAATGTGATATCGAGCCACACTCGACATAGGACCGCAAAGGGTCAAGGTATTAAATATCTCAACTTTACTTACAGAAGAAACTCCAAGTATTTCAAATGGATCAAAATTAGCCATTTCATAGTCAAACTGTGATACCTTGTATGCCAAGAAAATAAGGATTATCCATCCAAGAATAATGAGAAACTTCCTGAAAGCATGTAGAGTAACATTAATAGCTAAAATTTATACCCAGATAATTAAATATATACCTACGTAAATAATGCTTTGGTCTCTTTCCATGGTTCATTAAGTCGTAAGATAATTTTCTTCTTTTTACATCCATCGCATCGACATTGTTTAGCCTCTTGATTGGGATCTAATTATGAAACAATATAAAGTATATCAAATATTAATCGTATCTATAGGAAAAGCTTGTACCTTCCAAAATATCAAAATGTATTCTTGCATTCCTTTCATTTAAAATAACACATAGCAATTTGTCTTGAATGGAGATAAATAGCAATGAAACAAACGAAACAGGTACTTCATTAATATGTGTAAGTCTTAATTGAAAACTTCTCACAAGGTAACATTGTGCATTGCTCAGATCTCGCACATCAAAAGCCATTAAAGGATCTGTTATAGCACTCACTTATATTCACAATTAAGCGGTATTCACTCTTTCGTTCAAAATATTAAGAAGTAAATTGCATATCGATGTAAGCAAATGCAAAATATAATAAAACCGTGTAAATTAATTGTGAACATACGGAAACGTGAGATGCTGTTGTAAGATCATTAAATTTATGTGTTAAACTAAACAGACACGTAAAAATCTAACCTTGTTTGAGGCAACGTGGCCAAAGATAGTACGTTCCAGGTATCAGAAGAAGTGCCAAGAACGAAAGTAAAAAGTAAAAAAATGTCCCGCCACTTTCGTCATATTGAAATTTTTGGCCACTCATGGCTCATCAAGTAACAACGTTTAAGTATATCGTTTAAGTACATTCATTACTAAACTCCAGTTTTCATTCACGAAAGCACTCAGATATAAGTACTATACGGTAGCACAGTCTACTCTAGTACTGGCGGTGCTAAAGGTAAAAATGGCAACGCCGCGAGGCTTTGAAGCTTCGTTTTTGAATTACTAAGGAAAAACACTGGCCAATCAGAGTGCTAAACTTGAGGTAAATCAAATTTAAAGATACAGTGGAATTTTGGTGCCGGGTAAATAAGTATAATAATATATTATTGTAAAGAACTAATAGGGTTAATGTAGCATCTTAATCTATAATTTATCGATTAATATTCTGCCGCATAGCCTACAATTCATTTTATGAGCATACTTTTTGCCAAACGAATACGGAACATACATAAATCATGTGGATTATAAATACGATAGCCTCGTAATATTTAAGAGCTCTATAATAATGATATAGACCACAGCAACATTCGCGTTGTTTAGTGTCCAGAATTGACCATTGGTTCCCCAAAAAAATGGAACACAGAGAGCTGGTCCCTAAGGAAAAACCACTGCCTTGAATTTCTTGGAAATCAAAGCACGAAATTGCAAATACCGCAGAATACCGCGACTACTCGCGCGCCTGCGCGCCGCGCTGTGGGGTTGACGCGACGCGCAGAGCGCGCGACGGCAGTATAGGTTCAGGCGTCACAGTGTATTATTGTTTCTGTTATCGAAGGTATCCACAACACAATTGTGTGTAGGGTGGAACTTTACCGTTGCATGCGCTTAATTCTTAGCTCCTATTAATTAATACACCTTTAACTAACAATCGCTTTACTACCGTGGGTGTATATTAAAATCTGTCTCGAGGCTTTATTGCTGAACGTGCGACCGATCATCAGGTTAGGGATGGTGGCGACGGTTTTTTAATACACGATTAATTAGTTCATTGTCAGACTTGTTGCATTCCTTTTAAAAGAATCCCTTGTTTCTTTTATGCTTCTAGTTTGGCTCACTCTTCTATTTTTTTCCACTAAGTATCCTTTAACAATCTTTCTCTATCTTTTGTTACATACTTTCTAATATATTTTTTGTGTGCTCAGGTTTTGTAGGCAAAGGATAAGGAGAAAGGAAAGAAGGAAGAATAACTCTTACCATATACTTCAGTTATAGTAAATTTGTGGGATTTGAAGGTTTATGCAGTGAACACTGATGTAAGTGTAATATAAAATATTTGATATAACAAGGGGTACAACTCTAAACTAAACATATACGTCTTAATTTATTCCATAAAAGCCTACATTGTTCTACGCTGTTCTACTCTATGCTGCTTCACTCCCAAATCCACATTACCCTGTTGCTAAATCTACCTTCTTCTGATCCTCCGTCTACCCTATGTAATTCCACCTGTTCATGCAGGCCATTGCTATTTGTCTGCAGACCAGCCTTGTCCCAGGTGAATCGTATACCAGCTGAATTTGCATGTGCATTTCCATGTCCTTCTAATGTCACCAAATTCATTCTTACGAGACTCATTCCATTCCTTTTTAATTCTCTTTTTCTTATGCTTCTAGTGTGGCTCTGCCCTATTTCTCTTTCCTCTAAACATCCCTTAGCAATTATTCCTCTCTTACGTATTTACTAATATATTTTTTGTGTGTGCAGGTTTCTTGGGAAAGGGTGAAGATCAGCACTTCTCTTCTCACATAAAAGCAAGAAAGAAGAAACTTCTTCTACTGAAGAAGAAGATACTTTAGTTATATTTAGATTTATTTAGAACAATTGTGTAATTATCTGACTTATGTATATCTATTATATATTCTATTTTATATTCAGTTTGTTCGGTAGCTCTTGTATAAACTTTAATAGTACTTTTACCACAAGTTCTACTGAATCTGCTAAATATAAAATGAATCATATAATAAATAATTGACATATGCACAAGTTATACAATTGCTGCAATGTGAAATAAGCTTCTGTATAAAGTATGTCAATTTTAGTATGAGTTTTATCTGTAAGGTATGTTCTAAATTAACTTCATAGAATAGTTTATAAGTATTAAGTTATTTATGTTTATAGTATTTTTATATTATATGAACGTTAGTTTAGAATTGATGCAACATTTAGTTGTACGATGTATTGTAAATAGTTATAACAGAATAGTTAATAAGGATTAGCTTGTAAATTGATTTACAACATTTTTGTAACTTATATCTTAATTGATTAGTTCAAATAAACGTTTAATGAAAAGACTTGCACTGCCCTTATTATTTTCATACCTTACCAATCCTTGAAAGAACCTACCTCCAATTCCTTATACAAGAAGTACCGTGGATGCACTTTGAATGCAAAGTCCTGAAGCGAGAAACTTATAAAAATTGCCCTATACGTTATTAAACTTTGCAGCAAAAAATTCTCAATCATTTCCATCACTATCAAAGTCTTCATTTCTTGCAAATGGAGCTCTAAGAAAATTCAATAAAGTTGCAAATCGAGCTTTAAGAAAATGCAACAAAGTTGCAAATCGAACACTAAGAACATGCAACAAAGTTGCAAATAACACCTCGTGAAAACGCAAGAAAGTTGCAAAAATTCTCGAGAAAATTATGCAACAATGTTGCGCTAAAAATTTTGCAACAAAGTTGCAAATAACACCTCACGTAAACGCAACAAAGTTGCAAAATTTTAGCGCAACATTGTTGCAAATTTTTCTCGAGAATTTTTGCCACTTTGTTGCGTTTTCGCGAGGCATTATTTGCAACTTTGTTGTATTCTTCTTAGAGCTCGATTTGCAACATTGTTGCAGATTTTTCTCGAGAATTTTTGCAACTTTGTTGCGTTTTCGCGAGGCGTTGTTTGCAACTTTGTTGCATTTTTAAGGCGTTATTTGCAGCTATCTTACATTTTCTCGAGGCGTTGGTTACAACTTTGTTGCGTTTTCGCGAGGCGTTATTTGCAACTTTGATACGTTTTCCCGAAGCATTATTTGCAACTTTGCTTTTGCGATTTCTTTGCAATTGAATTCCATTTTTATGAGGAGTTGTTTGCAACTTTGTTGCATTTTGTATTGGCGTTATTTGGAACTACCTTATATTTTACAGGGGCGTTGGTTACAACATTGTTCCGTTTTCGGGAGGTGTTATTTGCAACATTATTTCATTTTCGGTAGGCATTTCTTTACAACCTGGTTGAATTTTGGTGAGGTGCTTAATGTATACCTGGTTGCAATAGGTTTAGTAATGTCGAGGTCTATGTTTACAAGTTCTCCGCTTGTGAACTTTGCATTTAAAGTTCCTGCACGGTAGTACTTGTTTAAGGAATTGGAATTAGGTCTTTTCAAGGATAGTTAAGGTGTTAAAATAAGGAGAGGCGTAGAATTCTTTTCATTAAAAATTTATTCAAATTAATTAATGAAGATACAAGTTACAAAAATGCGGTAGTTCAAATTTACAAGCTAATACTTACGAACTATTCTTTAAAGTTAATTTACAATACATCTTACAGATAAAGCTTATACCAAAAGATCTACCGAATAAAAGAATATAAAATAAAATACATACTGGGTATACATAACAGTTAATTACACCAGTTTTCTAAATTAATCTTATGCGCTAGTAGTTACAAACTATTCTTAGAAACCAATTTACTATAACTAAAGTATGTGGCAAGGGTTATTCTTTCTTCTTTCTCGCTTTATGCCCAATGAGAAATGTCGGTCAAGCTCCTTACTCTATGCCTGCGAGACCTGCACACACAAGAAATATATTAGTAAGTATATGTAGCAGGAGAGATAAAGATTATTAAGCGATATTTACAGGAAAAAGAAAGAAGGGACGACCAAACCAGACGCGTAAAAGAAAGAGAGGATTATTTAACAAGGAATGGAACCAGTCTCACTACAATTTACAAATGCTGCATGCGCTATTGATTTTTTATAAACAAATGAATAATTTGTTTGGTTATTGCACCGAAACAATACCCGAGGGCCGATCCAATCGTGAATGAGATTGTTCCCTGAACCTAGAGCTTTAATTTGAGATGTAGTGAATTAAAATCGACCGAGTAGAACGCCAGATAATTGAATTTGTTTAGATAAATTATAAACAAATGCCTTTATTTCGACTTACAGGCTAGCTACATCAATCATCATAGGACATAAATTACAGCTGGAAGTATCAGCTACCATCTCCAGTAGGTGTGATAATCGTTCCATGTGAAGTTCATTTGTTGTAAACAATTAAACAATTAAAATTGTTATTACGGCCAGGGGGATGAAGTTACAGCACCGAAGTATTTTTTATCGTGTAGTTTATCCGTTCCCCTTTCGTTTGAGACATTGTTGGCTGAAATCGGCCCAGTAGAGGCCGAGATAATAATTTTTGAATATTTTGTCGGTAAGATATGTCGGTAATCGTGTATGTGGCGCCATCTCGCGTTTGCGGCCATTTTCGCAGTTTCGCGCACCGCCAAAACCGAAATCCTGGATTACATCGTTAATTTAAACAATTGCGTTTTTCTCGGCTTCTACTGCGTATTTCTTAACCGGACTTGTCTTAAACGAAAGCTACGAACCATAGCTATCTGCTCCAACAGTTGCAACAATATGGAACTTGTGGTTTAAAAGTTATTAACAATTGAAAAATCGGCAAAAATGCACTCCGGGTCAATGCAATTATCTCGGCTTCTGGAGGAGCTAGATTAATGATCGAGTGCTTAAAACAAAGGTAAAGCATGCTGCTATACGATAAAATATGATTCACAAATGCACTAGGATCGGTTTATTTTTTATAAACAATTACCAAATTCTTTTGAGAATTTCACAGTAACTATGCACGCGAGCTATCCTAAAGTATAAAAAGATTGTTCCCTGAATCTGGGGCTTCGATTTAAGAGGTCGTTTATTGAAATCGGGAAGGTAGAAGCCGAGATAATTGAATTTGTTTAAGTAAATTATAAACAAATGCCTTTATTTCGACTTACAGGCTAGCTACATCAATCATCATAGGACATAAATTACAGCTGGAAGTATCAGCTACCATCTCCCATAGGTGTGATAATCGTTCCATGTGAAGTTCATTTGTTATAAACAATTAAACAATTAAAATTGTTATTACGGCCAAGGGGATGAAGTTACAGCACCGAAGTATTTTTTATCGTGTAGTTTATCCGTTCCCCTTTCGTTTGAGACATTGTTGGCTGAAATCGGCCCAGTAGAGGCCGAGATAATAATTTTTGAATATTTTGTCGGTAAGATATGTCGGTAATCGTGTATGTGGCGCCATCTCGCGTTTGCGGCCTTTTTCGCAGTTTCGCGCACCGCCAAAACCGAAATCCTGGATTACATCGTTAATTTAAACAATTGCGTTTTTCTCGGCTTCTACTGCGTATTTCTTAACCGGACTTGTCTTAAACGAAAGCTACGAACCATAGCTATCTGCTCCAACAGTTGCAACAATATGGAACTTGTGGTTTAAAAGTTATTAACAATTGAAAAATCGGCAAAAATGCACTCCGGGTCAATTCAATTATCTCGGCTTCTGGAGGAGCTAGATTAATGATCGAGTGCTTAAAACAAAGGTAAAGCATGCTGCTATACGATAAAATATGATTCACAAATGCACTAGGATCGGTTTATTTTTTATAAACAATTACCAAATTCTTTTGAGAATTTCACAGTAACTATGCACGCGAGCTATCCTAAAGTATAAAAAGATTGTTCCCTGAATCTGGGGCTTCGATTTAAGAGGTCGTTTATTGAAATCGGGAAGGTAGAAGCCGAGATAATTGAATTTGTTTAAGTAAATTATAAACAAATGCCTTTATTTCGACTTACAGGCTAGCTACATCAATCATCATAGGACATAAATTACAGCTGGAAGTATCAGCTACCATCTCCCATAGGTGTGATAATCGTTCCATGTGAAGTTCATTTGTTATAAACAATTAAACAATTAAAATTGTTATTACGGCCAAGGGGATGAAGTTACAGCACCGAAGTATTTTTTATCGTGTAGTTTATCCGTTCCCCTTTCGTTTGAGACATTGTTGGCTGAAATCGGCCCAGTAGAGGCCGAGATAATAATTTTTGAATATTTTGTCGGTAAGATATGTCGGTAATCGTGTATGTGGCGCCATCTCGCGTTTGCGGCCTTTTTCGCAGTTTCGCGCACCGCCAAAACCGAAATCCTGGATTACATCGTTAATTTAAACAATTGCGTTTTTCTCGGCTTCTACTGCGTATTTCTTAACCGGACTTGTCTTAAACGAAAGCTACGAACCATAGCTATCTGCTCCAACAGTTGCAACAATATGGAACTTGTGGTTTAAAAGTTATTAACAATTGAAAAATCGGCAAAAATGCACTCCGGGTCAATGCAATTATCTCGGCTTCTGGAGGAGCTAGATTAATGATCGAGTGCTTAAAACAAAGGTAAAGCATGCTGCTATACGATAAAATATGATTCACAAATGCACTAGGATCGGTTTATTTTTTATAAACAATTACCAAATTCTTTTGAGAATTTCACAGTAACTATGCACGCGAGCTATCCTAAAGTATAAAAAGATTGTTCCCTGAATCTGCGGCTTCGATTTAAGAGGTCGTTTATTGAAATCGGGAAGGTAGAAGCCGAGATAATTGAATTTGTTTAAGTAAATTATAAACAAATGCCATTATTTCGACTTACAGACAAGCTACATCAATCATCATAGGACATAAATTACAGCTGGAAGTATAAGCTACCATCTCCCATAGGTGTGATAATCGTTCCATGTGAAGTTCATTTGTTATAAACAATTAAACAATTAAAATTGTTATTACGGCCAAGGGGATGAAGTTACAGCACCGAAGTATTTTTTATCGTGTAGTTTATCCGTTCCCCTTTCGTTTGAGACATTGTTGGCTGAAATCGGCCCAGTAGAGGCCGAGATAATAATTTTTGAATATTTTGTCGGTAAGATATGTCGGTAATCGTGTATGTGGCGCCATCTCGCGTTTGCGGCCTTTTTCGCAGTTTCGCGCACCGCCAAAACCGAAATCCTGGATTACATCGTTAATTTAAACAATTGCGTTTTTCTCGGCTTCTACTGCGTATTTCTTAACCGGACTTGTCTTAAACGAAAGCTACGAACCATAGCTATCTGCTCCAACAGTTGCAACAATATGGAACTTGTGGTTTAAAAGTTATTAACAATTGAAAAATCGGCAAAAATGCACTCCGGGTCAATGCAATTATCTCGGCTTCTGGAGGAGCTAGATTAATGATCGAGTGCTTAAAATAAAGGTAAAGCATGCTGCTATACGATAAAATATGATTCACAAATGCACTAGGATCGGTTTATTTTTTATAAACAATTACCAAATTCTTTTGAGAATTTCACAGTAACTATGCACGCGAGCTATCCTAAAGTATAAAAAGATTGTTCCCTGAATCTGGGGCTTCGATTTAAGAGGTCGTTTATTGAAATCGGGAAGGTAGAAGCCGAGATAATTGAATTTGTTTAAGTAAATTATAAACAAATGCCATTATTTCGACTTACAGACAAGCTACATCAATCATCATAGGACATAAATTACAGCTGGAAGTATAAGCTACCATCTCCCATAGGTGTGATAATCGTTCCATGTGAAGTTCATTTGTTATAAACAATTAAACAATTAAAATTGTTATTACGGCCAAGGGGATGAAGTTACAGCACCGAAGTATTTTTTATCGTGTAGTTTATCCGTTCCCCTTTCGTTTGAGACATTGTTGGCTGAAATCGGCCCAGTAGAGGCCGAGATAATAATTTTTGAATATTTTGTCGGTAAGATATGTCGGTAATCGTGTATGTGGCGCCATCTCGCGTTTGCGGCCTTTTTCGCAGTTTCGCGCACCGCCAAAACCGAAATCCTGGATTACATCGTTAATTTAAACAATTGCGTTTTTCTCGGCTTCTACTGCGTATTTCTTAACCGGACTTGTCTTAAACGAAAGCTACGAACCATAGCTATCTGCTCCAACAGTTGCAACAATATGGAACTTGTGGTTTAAAAGTTATTAACAATTGAAAAATCGGCAAAAATGCACTCCGGGTCAATGCAATTATCTCGGCTTCTGGAGGAGCTAGATTAATGATCGAGTGCTTAAAACAAAGGTAAAGCATGCTGCTATACGATAAAATATGATTCACAAATGCACTAGGATCGGTTTATTTTTTATAAACAATTACCAAATTCTTTTGAGAATTTCACAGTAACTATGCACGCGAGCTATCCTAAAGTATAAAAAGATTGTTCCCTGAATCTGGGGCTTCGATTTAAGAGGTCGTTTATTGAAATCGGGAAGGTAGAAGCCGAGATAATTGAATTTGTTTAAGTAAATTATAAACAAATGCCATTATTTCGACTTACAGACAAGCTACATCAATCATCATAGGACATAAATTACAGCTGGAAGTATAAGCTACCATCTCCCATAGGTGTGATAATCGTTCCATGTGAAGTTCATTTGTTATAAACAATTAAACAATTAAAATTGTTATTACGGCCAAGGGGATGAAGTTACAGCACCGAAGTATTTTTTATCGTGTAGTTTATCCGTTCCCCTTTCGTTTGAGACATTGTTGGCTGAAATCGGCCCAGTAGAGGCCGAGATAATAATTTTTGAATATTTTGTCGGTAAGATATGTCGGTAATCGTGTATGTGGCGCCATCTCGCGTTTGCGGCCTTTTTCGCAGTTTCGCGCACCGCCAAAACCGAAATCCTGGATTACATCGTTAATTTAAACAATTGCGTTTTTCTCGGCTTCTACTGCGTATTTCTTAACCGGACTTGTCTTAAACGAAAGCTACGAACCATAGCTATCTGCTCCAACAGTTGCAACAATATGGAACTTGTGGTTTAAAAGTTATTAACAATTGAAAAATCGGCAAAAATGCACTCCGGGTCAATGCAATTATCTCGGCTTCTGGAGGAGCTAGATTAATGATCGAGTGCTTAAAATAAAGGTAAAGCATGCTGCTATACGATAAAATATGATTCACAAATGCACTAGGATCGGTTTATTTTTTATAAACAATTACCAAATTCTTTTGAGAATTTCACAGTAACTATGCACGCGAGCTATCCTAAAGTATAAAAAGATTGTTCCCTGAATCTGGGGCTTCGATTTAAGAGGTCGTTTATTGAAATCGGGAAGGTAGAAGCCGAGATAATTGAATTTGTTTAAGTAAATTATAAACAAATGCCATTATTTCGACTTACAGACAAGCTACATCAATCATCATAGGACATAAATTACAGCTGGAAGTATAAGCTACCATCTCCCATAGGTGTGATAATCGTTCCATGTGAAGTTCATTTGTTATAAACAATTAAACAATTAAAATTGTTATTACGGCCAAGGGGATGAAGTTACAGCACCGAAGTATTTTTTATCGTGTAGTTTATCCGTTCCCCTTTCGTTTGAGACATTGTTGGCTGAAATCGGCCCAGTAGAGGCCGAGATAATAATTTTTGAATATTTTGTCGGTAAGATATGTCGGTAATCGTGTATGTGGCGCCATCTCGCGTTTGCGGCCTTTTTCGCAGTTTCGCGCACCGCCAAAACCGAAATCCTGGATTACATCGTTAATTTAAACAATTGCGTTTTTCTCGGCTTCTACTGCGTATTTCTTAACCGGACTTGTCTTAAACGAAAGCTACGAACCATAGCTATCTGCTCCAACAGTTGCAACAATATGGAACTTGTGGTTTAAAAGTTATTAACAATTGAAAAATCGGCAAAAATGCACTCCGGGTCAATGCAATTATCTCGGCTTCTGGAGGAGCTAGATTAATGATCGAGTGCTTAAAACAAAGGTAAAGCATGCTGCTATACGATAAAATATGATTCACAAATGCACTAGGATCGGTTTATTTTTTATAAACAATTACCAAATTCTTTTGAGAATTTCACAGTAACTATGCACGCGAGCTATCCTAAAGTATAAAAAGATTGTTCCCTGAATCTGGGGCTTCGATTTAAGAGGTCGTTTATTGAAATCGGGAAGGTAGAAGCCGAGATAATTGAATTTGTTTAAGTAAATTATAAACAAATGCCATTATTTCGACTTACAGACAAGCTACATCAATCATCATAGGACATAAATTACAGCTGGAAGTATAAGCTACCATCTCCCATAGGTGTGATAATCGTTCCATGTGAAGTTCATTTGTTATAAACAATTAAACAATTAAAATTGTTATTACGGCCAAGGGGATGAAGTTACAGCACCGAAGTATTTTTTATCGTGTAGTTTATCCGTTCCCCTTTCGTTTGAGACATTGTTGGCTGAAATCGGCCCAGTAGAGGCCGAGATAATAATTTTTGAATATTTTGTCGGTAAGATATGTCGGTAATCGTGTATGTGGCGCCATCTCGCGTTTGCGGCCTTTTTCGCAGTTTCGCGCACCGCCAAAACCGAAATCCTGGATTACATCGTTAATTTAAACAATTGCGTTTTTCTCGGCTTCTACTGCGTATTTCTTAACCGGACTTGTCTTAAACGAAAGCTACGAACCATAGCTATCTGCTCCAACAGTTGCAACAATATGGAACTTGTGGTTTAAAAGTTATTAACAATTGAAAAATCGGCAAAAATGCACTCCGGGTCAATGCAATTATCTCGGCTTCTGGAGGAGCTAGATTAATGATCGAGTGCTTAAAACAAAGGTAAAGCATGCTGCTATACGATAAAATATGATTCACAAATGCACTAGGATCGGTTTATTTTTTATAAACAATTACCAAATTCTTTTGAGAATTTCACAGTAACTATGCACGCGAGCTATCCTAAAGTATAAAAAGATTGTTCCCTGAATCTGGGGCTTCGATTTAAGAGGTCGTTTATTGAAATCGGGAAGGTAGAAGCCGAGATAATTGAATTTGTTTAAGTAAATTATAAACAAATGCCATTATTTCGACTTACAGACAAGCTACATCAATCATCATAGGACATAAATTACAGCTGGAAGTATAAGCTACCATCTCCCATAGGTGTGATAATCGTTCCATGTGAAGTTCATTTGTTATAAACAATTAAACAATTAAAATTGTTATTACGGCCAAGGGGATGAAGTTACAGCACCGAAGTATTTTTTATCGTGTAGTTTATCCGTTCCCCTTTCGTTTGAGACATTGTTGGCTGAAATCGGCCCAGTAGAGGCCGAGATAATAATTTTTGAATATTTTGTCGGTAAGATATGTCGGTAATCGTGTATGTGGCGCCATCTCGCGTTTGCGGCCTTTTTCGCAGTTTCGCGCACCGCCAAAACCGAAATCCTGGATTACATCGTTAATTTAAACAATTGCGTTTTTCTCGGCTTCTACTGCGTATTTCTTAACCGGACTTGTCTTAAACGAAAGCTACGAACCATAGCTATCTGCTCCAACAGTTGCAACAATATGGAACTTGTGGTTTAAAAGTTATTAACAATTGAAAAATCGGCAAAAATGCACTCCGGGTCAATGCAATTATCTCGGCTTCTGGAGGAGCTAGATTAATGATCGAGTGCTTAAAACAAAGGTAAAGCATGCTGCTATACGATAAAATATGATTCACAAATGCACTAGGATCGGTTTATTTTTTATAAACAATTACCAAATTCTTTTGAGAATTTCACAGTAACTATGCACGCGAGCTATCCTAAAGTATAAAAAGATTGTTCCCTGAATCTGGGGCTTCGATTTAAGAGGTCGTTTATTGAAATCGGGAAGGTAGAAGCCGAGATAATTGAATTTGTTTAAGTAAATTATAAACAAATGCCATTATTTCGACTTACAGACAAGCTACATCAATCATCATAGGACATAAATTACAGCTGGAAGTATAAGCTACCATCTCCCATAGGTGTGATAATCGTTCCATGTGAAGTTCATTTGTTATAAACAATTAAACAATTAAAATTGTTATTACGGCCAAGGGGATGAAGTTACAGCACCGAAGTATTTTTTATCGTGTAGTTTATCCGTTCCCCTTTCGTTTGAGACATTGTTGGCTGAAATCGGCCCAGTAGAGGCCGAGATAATAATTTTTGAATATTTTGTCGGTAAGATATGTCGGTAATCGTGTATGTGGCGCCATCTCGCGTTTGCGGCCTTTTTCGCAGTTTCGCGCACCGCCAAAACCGAAATCCTGGATTACATCGTTAATTTAAACAATTGCGTTTTTCTCGGCTTCTACTGCGTATTTCTTAACCGGACTTGTCTTAAACGAAAGCTACGAACCATAGCTATCTGCTCCAACAGTTGCAACAATATGGAACTTGTGGTTTAAAAGTTATTAACAATTGAAAAATCGGCAAAAATGCACTCCGGGTCAATGCAATTATCTCGGCTTCTGGAGGAGCTAGATTAATGATCGAGTGCTTAAAACAAAGGTAAAGCACGCTGCTACGCGATAACAAACGAAGTACAAATGCTGCATGCGCTGTACATTTTTTATAAACCATTTAAAATTTCTTTTGACAGTTTCGCAGTAACAATGCACCGGAGCTATCCTAAACTGTATAGAAATAGTTCCTTGAATCAAGGCTTTAATTTGAGATGTCGTTGATTAAAAACAGCCCAGTAGAACGCGAGATATTTGAATTTGTTTAAAGAAATTATAAACAAATACAGCAAAAAATGGAATGAGAGGGAAAAATGCCATGCGCAGTCATTCGCTCGAATTACTTTCCACATAATTATCAAACGTCTCTTAAACGTTTAATAATTATACAGTAAATAATTGATTGCCCAGGTCTCACCACGTGGAGGTTACTGCGCATGGAGACCCACCCTAGCCACGGCCCTTCCACCCTCCATTTACGCAAAAACTAATTCTGCTATCATTTGTAAGAAAGAAAAATCTCCTATTATTGTCAATTTGTAGAACGTTCATTAATTGATCGTAGTACAAAGACGACAACAACAGGAGTACATTTCGAAGAATCGCGACCGCGAGCTAAATTGTATCAGAAGGAAACCTGTAAGAAAATTTGCAAGAGGATCCAATTTCCTGAAATAAAACTTTAAAAAATATATCCTATGATCTGAAGAACTAGACAACGGAATATTATTGCAGTGGTGAACACTGCTCTCTTAAAAACTAAGACACAGCTTAAAAATAAATCCTCCCTTCTTAAATACTAGATTAGATTCAAATGCGCCCTGCCTGTCTAAAGATCTAACTTAAAACTAGTATGACCCTACCTAGTATAACATCTAACAGTTCAATTAAAAGAACCATTTCAATAATATCGTACCTACATAGGACTGTAATAGATACTTTCCCATACTCATATAGGTATAAGTATGCAAATACTTAATATGGAATAATTAATGAGGGAATTAATTCGTGGCCCATGGTGTCCTAGAACAGACTGAACCAATTTTTAGTTTCATAAACCCTGCCTAAGTAAAAGTCTAATAATTTCAATTCGTGTACAACCTGCCTGTATAAAGATCTAAGATTGTGTGTTCAAACAAATCCTACCTACATAAAGAGCTAAAAGTATTGTTCAATTTATAATTGGGCCTGCCTAATTATTTGTATAACACCTGTAATTATTTAAAAGGGCAGGGGCAGGGGCAGGGGCAGGGGTTGAGTTTGGGTTTGGGTTTGGGGCAGGGGTTGGGGTTGGGTTTTGGGCAGGGGCAGGGGCTGGGTTTTGGGCAGGGGCAGGGGCTGGGTTTGGGTTTGGGGCAGGGGCAGGTTGAGAGTGTGGTCATATTATACAAATTTTAAGCAATCCTCTTCATTAGCTGATTCCTTTCTCCTGCTTCTGAAACAAAGACAAACTGGAAGCAATTAGTAAAGCATTGTAAAAATCTTGAACCCACAAATGGAATCGACGAGGCTGGTTCTTTAATTTTTAAGTTTTCGATCATGTCCTTGATAATATTTCTGGATCTTTTTTGTATGTATTCCACTTTTGAACCTGACATCTGAACTTCCATTTGTTTAATATATCATATTTGGGTTCAACTGTGAATCTGTAACAATCTCATGCATTGGATTAGTGACATCCCCAAGTTCCACCATTTTACACTGAATTAAATCTCCTTTTAATTTGTAATACCTGAATTTTACCGAAGATAATATATCACAGTTGATATGAAAAATGCAATTATTTTTTTAATAACAATAGGTAATTGGATTTCGGCTAAAGTTATATATTCTTTTCTACTTTCCAGATTAAACTGAATGGTAGTATCAATTTCACTAAAAACTCCAAATTGAAGTAGTCACGTTTCACTACAATTGATTCTATTTTGCTTCTACAAAGAAGCGACAAACGGTTATTCGGGAGCAAAATATCAAACTTCCACTATCACCATGCCGAAGTCCAAGTACAGCCAAGAACATTTTTCGTGCAAGGATTTTCATTTAAACATTTACGGATATCGCGAGTTAATTTCAATTTCTACAAAGCAAGCTCGAAAAGTTATAAAACTTGACTCTACTTAAAAAAAAGGGTGATCATTAAATTGCAACGATTAAGAGAAAATATTTAAAAGATAAACTCCAATAATGAATAGTCACTAGTACTGACTCTAATTCGAAATCTACTATCTAGAATTATTTCCTTATTTTCCTTTTTTTTCTGTTCCCTTTTTCTCTTCTTTTGTTTTCTTTTATTTTTTTTCTATTTTTTATCATTTCGTTCACACAGTAATTTAATATTATGTATGCAAATTTTAAGCAGTATTTCCATCAACAGACATTCCATTAAGAAGAAAGCGCTGTAAAGAAAAAATACACCATATACGACAAGAATTGCCAAAGAATTGGTCAGCCATGATCTTTGGCTGGCGATGATGTGCCACCCTCCAGGGTGGCTCAGGGACAGGTTTCCAATTAGAAGCAATAAGGGACTGGTATTCGCAACTCTAATTAAAAACGCGATCATTAATCAACGCAACGCTAACTGGAAATCGCGATGCAATCATTTCGCAACACAATTTATTAAGACCGTTAGGTAAAGCAACCATTAAACTGTTTGTAATTTCAAAAAACAAGCTAATTGAAGATCCCCTGAAAAGGTAGCTGAAGGCTCAAGACGCGAAAATAATTTCCGCAACACTAGAAACATTCTCATGCGTACAATATATTACAAAATACTACAATATAACTATCAATAAGAACGGCAAAATTGCAAAACGCAATCGCGACATCGTTGCGCAATACTAAACCAATCGCGATTTTCATTTGCTCGCAACTCTAACTAAAAACCGTTCTCAAGCTTCTCGCAACTCTAAAGCAACGCGATATTTTTGGGAGGGCTGTATCGTTGGGCCGGAATGTGCGTCGGCCAAGTACAAACAAAAATTCTACAAATGCAAATGCAAGCACAGTGACAAAGTAGTAACATGGAATGATTCCCCATTCTTAAAAAGAATGGAGAACCATTAGTAGTTGCCCTCTTGAGCGACAGTTTGTCGGGCCTCTTCGGCATATAGCCTCTTCGTTTCTTCGGATGTAATGCCACCTGAAACTTAATCTAGGCTCGAGGCTCTAATCGGAAACCAAGGAAAAACTTATAAATGTGAAATAAAGAGTTTAAATCGCGGAGCTAAATGGAACGCACGCGACCGAATCACGACCAAATAAAATCGTAAAAATTGTGATTGCGGAAAATCGCAAAGATTACGATTCAAATTGTAATCGTTCTTCGTTCACACGTGCAGCCTCGAGCATAATGTAATGCGTTTCGTTTCGGAGCCTAAATCGCGACCACGACCGCGAAGGATTCGAAAAATCGATAGGCAAAGCCAGAGGCGAACGCATTTTCGTTCGCGCCACAGCTTCACCGTCGACTTTTCAAATCAGATTTCCTGAAACAGGTTGAACACGCGAAATAGTGCCTACCCGATCAGAGACTGTGTCAACCTGCCCGGCCCTACCTACTTACGTCTATCAATCACACCAGAAAGTATGCTACCTATCCTACCTAGACCTATATTTAAAAAATGGCAAACAGGCACACCAACACACGACACTCCACGGTTCTCAGTCAAACACTCGGGCGCAAAAGCCTACACTAGAGAGGCGTCCCGGGACGCCCCCGACACCCAAGTGCTGTCACACAACTTGCACACTCTAAGGTACGTACCATTTTTCTGAAATCGACTGACAGTGGCTGGGATCTTTGCGTTCGCGTGGAAAAATCCACGCCGCGGTTAATATTTAGTAGAATAATTAAATAGCATCGATAAAAGAGGTACTTGATAACAATTGATAAGTATATTCGATTCCCTCTGGCATTTGGCCTCTGTCATCTTAAATGACAAATACTTCGTGCCTCGGTATAGTAGGGATTATTAATGCAATTAATAGTAAAGATGATGTCTCTGTTTTAAATTAACGGACATCTTATCTTGGTCATAATTATCACGGAACGACGCAAATCCACAGCCTAACCACACACACAATGTGGATATTACGTCGTGCACGATACACCAAACGCACTGTCAGTCGCCAACAACAAATCATTTCATGGCTTATAAACTAAATAAATATCATCGTGCTCTACCACCGTTTTCCCACCCAAGTAGCACCGGGGCACGTGAGTGGGATCCGGGCAGTGAACACGGAAAGGGTTAAACCTGGAAATCCTCGTCTAAAAAGATGATAAAGACATACTGATTTTCTAACGGGCTAAATATATATTTGTATATGTACCAGATCAATATATGACTCTATTTTATTGCAGAGAAAATTCAATGACTCTACTTTACTAGAAAAGTTAAGAAATGACTCTACTTTATTAGAAAAATTATGCAATGATTCTACTTTATTACAAAAATTAATCAATGACTCTACTTTAATATACTTTGAATTAAATTGAAACATCCTCGGGTGTTCCCGTCATCAAAGCATTGGGTCTAAAACGCAAGGTTGGTTTTAAAATAGATTGCCTTGATATCGAGATCTACCCGTTCGCGTATTGTCTTCTTGTACATTCAAGTTTAATTAACATTTGGTACGGAAGAAGTGAATTTATTGATATCTTTATACGCTAAAGACTAATATGGATATCGAATAATTTTATTATTCGATAGTTCCAACAAATCGACAAGGTCTGTAAGTACCTGTACTTTATGTTCAATCAAAGTAGAAAAAAGGAGAAATATTACTTTCTTACTAACAGCAATCGTTATGCATTTTATTATAACTGTGCACTAATTGCAATTGACAAATAAACGAAGTCGAAGGGTATTCGACTTCTCCACTAGAAACTAATGCACGTATAATACTGGACGTTACTTTACATCCATTTAATAATTAATAGCTATTTAAATATTCGTTTCATACGTACTCAATTAAATACTCTATTTTAAAAAGATGCATAACGATATATTTTATACTAAATGTCGCTCTTAAAATTCTCAAACTAATTTGAAACGCGTTGTACAAGAAGACCTATCCTCATATAATATAAAACAGTACACAAGTTACTACTCATGAGTATATTTCCATATACCCATGGTCACAGTGCTTGCCAGAAAAATCTACGTAATTACAACCAATCACTCGTGTCGGTTAGGACCTTTCGTCCTGCGACATGATTGAGTGACCAGAGGAACTTTAAAGCATGCCACTCACCAGTTGCAGTCTCACCAGCGCCGCGGTCAAGCTTGTCGCCGTCGTAGCCATGGAAGTTGCTGAAACATTCAAGAAGGGCAGACAACATTAAAATCTTTGTATTTTCAGTACTATTCGAATGTGTTAATTCTCAAAGATTATTGGAATACAAGATTAAAAACATAAAGAGATACTTACTCGTCAGGCTGATGGATGAAAGCCCGAACTCTCCGAACAGGACACTGACTCTAATGGAACACTTATGATTCGCAAACAAAGTGATTCTAATCTCGTGGGAGTATTATTTCGGAGCAAACACTGACTCTAATTTCGCGTCTCTTTACTGTCATTTATGTTTAATTATTATTAAGAGCGGTTGCGCTCTAAAAACAATAAAAAGAACTTTGGCGGAGCAAGCACTGACTCTACCAACCGCATTGCGCGCGGTCATCAAAATTTTCTGAAAGAAAATCTGCACAAGTTAGTAAATGAGGAGAGGAGGTAGAAAGTAAAGCAATACAGATGTGATTTTATTTGTCTTTCTTATTTCTTTATGTCTGTTGAGGAATTACTGCTTTTGTTTTAATAAAGTACTAATGTATTATTAATTGTCTATTGAAGATAAATTATTATGGTTTAATAGAAATTGTAAGTATGAAATATAAATAACTTATCAAAAGCATACTGTGACTGTTCTTTGTTAGAGTTTTAAAAGTGATCATGATCCTAGTAAGTAAGCAATATCGCGCATTTATAAATTTTCATAGCTGCTTGTAGAAATCAAGACTAGAAACTATTTATCATGCTTCAAGAGCATGGCCACAAGTACGTAGGTACGCGGGCAATCCTGTGCCGAAAATACAATTTGACCGTACTTGTGCCTAGGTCACAGAGATAATAAAAGTGGTTAATAAATAATAGTGAAGCTATAATCGAAATCACGACCGAAATGCAATGAAACATGAACGTATTTCAATCTTTTGTTTAGAATTAAGGAAGTTTACTATGAAAACATTTCTATGTGAAAACTACTTAATTAATGGACGTGGATATACGAATTAAGTGAAGCAAGTATTGAAATCTATTTACAATAATGAAAGTGTTCAATAACTTTCAACCGAAGCAAATGAACTTGAGCTGGAAACCAATCGCCAGATAACAAGAGGTATACATAAACCATTGAAATAATAAGTTAAATGTTACCAGTCCCTCATCAAAAGTCGTCAGAGTAATTGTTAAGCGTCGTAATAACTGTATCTAAATACTCTATTCCTGCAGTCTCAATATATTATTCTCTACCAACTAATCATCCATTGGACCTGCAACAAAAAGAAAAGCAACGTGATAAACTGTGCTAAAGTTAGAATCGAAATCGGTATGTAAGTGTGATTGCAAACAAAATAAACGCAACCTTAAAACCGCATCGAATCCGAATAATCGTGTAATAAAATATAATACAGATTCGAAGAACCGTTCAAACTAATAAATTAATTAACCCGATATTTTAATAAACGGCTAGTTATCACGTATCAAAGAATCGTTGGTACCAGATGACCGGTCAAGCGTCCACCAAAAGAGACTCGATAAACAGTTTAATGTACATCCGCGATAAGCATACGATTGTTAAATAAATGCGTATTAATTAATAGAAGCTAATAGTCAAGAGTATGCTGTGGTAAAGTAGACCCCGAGATATTATTGTATTGTAGGGTTATGTATGTCACTAACCTTCGACAACAAAGACGACCCGTACGCTACGACACTGGAACTCGTACTGACTCCGCGCGCACTGCGCACTGGGTATCCCCACTCCACGACGCACCGGCGCGTCGCCACGCTCAGTCGCGATCGGTCGCGCTCGGTGGTATTCGCTATATCGGTAATCTCCGTAGGCCACCGACCGCTGCCGTGCGCTATATAATCTCAGGGTCATACCTACTGGACTTTTAAAGGTTCTGATCAACGTTTAACTTTAAGCCCGGACCTACGACTCTAGGGTTCTTCCTACTGGACTTTTACTGTTTCTGACCAACCTTTAGCTGGACCTACGATCCTCGTTAAAGAATTCTTTTGTTCTTTGCCGCGCAATGGAAGCGGGGCAGCACAGGTGGGACGCTTGACGTAACACGCATCCATGGTCAATTTCATCGCCCCAATGTTATTAGGTCTCAAGATATCTTCTCATACCTAATTTTATGGTGTTTCGTTTACAATAAACGATTTGTTAATTAGAAGTATAAGCGCATATGCACAACACGCTGTGAGAGTCAAGGTGACTAGTATTTATTAATTAACGATTTCCTGGCACTAATTTATGATGTTTTCTGTATGAATTACTAAGCAGAGAGTCTCAGGAAGCTTCCGTCATAGTTGATTCAAATGGTGGCCTACTTGTTGTCGAATGATTAAGCATTATTTTTTGCAAGTCAACAGCTGGGTCGCTTGCTCGTATGCGACGAGCAATTGTTAATATCTATTTTTTTCAGCAGAAAATGTTGGAAAATTGTACACGAGAAAGTTGCATAGGGTTCACATTCCATTCTACAATCGCGAAGGTGCATAAAGTAATCATGGATGAAGAGTAATTAGCGAGTTTTCCCCGCGAATATCATTTTTCCATAAGGGGGTGGAGCTTAACGGCTAGCATTATCTGTCCCTTTTCCCAATGGTGCCCTCCTTTTCTTTCGCCTAGAGTCTGTAGTATCAGGCGCCGCATAAAAGAGAGTTAGTAAACCAATTTCTGTCCTTCTTCCTCAGTCTCCTTTCTCTTTCTGGCACCGACTTCCACTTGCATTCTGTGTTCCTATTAACATTCGGCTATTTCAGACGCCCTACCGATAGATTGCCTGCTATGCACCGGGCAAAATTTTGCAGCTGTCAAAATGTGGAACACGTGCTTCACTGAATGCCAATGTCTCGGCTTCCAGGCTGGCGTGCCTAACAAATTATATCTCAAATTAGAATTAAAGGATTCAGCTACAAGTCTCTTTAACAGTCGCAATATATCCAGCCGTAAGATATTTATTATGGCAATTCAATGTTAAAGATTATTCGTAAGCAACAATTGTAAGTCCCTTAAGTGGTGTACTACATTGGCGCTGAGACTCTCGGTTATAATTAATAGAAAGAGTGAGATAGACGTTTATTAGAATAATTTCTTCAGCAAATATAATTATTTACATTCTATTAACCAATAACTATGCCACAAGTTTAAATAGCGCGCGACGCGTAGTTCATATCACGCCATGGAAGAATATTACATAAATATAATATTTCACAGCAAGTAGGCCACAGTTTAATCGTATTTTTAATATTGTTACTGTCGACGATTGGAGGAAATATATTATCCACGCATTATTTGGCTCGTATATTAACGTGTAAACAAAAAATCAGGATAGCTTGAAGCCTGCCAGGTTTGACACCTTTCTTACCGGTAGAAGCCGAGAAAAGCACGTACTAAAATTGAACGAGATAATCTAAAAAGTGAGTTTTGACGCTCATAAGTGCTACATAATTAACTGATATAGATCGTCATGTACACCAGGTGAATTTTTGATGCTGCAAATTTAGTTGAACGATTATAAGCAGGTGTCCCTGAACGGCGAATAAAATAGGTGTGTGTTTGTACATTAATTGTACTTTTCAGGCTGGGCTGTTACATTATGTTCTTGTGAATCCAATTAGCACGAATGTAAACACTAATGTGTATCTAATTGAACGACAAAATGAAAGGTATACTAATTTTTGATCACTTGAACGACGTTCTTTTCGCAAAATGCAACAAAAAGTTTGCAAATCACATACAAAAGCTGGCGAGAATTCAGGGGTTGATTTGTGAGAATAAGGTATATATCTATTGTCAAATTTTTTTATTTATATGCATGTAATAATAAAGTATTGTATTAGCATAATTTTCGTTTTAAACGTTAAATACATTTTCTCTTATCTCGGTCTTGTAAATATATTTTTCGAAAAAATGGAAATATGCATTCTCCAATAGTTTACATACTAATGTAGCGGACATTATGTTAAGTAGATTTATGTCTTTTAGCAGTATGCAAGCAACGATGACGCAAAGCTGAATCCAAATATTATAATGCAACTGTTCTCGCCAATTGTCACGTCTCAACACGTAATGGCTTCACAGTTTGGTAATTCTTACACGTCTATGAAATGTCACGATGGCACAAATATGGTATTCGATGAATTCATGGGATACACTTTCATATACATTTCCATGGAAGAGGTAGAGCTAATGAAAAGAACGCTAGGCGTATGCATTGCAATTGTGAGGCATGTTTGCGGACCAGATGTTGCAGTGTAAGCCAATTTCAAATACAGTTTAGAAATTTTTCTATGGTAAATTGAATAATGGCGACTTGCATTTTTATTTTTAGATTAAAGATAAACAGACAAAAGGTCTGTATAGTTTCGTCCCTATTGGATGCATGGGTTCATCTAAGAAATCGCCAGCAAAGCATGCTCACAGAGGCGATAGAACAATTATCAATAAACACGGATCTAGGTGTATCGATATTAAAAGTATTACACGACGCTTGCGATAAATTAAAGGCACAATCCGAATTTTCCAATGTCCATATATTGATACTGGTGGAAGAGAAGTTTCTCTCCTTGTATTCTAGTAAACATGCCCATGATTTATATGCTTCTGATATATTGTTAACGATGCTTATGTGTTGGGTAGTTAACCAGAAAAGAAAAGGTGAAACAAGTGAGAGCAACGACGATCGTACCAATATTCTTTTGCCTGAGAGCAGTTGTTCTAAAGAGGAACAGATAACTTTTGGAACGAAACTGGCAAATCCTACTTCAGAAGATATTACAAACCTATTTAGTATGGCCTTTATTATTGTACAATATTGATTAATTTCATTTTTATTGCATAGTGATTCGTGACTCCATTGCAGGAGGATCGAGAGATTCTTCTATTAACGAGGATCTTTACTCTTTGACCGACGACGAGTTGTACAGTAATTTAATTCTACTTGGGAGTGAGCACGATTATACTGCGAATGCAGCTCACATTTTTGAGCTAGCTGGAGGAATTAATCTAATCATGATAGCCGAAGTGACCAATCTTGCAACTTCGTCCGGATTATACGATAGCTTCCATTATTTAAATATTATAAATGGTTTGCAACTTCAAAGGGATATCGACGAGCTGAGACCAGCATTTGAGAATTTTGACTCGGCAATGAAGAAGGCTTTAGATGGAATCAAGAAAAATAGGGCCAATGTTAGCAATGACGTTGATATGTGCCAGAGAAGATTGCAAACGAAATGGGAATTTGTCCGAAAGAAATATTTAGATCTGTTGAAGACCAGAGATCCGGAATCAATCCTTCAAATTGAATCAAACACGTCCACGTTCACGGACAATTTAAAGGAGTTGTATCGATTAACTTGTTTCGATAAACAATTTCTAAAACAGGGTGTCGATGTGCTTACAACAGTTGGAAGGCTCGTTCGTCAGAAATTAAACGACTTTAGTGATTTCCTTAAAGTAAAAGCATTGAAGAACTTCACTCTTGGCTCATATCCTTTTATAACAACGCCCATTTACATATTTTACGTTTTTTATTCTTTTATTTTCGTGTTGAATTATATATGAAAATATACCTCCTTAATGCCATACAATATACGAGAACTTCCCTAACCATCAATAAATATCTAGAAGAGTTTCCAGGCCTTGTACATTTTATCTACATCGACAGAACAACTCACAGATTGACCGCTCCAACATTAGATTTTACAAACCCAGAAACTCTAGCTCTGACAACGAAGAAGGTGACTTACACAAATATGTATAAAAGAAGACTACTAACTTGATACATACAGCTTATTTTTACAGATTTGGAATATGGTTAAACAAAGCAGAATGCACTTAGAAGAAGGGCACTTGTCTGTAATGTGGAAAGATACAACATTCAATTATGCTTACTTTTTATGGTTTGAAGATAGTTCTGTAAGTGAAGTCTAAACTTATAAACCAACCGTCGTATAGATTACAATATTAACATCGTATAATACTTTACAGGGTTCACCATTGAAGTGTAAAGTTTACTTGAACCATATAATGAAAAATTTTCCAGTACCAGGTATATTTTGCGGAGATTATTATAGGTGCGAATTGTTTCAAATACAAATTACATTTACTCCCTTTCACGAGTTTCCCTCACTTCTATAATGTGTAATTTCACAGAAAACTATCCGAGACATGTTTCCCCGAGTTATCTGCAAATAAGATCAGAATTTACGAGCTTTACTGTATTCATCTCGGTTTGGCAACATCATCGTGCGTCTTGGAACATTCGAGGAGGCTTGCGGCTACAATATGGGAAGTCACAGGTGTACCAAATAATCCCGCCGACATACTTTAGTAACATTCCTTTAAAGTATTTATGTACAAAGGGAAACTGAAGGTCTTATACGCCAACGCGAATACCTTATACTAAAACTAATAATAAAAAGATCTAGAATTTTAATTCTTTACAAGTACTTAGGATAAATGTGTTATTAACTTGTTATTTATAAATGGTAATAATGGAGAACATATGTATTTATTTTATACGTTAAATACTTAAAAAAATGTAATGGCACAACTTAAAAAAGGAATTTACATAGAAAACAACATGTACTGTATACTTTTCTTCGAGTGAGCTTCATTAAAACTTAAATCACTTAACAATGTAAGAGCATTGTAAATATTTTCTGGAATACTGGCTATCGTAACACAGTAAAATAAGGCTGCAACATGAGTGAAAATACTTTCAAATGTAGTACTCAACGCGTTTAAAATCTGCCGAATGCTTCAGTCTACGATACCTCTCCCACTACCCATAATTCATAATTCGATATTATGAGCACAACGCGCCAGCATTTTGTTTCAACATCCTCGCAGGATTAGAAATGCTTAGGAAACGGACAACCTTATACGCACTATAAACGTAGTAGAGTCATTTATATATTTTAAAATATATAAATATTTACAATGCATACGAGTTTAGAGAAAAGTCGATTGTTTCTTCGTCTTTCGTGAAATCCTTAACGGTATGAAGTATATTTGTTACAAAGCTTTTGAAGAAAGTTAAAATTAAAGAGATAGTTTTCATTCAATGGTCATTCATTGCACCCTATTTGCGCATGGTATGTACATTTTTCTTAGTAGCTTCGCTATAAGATGTTTGCTGAAAGGGCATACTTTGTACCCTGTTTGCTTGAGAAGATTCTTGCTTTGATATTCCAGTGTGTAAAGTACTCTCGCTACTACTCCTTGTAGCAGCTGTGCTTGAAGTCGTTCTAATTTTTCTAGGTTCTGAATTAGTATTCTGTATCGGTTTGCCTGCACCCCTTCCACCGCCGATAACATTAGGCAAACCCCTTCCAATGCTGATAACATTAGGCAAACCCCTTCCAATGCTGATAACATTATGTAAACCCCTTCCAATGCCGATAGGATTATGTGTACTCCTTCCAATGCTGATAACATTATTCTTACAAATCGATTCTCTCACTATTTCCGATTCTATAACGAAGGAACGCTTATTTTTATTTGCAGAACTTTCGGGGATATTATTTTTCATTTCTAGAACAGAATATGTCGGTAACGATTCTTGGCTAGCGATGCCCATTGTATTCTCGTCTCTTCGTAGTTTATTTGCATTTACATTTGTTTCAATATATGCCTCGCGTCCTAAGTCTGTTATCTGTTGACCACTCGAATTTTGGCTCTAGAATAAAATAATAAGTAAAGCATGTAGAAGCGTCCATAGAGTTAATATACGATATACGTACAGTTCTGATAGATTGGCCTTTAGATGACAAACAATCCAAATAATTATCGTCCGCAAATTCCACTGGTTTCATCGTTTCAATTCTCGAGACACACATTTCTCTAGAGTTTCGCATATCTTCATTAATTTTATCCAACTCGATTTTATGTTCTGCATCAACGTCACGTGATTTACCATTCATTCTCTTCATTCTTCTAAGTTTCAGTTCCCTGACTTGTTCCTCTAGCTGGGCTACTTCCAAATCGGATTTGCACAATCTTGGTATCAACTGATTAAAATGTTGTTGAGCTGTTTTTTGTATAATACCGGCACATTCAACTTCGGTCATTTTTGTTAGGTTCAAACTGAAAATATAACAGCTTCAGCTGAGAATCAAGGGTAATAGAATAGATTATAGAAATTACACTTGCGCTACAACTTACTTCCAAGATGCTATAAGCTCAGAAAACATGTCCGGTTCATCAGGTGACTTTCTACTGGGAGTAGGCTTATAATCTGATCCTTCCAATGAATCGCTTCCCAAATTCTTTATCCTTAAAGGAACGGGTTCGAATGTCCTGAAACAATATAAATTATAAGCACAATATTTCAAGGAAATTATCCCGTAGACAATTATTATCATAACTAAACAATTTTACCTATTCCTTTGCCTCAGGAAGATGTGTTTAAACTTATGGTTTCCACGTTCGTTGCTCGCCGAAGAATTTAATAAACACACAACGAAAAACTCTTCTTTGGAGCCATTGATATTGGAGAAATACGATGCAAACTCTTTGTGCAAAATTGTATCCCTGAACGTAGGCATCAGGTTCACATTTTGCCTAAAGCGAAACCAACCAACCACTTGTTTACTCTTGTCGCGCAGAAACCTCGATAACTGTTCTGTATTAATTCTACCGATAGAGCTGTGCAAACATTCTGGCAATGGGCACGTTACGATCGCCTGAATATCTAAAAGTGTCCAAGCATTGTTACAACCATTTCAAATCCTTCACATCTTTGTAAGAAATTGTAATTCGAAGTATTTACGGTTGTATCTCTTCAGTGTTTCCACTTGATTGTCGGAGTCTGTGTGCGTTTTTCCTATGAATTCTAGGGTCTCGCCTAGCAAAAAGCCCATCTAAAATAACAAATGAACGACAATGTCCCATCAATGTTTTCAATTGTCACGACAGCGAGGTTAGATTTCGTTGAGGTTAGGACGCTGGTTACAATAATAATTGCGACGAAACGGAATGCATTGTTCGCAACAAATATGAATCGGCAAAAATGCATTCTCACCTGGTCACCTCGGTTACGAACATTTTCATAAAGCAGTAACGACAGAGCGGGACTTGAAATTGTAACGAGAAAACCACTGTCCGCCATGTTGACAATTAACTGTTACCCACTTCGCAATTTCGTTCTGCACTTTCTAAGCCTTTACGTTTCAAGTTTCACCGCCTCGTACTCGCGGTCTGGAACAAAACAATATATTGCACGTTTGTACCGGCCCTCGAACATTTTTAATAAATTAGTATACAAATTCTTACGATCACCAATTTCGTGGATCAATATTATAATAGTCCCACGAATTTTACAGCTTCGTTAGCAATTTTTTGTTACTCAAGTATCTGTACAAGCATTGGTCACATAGATGATGAAGTATAATCAAACTTAAACATAAAATTAACAAGGACGTTGTTAAAACAGAAGTTGAAGTTAGAAAGTTTTAGCCGAAGAACAAAAGCTCTCGACCGAAATGCACATGTGACGATAGAAATAAAAGAGGTCCGAAATATTTAAGACTGTATACAGTTTAAGACGTATATGTATTAGTTAAACCAGTGCAGTCCACAGGTGTGGATCCTCCTGCGAGTGATCAAATTGTAATAATTAATTATATTGATTAGAAGTCGATAATTGATGGTTCTTCAAATGGCACTCGTGAAAACAATTAATTGTATTTTATAGAAATTCATTATTTTCATAATAAAGTTGATTAAAGGTTCTAGCACAACGCGATTAACGTTACAACAAATTGCATTTCCTTTATTTAATTATTTTTTTCAAGGCAATCAAATATAGCACAATCAAAAATAAAACACCCTGCTTTTTCAATTAACTTTTTATCTATTAATTGTTACTTTAGAGTATCTAAAAGATATTTTTGTCAGAAGTGGGATTCGAACCCACGCCCACAGAGTGGACTGCGACCTGAACGCAGCGCCTTAGACCGCTCGGCCATCCTGACATTGGTTTCTATTCAACTTTGTATAGAGAAAGTGGATTCATAGATGTTATAATATACATATTTTTTAAATAAATTTATGTACAGAACAGTTTTGCCGTATCTGTACCTGTCAAAGATTCCTCAATGATATTATTTGATACGTTTCTTGCATTACTTGAATCTTCTTTAGCTCTTTACCACTCTGGAACCCGAACATTTCTTTGCCTCCTCGATTATTTGACTGTACCAGCGTCTTGGGATACGTGATAATTAAAGACGAGACTATGAAAGACTACGAGAGCAAATCAATAACTACAGTACGATTCATCGGATAATATCCACCCCCATAACAAATGATTTCCCAATCTCTACACGTTCTCCGTATCGAGACGGCTGCAGATAAAATTCCCCCCCGCTGTGAAGCATCTTAATTGGCAAGGAAAAGGTGTGCATTGAAAGCGAATATTCGCAATGAATAATTGCCATCCGAAGTACATACGAAGGAACCTCCGTTTCTACACGCGCTCGCGCTGCTCGCTTCGCCCAAAATACACCCGATTCAACCGCACGCGAGTCGCTCGTATTTCTAGCCGCGATGTAAGATTCGACGTGGGGCTCGAGAATCGCGTGATGCAAGCCTTTAGTGATCTCTAGAGGGTCTGCGAGATTGCCTCTTCGTTGATCGTGCTCTTTGCAGTATCTACGCGTTCCTATTCTCGGCACTTCGTCGCGTTTCACGATAGAACAGCAAACGGGAGATCGGTATCGTTCCTATCGTCGTCGATTCGGTGACGCTGGACCATGACGGGGGAAAAGTGGGATTACGTTGGTGAAAAATGGGAGCACATCGATTCGACGGTGAGTCGGTTATGTTACCTGTTCAATTAGTCTGCACTTGCCACCCGACCTTGACTTTCCATGGTTGCGTAAGTGTCGCGACTCTGCGCGAATAAAGAGGATGGCTAATTGCTACCAGCTGACCGGTAACACGAAGCTCCTGACGAAGATCGTGTGTCCGCGATACTGGTCGACCTGGTCTAGATGCCGGGGGGAGGGAGGGGGGGGGGGGGGTTGGTTAATTAAGACCAGGCCGACGGCGTGGATCGCGTTTGATAAAGGCGTTCTGAGAAGATTTCTGCGAGAAACCAGTTTGCTTCTGAGCAGCCTGAGTTGTTCAAGAAGTGGACTGAATTGAATTCCTGCTCGAATCCGTCGAACAATTTTACACGGGTCTTCTATCCAGGTTTATTTATTTAACTTATCTTATTTCTGGTTAGCCCCGCTGTTGTAGAATTTGTTCACCTTCGAAAACATATAGAGGGTCCAAAAAATGGGTCGCCGTGACGATTCAATAGGCGATCGCGACATCGCGAGTGTCGCTCGCAGGGGCTATCGTTACGAAACGAGCATGATTTCGCGTTCTTTTTGGCGTAGGACGACGATGTTCGAACGGGGACATCGGGGGGCAGACTTCAATAAGTTTCTGGTGACGCCACGTTAGAGTGGGAAGGGAGAAAGGGGTGGCGGAGCTTTCATTCATGATTTTCTCGTGACGCACATCACTAGACACTCCACGCATACCGATTATTATAACAAACGACGCGACGCACCCGCGTTTTATTTTAAAGCGGACACGAGCCTCGATGACGTCTACGCTCCTTTGACGCGGAGCAAGAATGCTAATTTAAAAAGATTAAGAGCTTCTGCGAATGAGGAAACAGCACGGGCGTCTTATATTTCAGTCCCTCTATTGCTCAACTTTTAAGAATTATTCGGGTTTTCAATCGTCCACAGTCTCAACCGATGCTGCATTCCCTACTGGCTTCGAGCAGTCAACAGACTTTGCGAGGGAAAAATGGTTTTCGTTAAATGTACCGGTTTGCGGGATGATTTCATTCAAAGATATCGACGAGATACGGGTCAGCAAGTTAAGATGAAATTGGCGAACGGCCGCGCGCGCTCTCTGTCGCGTTCACTGAAAATCGCATTCTTCGTGATTGCACTGGCGTGTCGCACATGCGTGACTTTGCCGTTCGCACCTTCGAAACTGATCGGCCGATTCTAATGGAACAACTCTGTGTTATTCATCCAGCTCTTTTTTATTTCGCCCCCCCCCCCCCCCGTGCGATATCGACGAAATACTATTGATTCTTCTGAAAACCTATTCATTCTGTAGTATCTTCTTTGCTATTATTTCTATATTCTTTCGTCCTATCCTCTTCCGCCTAGTTCCCCGAGATTACATTACAAACCGCCACGTCCCCAAATCCAAACCACCCCAATTCCCGTACACGCTTCCGACCGTAATCCATACAATCCCCTCCATCCTCCATTTCCCAAATGTGAAATCGATGAAAATTCCCCACAAAATCATCCCGCCTATCCAACAATCATCTGCCATCCTATCGATCTGGCGTTCCACGTTCAAGCGTTCGAATTTCGGATGATGCGCCTTGACCGTAAAAGCACGCCGCTCAGGCGCAATGGAGCCCCTGCCGCGGGCCGTTCTTCGCACGAAGAAAACGGCGTTGCTTACTCGTTGAAACGCTATCTGTCGCGTTTTTCGTCGTCGATACCAGCCGGATCCTCCCTGTATGTCACGAGGCAAACGTCAGTCACGTAGACGAGGTCCAACGTACAGTACGACGAGGCTTCCGGTCGGAGGAACAGGTGGCGAACGAGTCAGGTATCGGGAACGGCCAGGCAGAACCGGATCACTGGGTCAAGGTTTAAATATGAAGACGAAGAACAGGTCGCTGCTCAGCAGGATGTGCAGGTGTTACAGCAAGACGTCAGATTCGTGTGCCCGCGTTCAGCAGAACGAGGAGGAGGGATCGTCGACGGGGTTGACAGTGTTCGACGAGGTATTTTTCTTCCGTGTTTTGTCGAGCGGCGGGGATCGTTCGTTTATAGCGACGACGGTTATGTTGTGCGAACGTAGACGGATCAAATATGTACGTATTTGGACGTGTTTGTGTTAGATTTTAGACAGACGCGATGCAGCGGGGTAACGGTTGAACTTTTGAGGGATGAACGGCTCTGGTGGTGGATTTAGAGCGGCGGCGTGAATTTATATGCTTGCGGGTGTGGACGAGTATTGTATTTGCTTGGTTCGAATGGTTCTTTTCGTTTGTTTTGTGGCGGTGGATCGGGGAGGGTGGGTGTGGGGGATGCTTAGAGAATGTGTACGGGGGTGGTTTTCATGCGGCAGTATCGGGGATTAGAAGGGCGAATCGTTACTGGAATGTGAGATTGTTGTAATACAATAGTTATGGGAAATGCATTGTCTGGTAGAATTGGTTTGGTTGGTAGAATTATTTGGCACTTTAAATAGCATGTAGTTTTTGTTGTTGTTTTGTTGCTTGCCCGATGTACCACTCCTACTGTACGCAGGGCGATATTACTTTCGTTTTCGTTGCGGTTACAGAATTTATTCATTTAGGGCAACGTCGAAATCACGATTATTAATAATTAATACCTGGAGAGTAAGTCGCCGACGTTCTCTTAATATTAATAAACAAATTCTGGAGGTTTACATTTATCTACCGTCTTATTTATCCTCGATCTCTGCAGACTTGTTTTACTTGAACCTTGTTCAGAAAAGATTAAACTCATAATCGCGACAATCTATACGAAGTTCGGATGACGATAAAGTAATCCTTTCAAGTATCTCTTATCTTTTATCAGACAATAAGAAGTTTCAGTTAAAAATCTCACTCGACTTGAGTAAATTTGAATAACAACCTATCTGCAGACTGCATACTTCCCTGAAACATTAACTGTACCGCGATTCTTTTTTAATCCCAACAAACTTCAGTCTTCTCCGCGAATGTCATCTTACTGAAAATGTCCAGACGCGATCTCTGAACAATTCTGCCGTACGTAAATTGATCGGTTTGGATGGGAAACATTGGAAAATGGAGCACGGATACGTTCCAGGGGAGAATTTGGTAAATCCCAAGGCTGTAATGCAAGTGAATATTTTGAAGGAATAAAGAACATAAAATACTATAAATTTTCAGCCTGTTAAGGTGGTCGTTCGTCGACCTTGTTGCCAGCAGGTTAACAACGAGGAAGATATGTGTGTACCGGACGTCTCAAAAAAGGCAAATTAAATAATTTTAATTTCCATTTACAATCGATGCTCATATTGGAATATGTACATACATAAACACTAAGTACTTTTAAACACGCTCACGCGGAACTCTTTGTATTTACGCGAGGCACGGTGATTAGGATCCCAAGAATGCTATATTTTTAACAGCCAGTGCACAACGAAGCCTGTTATTCGTTCGTTAGGAAATGCGTAGCCAATAATCGCGTAACAGTATGTCTGAACGGGACACTCGAAATGATGAATTAAATCTTATACGTGTAAGCCTCGTAACGATAACGTGCTCGTTTCGCGAGGCGACTACACTGGTGGGTTTTGCAAAAAAAGACAAAGAAAAGAAACAGAATAGAATAGAGAAAAGAAGAATTTTGCCCGCACACCGCGTTCATTATCGCGAAGACGAGACTTCCCCGCTCCATAGTAATTAATCGCTTCCACGAGATAACAAAAATTTGATCTGTCTCGTGTGTACCTACATTGATAATCGCGTGACAGCGATTACTATGAAGAAGCATAGTTAATTTGTGCAACAAAACTTCCTTTCTTTCTTCCCATTTTAAATACATTCTGCTCCATTTATAGAGGATATCACACAGATATTTCGTTTTTAATATGAAGATTCTTGGAACAATGCGTCCTTTAAATGGAAGATAGTACCTACTATATAATCGTGGCAAATGTTTGACAAATCCAAAGTGCTTGTTATATAATATTTGCAAATTCTTTACACTCAATGACATTGAACGTAAGTTTCGTTTTTATTATCCATTCACAGGAGACCTTGAAAATAATTTAATATCTCGAAGAATGTTAAAACGCAAAAAAAAAAAGAGTTAAAGATAAGACCGAAGCTCTTTTATTTCCAAACGTGATACCAACGCCAAATATATTCAACTGATTTGCCGTTCTTATCGCTGCGAAACACAGTGCGTCAAACCTTTTAGACGAATGTATACACATACGTGCATTCTAGCTCCTAATTGCAAGCATTCATTGCTCTAAACTGGGTCGAACTGATTTATTATGCCCCTATTTTCCAAGCGTTTCGCGACAACGCCGAGCGAAATAGTCCGTGTGTTACACAAATCGTACGGCAAATTCATGACTGAAAACTCATTCCTTTTCCGTTTCCGTTTTTACGCCCGTCCACCAACGACAACAAAGTGTTATTCAACGATCGCTGGTACGAGAGCGTCTTACAGCAATCGGAAGTTCGCATCGTGAATTCGACTAACGATAAAGAAACTAACTGGTCGATAAGTTAAACTTTGAACCTTCGAGAATGTGATTAATGATGCGTTTGTTATGCACACCCAGATACACTATCGCGCAAAAGTATGGAATTACCCATTTCCTATCACATAAATTCCGCGGTGACATCGTGAGAGCGAAACATTTCAGACAGATAGATGTCTAGACGAAAATTAAGTCCAGCCAGAAAATTTATTGCTATTTGCATCGGTCTACGAAGCCACGTTCTAAATATTTTCCATAACAATAACGCGTCCTTATCTACCGACTGTCGGAAATTGAATAACTTCTGGGAATATCCGAGGCAACGTTCATGAAGAATTTCTTTGTTAGAAGAATAGCATGAAACATTACGAATGGTGTGTCCACTTGCACAGATTTTATTACGGATTTCGCAGAAAATAAGTATTGAAAGTAAATATACTTCCAATCTGTATTTATCGATGTTGATATTATAATTTATTTTGAAGATAAATTCGAAATCGTTAGGAGCTGATAGCGCGGCAGATTTCTTTTTGTTCCTTAAAAAAACCTACATTACTTTAAATATGTCTTTCTAAAATTTAATTTATTCCTCGATGAAATCGTGTACAAATTCTTCGAGACTTTTGAACGACGGTGTACACGTAAGGAAGGATAAAACGCAAAATCGACGATGTTCAAGAGGCATGGAACAGGATTGACGTGCTCTTGCATAATATCGATACAAAATGATACTCGGATGCAATGCGATATTCGATGCGCGTAATGCATCGAACGAATGAACACCTGATTCGCGTCACATTTGTACGTGCATTGTCTTCCGCGAAAACGGACAGATCATGCGTAACAAAGAGAAGCACAGAGTCAAGAAGAATAGTCTCGAAATCACGAGCGCGACTTGATTGCGATGAAAGAATATTCGCACGCGCGATTCCGGATGTATGTAACAGATTGATTATCGCCGCGTTCTGTAACACACGAGTAATTTCCTGGTAGAAACGATCTCGGAATTGCTCCCCGACATTTTTATTCGAACGATCAAAAATAATAATGCCACCGAAAACGTTTCGGTTTATTCGATATTAGATAAAACTGCACTACTGCAATTGTGTTCAATTGCTTCCAAACGAATACAGATTGAACATGATCGGCCAGTTCCAAACATCAATTGACAATAATCATCGACCCTTGATGCAAAAAGAAAAGAAAAGAAAAAAACGCAGTTTAACGCGCCCGCAGATGTTGCATATTTAAGGGGCGCAAACGCCACAAGCACAGCTCATTGAACGGGATAAATTGGATCGCGAACGATTCAATTGCATGTAATGTGAATTGCTCGAAACATGGCCCCGTGCATGAGGCTGTTCGACGATGTCTGACACGACTGGATCATTTTCCGGGAAAGACAATCAGAAAACCGCGCTCAAGTATATTTGTGATGCGCTTACGGGAATGTGTATGGAAGTATGTGGAATGTTCCCATTATCGGCTTTCGCGATTTTCTTGTAAATTTCCGTTCGACGAACGAATTTGTTGTGGAAAATTTCACTTTACACTTCGTTGAAGGAAATTTGGTTTGGAGTTGGCGTATGCAGGCGCAAAGATTGTTCCTTCTTTGCTCTGCACTAACAACAAGTTATATTTGGTGTGTCGTTCTTGTCATCTGGCCTGCCATTGACCATCGTGCACGCTCCTCCCCTTTTTATTTTTATTTTTATCTGCGCGCGATTCGATCATTTGCGACACAGTAATCACTGCATGTTATCGCGCAGAGAAATAATTAGTCCGATAATTTCGTAACGGAGAGTGGAAATCTGGTTTAAGATTTATCTTATATCGTGCAAGTCGTCAAATTTATATTCGAGTTGTCGATCGGCTATTTAAATTACGTATTACATGTTTCAACGGCTGTCCGTACTTCTTTGATTTTATTTATGCTTGTGAGCAAATGCTGCTTGCGATTCATTTTTCTTTTACCCTTCATCATCTTGGTTATAAAAACCGTTCCCACGAATCGGAATATTTCTGATTTAACATGGATCTACGGTTCGAGCGTCAAACTGTAATACTTTCGAAAGAGAAAATGCTCGCACAATACCGAGGAGAGGGTTACGTGAGTCTAGACACGTATGCATAGACGAGAATCATGGTCGTTCGACCCATGGCCATCGTTAAAAATCTTGCAAATATTGGCGAACATGTTTCTCCATTCAATTTTCAGTAAAATACACTGCGGAATAAAAGCTTCAACCCGACCGGACATTTCAAGTTATACAGAGATTTGATGACTGATTAATAATTTCAAGTTGACAATTCAAGAACGCGACCAAGATGGAACATATCGAAACAAAATGAATTATTTAATGCGGTTCTATGTGGTTCGAAACTTTTGGCTGTTAGTATACTTCCGGTTTAAATTATACATTAAAAATAAAATAAAAGTTCGCGGTACTTTTCAGAGATTAGATATCTCATAGAGGATCTTCGCCATTGGAGTATCCAGGGATTAAATTGTAAGCGACTTTTATCTGAACACAAACATTTCTAGACCAATCAATCATTTATTTATTGCCTAATGTCCGGAGAATTAAGATATGCTACGGATTAGAATTTCACTGATCCGTAGTGCGGAAATGATTTGGCAGAAATTGTGACGCGAACAATTTAATTAATTTCCCCGATAAGTCAGAATTGTTCTCGGTATCTATATTTTTCGCCATTCCTCGATTATTCTATTTTGCCTTGGTGTTTTCAACGTGTATAGTGTTTTACGATTTTATTCTCATCAGATACTGTTCAGCTCGCAATTAGGATAATTTTGTATTTTCTAATTATGATTTTTCTAATGAATTATAGATTTAGCGACTTCCAGCCGAACGCATTCATAATGATTTGTTAGACTTTCATTAGCTTCATCGACTTTTTTTCCCTAGTACCCCGCTATGTTTTATTAATCTTTGTCGACAAGCAAAGTCCATCGAATTCCTGAACAGCGAATCTATCGATAAGAAAACAACGTTGCGGTAGGTTCTCGATGATGTTGCTTCGTGAACGACCATCGCGATTTTCTCTTTCGACTGGTCGATTCCGGCTGTAGATTCTGCGAAAAAATAGGACAAAAAGGAAGAAAAAATCGGGAACGGACGAAAAGTTCACTTATACGAAAAAAAACCGTGCGTGACGGCAAACACGTTACGATTGCTCCATTGCATTCTCTCGCGGTCGATGACGAAACACTGATTTCGAAGAAGAAATAAACGAATTCACCGCCGTTCAATTCCTTGAAAACCTACTATTTTTGCACCGTGCATTGCTAAGATGATTGCCACGCGAGAATTAGCAATTACGCGAGCAACATGTTTGCAACCAGGAAAAATAAATTACGATTAAATAAGGCAACTTAAGAATTGCGCAACGATATTAGTATCATAATACATCAAATCTATTACACATATACAGATTCGATTTCAATTAAAAACGTTCAGAAATAAATATTTCTAAAGGAACACAATTTTTGGAAAACAATTGATTGCTACTGATCGTGATCGTTTATAAGCAGATGATCCGAATTGTTTAAGTTGACATTGAATTTTTGCTTTAAACAAACTCAGAACACCGTAACGTCCGCATTATCGGCATTATCTGCATTGATATCGCTTTGAGAGCCGAGACGAAAAATATCAGATGAAAGTGCTTGCGTCTTAATTCCTTTATCGCGAAAGAAACTTTTCCCCGCCGGATTAAAGCTGCCATTCGATTTATCGCGTTCGATTGCAGTACGATTAAAGTCACTCCGAAATTCAGACAAGATTATACCGAAGCAGAAATGACAAAGAAAAATTAACGAAAAACTCTTAAAAAAAAAAAAGAAAGAAAACAAATTCGTAAAAATATAATACATACCTCACCAGTAATAATCCATAAAAACAGACGTCACAAACAATTGTTCTCCCTATACAACTCGACAAAACCCCCGAATAACACTCTTCTGCGTGAACAAAAATTCACGTACCTACGAAACAACCCTTTCAACCCCCCGCGGTAACACTTTCTCCAGTTACCTAAATTCTCAACGACGACACGGTCGTTAAACCTCTGGCAACGCTTCCCTTTCTCAGCTGAGTCGTTTCAATTGAAAATCGATAGAACCGTCCAAGGAGATAGGTCTTGTCCGCCTTAGGGATTCAAAGGGAACACTTGGACGGTGTCACGCCATTGAAAGATTCGACGACATGCCGTTCCCCGGAAGTAAACGGTGACGTCAACCAAGAGGGATCGACCGTTCGAGCCCTAGCGGGCGACCAATCGTACGACGACTTTCGTTCCCTCGGAAGTTCGCTGGCCGTTGCGTCACCCCTTGAAGAATTGCTCGCACGCGTAAAATTGCGTCTTCCTCGTGGGACGCGAGAGTTTGCACGATATTTCTGCGAGGTTACTTCAGCGAGTGCTTTTTATAGCACAATTCCCGAGGCTAACTTTAATAATAATTTTCTGCCGATAATTCGAAACATTTTGCAAATCAAACGTTTTATCGAAGTTGCGCGATCGATTTTCCTGGTTTTTTCTCTGGATAGGATGGAAGCTTCCCTCGGTGCGTATTCGAGTGTTAGCAGAAGGTTTCCTTGGGCAAAAGGTTCCGGGAACGTTTAAAAGCCGGTTTGAATGAACGAAAGGGGACGTTCCAAAGAACGAGAATCCCTTTGTAAGCCTGTATTCCGGTCAGCTGCGAGTGTTTGGAACGAATTTTTTTTCGATTCTAGTCCGGGGTTTTATTTCAAATGGTTTTCCCGATGTTCGCGTTGCAACAAGAATTGCGATATAATAGTGTAGAAGTTGAATCATTTCCAGGCGGATCTAATATTCTACCTTCCAATCGAATTTTTGATACGCACGATAGATCTATATTCGTACTATCGCGATTTTGCGCAATACGTACTTATGAGAAGACAATACGAAACGCCATTAAATAATTCACTGCTTGGCAAATTATATCCTCGTTTGCGTAGCTTCATCGATCCCGCGACAATTGTCTGACGAAATCTATACCCGTTCTCCACCCTTAACCAGTGTTTCCCCAGCGAGGAGCTCGGACCTAGACAAAAATTTCATCATAGCATCAGAAAATCATTAAACTACATATTGCCCGTTTTGTTCGAAAAGTTCATCGCCGTCGTGCGATTAATACAGACGTCCAATCGCGACTCAATATGTAAAATGGCGAAGAAACATACCGATAAGACCGACTTGGAGGTATCTTTCTGCTCATATAATTTATAGCGCATAATTTTCAACATTGCTCGATTTACTCACGGTCACTGCCATCGATTAAGAATCGAGCGCAGCTCGTCTTCAAAGAATGACGCGCCATCTCTCGCAGTGTCAATTAAAATTGTACAATAAGAGTAGCAGAGGGAAGCAATCGTAATCGTGCAATCAGGTATTGCTTCAGGTATGAAGGGAAAATACGAATAAAATAACTGCAAAACTTTATACAGAAACGATGGCCAACAGTCTCGAGTCGCAAGATTTGTCGCTAAATTGTAGCAACGAATTTCCTTCTGAAATATAATAAATTCGCATGGAAAACAAAAAATACGACTGTCGTGTTCCAAGAGGAAAGGAATTAAAATCGCCGAGACGCAGAATTATCTCTCAGCTGCATAAAATATTGCATTTGTTCCCGGTTACGCGATATCGGTGCAATGAAACATAAATTGACTGAAAGATCAACCGCGCGAACTGCGTCACTGTCATTGTCCACTTGTATAATATTACACGAAGGCAGAGAACGAGTACAGTGAGCGTTGGGTGACGGATGGGATGGAACAGAGGAAGCTCAATGAATTCCGGATCGGGCAACGATTTGGTAAATGTTCCGTGATGCTACTCGCGAATATGTCACTGGCCGATCGCAAAAGTGTTGATTCATTAAAAAGGTATTCGTCAGCCTGTATCTACGTTTCGCGGTTTTATCAGACATATCTAAGAAACGGTGCAGACGATATCCGTCACGTAATCTTGTTACCTGCACGTTCATTATGTTGCGTGCAGAATGGCGAAGTTGAAATTGATTTAATCTACGTGCCGTATCGTTACACTGTGATACCTGACTATCGTTTCGTTCATTATTCGATGGTGATCGATTTGCGTTTGAGGCGTTGGAGGATCACATTGTTCCGATTAATCTCATTTGAACGACGGCGATCAGTGCTCGTCGTTTCGGAGTGCGATCATTAAATGCTTTTGTAATGAATTTGAAATCGTGAAACCGTAAACGTTTATCCGCAGGGAAAACGATAGCCAATTAATCATTTTACGATGCTGTTGGATCGGCGTTGCTTGATCCGGATTGAACGATAAAGAGGGGGAACAATAAGTGATAAAAAAAAGAAGAAAAAGCAATAAAAATAAAGTTGACAAAAAATCATTTATGACCCCGATATTACCTCAGTATAGTTGACGTTTGCGATACCAGAGGGTAATAAAATGGGCAATAATTCTCTTGTTTCCACGTACTCACAGCAAGCCTTTTACAACGATTGAAGAAAGAATAAAAAAAACCGCCTTAATGCCGATCAGTGTGTTCGAGGAGAACCATTAGATCAAGCGCTTCGACGAGTAAAAGAGAAAAACAAAGGAGACGTATTCTGTGCGCTTCATTAGCGTAAAATTCTCCCGGCCAGTGTACCGTTCGAAATTGCAGAGACAAAAGGCTACCTTAATGAAAGAAAAAATGATTAAGCTGCGCCGTCGAATGAGAAAAAGGAATGACTCGAATTCTGCAACGTTACGAATACAAAAATATGAGTGGCGCGATTTTTCTCCAAATTTCGCGAAACGGAACGAAAGGGGGTACGTCATCAGACCACGTGATGCAACCATCCATGCGAATTCGTGGACGCGAAGCCGGATGACCTTTTCGTCCTTGAGAGGACGAGCCTCCGTCTCGTGCACGGCACATTCACCGATAATGTTTCGGTCATAACGGAGTGTGCGAATACGGAGAGATTACCCCTTTCGCGTCCCCGTCGACGGGCCCATCCCCACCTTTGTCGTAGAGACACAGTGCCGGAAAACGCGTCCCGGAACCCGCACCAATGATTGATGCAATCGTACGTTCTCATTGCAGTACCTTGTGGCCAAAACTGGAGGATGGGGGAAGTATTTTTCAGCGAGGCGAACAATTTATAGAGGACGGAGGAAATATTTCAGTTGTCGATTAGATGAAAGGGAAGGAATCCATTCGTAGCGTGCGTTTTACCGAATCCGCAGCAATATCGGAGCGATTTAAAAACGATCACAGACAACTGCAATATCAAAATGCGTTACGCAAGACATAACAGCCGAAAGCTCCCTGGGATTCATGCAGAAGAAAAATACATTTGGCGCACCTTGTATGTATCTTATCGGGGCACGATCGATATAAATCATCAAAATTAATTGATCCAAGATTGCGCTATCATTCGACGCTTTATCGATTCCTTGGAAACTGTGCAGCGTAAGAAAATGGAAAATAAATTTTCACAGCGGGCAAAGTGCATGCATCAACGCGCAGAAATGGTTCGATTTACATTTCTCGCACGGATGAGTAGTTTATATTTACTTATGGATAGCAATGAGGATTATCGTCGTGTTTTTCACCCCGCCATACATGTTTTATCGTCCAAGCTCGATACGCTGTTTTTCACTTGAATGAACAAATAATGACAATGAATTATTGACAATCGTTCAACCATATTTACAAACGTACACAGAGCATTGTATAACATCGATTAAAATGACCACTTACATTCCTAAAACAAATTCCATTCAGCATCGAATAATCCCGGATCGATGTTCGATTCGTACATCGCGGCCATCGATATTCATTCGATATCATTAAACGATACCCATTTAATATTGAACCAGCAGATTAAACGAACAAAGAAGAAGAAAGAAAAACTCGCGATAGAAGATCGATGCAATCTTATCGCGATCCGCGACATAGAACCCAGTGTATCCGTCAGTGAAACGCTGGTCTCCTTCATGGCCTCCTTCTGCCCCACCATGCCCTCACCACGTTCATCCATGGAAGTGTAGGTACGCGCGTGGAACAGGCGCCTTCGTGCCAGTAGTCGCGATATAAAACTCGTGAGATACGCTTGTGAACTACAAATCGTGCGTGGTTGTTCAGAGGGGAACGTTGTAGTTGCTGTCACGCGCGTGATAAAAACTCGTGCCGCACCAATCCATCGGGACTACCTCTTGGAAACGTCGAGAAAAGGGAGACCGGGTCGTTGGTGATTTTTTTTTTTGTTGAAACGTGTCGTGCCTTCCGTCCGTTCGTTCTGTCTCGATTGTCTGCCGGGGGTTCGTGTGTCCGGAAAGAATTCGTTGAACACGACGGTCCTAGAGGAAAGCAACCTGGGGTGTAACGACGAGGGGAGGGCAATGAAAACGACGACCTTATCCTCGAGTGACATGATCAAACAGGAGGTGAGCCGATGCAACGTTCGTTCGTGGTGGAGAACGGCTTGTGGAACGGAATGGTGTAATTCTGTTTAACGTGTATGCTTTCCCGTCGACGAGTTGGTCCTTCGTGCCGTACCGGGTGACGTGAAAGGTCTACGCTGACGGAACGGTTCCCAGTAACTGGGGATCTGCCATGTTCGCCGATTCGTTGCTCGACGGTTCGATTATTTGTGGACCGAGCATGGAATACAGGTGTTCGTCGATTTTCTCCCATTCCCTCTGTGCAGGTTACCTTCGATCAGAAGCATGCTCTATGACAGTGCGTTGCCTCGAACGAGGCGACGGTGCGCCGTCTGTTGCCACGACAATCGGTTGATCGTCTACGCGGATTGATAATTGTAACGTGATTTCTCGCCACGAGATATTTGTCGAGCTTCGAAGGTGGGGGGTTTTACTGAATAGACACCGGCGACTGCCGCACCGTGTGTGAAAACGAGTTGACCGGCAAGTTATTGTCGTTGTTGCAGCTAGTGCCTCGGGATACGTGACGACGAGGAGCCCGTTTTGTTATCGATTGTGGTGGTCGTGGACGGGGGGGAACAAAAAATGGGAGAAGTAGCACGCTCGATGTTACCCGCGAGTGTCAACGTACATAGAAAGGATCGATAAACCTGTACGCGATTCTCGGTGCACACCGGTGCCACGTAACCTGCGACGCGATTAGGCGGTAAAATATTTCAACGATTGAATAGGAAGAACCTCTCGCGGAATTCGTCGGCCGGGCGATAAGGTGGCACGAGCTTCCATGAAACGCGGTCGATAACGAATTAATTCTCGTTCGTCACGGTGATACTGCTAGACGGGGCACGATTTCCCGCTGGAAACGAGCAACGATCGTGCTAATCGAGCTTCGCCTCGTACGTTCCGGAGTGTGCATACGATTAATTCGAGCCGAATAGGACGTGTAGATTCTTGGGAAACGAAGGGAGCGAACGAATACGAGTCGGACGATTGTAACAGATTATTCCTTGGCTGTCGAAGAATTATGAATGCGTATCGAAGTCAACGAATATCGTTCGGCTAGGTTGATACCTATGGGGCTGTTGAACGTGTTGCATCGATACACGTGTGGCGGTCGCGGTTTTCCTCGGTTGCCAGGTGGCGACCGGTGGATTCACGGTAGAAGCAGTTCCTCGCCGTCGGAGTTCTGAATAAGCTATGGCTACGTTGTTCGCGATCGGGACAGAGGTTCGCCGCGCTTTCGGGAAATATTTCATTCGCGACGGCAACCTTGACGGTGCGATTGTTCGAGGTATAACATTCGAGTAGAAATAGCCGTTCCTATGGAAGTATAGTCTCTACAGAGGAAATGGTATCGATTAGCAGGCCGCACGGTCGTAGTTACGGCATTGCAATTCCACAAGTGCCGTATTCCCTTTCTCGTTCGTGTATCGTTCGACAATGTATTTGCATAGCAGGAAAAGATAATTGGCGTTATTTGGCGAGAAAGCGATACCAATGCTGACCCACGCATGTATTTGCATGCGATAACATTGCATAAACGTGATCGCGTAAATGTCATCGGTTCGGCTTGCATGTCGGCGGTGTATTTTACCACGTGCAATTTATTCGAATCACTGTGCATTGGCCTTTCGATGGACTTCCTGTAGCTTGCATGTGGTCTGTGCACGCACACGTCTTATACCACTCATTCATAAATAGTCCGATTGGCTGGCTGGCGGGTGTGTCGGTGACGTCACTGCCAGATCAATGCTGTACCCACGGAAGAAGGAAAAGGGAAACACTGTGCGCTAAAGGAGGCGGGAGTTTCGAACGTTCTGATAAACGGCAAATTATTACTGCGACGATAATTTGCCGTCTCTTGATATACATTGCAACTATTCCCTGTTTTTAAAATGCACGCTAAATCGTCGTGCTAGTCGATCATTAACGCACGACAGATAAATTTCAGGGTGGATTTATTGCCTTCTTTTTTTTTTAATTGCGGTTTTAGTACAATGTTGAAGTGCATGCGCGATAAAATCTTGATTTATTGCTTACGTAACTGTGAACAATAAACGTATGGAACTAAGCGACTTCGCATCTGCATACGAGTAAATAATTTATTGCTGGCGCAGTAGTATGTAGTTTATAGTAGATTATATCGTGGCGGGACTATTATAGGAAACTTTCAATGAAGCAATAATTTCGGAGCATTGATTCTTGACGCGAAGAACAGGAAATATATATTCCAGTTCAGTGTTTCTTTCTTTCTTTTTATAACGTAATTTCAATTCTTCCTCGTGTTCGACTACCTTTTCGAAATATATTGCGCCGTTCAAGGAGAACAGATATCTGAATTTTTAATGCCTGCGTATCACGACATACGGGGTGTCCAAAAATAAAATTTTCTTTACCATTTCTACTTTCTACAATTTTATAAGAAAGGAACAAAAGGGAACGATTTATTTCTGTTACGTGAAGTGAATGTCACGCTATGATAATGTAGTAACGTTCGAGATCATTGAACATTGGAATTTACCTAGTTGCGAGCAGCAATTTTTTTAGGAGTCACGACTTCCTATAATTCATAAGATAAGAAACGTTATGTAACGCAATTTTTTACTCCGCCTTCGGTCTTTGATTTGTAATCTCGTACGACTTTGAACGTCGGATACACAAGGAAAGAGGATGAAAGTTTGAAAAATAGACACAATATTTTTCCAAGACAAATATTACAAGCCCGATTAGTATTCTTCCTGTAAATGACTGGTGATACGGTAGCTGCGCTTCCGTAACGTGAAAATTGTGTCGGAGTTATTTAAAAATGATTTTTACTCTCGGCCGTATCGATATATCGCTGCTTGCCCCAACAATTTTTACCTCCCAGTATGCTAACTGTTCTGTACGGCGTATGGCAAGAAAGTAATTCACACTGGCTTACGAACTGCTACTTAATACTTGAACTTGACAAGCTAGTCCCGCATACTCATTAAGCCCTCGCGACTTCTAATGTATAAGCAACGAACGTGATAATGTACGGACGCCTGAAAGTACGTGAAACACGTGAATCGCTCGGAGAATGTTTTCGGCAACTGAGGGAATAATTTAAAACTCGCTTGAACGAGTTGTCCGAAACTTGATTTGGAATTAATTTGATCGATAGTTACAATACTATGTCTCGATTACGAAACGACATATAGTAATACCTTTTTGCAGATGACAGAGACAGGAATTCCGGAATTTGTTGTTAGCAAGAAGAATTAAGGAAAATGGGAACAGTATTTCGCGCTTCCTTATGCGTTAATTCGTATAACATTTGTATACGTCCCGATAAAATACACGGCCATGCTTCGACGTATCGAACAACGTCGAATAACTATTTCTTAAACCTAACATTCGCAAGTTTCAAACGCATATAGCTTAGCAAACGCGTTACTTTAGACAAATACATTTTCTAATTTCGTTTGATCAATTTTTCGAGCAACGATCAATTTCGCAGATACCACCCCCTATAACTATTGTATCGCCGGATTCACTTAACATAAAAAGTATCGATTCTGTTCCCGGAATAATCCCGAGCCATGATCTAATTATTCCCGGTCTATTATCTGACCAAGTGACTCGCGACAATCAATAGAATTCTTATTTCGTGAAATTCGCGAGAACGGAAGATTAAACGAATTTCCGTTCAATCGACAGCTAGATCTCTATACTGTTCGTTGCTAGTGCATCATCCTTCCTTCCCTTTCATATTCTTCTGTATCGCACGCTAAGCTTCTTAAACGACCGAACAAAACATTCTATACACCGGAACAACGAACTTGAATTCCACATTCCATTGTACACTCTGTTATCCGAAAACCTTTGGCCTTCGGTATCTCACCTTGCTGGAAGGCGAGCGACCTTTCGAATCGATCGATCTTTCTCCTTTCCCCCTCGCGATCTGTCGAAATAAAGAGGCCACGTCCCTCACGGGACTACATATACACCGATCGCGGAGTACTAAGGACCGCCGCGGACCTGTCAGACGCAAATTAATTTCTCAACGGCGTGACGCCTTTAATTACCCAACACACTTGTTCACCCAGCATCGCTGTGCCACCGTTTCGTTTTCCCCCTCCTCGCCGTCTTCGCACGTCGTCGTTCTTCTCTCCGTACTATCGTGGTTCGAACGACGGATCACGTGGAGAGCCGACGTCTTAATGACGTTCACGTTCGTCGGCGTTGACGTAAAATCATCAAGGCCGACTGAAATCGGAAAAAACGCTACCGATCGCTCGAGAACTATCGCTCTCTCACGTGCGCGTTGTTTACGGCGTGACTATCGATCGGAGTCGATCAGGCAGCGTGTCGATTTCGCCCCGTGAAATATTATTAATTGCCCGTTCGCGTTGAACGTTCCAACCAGTTTCGTATCACGGCGGGCCGGCTGAACTTGTACAATCGTGATAAGGAATGATGTCGCCGCCCGGAAGAGTAGAATTTGCAATTGGCGCATCGGGTGTATGCGCGTTAGTGTACGTCAGATATGACCGGATTTCGTGTTTTGTAATAGCAATTTGTGCGGTATCTCGGTCATTAGTTTTTGTGCCCTGCTGTCTCTGTGCGCTGGGTTATCGGCGGTAGCGTAATAAAACAGATACCGTTCAATTAATTAGGGGATCACTTACGCGAATGGCTTTATCTCGAGGCACTTAATATCTTGACACTTTCAACATGTTGCACGAGTTGGAGTTGTATTTAGCGAAGATAGATTGATAATGTTTCTTTTTTTTCTCTGTTAATGTTGGAAATTGATTGTAGTCGACATTTTAATGGGAAGCAGATTAGTTTTATTATTTAGATATTCGTTTATTTTATTGACGTCGTGTCAGTGGAATAAAATCATTGTCGAGCGATGATTAATTAGGGCTGGGAACGAGGTTAAAAAGTAATTAGAATGTTAATATTTTAAATTCAATTCTAAAAATGATCGGTAAGCTGCTAGAGAAAAATTGCAACGAACCTGAATCAGTAGAAAGAGAAAGAAAAATCATTCGGACTACTGAAACGTTTTGCAATTATGTAGATGGCAATCGTGGAAACATTGTGAAAGCCGGGAACAATATTGTTGGAAGGGGAACAGCAATCGTAACTGTGTTCCTGATCCTTCCTCAATTATTTAAATTCCTTTTCGCTTAACAAAAATCGAGGTTTTGGTCCCCCAAAACAGTCCGCTCTTAGAAAAGCGATTCAGTCGAATGTCGTCACAACGAGGAAGAGCGCAATTTGCCCCAGTTACTGTGACGTAGCGGGCATTAATTCTAAACATTGTTTGTCAATCGGTCCGATTGGAACGTCCGCAAGAATACGGCGAATACGACGATTATTTACGTGCATGTCGACTAATAACTGTCTTTCAATTACGTTCTTATATTTTCTAGATAAAAGATGTCTGCAAGGACCTCGTCCTTACGGACGACCAACTTCGGACGGTCATGCAGAACCTGGACGATGAAATTCGCAAAGGTCTGTCCAAGGAAACGCACAATGATTCAATCGTGAAGTGTTTCACGACCTACGTTCAAAACCTTCCGGATGGCACAGGTAAGGGAGCACGTGCGAAATAGTTAGCGAATCGATGCTTGAATGTGTCGTGGTATCGGCGACTGAATACCACAGAATAACACGAATATAGAAAAAGAAGGAAATCCAAGACGTTCCAATACGTGATATGTTTTTTGAAAATATTTACGCGCTGAATCGTTAATGTTATTCATTTTCGTTTCCTCCATTTATTTAACACGATCCGATTTAATTATCTGATTTCCAGAATCGGGAAATTTCCTGGCTCTGGACCTTGGTGGCACGAACTTCAGGGTACTGTTGATCACCCTCGACGGTCAGAATTTCGATATGAAGAGCAAAATATACGCCATACCGCAGAGTTTGATGCTGGGAACCGGTACACAATTGTTCGATCACATAGCCCAGTGTCTGGCACAGTTCGTCAAAGATCTGAACCTTCACGACCATGTTCTACCCCTTGGATTCACCTTTAGCTTTCCGTTGACTCAGGAGGGCTTGACCAAGGGCTACTTGGTCAGGTGGACAAAGGGTTTCAACTGCAGCGGCGTGGTCGGCGAAGACGTGGTTGCCCTTCTCGAGGAGGCAATTGCAAGAAGAAACGTAAGCATTTGCGTTCGAAGCAGTAGTAAATAATTGTTGGAATTTTAATTGAACCACTGTGAACCACTGGACCGAGGTTCACCTCGATAAACAAAATCGTAGATCAATTTTTCTGCGATCGTTGCAAAGGGCAGATTACAAGATTTAAATCCATGATGATTTAAGTGGCGAAGAGAATTCCTCAAGTTCCGTACAGACGATTGAACTTGCACAAATTTCGAAAAAACATGCCTTCGCTTTGCTAACACTCGCATCGTGGGGAGAAAATTTTTTTAAAGAAAATGAGCTTAGGGGCGTTAAAGTAGAGACGCTGCCCTTTAAAACGAACCCACGTAGACTGTTGTACGATTTTTTTTTCTCGCGAAGATAGAGTAGTTCGAATATCAATCAATTCTCATCCGTTTACATTTCCCAAATATAATGGATAGTCAATGGTATAATTGAGACGTTCGAGAGAGACTGAAAACTAAACGCGGCGGGGTTCTAAATTTGTCTGCGATTTCAAAACAATCGTGCTAATGATACAACAACAGTCGGGACCAATGGCGGGCACAACTGTTGCGTACCAGATGGCCGTGCCTAATTGCAAAACCGTGTTAACTTTGATTTATTGTTGCAGGACGTGAAAATCGATGTGTGCGCCATTTTGAACGATACAACCGGGACACTGATGTCCTGCGCCTGGAAGAACAGAAATTGCCGCATTGGATTGATCGTAGGTACGTGATAAAAGGAAGGTCTTCGTTGGCTAATTTAATTTCTTTGCGAAATCCTTGATCCTTCTCGGACTCCAATTTTCTAATTTCTTTTTCTTTCATTATATTACATGTCTTACTGTTTCTCCCCCAAATGACACACAAAGCTGAACTTAATTTGAACACTGTTCCTGAATCACCCGATATTACAAACATCTGAACGTGACATTTACACACCTATAGAGTCCATCTGGTTATGTGGTAGATCCGTCTGAATACTTTATTATTTATTGTTCAATAATTGTCGTGTAACCCTGCCTATACATATAGATATCGCAGTGTCGACTTTCAGTGAAATCTCGGTTTTATCGCTTTTAATAGTTTGTTGAAATAATCTGCGTTCGATAATGAATTTCACCGCATTCACAAGAACGCGAAACAGCGTTCCGTTCAACGAAATCAAAAGAATTCCACTCCAATTGTCTTTGTTCTCGTTCTTCAGGAACTGGTTCCAATGCTTGTTACATGGAAAAAACGAAGAACGTGGAATGCGCGATTCCTGGAAACTTTCACCCGGAAACCCCTTACATGTTAATCAACACCGAATGGGGCGCATTCGGCGAGGGCGGCACCCTGGATTTCATTACCACGGAGTTCGATCGCTCCATCGACGAGAATTCGATTAACCCGTCGAAGCAGTTGTTCGAGAAAATGATATCTGGCATGTACATGGGGGAACTCGGGAGGCTGGTAATCGAGAAAGCGGTCAACGCTGGATTACTGTTCGGTGGTAAATGTCCCAGCGATCTGAAGAAACGTGGCAAATTCTTCACGAAATACGTGTCAGAGATTGAAAAGTGAGTATCGTAATAGCAGGAAACATTTCATGTACGCTTAACGAACGTTGAAAAATTTCCCGTTCAACCTTTTATATCGACGATGACAATCAAAATGGAAATTGATTTTCTTTCTCAACCGTGCCCCACAGCGACCCGAAAGGAAAATACACGAACTGCCGTGAGGTGATAGCGGAGTTGGGGCTGCGAAATGTCAGCGATCAGGACTGCGAGAACGTCAGGTACATTTGTTCGGTTGTGTCGAGGAGGGCGGCCCACCTGGCCAGCGCCGGTATCGCCACGTTGCTGAACAGAATGGGAGAAAATAACGTGACCGTCGGAATTGACGGCTCGGTCTACAGATTCCATCCATACTTTCACGACCTTATGACCGAGAAGATTAGCCAATTGCAGTCCTACAAGGTGAGAATTGTGGGGACGTTGCTCCTTTGTCGATATCTCCTTAAAGATACCTCCACTGAATGTACTGCCCCCTCAAATGCTTCCCGATTAAGCAATTAACACTGTTATTTCCAGTTTGGATTAATGCTGTCGGAGGATGGTAGCGGTCGTGGAGCGGCATTGGTCGCCGCGGTCGCAGCCGGACACCGGTGAAGAATACGGCTGTGCCGGGTCTCTTCGAATTAGATTAAATTAAGTTAAACGCAGTAAACGATACAAATTTGACACACCGTTAACATACACGAACATGGAGATGCATGGAGTCACGCGTATGTGTCAACGAAGAGAGGTCGATGCAAACGAGTTAGCTATTCAGCAAGATATACATATAAAAGAAAAAAAAAAGGAACGGAAGAGCGAAGAGAGAAAGGGAATAAGAGAAAACGTGAAGCTCTATCTGTTATAGAGGGTCGGATTGGGCGGATCGAGAATATCTGGAGCGTGTGTGCGAGCGAAAAACGCAAACGTCGAATGAAAAGTGGTGAATGATCGTGTGCTGCATCCGCACTTGTACATAGAGCATAAAACGTAGCCTAGGCGCGTCGAGAGCAACAAGTACTTTTCAAAGAGTTCTCCCTCTTGCCACTCGTTGAACATCGCGTTCATGTTTTCCTCGATCGGGTGAACGAGATTGAACACAGCACGTCTTTGTCTGTCGTTTGCGATACGAAACAGTGGTCGCGCGTAGAAAATCAATGAATGAAACAAACGAAAGAGCAAATGTATGAAAAATCGCAATAGGGTTATAAACGCCGCCAGACACGCGCGATTAACGGGTATACCTACGAGTAAACGCTTAGCAAAGCGACAACAAAAACAATAAAATAGATATGAGCGAATAATTGCGAGTTCCTTAAGGAAAATAGCCACGCGAGTTTTACAGGCGTCAACGCGTGTACGTCTAGTGACTCGGGAGATATTTGTTTCAACGCGATCGATTTTAACGTCCCTTCTTTTTCTAGAAGGATCGCCGTATAGATTCGACCGATTCGTATAATGTAATTCTGCGAGCCAATTATTTGTAATATTTTAACGTCGGTCGGATGGCATCTACGTTGGATACCTCGCTCGATTCCTCGAACCGAACGAAGGACAGGCAAATTTGGACGAGGAAGTGGAGAGGACGGATCCTTGGTTCGCACAGAGTGATTTATAAATTATTTTTATCGTCGTTTTGTCCTACAATAATCTTATTGTAATGTTTAGAACGCGTGAGAGATAGTTGCACAAACTTTGCATGAACGGAATATGGTGTGCGAGAGAGATCATGTGGTGTGTGAATGTTGAGTGGCGTGAACGAGATTAACGTGATTTTCCAGAGTGAGAAACCCGAGGGCGGAAGGAGCGTGGAAAGATATTAGGGAAAATGTGTGCGTTTGCGCAGGTTTATTAGACAGAGTAGTGATGTTTTAAGGGATTAGGCGGTTTGAAGTATTTTTAGATTTATAGGCCACGGTCGCGCTCAACACGCTCATCCTCTTGTTGTTGCCGATTACGATGATGGCGACTATTTTCTGGCATTGTCCCGAGAACCACTCCTCGAAGGACGTATGCGACTAATAGAGAAAAATGAAACTGCAGACGAGACGAAAAATGGGAACATTGAATTGATCCGGTGCGAAGAGGAATAAGCGATTGTTTGCGTTAGCATAATTTGAGCCGCGATTATCGATGCCATATTGCTCGCTGTTCTCTCGTGTCGAGAGGCGAATCATTTCTTTTTGGAGCAAAAAGATCGATGGAGGATAATGATATACTGGGTGTTCTGGGAGGAAACTGAGAAGATTCTTCAGGACAGATAAAGGGAAATCGTTTTCAGCCAATTATACATATTCGCGAAAAGATCTTTGCAAGCGTCGTGCTTTCATTCTGATCTGTATTCTTTTTATTTTTAATTGGATTGTCACGCGCAACGAATGGAAAATTCCTCCCTTCGACCCAAAACTTCGACCGAAATCTTTGAAAAACGTGTTTCGTTATTCTCCTGGAACACTCTATATACAGGGTGTATCATATAACTGTTGTTGCAAATATTCCGACTTCCTGTGAACTGTACAGAAGATTGTTGTAGACGAAAGTTGTGTTATATCTTAGTGTGAATAATTCATATAAAGCACAATTTTTTATTTTCATTCTTTTTTCAACCTATCAATGTTGCCTTTTATCTCTAAAATGTTCGCGCAAAGTATTCCGCGGTCGATGGGCTACATTAAAAGTAAACGGAAATTTGCTTTTGACGCGCCCAATAATTACCGTGAAAGAAATCCTACGCATCGCTAAAAATAACAATAAATAATCTTGTTTCAGTGATATCGGATACACTTGAATATAGCATCAATTTTGTCCTAAACGGTTATTCCTTTTTTCTTCTTCTTCTTGTTCAGTCGTCAAATTAATATCTCGATGATAATAATCGCGAAATTAACTGAAGCGGACATAAAAAAAAATATATATATATATAAGGAGAACACTCGTCAATCTTCTCCATCTATCTATACTCCAAACCGATCCTCCTCCTTACCTGGCACACGGCTCGAGAAACCGCAACGTGAATCGCTCACGAGGCTCAAATCGCGACACTGATAGGTATTCGTCCCGCGTTCTCGGATTACGAAATGCGAAGATGAGATAAGGTCGGCCGAAAACCGACCAGGACGAAGTAGAAAACGTCATCGCAGTTGTCGTCGTCGTCGTCGTCGTCGTCAACGCGAGAGTGACCGCCTTTACTGTGTGTATGTACTTATTTTCGTCATCGCCACGATAAGACGTCGCGACGCGTGCCGATAAAAATCGAATAGAACACTCGACCTGCAAGTAGAAGACGGGGAAGGTGAATATTTCAATCGCGTTCACCGTGCTATCCGACGTGAACACGTTTGCTCGCACCGGTTCGTCTCTGTTCGTTTGCCGTGTCCGGTCATCGATGCTGCGACGAATTTGGAGACGACAGGCGGTGAGTAGCCGAGCAACGATATTACTTAACGTTGATCACGAGGATACACGTGGGCTGGTAGCTCGATTATAGCGTTCGATGTCGAGACGGGTATATCGCGTGTCGCGTCGCGGCGCCGTGGCGTGTTTTATTTAAAGAGAATAATTTAACGAAATAAAGAATCAAATAAAGAAGGAGAACGAATAAAAATATGAGAAACTACAGATACACTCGGATATTCCTACACGCCGGGGGCACTTTTCAGTGCGAGCATCGAACTAATATATTCTAAGTTGCGAAAGGGAAAAGGATGGGATGACTCCGGGAGGAGACGCGATCTGTCCTGTTTACTGATCGATCGGGATCTGTGAGATATCTTCCCTGTGGTTTATTCACCGATTGAGAGCAGGAATGCGACCGGTTAAGTATATTGCGAGGCTTCGAAGGGAAGATAAGCGGATTCTATTGATACAACTGGAAACTATGATGTCAGTTTTGTTTTAACGGTTGGATCGGTATCAGTAGCGGGAGGATCGTCGAAGATAGCGAATCGAGGAATTTCGCCGGATCGTTCATCGCTTTCGAAACGTCGCGACATTTTTTACACTCATCAATTAATGTTGTTGACACGTGTACACGTTAAAGGTGCAGAATAAAAATCATCGTAAATCCTGTTTTCACGATCGCTGTGCCGCAATCAAACGCCGCCACGAAAACCATTGACAACAATTTCTTACAGTACTCGTAATGATTCTGACGGAAGATGGAATTTCGTAGCGTTTCGAGAAACGGCTAAAAGCTGGCGGACTAGTAAGTTCCTTTTGTAAGGAGGTATAATAAAGATAAGCAGTAAAGGACAGTCTATTTGCATTGATAAAGAATAATAATAGTTAAGAGCAAGGGTAAAGGAAAAAGAGTTTGTAAATGCGCCGAATGCTCATTAAATCTCTCGACCTTGAGCGATTCTTATCGAAATGCACTAATTGCACCAACACCCCCCACGCGTATCATTTGCTGCCTTCGAGTCTTCGCTCCTGCAATTTCGATGTGGCGAATCGCAAAAATCCAGAACTCACAGAAAGTAAGAGAAGATTCTCCAAATTTCCTGGCACAAGATAACCCTATCGTATAACCCCATCGGTATACGATCCGGATGTGTACCGTTCGCCTGCTATTTTCCTCTCTATCGTTTCTTTTTATCATTCTTTTTCAATATCGCCGCGTAATAATAGTCGACCACGGGGCCACCTGGTAGTCGACATACAGAAACAACACACGTCAAACCCGCAGAGTTTTGCTGTCGCGCAGACAGTGAGGCTCGGTGATACGCGAGCGAACCATGAGAAATTATGCAGAGGCAGGCGTGGATCGTGCGAGAAACGGAGACGAGACGCTCGTATAGCGAGGAATAAACGTGGAAAACGACCGTCCGGTGTACTAAAATGATTAGTGGCATTCAAATCGCCCTGAAGAATGCCATTGACGTGGTGAGTGACAAAAAGTCTTCTCGGGTGGCAAGGTTCGATGTCGCGTCGCCTGTACCTGTTATCGCACCACGCGACTGCGTATCACGTCTTTTTTTTCCTTTCCCCCCTCTGAATTTCCACGAGAAACACGGTACAGCTTTTCCTTCGCAACGGCAACGTTACGACCACTGTCCCATCGATCGTGGCGCTGCATGCATTTGTATCTCGCCTGCCTATAATCGTGCGGGACGATTTTTCCTTTATACACCCGTCGCACCACACCGTCACACGTGTCATTGTATTTATTTACGTTACGCCTATATATCGATCTGCACGCCGTGCCTTTGACCGTCGCGGTCGATAATGTCCCGTCCCATCACGGCTACGATATTTTTCCTTGCACCCCTGAACAGTAGTTTGGTCTGTCGCGCACGTGCCATTTAAACGGCGCATGGTTGCCGCCGTGGAAAAAGCACGAACGGCCACCGAGGAGTTCCGGCCGGCCATAGAAGCACGGTGGTGGTGGATGCATCCGTTCTGGTCGAACCGTCTGATCGGTCCAAGATGAACGGCGTTATATTTAGCGGCTTATGTAATTATTCCGAGGCGCACCTGCGGACGACTGGTCGCAGCACATTAGCATGTGCACATTTAATAGCCTTCCGTGTTTCGCGTCCTACCTGTTCTTCCGCGCGGACGACCTGGACAACGTAATACGATCTTCCCGTAGCACGGACCTGGACCATGTCGCTCATAATTATCCGCGCGAATACGAATTAAACAAAAATATATAGTTCGTTCTCGCGCGATGCCTATCGTTGGAGTTAATTACGAGCGGTGACGTGCGTAATAATATATTTATATATGTACATTGTTATCGCTTTCAGATAGCGCCCCCTGCCACGCCGCTGCAAGACTTCACCTATCACTGGAAACAGCTTATGAATTTCTACGTGAACCACCTGACGGACTGCAAGGTGCCCATACAGAGCACAGGCATACCGCGACACTTGGACCGTTTATTAGAGATACTACTCGAAGAAGAGAAAGACGAGAACGAGCCCGGACCATGTCTCGAGTACCTGTTGCAGCACAAACTGCTGGACCTCCTGGCCACGTTGGCCAGCGCAGAAACGCCTCCTGGAATGAGGACAGTTTGTCTATCCTTTTTGAGGAAACTCTTGGGAAGATCTAAGTACCCTTTGCTGCATCACACGTCGATTTATGGGCCGGTGCAGAGGCTGATTGCTCTGTGCAATGGAAATCCACCGTCGCCTATAGAGGCCGAGGAGGTGCAGTTCCTCCTCACCCTCTGCTTCCTAGTCTGCAAATATCCGCATGTGACCAATATTATAAACGATGCCCCAGCTGTTCAGAGGCAGAATACTTCCGTCGGTAGGAACGCCGAAAGAGTGGAGGTGGAGAGGGTCACTTATATCCCGGCCAGGCGAAAGAACAACTCCAATCCTTTGTTCGAACCATTGGACACTCAGGCTGTTACTCTGATCAATCCGAATTTGTTCAGCACGGACAAAGACAGAAGACGGACCGTTGGGTTCAACAGGCTGTCCAGCAAGATGAACGCGGCGAGGGGATCGTCTAGTCAATCGAACGAATCGGTATCTTCCAGGGAGGTTGAGAATAACTCGCAGTCCTCGAGCCCCGCGACACAGATAACAAGTTCGGACGAGAATTCGGGGGCGACGACTCGTACCTCGGATGGCCAGGATTACGAACATTCGCGGAAGGGCGAGGTTGTGGCGGTGATGAACGAAATAGACACACATTTGCAGAATCTTCAGGATCTGAGATTGGACGTTGAGTACGGGGGAACGTGCGAGGACACGAATTGCGCGGCCGGGGAGCAGAGTTTGCTGAGGCCGAAGACTCCGGAGAAATCGAAATGCCTTCTACTAGATGCCTTGATGAGTTACATAAACACCGCGGTAAACGAGGCTTTTGACATTCGGAGTAACTAATAAACGATCATTTCAATGCGAACGTCTGGCGAACAGTTGGAGGATGAATAAAGATCTTGCAGCGTGGCGAGCTGTTCAGCTTCTAGAATGAATGCTTTCGTGTACTCGGTTGCACCGCAATATTTATTACCTATCGTTTCTGGTCGATTGATTATATCCTCCAAGGGTGTAAGAGTTTCATTTCAAACACCGTTGCACGCCTGCGAATATGCGTGAAAGCTAAACAGCACGAGATGGCATTTGAAATGGAATAGATAGAATCCGAATAGAAATGAAGTTCGAAGAACGATAATTTTTCCAATTTTGTTTTCAGGACAATACTGTGAGAATAAGAGCCTGCGAGGGGATAATGGTTCTCGCGTCCCTGGATGATCCATCGTTCGCCCAAATGATAGCGAACAGTGATCTAATTACCCTGATACCAAGTAGATTGGAGAATCTGTTCAACGCGATTCCGGCACACGTCGATCCAACGGAGATCGACGGTGTCGATGTCACCTGGGGTTTAGACTCGCCAGTATGGACGAAGGAAAAGAAATTCTCTGGCTGCAGACAGGTGGCCGCGTTCTTTATGTGGTTCGACTACTGCAATCAGCTGATAAGGGAGGCGTATCCGGACGTGGCAGACGCGTTAGGGAAGAGCATCAAAATTAATTTTTTGGAAAAGATCGTAACGCCAGCCCTAGCCGAACATCACGTGGTACTCATTACATCCCTGATTACAAAATGTTTGAAAGAATTGACATCGACTGTTCTGTGCACAGGTTTGTACGCCTATCCTTGCGTTTCAAAGATCGAATTACGAATGACGAAAATTATAGAGGCATTGTTTTATGCCCAGCTACGTATCTCGAAATACTGAAATCTCGATTGGTAAGCTTGCTTTCATAATTCAACAGGACATTTGTTTCAGAAATGAGTTACTGGCTCGTAGGTCAGGACAGGGGACCGGAAATACCAAACGTATGGACATCACCTGTGCTGCACAGGCTGATAGACAATTGTTTCACAGACAGCGACGACCTGACCCTGGAAACGCTGAAGCTGTTTGAGGAAATGATAGAGAAACGAAACGAACACATGCTGCACTGCCTCGTGTTAGTGTATTTAACGACGCGCGGCTATTACGATAATACCGCAGCCGATAGCGCAATTGCGTCGTGGAGCGACGAAGAGGACGAGAGGGAAAGGGAGAAGAAGGGTTCATTAGACCTCTCCTATGAACAAAATCATAGTCGAACATTAGCTCCTAGCAATATTCACAGAATTGTGAATTGGTAAGCAGCCAAAATTCACGCAGTTCTATGTTTACCCTTATATCAATAAGAGCGTTCACTGTCACCGAAAGGCATCCATGCCACCATAAAGAAAAAAATAGTTGCAAGAAACTGACACGCCTGTAGTACTCGACTACTGTAGTACAACAACTGTGTTTACTAAGTTTCGTTTATCGATTCATCGAATACTACTGCTACCTTCTACAGGTTTATACAAAACTGTACATACGATAAATTGAAACATGCATCAAGGGTCGTCACGTTAATTGCTAACTTTCGAAAGAGAAATTCTACATTTCGTATGCACCAGATATTGTACCCTCATTGAACCCTTCGAAAACTACAAAAGCCACTCCAATATACACTAACAGGGCAGTTCTGTTTCAGTTTCCTGTCCCTGATTCCGCGTTATCTACAAACAGACACGGACGTGAACAATTACGAGCGGTACATGGCTGACTTGGAGAGACAGTATTCTACTGTGCTAACAGATTGCTCGCTAATGGCCTGGCCCCTGGAAGCGGTAACCGTGGACGATTCTGCGAGTTCCGATTCGAGACCCGAAGCGGACCATTGCTCTGTAAGATTCTACATGGGCCCATTCGTTACGATGCTTTTCGAGAAGGTGACCAATATTCCAAGGCAAAAGTACGAGATCAATTTACAATTGACGGTAGTGATCTCGAGGCTGGCGCTTTTACCTCATCCGTACCTGCACGAATTTTTACTGAATCCGTTGCTACCTTTGGCACCTAGCACAAAGAACCTGTTCACGTGCTTGCAAAAAGTCGTTAAACAATTGGCCAACGAGGTGCCAAAGACACCGGATCACAAGCGAATATTAAAGGAAACGCGTGAACGATTGCTGGAGGACTGTTCTCATGATGGGTAGGTTGGAGGAAAAGGACCTAAATATTAATTTGTCCACATAGTTTCTTTTTTGTAACTATTGATGTATTTTAATTACGCTGCACTATCAACGATAGTATTATCATTCTGAACGACGTTTTATGCTTCTAGAGAAAAGGAGAATATCCTGTTCGAGAGCGTCATCGTGACGGAGGAGTTCTGCAAAGAACTGGCTGCGATTGCGTACGTGAAGTATCACCACTCTATGTGAGAACCGATATCAAAGAGAGCGAATGTTAATTATAGGCTTCAATTATCGCACTATGGCCGAGTAAATTTATTTAACGATCGATCGTCAGTCTAGATACGCTTAAGTAGATAATTGTTTTTGTGATGACTTTGTAAGATATACCTCTACTTTAAGTAATAGCGAATATTATATTAATGTTAATATTTACAATAACTTATATGCACAACTCGACTTGTGACTCTAATAAAGAAAACAATGGAAATGCATTGCTGTTATTTCAATGATGCTAAAGTTGCCTGCCACAAATACTCCAATTTGCTGCTGCAATAGAGCAATAAGAACATATAGATAGTATTCTAATTTTTTGTATAATAATTATTAGAAATTTTCAAATTGGAGTAATCCGGTACATTATGGTGGTCTTTGACGAATTTAATGGCTAAAGTAAATAGTATCAGCTGAGAGTATTATGGTTTCACAGGTAAAACTAATTCATGGCTATTTCGTATTGGAGATACTGTTTGTGAGATGGAGCCGCAAATGGAACACGCATCATCCATTCACATAGAATCGCTTATTAACAATATTACTTCGTTTTTGAGCGGCAATGTTTGTAAAAATATCTCGATAGTTAAAGCGAACAATGAGAATTTAGCAATAAATGGTGAATTATATTTTTTACATAGCTTTAAAGTGTGGAAAAACGTATTGACAGATACGGAGAAATGTTATAAGAATTGTGCAACAATTTTTCGATATGTTCTTAACAATCGACACGCTGAATTAAATAACAAGACAGACGAAGAAATTGCGAACCAGGTATAATTTATTAATAAATAATATTACGAAGAAAATAAAACATAACCTAGCTGTAAATGTAAACAAATATTTGTTTTTATAGGCTCTACAGTTGTTGATATCGTCCAGCAGAGATTGGCCGACAAAAATAGAAAAGTATTCATTAGAGAAAGAAAGGGTCTGTTTATTTCTACAACGTGCTCCCCTTATAGAAAACTCGGTCAAAACAGCTATAGTATCCAAGCACAATTTTGGGAGAACCTTATCGCTTAACAAACTTTTCAATTTGAAATTTATCGAAGATAAGGAATCAGAACTTACGACAGCAAGATTATGCTTAATACAAAACGTAGCTGAGAAAGTTCTGATTGCGCATGGATGCAAATTAACGGAAGAACAAAGCGATTACAGATATGTTTTCACTTCTAAGTCGCAGGGAAATGTGGAAGAACGCTACAAGAAATGCGTGTGCGGCGTTGTGAAGAATACAGAGACAAAAAGCAAAGAGACGAAGCTAACATGGCAACGATATATTCAAAGTAAAGTAAAGGAATTGAAAGAATTGAATGAACATAAGTATTTCGAGGGACAAGAGTTCAATGCAAAATCCAAAGATTATTTCCTAGAGAATCTAGCTAAGGCAACGGCGACCTTCGAATTGCTGTCTGTAAAAGTCAGCAGACCTGTTTTCATTGGATGCAATTTTGCAACCGATAAGAATACTACGAATACAAAAGGTTTTTCTTTTATATAATAAATTTTTCAGAATTATCGTGGGAACAATTTCTATCATTAACAGTTTTTAGGCGCATCTTTCATATTATATAATGCAGCGAGAATAGCAACCATCATTGAAAAGTACAACAATAAGAGCCTTAAAGGAGAATATCCTAGTTTACCATGTATCAGTAACATAGACTTTTCCTTATTAAATCAAGAGGTATATCGTTTCAAATGGATTACCTTTCTCGGAATACCCATTTAATAGAAACCGGAGAATAACTTACCATAATTACTTTCAGGAAGAATGGGAACTTGTGTATAACTTCATTATTGGATATCAGGATATGCTAAAGGATTGTTTAAAATATGAACCTGTATTTCAAATCAATCCGCAAGTAATATGCATATTTTTATCTAGACTGTGCCAAAAATTTAGTATCTACTACCGTAGAATTAGAATTTTAACTGTAAGTAAATTTTGTACTAATTGAAATTCATAATATCTTACTAATTTAACAATACATTATAAGCATATTAATATATTGTTGTAGGAAGCGTACGAACATTTGATACCAACAATGACAGCAAGATTGTACATGTTGTATGCGTTACAAATTGTACTTCATAATTCATTAGCATTACTAGACATTGTTCCTGTGTCCAGAATGTAATTTAATAATTTGAAGAGTTATTTATAATTAAATACTAAAATCGGTATATACATAAAAAAAATGGATTGTATATTTTTTTAAAATAAATAAAAAGATGTTAATCAATAAAAAAGGAATTTGTTCTTTAATTATATATTTGCAAATATGGACAAAACTATTTTGTGAAATTTTAGTTTACTTAAAAAACTGTATAACCGTTGTGGTAATATTCTTAATAATATTTCTTAATAATGTTACGACATTTGAATGATAATTAATGGAAGCATCTACTTAGAAGTAAGTGGTTGCTTTGTAGTTAATAGTAATGTTCATTGTTCTTCCATTGTTCGTGCATATTGTAAATATAAATATACACATACGTATACGCATATTAAATGCGTTAGAATTAAAGATAACTGTTGTTAAATCAGTTTCATTTACTTTTGTGCGGAGACAATATTCGTTCGAATAACCGTATGAAAATATATCGTAACATGGAAGTATAAATTTCGCAGTCACGGACATGACAAATGAAAGTAATAATTGCAGTCGTAAATAATGATACACGGAACGATAAAAGTTGCGTGAACGTACACAACTGCGAACAAGTGTTCATGCTTCTTCGAATAACATCTCTTTTTAGTGAAATCAAATTGAATCTAGATGAAAATTATACATTTTGTATGACTTACTAATTGGTTGGGAACGGCATGCAAAAACGGCGTCCAGAAAGAAATTCTTCTAACCTTCGATAATAATCACGGAAACTTGTAGATATCCAAATCTTATTCTCCTTTGATATATACCTTTCACAATCACAGCTCGAGAACTTATTAAATTTCGTTCGACTGCACTGCAAAGTCGTTATATTTAAAAACGACACCACACACTGTGAAGACGCCAATAGTTGCAAGTAGTACCAATTTAAAAAAAGTGTAAGCGCGGTAAGTGGTCAACAGGAGTTGGCGCGATTGCATGAATTTTCAAATTAATCTATCATAGGGATCGCGACGCGACAAAATATTTCGCGGTATTCCCGTGTTGCTTTATTCAGATTAGTTGGCAGAATAATTCATCGATTGGTTTTCTTTCCGATAGAACGATTGAAAGTGACAAGAAGGCGCTCGGATGAATTTTAAGCGAATTAAAAATCGACCATATAGTTCTAAACTCGTCGCGACTCGGATCGGTAAGTATGTATAATTTATTAATGAATTAATCAAACGTATAAGTAGTTTCTCGATTTTACTACGCTGTACATGGAAAAGGGATTATCTACTCCAAGAATATCGTGCATCGAAAACACACGCACGATAGCGTGCAAGACAGCGAGGCAAGTAACACAAGCCAGCTGTTTGTTTTGTTTTCGGGCATGAGATTCACGTGACACCGCCGGTGCTAGTGGCGGCTCGTACAGCAGCGCCGTATTGTCAGTGTTGATTGGCCGAGGCAGTGCACTCGCGCACCGCTTGGCCAATCGGCGGCCCCGTAAGAAATGACGCCTGGTGCTCCTACGGTGCAGAGACGTTTGACATCGATAAATGCGTGAGAGTGCTCGCGAAGTGCGGAGGTATCAGGCTGTCGCTCGCTCGTCGGCTTGTCGTAGTCGTCGTCGTCGTCGTCGTCGTCGTCGGGGACTCGTGGGCTCGTTGTCGGTCAGTTCGAGCCTCCTTTTCTTTGTTCTCTGACTAGCCCCCACTCTGTACCCGCGAAAACCTGTGCAGCAGTAGTGTTAGGCAGTGCCGATCCACCACAGTGACCGTCTTTCTTTACGTCGTCACTCAGCTGCACCTACTTTCATGTGTGAGCGAACGTATCCGGCGTGCCAAATGTCACTAGGTGGACGATAGGGTCGAAATACACTCGATCCACGACTGTCGTACATACGCACACGTTTACTGGCGCATGTATACAACGGAAAGGTAGCACATTCCAAGTTAAATCGTTGTCAGAAACAGAGCTTTAATGCATTGTCGAATACGTGGTGTACATTCTCGTGGTCCTTGAGGTTTCGCTCCCTGTATTGCGTATCGCTTCTCGCGCTGCATTCGCGCAATATTTGTCTCTACGCGCAGTGAACGTGTGTAGTGTGTACACACCACCGTGTTAGACCGTTGTGTTTCTCATATTGGAAACCACACTCCGAAACGATCACCTATATACATGCATACACGTAATTTTCACTCACGCGTGTGCATAGGCGTGTTTGTGCGACGGTGTAATGTGCATGTGTAAATATTAAAAGTCCGTTTGCAACGCAGCCGAGAACGAAACCCAGGGAGCGCCTTTCTTATGTGCTCATCGTGAACGGGAAACCAGTACGAGCATTACCGTGATCGGTCCCGCGTATGATACGAGTTTCTAGAAGATTTGCCGTGTGTTTTGTGCGTGACAACGTACGTTTTCTCTGACGAGTAAATTGTGGTTTTATTGCCGCGCCACTCGACGTCGCTTTCCGTGTGCGTGCGTGCGTGCGTGCGTGTGTGTCTGCTGTCTCTCTGCTACCGCGAACTGCATATTGCGTGAGTTTCATGGGAATCGTTGACCTCGCGAGAAGTTGACCGAGTTACGTGCGTGGGATCATAGAAAAGGTGTAGTTTTCATTCTCGAATATACACCACATTTAGCAATAACAAATTCTGTATTTTCATCGTTTTGGAGTAATTCCTCCTAAAAATGTTTCAATAGTCGGTGGGAACGTTCGAAATATCGTACGAATTGAATCCATTTTGTCGGACGCTGGGTGTGCGGGCTGGGTAAGATCTATGCGTTCAAGGTCGCTGTATAAAACAAGTAGCCGGCGCGTAAAGTGGTCGCATGCACATGCACGTTGTACAAGTTACGACGTTTAACTCGTGTTCTGGCCAAAAATAATAAGTTTGCCGAGCGCGCAAAAGTCGAACCGGCCGTCAATCGAGGTCAGGTTCTTTCGCATTCGTTTGTTTGTTCGTTCGTCGTTCGTTCGTATATACGGCCGCCCGCTCGCATCCACGATAAATTACCGGCGACACGCGTAATCTCGACCCTTTCGACTCGCCTAGTGACTATACCGTGTATTACTATAGTGTGCCTCTTTCCAATTGTATCGGTCGAGCTCGCTCGCTATTTTCTGTCTTTGTCCCCGCGTATCACGAAACACGCTCTCGGTTCGCTCGCACGCGACTCCGTGTAAGGAAGTGTGGAGCAGCGGTGCGTCGTATTCTCTTGCCTCGTGCATACCGAAACGGCCGTTGATATCCTTTTCTTCCTATTTTTTTTTTTCACGTGCTTTGGTGTGATCGCAGTGAATGTTGTGGTGAAACGAAGGTGAAGAAAGAAGAGAAACGACGGGAAGTCAAGCAGAAGGAAAGGGAGAGAAAGAGGGACAAAGACAGAGTGGAAAAGGAGAGTAACCGCTACGAAGTAAAGTGGAACGACGTTGAGCAAAAGGGGAAGCGAAAGAAACGTGTGTAACAGAGGGAAAAGGTGAACCGACTTACAAAGCAGGAGTGCAAGTTTAATTCGAAGCAAGATAGGGACACGGAAGCGAACAAGATAGAACGGAAGTCGTTGAACGGCGAAGAAAACGAAAAGGGAAGAAGGACGCGTCCGTGAAACGGGCACCGCGAAATAACAATCGGAGCCTGTATCAAGCAAGGAGGAAAGATTGCTCTTGATGTGTATCGCGATTGGATAGAGGCCTGGCCATCGATTTGCCGTCCTCAAATTTAGTGCGCGTTTGTAATCGAGCTGCTTCGGTGGTACGCGCGTGTCTGCTGTCTTTCTGTCTGTCCTGCCTATGTGTTACGTGACCTAAGCGAACGCAGCCATTGAGGCGCACGAACCGACGAGAAAAGGAGGAAGAAGAAGTGGCGTTGGTGGAAAGAGGTGGCGGTGAAAGAGGGACGGTCGGACCAGGCGGGTGGAGAGAAAAGTTTGAGGAACGGCAACATCAGCGCCAGCCGGAGGAACATCAACATCAACAACAACAGATCGTTGCGCCGTGTACACGGGGCTGCTGGTACTCGTGGTGTTGCGTACCTGCACGTTTATCGCGGTCGTGTGGTGTGTTTCTCGCGCGCGCAACGGTGATAATAGCGGTCGTCGTCGGTGTTAGTGCCGGGATTGCAGGGAAAGAGAGGTAGTGAACCGAAGCCGCCAGAATTACGCCAAACCGGGGAAATATGAGCATTGCTGCCCTACTGCAGGCCGCTGAGTATATTGAACGAAGGGAAAGGGGTGAGTACCGTCCCTGCCAATCGTGTATGCATATACAGGGTGTCTCGTTCGCTCGCTCAGAGACCGATTCGTTGACCTGTGATATGTTGGTCTCTCGAGGTCTTTCAAGGTCGCTCAAGGTCACGTGTAATATATCAACGAATTCGTCTTGGAGCGGGCTACAAACTTAACTAAATGGAAACGTACAGTTCCATTTAAAAAGCAGATGTTACCTCCAGAACTCGATTACCCCTTCGCCTAGACAATTCTGGTGGTAGTCGTAGACCGCCCCCCTCGATGCAAAGAAAGTTCTACTTGAAACAGTTTTTTCAATAACGAATAGCTTGGCGGAATAATTGCGCGGATATATCACACCGAGACACCCTGTACATATCTCTCTCTCTCTCTCTCTCTCTCTCTCTCTCTCTCTCTCTCTCTCTGTCTTACACAAGCGCACACACACACGTCGTGCAGTTTCACCGTGATTGCGCTCGCGGTACTGAGCGCGTGCTATGTCATTGGGCACATGGCAACGAACGCATCGCGTCCATCGGTGAATCTTGCAACCCGCGACCTTTCGTTATTACATTTTTGTCCTCGCTTCGTGGCTTCGTCGTTCACAGTTTCTCCTTCGTTTGCCACGGGGAACGCATCGCGATCGGAGCATCGAGCCGAGACCAGCTCCGAATCGCTTCGAATTTCCCTTTGGTCGTGTTTCTTTCCCCTTTCTTTCACGCTGCACGCACGTGCGGTGCGTTTCTGCCGTGCACCGGCGGCCGCACTGTCGCACACGTACGTGCGCTCGCGTTGCCTCGAAGGTAACGATGATCTCATTTTATCGCTCCACTTATAATACCGCTGCGACGTAGCCGCCGCCGCCGCCGCGTTCACCCATTACCGCGCGGTATACAATTCCCTGTGTTATCACAGTCGTTTGTCGTTCCTCGTGCATTTCGCACCGGCCGCGATCCATCCGACGTTCCCCGTCGTTCCTCTCCGTCATTGTCCCGCAACCGCTCGCGAATCGTTCGCAGAAGAATTCGGCCGGCGATAACGCTCGAATAACGGGAGCTCGTTATCGGCGCAGAAATTTGTTGGACGCGTATGCCACGAGTGTCTCTTTAATCGCTTCGTCCCGACGATGATTCACGGCCGCCGCTTCGCAAACAGCCAGGGCCCCGTGGAGCGAGGAACGCGAGTTCGGCCAAATTCGTTTTACGCGTTTCATTCGAACCCGTCGCCACGTGGACGACGCTAATAGCCGCTGCGCCGCGAGCCATAGAAATCTGCGGGGTGACGCGAATAACCGAAATACACAGATCACAATAAACGGCTCGCGGCCTGCATTTTTCCGCGGCGCGACGCCGCGTTTCGCTTTCGCGTAGCCGGACGTGATTTACGGTGCCGTAATTCTTTCCCGTTTCTTTTAAGATCCGCGCGGTGGCAATGACGCGCCACGTACACGCGCACAGACGCCGTTTCTGCGCACATGTTCCATCGTGCACCCCAAAAGAACGGCTTCTTTGTTTTCCCTTCGTTCTCTCCCTCCCCGTTCCGTTACCGTGCATCGATCTCTCGTGGTTTAAGCCCGCATCACGCGAACGAGGGTGGGTCGTTTTTGTGCTAGCTCTCGTTTACGAGCGGCACACCAGTCGAGCCCCAGAAAGAGCTTTCAGTTTATTGGCCGTGCTTTCATTGTGTGCATCTGCCTGCGCGTGCACGTACGCGAGAAAGGGAGACAGGAGGGAGCGTGCGGGAGAGGGACAAGGGGGAATCACGACAAGCGGATCGTCGATCGAGCATTAACTATTATTGCTCGAGGGTACGCGAGATAAGGCTGTTACGTTATTCTAATCGGTCTATTTGGCACGGTTTCGTTGGAAAACGCGGCCCGCGCGACCGACGAGCGTTACACGCTCCGCGCGAAATTAATCGACCGTTCGAGGCCTCTCCCTCCTGACCAAGAAACACTCGGAGGCGTCGTCGACGATGGAAGTTCGAAGGAAACGGATTGGAAGCGGTAGATGGAGATCGAATAGTCGCGAAGGGGTGAAACGCTCGAGTTAACGAGGCCGGCGCGAGTATAGGGACGGAGGAAAAGGGATAGCGTCGAACTTTTATTTAAACGATGCACCGTTGATGGCCTCCTCGTTCTTCGCGTTTCCTCCTCGATTCGAGAACTCCACGCGCGTCTCGTGCCTCGATAAAGGGCAACACGCGCGTCCGCGCGAAATGCACGTGACCGCTAACGAGCGCGGTGCGCACACCACGCGACATCCAGGATATGCAGCTTTGCACTTCTGCTCCCGCGCGTTTAACCGCTCGATCCCCGCTCGATCCCCGCTCCGAGGTACGAGGCGATGTCTCGTTAATTTTCGTTGCTCGTCGGTCGTCCCTTGCTTCGTTGCCCCCGCTTCGTCGAAATACCACGGAACGATAGAATTCCTTTCCCTTGCTGCATTTTCCTACCGGCGTTTCCGTTTAGTTGCACGGGAACGAACGAAATTCCCGCGTCGACGATCCGCCGTGCCGCGAAATCTCGCTACGGATGCGAAATGTACCGATTTCTAATTCGCCGACGAATTGCGCCGGGAAACACGGGGATAATTTAGATTCTCTGCCGCGGGAGTTGCAGACGAGTTACCAGGAACGGCTTGGAGATGAGCGCGATTCACGTTCGTTCCTCTTCTCCGCCGAACGAGTCGTATTACAAACTCCATCGCGATTAAAAGCCCATCTACTGCGTTCCAAAATCGGTCAAAAACATAAGAGAGGGGGAGGGGAAAATGCGGAGCACAAAGGGCCCTCCAGTTCTTCTTGCGCGTCACCTTTGTTCCGTTGCTCCCGCATGAAACGCCGGGGTCGCGCGGGTTCGTTTGAATTTTTGGAAACGAGTGGTTGCTCAACCCTCTTCCATAACGCTTCTCCCCCTCGCCCCTTTACTCCGTTCCTCTCCTCTCCTCTCCGGTGCACGCGTAACTCGCTCGCGCTATTCACCAGGCGAATTTCGCACGGGGCGGCCTTATGGCCGTGGCATGCGAGCGAGACGCTTTTCTTCTTTCACGGGGACAGATGGTCGATGTCGCGGCCAGCCCGTCCAGCGCGTGTTCTTTTTCACCGACTGCCATTAAGGCTGTTGCACGATGATGAGGATCGGACGAAGGACACGCGCAAAAGGAGGCATTTATAATTTACACCACTCGTTATGGCGGACTAGTCGCCGTCGAGTTCTCCTCCTCCTCCTCCTCCTTCTCCCCTTTTCTTCTTCTTGCCATCGTCGTCCCGGTCGTTCTACCCGCGTCCATCCGCCTTACATAATATCAATTTCTCGTCCCGATGCCCGACGAGCGAAGCTTGTCCCTCCGCCCGGCCGTTCCGAGCGCAATTTTCGTGATAAATTACACTCAGCCGGCTATTTTTGTAACGTTGTTTTGCCGCGCGTCGAAAGAATTTCCTAGGGCGAACGACGGGAATGCGTTGCACTTCGTCGTTCGCTCGCTCGCTCGCTCGCTCGCGGCTGTCTCGTCTCCGCGGGATTTTACTTTTCCGAGCGGTGCGCGCAGTTTTTTCCCTTCGCATTCCACGTCCGGTTGCCCCCGGGTGGTTGGGGAGGGGGAGGGTGATGGGGGGTGGTGTTCTTTCGGACGGTTTGCTGGAAAATTCTAGGATGAGTCGGACGTTTTCTTGCATGGTTTTTTTCTCGCCGAGATTTCTACGAGTTCGAGAACGGCTCGCCGTTGGGAAGTGTTTTGAAACTGGAGTATTACGTCGGTCGTACGCATTCGTCCGTTGTTCCTTTTTTTTCTTTTTTTTTTTTTCATTTGGTTTCACGGTTCGGAGGATCGGTGCACTTCGACGGGGTTTTACACGAACGCGCAGCAGCAGGTGAAAGATTAGGATCATTAGGAGTTTCAAGGTGCACGGAAGTCGCGGTACAATAATCAATTTTGGGTCGAGCGTTGAACGGGCTCGCTCAGTTGGGACTCGAAGTAAAGAAATCTACCGCTACTCCTGTGTCCATAACGAACATCGTCGCGCACGGTCGTACCTTCGCCCTTAATGACTCCGAAAATTTCGAAGTCGATCTAGGCCGTCCGGCAAAGGGGATATCCGGCGATCCTTTCGTCGTCTCGTTCAAAATGGTAAACTCCTTCTCGCCCGATCGTTCTGCGAAAACATCGTACAAACCCCACGCGATCTCCTTCGCGCCATTGCACCTTTCGAACACCTTTCGAACATCTTTCCAACACCTCTCGAACACCTCTCGAACTTCCACCCCCTGTCGGACCCTGCATCACGATCCTCGGCGACTCGAACCTCGTAAATCGCCGTTCGCACGGTTCAACGGACCCCGGGGTCGTTCCGCGCGTTGCTACATTCTCCAATTTATTCGGGGTCAGCGGCGTGCGCCGGCACGGCACGGCGCGGCCGATTCCCTGGAACACACGGGGCTCGCGTTAACCGAAACCGTAGCGTAAACTCGCGGCCGATCCTCTTGCCCCCTTTCTCTTTCACTTTCGTCCCCGTTCGACTTTCGCCGCGGGACGGGAAAGGGTTGCATCGCGCCGGGAGCTTTAATGCCGCGGTGAGTTACGTCCGGAGGACGGAACGTGACTCTATTCCGCCAACGACTCCGCGCTCGCCGCGAGCTTTTTTTTTCTCTCTCTCTCTCTCTCCCCTGGCCGCGCCGCGGCCGGCATCTTTTGGAATTCGCGCGATGCGAGGCGCATCGGTTGCACTCACCGACCGATTGGTTTGTCATTGCAGAAGCTGAACATGGCTACGCTTCGACGATGCCGATGCCCGACGATATGCGGACGGTCACAAAAAGGCCAAAGACGAAAAAATCCCAGGGCAGCAGGTTGGTATTCTTTGCGAACACGAGTCCTCGTGTTTTTCCTATTTCTCTTCTTGCACTTTACTCCTTCCGTCCTTGCGCCCTCTTCGAGGCAGTTCGTCGCGACAACTCGTCAAAATTTTGTCACGCGCGAAACTTTCGTCTTCGTTTTGGACGCGTCGCTCGAGGTTCCGTTGACGGATCATTTGGAGTCTCCTTTTCGCCGCGACAATTATTGCAAAGGGACTCTTGAACGCGGCGAACGGCTTCAGCTTTGGTATTTCACCTGTGAATAGCGTGGCGTTCAGATTTGCAAGCCGCGTTAGCGTGCATTCTATTCTACGTAGCGCTAATTTTTTTTCTTGAAATTGAGAAAACAAGAATTATAATAATCGTCCGTCTATTTTTGTGTGTGATCAGAATTCTTATTGTCCGCGAACGTGTTAATCTAACGCAGTGCGTTCTAGATTGTCCGTGAAATATCTTTGGTGCGTGTCGGGAATTTCGCGCAATCGCAAGTTCAAAGATCAATCGTGCAAGGGCAGTTAAGAAAAATTGAACGCGTTCTGAAAAATTCTGTATATATATATATATATATACGTATACATACATATACATATATCTTATCAGTAAGCTGAAGGCCGATACGTCGAGCATCTGGTATGGATGTTTGATAGAAGGCGTACTTTAAAGAACGTTTCATCATACGTTTGTATCTAGAATGACTGTGCGATGAGTTCATTGAACCCGGTTTAACTCACTGTCAGTTTGAACGCGGATGGAGAAGTGTAGCTTACTTTTTACTTGTCACGATCGTTTCAGTTTTTGCTCGCTTACATCGTTCTCTGTGCAGTCCAGAATTTCTGCCAACCTCGGTACATTTGAATTCTCTCGAACATCGAACCCTCGGCAATTTGAATATTTTCCCACTGCTTCAACACGCAGCGATCGCTCCATTAATACGTTCGATCGTGCCGCGACAAAATTTTGTACCCGCCGGGAGTTGTTCGGGCAATTAAATTCCCGACACAAAGTACTCGTAATATTTGAATGTCGGGCAAAGCGAAATTCGCGTTTTTTGTTCGTCAAATTACGCGAGCACTTCCCCTCGGTCGAAGAAGGAACGATAACGCGTAATAGGGCGTTTTATTCTCCGTCGGGTTTAATTTTCGTCGAGACTTGAAACCGCCGTTTTTTCTTTTTCTTCTTTTGTTTTTTTTCGCTTGCCTCCCTTTCTTACCATCGCGGAACAAAACGATATCGCCGCTTTGATGTCTAACAAGAACGTTCTTTTCCGTTGCAGGACGACTCATAACGAGCTGGAGAAAAATAGGTGAGTTACCTCGTTTGTCTAATTAACTCGAACCTGTACCGGAGCTCTCGTTTCGTTTCGCTCGCGACAATTCGAGTGCACCGTGTGCGCGAACGCTGAACAAAGTGTTCAATGCTCGCCCGGAGAAAATATTTCGTGCGGCCGCCCCGCGACGTCGTACATCGAAATGGTATCCCGTTCTTTCTCGTCGTCGCGGAGATCTCGATTGTCCCTCGTCTCGATTATACCTCGGAGAGAAATATTCCAGCCGGACGATTCGCGATAAAGTTTCACTCGGGTCGCCCGGTACACGGGGAAGAACGGAATAATAGTCGAACAGCTCGCGACGTCGCGGTTTCTCCGTCGTTCGATTAATATTTCCGTGTGCGAAACGGAAGCGGACAAAAATGATCATACAAATGTGACGTAGCCAGACGGAGCTCGGTTGGCGATTCTGCGACGAACGATCGCGGAGCCAGCTCGAGTGCTCGTGCGTTAAATTGAAAGCAATTTACGGTTATCTCGCGTCCCGCGTGTCCCCGACGCGGAAAGGGCCCGGTCTGTTAATTAACATGCGTGATACGTGCGATTAGACGCGACCCTTTTATACACGGCGGGTCGGGAAAGTTCGAAATGGAGCGGAACAATGGCCGACGAGACGCGCGGTGGAACAGGTTTGCCAAGGGTGCTTGCACTAACCCCGATTGTCGACGTGATTTATAAGTCGCCAGCTCGCTCTTGGCTCGTTCTTGCCCCTGCCCGCGCGGGGTGCACGAAAGCGAAACGGTTCACTAGATCGTCACCGACGAGCCCGCGGAACTTTTGATTTGTTACTCGTTCGCGGCGGCGGACAGAAGAGGGTGGCTCGTCGGGGTGGATCAAGCCCGATGAAACAGATTGCAGGAAAGTTTACGGTTCCTGGTGAAGATAGCGCGAGATTGCTCGGTGAAATTATCCGATAGCTGGCAGTTACGATATATTAAGGGTAATTGTTTCCACGAGGATAATATAACCGATGGGGGGGTGGGGTGGGGGGATGGTGGATGTTCTCGTTTGGAGTGTACTGACCGGGACGGCGATCAATCGTTCTTCTTACCTCGAGCACACCTTTCTACGCGTATTCCTAATTTTTTCCCTGCGCTCTTATTCTAATTTTCAATTAATTTTCTGATTCCTCGAGGTTCCGTTCCGGTCTGAACTGTCGACCGCGAAAAAACGGACGAACCCTCGAGCGGGTCTCCTCTCGCGTATTCAGGAAAATCGATTCGGCGATTCGAATTCAACCGGCCAGTGACCAGACCGAGCGCGAGACGCTATTCAGTCGCAGAGTGCGCGTCTCGGGTCCCCCGGAATTAGAAACGCAGAGCAGAAGCGTGTTTGGGCGTGTTTGGCCAGAAGCAAATCGAAACAAACATCGTACAAACGGTAGAATTGCTCGTCGCCTAGCAGGAACAATCTCGAGCGAGGGGGGGGCCGGCGATAGTGCTTCTAACGGCCACGAATTCTCTGTCGCGAAATTCGTTATCCCTTCAAACATGCCAGAACCATCGTCGTCCGTTTCGGTTCGAGGGAACTCGCCACGATGCTCCCGTATGCGTACCCAAAACGACGAATTCGATCCGACGATTTAATGGAAAATATCCAATTATCACCCAGGCGCAATTTAACCCTCCCCGAAACCGTAGTCATACCTATTGTCGGCGACAAACATTCACGAATTCGTTCCGTCGCGCAAGACACACGCCGCTTCTAGTCTGGAAGCTCATCAGGGACGCGTGTCCCGTCGTTTTCGTGGCATGCCGGTCGACAGAGGGGCGGAAATGTGCATAAACGTAAAAAAAGAAAAGCCCGGAGGCTTTGTTACCCGCTTGTACACCTTTTTGCCGCACGCCAGGAACAGCCAGAGAACTGGGTGCACCGTGTGTTACCGGGCACACACGGGGTGCCCAGAACCTCGAGTCTCGCATGCAGGGGGATGATGGCATATAGGCAGAGAGAGAGAGAGAGAGAGAGAGTGACAGAGAGAGGGGGGAGAGAGAGAAAAGGGGAAAGAATTGTGGGGAGAGAGGCTATCGATTTTTTTTTGTCCCCAAGCGACGAAAGCACGACGAGAGGGGTGGTGGTGCGTGGCACAGAAACGGGCAATGTAAAAGCCCACACAGCCAACCACCCCGTTACAGCACGTTAGGTACGTTACATAACGCAACGTAGCCACGAGAGTCTCGTAGGATCCGTGGCACACGAGGTTGAGGACCCAGAAACGATATTAGGGCCGATCTCGGGACCTTTAACAGTAGAATTGCCGATCCTGTTTGAATCGCGGTCGACGGATTTCGTGATGTCGTAGAGCTATTGCTGCAATCACTTCTCGTTTCATCGTCTTCATTTGTTCTCTTATCGTTTGGATTTGTAACGATTCTCAACGACGCTGGAAGCGCACAGAATATTCGTTTCGACTTGAGAAAGATTGCAGTACTGGAGTTCGTTTCTCGCCAGCGGAATCAGTAATTGGGACGAAACACAATAAAATCTGCATCCGCGCGTTAGAAACTTCCGCGACTTCTGTTGAACGCACCCGGAATATACCCGAATTTGCATTATTCTGCTTGGTCTAACCCGAGCTTCGTAATCTCTGAATTAACGTGTCAGAATTCGCGAGCGCACTCGATCAAGTATTCTAATAGCTGGAACTCCTGTGGCAGGTAGCACCGTCGAAAATCCAACATCGCGTTAAATTACAAAATTTACAATAATTACGCTGCCAAGAAACTTTAGCTTATCGTTAATCGCGATGCATCGCCGACTGTTCTCAACGTTGAATCGAACGTCGGGATATCCTCTGTCGGATTGCTAATGAATCGTATTCCATGCATGTCGGGAAACGTATAAAATATACATATCCCCTTTACGATATTAACGCGTACTCCAATAGCAACCTGGAAACAGGATCTCTCGCGTTTGCCACGGCGGGCCCAGTTTTCGTTCCACGTGCACATCTAAAACCAGCTCTGGCTGGGCATGCATTGGTGGCCGCACGGCAATTTCCAATCGGAATAGCATGTCATCGGAAACGCGAACAGAAGGCCTTATCCGAGGGTGCACGCAAAGTCACCGAGCGTCGTGGTTCACGCATGATTTTTTCAGGGCTGCGTCAGGACGACGGGTAATGACAGGAATTTTAATTAATTGCCGTAGTAACTGCGCCCCGTGTCCACCGCGGCTACAGTGAATTTGCAATTTTGTTCTCGACGACAGATCGCTGCGATTCCTCTTGTTACCGTGAACGCCGCCGCTCCGGGGGCACACCTTCGCAAATTGGTACGAGATGGACATTCCCTTCGACGATTCTATTTCCCCGGCTCGAAAGTTTTCAGAATTATTCGGATTGCTCGTAGATGAACAGCTGGCCAATGTGGTTCGGTCATTCGCGATCGCCCTCGAGCGACGATTCTTTCCAGCGTTTCGGGATTATTAAAGTTGAAATACCGGGAACGGTGTCCCCGTGCGGATATCTCGTTACGCCAAGAGTCACACTTCCGCTGGGAAAGATTCGTGCTCTGTTGATACGGAATAACCGCACGATGCCTGCGTGCTAACGAAACGATACGAACGGGGAACTCTCTTTGTCGTCGCAGCGGCCGACTGAAATTTAAGGATCTTCGTTTTCACGTTTCCTGACTGCCGGCACCTCCCGTGTCCCCCGTTCCTTTGTCGCAACGAGAATCTTCCAGCAAGACGTCCACGGGGCACCGCTCTCGAACAATTCATGGGGATTCTATTACCCCCGGAAAATTAATCACTCGACGCAATTCGCGAACGCGGTGTCCTGCGAGCGAAGCTTGTAAAATTTTCATCGCGTTTATCTCGTCGCTCGCATCAAGTTGTCCCTTTTCCGTCTTGTTTTTGTTCGCGCGGCGAAATATTCTCGTCGGGAACGTCGGCTCGGGGGAGCAGCTTGGCTGTTCATTTTTTATTCTATTCCCCGTCTCCGGAGAAGCGAGAGGAGACTCCATTTGCCTCCGCGGAGTCGGATAGCCCGGCAGAGCGAAAAGTGTGATGCATCAAACGCCCCTTGTTCCATCCCCCGTGGCTTATGAAAGAAATATGTATTCACCGATGCCCCGATCATATCGCCCTCTAACCGAACGAGAAATCCAACTTGAATTAAATATTCGCTCGGCTTTTACATTTTCGTCGAACGGCGACCGAACACGTCGAACGAGCGCGCAACGTTCAGCACAGCGGGATGAAATCATTGGCACGTATTTCTTCTATCTCTAATCATTTCGTTATTGCGCCATGTGCATACGCGTGCACAACTAATTTCCCGACCCGGCGTCGAACGGAAAACGCTCCCGTCGAAACGCGTCCGACGTTCTGCGCCACGCAATAATCAACGATGCTAATAATAGTAAACTAGCGATTGGAACAACAACGGTATCTGACAGTAACAAACGTAACAACAAACGAAATAACGGAGCTGGATATTTCACGCAAAACGTGTGGGGGCAGCGGAAAATCCGGGGAAAATTACTTTTACGCAGGGTTTCGTTTCGCCGCTTCTTTTCGCGTAAAGAAAAGTGGTTGGCGAAAATACGGTGGTGCCATTGGACGCGCCGAGGGAATTTTAGGAAATTTGTCGGAGCGCACGTTTCGAGATCGACCGAACGTTAGCTGGGGCGCGCCTCGGCCTCGCAGATGTTAATTTCCCAACTGTTGCTATTTACGACGACGCCTGAAACCATTCGGGCGAGCGTTCGGAACGCAATTCGGAAACGGTGAAATTTTAACGACGCTCGTCCACGCGACGAATCGATACGGCACGGGGCGGGAAAGCTGGCGCGATTCGAACCGAGATACGTAACCTTTTATCGTAATCGAAATGTTTCAACATTATCGAGGCTGGCCGGGCGAATTTCTGTCCGCCGTGCTCGGCAGGAACGCGAGCAATTTTTTCCGGCTTTAATTAAAACTCTCGGTCGCCTTCGACGAGGGCGCGCTGCGAATATTTTAAACAGTATCAACATCGGGGAAAATTTCGCCCGCTGGAAGAGTGTCTAATTACTGACGCGCGATCCGGAATAAAATCGCGAAGCTGAAAGACGTCTGGTGTATTTAATTCGCGTTATATCCTGTTATTTGCACGTCGGGGAAAGCGGCCAACGAGTTCCGTTCGCGATCGTTTACGTACCGAATATCCAAAGGTATCCCCATATCTCTGATATTCAAATCAGCTCTTCCGAATCAACTTCAATCTGTTTAACGAAGCTTTGTTTGAGCACCGCCCGACCCCTGAACAAATATTGGCTCGACTCGGGTAACTCTGAAAGAGAAAAGAGAAGAGTGAAAGGAAACGAAAAAAAATTCATTTTACGGGCCGCCGTTTAAAACAACGAAAGACGAACGTTCTTCGGTCGCGATTGTTCTCCGGTCCAATATCGCTTTCGACCATTATCGGGTATCGAACGCCGCTCATCTTATCATCGGACTTGCGTTGGATAATACGGAGCAAAGTATGCCATAGGTATTGTATTTCTTAAAATACATCACTTTTGCGCAGCGAGCAATTTTCGAGGCGATTGTTACGAATTTGTTATAAATAAATCTTCACCTACACCGCTCGCAGAGTAGTACTCTCAATGAATCGTCAGATCATTGCAATCACGATTTCTCTACAAAAAAAAGAAGAACATAATAATTCATTTACGAAATGTTTATCAGTGCATTATTTGACCCTTTGCTGTCGATTCCGCCACAGTTGTGGCACGATGTCATTCATCACGCCAGCAATAATGAAAGAAAACTATCCTCCCGTTGCCAGATCCACATGCTTGTATCGCTTTGCAGATATCATTGTTCCTCGATCGCTGTCGACAAATTTCTGCGCTCTAATCCCCATCTATTGACATCGAAGCCCGCACGGTAGAGCAACCTGCGAATCGCCAAATTTCCCCGGACCCGCTCGCGCTCCTTTAGCGAAATCCGCCGACCGCGAAGGGTCAAATGTCGCGTGTAAAATCGCGCCGCCGTATTAATATCCGCCGCGATACACCGTCGACGCGAGCCACGTCGTTCCGCTTGCGAAATCGGCGGATCGTCGCGCGATCCTAAGGACGTGCCGCGTTACGTTTTCTTTCCACGCCCGATTGATTTCGCCCGTATGCCGAGGACACCGCGAAAGTGGGCCGTTACAGGTTGCATATGTATGCGGTGCGCGCAGCGATCGTGCAAAACGCCGGGGCCGTTGACACGTCGTCCTAAATCCGCCCGCGAGGTGCAACGCGTCCGAAATAAATCCGCGATCGGACTTTCCACGGTCGAACGATGACTTATCAATCGTCGGGCGACGCGTTTGCTTCGCTGGGCCCGAATCGCACCGAATTAGGAGGGGGAGACCCCCCCATCGAACTTTCGCACCTCGCTTTTTCTAAACGCGACGATCGCGCTGCGCCTTGGATCGGGTCGCGCACAAATCTCGCCTCTCGCTGTCGCGCGACGCGATTCCAGATCGATTCGACGGTTGCGGCGAGATGTCGAACGGAATTCGGTACCGCGGTTATTTCGAACGTTCGTCGGGCGACTCTCGTGATCGACCACAGGCATGCGTGCATGTTTTATCCTCGGGAGCAGATGGCCGACGCGTCGTCGCCGATGGAATCGAGTTGACCGTTAATGGACGTACTCGTAATGATACTCGTCCCGTGGATTGGACGACCGCGGAAACGCGAACGATCTCGCGCTGGTCTCGAAGATCGAGACGAGCGAATTCGCGAAGATCGCGTACCGGTTCGCGCGACGACCATCGGATCGGAAGAGGAACGATGGCCGCGCGGCTGTTAATAAACTTAATGTCTACCTGCTGCGTCGGCACGGTGGTTGCATAACGATAAACAGTCGCTGGGCACTCGTAATTGTAGTTAACCGACACCTAATGCGGGCTTATTAGCCGGCCGACGGAGGGAAGGCTCAATAGTTACGACCAGCGGCGAACAATGCCTGTTTACCGGTGCGTTTCGATCGTCGATTTACGCCTGCTTTATTACCCGATCTTCGCCAACGTGCGCCAGTAACGGGGAGATTCGGCTCGACTTGGATGGCCGCGCGAGATGGATTTCGAAGACAAGTTTGAATAGCGCTTGATTAAACAAATTATAGACGACAAACAGAGGGACATTTAATTAGGAGACGAAATAGCCACCGCGTTTGCGTGCAATTAATTCTGTTCACTGGCGTCGCCGTCGCGCGATACGCGTTTCGGCAAGAGGTGAACAAATATTGACAGATGATTCTATTTATTTGTCAAGGCCGTAGAACGGATTCGAAGGGCACCGATAAAGATTGAACGGTGTAGGTTATTCAACGCGAGGTGTAACGAAGTGCAAGTGGCCGTAGATAAGGAACTATCGCGATAAGAGGACGGGCACGCGTTGCGATAGGTTGCGGACGACACTCGCGAGACCTAACTCGAGTTCTGATACACCTGCGTGCCTTAGAAATTCGCGCAAGAATTATTTCACGGGGACGAGCATTCCGTGAATGCACGACGACGCGCGCCCCTCAGTATTAGATAATGATAAGCGTTCGGTTGCGCCCAGGTGCGCGAGCCTGGCCCTTTCGCGGCGTACGCGCGTCGGAGATTCGCCGAACGCGAGGGTTTAAATTTTCGATGACGAGGGAAAGCGATATTACGTTGAACGACTGAGAGCTTGAAAAAATAGCGGCGCGAGCGAAAATTAAGCCAACGGCCGGCCCGCGGGGAACGCGGGACGATACCTGACCAATTTGTAATGCATTGAATTTTTAAGCGTCCTCTCTTTGTGCCGTGGCCACGAGTCGCAGGTACATATGTAACCTCCGGTTGGATCTTGGCCCGCCGTTCGCCACAGGTAGAATTTCTCGTCGACGAAAGGAAAGCGTGCGGTTTCGCGAACGATTTTGGTTTTTCATTCGTTTTTCATTTCTTTTCTCTTCTTTTCCGATTCGATCGTCGCGCATTTCACGTCTCACCTTACGTTCTTCACGCGCGAAGAAGCACGATTTCGATGAAATCCACAAACGTGGATTTATCGAGGGAAACCTACGCCCCGTACTTTCTGCAGCTTCGTGCGCTTAAGAAAATGATTTTCGAATTGGCTCTGTTATTTCGCTTCGTTGCAGCGGTAACTTGCGTTTTCGCGTCAGCACCAGGACGAAACGAGGTAAAATAATCCTTCGATGCCGCTGACCAAGGGAAATCTGTTCCTAAGAGAATCGTTCGAGGTTCATTAATCAAACCGTCTGTCGCTAGTCACCGCCGCGCGTTACAAACAGCGAGCTCGCTTCAATTCTGTTTCCACGCGAAACGAGTATCCCGTATCGCGAGCGTCGGTCTATTTCCAAGATGAAACTGCTGATTCACGAAAGAAATCGTCGGCCGTTCCGCGTTTTCCCCGTCCGTAAGAACAAGCGAGGAGAAAGTACACCTGTCCCGTGTATCATAGAGCAGTCGCGTACGCGGTGCATTAAAAAAAATTTCACTTCTCCGTAACATCGCGCCGCTACGCAGCGCCAACTGTTCCTCTCAGTTCTGAGGACGTCCGATATACATTCGTACGAGAGAAGCATCAATTTCGCGGCCGGTTACGGACAAATTCAATTTCATCGAGCACTGTCGAACCGTCTAAAACGTCGCCCCGTATAAAAGGAGCAACGCGTTCGTCGAAGAGTTCTCGCCGGGGTGAAGAAGAAAATTAACGAGAGCGAACGAGGGCCGCCGCGTCCGCGTGCACGGGGTCAATAAATTTAGATTCGCGGGAATAGATATAGGCTGTGCACCGTGCATGCATTAACGGCGAACGCGCACGCCGCATACGTAAGTGCATGCATCTTTTAAACCTGATAAATGCACGTACTTACGCGGTGCACGGCGACGAAGCAGTGCAAATGCATCGCTCGAACTATGTGGTGTACGGCCGAGAAATGAATGATCGATGTTATTTGCCGCGGTTCGGTCGATGTTAAATTAATTATTTGCCGCACGCGATGCTCACGCCGTGCGCACAAGCGCGCGCGTGGAAGCACGCGTTACGCGTGCACGACACCGGTCGGATATTGCGGACGGTGAAAATTGCGAGATGAATATTCAACGTGGAGGTACGGCGCGAGGAATTAGTTGACGAATGCCGCGCGGATATCATCGTAATCGCGGCGTTGATGTTTCTCCACTTATTTATCGGGGGCGAGCGGCGAGATATCGAAGGGTAATGAAAATCTCTTGACGGCAATGTTCGCGACGATTCTCTTAGACTCGTCGCGAGCGGGTGGAGAGACGAACGTCGAATGTTTTCGATTAAACCGGGTGGTAGAGTGCGTCCAGTGTTCTGGCGAGGCGCAACGCGTTATCATCGTGGAGCGTGTAATTAATTTTACGCCGCGCGGAGCAACGAAATTCGAGCCCACGATTCGGATATCACGATCGTATTATCGTTTATCCGCGCGTCCGCTATTGTTCGATTAGAATCAGAAAGATGTTACCGAATTAAATGATAATTACAGCGAACGTTATGTTTGTTACCTCGATAACGGGATGCCGATTGCCCCGAGTCGAGTACCCCAATCGCGAATTATTGCGCCCGCTGCAATAATTCGCGCAAAACGTACGGCACGTTTTCTTGCCGCTCGACGGTCGTTTTTTTATTATCGGGACACGTAAGCGAGCCGCGTCTCTCGCCGCATTGTGTTAAAAGGCTATCAAAAATATAATCGTGACCGTTGCACGTTGGCAAACAAGCGGCGAATGTTAATTTCGATCGAATTGCCACTCCGCTGTCGCTGTTTCGTACGATGCACATGCGCTTCTTTATCTAACGTTCTCATATTTTACGCTCCTATCTTATCTTCCTATTGTTACCCACGTGACGATCGCGTTATTGCAAACTCTTGGTGTTCGGTAATTCTTTCGAAAACAGTGCCGCGCGGTCGTGGCGTACTTTGCCACGTTTTTACATTTTTTTTTTTTTTTTCTTTTTCTGTCCGTCTCGCACCGAACGGAGAAATTAATTTCTCCGGTTGCGTTTTATCTGTAACGCTCGACGGGCGGGCAATTTTAACCGTGTAACAATTTTCGTCAGCTGCGTCCATTCCGCGGAACGCATTGTCGACCCCCCCCCCCCCCGGGGTTGGGAATGCGAAAATATTGGCGGAAATTCAATTCTGATTCGGCGCGGCGATATTTTGCGCAGAATTTTGGAGAACCGAGGGGTGGAGGAGAAGAATGGAGATTTTACGCGGCCGTATTACGGCACGGCTTTATTACGTTTTGTGCCGTAATTTCGGATAATGGACGAAGCGCGACGTTATATTTAAGAGAGTAATCAATTTTATTGTCGCGTCTGGAATCCTGGATATCATATTTTCGTGCAACCGTTTGTCCGTACAAGGCGATCCGATAGTTCATTAGCGGCCGCCGGTTGCGACGTGCAATTAGGAAAATTTTTCCGCTCGCAAGATAATATATAATTATCGAAAGCGCGGTACGTACCCGCAAATGGCCTACTGATCCCAACTCATTACGCCCGAGAAAGGAAAAGAAAACGTATTTCGGTGTTTGCCGTTCATTCGTTTCACCGGGATCGCTGCCGAACGGGCAATTTGGTTCTATCGGTGGGAACGGCGGCGATAAATTGCTCCAAATTGCTTCCGCTTTAGATTAACTAAAGTACACATTTTCCCCGATTAACGCTCATCCGGGAACAAAGAAACCGGAGAACGACGAGGAACAATGGCCCCTGCACCATCGAGTCCTTATCGCGTTATCCAAGTTATGTTAATATTTCGTGTACAGGCGTTTTAATGTCTTGCGCTTCGGACGTACCCACTCCGACCTGCGATACGATATACGAAAACAATCCGAGACGGTTCGTCCGCCGCGTATTTGCAAGAGCCCGTGTAAAATAAAAATGTTAACGAACACGCTCGAAGCCGTACTGTCCGACCGATTGGCAGATCCGCAACAGCGCTCTGAGGCCGTGCCGCGTACGAACGTATCGCTTGTGGAAGTTTCGTTCGGTATTTCGGGGTCAGAGTGCGGGTATCGTGGTTTCAGCGAGAAGGATCCACCGCTTTGGAGCGTCGACGGTGGTGCGGGGTGCGCGTTCTGTCGAATCGTCCTTGACCCTGAAGCCGAGCTGCATCCTGCCCCGTGCATTCGCCGAAGGATGCGCTTGCGTACTGCCGTTTCCCCTCCGTCCCTTTCTTTCATCCCGGACACTCTGTTCTCTTTCTTCTGTCTCCCGTTTCGCCAGCTGCATCTCCCTCTCTCCTCTCCCTCTCTCTATTTTATTCACTCTCACCCTCGCCGGCTGCATTATCCCGATGCTCGATTTTTCCTACGCACGTAATACGGTTCAGCTGTTCCAGCCTCGTTTACCGCGAGACCCCCGCGATCGATTCGATCCGATCGATTCGCACGAATTGCGTTTCCTTCCGGGAAGATATTTCGTTGCTCTCGTTTGGCCCGTTCACGGGCAACATTGCCGGCTGTACGTTTCGAGCTATCGAAGAATTTCAACCGCATCGTTTTCGTGCAATCGATTAGCCCGCAACTCGAACGTCCCTTCTGTTTCTGAGCGCAGCGGGAAAAACAGTTTGCGCAACTGCTTCGCACGGGGCCGAACGGCAAATAAATTTCTTCCCGACCCACCTGTCCAAATTTCAACGGCGTCCCCGCTCTCTCTCTCTCTCTCTCTCTCTCTCTCTCTCTCTCTCTCTCTCTCTCTCTCTCTCCCCCCCGCCGCATCGGGGCGCATAAATATTCCCCTCGTACGCGCGACGCGACTGACACAACAATATTTACATACCCAGATATCATCTTTAGCGCAGAGAACACGGTCCGGATTCCTAGACGCCACCGTTCGCACACCCGTTCCCCCTTATCTACAGACGTCCCATAGTTCATGCATAAATTCCAGACGCAACTCGCTCCACCCATAAATCCGCCACGGCGATATACATATTTTCAATCTTCGATTCCACCCCTTTCTGCCTCTATCGCCGCTGGGCGCACCGGGCTCTCGTTCGAGGCGCCGCGACGCGTCCCACCGATCCGTTCGACGGAGGAACGGGAACGACGGTCGTCGAATTCATTGCCTTCGAGATTCGCGAGACCGAACGGTTGCGCTGCAAGTTGCAACTTCCTGCGCCCACGGCCACGGGGGCAAATCGCCCGTCCTGGCCGCACCTCGAAGGGTCGTCCCGTCACGCGTCTGTCGCTCTCCGTCGAGTCGAATTCTAATTTCTTTCTCCATCGGCTGCGCGCTTGGGGCCGCCGCTATTTTTTTCCTCCCCTCCGCCCTCGAGCTGGAACCGTTCCAGATGCCACAGCGGAATCTGCAACCTGTAGACAGACGAATCCGCCGAGCAACCGGTGACCCGCTGCCTTTCTTCCGGGGCGATCCGCGTCGTTCGAGCTCGCGGTCGCCGACGTTCTCGTTTTGGGGAACGCGTCGCTGGTCGCGGACGACGTCTGACAACGACGGATTCGCTCGAAAGCGAAACATTCTTCTCTTCGTCGGACACGAACGATCTCGAACTTTCGGTGGGCCACTCTGCCATCTCCGTTCTCGTCCAGGTCTGCGCGGAACAGCGTTGCACATCTCGGCCGTCCCGATGAACGCGAAAACGGGTCGACGATTGAAATCGCGGGGCTCGCGTGTACGCGGTCGTCGCTCGTAATTATTTTTATCGGACACGAACCGGAATGCCCGACGGCGGCCGCGCGGGGCCTCCGCGGCGAAGAGGACCAAGGCTGAAACGGCGTTTAAACTTTCCATCGGACGCGTTACGTTATCGCTGGAAGTGAAAAACATCGAGTCGACGCGTCCTCGCGGCGCGGCCATTTAAAAATAAATGTCGACCGCCCGCGAGAAGCGGAAACGCGACGGACGCGCCGCGCTTCCTCCGCCCCGGCGAGGATGGCTGCTCCAATTTTCGTCCGCGGGACGTCCGCCGCCTTTTGTTAACCGGTTTTCTCCCCCGTCGGGGAGGGGGGTAGGGGATCGATATTTCGTAGACTTCGCCGCGCGACGAATCGCTTTAGGTCTTTGTTATTATCGTTTCGATGACAATTTCTTTAACGACAGCCTGCTTTCGTTGCGCGTCCGTTTACGGACAGCACGTTCGACTGTTGTCGACGATTCGAACCGTACCGCGACCCGGGCGCAGGAATCGAATATTCCATCACCGGCGCGGTTAATACGAGGTACGTAACGCGAAAATTTGCACGGCGAAGGGTTAATTGGATCGAACGGTTCGCCAACGAGTCTCGGTGTTATTTCAAGACGCAACGCGATATAGAATATTTTTCCTCTCGTCGCGATTTAACCCTTGCGTGTCCATTTTCTTCCCACCTCCCCCCTGGGATGACTCGAAGCTCTGCTCATTCGTATCCCCACCCACGAGAAATAGAATTTTCCGTTTTTCATTTCGACCGTGCGCCGCAGAGAACGGGCTAAAAATCGCTGTTTTGACGTCGGTGTTTCCTTCTTTTTTGTTTTCTTTTTTTTCCTTTTCAATTTAGCGAAGCTTCTTTGTCTCCGTTGGATCTGCTGTGACGCTCGACGAGCCTCTGATGGAAAGTCGATGGCAATAACGCGTCCATTCCTGTCCCCAATCTGTCGGCCTGAAGATTGTTTGCAAAACACCGCCGTTCTCGAGATAAATGCGGTTGCAACGCGTATTGGTTTTATTGGATCGAAATAATGCGTTGATGACCTCGTGACTGGATAATGGGTGGATTCGGGATGGGGGTAATGGAGGCTGCCCTCTTTCAAGTTTTGTTTTTTCAGAATTATCCGCGAGGGGAACGCGAGAACGTACCGGGGGCCCCGATCGATTTTGCTTATCGATTCACGGGCTCGATTACCCGCGAAGGTTGAAACACAGCCAGCTTGCCTTTGCGGAGAAGAATTAGGAACGTGGAAATGGAGCGCAAAATTATATAGAATAATATAACGCCCCGGCGATTCATTGATAAAGCAGTGAGCGAGGTTTTTCGGGCGATTTTGTTTTTTACGAAGCTCCCGCAGGTAATCTTGGAATCGGGCGTTGGGTAATCGAATCGTTCGCGAACCCCGCGAACAGTTTCGTTCGATCGGTCGATTCGAGTGTGCGCGCAATGTCGTGGCGGGGTTGTTCGGTTTGGTTAGCGGCCTTCCGCGTCTGGTACGTTCGTGTCGTATTTTTGAAAATCTGACGTCGCCGACGTCGAAAGGAATTTAACGACTCGAGACGACGCGGCCTTCGAGCGACTTTTGATACGACGGTCTGCTTTTTTAAATCGGTTTCAAGGCCCCACCGGAGGCTGGTGATACATACGTATATTGTGTACATTGTATTACATTTATACTTAGCATTCGAGAATGGGCCACGACCATTAATAATAAGACAAATATTTCGGACAGTTGTTCTGTCTGTCTTTTGTCGTTGTTTTTTTTTTATCGAATGTTCAGGCTTCAAGTATCTCCGCGAGATCGTTCGAGCGTTTGAACATCTTCTTCGGGCTCTTCTTCTATCTTGTTTGTCTCGCCCCCCTCGTATCGTCCGTTTTCCGTCGTTCTTGCCGATAACGCCCGAGCGTAAACGTGGCACGAGACGTTTCGATCGGTCGCGTCGTTCTTTCGTCGAGCGTCGTTCAATGGAAACGGATCGCGTCCGGATTCTTTCATCCGCTTGGCACGCGAAGAAGCGGTCGCAACCCTCGGAAATCAATCGTTCGAAGAGATACGATTAATCGACAGGGAGCGGGCGGAGCGGAGGATTATTTAACAGAGAACACGCGACAGGATCTTGCGATTGAAAAGGGATCGAACGGCAATTCGTGGTTCGTGGAACGCGCTAAATTGTAAAGCACCGTAGGATATATTGGACCGGGTCGATAAGTCGTAGCGAGTCGAGCGAGCTCGGTGGTGCGCGTTCTTCGAATTAAGTTCGTCGTTTTGGCATGCTTCGGCAAAATTGTTGCCGATAGAACTTCTTTCTCGAAGCGAACCCTTGAAGTCTCTGCTTCTCGTACGCTCGATATAACCGCGTGCAGCATATTTTCCACGACCGGTGAATCATAAACGCGACGTCAGTTTTTCCCGAGAATTAATTGCTTCGCTGGAACTTCGATTGGCAATAATGCCAAAAATTTATTAACGATTTAGTGTCACTCTGGGTGACAAACGAACGAACGCTTCGAGATGCTAAATCCATCGGGACATCGGAACACGAACGCATCTCAGTAACGTTGCAGAGCATTTCTCTTGACCAAATCAATGCGCTCGATCGATTCTCGAAACATTGTTACCCGGAAGTCTTACTTTGACCGCTCCGTAAACATCGAACGACGACGTTCAACGTTTTAATACTCCGCAGCTTCGACGTACGATTATTCTACATTGCATTGAATCAACTTTTTCTTCTCGAAATTCGAGACTGAATTTTGTCCATGCAACTATGCACATTCGGAGCGCTGGGCGACGGTGTCGCTTGATACGCGCGGCGTCGACCCCGGCGTCAACGCTTTCCGCTTACTGCCACGTGCGTTCAAAGAATCTTCACCCGCTCAGGTACGATGCTCCGTCGCGCGACGCGTTCAAGCATCCGCGGGATCGCCAAATCATAGTAAATCCTCCCACGGCGGAATCACTGGTGCTCGATAGGAAAGCTCGATAGGAAAGAATCGTTCGCCAACCTCGAGCGTTACCTGGGGCAGAGCGACCCCTTGTAACGCTCCCGTGTCGTCGCGCGGGGCAGGTCGTGTTCCCCGGCCGATGCGCACGGCACAGAATGGAACGGGCAGGGGGCAATGAGGGGGAGGAGGACGAAAGTCGACGAAGAAGGAACGAGGCTCTCGTATCTATCGTGTGCAACGGAAAGTGCAGGCATTAGGGACGTTGGACCCTCGTGGTCTCTCCCTCGTTCTCGCGCACCTCACCATTGCCACTTTGAATCTCGTTCACCTTGAGCTCCGTGGTCAGTGATTCTCAACGTTGACCGTGTGCACCCGTGAACCGTGGACGGTTCACGGAGTCGCCGCGCGGACCAGGTGAATAGATTAGGTTTTCCAGACGCGGCGTACAGATAATATCGCGGCTGGCATAGCGAGCGACCGCTTACGTAAGACGGTAGCCTAGGTCGCGCACGTTACCGAGCGGCGCGCGATAAAAGCTTGGACGCCGCTCCGACCGATCCCCGGGTCCCGATTCATCGCGACGATTTTCCTCGTTGACGGGCGAGAGGATCATCGATCGGCGGTTCGCGGTCCCTCGGTTATCGGTTCGTCGTCGATTCCGGCCGCGTCGCAACGAACGTTCGCCCTTGCTCGAGAAAATCGAGAAAAATCGAGAAAAATCGAGAAAAGTCGGCCGGCACCGCGGTAGTCGCTCGCGAATATACTCGAACGCGTCGACGCGCTTCTCAACGCCTCTTCGAGTCGCTCCGCTTGACGCATCGCGAACGATACCGACGTTAGGAGCGCACAGAACCGGGGCGGCTCGAAGCGAATCCGCTTGGTTCGATTCGTCGGGGACCGATATTCTTAATTCCCAACCGCGGGCAGAAAGCGGCGCGTCGGCGGCGAAGCGCGGAGGGGTTTTAAAGGAAGAACGCGGGGACGTCGGCGCGGCGACGGAGGCGGCGAAGAAATCGGAGCGGAAGAAAAATGGTAATTAAAACGAGAGCGGTACTGCCAGGCCTCGGTTCGAGTATCGGCTTTCGGCCGGTCTGAAAACGATACCCGGCGTTCGTCTCTTTTTCAGCGCCCTGCTCTCCTCTCTTTTTTCCTCCCGGTCCCTCCTCTCCCTGCCGTCCCTTTCCGCATCAGCCTCGTCCGTGGAACACGCGCCGGTCTTTTAAATTTCCCCCGACACGCCGCCGCGACGCGGTCAGCCCTTCTCGTTGCCCCCGCGTTGCCCTTCCGGTTATCTCGCGGCGGGTACGTCACGCAGCTCGTTTCCACGCGGCTTTTCAGCGGACGCACGAAAGTTTCCAACGGGGATCTGTGGGGGGGGGGGGCGTGATCGGCGGTGGTACGTGGAACGGGACGCGAAACGAAGGGCACAGGTGGTCGACGACGGTGGACGAAAGGAGAGTTTTAGATCAAGGCTAGATTCGACGGCTGCCGTGGTTTCCTTTCAACGATGACTAAAGCCGCTGCGGTTTCGCGTTTATCACTTCTTCTTTCTTACTTGCTCCGGTTTTTTTTTTTCTCCGGGAGAAGCGGCGGAAATTTTATGCGAGCTTCGCCGTTTCATTTCGGCGTTACGCGAGAAATAGATATTTGTCTCGCGGATTTTTCATCGGTTAGTGGGGTGTTTCTTTACGAGCTCGTAGAGCTTCGAAAGAGAGGAAAAGGGAAACATCGGAATTCGCGAGCTATCGAAGTTTCCTTGTGAGCGGTTCCCCCGTCCCCGGAATGGCCAGTCGAACCCTCTTCTGCGGCTATCGAAAAAGTGTACAAATTGTGGAGGATTCCGGTTCTTCTTGCTGGTACTTGTTCTTTTTTTTCTTTTTTTTTTTTAATGGGAATAGTTCGAGAAGAGAGATTACGACGCTTCTGAAAGGTTGTATCGCTTTTCCAATTACAGCGTGGATCGTGGTCGGGCGTTTGATCATGCCTGGGAGGAGAGTATCGCTGGCGTTTAACGAGGGGAAACGGCCGTCGATTGATTCGTCGATTAATCTGCGTCTTGCGCGATGTTCAGAAGCTCGAGGTTAATCGGGAATATCGAACGGTACAGGTGCCACCGAATAGGCGTATCGGTATCTGGAAATCCGAACGAGGATCGGACGAGGCCGCGTCGACGTTTCGACGTTACGAAAGGTATCGGGCGATCGTTTCTGTCGCACCTTCGAATCGCACTGATTTCACCGTTCCCTTTTGGTCAGCGGTTTCTTATTATAGCAGAGAGGACGTGACGAATTTCTGACGCGAGCCCGTGCGCCGTTCAACGCAAAACTGACTGCCAAGAGTGCAGTTTTCGAAGTTACGCGTAGAATTCGTATCACGAATAAGCAGATGTATTTATAGCCGCGTTACAGAATTTCGGGTCTGTTACGCGTTGCCCGTTGAACAGCGATCGGAATATGATGCGGGCATTGTTCAATTCGTCCGGCTACGAAATTGCAAATTTGCGTATCGACCGCGACGAAATTGTATCATTGTATCGTAACGGATGTATGCTTCGTCGTGTCCGTCTGAGAATCGTGGCGACGACAGAATACCTGGAACAATAATAAATGAATCTCGTCCCGTTCTGTTAAACGACTTAAACGACTGTTAAACAGCCGAAGTACACTGTCGTCGTCGATTTCTTCGTCGAGTGAAACGGAAGACAGCGAGGAATAACTCGTCCTCGAATTCGAAACACGGTCGACACCCGACAACCCCTCCAAAGAGCGCACCGACTCCGACGCGAACGTGTCGTGCGTCCACGTTCACCCTGAAAAATCGTCTCGGTTCACGCGTTCCCCAAACTGGCGAACCGTTATCGGCACTGGCCGCCCCTGTGCGCGCATCCTCGTCCATACGGCCATTATCCCCGGCTGGTCGAAGTTTCGGTTTCCGGTTGGAGTTTCGACGAGTCACGCGTACGTCGCCGAGGAACGTTTGTTCGCGTGCTTCCGCGATAATTCGATTATGTAATCGAAAACGGGTGGATACGGGGCGAAGGTGGACACGGTGAGAAGGGGAGCCAGCAAATCTGGAAAAGTTCCATCGGCCTGCGTGCGCGCGTGTGTGCGCGTCTGTCACGTAGCAACGTTCGCGTGGGCCCTGGCCTTCCACCTCCTCGAGGAATCGTTCGCGTTAAAGAAAGGGAAACACGACGACAATGACCGTCCCGACGACGTTCTATCTATTCTTCTTCTTCTTCGTAGTAATCGGTGCACTCATTGGTGGTTCTCTCTCGTTTCCGTTTTATGTACCTCGTTTTCGTTTCCTTTCGGCGTTGCTCTCTGTCGATTCTACGCGCGGACAGACGAGAATCGCGTCCTTCCGAGTTCAGGCACGAATCACGAGTGCGGAAAGGCAGACTGGCTGGCTGCTGGTGGCAGCGTGCCATTTGTGCCACATTGCAAGGGTGAATTTAATTTTAAATACCTAGAGACGCCTGGCGGATCGCGCGGAATCGAGCAGAATGTCGCGGCTTATCGGTGCTCCGTTGCTTCGGCATTTTTCTCCATTTTTCTTCTCCGCTCTGCTGTCCCGTCCCTTGGCCCCGATAGAAAATTTCTCGTCCTCCGTTCCACACGCGCGAAGGGTTAAAGAGCGACTCGTTTAACGTTCGCCCGATTCCGAGCGGCGCTGTTCGACGAACTGCGTCGGGGCGGAATTGCGAACGGAAGTCGGCGATAGGGAGCGGCAGTTGCTCGCGATAAGAGGAGACGAAAGACGCGACGGCGAGCGTGCATCGGCAACGCGACGTACGCGCGAGGGATCTCGAATAATTGCATCGCGAGTCGTTGCAAGTGCGCCCCGTGCAACATAAATAAGCGCGAGCTTCCTCGAGTATCCCGTTTCGAATGGCCCCAGAGTCCGGGGAGGATTTCTTTCTTTTTCGCACAATCGTCCTCGACGAATTTCCTCGAAGAAAACCGTCGGTCCTGTGTAAGACACAGATATTACAGGAAATCGCTAAATTCGCTATTGGAAATGGTGCGTTGAATAAAATAACTAACAATCCGTGTATTTATTAACAGCTCAGAAGGAATGTCTTATCACCATGAAATGTTCCGTTTAACTGAACAAAGCGCCCGGAAGAACTGGGTACTTACACCTACGAACGCGCGTCGTCTCATTTTACAACCGGGGCCCTTTTTCACTCCCCAAGTAGAGCCCCATCTGGTTCTCTTACTATCTTTATCAGTAAGCCATTTCTAAGAACGTTGAGACAATTCTGCTCTAGCATATTTTACATTCACTATCAATAGCAAATATTCAACATTCGCCTACGGTTATAGGAATATCTATTTCTATGCTAATACAATGGTACGGGTACAATCAGTCCGTTCTACTCGATCGTTTTCCAAAGAGTGTCTCGACGTTGCATTCTTGCCTGTCGAGAAGGCGCGCCCCAGGTCCCACAACGCGGTGCCCTCGAGGGTCTGGTTTACCACCCCCAAATGTTTACGGGCCCCGCTCGCCTATCGGCCTCGTGGCGACATTTGCCAGATGAATACGCGAGGCGCTCCAAAGCCTCGGTTTTTCTTACACCTGTTTCCTCAGGGAAGAAATTCTTCCCTCCCCGCGGCACTAATCTCCGTCGAAACGAATCTCGCTCACTCCTGCGAGTCGCCGCCCCGGAATCGCACCTTCTCGGCGACGCTCGCTCCGTGTATCACCGCGTTCGAGATCGCGCGTTTCACCCGCAACTCGTAGCTCGGCTTCGACGAGGCTCGCGAAACATCCCCTCCCCGTTTTATCCGCAGATCTTCGTTCGAGATCGCCGCGAACAAAACGGTCCTCCGGCCGCGTAACGCGATCTCTTCCGGGTTCTCGTTTCTTTTTCACCTTTTTTTTTCCTTCTTTTTTCCCTCGTTCGTATACCCCACGCCTGCACACGAACGAAAGGGTGGAACGGGTTGGAGGCACGGGTCTTTTGAAAAACTGGCCGGTGCCGCGCGTATCGATCGCGCACCGGTCTCTCGGCTACCGCCTACACGCGAACGCATGCGATTCGGGCTCGTACGGAGATCTGCTACAAAGGTTAGCGGCAGTGGGCATGAAATAGAATGAAACGTGCGAGAGACAGCTAGGTATACAGAGAGATAGAGATAGAGAGAGGGTGAGGCAGCGTTGCGGGGCATGCTCGATGCGGTCTCTAATTGGAGGCTGTTAACGCATAATTAACGTGGCGTTGTTATCCTCCTATTTCGCCCGGTGCCCACGACCCCGCAGGGCCGTAGCCTGCGTTCGCCTCTGTCGCCCCTGATACGCCGCAAACCGATCTCCAATCACCGGCGAGCCCGTCGATATAACTCTGGCCGCTCGAAAATTACGGGAAACCAGTCGGTCGGTTGAAAATACTGCCCCGCTGGAATCCTCCGTTATCGCTGTTCTCTTAATCTCGCGTTCGTTCTTTTGCCTCTTCTAGAGGCATCCGGCTGGTTCTCCGCCCTCTCGAGCATCCACTTGGATCGCCAGAGTCCGCGGTAATTTCGCATCCGCGAAAAATCGCACCCTCGCCACGTCGCGCGACGTGCAACAATCGGCCACCCCCTCTCGCGAACCTGACACTCGTGTTTCCGTCTACCTGCGAATAAAAGTGCTAACTAAAATCGTCCGCAAAATCACTTAAAATCCTCGATGCAGTCGGTACGGATCCGCTGTCGTGCCGTGCAATCGCGTGCACACCGTCGAAGCGGACACCCTCGCTCCCCCAAACAACGAGAGCAGCATATCAATCCGTCCTTCGAGGAGTCGCGGTAGCACCGATCGATCCATCGATCGTTATCCCGGTTCAGGTTCGCGTGTCTCTTATTCCTCCCGGTTTCCTCCCTGTCCCCGTTCGTATCCCCGTCCGTTCATCGGCATCCGTTTTCGGCCAGGGGCCAAGGCCGCGCAAGTCCGTGGATTTGTCGACGATTAAAATTAATCGACAGGCCGGGACGAGTCGTCGTGGTATAATGTTCTCCCGGGCGGGGGGATGGGGAGAAAGAAAGGGGGACGAAGAAGGGACGAAGAAGAAAAAAAAGGGGAGAATCGCCAGACCGTTTCTTAGATCAGCGGGGCGAACCGCGATAAAACGGGGGGTAGGTGAGATTTTCGTGGATGCATTAATCATAGGAGGGGAGGCAGACGTTAGATATAAATCTGCCCGATGGAAGACGTTAGCAGGGCTGCTCGGTGTTACTGGAAAACGTTCCTCCTGTAATCGTTCTTAAAACGTTCGTCTATTGTGCGATGATTAATTGCGCGACGGGGGCAGTCGGCAGTTTTCTTCTGGCTAGCTGGCTGGGCTTTGCGCGGAGATAGAGGAAAGGTTGGGGCAGTTCGATTCGACGTTGCGAACGCCCGGGATATACCATCCATGGTTTTGGACGAAACTGTTTGTTCCTTTGTCGTCCTCTTTTATTTCTTTCTTTTTTTTTTTTTTCTTTCCGCTCGGATAATCTCGCAAAACGTTAAACGGTCTCCCCTTTACTCTTCGAATTGAAATTTCGCGTAAGACACCCGCCACGAAATCGCAGCGGTTGCATTTACAATTATCATAATTAAAAAATACTCTATGCGGCAGTAATTTTCTCGTTCTCGTCGGCAATCGATGGAGAAAATCGGCCTTCGAGAATCGTAATAAAATGGCATCGTCGCCGTCGAAAGATTGATAACGACAGCCTCCAATTGAACGTTGTCCGTCTCGTCGTACGTATCGCTATCGACGTTACCGTTCCGACAGATCGTCGTTCGAAAATTCGCTCCGTGCGCCGAATGTTAACAGTCTCGCACAATCCACCGCACAATCGTTCTTTCGAACTCCGAGTTCCGGCAAGTTGCTACAATTGTTGTACTCCCCCCCCCCCCGTTGATTTCGTTGCACGGCAAAAGCATCGCGCCCGTTCTTACGCAAACTGTTCGAAATCACAATATCGATAACGCTCGCGCGCTCAGCGAAAGATGTGCCACGACGCGGTCTCTTTCAATTTCACGCGAATCGCCGGCCCGTATCGTTCGAGCGTCGCCGAAGTTACGCGCAAACAAAATTCAAGTGCAATCGGAGCGATAAAAAGTTCCCCGGGCGAAACTTACATGCACGTCCGCGTGACGAAAGGCACGCGCGCCCCACGTCGTATCGAGTATTGTCCCGTCGAGCTTATCGTACGAGATGCAACAATAATCCGCCGTTTATCGAACTCAGTCGCGCATAGGACGACGAGTGTGTCCTCTCGCGTGTGCGTGCGTCCATCGGCGGAGGACGCGCGCGTCCCGTCACGATTTCAAGGTGGAGGTCGTTTCGACGTTACCGTCTCGGTTCCGGACTGGTTCCAGATCCTCTTCGGGAGCCGGTTCGATCGACCTCGCTTCCATTTCCATCCGGAAGCGAGGGTGCGATGAAGGGAAATCGAACATTCTAGGCGTACAGTTCGTTATCCCGCGGCGAGCGCCGCGTAAAATTCGCCGCGCTGGCCTGAGAATTTCAATTTCTCGATTTACGAACATTTTTAGCGGGAGCGCTCGAGTTGTGAATCAGAGAGAGAGAGAGAGAGAGAGAGAGAGAGGAAGAGAGTAGCGAGAGGGAAAGAGAGTGAGAGAAAAATGGAGCGTACGGCGGAGATTGGTTGGCGTCGATCGAGCCTCTCCCGTTAAAGGATGGCGAAATGGATGTACCGGAACGCGAATTTTTTTTTGTTTGTCATTTAGACGAAGATATCGAAGCGGTTCGACTAGCGGGATGAATATAGTTTCACGGGGTGAATCGAACGGCTGTTGGAACGATTCAGCTCCTAGTTGCGTTAGAATTTACGTCGAGGGCAATTGCAGATTCGCGTGCGGTTCATTCGTGCGGCTGTTCGATTTTGTACGATTGGGGGAAGAAAGGGGATTGGCTTCGATCGGCGGTGTTGGAAACAAATTTTCGCAGGCAGGCGACAAAACGACGCGCGTTCTGTCGGTGCAGTGTCGCGGTTGCTGTTCGCTCCGCGTTCTTCATCGTCGGGCACGGCCATCCTGAAACAGTTAAGGGTGCGCGAAATTAACGGCGAACTCCACCATCGAGATCTCTCTCGATGTTTATCGACAGGCAAGTGGCGCGATAGCGGGATACTGAGGTATCGTTCTTTAAAGAAAGCTCGCCGATACATCAAGCGTACACTCCACGGCGGAATATAATAAATACGAATTTAAATGATCCAGCTATTACATTTCCGTAAATCTGTCATCGAAAATATTCCGATCGACGAGCGCGTTAACGAACCAGCTGTTGGAAAGACGCAACAATCGATACAGCGCGCGATACGTTCGAACGGCCCTGCGAACCAAATCCAATAATTCGACCCCTTCGAACGATCCCGGTGCGCCTGTTCATAAAACTCGCTGCAAAACTAAATTAAAAAAAAAAAAGGAACGAAGAAAGAAAAGCATAAAGAAAGGAAAGAAACTCGTAGAATACACCATAGGGAGAAAATGGATGCTGCCGCGCAACCCCTTGATGGATCGGTCGTAATTAACCCGAGGATTAATTGAAAATTGAACATTCCCCGTCTCTCCGGCGTGTACCGAGCATCGAGCTTATACACACCCCTTCGAACACGCGCGCGCGCCCCCACGCGCGCACACGCGAGCGACTGAATATTAAATGCAGTTGGCCGAGGTAATTGGTCCGCATTGACGTTTATATTACGGCCGTATAGAGGCGAGAGAGTTATCGTTATCGGGCTGTTGCTAATTCCTCGGTTGTTCTTATCACTCGTCGCCCGCGCTCCGCTTTTGGAAGGGGAAACGGGCGGCGGTTCGCGGGTGGCCCCGGGGTCGAAACCGAGCCACCCCCTTGCTAATCCATATTTCGTGAGCGTTTCATGGCGGCCGTTGCAGCTGTGCATATAAACCCCCGCGCGCGCGGAGTTGGAAGTTCAAGTACGTTGCGAGATCGGCGGAGTGAACAAGGGGTTGGGGGGGGGAAAGTATCGTGGAATTCTAAAGCGCCGCGGAACAAGATACGAGCGTAGGAGAGAAAGCAGCGCGGCGGAGTCGCCCAGAGAATTCGGGGAGGGTCGCCGCGGAATCGAAGCGGAGCCCCCGTTGGACGCGCCCCGAAAAATCGCCCCAATAATTTCCGCCGCTCTTGAATTTAATATTCCGGTGACCTGTGGCGCGCGCGTGTCAGCCGGGAAACGCTGTTTTTTTTTTCGCCCCGGAGAGAAAAATCGATAGGCCCCGTGCACGGTCGCCACGAGTGGCTAGAAGGGAAAAAATGTCCACGCGGCAACGAGGAAACCGTGTTGCGCCGACCGCGGCGCGTTCATACCAATTAATGGAAATTACAGACGTAATTGAAGACGAAATTCCGAAAGTCTACGGGCGCTACAATTGTATTCGCGTCGGGGACGAGAACGAATCGTTTACCAGGCGGGCAGGAAAAATTCATTTACGAGTCGGGCAAGCCTCGCGAGTTCGGCGACCTCGCCGGGGAGACCGGTTCACCTGCGCGCTCGTTAAAGAGCTTAGATTGGCCCGTGCAGGCGATCGACGGCGGAGAATCCCCGAGGTGCAGCGGCAGCTCCAAATCCTTCGGGTGACCCGTCCCCGACATCGGAATTAGGAGAAGCTGGTCCGTTTCTCGCGCGGCCGGATGCCGGCGGGAGGTCGGAAAGAAGGAGGGTTTCCTTCCTGAAGGTTCAATTCCTTTCACCGATCTGGGAATGCCCCGGAGAGCGACGCGGCTGAGTCGCCCGCTCGTCCCGGTGAAAGGCAGGACGGTCTTGGTACACCGACAGACCGAGGCAACCGAACTACACCGCCGGCCAAAAACAATGGACCCGCTAGGGGACGCGTGCGAATGAACCATCCGCGAAGGGAATACAGATCTTGCCAGACGGGGAATGTTTGTCGCACTCGCGGTGGACGTGGAGAAAGAAATGTCTTACGTCTCGCCGTTTCACCCATTCGCGTCGAACGAACGGCCCGACGCGTTCCGCGGAACGAATTCGAGCCGCGTATCGCACAAGTAATTAGCAAAGACGCACTTCAATTATAGACGAGAAAGGGTTGAACAGCGAGCGTACGTATATCGTTTCGAGGAGTTCAATCTGAATATCAGTAGCCATCCCGCGACAGTCCGCTCGACCGCGACTCGAGGAACCGAAAGAATCGATGTCGAAACTTTTGCCGGGCAGTGTACACGGTGGAAAGGTTGGAAAGGTGGATGATAGGGGCAAGATGGCGGATAAGTCACGGAACGGGGCGAGAAGGAAGAAAGTCGTCCCGCGGACGTTCTCAGGGGGAGACGCTGGTCCAACGGGCTCGGACCCGAATGTCCCTAACGAGCACAATAGGTCAGGTATTGCGCAAGCTTTCGCTGACTCGACCCGGTCGGAATTGGCGCGATTCGAGGCGTACTGCTCGCTGGTAAAAAACGAGCCAGCCGGCGTGCGAGATCCGATCGTTCGACGGTCCGGATATTCTCGGGCCAGGCATATCCACTTACCTTCGAATTGGCTTGCCGACCTGCGAACCGGTTGGGGGTAGACAATCTTTCCATCCCCCGCGACCGAATACGTTAATACTCTCCTGCATCCCTCCGTCAACGTCTCGTGGGAGTTTTATTAGCCTGCCGGGCGGAGAAACGGGGGTCGGGCATAATGCGTTCACGGGGTGGAATCGTCGATCGCGATCCGACGAATTTTACCTCTGGAGACTCGCTCGACTCCTTCGCGACGCGGCTGTTCGCTGTTCCATCGGCGGTTCGTTGCGATCGCTTTTACAGGGTCGCTGGACGGCGAACGAAATGGCAATTATGCTTCTTTTTGCAAACGTTCGAAGGGGTAGGGCCCGTGCGAAATTGTGTATTTCTCGTTGAATCGGGAGGGACGATAGATCGCGCAACGGTAGCGGCGCCGATGCACGAGGAAATCATTTTCTGCTCGCGACGAGTCCCCACGAGTTCCCTGTCAACGTGTTCGGCTTCGAACGAACCGTCGGACTTCCATTGTTCACGCTGCCCGTCATTCCGGTCTCTCGCGATATATTTCCTCGCGGGGCAACCGTGTATACTTTGATTGCATTCCGATGCCGATACGATGGACATTGAACGGAAAGTAACGCGTTGCGCTCGCGCTCTCGCCGTCGAAGTCGACCCGTGATTTTCGAACCACGGCGGCGCGGAAGATAAACGAGTACACCGATAAGCAATCGATCGTGCATCGTACTTAATCTCCGCGGAATGATAATAATGTTGTGCTCCGTAACGAATGGTGCTCGTTCGATCGTTGGCACACTTTCCGTGTGCCATTTTAAATACCGTTTCGAGCCAGTTGCAGCTCGTGCCGCCCGGGGGGCCACGATTTGGGACGAAATCGAAACGAATAAAATCGAGACGCGCGAGCCGTTGCCGCAAATGCAAGCAGCTGATATAAATACATAGGCGGGGGCGTAATTCTTTCGTACGCACGCACGTGTACGGATGATGCGTGTACGTATATATATATATATTTTCTACGCGGAAGACCTCGTTTTTACGGGATGATTATTGCGACGTCGACCGCGATGGTTCTGCGCGACCACCGTGGTTGCTTCCACCCTCGCTCGGCTTCGTTATTCCCCGAAGGAACCCTCGTTTCAATTCTCGACGGCTTAATGAGCCTCCGATTTCAAATACGAACGCGGCTCGCTCGATTCCTGGATATCTTTGTTCGCTCGACGCGTGTCGAACGAAACGATTACTCCATATTGTTTTCGTCGCTGTTATCGCAAGAACGATACGAATAATTTCTGATCGCCGACCGAGGTGTCAAAGCGAGACGGCAATACGCAATACTGGGTGACCGGTAAAAGAAATTCAGTGGGCGGGGAAAAACTTCGTCGACGCGAGACATTATTATATCTCGAATTGCCGTTTCGCGAATAACCGGTGCAGGGGGTGAAGCCTGTGGCAGCAGGGGGGAAGAACGTCACGAAACGTCGCGTCGCGCCGGACACTATACGGCTCTCCGTCGAAAACGTGGAACGCGTCGACGACGACGTTTCGCCTCGGGTACCAGTTGGCACGACCTATCGAACGCAACCTTTCGCCCGGATACCGAGGGTACACGAGGAAAAGGCAAGGGACGAGCTCGTGGACGGGCACCTCCTCGAATGCCGGCGATCCACTTGGAAACGATTTAGAAAATCACCTAGAGGGACCCGCGACCTTTTCTATCTCGCGTTCCCTCCTCCATTGTCTCTCGTTCGAGTTCGGTTCAGCGAACGTCTGCCGCTGCTTTCCTTTCTTTCTTCGCGTCGAACGAAACCCCCCCTCCCCCCATGGCGACATCGTTCCCCTCATTTTTATTCGAAATTCTTCGACCTCCGACGGTGTACATTAAATACCACGATGTACTTCGTGGAACAACCGAGCCCGACAATGGTATCAAGAAACACGAGAACATATCTACCCTTTATCGAGGGCGCCTCGTCTTCAACAAGTTAGCCATTCGCAGCCAGAAACGGATCCATCGATTATCGCGTCATCCCCGTATCTTCCGTTTCCGTCAATCCGTATCAGGGGAGGGGGAGGGGGAGACGATACGGGCACAGACGAAAGGGAAGAAAGAAGAAGATTATACGGGACGCGGAGGACGCGCGATCGCGTACCGAAGCGATGTTCGCGGAAATCGTGAATCTCAGCCGGTGCGCACACGTGTGCATTGGCGCGTTGCCATTTTATTTTCGTAGCCGGGTTCACCCTGCAGCCAAGGGAGAGACAGAGGGCAGTCGGGAATTCCTGGCTCCCCGCTATCTCTCCCCTATCACTAGTATCCCCGTTTCACCGTGGCGTTTCTATTCGTGTCTGTAGATGGCATCTCTTGCCAGCTTGAACTTGACCTTTCGAACCCGCATGTGATTGCGACCGCACGGCCCGCTTTTCTTCTTCTTCTTCTTCTTCTTCTTCTTATTCCTCTCTCCTCCTTTTTCTTCCTATTTTCCCGCCTCGTTCCACGAGGTACAGAGACAGTTAGGGAGAGAGAGGGAGAGACTGGTTTAAACTCTCAGCACCGACAATGCGCGGCCTTTTTACGCTCCGATGATTCATAAGGTGTTAATTTAGCGTGCCCGCTAATCGCCCTGAATAAGTATCGTTGATAAATCTCGCGTCTCACTCGTATTCCAGAGCAACCGTCTGATACTGTCCAACGAATGATCGCGATCAGCTGCCACGATTTGCGTTCTTATATGGGCTATCGTTTTCAACAGTTTTCCGTGCTTTCCGCTCTCGACGATCGTCCGAGACGTACTTCGAGATGAAAATTTCGAGCAATCTCGCCCCTCGATCTAGCCCCTCCACCCTGCGAGACAACGAAACGGAAACACTTCGGTCGGGCAATTTTCGTCGCAACAGTTCCCACGCTCGATCCAGCGGCGCTTAACCAAAAACCGAACCGAAACGATTTCCAACGAACCGTCCTGGTAATCCGTCGCGGTCTTTCCTCGCGTTTCCGTCACCGGACGATCCATTTCCCCGGATTAACGACACCTCTAGGCGCGACTCTCGCGACGAATTCGAACGACGAACGACCGGCATTCGACGACGATTGAACCGGCCGATCCGCGTATTTTTCCGCCGTCTAACGACGTGGAAGCGTGTCGTCGTGGATCGTGCGCGAAATTACCGTGTCTGTTACGCAAACAAGCGTTACGTCCCCTCTCCCCCACGGATACGACGGGAAAATAGGCGTGGGTATGCATTTTTCATGTCGATTTTATCGTTTGTTTACGGCGCCGTCATTGCACTGATTATCCAGGGGGGAGAATGAGATTGGCCTCGTTTTCGGTGTGCACTTGGTCTCGTCCGTTTCGAGAGTACTTCCGCCATTTGCCAGCGGTCGATATACTTTGTCGTCTCACGATCGGCAGTCGGATATTTCTCAAACGCTCGCCGCTGCCGTTAACTAGCTTCCATTTTTATTGTTACAAGTCGCGCGTCCTAGGTCGCTCGCGTGACCCGAGGATCTCGTCGCGATTTCCCCAGATTTGCGACGAATTTTCGATCCGCGCTTTATATCTTGCTCCCTTCTCTAACCCCCTTGTTCTTTTACCTCGCGAGGGAGGCGACCGGACGCCGGTTAACCCTCCAGCAGGCGCGATTTCGGCTGACGCTCTGCGCGCGTCGGAACGATCGAGCGCGAAATAAACCGGCTTCCGCGAACACCGCGGCGTCCAGACTTTCTAAATCGAGAAAGGCCGCGGCCATCGGTTGCACGAACCGTTTCGTTTTTCTCTCCCGGTCGACAGGCGACGCCCGCGACCGCCCCGCGGATGTTTCAAGCCCTCGAAGAGGTCCGCGAACGCTCGCGCCAGCCGCTCGTCGTGCCCGTCGACGAAAACTTTCGGGTCGACGGGTCGTCGAGTCGTCGACGGGGCGGAAAAATCCTTCCGCGTCCCACCTGAGGCCAGTCGAATCGAGAAACTCATCCCTCGGATTAAAAACGACCGCGCGATCTAACGACGGAGCTTCGACAACTGTCGACAAGGGGTTGTTGTTCCGCCTCGCGAAGCCGTCTTCTTCCGGGGGTTTCTGATCCGACGATCGCGACGACAGATTTTTCGTCGACATCCCGGGGATCCGCTGTTCGCGCGGGTCTTACCTCGTCGCGCGACACCGACGAAACGTCACTCCGAACATTTCTTTGCGGGATAGAAATCTCGCGGCCCGTCCGTCGTTGCGCAAGCACGCGCAACGTCGACGGGTTTTACACCGTACGAAACATTTTTACGTTCGGCCGGTCGCTCATATTCGGAACGGTACTTTTACTTCCGCGTTAATTACGGCGAAAAGTTCGATGAAATCGCGAAACGAAACGCCGGCTGCGAAATATAATATCGCGGGTATCGCCCGGGGAAAAGCGAGCGAGTCCGTCTGTATCGAATAATATTTCCCCGAGGGGGGAAATATTTCGGTTACCCTGTAGCGGTTCGACTTTTTCCCCTACGCTACCGGGTGCAGTCGAGCTTTTGCTTAAATCGTTCGAAATATCCGGCGAATTCGCGAGTGTCTTCGTTACCGTTAGAGTCGTACGTACGTCCGGAGGGCGAGGAAATACCGAGGCCTTCGAGCCAGCGGAGAAACCGACTTACAGAATCTGGAAAACTCCACAGACCGCGTTGCAAATCAATTTACCAAGGTACACGCGTCCGAGTTGTAACATCGCGCATTCTAATTCCGCGCATTGTCTTTTCCACCGCCGCGGTTTGCAAACTCCGCTCGCGAGTCGGATATCTCCGTTCGACAGACAGCGATATCAAAGCGCAGGGGGGGAGGAGGGAAAAAAAGAACAAAACAGGAAGCTTTATCAGCCTTCCTATACAACAACGGGCTCCACACAGCGGCACGTTATCTGTGCAGATAAGACAGAAAATGGTGGAGAAAGTTGAAAGCAGTTTCCCCGTATCTGGCGTACTAAATAAGAAAAAGAAAAGAAAAGAAAAAAACCCCCGATCCATCCTGTCCCGCCTTCTGTCCGAGCTAGGTTTATCAGCATAACGCGGAATAAAGTTCGGGCCGGACTCATTAAATCCGCCGTCGAGTCGCGTTGAATCCGATCCGGTTGAATCGAATCGAACCGAATCGAATTGTTCGGTGGCCGGCCGAACAATTGGCCGCTTTGATGGTCCTGATCCCACGGAAATCGTTTCAATGGCCCTCTGAGAGGGCGGTCAAAGGGTTCGCCCTCTTGCGGTCTTCCTTCGACGTTATAATTTATCGCGTCTGGTTCGACCCGTGGAGAAAACGCCACGCGGAATGCATTCGACGTCCTCCTCGCGGGTAACCGAGCGCCAAATATTTCGTGGCTCCGCGGAGAATGTTGCGCGAAAATTCTTTCCTTTCCTCCTCTTCGATGGAGCAACCACGGCTGTTAAGGAAGGGAGGGTCGCGCAATCGCCCTTTCACGTTACTCCTCGACGAATAACCAGGCGAAATGTCATTCTTACGGTCGATCGACTTGGAAAAAAAAAGACGTTCCAGAAAGCGTTCGTCCGTGTGACGTGCATCGTTCGCATTTGCGTATCTACGAACGGCGCGACGTTATCGATCATCCTTTTCCGACGAAGCTTTCGATACACCCTGAAAATTGGTACCGCGTTAACGCTCCCGAAATCCTCCCCGCGGAAGGGGACTCTCGCGTCGGCGAAATTCACGATTCCTGCTTAATTGATCGCCCCGTTGCAAATAACCAGCGGCCTTGACCGCCGGCTAAATGCAGTTGCGAGGCGAATGCACACGCCCACGCGTGTATGCACGCGCAACGTCGCGCACACCTGGAAGCATTTCCACCCGGCGAGCCCGCTGTCCTGCGTGCGCTGTCCGTCCCCCCTATTGTAATCCGCCGACAATTATAGTCGGGATCGCCTGACAAATATTTTATCAACGCCGTCCGGTACGTTCGGGCGCACCTGGCGCACCGAGTCCCGTGGCCGATCTTTTTTCGCGCGATCCCGTGCCGTTTCGCCGTCGCCCTTGGCGATAACGGGCCGCCTCTGAACGAGCGTGCCCCGTGGAAATCGACGGGTTCCCGTTATCGTTGGAACGCGGACGGAATCGCGCCGCGGAGAGGGTCGTCGATAACGCTGGACACAGTTGTCCGCTACGTGGACAGGCTTCGCACGGAAGCGGTCCGCGTCGAATCTCAGATTGCCCGCGAGGATGCCTGGGGAATCGGGCGGGGCGGTTTCAGAAGGGTAGACTCAGATTTGGATGGATCGTTTTGGTAATCGCGAAACGATCGGGTTCGGTATTCGACTTGTGAGGACTGACGACGATTGGCGAGGGCGAGGGATAGATTTTCGATGTTTGGAATCGAATGGTAGATATACGATGTCTCCTTTTTCCGTTTTTCCCCCTAAGTGTACTTAAGCTGAGTGGACTGTCATTAAAATGATCAACGGTGAAACGGCGGAGCGCTTTGTTTGATAGGCGCGTCGCGCGATTCGCGATGCATCGACGTTAGAGGCCCGTGCCTTGTTTCAAGTCGCACTCGTTCCACCGTCACCTATAGTTACGCGAAGGAAGAACGAAGGGAAACTTTCTGTTGCACTTTCAGTCTGCTTTTTGAATAATACATAATCGCATCTGCACAGTCCCACGGCGAACCGCCGTGCTTGTAACATAAATTTCCCCTGTTCCCATCCCCGTTTCCGCAACAATGCACGGTCCTCGAATAAAGAATTAGATATAGAAACTTTGATAGATCTAATCGAGGGTGAATGAAATTGCCCGTCGACGAAACGGCAGGCATAGAGGGTGAAAGAAAAAAAAATTGCTTTGATGTTAAAAATAAATTGTCCGGCAGACGTATCGCAAAATGTGCCGGCATCCGGCGCAACGCGACGCGCGAGGAAATATCGACGCGAGTCAAATCGTACGAAATCTCTGCGTCCGCGTGCATTCACGTCGTCCGGCAAACATAGTCCAGAACCATAATCCGGAGGAGCGCTCGGTTGGCCTGCGTTTTATAACGTCGACGATTGTTGCAACAATTATCGCCATTATTATCCCTGTGCCGCTAGTTCGCGTTTGAAATCGTTCGGCGCGCTCGTTCGTTCGATTCGCCAAACCGATCGTAATTTCGTCGCTTCGACAATAATAACGATACTGTTGCCACGAAATTTTCTCACTTTCCATCTGTCCCGATCTTTGTCTAACTCTGTAATTCTTTCTGTTTCAGGTGAGTGTACGTTGAGAATCGATGAGAATCGATGAAAGGTGAAAGGAGGTATTATTATTATTATTATTATTAATAATATATATAAACGGGTTCAACCCTTTGGAATACAAAAAATTACAAAGAGAGACAAAAAATCGTATGACGGTTTCTCGTAATTTTTCTCGACGACGAACGTTATTTCTTTAAACGGGTCTCCGTATCTGGCATCCAGCGATGCTCGGTCGTATCGATGCGTCCTTTTCGCGCGGACGAGATCCGCGGTGAAAAATTTGCACGGAATTCCATTCGACACCGGTGGCCCATAAATTTCGACACCCGGTGCGTATGGAATAATCCACAAAAGCGTTACCGGCCGAAACGCTCGCCGGGGAAACTCGCGCCGCACTCCCGCACGGAAAGCATTGAAAGAGAATTCGTCGGTATAAAATCCCAACCAAATATTAACTGCGCGCATAAATTTCGCGTCCGAATATGTACGCGATAAATCGTGAAACATTATCGACCATATACCGGCGGTAAAATATTTTTACACGCGTGCACCGCGTTCTCGGCGGGTCGAGTATCGATATAAAAATGATTAGATACACCCCCGGCGAAATAAGAAAGACCCGACCAGTCTGGTAAGAGGGGTCTCCCTAAAAACATTAATAGCATAGAAAATTCTTAGCGGTGCCGCTAATTAAATTGCGCGTACGACAAATTGCCGGGCGATAGAAATCGTTGCCGTTCGAAACCTTCAACGAAACGAACAAAAAGCACGTATACATACATTCGTACGCACACACGTATATATATATATATATATATATATATATATATTTTCTTCGGACCGTACGCGAAAGTGGCAATTTAAATGCAGCACCGAGAACAAACACGGTTGCTCGCTATTCGTCACACTTTTGCCAAAACCGCCAGCGAGCTTGTATCCGTCTACCATGGACTCAGACTTCATCCATAAAACCTCCATTCCGTCTTTCATCCCCGACGCTGGCTTCCTTTCGTCGAACATCGGCGCGCATTCCTCCGGCGTGTGTCTCTTAAAACGGATTTCCTCTGGAGCCACGCTGTTCCACGGTCGAACTGGAAACGGAGCTTTCGGTATGCGTAAAAATTGCATCCTCGAACTCGTCAGTCGTCGTGTCTCCTCCGGAGAACGATTCCTCTTTTTCCACCACCACCCCGACGACGCTCCGTTCTTTCCCCGTCGTTTCCCTCCACCCACCATCTCCCTTTCGCTCTTCCGTCCATCTTTTTGGACGATCGCCTTGACGAGACGGAAGCAAATCCAGCCGGATTTCCACGGGACGACGACGTCCCGATTTCTACGTCCAACGGGGATATTGGAATTTCGAAAATCCAAAAGCGTGTCGTCCCTTTCGTCCCGTGAGCGATCCATCGAAACTGCGGCCAGCTTCCGTTCTTTCTTACCGTCGATTCACTTACGTCGAGCTCCACGTCGCCTCGCGTATATTTTTCCGTTTCGTCGTTGGCGGGGCGGGTTGATCGGGGGGAGTTGCACGTCGACGGATACGTTAGCCGGCGGACGGAAACTCGATTGAGACGGGAAGGATCGACGGGTCAGATTTCGCGGAAAGTCAGGAAGCTGCGAGGAAACGCCTCCGCGAGCGGAGTCCCGAGAACGTTAACGCGCGATTGCGTTTCGTCGTGTCTCAGTTATGTTTCCGCGAGGGACGCGTCCGCTGTACGCCGTCGCCGACGATATTACGGTAACGCAAGCAGCGAGATGATGTACTCTTGGATATATATGTATATAATTCGTGCGGATACAGTCTCGTGTAAATCGACGAACGACGGTGACCCACGGTGTGACGTCCCCCACGAAGGACTCGAATCGATAACCAGATCGTCCGGGCGAGTATTCGATTTTCCTCGTCGCCGTCCGTCGAACCGCTGCGAGTTCGATTAGATCGCCGCGGGACGACTTTCAAATTTCGTTCATCGTTCGAGACGAGATCCTCGGGGGTCGAGGAGATACGGTCGCCTGCGACATTTGGGTCGCGAAACGACGGTATGCATCCTTCGTTGCCAACGAGGACACCGGTGTCTCCGTTTTAATGCCGGACCCGGATTCGTGCGGCGAGCAATTTGCGTTTCCCGCGGCACGATTCGAGCCCTAATGTACCTGGACACGCTCACCTTTTCGTCGCGACTCTTTCTCCAACGAATTCTTAGATATTCTTGTATCTCCGTGGCCTGAATACGTGGCACGATAAATATTATCATTATCACTATCGCCATTATCGTTATTATTATTATTATTATTATGATTATTATCATTATTATTATTGGTAGAACCGGTGCTTAACCTTTAACCGCCGACCAGAGCCCGTCATAAATATCACAACCTGCGCACCCCACTCACCCCTTTTTCCCTCGATTTCCCCAGCCGCCCCCACAGCCTCCTCGTATCTTCTTCCACCAGCGACCCGCGTCGTCGTCTCGCCGGTTCGTTGTCTTTGGAAACATCCTGGGGTCCCTTTCAGGCCGTCAGAAGAGGTCTCAGCCGGTGTTCTTCTTCGCGTTTCCCTTCCGCCCTGCGTCGAGCCAGCCCGGCGCGACAATCGGCGTCGACGCCTCGGGCCAGCCGGTCCGACATTCTTCCCCCGTATTTTCCCTTATCCCTTTGCCTCCTTTCCTCCATCTTTTCCGCGGCCTTTTCACCTTCCCCGCGACAGAAATACCCGTCGTCGCGGGAAGCCAACACCCCCCTCGAAACGTAACACGGTCCATTCGAAAGCGACGATGCTCGCCTCGCGGTTTTCCCCGCGGGGCCCAGGATCGCCCGGGCGGTTCGCGCGTCGCCAAGTAATTAACAGGTGCGCGGTGCAACGACACGGATAACAGGGGGACAACCCGTCGGGCCAAGGAAGGCGATTCGACGGTGCATCCCGTCGACCTTAGCACCGTCGCCGACGCCGCCCTCGAGAAGCGGTTAAGGTAAATGGCACGTTGCTCCTCGTCGCGATTGCTCCAGGTTCCGACGCCGGTCACCCGGGGCGGTTCCTCGGTTCAGTCGATCAGGACGTTCCGCGAGTTTCTTTCGATAATTGACGCGCCGGCGAGCGCTCGGTTCTTTGGAAACGGGCGGAATTAATTGTTATGAATTGCCCGGTCGATTCGAACGCCGCAAGTTTAGAGAGGTCTCGTTCGAATCGCGGACAATCCACTTCTGCATCGTTCGTAACGAGGTTCGAGGTAGAAGCGCACAACTGCTTCGTGCCGCGACGAATATTGATATAAAAATCGACGAAGGAGAAAGGATATCGATTCCGGAGGATCGCTTTTTTCGTAGTTTCCAGCTTCAAGTCCCTCGACTATTATGTGGACTATATACGAAATCGACGCTGCGAGAGAGAATAGGATCGCGAGCGGTTCACGGAAACGCGGTGTGCACTCGCGTGTTCAGTAAATCTGAATTAAGTAGACATAATTCGGCGAAACCGTACAGAGTCCGCCGATACATGATAGAAGCCTTACAAGGAGGCATTAACAACGCTTCGCTCCTGCTGCGAAGTGACACCTTTAAAACACTGCTAGAAAGCTCGCGCGTTTCCCCCCCTCCGTTTCAGAGGTGTTTCGAGGAGTCGTGTTGCGTAAACGGGTACGGCTGTTCGTCGAACGACATCTCGTCGCGAAAGAGGTTTCGACGCAAGCGATTCTACGACACGAACAATTTTAACTAATCACCGTGGCCATGGTACTACACATTCTCGTTCACCATATCGCTGTTTCTCCATCGTCTCGATTTTTCAATTCTTCGACGAGCCGCGTTCAATCGATTAGAGAACTATCCGAACGATTTACGAAACTCGAACGCAACCCCCTAGTTTGTTCCCCAATTATCGGTCGCGTCGATCAATTAATTATCCCTTATCGACTCGCACGTCACGAATCGGGTTACGACGAATACATCCAAACGAAATATTAATCGGCGAGTTTACTCTCGCGGCTTCGCCGTTCTGTTTCGTTCGATGCGCGAAACGATTTTTATCATCGTCGCCGCTTCTGACGTTGTCCGATTTGTGCGATAGCTCTACGCCTTTTCCCCGTTTACCGTTTCGGATATACAGCGACGGATATTAACGCGATTTCACGCGAATACGCCACGGACGATCCACGATTGAACCGGCAGTACTGATCGTCGCTTTCCGTATCGCGACGGCGACTCGTTTGTTCCTCCGCGTGACGAAGGAAAACGCTTCGCGTCCGCGTTATTCGCACGGTACATCGAGGCTCGCGTTCAATTAAACGAAACGATCCTGGCGAAAGCGGCGTTTCGACGTTCACGACCGAACTCGACGAAAAAAAATATTCCCCGCTTCGTCCGCGAAAATTCGTCCAGGTCGATCGCTTTCCTGCCCAGCGATAACTTTAACAAATGTACGATCGTTTTCGCTGTAGCCTAAAAGTAACGGGTGCAGCCTCCTCGTCGATATCGTTCGCAATTTATACAATTTCCCCGGATAACGAAGAAAAAACAAAGGAAAGGAACGCACCTCTGGACGTGCTATCTCGACGCGGACCGTCGCTACCGAAATAAAAAGGATTGCTCCAAGATCGAACGGATTCGAGCGTCGAATCGACCTGTCGAAAGCCTTCGACGCGGTTCACCGGTGAAGTCGGCGGACGGCGACGAAAGGGCGAGGGAAAGAGGGTCAGCGGCGCGGTCGCGAAATGGAAGCGATGAGGATCGCGACGGCGGAACCTGGGGGGAGCGGGATGGAAAAAGTCGGCGGGTGCAGCGTTCTAAACCTGCTTCGGCCCGGCTGAACGCGGAACGTTTGCCCCCGGAAGCTCTGCGCCTCTCCTTTTGCTAACCCTCCTGTAACCCCGCGGGCTCGTCGCTCGCGGATTTTGCGTTTGGAAGCCACGGTCCACGGAAGAGAGGAGTTTTCCCCTCAATCTGCTTGCGCAGAGAAAACGTGGCGCGATCATTCTCCGACGAAGCAGCGAAATTTTTGCTCGCTTCTGTGCTCCCCCACTCGAAGCCCTCGAGGCGAGGAACGTTTCTCAGGTCGCGAGTTTATTAACGAGAATGAATTGTGCGGACCTGTGATGTCGGGGAATACTTTTCGCAATTGAATTGCAACTCGTCGCGGCGAGGTTCAAACATTTTTTTAAACACCACGCGCGCGTTGATTGAATTTCGTGGCGAAGGCAGCTTCCTGATTTTCTGTAATAAATCCGTCCACCCTTGCGCTCTTTGTTGAAAAAGGTTCCATCAATTTATTATCTCCTCTCGCGTAACACCTTTAAGTTTTTCCCACGAGCCGTGGCTACGCGTACCTTTCTCTCCCCCTCTCCCTCTCCCTCTCTCTTTCTCTCTCTTCTGCTTTTGTAAAAGCGCGTGCACACGAATACACGCGGTTGCAACACAACGCGTTCGCCAGTTCATTCGCTTCTTGCATCACAGCCGGCGATACGCGTTTCTCGGATGGGTTAGGCGTGTACACGCTGCTGCAACTTGTTTTCCAGGTTAGCGACGATTGCACGGGGCATGTTTCCAAACGGACGCGCACTTTCGAGGCACGTGTCTAATTTCTACGGCCACGTCGAACGCGTATTAAGCCGCGACCCGACGTTTCCCTCGGACGCGGGGTCAAAGAAACCCCGTATCTTGCGGGCGAAATGAGGATAATTACGCGTTCGGCGTTCGGGAATATTTTCACCAGCGCGAGTAGTTCAAATACGAGGAGCTACGAAATATCGAAAACGGCGTCCCCGGAGTCTCGAGCGATACCGGGCGCACGAGGAGCCCAGGAGCAACGCGCGAGGGCGTGAAAATTGAAGCGGAGCGTTTCATGAATAATTGAAAGGTCCGGTCGTTCCATGCCTCGCGCGTGCACGGTCGCGCGAGCGGACGCGAATGTTCGACGCGTAACCACTTCGAGCAGCCTCGAAATCGAAGCCGTCGCTCGACGAAAACGCTCGTCCCGCTTACCCTTTCGATCGCGTCGCGAACCGATCGGACAATCCGCCCGGCATTGTGAAACAAACAACGACGAACGAATCGCCGAGATTTCGAGCCCGAACATCTTCGATCGCCGCTGCCGTTCGCGAAACGCGACGAATAATAAACATCCCCCGGTTTACGCCGATCGACCGCGCGTGCATCCCGCTTTCCCCCAGGAGGCTCTCCTCCGAGGAACGAAAGTGTTCCCCCCGGGTAATTTCCACGTCGCCCCTTTCCGGCGTCGCAATATTCCATCCTGTTTTCGATCTCTCGAACAGGACGAGGAGGAAAACGAAAGGACGACGTCGTCGGGTTGCCCGATACACAGGACGCGCGTAACGAAATTCAGCGCGGCGCGCCGGGGTCGAGATTGCCCCGAGGAATCGAAAATACGCGGAGGAAATATTGTAACCGGGTCCACCGGTGAATCCGCGAGAGACGGCGCGGCGTTCGCGAATTTCGCGAATTTCGACGGGTCGATGCGTGGCGTCGCGACGCCCGCGTTGGAACAAGGATGCGAATTATTAAAGGGATTTAAATGCAACGGTAACCGCGACGCTCGTCGCGCGACGATCATCGCAATCGGCGCGATCGTTTCGTGTATATTTGACGTGCTTCGCGCACCCTCTGTCCGTTCGCCACCTGGGGGAAAAAAAGGCGAAGAAACGATGCGAGAGAACGAACGAAACGACCAACCAGCCGAGGATCGACGGTAGAAGAAACGGGGGCGTGAAAATAACGCGGCGCGACGGTCGAATCGAATCGATCAACGGCGAATGATATTAACGATATCTAATTCGGCCGCGATAGACACGATACTGCCTCGTTCACCTGCCGCGAGGGTGCGACGCGTCTGCAAAAACGGGGTTCAGGCACACAGTCGCGCGTCGAAGTACTAGCGTCGTCGTTGCGAATGACTTGGCAGCTCGTCGAACCCGTTCGAAGCTCGCCTCTGCGCTCGACGTGAAATCCAGCGAAAGAAGAATCTTCCGTAGCCGTCTCCCACGCGGATTCTTCTTCCTCCCCCCGCACGGACTTCCGCGAGATCGCACAGGCTCGGACGAAAACGCGCAGAGAGGAAACTCGCCGAAAATTGTCCAGCCCCCGCGCGAACTCGCGTCGAGCGTCGAAAAATAACGCACGGAATCGCCGCGATGCCGCGCGGAAGCGGCGAGAAAATTCACCGCATCTTCCCAGGAGCGTTTCGTCGTACGCGCGATGCTCGCGAAGAGGACCCTTGCGTCGGCCTTCTCGAAACGTTCGCCACGGTCGACGTGCCGCGTTAAATAGATCCTCGAACTCCGGTTTCGCGTCCGGCGACACCTGTCGCGGTTTTACCGCGAATCGATAAATCGCTCGATATCCCGCGGGGAAACGAGGACGCGGAAAAAGTCGGGATAACTCGTTGCGGAGGGCCGGGGCGATCCGGGGCCGGCGGAGGAGCAAGAGGGGAGCGAGAAGCGGTTCCCTCGGCGCGGCCGCAATCACTTAAACCGCTTTTACGGTTAGTTTATTGTCCGAGGAAAACAAGAAAGGATCGGCTTTTTATTTTTTCGACGAAGATCGCCGCGGGTTCGGCCATTGGTCGCGGGGATAAATCGGAATGGCGACAACAAGCGAATAACAAGGACCAGGGGAGGGAAAGGATACGGGGGGCGTTCGTGTTTCACGTTGAGTAAGAAGATATTGAATTATAGAACAGAGGAACGGCGCTTTCGTTTCGTTCTTTCTAAGCAAGGGCGAAATTCGTACGACGCGGGGGAAGGATGCGAATAAAGTTCAGAATTGTACGAAGTATAAAACACTGCGCGCAAATCGATGGTACGCAACGGGCGTGAAGATATTCGAATGTTGGAACTGGGATCGAACAAATGAAATTGGGCGGTCGGACATGAAAATTTGGCGAGATTGAAGAGAAAGAAAGGAGAGGAAAAAAGGCACGTAGCGTCGAGGTTCGTTCGATTACGATTCCGGGATTATTATTTTAAAACGGCGGCGGCTGTAGCGGTTCGGCGTTACTTAATGGTTAACGAAACTGAGGTATGTAACTTACTGTCGTGCCCAAACTTCCTCCAACCTGTTCAATCGTTCCGTTTGTCAATGAACATTGCGCAAGCGTCACTCTCCCGTTACATCGACAAAGATAGCGAAAAATCGGAGAAATATAAAGCCAACGGCGGAAAGAAAAGGGGTGGGGGGGTGGGCAGGAAAGAACGGCGTTGAAGCGTCGAAAACGGGAATGAACCCCTCGCGGTGGATTTTGCAAGTCAACCGCGGGTATTCATTCCGGTTGTCCGGTTGTTTTGCCGCGGCTCACAGTGGCCGTGGATAAAATGGCTCGCTCGGATCGCATAATAGTCGTGTACATCAGCCGATACAAGAGTTTTACAGCCGGGACGACACGGCCGCTGGTAGCTGGTGCGCGGTGTTCTTTTTTACGTTTTCTGATTTTTTTTTATTCTTTTGTCGGACAAAGAGCGCCGGGATCGCGGCCAATTTATGGCTGGCCCGGCGTTCGCATGCTTAAACAGCCGGTGAGCACACGGGTCTCGTTCCACTTTGCGGGAGGAAACGGAAGTCGGAAGTTCGTCGGGGGCTGATCTTCGTGCCGCGGTACAGGTGTCGCTGGAAGAGAGGCGTTGATTGGAGCGAGAATTCCACGGTCGATCATTTTACGGGATATTTCTTCGTAGAAAAATTCGCTGGAATCGTTTCTAGAAAATCGCGACGACGAATAGAATTGAATAGAAGTGAATAGAAGTGAACGGAACTGAACGAAAACGAATATCAACAGCGATGTGCATTTCGAAAAACATTTTTTCGCCTCGAAGCTCCGATCGATTCGACGCGTTTCCCGTACGGTCTTGACGCTCGCGCGGCCATAAAATATGCCCGACCGTGCCTTTGGCCGAGCCACTGTCGAACGGGGACGAGAACGAAAAGAAGCGTAAGGCGAACCGATATGCACGCGTGCGGGGATCAATAACCACGCGATGCAAATCCCGTCGACGTTCGAAGACAGTGGACCCACCGCGTGCACCGCCGTAAGTACAAAACTCACCCCGGAATAGAAAGGGGTATTTTTCTCGTCCGCCCTGCCCGGCCCCCTCGCCCTGCGACGTATCGTCGACGTATCTTGGCCGGGGATCAACGAATACATGCATCCTTAATGCACGCCGCGGCATCCTCCTCCGCTCCGGAGAAGAGGGACGCGAACCGTGAATGGGCACGGGGAACGGCGGAGGCCATCCACGGTGATGAATCGTATCTGGCGGTGAGCGACGAAGCGGAGGGACGAGAAAAATGTTGGTAATTCGCGGGCCACGGGAAACGGGTCGGTCGCGAAGGATAAATATACAACTCGTATTTCCCTAAACACTCGGCGGGTTCCTGGTTCGGCGGCGTATGCTCGGGTCGAACGTTTTGCCTGGGAATTGTCTTCCTGCCGGCACTCGAATGGATCCCGGGCGACAGATGGAGACGACGAGCGGTTCGCCGAGAAAATTTGTCTAGTTTTTTTTCTTTTCTTTTTTCGTTTCAGCGTTGCTGGTTTTGTTTCTTCTTCTTCTTCTCTTTCTTCTTCTTTTTTTTTCCTTTGTTTTTTCACGTAGCCGAAGAGATATCGATTCCGTCGACGGGGAAACGTTCGAAAGTTTCGTCGCGAGACTTCCTGCGACGATTCGCCGAATTGGAAATTACTCTCGCGACATTTTTCCCCGTCTTCGCGGTGCGCGTGACGGTGCATGGGCCTCCGCCGGTTGCGTTTAAGTACTCGGGTTGGGGGATCATCAACTTTTCGGTCAGAACTCTTTGAATTATATAAGTGGGAACTCGACGGACAGATACTTCGACGCTTGCCAAGATTTGCAAAAGAAAAAAGTCCGAAAGGTATCCGATTCTCATTGTTCCCCTCTCTCTCTCTCTCTCCCCACCCCTATAATTACAACTTTCCTTGAAAGCTCCGGCGAAATTTCAGATTTTCCATTAACAGGCGAGAGAGGGAAATAAAGAAGGAACTCGAACGGTTACATTTAGTCACGAGCGGGACACGAGGCTGCTCGGTATGGAAACATGAAATCGCCTTATCGATGCCACATCTGCGACGCGTGTTAACTTTATTATCAGAGACGCGCCGATGGATTGCTGTGATTCTTAATAAAACTTGCCGAAACGATCGCCACTGTGCGCCGTATCGACGAGCCTCCCTCGAGCATCCTTCCTTGTCGATCTGCGAGACGCGCCCTCGATCGCCGCGAGATCGTTCGCAGACGTCGACTGCGACGAGTCCTCGAGCGATTCTCGCAGCGAAATAATAAGAGGGAAACACCGTCGAGACGCGGCAGGGTCGCGCGACTTAATAAAACGGGGAACGGCAAGGGAGAAGAGAGAGAGAGAGAGTCGTGCGGGCTCGACTTTAATTGGACCCAACACAGGGAAAAAGAGAAAAAGCGAAAGAAAAGAGGAAAAAAAAACCAGAGGAAGATCGACAGACAGACGACTACGTGAAGAGGTTCGCGGATGTCGAAGCAATTTGGGTGAAAAGATAAGGACGTCGCCGCGGGAGAGGGAAGTAATAAGAGGCGGACGCGAGCGTTGTCGAATTGAAAGACCAATTTGTAGCGGTGCCGGGTCGTTCGAAGACACTATTAGCGTCAGCCGTGACTGTAGGAAAAGGTACACGCGGGGCGGTGAACCGGCGCCCCTCGAAAAGCGGAAAGCCCAGCCACCCGGCGAACCACCTTCGCGTTTCGTCCTTCCGGAGGTGCCCCCGCGAACGCTCTCGCGTAACTCGCTGATTGATATCGAGAGGATAGGATAGTTCCTAGAGAGGATGGTTCCTACGATTCGTCGTTTTGTCGATTCGAGCCACAACGAGGATTGCCATGCCATCGAACGAGTCCTGTTGCCCACCGTTTTATTTTCCTAAAATTATCTCGCCTCGATTCGATCCTCGTCGCGTCGCCTCCAGATCTATCCGGACGCATGTTGGATTCCATCGTTCCACGCGTATACTTCGCAATCGTCCAATTCCCGTTCGTCCTCGGAATTGCGTTCCCCCATTAATTCAAACGGACTCCCGCTGCACGTTTCCCCGTGTCGTCCAGCGGCGAACAATCTCGGACGACGACCGGCTTGCTTCTCGCCCGGACGGATGATCTTCTTGTCCGGTTTCGTGGCTCGCCACCGGAAAGGGAGGAAAGGGGGCACGAGAGTGCACGACGGTCACGAGTCACGATCACCGAGTTGCACGCTGCGCTGGTTACACCGTCACGAATTTCACCGGCGGTTAGAAGCACAATGGTTACTCGAGTCCGCGTTGCTTTCCTCCTCGTTTTCCGTCGCCCTTTCCTCCTTTCGAGCTGCTCCTTTTTCGCGGCCACGTCGCGCTCATTTTGCCCCGGTGCGGGACGGCGACGGGGACGATCTCCTCGGGGCAATCGTGTTTCTCGTATTCTCGTGGACCCGGCCGCGAAAGGTAGTCGAGGCTCGCCGCTCACGGTCGATCGCACGACGAAGACGAAGACCGTTCGCGTTCGAAATTCTGCGACGAGGCTTCCTATCGCGTCTGGATTACGCCCCGTCCTGTCGACACTCGCGCTCCGGGGCTCGCTTCTGTCGGCGTCCGCGAGAAGACGCGGAGATTCGGCTGGGAATAAATTATACGGCGTACTGGGAATCGTTCGGATTTCGACGACGCAGGATTGCCGATATCAATTAGGCTCGCCTTGGATCGCTTACCGCGGTGACACGGGCGGTCCTTCGATTGAAAGGTTAACGCTTTGGGGATGGTTGGGTTAGCGGTGAACGAAACTGCGATTAAAATGTCGGAAAAGGAAACGAAGGATGTTGCACGAATGCGATGCAGAGTCGAATATAATGAAAGGGTAAAGATGTTTCGTTTGGGAGGTGTTAATTGCCGCCTGCACATCCACTCGGTTAATCGTAGAGGAAAGGATCGGGACGCTGTATATAATAAAACGACCGTGGATACTCGTGCTTCCTGTGGCGTGAAGGGGTTACACGCGGCGAAATGAAACATACACCCGTAGTAAATAATTGCTCGCCAACGGATCTACCCCGTGGAACAACCGCAAGTGTCTGTCCGTCCGCGTCTCGGCGCGATTCAAGCAGCACGATCTGCCTCGAAGCAGATGCGCCATTGTCCGGCTGCGGGGAAACCGAAGAAGGAGAGAAGAGAATAGAAGAAAAAAAAACCACGGACGACCCTGGCTATAAATTACGGTATCTCGTGGACAGCAGGCGCCGGGCATCAAATTCGCGGGTTCGTCGAAGGAAAGGGAGGCGAAAAGAAATGGTCCACGGGAACAAATAAAGGGGAAGGAACGGGGCACGTGCACAAGGTTTGCATACGTGGCGGTGCCCCGTGTGCGCGAAGAACGTAAAAGGTCAGATCGGCGAAAGGTGGTAGGAGGCCGTAAAATCGACTGGAAGGCGTGGATTTCCATCCCTTTTCGCTTCCCTCGCCTCTATCCTCCGTCCATATTTCCCATCTGTTTCTTCCCACTTTTCCCTCGGTCCCGTCCGCGTTTTGCACGCGAGATTAATTTTATGGCCACGAAACGCGTTCGGCGTACAGGGATCGCGTGTCGCCGCGATGGAAGGGACACCCTGTACACGGACCGGACCGTCCAGCCATGGGAAAAACGGCGGAAGGAAGAAACGGGAATATTTCTTTTCGCGAACCGAACGCCGCGCCGGTCGGCCACATCGATTCTCCCATCTTTCCAGATGACGTACGACCATGATCCCCTATCCATTTGTCACGTTTCTGAAATCGCGAACTCACAGCACCGTATAGTATTCTACCGCGAGACGCACCGTGATTCTTGGTTAGTAAAGCGTGCGAGTGTTTCTTGGAAAGGTGCGTGGGCAGGTGCAACTGCAACGGTAGTTGCATTTTGTTAGATATTATTACCGTATGATGGTTTAATTGATTCATCGTTAATTTTATATTGGTAGTTCAGTGTCGTGTAGTTGTTATTATTATTATTATTATTAGTAGTAGCAGTAGTAGTATCGCGAACAAGTACAAATAATTCAAAATCCCCCGCTTCGCGAATCAGATATATATCACGCGGCGAAATTTTATGGGGTCGAGCGAAAATTTCGTCCCCCTTCCCGGTCGTAAACTTTTCGATCTGTCGGTGCTCTCTGGGATAAAAGCCAAGATGCTGAGCGGCCCGACTACTTTATTGTCCCAAACATTCCTGCCGGCAAGTAAATGAAAAGTGCATTCTTTATGTAGCCGGTCGGCCGACCTTTCCGCGACTCCGTATTAAAGCCCGTTCGAACGAGGGCGAAGGTGATTCTCGCGGGTTCGCGTTTAACCCGTTCAATAGCCATCTTCGAACGCAGCGTTTCCAATTGATTTATTCCCGGGACGAAAGCTACCCCGTTTAACACAAGGGGCAACGCTTTCCTCGCAAAAAAATAAAGTGCGCCCCGGCTTGCATTCGCAACGTTTCTATTAATTGCATTTATCTCCACACCGGTGCCGGACAATCGAACAATCCTACCCTTCGAAATTAAAACCTTCCACCTTCGCCTTTTATCCGGCTACCCCCGCCAAGCGTTCCCCACGCGAATGAAACCGGTAAGAAAGAATCGCGTCTCCTTCGAGCACGCGACCGTTCAACATTCTCGCTTTCGAATCCAATTACCAGCGCGCTCAGGCCGTCTGTTACTCGTCCGCGGAAGAAGAAATTCTCGCCCCTCGACGAATTCATCGCGGTTGAGGTACAACGCGACGCGCCAGAGGTACCGGTAATTCGGGTTGCTCGCGTCGTTCGCCCAGCCAGCGTCGGACAATGCACAGGCGTCGCTCCCACCCCGGGTCGAAAGCTCAAGGCACGTTCAGGGATCGCGGGCGGCGTTCGTGAATCACGAATTACGGGGGCGCGCACTGCGCGTTAGGAAACTTGGACTGTTCCGACCGCGCCTCTCGCCCTCGAACGTTTCGTCCATTTCCATGATTGCCACTTAACATATTGCCAGCCGAACTCCGCCGACAGTTGTCTAATTGTAACGTCGTCCGCGAAACGGGCCGAGGAAAGTTTCGCATCGAGGAAACGCGCATGCATCGTTACGCGCCGCACCAGCTCCAGGGGGGGTCGGCGGAACTTTAAATTCTCCCGCGTGCACGTACACCCGGTGTTTTTGCGCGCGCCGTCCTCGTTTCTCGCTCGTAAATTCGTCGCGAGCGTATCCTCGGCACCGGGTGCCGCGGTTCGCCGGCGAATAAGCAAACAAACAAATAAATCGTATCGAAGACGGAGAACGGCGCGGATATATTTCGGGTCCGCGGCCGCCCTCGTCGATCTCCGTCGGTTCTCCTCGGCGCAGAAGCGCCCGGAGAACCGCTTAAGCCAATCGCGAGGATCGCGAGCGACGCCGCGAGGCGCGTTCGGCTTCGGGAATTAAAATAAACAGGCGCGATACCGCCGCTGGCGAACGGCCAGACGAACCCCTCGAGTAACGCAAGCCGACTATGTGGAAATCGTCGCCGTTTTCGCGGACCGTGGACGCCTTCTGCGAACGTTCTCTTCGCGCCCCGGACGATTTTCGTCGATGAAACGCCTTTGCGATGAAAATCGCGGGTACAGGGAAAGGGTGAAGCCGGTAACGTCGCCAGTGGAAATCGGCGTGGAGGGGGCCGAATTATTTGTCGAGCGCAGACTTCGTTGGGGAGACGGCGCATTAGCATTAGAACTACCGATAGATTTCGGTGCTATTCGAAGGAAGCATACGCCAGACAAGTTAGGAACGCGAGCGTCGTTGAATTTACATTCATTCAATGGAGATATATAATCGTCATTCTGTCTTATCGAAACCCAGCATAAATTGCTACAACGATACCTGTATGCATTAATCATTCTGGAAGCAAGAAATCTGAGACGAGCGATTACCACTCGCTCGGTAGTTCTAGCGTTAACGGTGTTTTATAATAATAATAATAATCATAATAATATATATATTTTCGTCGATTAACGGGCTAGAGAATCCTTTGGTGTACAGGTCATTGATACGCACACAGAGCACTAGCATCATGTACAGTAAGAGTAAAAAGGAGAGAAGGACAGAAAGGAATACCAAGCGAAATAAAATCAAATAACCGAGACGACATAAAGCTAACAAAAACAGCACGAAGCCAGAGGGGAAAGTTAATAATTAATCACTATTCACCGCAATCGGAGTTGAACGCTTAAACGCTACAATGGAGGTCCCGAAGAGGATATCGCCGATCGCAAAACCTGTTCGCGTTGGCGCATAATCGGTTTGACGCAATTAAATTTCCCGCTGCAGAGGCCGGGTGCGCGTTCGCGTTTCCACGGGGCGTACGTGGTCCGGTATCACCGGCGGCATATTCCTCTTTCAAATCGAGACGCGCAATCGGTGGCGTGGCCGCAGCCCCTCGTCGATACGCGCGATACACACCACCCGACGGTCGAGATCGTTCCAAACAAAATCACGCGCCGGCGCGCGGACCTCGGGCGGAATTTCCAAGCGGAAAAAGGGGGCGGAACAGCGGGAACCGGCGGCATCCGGCCGCGTAATTCCTGGGTCGTGTGTCTTCTTGCGGGTCTTCTCGCACGTACGCGCGCCGCGTGTACGTGTTCCCCGGCTAAGCGCAGGTAACCACTCCGCGAGCACGTACCAGCGGGCTCTCCTTCCTCCGGCGATACAGTTACCCGCCGGGGCACGTCTGACCGTTAACCGGGAGTCCAATAATCGGTGGGGACGGCGGCGAGGCTATCGGTCGATCCGGAGTTGCGCACGCTGATCGCTCGATCCGAAGTTTTCCAGGCTTACCTGCGGATTCTCGGACGGCGGTGAGCTTGCTGGGTGGTGGAGGTTGGAGGGGGCTGAATTTCCCAGAGTTTCGGTGTAGACACGACGAAGACTGGAACGACGCGTCGCGACGGCTTGGTTGCACGGGGAAGAATCGTGCGTTAGATACCTCCACTGAAGGTCCACTGAAACACAGCCGCGGATTACGAAGCATTTCATTTTGTTTAATGCCTTGTTTAGGATATCTTTATATCTTTGCGGGACACGGAAATAATTAACACTAGCGTAGCCGAATAGAATTCTTTATTTTGCTCGAGAGCTCGTGCTGCTCGGTTTCGCCCCACTCGCGTTACTCGTGACACTGTTCGAGCCTCGTGCCCGCTCTCAAGATGTACCCTCGAGAGGGGGCGTATTTTCCGGGAAAGGCCCCGTGGCTTCTGAACTGATATTCCTTCCGAGGAATCGTTGCTCGACGCTATCCGCCCGACAATCCAAACAGAGGATCAATCGGCGGGATATTTGGATCTCGCTGTGGCGACGTGGTCGTTCCACGTATCGCCACATCTTTATATCTTTATATTTTATCTTCTTTTCCTTTTTGATGGGAAATAAGATGGGGCTGATTGCGTCGCTTCCGATGCGACGCAACGACAGGTGTTACACCGCGACGGGTGCACCTTTGTTACCCCAAGCGCGCATTTCGTACAATCGTTGTTGCTGTTTCGTTCGTCGGACAATTATCCCCGTCCCGGTATTTCTCCGGGGGTCGCGAATGGAAGATTCGGTCGGGGAATCGATGCAGCGCGGAATTTTGTTCCGAGCGGAACTACGGTTCGCAAAATATAGGGGATACACATAGCTGCGGACGGGCGAGGAATTCGGCGTCCATTGTCGCGCACCACCGCCGATTCATACCCCCCGCTGGACCCACGGTCGTAAGGAACAATGAGAGGACGTTCGGGCTGGATTAATTCTGGCCGCGGGCCGATTCTCGTTCGTCTCCCCCCGGTTTTTCGTCATTCCGCTTCATTTCCGACGCGTCGCGTCCCGAAAAATCCGATAAAGCGCGGAAACAGCCGGCGGGTCAGCATCGGTCCCGATTCGACCCGTGTCCCCGTGTAATGCGTTAATTACGCGGACGCTAACGAGGAGAGAGCTCGCGAAAGTTCGCCTTTTTCTCTGCCTCCCTACGCGCGTACGCTCGTCGTCCGCTTCCTTCCTGTCCCTCTTCCTGTCCTTCCGTTCTCGCTCCGTCGCGCGCTTGCGCGTCCGTTCCACGGTGCTCCGCGTTTTTGAGAAAACAGCGATTTCCCCCGTTGGGGAACGGCGGCCGTGAACTTCCCGGGGTTCGCGGTTCCGATTAAGGCGATCGTCCGCTCCGCGATTTATAGCTGGGCTCCCGTCCATCACCACCCGTTAATGGGATCGCGAAGCGTTCTCGCCGGCAACGGAATTCACCTTGGACTCTCGAGAATTTACAAGCGGCCGCTGGCGAGCGTTGCTCACTGGAAACGTCGACCGCTCGACGGTCGCGCGATGGATCAAAGATTAACCGATTTTATATTTCGCTTGTGCTCGCGCGAGGCGATTGATCGTTTCGCGGACCCCGAGGCTACGCCGGGATGGAGAACTCGCCTCTCGCTTCGAGGATCATCTACGGCGCCCCGTAACGAGCACCACAGAATTCCCCGCGGAATGATCGTACGACGGATTCGCCTTCAGCGCGCAAATAGCGTTCGCCGCGAGAGCGGCGCGGCGTCGCACGCTCGTTTTACGAATCGATTCTCCAGTTACGCATTCGCGATACCGTAATGGTTTCGCGTAATTGCGCGATCGATAGACCGGGCGAACGCCAGGAAGCTGTAGTTCGCGCTTAAATTACGCCCGGCGCACAGTCGCGCTTGAGAATTCCAGGACGGAATTTCGCGACATCGTCGAGGATTAATCTTTTCGGCAAGCTCGGGTGCTCCGGACGATGTGGCGTTGAAATAAAACTCTACCAACTATTTGGTTACTCGAACGATTGATCTTAAAATTTCAATCGTGGAGATATATGTTGTTATTATTGTTATTATTATTAATATTGGAGTTTTGAAATTTACGGACGATGCTTACTTCATTTTGGACAGGTCCGATCCCTTCGATTTTCATCACCTTTTGATCCTCAGTGGAAGGTACACCGAGGAATTCATGCCAGGCTACAGAGATAGTCACATTCGTGGTACTCCGCTTTCGAAAAGCTGGTTAAAAATCTTCGTCCGCGTGCACCGGCCGCGACGAAGTCGAGGATCGGAACTTTAAAAACCGTTGCGCAGTTTCCTCCAGACCTCGAGTCCCACCGTACCCGAGAACCATTAAAACTAATTTCTGTTATCCCGCAGGAAGCTGCTAGTTTTACGGCACGCTCGCCAATAAAAACACCAGGAACGAAATGAAAATTCTAAACTCCGTTCTACGAACGCTCGGCTCGCACCGCCGAGACGCTGCACTTTCGTCGAACACGTGCTCGCCGTTCGAAAAACCGGAGTATTCTTCGAACGGTACACACCGTCGTCGAAAAATGCTGAAAATTCTGCCCGTTAAAATAATTACCGTCCCTTATCGGCTTCCCTCCGGACGAGAAACTGTATAAGTTATAACAGGAAATCGGCGTTCGCTTCCTCGGTCTCGATTTGTTCCTCGCTTCGAGAGCGCGCCGCGAACTTCTTCGTCGACAGATCGACGGAATAAAAGGCATCGATTATCGTCGAACACATGACGGTGCAAGCAGGAACAACGTCGAAGACAGATGTTGTCCGGCACGATCGTCCGTTTCCGACCGCCGCGAGACATCCTGCTTCACGGTTCCAATATTTCCGTCCGCTTTTCCCACAGACTCGAGCAGAAATATAATGGAATCGCGTCGTCTCTTATTGCTATCGTGATTTCGAAGATCATCGTCGGTATTATGCAGAGCGTGCCTCGTGCACGAGCCAACCACGCAACAGTTCCCCTTCGATCGCGACGATGGGAAAAGCGTTTCGTGCGTTACTCGAATATGGGGTGATCAAACGCGAAACGACACTCTGTGAGCTTGAAGCTATATTTTTACGGGATTACCGTTGCCCCCTTTATTTTTGTTTATAGATAAGCGTGCTCTTCCATCTATTTCCCGACGTATCGCAATAGTCACTGTCGTGTGATCTCTCTTGCCACAGAAATGTCTCGTCATTCGGAAATTAAAAGCGTGGTGACGTTTCGTATTGTTTAAGTACGTCTGATTTATTGCGGTATTTAATCGCCCATGTTCGAGCATCTATTACTTCATATTAACCGACCGGTGAATATTCAACTCGAACGATATCGAGCCACTTGAGGAGGTTCCTTAAATATCAAAATGTTTCACAGTGTCTGCCAAGTAGTCGTCTCAATTACACGCGAAACCTTTCGACTCGTGTCACTTCGACTCGATTCGATTCTCCGGGAGTGAATAAAAGTCACGCATCTTGCGATACCGTCTCTCCTTTTCACGCGAGAAGATTCCTCGCGCCGCAAACGTTGCGAATCTTCTCGCTGATTCACGAGGGGGGGGGGTGAAATTTTTCGTCGAAGCGTTACTCGTTCGTCAAAGGTCCGCCGGTCGGCGACATTTCGCCCGACCTTTTTATTCGGGGCCGGCGTTCTGCGCGAAATTGAATTTAAATATGAATGCGAACGCAGAGATCCACGTAATTCTTCACGGTGCGGCGTAGTTATCGAGGACGGTTTATCAGGTATTCCCGGCTTCCTGTCGTTGGAAACAGGGAGGAACTGGGTACGGCCGATACGCTCGGCAACAGGAAATTGTAGAATTCCACGTATTTTCTGCGGTTCCGGCTTCTACATCAGGGCCGGTTAATATTTAATTGGAGCAGGAACGAACAGGTGATAACCTTTGCCCTTTGTCTTCTTCCGCGGCGATGGGATTTTCTCGGCGGGTTGCGCCTGGAGAGGAATTCAGAAATTCAATTTGCAACGGCTCCGTTACGAACGGTGCAATTGCTTTTCGATTTTCCGTTTTTTTTCCCTGCTCGAGCGGTGGGGTTAAAAATTAAATTCGAGTCGCGGTTAAAATATTGAAGCGCGACGATTCGTGTCGCGCTTAACTCCTCCTGCCACAATTATTCCCGAAATGCTCGAAGATATTATCATGGCGTTCGCCATTTTTCCCCGTTATCGGCAATCAAATTATTTCCGTTGCTTCATTTATCATCGGATCGTTCGCCCCCGATTTATATCATTCGCTGTACCAACAACTATACTTCCCTATCAACTTCAGCAGCCCTTTCTCATCGACTGCACTTCGATATCCCGTTCAATCAATTCCGTCCTTCAATCTTCCTTTCCCGCTGTATTTTCCAGCAAACTGGCAATCAACGGCTCGCCGTTTCTCAGCTCATCGCTCAACGACCGAACGCCAAGATCAATCAGATCCTTAATTCAATTTAATAATCCGCCTTAAAATTCTCAACTGCACCGCCATTTCGCGATGTCGCAATGATAGTTCTCTCTCTCTATATATATATGTGCATTAATCAAAATTGAAGTGCCGCACACCCGCCCGACATACGGTAACAGTTAGCGAATAGTCAAATTTGTTTACAAAATTTTTCACGAGCTCGATGAAACGCACGCCGCGCGTCTAATTTCGCAAGAACGGACGAACGAACCGAGCGCGTAGCGGGTGTCAGAATGAAATAACCACGAGGCAAACAGAAATGATATCGGGACAAATATACCACGGTGCGAACGAAAATACGAAACGAAGGAAACGTCGACGCGCAAACACGGGGTCGTTTTTTCCACCCACCTGCTCGCAACCCCCTGCCCAAACCCCTTCTCTTGCCCCTTTCACCCGCCACGCACCGATCCACCACCACCACCACCACCAGCACCACCACCGCCGCCGCTGCCGTACCTGACCCCGGTGATAATATACGATGCAGATCGCGAGGCCCGTCCATCTCCCGTTTGGCAGGATGATCGAGATCGCCGGTCGACTCGAAAATCAATTATTCGTCGGTGCACCGAAAATGCACATCAATCTTGTCATGACCGCTCGTTTGCTTCTCTTCAGCGGTGCACATAGTTGCACAATCGGGCGTCGGTATTGGTGTACCTTTTGAAGTGGATCAGTTAACAGCGGCTGATGAGAGTCGTGATGGATGACCGAGCCTACTTTTTTTTACCCCCCGCCCCACCCCTCGTTCCTCGCCGTTCTCCTTTTATTCCTTCGTTTCGCCCCCGTTCGCGGTTATCGTCCCTCCGCGACGACCGACGAAAAGTCTCGCGAAGACGATGGGGACGAGCTGGGGAATAAGGAAGCGGGGGATATCGTCGCCGGTAATTGCGATGCCTCGCGATCGCGTCGAGGGGTCACGCACTCTGACCGGCGACGATCAGATCGACGCGGCCAGTCGAGGGTAGATGCTCTGGGTCGCGAGATTCGCAGCGTTGGAGGTTCGCGATTGTTTGGTCGCGCGGAATCGAAGGGAGTTTCGAGGCTCTCGGCGCGAGCGAGACGGGTTGATCGAGGTAGCGTGAATTTTTAACGCGAATCGCTGACCCGCCTCGTCGAGTTTTCGTAGAGGGTTGTTCGCCATCGGCGTGTATCGAGTAAGTTGAGTCACGGCGAACGCGATTTCATTATTTTCTGCCCGCGGATTCGAGCCCGAGCGGGGATCGTCGGTCGAGACGACGGTGTCGCGTTGGCGAGACGTTTCCGCGCGGTCCGTCGAGCGCGTCAGCCGAGACCCGCGGATAGTTTACGATCGACGCGGTTTTGATCGGTTCGCGAATCGCGATGGCATCCCGCGATACGTTCGTCGATGGATTCCGCGTGGAATTCGCCCCATCAGGGCCGCTCGACGATTCCAGCCGCGATCGTTTCTTCGTTTACGCTTACGAACTTTCGGCTCGCCGGTGTTCGAACATTTCGGGAGGACGGCGTTGCGATAATTGAAAAGCGAGGAGGCGCAGCCACCTTTGTTCGCGGGGGCGTTAAGGATAATCGTCGCTCTAGTACGCGCACCTTGAATATTCGCTTCCGATTCGTCTTCGCGTCCCCGAGAGGGTTACCAGGCGTCGAGCGCAGCAACGCGACGTTAATTTTCTCTCGCGGACCACCTCGTGCGACGACGAAGGAAACGAGAGAAAAAGGGACGAGGAACCGTTTCGATCCGTCCGATCCGTCGTTCGGCTCGAGCGTTACCAGGAGGCGGCTCGCCACGTCGTTCGCTTTTTCACCGCGACCGTTTCCCGTATAATTGGACTCGGACGTCGGTCTCGGGACCGCGAAGTGTCGTTCCCGTCGACGTTACAAACGGCAAAAACAATCGCGTCCCCCGTTCGCCCGAGTCGAGTAACGCCGAGAATCCCGTCGAATCGTTCGCGTTTCAATCGGGAAGCAACCAAAGCGGCGGGGGCGGGTCGGGGGCAGCGTTCGATCGATATCGATTGTCTTTTTACGCGTTTGTTTTTCAAGCGGCGCGAACGAGCGCGCTTCGCGGAACGATTCTACCGACGGTAAGGAGAACGATAGGCGAGACAGCCGTGGAAAGGGCGAGGGGGTGCGGAGCGCGCAGCTCCTCTATTAATAATATTTGTCCATTCGATGGAATAAATAAAGGTAAATCGAGCATTGCTCGCTACCAGCGATCGCAATGGAATCTGGTTGACGGTTTGACGCTATTTAGCGACGGCTCGACGATTTTGTCGACAAAGCGGAGAAAAGCTCACAGCGAGAGGGTGAAATGTGAAAACGTGACTTCAGTTTTCCTGCGGCGTTAACTAATTAATTCCCCGTTTCCCTCGCCGTTTCCGTAGCAATAAATGTTCATTTCAATATTTATTAAAAAATACCCTTGATCGACTCGGTTCTGCTGTGCCCCGCTGTGTCTGCCATGCTTCCAAACGATTCTTCCCCGAAAGATCTGCCACCAGACCGTCACTGGTACCCGAAGGTCTCCTCCAGCGCTCCCCTCAATTTCCCGTACCTAACTTTAAACTCTTCCCCCGTTACGTTTTCGTCGATAAAGGACACACGCGTAACGGACGGCCGATGAAAGCGTCGGCTCGAGAGAGAGAGAGAGAGAGAGAGAACAGGTAACATCGATGGCAAAACGCAGCCCGGTCGTCCTCTGGACGATCGGAACGAGGGTACCCCCGGAGGCTCGCTCGACGATATCACGCGCCACGCGCACGCTCGGCTGACTCCTCTAACGCCTTACAGGTTTATGCAATTGATTCTCGTTCGAGCTTTTAAGTCTCGTCCTCGTAAGCCGATCGGCAATCACGAGGAGCTGTTTCGCCTCGCCACGCTATTATCCGCCTCCGTACGCGGCCGGATGATAATATCATTGGCCCCCGTGCCTCTGCCATCTTCTTCCTTCGACGATGCTGCTTTTACTTCTCTCTCTCTCTCTCTATCTCTGTCTCTTCTTCTCCATTGTTTTCTTTCGTCCTTCGATTCCTCGCGAAGTGTTCCGCAAGTGTCGAGCACTTCGAGAGGCTTGTCTTCTCGGCATCTCTGTTCATCCGATCCTTTTCGATTTGAGATTTCACTGAAAGGACGGGGATGGGGCGCGGTACGGTTCGGTTCTTGGATCGATTATATTCGTCGAACGCTCGTCCGTTCTCTCTTCTCGAAACGGACATAACGTTGCGCGGGGCGAGTTAATTTTTATTTCACCGCAACCGATACTCCATCGTAGAGCCACGCTTAACGGCAGAGTTTCACTGGAAAGAGTGTAATGATCGCGCGATTATTTCCGTGGCAATGAACCTTCCGCCGCCCCTTCCGGTGAACGCTGCGCCTAAGAAGCGCGCCCGTTAATACGGAGTATTAATTTTTCCCCGCAACGTGAGTCATCCGGGTAGCTACGCGGCTACCTTTGTGAGTCATGAAACGTTCAATCGGAGCAACGCCAAGTTTCCCGACCGCGGCTCGAAAACGCAGAATTAATAGCGCTCGGACACGCATTTTCGCCGTCGCGCTCCTATTTCTCGCCTATCCACCGTCGTGCACGCCGCCGTCGACGGTAGAGAAACGTCTCTCCTTTCTCCTTCTCGTTCCTCGGTTCCGCGAATCGCGTTTCGGAATAGCGATTAAACGTAAACGTTCCCGACGATCGCGTTGTCGAAGGAATTTCCGATTTTTTCTTTCCTCTTTTTCGCACCAGATACCGAACTTGTACGGTCCGTTCGAAATTGGAATCCGCAGGCGTGCCTCGTCCATTTATTCCCTACCCGTTCGTTCCACGTCTGGTCGAACGGAAAATTAGAGGCGGCGATCCGACGGCTACGCCACTGTCGACCTGCATCGATGTGTACACCGTGTCGTTGCGATTGCGCTCCCGAGTGCATCGAACCCGCGTAGGTGAAAGTGAACCAAACCGCCGCGGCCCTGGTACGGCTCGCGCGTCGTCGGCAGCTCGCTTCTTTGTTGAGAACAGTCGAGTACAAAGGTTGAAGTCGAAATGCCTGACGTCGCGATGACGGATCTCTGCGATTCTTGCACGATCCCGACGGATCGACAACATTGACAATCGTCCGCTTCGCGTCGCGGGTCCGCCGAGGATTGGGAATGAACGATTCACCGTGAAAACAGTTGGTAATCGGTTTTCTGATGAATTAACAAACGTTTTGTTGATTCATTCTTGAGTCCAATTCGCGAGTCGAATTGTTGAAAGAGGGAAATTAGGGGCTGCTTGGACAGTTCGACGAAAGGGTCGCGAGCTCACGGATCGATATAGGTGTTCGATACGTCCGGTTTCAAGGGATATATTATCGGAGAGAAAATTCGAGCGATTGTCGGTCAACGATTCTCGCAAAGAGAATTTTACTCGACGAGACCCTGGCGAGAAAGCGAGGATCGTTTTTAATGTCGGAGCACCGAGGGTTTAGGAAAATAAAAAAAATGGAGAAAGAAATTAATAAAATCGGAATGGATTAAAGGGGGATATCTGAATATGCGCGGGGGTTGCTCTTCGTGGAGGGTGAAGAGGGCGTTTCGAAACGACGCGCGGGATCAGAGCGCGTCGTTGGAACGCCATGAAATTTAACGAAGACGACGCGGTGGACTGCTACTGCGACGTGGTTTTAATTAACGTAGAACAATCATTTCGACGATCCGCGTATTTGCGACTATCGAACAGCTACAAGCAACGATTAACATCGAATTTGATATCAACGCAACCGTTCGGCTATTAAAATAAATCTAACGCGAATGATTAAATCACTCGTCACAACGGAATCAAGTTATTCAAAGCAGTGCTTCGATTTCGTATAAAAGGAACGCGCGGCTCGTTCAAAAGGGCATCGCGGGGTAAATGGCGTCGCGACGAACTCGCGCGTTACCAGGGACGCGTGAGGCAAAGATCGATCGAGGTGACGGCGTGGTTTAATTACGGTTAAGCGAGAAGTACTCGACGGCCCTCTCTTTGTATCGATATTTGTGCGCGCGTCAACGCGCGGATTAGAAGATTAACGCGCGCCAGCGGCGCGTTGCCCTTTGATAAATGCATTTACCCTAATTGGGGGATTCGCGGTGACTTGGTCGCGTTCAGTCGCGTTCAGGTGTCGGCCGGGCCAGGTACACGCACCTTCGAACCGACGCGCTGCCAGGGTACAATGGAAACGAAGGTGATGCACGAACGCTCGAGTTATTCGCGGAAAAACGAACGCGAGTATTCGTTCCACGGGCGAGACGATGGTCGACGGATATTTATAGCGAAGTTAATGGTTATCCTGTTGAGGATGACGCATGGGATGATTTTTCATCGATCGTTCGCCGAAAAGCAAAGTTGCCGACATTAACTTCGTTTCGCTCGATCGGAAGGGATCCTCCTCTCTTCTGCTGGGTATGTTTTTTTTTTGTTCAGTTCATCCTTCCGACAAGTCGCGTAAATTTCGCGACGTTTATACGCGAGAGGTCCGTCGCTATCGACGCGCAGAATCCGATCCGTTAATTGCGAGCCCCGTCTGCCAAGAGCCCGTGGACAATTTCCTTCGATTAACTTCCATGACGCAACGCGACGTTTCTTCGTTTGGAAAAGTTTGTTAACATGGGGTATTACGTCTTCCATAAGCTAATGGCTCGGCCGTTTAACTGGAATACTGCGTCTTTTGTCGAGCGACTTTTGCAAACAAAGAGCCATTACGTATCGGTGTCCTTACTTGCGCAACAGCGTGCCATTTTGTTTCCCGTCTATTATTACCTGCCCGTCTTTGGTGTCAGTTCTTTTTTTCTTTTTTTTAACGAAAGATTCGACAAGATTTCGGTCGGCCTTGTATATTGGAGCGTACCTTTGTTACGCAGGAAATCATTCCCCAGAATTGTCAGATTCGTTTCAGCCGGTGAGACATGCGCCTTGCTTGACAGATGTTAACGGGTTTACACGACCGAGGGTTCCCATGGAAATTCGGCTCGAGGCAAAGCGACGAGATAAAATCGACATATAGATTACGTTTCTCTTCTATTACGCACAGAATCTGCGCGATATCGTAAACTCGATCGTTCGTTTCGTCCACGCAGCTCGCTGAAAGAATTGACGTTAAAGGTGCGCGTGCACCTCGAGTGTCTTACGAATCGCATCCGCCGCTTTTCCAGCCGGCGAAACATAAATGCCAGCGGCGGCTGTCATATCGTCCTCGGCAAAAGGTGAAAACAGAATCGACCGGTCGATCCCCGGAGAACCCGCTGCGAGTCCAAAACGGTACATTGAGGAGGGCCGTGACACGAAATGACTCGGCGGCAGGTGCATACCCGTCGTATATCGTGCACGTGCAATCGTACAATTCTCCGTGCACCGTGTAGAAGCGCGACGGTTGAAATTCTCTCGCGCGCGTACTCGCGAAGACAGATGCACGCGATTGTCTCGAGAAATGCCAGCGTTTCGAATGTACGATATCCTCGCGATTTTCGAGCTCGAGTCACTTACTTCTTGCATTCGCGGTTGCACGCGCGAGATGAAAAAAAAAAAACGTTATCCACGATAATAAGTATCGTGGATATCATCCATAATCCACGCTTGAACAATTCCAACAGGAACCGGGCCGCCATAAATTTGTCACCCCGACCGGGATGTTTTCCTCGTAGATCACTTCTGTTTCGTTAGCCGGATTCTCGCGGAGTGTTTTTCGAGGTTCCGGCAAAGCAACGCGCGCACTTGCTCCCTTTTTCCTCCGCGAGACTTATTTCGCGTGCTCGCGACGCCCGTATCTCGATAAATATAAATCGTCAACTGACGATAGCGCTGTTTCCGTTGGGAAAGAACAGGTCGCAGAACCAACGACCCCCCCAATCGATTAATTACCATTGTAAAATTCCCGAACGAGTTTCGACCACGAGCGCTATAAAGCTGCCCCAATTTCGCCGCGAGGGTTCGTCGAAACGAGACCTGCGAAGAAACGCAGCCCACCGAAATTGCAACCACCCCCGCGACGAGACACCCCTTGAATCTCCTCCAAGTTCTCAGGTGCGCAGCCCCGTCGAAAGGTGGCGCTATGAGTTAAGAGAGTTGAGAGAGGGTCGAAGGTTGTCCGGTTATTTTCGATCACGCGGTACCTGTTTCGCCGCGGGTTCCGGTGGACCTAACGAAGGCGCGTGCTGCCACGTTCGACACTGGCCAGGCCAGGCCAGGCCTCCTTTGTCGGCCCGGGCGACGCGTCTCCCCCTTTGGACCAGCTAGACACAGTTTAATTAAGCGAAACCAGAGCGTTACACCGGCCATGTGTGTGTACACGTGTCGGTGAACACCCACGCGACCCGTGTACACGGGCCACTGTTGGGGCAGCTGTACACGTTTCCGTCCCGTGCTCACCGTCGCGAATCTAAATGCAACCCTCGAAAACGGGGCTTCGCGGTGTCCGGGTGACCGGTCCGGCTTTCGAATTTTCGATTTTCCTAACGCGACGTTGGACCAGGTTATACCTTGCGTCGAGTTACGCGTCGTGTCGTAGAATTTTCTGTACCCGGATAGCGTGGACGATTGTTCGCTCGTCGTTTTACCTGTCTCGCGTAAAGGTGAACGAGTCCACCGTCGCAACGTTCGAGCACCCTTCGACGACGCTCCTGCGGGCGCTCGCGCCTCTTGAACGTTTAAAATCGCGTCGCTTCAACACGAACATTCTGGGGCAACCGGAACACTGTCGACACGTGACCGCCTTTCGCACGACGGTCGTTGCACACGCGGCACACGTGGCTCTCGATTAACAGGTTCGAGCTGACGGTGTGTCGTAGCTCGCGTTTCCGTGAGACGAGGCCTGTCCCATGCAGAAGACGCTCCTGAAGGAACGCCCGCTCTATTACACATATTCGTTGAAGGGGTCGAAGATATCCGTGAATACCTGTCGAGCGTGGAAAATCGATGGCCGTTGAATAATATCGGCAGACGCGACCGTTACTTCGCCACGAAGCAGATTTCTGCCGCGAGTCGCTCGTCCATCGTGCCCGCGAATCTTCGAGCGATATCACCGGGTAAGTAGCTCCTGCGAACGACGGCGACGCCCCGGCGAACGATCAACGAAACCTCTTGACAAAAGGTGCAACGACGCGACGCGTTCGACGCTCGTTCGTCCTCGCGCGGCCGCTGCTGCCAACGGCCGCGAATCTGTGAATCTCGCCATCATTGAATCGCTGCCATTGTTGGATTCTCGGGGTAAGCGAAAATCGTGTGCAACGATTGCTTTTGCAACGAGGTTTTTATATAAGAATACCGTGACGAGTTTTCCGCGACAGGGCGATGGTACGCGTCGGGTACAAAACTATTGTAACTGCAAGTGGTATTCCGCTACTATATATATTATGAGTGTGGGATTGGGCGCCTCCATCGAAGAACAACGTTAAAAGGAACAAACGATATAAGGAATACGAGGAAGGGGCCGTGGCGCAATTGGACTGATCAGTGCCTAGTAATACGACGATCTCTGGTTCGATTCTCGAAGCCTGCCCTTCCTTTTTATTCGGTTCCTACATGAATTTTACGGGGAAAGGATGACCTTAGACCTTGTCGTGTCGCCTTAGCCAACGCGGAGTCTGGCCCTTGGCAGTAGTCGTATCGCTGACTACCACCTCGGTGCATAATATTGACTCTGACTGGGCCAGGATCCGCGGGCCTTACATATTATCGATGACCCAAGGGCTGGTCATCCAACGCCATCGAGGGGGGCCAATTTCTCCCCGAGAAGCACCCTCCTCTCGCCGCCGACCATCGCCGATTCAATCTCTCTGCCGGCACTCTCCGCCGCGTTCGAAATCGAAGACGGTCCGAGTCTTCCAAAGGGCTTCGAGGGCGGCCGAGGTACGGAAGTTTCGCCCGTCCCGACCGAGTTTCGACCGGGGTCTTGACCGAGTGAACGCCGCTTAATTACGACGAAACGAAATTCCCGTGGCGTTCCGTGTATCCGACGCGCACGTAGTCGCCGGATCTCCATTCGTAACTGAAACCACGCGAAAGGGCCGTGCCCCCGTCCAAATCCTTCCCCGTCCTTTTCCTCTTCCATACCGCTCCGAGCACGCTTCGCGGACGGGCAAGTTCAAGCGAGGCGTAAGTTCGTACAAGTTGCCCGGCCCGGCGACTCGAGTATCCGTCGTAATAAATTGCTAAGCCGTTCCACGGCGGGCCACTCTGCGAAACGTCCAATTAATCAGGGGATGTTAATTTCGCTTGACGCGGGGACGACGGAAGGAAGGAAGGATGGGAACGGGGGTGGAAGGAGAGAAGAAGGTACCTGGCCTGGCTGGGATTTTAAGCGAGCCCGATTAATTGTCGCCCTTTGATCGCGTGTAATTATCGCGGCCAGTCGACTCCCGGGGTTATTAATCGACTTGGGGGGGCGGGGGGCGATCGACGGTGGCGACGACGCGAGTCGTCCGCTCGCGGTGGCAGCGGCGAAGGTGGCAGGGGATGCTCGAGACGGGGAAGGACGTGGAAGACCCGCTCAGCCCGCGGGGAGAGTAGTCCGTCGAGTTTGGCATTTTCGTCGCGCTGTCTGTGCGCAATGTCGACGAACGAAGTTGCACGCGAACGTCGCGGGACGGACGCGGCGAAACGCGAGCCTTCGAGAGGATCGAAGCGCTCGAACTTGGAAACGCTCGTTGATTAATACTCGGACGGGAATAATCGAGGGGTCTGCGAGACGCGCCGGGGTGTCGCGCGATAATAGCGAGGGGCAGAAACGGGGCCAACGATGGAAGACGGGAGCGCGATGGGCGCGGATACTCGCGATGAAGATGGAGGAAACGGGGGTGGGTTAACGTTGCGTGAAAAATCACCTCGTGCCCCCGTCCCCCATGAATTATTGAAGTATTTACCCGGCCGTCCGGTCGGCGCGTAATCGCGCGGAATAATTTTCCCTTCTCCCGACCGAGAAGGGTTGCCTCGCGCGCGATCCTTCGTCTCGCCGCTGGGCCGCGCGAGGGTTGAATTATAAATCGCGAGGATCGTCGCGATTACGTATATCGGCCGGCGATTTATCGCCCTGGACCGATAACGATCCTTCGCGCGAGCTCGCGTGACGTTGACACGATCTCTCGAAAGTCCCGATCGATTCAATTCCCGGCTCGAGAAACGCGTCGTCGCGTGCGGTCGCGTCAGAAACGATCGTCGTTGATATCGAAACACGCGTTGGAAATAATTTCCCCCGTCACCGGTATCCTGGCGAAAGGGGAACCAGGTAAACTGCTTCGAAGAACCGACCGAATAGTTTCTCTTTTCTTCTTCGTTCACCGTGGTCCGCGAGAGGGTTGATAATCCCCAAATTTTCCACGCGCTCTGTGCACTGTGCGCGAAGGTAAATCGAATTCGAATTTGCTGCTCTCGCTCGACACGATATCACGCGTCGCGAGGCGCAACGACGCGCTCGATCTTCCCTCGGAGAAGTTTCGATCGGCGTCCTCGAAGCGGTCGGGGTGTTTGGCACGCCTCGCGGCAGCTGGGAGCACCAAGGCCCACGGGCAATTAGCCCGGACGAGACCCACGTTATCGGCCCGTGCCTCGACGCGTCCGGGGCGACCGAAGATTTGATTGATGACGCACGCATCGTTCGGGTGCCTGGCGATGATCGAAACTGTCGCCGACAATTGAAACACGCTGCCCGGGCGAAAACGGAAATTTGTAATAACGACTGACGCTATATTTAGCGCGGCGGACGAACCGCTCGGACGAATCTCGATCGGCCATCGGTATTCATTGCTGCCTACTCGCGCGCGTATCACTCGTAGCGAGCGAGCGCGCGGAATTTCATTGCTCCCCGAAGACGTCTGCCCAGTCGAAGCGCGAGCCAAGCATATCGCCTGCGTCGCGTCGACGAGTGCGTCAGAAATAATATAATCGTTTCTATAAGATTGTCAGGTTTACTAAAAGAATGCTTATGCGATGGAGGTTCTGACGTAAGTGCCACGGGGTTCGTCGCAGTGCTCTTACCAAAAGGCATTGCCTTCCCCACTCCGTGGCCAGATCCTCCGAGAGCAGAATCTCTGTTCTTTAGCAACGCGACGTCAGGTCACTTGCCGTACTCAAAGTCTCTATCTCTTGCGTATAACAAACCATCCCTCGGCGCTCGATAGGTAGAAGACCCAAGGTGGTCGCCAGCCATCGCCTGCCCACAGGATGTTCGGTTCCATTCGTTCGCTTCCAAGACGTGCAATGACAATGTCAATCCTTTAATTTCTAAAACGCTCTTCGACCACGTGTAACACTGCGTCCCCGTCATAAATGATCCACAGAGTGCCTAATACTTCGTCATCCGATTTTATTCCATCGTTTAAAAATACGCTGTCGCTAACTAAGTGATTGCGACGACGCGTCTCGCTAATTCCATGGGAGGCGAGTCGCGCAGGACTCGTCGCGGCGTGTGCACCTCGCGAAGACAACAGCGAGGTTGCGAGCAATTGTACTCTCGCAAAGTCGCTCCCGAATGATTCTCCCTGGCCACGAATGATTCTCACTTGACACCCTCGCGGCTCCACCGATCAAAAATATCGTAATAATCGGCGCAACAAGCTTCGCGAAATTGCCTCGCGGAACTCGCGTGCTTCGATAACCTTCTCTCCCCCTTCTAAACGTTGTCCTCGCGCGATCATAGCGGCGGCATGCCCCTCGGGCAACACGGAGGATACGCGCCGAAGGAAAGCGAGCAGCGCCGCGCGTTCAAGACCGCGCGCCGCGGGTTCGTTCAACCTGCGCGCGACATTATCCGCCGTGTTACCGTAACGCTCCGGCTTTTATGTACTAATTATCGGCTTCCACGTTTTCTCGTGGCCGCCGGGATAAGTCGTCCGGCTGCATTCCAGGCCGCGCTACTTCCGTGGGAACGGCTTTGTTCGTTAACTTCAACATTTCCTCGAGCGCAGGCGAGGCCTCGGCGCTGGCCTCCGCTCGACGACGCGCGACCCGCGTTTCACGCGTTATCGTTCGTTGCGGGTCCCCTCGACGGATCCGCGATCTACGTAACGGCGATCGGCGAGAGACGCGGCGATTATTCCATCGTCGAGGTCGCGAAGCTCTCGACTTCTTCGTTTCGAGAGGAAAGGCGTTCGCTAGGCGCGCGCGCTCCTGGAAATCATCGTCGATGCATTACGTACGCAGCGCGATCGAGTTTATAAATAATTGAGCAGCTGGAATCTGGAATACGCGCGGAATACGCTTGGAATCGTACGGATCTATCGACGGTGCGAGCGTGCGATGAAAGCGGGACGGGCAAACGGACGGGGAGCGGATAGTCGTCGCGGGGACTGATAATGAGAGACGGAGGAACGAATATGCAACAGGGGACGGCCAGATGAACGTACGCGCGAAGGAGCCGGGGGTGGGAGCGGATTACAGAGAGGGGGGGGGGGCGAAATTACGAGGCTGTTTACAGGCGGCTGTTAAACCGATATAACTCATGGCCGGCCAATGCACCCGATGCGTTCGAGATATCGCGGTTCGCGTATCCACTGTACAGCTGTACGAAAATGCCTGATCGACTTCTCTCGACTCAGGTCGAAGTTCGTTTTCGCGTCGAAGCTAAAATTTCCGTCAGCAGTAACGCCACAATTTATTTCTTTCTTTCGTCCAGCAGGAAAGATGCGGGTTTTCCGCGGTTTTCGTCGACGTGCATAAGCGCGTTCGTAGTAACCCGCCAGCTATCTTATCAAAAGAAGTAAAGCTTCGAGCAATGATCGTTTTCGGTATCGCCTGTTCCGTTTACGGCAGTCTTGCTATCTAACGCGATCGCGAGACAGTCAGACCGGGCCCCGCATAAAACCACGAGGGTACAGAGGACCCGGAGTACCCGGCAAATCTATCCCTACCGCCCATCGAATATTCCACCAGCCCCCGTTCAGACGTTCCACCCTCTCCCCCCTCCGTTCATAGAGGCAACCAGCGGCGAATTAATAATCGACGGCGAAAACGTTGAGCGTACGCGTGTCTCGTCTCCCCCTGACGCGCGCAACCCTTTGAACCAGGGCCAACCGAACGACTTGGTCTTCGCCGGGCACGCCCGTTCACTTCGACACGGGAATTCCGCGCGAAGTATTTATTCATCAGGGTCTGGTACGCCGAACAGGCGGGACAGGAATTTCATAATGCCGGTGTCACAGGGTCGTATCGATTGGAGAGGGGCCCGGACCGTTTCTATCCGGGTGCTCTAGTCGGCCCGCGGCAAAAATGTTCCGCCGAACGCCGCGCGGAAAGCACGTCAAAGTGCGGACGAGATTGACAGGGACGTTGATCGTCGGGAATTTCCGACGCGGTCGTTGTTCTGCACGGCTCGGTGTTCTTCCCTTGTTCGACGGGAGGCCCGGTTCGAATCGGCCGACGAATATAATCGTCGGTTAATTTATCGTCGGCGTGTCGAGTCCACGGTGATTCGCGACGAACACAGATGTCTCGTTGCACCGTGCAGACGCTCGAGTTTGGTAAAAACATCTTCGAGAAGGACGGGCTCGCCAACGATTCGGAGGCGATTCGAGCGGGCACGCGCGAGAATCTCGAAGCGGGCGAAAATAAAGTCTGACGGAGCGGCGAGAAACCGCGTGGAGGAGGATGCTCGGGTATGAGGAATCCTGGAGAACGGGGCCACGCAAGGCCGCGCAAAGTCTCCCTTGATAATTCAAACGAACCGATTACACGCCCTCCGTCCCGCGGCGGCAACGCGTGGACCTAGTTAGAGGAGGATTACCGAGCGGAGCGTTCGGTTTTCAGGCCGGCCGCCGTGCCTCTAAGCCGCTTACACCCTCGCCTCGGATGCGCCTCTCCGATTATCCACGATTATTCCTGCGCGCCGGGCTAATTTACCATTCTCCGCGCGACGAGTCGCCCTCGCGCCGCGAGGATTTTCGAGGAGTTCCGCGTCCCGCGAAACGTTTCACGCGCGATTACCAAGAACGGAACGGAACCGAGCGCGCGCCTCGACTCGACGGCGTCGATTTTTCGATTCGAGCGGCGCGACGTCGGCGCGCGGTGAACGGCGATCGTAAATCGGGAACGAGGAAACTTCTTAACTGGTGGCTGGACGGATATTCCGACGGGGGATCATTTTTGTTAAACGTTCGTCGATTAAACCAGAAAGTCCGCCTCGCGTTAAATCCTCCCCGGCACGGAAATATTAAACTTCGTGCTCCGGCGAACTTTGTCAGAGCGCGTTCTCTTTGCAAGCCACCGCGAAGGAGCGAAGTCTACCTGGTCCCTCGACCGCCCCTTTACTTTCCCTTTCGTCAGCTCGCCCGATAAAGCCGTGAAACGTAAAATCTCTCGCGGTTTTATTAACAAACTTCCGGAGAGCGTGTTTCGGCAGCGGTCGGGCCGCGGTTAGAAACGAAAACGAGGAAAGGAAAGAAATTGGAGGAGAAGAATATCGTCGCATTTCGCGCGGAGCCTCGGACGAAACTTCATTTCTATCATCGCGGAAAGCGAAGTCGAACAGAGAGCGGACCCACGCCCGGGTCAGCCTCTCGCAGAGATTTCGAGTAACGCGCCGGCCCGTTCCGCGGGCACAGCGTGCTCTTTGTACAAAAATTCGCCGTCGTCGCGAAAGGATTCCGGAGCGTTTGATTAAATTTCTCTCCCCCCGCTCCAAGTGGAAACATCGCTCGGGGGCGAGGGTATTACAAACGTTATCGCAAACGGTTATCGATCGAGCCGCGTAATATTCAATTCTCGGGGACTCGTCGAACCGATTTTCACCGGCGAACGTCGATCAGCGGGACCTGCCCTCCGCGGTGATCGATAAACGAACGGCGTAGCTTTATTCGCTCTACACCCTCGCCTCCCATCCCCGTACGAATTTGTTCTCCGTTTCGCTTTTTCCGCGCGACGAGATCCGCCTCGGCGCATAATACACCGTGACACTCGGCGTCGCGCAATAATGACAGAAGCGACAGAAAGGACAGAAACGACAGAAACGACAGAAACGACAGTGCCGCCGCGTCCGTCGTCGCGAAACGGCGAGGATCTCGAAGCGCCGGTTAACCGTCAACCGCCCCCGTGGCGAAACGAGCTTATTCCTCGCGCATCGGTGCCATTTAAACGCGGAGGCCCTTTCCTAAATGGCCGTGCATAACGCGTCCCGCGGCCGGGAACGCATCCATCCGAGCCGGGAAACGGTTCGCTCTGTTCTGCCCCCCCCCCCCCCTCTCCGCGAGACATAATAACGTTTGACGACGTCATTAAGTCGGAGCCAGCTTATTGTTTCCCGTAAAACGTACGTGTAAACGCGCGTGTGCGGGAGGGTCGAGGGTTGGTCGTGGGAGGCGGTGAGGTGGCGTCTTGCCGGGTTGTTTCGACGCCGACGGGGAACGGCGACGGGAACCGTCCGCGACGAGGGGCGTCGTTGTCGTCGTCTCCATTTTCCGCGATGGAACAATAAACCGGGCATAAACTTATAATTAAATGGCCGTGATGGCCGCGTGTTTGGCACACGTGACGCGTCCTCTCGACGCGGACCTCTTATTGCGTGACGTTCGCGATAAATAATCCGTGTCTGGAACTGTACCTCTCGGTGGGGCTGCAGAGAGAAGTAGGGGGTGGGTTTAGGTTTGGATTGTGGGGGGTGTTTCTTCTTCCCTCTTTCTTCTTCGTTTTCGTTCCTTCGTTCATTCGTACCGGGTGAAAAGCGCGAGCTACAATCGACAACGGGGTGGACGAAGAATCCAATATTATTTCTTGCTCGACGGCTGCCAAGCGGAGAAACAATCGCAGCCGCGGTTTGTCGCCCTCGTATTTCGGCGGAACGTTTATCGGGCTATTCGCGCGGCTAATGGGCTGCGATCGTCGCGATAATCCGGATCTTATCGCCTTCTTTCGGTCGCATTCGCGGCGTACCCGGTTGGCCAGGTCGGCCGATTTCTGCGGGGGATGATGGCGCCGCGGGGTTTCCACTGAAGTTTCGTCGTCCGTTCCGCCGCCTCGAGACCGCTCCGTTCGTCGCACGCCGGCTACGTGACGCGAAAAAACGAACGACCTACGCACGCGGCTTTCGATTCGAAACGAATTTTTCGTTTACGGTCGAGGCTGTGAAAGCGGCATCCGCGACGCTGGTACAGAAATTATTTAGTCAATTATCGCTGGCACGCGTCACGCGTGCCAGCGTGTATCGCGCAGTAGAAATTTTAAATTGAAGACGAAGCGGTTGTAAACTGTGTACTAAACGAACGGTGTTCATGTGTTTGTTACAGGAGGGCGCACCTCAGAAATTGCCTCGAGAAGCTGAAGGTGTTGGTTCCGTTAGGTCCTGAAACCTCAAGGCACACCACGCTGGGCCTCTTGACCAAGGCCAAGCGTTTTATCAAGGTAAGGGTAGAAATTTGTCGCGGTGATTGGCGAGCCTGCGAACGTCCCCTAGACATTCCAAGACATTCCATGATGCTTCTAATTGGGGGAATGGTAAAAGCGAAAGGAAGCGTCGCGCGATTATTTATATATCATTGTTGCGAGGATAAAACGTTTGGGAGGCGCGGTTTGCAAGCGATTCATCGAAATTTCAACGCGTAGAGACATATTCGATGTCGTAGAATTCCGAAGCGCCGCTACCTCGCCAATATTATTTATAACAAACACCCCGCACCAGTGCACCGCGGTCGTCAAGCACCCCGCGGCAGGGTTATCTCCGCCCACGAAATCTCCGCCAACAGAAACGGATTACAATTCCACCCCCGCGTTCTTCTTTCGCCGCCTAATCTTCGCGAAGCAAGTTCGAGCAAACAGATACACCGGAATTGCCCATAAAAGTGTGCAAGAAGGGACGGTGGGGGGGGTGTTTGAATATTTCATAGGGGTTCCGCGAAGCCACAGTTCGCGAGAATCAACGAGCAAGAAGCACTTTACTGGAAGCATCAAGCCCCTGCAGCGTATACATCTAGCCGCCACCTACCTCGACACGCGCACACCCACGCGCGAAAGGAGAAAAGAAAATGAAGAAGAAGGTGGAGGAAGGACCCGGTGGTGTCGCGTTAGGAGGGGATTTCTGGCCGGAAAACGGACCGAGTCGGGTAATTAGCTCGAAAGACGGCGGAAGAGATAGCCGAGTGCGAAAAGAAAATCGCGGTCGACGAGGAAAAGACAGGGGAAAGAGTTGTCCAGGGGCGATCAAACAGGGGGTATAAACGCGAACGAGACGAGAGAGCCCCTCTTGCCCCTTCTGGAACAGTTTTAAGACACGGTTCGATTAGCCGGCTTTAATTTTTCGTTCGCCTCCTGACCCCTGGACGCGATTCAGTTCCTCTTCGTTTTTATCGCGACGATGTGGAACAGTTAATCGACGATTCAGAATTTCGCCTTTCGCCCACGCGTACCAACCTGTCCGTATCATATTTGTCAAGGTTCGATCGATCTTGATCCGTTCAGTTACGGGCAATCGACGGAAAATTCGACCGATCGATACTCTCCTCCATCGTGCTCGAGCGGAATGCCACGTGCACGCGCGAGCGATTCGCGTCGAATTGAAGTTCGCCGTGAAATTGAGTCTTTCTGTCGTGCGCGAAAATTAATCGCACTTTAATTCCAAACAATGGCGGAAGGAATCGCCCGCAGCGATCCTCGTCCATTCCTGATTTACGCTGAAGGGAAACGCACACGTTAGTATTACTATGGTTCGACAGAAATCGGCAGAATCGGCTTGAGCACTCCGTCGCGTGGCACGGGAACCCGTGAGACGCGTCTGGCGCGTCGCGGCCACATTCTACTGTCGAATTCCAACGGATCCGTCTCATCCGACACGGTTATCCCAGCCGTGCCCGTGGCCCACGTTCAGCAACCGTGTAAACCGAGCTTGTCCGCGTCCGTTCAAAGTCGAACGGCGAAACGAACCAGCGAGCAAACGAATAAATAAAAACAACGTCGAGGGTAAACGTGCGTATTCGGGATCGCGCAGTCGGATAAACGGAACGCGTGGATCGCGGCGGCTCGAACGGTCGGGCACGGAACCGCGATGGGAACGGAGGAACGGACGTACGGAATGAAATCTTTGGCTATCTGATGCACGGCAGCGTAATGCACAGGTAACTGCAGCGGCTCGGATTGATGCGTACCGTGAATCTCCCACGCGGACCGCGTGTGCACGGAGGGACGAACGGTGGATACGCGCCGATGCACACCCCGTTCTATCTGTGTAAACCGTGGCTGCGCGGAGCGAAACAAGGCGGGGTGGGGAGAGGGATAGGGTAAACGGACGGAGAAACGGCCGCGACGAAGAGGCAGATGGGGAACGTGGACAGACACGCGTGCACAGTCGCGAACGGTGCACGGACACCCGCGACGAGGCGGAGGATCGCGTTGCGTCGGGGCCAGTCTGTAATTTACTAACTACGCGTCCATTGTCCGTCAGCGTGGTCTGCGCTTCGCGACACCTTAGCCCGCGCGGTGTATATGTTTCTTTTTTTTGTTTTTCTTTCCAACCTCGACTGTTTCTTTCTCGATTCCAGTCGCTCCTTTTCGCGTTCCCGTCGCGCTCGATCCGTGCTCTCATTTCTCCGCGAGCGCCAGGTTCCTTCGGGTGCTCCGGGCGTTGCTTGCCTCGAGACCGCGGTCGCGACCGACACGATTGCTCGAATGAATATTTATCGGCCGAACGAGCGGGGACCGTGATAGCGGGTCTTTCGTTCGCGACGACTTGAATTGTGAAGAGGTTCGGCGAACATTGGCAGCAGGGTGGCGAAGGGTTGGAGAATTCGAGGGGGGAATCGTTTTTGGGGTTCGTTGTTCGTTCTCCTTTGAAATACGTTCAGTGGTGGCGAAAAATCTGTTCGACTGGGGCGCAACAGAAATTCGCGACACCGTATTCAGCTGATGATAAGTGTATTATGTACAAATTATTTTATAAATAATTTTAATACGCGGTGTAAATGTTTTTTATACGACGCAATATAAAATTGGGGTTAATACGAATAACGAGAACACCGTAACGATTTGTTCGCTGCTCGCGTTTATCACGAAAATAGCCGACGCGCGGCGCAGCTAAATCAAATATCATTTTCGCCGTTATTTTCAAGAAAATCTCGGTTACCTTGGCAGCGAGGAAAAATATGAAGGAGGAGAAATTCATTTCGAATCGTGCCTCCGCGGAACGCACCGCGCAGCACGCGTTCATCCCTTCCTTCTCTCGCGAATATTTTTCTCCCCCAATCCGCCTTTGTCTTCGACCGTGCGTCCCTCGGCCCCTCTCCGCTCGTTCTTTCTTTATTATTTTCCCCGCGCAGGAAAGATTAAACCTCACCCTATCGCTTCCACCGTATCCTCACCTTTCACCCACCCCTTTCATCTTTCACTATTTATTTTTCGCCCCCCCCCCCCCCTATCATCCTTGCCGCGTCACTTTCGTTCGCTTTTATTTAGGGCAATATTCCTTCGCGATAGAAGAATCCCCGTCCCCTTATCCAACACCCATCCGCTATTTTTCCTCTTCGTTTCGAGGGCGACGACTCCGTTATCCTCCCCGACGTTTCTTATTATTCCCGTTCTTCGCATCCCGCTGCTCCGCTCTGGATTATTTTGATTTTTCGCTCCCGTCTCGTCCCGCGGTATCTCTTTATCGTGTTCAATCGGTCAACGTATCTTTCTTCTCCCTTTCCCCGCGTGGCTTCGTCCGGCACGGTGCATTCGTTCGATTTGCCTCTTCGTCGTGCGACGTTGAAAATGAGACCCGCTCGCCTCGAATAAATGGGAAGTCGGACGGAAATCGTTTCCGCTAATGGATAATCGCGGCGTTACAAGCGAAACGGTGCGACGCGCCGTGTCTCGCGGAGGAAAGAAAGCGGCACTGCGATCGCGTTAGGGTTCTGCGACGATCGGCTTCCGCTTCAGGAACTCGGGTCGTCGCGGTTTTCCGTGTCCAAAGGCGTCCGCGATTCGGTCGTTCTTGAGACGATGCTACGCCGGAGGAATGACGACGAAGCAGGCAATTAAGGTCCCATATTCCACGGAGAAAAAGCGATACTTCGATGGAAATGATTAGAAAGAAAAGTACCGGCACGATAAACACTTTCGCGCAATGAATATACGTATAACGAACGAATGATAATGAAATCAATGCTGTTGCAAAATATCCCGGGGAAATGTCACCGCGAACGACAGGCATCTGCGCACGTGACGCGAGCGGAAAAGTTAAACGGAAAAGCGTCGAGCAAATCGCGTCCGGGAATCGATCCGAAAAGCGCACGTTAACCGAGCACAGAGCCCGGATTGTAATTCGTCGCTGTTCCGTATTCCGCGGGCACGGTGACATAATAAACAGCGAAATTTAACGTCGCGGCTGCACAACCGATTCGTATTCCGTGGGGCGCGTCCCGGGCATACGTCGTATCACGCTTTATTGGCCAGTGGGACATATACGTAGGTTCCACCTTGCGTCAAGCAGGACGCGAACACCGCGCGGAATATAAACTGGCGTCATTCGATCGGGGGAATATGCGCGTTCCGACCGCTAAATTCCGCCTCGCTCCAATCTTGTTCGCGCTGCTCGAGCGCCGCGCGATTACGAGCTCCGCCGTATTAGCGACGAATATAATACAATTGCGGCAGGGGATCGACATCGTTATTTTCGAGGCAGATACGTTTTCACGCGCGGTGCGCCCCTGTCGCAATCGTATTTCCATCGGTCGCGTCGATTGTTCGAAAGTGCCACGGGCGAACGAAGAGGACCGCCGGCGCAGCGCTGAAACGAGCGAGCGACGCGTCGTGTAATGAATATTCCGTTCGTCCGCGTCCTGGGTCCGTTCGATCACAGTCCATTAATCCGAAAGTATCGGCCCCTCGGCTGATTCAGTGTCGAACGCGACGGTGGCGTCCGCGTTTTTAATCCCGGAACTGTCGGGAAAGGGAGATATCCGGCGCGCGAATAATCATTCGGACGCTCGCAATTGAAAGTTGAAGCACCGACCCAAACTATAACCGCGCGATTGATAATGGCATGATCGAATCGATTCGAGGCAATCCAGCGCTCGTTCGTTTCGACGAACGCCGAACGTCGAATCGAGGAACGCGTGTGCGCGCCTATCGAGACCCCCTCGCGACAGCGTCACCGGGGAATCGTCCGAATCCGGACGAACCTGTCGTACCTTATCGATCGCGACGAGAAGAAAAAAAAGAAACACGCCAAACGGATCTTCTAATCAGTCCGGCGCGCGCGCGTGTCCCTCGAAGTGCATCGTTCCGACACGGTCCAATTTGTTCTGGAGAATTAAGGAACGTTCCGGTCGCCCACGTTCCCCCCCGCTCACTCATCGTCCCGTGTCCCCCCCCGATCATCCGAATTATCCAACGCTCGACGGTGCCCACGGGCTCGATAAACGCGGCGGGCAACGGGGAAGGAAAACAGAGACGGCGAAAGAGCGAGGGGGCGCCGCTTTTTCCCGACAATTAAACAGAATTGGTCGCTAAGCGGCACCGTCCGTTCACGGACATTAAACGTCCCGAATTCGTTCGGGGTGGGGCCGGAGGAGGAGGCAGGGCATCCTTCGGGATACAGGGACCCGGAAGAATTTATGTCCGCCCGTTGGTAAAAAGCGCCGGCTGGTGGTAACGGGTCCGCGCGGGCCGATCTCGCCCGAAGCGAATTATTACTTTTCCGAATCGAACGGACGAGACCCGATCCGTTTCACTTTCCACGGACGGGGGGCGGTCGGTAAGAGGGGAGCGTCGTTCCGTTTCGAGGTTCGGAAAATTTGGAAATTCGGAGGAGTCGCTTGTCGTGGTGTTCGCGCGGAGTTTTGGATTGGCAACGCGTGCACGCGTTTCGGAGCGAACGGCGATTCGCTCGAAGATCGACGCGGAATAAGTTTCAAACGAAGGAAGGATTAACAACGGAGGCTGGCTCGTAGATAATTGCAAGTGCTCCTCGCCTCGGCGTTCGATTCGAGCGTCGCCGATCCCCGTCGAAGAATAAACAACTTCGAACCCCCTTTCCTCCTTGGAAAAGCTCGCCGTAAAAAGAGTCACGGGGGTGGGTCGAGCTGGTACACGGACAAAGGGGGGCGTCGTTTGTGTTCCGCGTGGTCGCGCGTTCCTCCGTACCCAGCCGATATGAGTTTACAACGGAGATAAGGGTGGTTTCGAGCGGCCGCGTCCGGGTCGCCGTCGTAAAACTCACGGGCGGCCGGCTTAAAAGCGACACTCCGGCCATTTCGTGCCAGGAAACTCTAATCGCGACCCTCTCGCACCCGCCGTTACGCGCAATCTTCGACGCTCTTCGGGTCCCGAATAAATTATTCCGACGAACGGGGACACCGCCGTCCCCTCTGGATTCGATCCTCGAGATTCCAACGATTGTTCGGCCCGATTGCGCGCGAGTTCACCGGAACGTTGCGCGTTCGGACACGGGGTCGCCGACCGTCTACCCCCTATGGGATCCACGCGGATCCCCGTGGTCGAATGGATCGTTCGTCGAACGAAATCGGGACCACCTCGAGCAACGCCGACGACGATATGCCCCCGTGGCCCTCGCGTGATATCGTCCGCGCAGAATTCGGCGTGCATAGATACACGTGGATCGCGCGTTCCGCGTGTACCCGGCGCGATATTATATTCCACCCTGGCTGGCAAATACTCCGGCAAAAAGACCCAGCTCCCGTCGCGCTTCGTATCGCCGAACTAATCTGCCCGGCTGGCCAATTTTCTTAGAAAACCACCGCTTTAAAAAAACGGCCAGTCCGCGTAGCACTAATTTCCGAACTACACACCGTCCGCTCCGCGCGCATCAACCGCCCCGCGCGTACAGCACTTCGGCGTCGCGACCGTATCCACCGTGGCTTTTGTTCTCCTCGCCTCCTCCTCTCGCCCCCTTTTTTCTCATCAGCCAACGCGACCCTGCCGGACATTCCCTTTTGTCCCCGGCAAGTCGGAGACAATTTTGTCCCGGTTTCTAATCGCCGCCACCACAACCACCCCCCGGTGGCCACCATTATTCCTCGCCGTTCTCCGGCTCACGCCAATTGCTTATCTTTGTATCTGGCTCCTTCTCGACCCCCTCGACTCGCGTCTTTTTCCTCGCGCTCTCCCTTGTTTCGCGGCGCTTCTCTCCTCGTTCGAACAGAAGAAGCGATTACCAAGGGGCCGCGTCGCCGCAGTGCTCTGGAAGGGTGTCGTAAATCGCAGACGGCTCCTTCGCCCTCCTTTACCGTTCCTCCCCTCCCGTCCACGCTTATTTACATGCCTCCGCTTTCGTTTCGGTTTCTTTCGCGACTCTCGTCTCGCGCTTCGAGGCGGATCGGCGCGCGGAAGGGGCGGCGGCGGCGGTTCCTCGCCGTGGCGGAGAAACGACGGGGGACGGTTGGGTTCAGCGGGCGTCGAACGATCTAATATGAATAAGGGATGATTCGAGGAAGCGCGGAAGAGGAATGTCTCGTTGAGTCCGCGTCGTACCTGCTCGTCGGTTTTGCTATCGGCGATGTTGCGTTGGGATTGTCATCGCTTCGGATATTCGCGACCCCTGTTGGCTACGGTCTCGTTCGGTTGGCCGACGGTGATGGCCGGAAGATTTGACACATCCGTCGATGAATTAGTGCACGCGGGTCAGCCGTCGAAGCAAGATACGTGCTCGTGCGCGATTTACCCTTGCAATCGTACTGGCGTTCACGGTTGCACCTTCGCCGGCGATAATCCAGCGCCGCGTTCACGCTCGGGTCCTACCCTCGCGTTTCTATAAACGATAATTATATTCGGGGTCGCGGTGCGCGATTGCCGGTCGCGTTCTCTCGGGAACAATGACCAACGAGACGCGAGAAGCCACCGGGCAACGGGGGACGATCGAGGTGAGTCCGAGTTCGACGCAGGTCCGATCGGTCTCAGCCTCGAGCGTGTAAAAGAGGAAAAGGAGAACGGGGAAAAGGTACGCGTACGTCGACGATCGTGGATCACGATTCGATAACGACGCTGGATCGAGATACGCGCTGTTGATTCTCGATCGCGTGATCCGTCGCCTTAATTACCAAGCGGCTGCATCGCCGCGTATCGCGTTCCCCCGATGCGCTGTGTACGTCGCGTCTTCTTCGGTCGAATGTACTTCGAGACCTTCCTCGACGACGCGACCGCCGCGCACTCGATGGTATAAGGTACGTTCGAGTTGTTTTCTTGAACAACAGACGACGTCTCGCGCGGTCCATTCGAAATCCTGTTGAACGTCGGTGCGGTTCGAATCGGAGAACAGCGACGCGTTTCAAACGCGCTGGCGATTTTTTAGATCAACGATGCTCGGGTTTTAACGCTGTCCTAGTCGGAAGTTTTCGTTTCCGTCGCGCGCGGAGAAATGACGGTGGATTTATTTATCGAGGGAATTACACGAATTCGTGATTAACATTGATGCGAGGCTCTCGATGTTTCCATTGGCGGAGGGTCTTCAGCCTGCGGTCTCTTTTTTTTTCGTTTGTTTATCCGTCACCGATACAGACAACGAAGACGATCGTGGTTCGCTGAAAGGAACATCGCCGAGGCTGTGGGGGAGAGCATTTTTCATTTAACTCTGAGGGAATCGCGTCGGGTCAACCGGGAAGTTTGTTCTTTCGCGCAACAATAGCGGCAGATCCGATTGCAACGGGAATCCGACGTCTCTTGTCCGTTTCGAAGCGATTGCCTCGGATAATCTTGAACGAACCGACGGTCTACCTAATTATAAAGTTAAATCAAATATTGACGCACCGTTGTTCTTCGTTTCTCTCCGAGGGCGAGCTTTGCCTCGCACGGGGCATTTTGAACAACTTCGTTTGTCGGTCCCGTTCGAACAAGTCGACGGAAAGCGTTCACGAATTTCATTCCTATGTACCCGAATTACCGATTTGCGATAATAGCACGTATATTACGATAGTCGTAAGTAATATGTTCATTTTACGCAACGGCGAGGGGCCGAAGGAAATAATTGCAGTTACCATCGATCGAACGACTTTGTCTGGAATCGAGTGGTCAACAGAACGACGAACGGTACCGTCTATAACAATACAACAGTAATTTGAAATTACATAAGTATAAACTTTGCGCAAGAGCCAACGAATTAACCACGACACGATTGTAATCCTCGCCAGCTTGGCGAACCACGTTTTACCTATTTATTCGCCGATTTTTCACCAGCTTCGCGCTGCTTGGATTAATCTCCGGTACGAAGATTACGAGGAACGAGGGAACAAAAGTGCACGGAAGCCAATCGCGGCTCGTCCCTCGACGCGAGTTCGACATTTCCCTCTCCTCTCCTTTCGCTCTTGATTTTTCCGCGAACGTATTCCTCTCGCGAAGGGAATTCGGTTAATCGAGTTGCAACGAGCATTGTCGCAAACGGGAGATAATTCACGAAGGGCACGGGTCGTCCACTTGTTACAGAACCTGGAGGAGCGCGAGCGCAAGCACGCCGTGCACAAGGAGCAGCTGTCCCGGGAGCAGAGGTTCCTGAGGCGACGGCTGGAACAGCTGACGAGTCAGACGGGGCTGCACGGGTTGCACGGCCTCCACGGGCTGAGCTCGAGCGTGCCGAACGGTTCCTCTTGCGGCCACGGGGCCGCTTCGGCCGCGGCGGCGGTTCTCCTCTCCAAACGGCGCAGCGTGTCCGAGTGCTCGCTCGGCACTGCCTCTTCCACCAGCTCCACGGCCAGCTCGAGGAACTCCGACAGGTCTGCGGGCAGTCCATCCGTCTCGGAGTCCGGTAAGTACACGCGTCCTGAACGACGTCTCCACTTTCTCGTTCGCTTCGCTTTCCGTCGACGTTCGTCGACGTTCGACGACGTTCGGCCCGGCGATCGCGCGTCGGCGAACCCGTCGTCCCCTCGGACATTTTTCACGCTTTCCAAAAATAATACTAATCGCACTGGGGCGAACAAATTGAACCCCTCGACTGCTGCTCATCGCGGCGCTGAAATCTGCACGGGAGTACTGTCGTTTACCTGCGTGAATTTAATTAACACTCGTCGCACCTGCAATTATGCATTATCGATATCTTCGTTTCGACCGCGCTGTTATTCAATGGACGAACTCCTTTTGCCCGATCGGGGCGCGCCACGCGCTCGATCCCCCGTCGACGAGAGGGGTCAAACCCGACCCCGCGGAAAGGAGGTTCCATTATTCGCGGCGATAATTCACCCGCCGCTGTTCCTCGCCTTATTAGCGTTATCTTCTCGGCCAGGTCGGCGGGCACGCAACGCGGTCGCAGTTCATTAAACCCTTCCACCGTGCGATTGTTTTCCGCGGGGAGCACGAACGCGCCTCGCGGTCTCCTGCCTCGCGTAATTGAACATTCCCGGCTGCTCGCCGCGGATATGCGCCGGGTGAACGAAATCGAAGGTATACACGCGAATATCTCGCGGACGGAAGCTCGGCGTGTCGCGTTCGATCCGTCGCGCTGCGATTCCTCCGTCGTCGAACGATCGACGCGCTCTATTTATAAAAAAGAAATTTCCATCTCGCAACTGTCTCACGCCCGATGCTCGTTAAAGGAAGGAATCATCCTGCGGCGAAGAGTAGCCTGCGACACTCGAACGAATGCAACATTTCTGTCTCGCTCTTCGAAACGGACAGAGAGAGGGGAGAGCTTCGCGGTCGTCGCGGTAGTCCCGAACGAAGCCTGCCTTTTTCTCGATCCATTCCGATCCGTTTCGATCGTAAACGCCGCCGGCGTCGCGTGTCCATTCATCTCGCCCCTTAGACAATGGTCCGTGAATGGGCGTCGCGTTGTACGAGCGACGTCTGGACGGCCCGGGGTCCCCCTTAATTCTCCCCCTCCGTGGCCGGTCGCTGTTCTTCCCGCACGCTCGCGACGCGTGTACTTTAAACGCTTCGATCTATTTTACGATCGCGATGTGACCCATTGATCGTTTTCCCCGTTCACGGCGCGGGGCTTCGAGACCGTTTCGCGACAGCGTCGAACGCGGTACGGTCCGCGCTGAAACTCTTGCGACCGTGGCTGGCGTCCATTGTCAACTGTTTCCTCGTCCCGAATCATTAACTAACTAAATGAATCGTTGATCGCGTGATTTGTTGGTTTTACGCTTTGTATAAAACCCGGTTAAACAAAAATTATCCTTATAGTTCTGAGAATATACTGGGGTATGGAATTCAAATGCTTGTACAAAAGTGTTTATATTAAGAAGGGCCGATGGGGACCGAATGCTCCATGCTTCTCTTCTATATTCATTCGTTAGAGTTTCTCCTTCGAATAAGGACGTGCCTTCTTTTACTATATAAAATAAAGTACTTTTCTTAAACTGAACTGTATATTATATATTACCACACTTCCTAATAATCTAGTTTCCCAATATGATTAACCAATACGGGTCAATAATTTGAAAGAAACAGCTCGAAACGAGTAACGATTCCAATCTCGATTCTTCTCGACGCGAATAAGCCCCGGGGCTGTTCCATTTCACCTGCCCAACGAAGATCGCCCGAAATACACGCGAGGCGACTCGAAATTCTGGACCTTCGCAGGTCCCCGTGTTCCGCGATCTCCTTCGTCCGAGAGAATACCGTTCGCTGCACAAAGCAACCCGCGAGGGGGAAAGGGTCGCGCGCCGCGACGGGACGAAAGTTCGACGTAAACGGGGTCGGTTAATGGCCGGCTGGTCGTTTCGTTCGGCAATATGCAAAAGTTGCGCCCGGGAGCCGGGGCGGCGGTGTCGTTAGCCTCCGAAAAGCGGCACGTGCAGCGGTAGAAGCCGGCCAGCTCGTCGTGCCGCGACTCTCCGGTCCGCCGCTGTTAATCCCTTTAGGGGCAAAATTCGAGGGTTAATCGCGTTACGGTGATATATCGTTTGCTTGTTTTCGGCGGCGAACGAAGCCTCTGAAAGGATTGAAGCCCGGCAAAAATGAGCGACGCCGAGCGACGCCCGCACCCGACGTTCGCGACGCCTCTCTCCTTGGCCGCCCGATCCGCCCCGCGACAATTAGGAGCTGCAATTGTTTCGCGCTTCGTCCGCGACGCGACGACAATTCCCCCTTACAATTCCGCCTTCTGCCCCTGCCGCCACGCCGGTGGAAAGGAATTTATTCGTCCGCGATGGATTGTTCCCGGCGAATCTCGAACGGTTCGACGGCGGCGACGATTTCGACGATAGATGTTGACGATTTTTCGTCGACGCACTGGAACGTCTGGGTGGAAGTGAGAAAAGAAAGCGCACGCCGTGAGACAACGCGATCTTCTTCGTCGACACCGTGTCCTAGCCCTCGTCGCGTCGACCGACACCACCCCCGACGGCAAGAGACAACCGGGTCCTATTTGGACGAAGGGCGGGCGAATCGGCTGGGGGGGTAGCTCGGTCGCAATCTGCTCGGGACGAGATCGAATGGAAGCGGCCGCGGATCATAATTAAGAGCCGGCCCATTGGCGTAATAACTGTGGGCGCGTCGCGTTGTTCCCTCATTGTTGCCCGGCTACTTGCAATTAGCCGTGCGAACGGCCAATTTGCTCGTGGCATAATAATCCTGCGAACGGCGAACGACCCTGGGACCGGCGGCGAGGGTGGCCGCCCCTCTGTTGAATTCTCGATGGCCCGGTCGCGTCCGTACGCCGATGATCGATCGTCGCGAATAGCCGCGCTCTAATGACAAGTATTCGATACACACGTGTACACGTGTATATATATATATACTTATAAAATACAATGTTCTAAGAAGCATTCGACCGTGGGTCGTGGAAAGATTTCCTTCGCCCCCTGTCGCTCTGTCTGTCCTCCTTTGTCCATCGTTGATGATCGATCGTCGCGAATACACGGGAGAAATAGAGACTCGGGATCAAGTAGAATGTTCCGAGAAGTATTCGACTTGGGTCGTCGAACGATTTTCTTCGTTCCTGTCTCTCCCCTTCTCTCTCTCTCTCTGTCTCCCTTTCTCCCTCTTCCTCGTTTCTGCCCGTGCATCCCAGAAACCGTAAACGCGTGTCCCCTCGCCGTCTCCCGAGGGAATTGCTACGTAATCGAGCCGATATCCTATCCGGATCGAATTGGATCGCCCCTCCGAACCGGCTGCCTCCTTCGCTTTAATCGACTGCCATCGATTGTTTCTGCTTCCAGCGATCGGTTTTCCTAATTCCTCGCCGGTAAGGGGATATTGTCTCGGGAAGACGCGGAGGGGGCGGAGGTGGGTCGGTTTCGGTTGATCGTCGTCTGGCTCGGCCAGGTCCGTCCGCCTGGTTTCGGGAAGCGCGACGCTTCCCGGATCGGCTGACTGATGGCGGCCTGTTCGATTGTCGCGATAAGGTCGGGCGTTCGATGGATAGGATCGCGGACGGATGGCGTGGCACTGGAACGCGAAGGTGGCAGTTTTTGATACCGCGTCGGCGAACGGCCGCTGGGGTGAACAGATTTTTCAGCGACGATTCGAAGATTTTGGAATTGCGAGAATTTGTGATTCCGTGGCTGGACGAAGCGATGCACGGTTGCTTGGACGGTTAAATCGTGCCCCAAAACTGGCGCGTCTGAGCTCGTGTCTGTCGAAATTGGATTGGGAAATGGGATTTCCCCGTTTAATCTCGCGACGTCGGAATATTGAACTTGAGATCTTTGAAGTCTGATCCGTCTGCGAGGGGGGGAAGATTGATCGAAAATTCATTTTCCGCATCGGGGATCGAAGTGTCATTGATTGCGTTCGAGCTTTTAAATCCACTTCGATGTCGGACCCTCGATCTCGAACTCGAAGTAGCCCGCCCCTCTGTCCAAAAATTGGAACGCGATACAGTTTCAAACGTTTCAATGTTTCTCGCGAGGAGGGACGTCGAATACGTTCCTCCACGCAGGGGCAGTTTTACGTCGAAATTATTTTACGCGTCGAACAATGGGGAGTTAATTCCTCAGAAAAATTCCAGCCGCGACGCTCGATTAATTGTTCCGCGATGCTCGATTAATTGTTCCGCCGTTTCTCCGCAACGGAAACGCGGACATGAAAGGAGGAAACTCTCGAGCGTGCGCATCCCTCCCTTCTACCCCCCCGGCCATTTCTATTCACCCTTTCGTTTCGTTCACCGGACCGGTTTTACTCGTTTCCTCTGTTCAACTAACCCTTCGCGAATCCTGTACCACGGGGTTCCCGGTGGTTCGCGTCGCGACTCGACCTCCTCCGCGTTCACCTCCGCGACGATGCACAAAGGGTGGATTATAGTCGAGAAAGTGCAACGACGATCGCCGCGATGAAATCGAACGGAACCGCGTGTTCCGAATCTCCAACGCGGTCGTAAAGAAACGTATTTAACGTTAACGAGAACCGCGACTTCGTTCAATCTCACGGATGTACGAATATTTCCTCCGTTTCCTCCCGAATTCTCGTCCCGATGTGATCGAACGAAATATATCTGACCGCCGATCCGCCAGCCCGACGATTCTTACGCGGATTAGCTTCCGTAACGTCGGTAGCGTCGTCGAGACGCTCGCGGAGCGGACGATGCTTCACGGCGAAACGAAGTTTTAAGGCTGCTGGACAACGGTGATTTATCGCGCTCCCGTTTTCGAAGGCTTTCCGTTTTGCAAGGCGAGAACGCAACCCGTTCCATCGATTATCGTTCGCGTTGCTCTCGTTGTCACGGCGGTGCTTCGTACGGTCAACAATGCTCCGTACACGTAATCTGCCTGTTATTGATCATCCATTTGTCACGTCGCATTGTTCCCAGGGCTATTTTTTCGCGGTGTTCTTTTCCCTTCTTTTTTCTGCCCCCCCTGTACTGCCCCTTCGGTCGCCCGTCGTTTCGACGCGCAGGGCGGCGGATTCGCCTCTGCGAGAGGCGTTAGGGTTGCCGGGGGCGCTTTACGCGATACGCGCATGATTAATTGATCGTTAGCGGCCGATACCGCAGGGGTATTAATACAGGGGAAATCTGTTAATATATTTGTGCCCGTAATCGAGGGTAATATATCGGAATCGGGTGGGTAGCGAGCAATGGGTCGCGATACAATCGCCGCGACTACTTTCTCGCCACTTGGTCGAGGATCGTTCGTTCCTCGTGCACGCGCGTTCCGCGCGACAGTACAACGGGAAACGTTTTATCGGGGTTACTTCTGTTTGTCTTTTTATCGTCTCGCCGAAACTTTGCGTGCAATCGGCGTCGGGTACCGGCGATACACAGCGGCACCGCTTCGCGGGGCTCGTTCCGTCGTAGGCACGGCGGCGATCCGCGTGTTCGTCGATTTAGTCTCGTTCGACTGACGAGCAGAAATAGTACGCGCGACGAGACTTCGCGCAGGGATGTATTTTAGGCTACGCGGATGGCGGTGCGCTGTCACAGAAATTGCACCCCTGCCCCATATTGGCTCAACAGCGTCTGCATTTCCACGCGCGAACGCGTTGCTCCGTTTTGGTAAAGAGGACAATTTTGGAAAAGGCCGCGTCGATCGACGCACCACTCGATCTCAATCTCAATTATTAAGGCGAATGGAGACGCGCGCGGAAACGAAGCCCGCGTATTGAAATGTCGACTATTGTCGTCCGTCCACGCGAACCGCGAAACGACGAACGGCACGAGGGTTCGTCGACAACCATCGTCGCGTCGTCGGGCGTCCGTCGTTGTACACGGACGCGTAGGAATCTCGAAGTAATACCACCCCTGGAACCACAGCGCCGGCCCGTTTCGAGTCACCCTAGGCGCGTTCGTCTCTCGTCCCGACGAACACGCCCCGAAAACATTAAACCCTCTTCGACGTCTCGAAGGCCAATTCGCGGCGCGTTTCCCTCGTCCGTTCCCGAGCAGAGAGAAGCCGGTTCTCTCCGCGGGTGTACGTCCCCCGCTGTCGGGTCGATTCTCGCTGCGGCGCTGGATCGCGATCGAGCCTGGTCGATCGAGGAGGGATCGGACGGGGCCAGACACCGGCGCAGAGAAGGGGGTGGGGGTTAATCAGTGCAATCATGAGATTAGCGTGGCCAGGGGGTAGGCGAGGGGACGGGCGAGGGGTAGCAAAGGCAGGCACGTACCGCGTTTCACAGGAAAGGGGAAGCATGTGGCGGCGGCGGCGGCGGAGGTGGGCGGACGAGCGATGTTGGAGGGCGTGGAGAGGGTGTTCGTATATCGATTCGACATCCCGGACCCTCGGATGGTTCGCTTTGATGCATAATCACTTTGGTCTCGCGTATCGGTTCGCCGGTAGGCGAGTGAAACGTTAGTCGCGAGAGGTTAATCTTTTTGCATTTAAGCTCGCCTCGATCGACGTCCCGTTCGGGCCGATCTCAACGAATGGTCGAAATTAGGTTTGGTGGACGTTGTCCGTCTCTTCCACCCCCACATACAACCCCCTTCGTCCTATTCTACGATCGAACGCGTCCGCGACGCGACAGGAACGGACCAGCTCGCGGTACTCTCGCGAGTGGCGTTTTTGCACCCACGAAAAGGAACGGGACGGTGCCCTGGGGGAGGATGACGGGGTGTCCTCGTAGCACGGTCGAACGTTAAACGGACAGACACCCCGGTGGTTGCGTCGATTTTATCGGGGAAAGACGGTGATGAATTCGCGACGCGGACCTCCTACGACGCTGCTGAGAATCGACGAATTGACCCACTGCCGGAGGGTTTCAATGTTCAATGTCGACGCGGACCTTTATTACGCGGTGGGGGATGGTGGTGGTAACAAATAGAACGGGATCGAGCGCGCACTTGTTGAACGTGCGGACGCGCATCGATCGACGACGTAAATATGCGAACGTACATGTTTCGTTGGCGACGAGTCGCGCAACGCGCCCCAATTATTTTCCATCGCTGGTCGACGCTCGACCGTGACGACGACGGGGCGGTGAAACGTCGCCGCGACCGGACGGCAGGAACCGTTACCAACGCCTCGGGCCCGGAAACCTTATCCGCGCGGCCCTTATCGTGTTCAGTAATTCGCCTGGCCGCCCCGGTCGGCAGCTTCGAGGCATTAACGGCTTACCGGGGGAATCGCGACGAAATAAGCGGTCCGCTGCACTCGCCCTTATTCGCGTTACGGGCAGCGATTTTCCGCCGTGGAAACCCGCGATCACGGACAACCGATTTGCCGACCGATGGAAATTGACCTACGATCGCGTCTGTGTATCTCGCGACGGCGCATGGCTAGTTTCGACGGTCGTATGTGAAACGCGAGTAAAGCGAGAGGAACGCCGCTGCGGGGACAGAAGTTTGCCACGTTTGGACAGTCGCGAGCGAAATAGTCGAGGCAACGGTTCGATTCGGTGCAACTCGTTCGCGCATCGGACGAACGAGTACCCGTGGACGGTGCCCAGGGATTTCCATCATTTATAATCGTCCCCTCTTTCCGCGGTGAATTTACAGACGCGCGAGTAGAATTCCGTTATTTATTTATTTATTTATTCTGTTTAACGGATAGCAACCCTTTATGTACAATGTAATACCTTTGTTTATGTTGTATTAATCAGTCTTAATGTCTAAACTAAATGTAATGTTCGCCTATTCTAAGTTTAAATCTAAATCTAAGTCTAAGTCTGTTAGCTTGTACAGTTCGCTTTCGAAGACAGAGGCACTGATATGAAAAAAGTCGAGTTTACGGAAGTAGAGATTTGCTGTTTTGTACATTCTGTTCAAGGGGTCGGTTGTAGCGTGTTTCAGTGATGTTGTTCTGAATAGGAGAGGCGCTCTCGCGTTCAAGGATGGTGAATTGAAGTTGATCCTCGATAGTAACTCTGGACAGGAAATAGCGCCATTGACGATCGCTTGAATGAAACTCAGATCTGCCACCGTTCTTCTAGCTTTAAGAGTTTTCAGATTGAATTTCCTCGTTATCGTTATCGTTAAATGTCGCGCGCAAGATCCATCGGCGTGGCCGCGAGGAGCGGTCGTTTAAGCGGCGCGATTCGGTCGGCGTCGTTTTTAAAATATGCATTCGCCTATCTTCCGGCGCGCTCGCGGCCGCGCTGCAACTTTTATCCTTCGTTACGCGGCTGGGAAAGGACGCGTGAAGAATTCACGAACCCCGGCCAGAACGTCCGCGGCGTACCGGAGGCAGCCGTTGGCCGGAATTAATTCTCCCTGTCGCGCGTTCGTCTCGCTTCCGGTGTCGTGCGCGCAGCGACGAGGGCCACCAGTGTTTCCGTTTCTCGACGGCAATTTCGTTCGACGCGCGTACGCGACGCAACTTATCTCGGGGCGGGTCGAACGAATCGCGATTGAAATTGAAACGGCGACCGTTACTCCGTTGCGTCTAACTCAATTCGCACCGTCGTTCATTTTCGAAGCTCGCGTTACTCGACCCTCGCGATCGCCTCGACCTTTCCGCGTCGTCGACTAACTAAATACCTTCCCCGCGAAACGAAGTGCGACCCGCGTAGCCAACGGAAGAGCACGAAAGAGTCCCCCTCGCGGGAGCGCCGTCCGAAAACGTCGTTCCAAAACGCGCCGCGGAAACCGCCGTGAAGCGTGGCAAAAGAACCGGGCGAAAAAGGAAAAAAAATAGAAAGAGGCAAACAAAGAGCAGAAAAAAAAATAGGAAAAAACGAAAAACAAAACCCCCCGGGCACACAGAGATCTGCGAGAGGCGGCTTTATTAAAAAGCGCAAAAAACTCTAGCATCCAGAGGATGGACAGTCGTGCGGGTGGTGACGTAGACGGGGGTAGAGACGGACGAGCGAGAGAGAGAGAGAGAGAGAGAGAGAGAGAGAGAGAGAGAGAGAGAGAGAGAGAGAGAGAGAGAGAGAGAGAGGAAGGGAAGAGAGAGAGGGGAGAGAGAGAAAGTCGTGCGCCGAGGGGGTCGAAAACAGCAGGAAACATTTCGCGAAACCACCCTTCGCCTTTCCATTCGCTCCACCAGCCACCCTCTGCCACCTACTGGACACTATCCACTGCTCGTTCCGTGCCATTGGCTGCGTGCAAAGTGATTAAAAACACGGGAACGGGCAACTCTCGCGTTGCCGTACCGGCGGTCGCTCTTGGCCTCCTCTTCCAATCGCGGCCGCTCTCCGTCGTTCCTCCCGCGCCGCAACCCCTGTTTTCGGAGCAGCTTGGACGGCCACCGCAAATGCCCGAGGGATTTGCCTCGCTCCCGGAGTATTTTATCCCTTCGGAGACAGAAATGGGCTGGCGATGGGGGGGCGGGAGGGTGGTTTTCGCGAACGGCGCGCAACGGGGATGGCGACAGCGGCGAAGTTTCGGATATTCGAGTTTTCCGCGGAGATGCCGAACGTCGATTTTTCCTCCCTTCTTCGTCGGGACGCGTGTTCCTCGGTCGGTGCGTCCCTTCCGTTTTTTTTTATCGCTCGATGAATCCCTCCGTTCGACTCGGTAACGTTCTAACAGCGGCCGGCCGGGGTCTTAGAGGTCTTAGAGAGGGGTTGGGCGGAAGGTTCGGGGCGATTCGTGCGTATTTATGGCCGCGGGTTAATCCTGCGTGCGGTTGGATAAAGGAGCCGCGCGGTAGGAACTGTGGATGATTCTGCGGTGGACGTTCGCGTCGTCCGACGTGGGGATTTAGTTGTTTCGTTCGGACAGCGGTTCGCGCGGCACGGGATTTTAATTCAATTGAACCGCTGAGAAAAGGTCGAGCGAAGTAAATTAACCAACGAACGTTGTCGGTTGCGTCGCGACGAAAAACCGTAGCGAAATTGCGAATCGCTTCGGTACAGTTCGAAAGAACCTCGTCGTCGTCGTGCAGAACGAAATCATTCCCTGCCGCCCCCAAACGCTCGTAGGCGTTTTACGCAGCGGAGACATCTCGGTGTCGCGCGGTGACAGACGAACGGGATCGCTCGTCTGGGCGGAAAGTTTCGGCTTCCGCTCCGGCTGTCTCGCGGAGAGAATCCGTCGCGCGGGTCGGCGAACCGCGTCGCTGATTGCCCGCGGGAATTTCTGTCCCGATAGCGCGGATGTCGACGCGTTGGAAAAGCTACCGGATGCGTGGAACGACGCGGAACGCGTCCGTTTAAGCGACGGTTCCGTTCGCGTTTCTTTTCGTACGTCGAGCGCAATCGCAATACACGCGGGTTCGCCGCGGCTCGTTCGGCGTCGATCGTTCCCATTGATTCCTCTTTATGGCTGGCGACGATCCGTTCTTCGTTTCCTCGATTCCGGTGTAACGCGTGATTGTAAAGACGGACGGACAACCCGGTCAGTCGGCGTCCGAACCGTTCGAGACGAACGTCTTAACGCGATTCATCTTTATCGCCGAGATTAAGTAATCCTGGTCGTTTCGTTCCACGCGTGCTTGGAATTCGTTCGCGTCGTTCAGGGGGCAATAAAGGGGGCGCGGGTAACAGTACCGGAGCGTTTTACGTCAGAGGACGAGCGTTCCTTCGCACATCGCGGCGGACCCCCGGTCGAAAGCCGCCCTCGTCGGCTGTCCTTTCTAGTGTTCTCGTCGCCTTGCGCGCAGACTCGCCGTAACAGGAAAATACGGGAAGAGAAGGCCCTCGTGGGATTTTAAAACGCCGGTACAGTTTCTTCCTCACCGGTTTCCCGAGTTCGACATTCGGCCTGTCCCACCTGTCTTTCCTCCTGTCCTGCCGGACGGTAGACGCGCGTCGCTCGAACCGCCTGCGTGTACCCGGTGCCACGTTTCCGAGCAACAGACGCCGAATTCCGACGCGACGCGTTCGACTTTGGCCGCGTATCGTTGTCGAGCATATGTATATTCGGTGTTCGCTCGCGGAACTTTTGATTTCGCTTCGACGGAACTCGGTTGTAGTTTCGCTTTTCGTTTTATACGTTCGATGGAAAAGTGTTTTCTCAGTCAATGGATACACCGTGCTGTAACGCTGTAACGCTGTAACGGGGACCCAGGGAAAGGCAATGCGGTATGCGTCGACAATGAGAAGGGTCGAGGAAATCCGTTCGACGATAACGATTATTATATCCCACTTCGCCATCGGTAATCTAGCAATAAAGTTCGCGTTACCCGCGGTACTCGTAAAAATACCGACCGACTTAACGGGGTGTTTTCTGCGGAAATGGTGGGCACCCCCTTCCCATCGCCACCCCCGTAACTTTGGTGACGGTATGATAATTTCGAGAAGCATTTCCCACGGGAACATTGGGCGGTGGGTTCCCTTAAGGCGATGTCGCCTGAAAACGACGTCCCGTCCGATCGTTAAACGGCATAATACGACGGTGGCATCTGTCGTGACGTAAAACGAGCAGGTGACGCGAAAACTTGAGAGGGAAGGTTACGCTTTTAACGAAGCTGACGAGAATGGAGTGTTATTTCCTTGGAATAAAGCATCGCAGAAACGAAATTCTGCGCGAGCCGCGCGGTTCGCGGACAATATTACACGGGCAACGTTTCCCCGGGTCGTATTGGACGGTTCGTCGCGAATTGTTTCGCTAACCGCGAGGTATGTAATCCGACGTCGGTGCCCGCGGAAATGCCTCTGGCCACGCTTGTAACTCCAAGAGGAACGCTATCTTTCCCGAAAAATCTGTCGCACATCCTTCCAGCCGAGCCTCTTCAACGATGGCGCTGTTCAACGCGGGTCCGGATGGATCGCGTTACGGGAACTCGAGCGTTTCCAGCACGCACGAAGATAACCGTATCGCGAGCCGCCTGGACAACGCGTTTGGTCCTTTCCGAATGTATTGTCGCTCGAAGTAATTCCCGTCTCGCCGCGACTTGCCCGAACGAAGCGTTCAACAGCGTTCCGAGTCCCTTGAAAAATGTTGGAGCTCGCGCGGCCAGCGCGTGTAAACTGCAACGCAGAGCCGACAGTCACAATTTTCGTTTGCTCTTTCCGCTCGTTGCTGTCCAAGAGTCTCGCAGTTACGTTTCGTACAGCGACGACGCCAGTCGTCGACCCAGCCAACAGACTGGACTTCGGTGTCGCGCGATGCAGATATTCAAATTGCCATCAAACAAATTCTGGTCGCTGATTTCGTACGAGAAAAAGAAAAACAATTATCCATCGAGCCGTATGGAAATTGACGCCAACGAACGAGAACAGTCCAACGGGGGCCGTTCGTCTCGAAGACAGTCCAACCGCGAGCGAGAGGGTCGAGAACGCGAGGACCGCGAGGAATTCCCGGTGGGTCGCGAGTGTCCTCGTTATCGGGGCCACCTCTGCCCGCCTCGATGGCCCGTAAAGCGACGCAACGAGTAACAATTCCGATCCAGATTAAAAACGATAAATGCCGTTCAACTTGGCGGCGGCGCGATAAAGACGGGCCGTAAAAATGGCTCGTTTCGGAGCTGCGAACGAAGATTCGCGGACACGACGGCGAAGAACTAGACACGCGGTCGTAATTGCCCACCGCTGCAATTCTCTAATTCCGCGGCTCGATCGTCGTCGCGAAAGTAGCCCTCGTCTCCGCGAACGGACGAGTCGCCCTCGCGACAACGAGAGTTTAAAGTTCGGAGTTCGACTCGGAGTTTTTACGAAGTTTAACGCGACGGTCAGCAATTCCGCGTTCACATGGCTCTTCGCGGAGGACGTAAAACGCTCGGTCGTTTCGAGGGCAGCGAATTGTATTAAAACGTATATATTTCTGCGGTGGATTGCGTCGCGGACCAGTGTTTCCTCCAAATCCATCCGGACCTCGGTGTTCGACGAGGTCGCGAACGTTTGGACAACGCCAAGATCAGCCTGTCAATGTTATTCGAAGTTGAAGCAGCGGGAATCGAAAAGGGGTTGTTCACCCGGATGAGACGCGCTGTTACGCGTTAATAGTAATTGCACTTAGCGCGCCTCGCTCTGCAACAAATCCCCGCTGTTCGGTCGTCGTTCTCTCTCTCTCTCTCTCTCTCTCTCTCTCTCTCTCTCTCTCGCGTTCGTCGTTTCGTCCTCGCCCGTTTTATGGAACGGTTGTTTTCATTGCAAAACTCGCCGCGATCCATTAGGCGTCGTTACCTACGTCAACAGAAGAGCCATTAAGCTTCGCTCATCGAGCGGTGACCAAGCTTGGCCAGCCTTCTAATGTAGACGGGCGAAGACCGTGTTCCGCGGCGAACTGGATACATTCCCCGGTCGCGTCGCCGCTAGACAGAAAGTGCGAAATTCTCGATACTTTTATACAACTTCAATCCGGGGGTAGTTAATGGTTAGGCGTTCGCGGAGTCTTGAACTTATTCGCGAACGAAAAGAAAATACGGGGGGAGCGCTGAATTGTTACGGGAAATGTCGCGAGACAATGAATTCCAACGGAAACGAGGAAAATCGCGCTGGAAGCGACACGTCGATCGCGAAAGCGAGACCCCTCCGTCTCGCGAGTAACGTGGATTTTGCAACCATCGCGGCGAATTCACGCCACGGCCGGCACCGAGTCAAGTCCGCCGCTCGGTCATTTGCATCGGATCGCACTAGCTCGATGCACTCTCGCGGAAGCAGATGAAAAGGTTAAAAGAGAGAAGGAAAAAACACGAGCGAAACGAAACGAAACGAAACGAGGCGAGGAGGGTGGGAAACAGGGGTCGGACCGAAAGAGAGGGGTCGAGGAAGACGAGAGAGAGCCACGGAGAGTCGTGACAAAGGCGAGCGGCGTCCTGCGTACGACCCGACCCCAGCACGCGCCTGCGATTCTTCGCGAGATGTCGACACGCGACTGGAACGGAGTACTGAAAACGAACGCGGGCCCCCGCGAATCCTTTGAACGTCGAGCCATTACTTATATGGACGCCGTGAGCTATCATTTTGTTTCTCCTTTCTCCCGTTTCGTTTTTATTTCTCGGTTTCTGTTTCGCGCCGGTGCGCGGCACGGAGCGCGTTAAATGGAAACCGGCAGACGCCGGATCGCGATTCGAGAACGCGACGAGCAGACGCGCATCATAGAAACGATTCCGTTCGGCCTGTCGGCCCGTTCGGTTGAAAATGCGAAAACGTTTCGCACGGCGATAACGATCCCGCCGCGGCTTTGGCGTTTTTAGGAAAAACGTATAATTGACGTTTTACTTGACAAATACTTCCATGTAAATTTTAGCGCACCGATCGCGACCGATCCCTTTCATAAACTACATTAAAGTGGGAAAAACGGGGGAAAAATAGGGATACGCGAAAAGGTATTTTTCATAGGGTTTAAATACGTAGATACGTTTCATGTTACATGTACTTGTAGCTGAAAGAACACTCTTTAAAAATATATAATCAGATTTGAGTTAGCTCCACTCTGTAAAAAAATATAGCACCGAAAAGTGTAGCAAATTCAGAAAGAAATGGGATCGTTTTAAAGTGAACATTCCCCCCCCCCCCCCCCCCCCCAAGGTGTCTCAGGCAATTACCGGTGCTCTGCGGCAATTTATTTTTACACCAAGATTTAGTCTATACATATCAGAAGCTATGCCTAAAATTTCATTCATTTCCAAGAAGGTTGAAAAATTGAATTTAGTTCGTGTTTTTACGGTTTCGGACCACTGTGCGCCGTCGAGCGTATTTCGTCGCCCCGGAAGACGGAAACGGGTGGCAAAATAACCGCGACCTCCCCCCCTCCCTGTGCAATCACCCCGTCGGCGTTGAATTAACCCCCCGTCGGGGAAAAGTAAATCTGTCGATTGTCAGTCAAGCCCGTTCGACGTATCGACGATAATCCCCGTCGACTCGCGCGCGCGCGATGCTCTCTCGCCCTCCGCGCTCTCGATTAATATCCGGCGCGTAATTACGAAAATGGCAGCGGCGTCCTCGTCGTCGTCGACGTCGTCTTTTCCGCGCGTCTCTTTCGCTCGTCCTCCCTCCGCTGCTGCTCCATGCGCGTCACCGACGCCGCGTTCTCCGTGATTAAAACCGCCGTCGCGCGGTGTCGCGCGTCCAGGTGCGCGCAACCGGGACGCGCGCGACGATATTTCCGCTCGATCGTGGACGCTCGCGCTTCGTCGTCGATTACCTTGGATCGATCGCGTCGATCGGGCGACCCGAGTCGCGACGAATATCCACCGGGTATTTTCGGAGTTGGTTTCGCCGCGACGAAGCCGCGTCTTTTATATCGCGCCCGTCGCCTTAAAATAGCGACGACGAGCCTCGTCGCGCGGCGGGCGTGCGCGACGATTGAACTAAGAAGATTTCTCCGCTCGAGAATCGCGCGATCGATGGCGAGGGGATACGGATTTCCGTTTCAGGATCGTTGGGACGGCGGCGCACAATATTTCGTTGGACGCGAGAAAACATCCGACGCGTTTTCTCCCTCGAATAATGTATCCTGTTCCTGTCGTAGACGTCCCTTGAAACACGACGCAACAATCGTCTCCGTCTTTTATCCTCGCCCCCTTTTCCTGGTCGATCCGCGGGGCGGATGCTTGCTCCTCCACAGTCGGTCGTATTTTAATTATCCTGATCCGCAAGCGACCACCCCCGAGCTACACCCCGCGTTATCTCGATCCTCCCGAGGGAAACGGGCCGGCAGTCGAGATCTTCGAACGAAAAGGGAATTCGATCGATCGCGATCTGCCGCGATACTCCAGACGAAAGCGATCGCACAGGTTACCTGGATAACGAGACGTAGTTCCGTCGCAGTCCGCGCCTCCTTCCGATTTCCACCCTCCTCGCTCGACCCGCGTCGACGAGTACGAACAGCGCGTCCCGTTTCCTCTCCTCGCGGAAGCGAACCACCTAACGAGTGCTCGATACGTCTCTCGGCAGTGGAGGGCTCTTCGTCTTCGTTTTTTTCTTTCTTCGAGCGGCGTAGTTGTTTCGCCTGGTCGATTTATCGTTTAATAAAAGGTGACGCATGGCCCGCGCGGCGATCGTTTTCTGTCTGCCGCGACGTACACCGCGCCTCTCGATCATCGACACCCCGGTTCGGCCTCGTCGAACGGAACCCTCTCGGATCCGGTCCCCTGTCGAGAATTAAGGGTCGTCCAGGTCGAAAGGGGGGCGAGGGCTGTCTCGATTCTGCTACTAAAAAACTCTTGGCGGTATCGATGGCGAACGGAAGCGAAGTGGTTGGCGAGGTGTTGCGAGAAACAACGGCTACCCCCTTTCTAAGCGACGATGCACGGCTCGCCCTACTGATCGTCGAATTTTCCCTCCTCGGAGATAGCCCCGATATCGATGTTATCGCGGACGGATCGCCCTCTTACGAAACACCTCGCGACAATGCCCCCTCCGTGCAGCCGACGACAGCTCGACGCATTCTGACGACGCGTGTCCTCGCGACAACTGACGGACGATGCAGCATCCGACCATCCCGACCATAGGGATTGGCTATGGTTTTATGTCGAGGAGGGGTGAACGAGGGCTGGTTCCGCAGAGCGGATGAATAGCAAAGCGGGAATCGACGTTTCGGCGCTTGTCGTTGCCGCGACTGCCTCCGCTGGTCGCGCAAGGAAAAGAGAGAACAACGTCGAGAGGACAGTGAATAGAGGGGTTAAAAGGAGGGGGAGGGGGTGGTGGAGTGGTATATACGGAAGAGGTGGCGGCGAAGAGTGGAAAAGGGGTAAAAGAGAAGGGAATTACTATGGTCGATGTTGGACAGCGCGCGCGAGAGAGAGAGAGAGAGAGTGAGAAGGATAGGTGGGAAGAAGAACCCCTAAAGAGACGCAAAGGCAGTCGAAGGGTTGGGACGGGGGGTGTAGATGAAGCTCTTTGACAAGTCAAACATGCGCTAACGCCCTCGTAAGATAGTCACTTTCAACATGGCCGACGAGAGCGCCCCGGACTCTTTCTGACCCTCGCCAAAGGAGAACAGCCTCCGGGGGGGGTTGACGGTCGTCGAGGCAAACGAAATATTTGATTCCTCTCTCGCTTTCCCCACCCCTTTCCCTTTCACTTCTCTTCCTCCTCTCTTCCTTTCTCGTGTCGGTACCCCGTGCCTTTCTGGAACGCCGCGGCTCGATTTCCCTTTAATTGGCTACCTTTGGCGCCGCTGTTCAGTACCCCGCACCGGCTCGACGAGCCGGCACACACGGGGACAGTTTTCTGCTGCTCCCCGGACGAATGCCACCCGGGGGAATTTTTGCAACCGGGTGTAACGACGGTACGGCGGACACGATTTTTGTTTTTTCTTTCTTTCTTCTCTCGCGACTCGAGACGGGGGCGTAAGAGTCTCGCCGTATTTATGGGGTTCGCTCGTCGAGCAAAAGCGGCAAGGAGAGCGTCCTAATTTGTCACGTTTTCCACGTGGCATTGTCGGCGTCAGGGTTATCGAGAATTAAAGCCGCAGCCGCGTGCCGCGAGATACGCGTTCACGCGAGAACGATCGCGCGGTCGCGAGCCGTAAAGCGGATTGTTAACACGAAATACAAGATGTCTCGCGGGGTACGCTCGCGTTTGATTTCGCTGGCGGAATAACGAGGAGGGCCGATTTGCCGCTGTGTCGCTCGGCGAAAAGTGTGAAACTTCTCTCCGAGATGCCGTCTCGAGAAACTATTCTCATTCGTCCTGCCAGGCGTAACCTCGGACTGTTCGAAAAATCGATTCCTCCCGCGCCACGTGGCGCAGCGTTTACAGCCAGCGCAGAAAATTACGTTCGTTCCAAAAAAAAAAAAAAAAAAAGACCTTCGATACGACCAAACGCAATCGAACAAAATTCCTCGAAGTAAGCCGCGACGAAAATGTCGAACACCTGACCCCCGAAACAACACGCGAAAAATAGCCCAATAATCCCGCACCCCGAACCAAACCCTACGCCTTTTCCTCCAACCCTTTAATCCTCCCGCAACAAGCTACCCCGTCTATATCACTCGACGATCAATGCTCGCGATCGATCTCGCCGCCCCTGTACCGTCGAGGAACGCGAGTGCAATTTGCGTCCACCGGGGGGGGGGGGGGTGTTGCGGGGTGGGTTTCAGAGGGGGGGATACGATCGCGATGCGCGACCGACGGAAGTTCAGGCCGGGGTAGTTATTAGGCGGAACGGAAAGAGGGCTCGGTAGCTCGCGACGAAATGTCAAGCTCTCTCGGCGCAATTACGCTCGATTCATTAAGCCGCGGTGCGGTTCATTGCTTCGAAGTTTCGCGGCGAAACGGTGCGCGGCCGCTAATGACGTTCACCCTCTTTGGCAGCCGAGCAACCGAGCCAGCCAGCCAGCCAGTCAGTCTGCTCGTCCCAAGGAAACGATCTTACCTCTTTCAGCCGCCTCTTCTTCCCGACCTCTTCTCAAACAATAGCGATGCAATTTTTACGAGGAGACTTCCGGCTGGAACGTCGAGAGAAAAGGGCGGCGGAGAAAGGGCGGTTGAAAGGGGGCGGGCGGTGGGGTTGGTTCAGGCGGCGAAAGGGGGAGAGCGGTCGCGTCTGCGGCCGGACCAAAGAAGAAGCGCGGCGTACCGGACGGAAAGAAAGAGAACGGAGCCGGGCGGAAAGGGAAGAGGCACTTTGATCGTTTAGAAAAATTGCAGTTCGCCAAACAAAAAAACCCCCTCCGCTCCTCGCTTTCCAGGGGGGGGGGTGTGGCTGCCGTCGACGGGGCAGGCCGGGGAACCGGCTGGTTATTCGGCAAGACGTGAAGTGGAAAACCGGCGAAAAGTTCGTTAATTACAGGAGTTTTCGACGGTGGACGTGGCTCGCGAGATCGATACTCTTCTTCCTGCCAGACCCTCTCCACGAACCCCTTTCGGACGTGTTCCTTACCCCCTGGCCAGGTCTGACCCGTCGAGTCCCTCCGTCTTCGCCTCGTCTCCCCCTCCTCTCCAGCGATCCCACGAGCACGGGTACCCCGCACCCCCTATTTTATTTTTCTTTCTCTCCTTTCTTTTCCCTTTTTTCTTTCGCGAACTCGACCGACGAGCAGAAATCTCTCCAAGCGGACGGGGCCCACGCGGCTTTCGCGACGGGCCTGCTCGCGTTAACTCGAGCTTTAAGCCGGATTACTCTCGGGCTTAAAGCGTTCGCTCGCCGAGCTACGGTTCGGCCACGGGGAAACACCGGGCCGACCGTGGGGCTTTCCGACCGGACGTCGCGCGTGCTCGTCTTCGGATTGAAGCGCGTTCGTCGCGCGCGCGCGGCTCGCGAGGGCGCGGATTTTCGAAGCGTCAGAGATCTCAGACGCGGGGGATCGTTCGACGGGTTCGCAACGCCGCGGACGACGGTCGACGCGGAAGGGGATTGGAATCGAGCGGTGTCGATTTCGTTTTACGCTACTTCTCGGCTTTCCCGTCGGGCTCGCGAGTTTCGTAATCGTAACGGCGAGCCAATCGAGCGCTCGATTCCGACCGAGTCGCTCGAGCGTCGTTTTCGAATTTACCGGGGTCGGACTCGCGGCGGTTGCGCGTTAACCCTTTCGCTACAACCCCTTCGACGACACTTTTCTCATTCTCCGGTTTGTTCGCATTTGTTTTAAACAAGTGAAATATAAATATGCATTGCGTCGCGAAAGTAAACGAGCAACAATTGCTTCGCGTGTCCTACCTGTACACCAGTTTACCCAAGCGGAACGTGCACACTTTTCGGCGCAGTGCTCCGTTCAGTGCCGCTACTCCGGCGGCACGGTGGCCCGTTCAGCGGTGTCACTCCGACGGAGCACACTGCCGTAGCGAAAGGGTTAATCATTGGCGGACGGTGTCCGCGTTATTACCTTCCGACGCCTTCCGCCGTTTTTCGCCCTCCCCGATATTACTGTTAACCGACTTCGATTAATTCCGTTTCGATCGTACCGACCAGTCGTTATATTTCCACGCGGTATTAACCGCGCGGCCATCCTTGCGCTATTATCTCGCGAACGTTCGCGGCTATACGCTGCTGCCGTTCCTCTAATTAACATACAATTCCTATAGAATCTCAGGCCTGCCCTCTTTGTTCCTTTAATTGAAAAGACTCGTCCCGCCGTTGCAGTTCTCGAAACGAGCGGCGCGCACTCCTCGGAAAAATGTTGCGAACGTCCGGCGAAGCGCGACGGAATTTCGCGACCGAGTTTTCTGCTCGATCCAATTTCGATACGGCTGAAAGGGAAGGAGGGCAACGTGGGAGACGGTGGACGTCTAATAATTGGCTGTTTCCTGTCAGGTCTTCGCTGTAACCGGTGCATCCGGCCAATGAACGGGACGATTTTTGCCACGAGCGATGCGAAACGAAAATTGCACGTTTCTTCTCTGTCAGGGCTGTCTCTCCCTGTCTCTTCCCCCTCTATCTTTTTCTCCTACACTCTCACCCTCTCTCTCTCTTTCTCTCCTCTTCCCGCAATTGTGCACGAGAACATCTCGCGATCCTTCATTTCTCGCGCGGCGCGACTCGTTGCCCAAAGACGCATCAGGAGAACGGTGTAATTCGCCGAATGTAACAGCGGCCACGCCACCAAGACGAACAACCGTGATTAGGCAAGCAATTACCATCGCGATCGCGGTCGCCCGTCGTCGCGCGACGTGTCCTGCGATTCTTTCCGACGCGAAAGAGCGTTCCGGGGTTAATCATCGACGACGCCGTTGCCCCCGCGATTGGAACATCGAGCATTTTTTCCCTCGAACCGTTCCTTCCCTATTAAAACAAAATTCCCGACGAAATTTTCGAGCGAAGTCTCCCGTGTCTCTATGGAAATTGTTCGTCCGTCGCGTCCGCCGCAACGGGCGAAGAGGAGGAAGACGAAGAACGCGCGCGCTCGCCCGTGCTTCCGGCTCGCATTTCAATTCGGCGCACCAGGGCGACTCGTCTACCGACCGAGGCTCCTCTCGAAGACTCGTCCCCGGCCTGGCACGCTCGAACGACAGAACCGCCGCGGAGCGTAGGTGGAAATACTATTTGTCAACACCCGTTTTGCGTTCATGCGCGGGTCCCGTTGGACGTCGCCGGTAAATCATCGCCGTGAGCGAGAAACAATTGACCGGGATGCTCGCAGGCCCCGTTACGTCGCTTCCCGACCACCGAAACGAGCGAAATATATTCGGCTGGTGTTCGACCGCGATGCAAGCGTACCTCCTGGTCGCGTTGGATAGGCGACGGGACAACAATTGACCGGTCACGGAGTTGCCATAACTAGCGGTAATGGTCGGCTCGTTTTGGCTCTCCGTTAGTGTCTCTCCTCTCTCTCTCTCTCTCTCTCTGTGTCCCTGTCTGTTTCTATCTGGCGTTCTCCACTTCGTTCCTTTCGCCGTTCGCTGTTCTCCGGGGGGCCAGCCTCGTCTTCCGTTTCGCTCGTCCTTGCGACGGTAACGTCGCGTCCCATTGAGACGGGCGAATTCTGGAACGTCGTCGACCGCTTCGAAGATCGGGGAAAGGCGACGGAAAGAGGCGTCGGAGAATTTCGCGACGCACTTTGGGACGACAGGGTCGGGCAATGCGACGTCCCGCAATCGGAAGATTGAGTTCCCCTCGAAGATAACCCCGCGCGCTAATTAGAAGTTACCGCCGCGCTAAATAATCAGTCGGGAAGATAATTGGATTTATAGAGGAGCGCGCGTGTGCTAATTGGTCGACGGCCGCTCGCCGCGACGCGTCCGAAGAAACGGTACGGCGAACGTTGAAACGAATAATAGCAATTGAATTGAACGGAGCGAAGCGGTTGCTAACAGATTTTGTTGCCTGATCGAGCAGTCCCGTGTAACGCGTCTAAGATACACGCGTATCGATGAACCGACGCGGAAATAATTAGCCACCCGAGTGGCGAGAGAATATTCGATTCAGTTTCGATTAGAACCGGCTTAGAACGGTTCGTATCTCGCGCTACGCTCGACTTTCGCGCGGATCGTCTCCGACCCTCGCGGCCCCCCAGCGCTAACGTAACGACGCTAACGACGAGCGTAAACGCGCGTTCGAACTGATAAAAGAAACGCGAACGAGGAGGAAAGGGCCGCGCGGCACGAGGAAATTAATAATTCCGGCGAGTAACCCGTTCGGGATGTTCCACGCTTCTAACCGGAACAGAGGGAACGACGGGGAAGGATGTCCGGGGGCAGACGGAGGAGAAAAAGGGAAAGACGGCGAACCGGAAATTATAGTTACGGCTGACGTTTTAAGCGAAAAAACGACAGAGCTCGAAAGTTACTCACCTTTCCGCCCCCTTTTCATTCCCCCCTCGACCTTCCACCCTACCCTTTTCTTCTCGCTCGCCGCCCGTTTGTCCCCGAGGCCGATCGCCGCCTGCGCCCCAGTCCCGCTCACGACTTTTCCGTCAGCTCGAATAAACTCAGGATTAATTACCGCGATCCCGGGGTGCATTATCGTTATCTACGGCCACCCACCCGCCGCGGGTCTCGCGCCCCCTCCCCTATCTATACGATAAATAGTGTAACGCGGGCGCGCACGCAACAGGGACACGTCACTGCGTTTATTATCGTCCGATAGCGGCTTGATTAATCGCGGAGGCGGAAGAAAGGACGAGGTGAAACGGGGAGGCGAGGCAGGTACGAACGAAGGGAGAAATCGCGGCGGGCGGAAGAATAGGAGCGCAACCGTGACGGAAGAGGGCGCGCGTACAGTCCGGTTGCTTGTCGTTGACCGCGGTGGACGAAAACCACCGCGAGGAGAGCTCCTCGACGCGCGGAGAAATGTAGCCCTCGCGGTTTCCGTACGGCCAAGGGTTAAAAGGGGGTGCGAGAATCTCGAATCTTCGACTCTCGAGCGGATCTCCTCGGAGCCTCGAACGTTTCGGGCATTATCTCGCGCGGCGTTTCTTTCCGTCGCGAGGGGCACGAAAGTGCGGGGATAGACCCCGGCAGCGGCGAATCGGCGGGGGTTGCACACGGTGCTGGTTTTAATGAACTCTTTCACCCGCCACTCGTGCCACCCTTTAAACCGCCGCTTTCGCCCGACGGTTCTCAAGCGCACCGCGCGCCGCGATCGATACGCGCGCGGCACGTGCGTTTACGTGCGCTCCTCTGCCCCCCGTCGCGAATGGCTCTCGCCGCCGTCGAGGGGCACCAGCTGCGGACCTCGAAATCGCCGAAACTCGGAGGCAGAAATCGTCGGCCAATCGTCGGATTGGAAATCCGCGTTCGACGTAATTCGTGTTCACACCCCGCGAGAAGCTCCACGTTTCTCCAGCGCGAGACGCGACGGGCCAAATCATCCCCCAAATATTTACAGCGTGCGTGGAAACGTCTGCGATGTACGTATATTCACCTGTGTCATCTTCGACGAACCTCGCTGCATGTTTACGTTTAATATTTCGATACGGGTTGAGCACCGCTGTCACCTGGACAGGTTGGCGATGTCGAGAGGGCGAGAGGGTGAAAGGGAGACAGAGAGAGAGAGAGAGAGAGAGAGGGTGAGGGTTGCGAGGGTGGGGAGTCGAAGGTGGGGTAGAGCCGGCTCGGTCGGTGTGACGAGAATAGAGGCATGTTATTGATTATGGAAAAATACCACCCTTGGCTCAGGGGCGGAAAGAGAGGGGTCGCAGGCGGGTTGGCCTGCACCCCCTCATCTTCGAAGCACGGTTCCAAACTTGTGTCATGGCTACTGTACACGGTGCATTCTCTCTGTCTGCCATCCCCCTTGTCGTGTTCTTCCCTCGCCGCAACACAGCCTTCTACCTATTCCCCTTCTCCCTTCCGCCCTAATCGCCCCTCTCGCTGCTAGCTGGGGGTCGACTGACAGTATGACGTCATAATAACGATACGTCCTTGTCGGTTGTTTACCCCCTTAGCGGGCCGGTCGACGCGCCGGGTCGACAGAATCGCGTTTATCGGAACAATTGTTGCGGGGCGAGTTTCGGTGAACCGCTTCTCCTTTCGCAGATCCACCGTCGAATCAATTCGACCCGTTTGCGTGAACAACAATTTCGAGGAGTTCTTCTCGTAGTTGTCGATTAAGGGGGACGAGATTCGTTCGCTCGCGGCAACCGTCCGAACAAAATCCGCCGAAAGGAACCATTAAAAAGTCGTCGGTCCGCCGCGCGCATTCACTGGACTTCTTGATCCGGCGGTGCCCTCGTAATCGCGTTGGAAAGGCCCCTTCGTTAGGTGGACAACAAGCGGCGCCGCGGCAGGCAATACTCTTGGACCTTATTCTCTCGAGCCGAGCGAGCGCGCTCGCGGGTGGCCGCCCCCGACGTCGATCACTCTCGCGGCTCGTCTTCTCGACGGAAACCGCTTGCTTACCGCCGTTGGATCGTATCCGCGACGTCGCCGCGAATTCGAGAAAAATCGATCGTTTGCCGGTGCTTGTCGCGCGTCTCGAATGGACGCGCGACAGACATTTCAGCCGACGTTCGGATTCTCGTCGAACGTCTCGCGCGACGCTGAGCACTGCGCGCGCTGCGACTTTTCGCGCTTTATCATTCGGTCGATATTTAGGGGATGAAATTTCGTACGTACGTACGTACGTACGTAGGTACGTGTCGGTGGAGATTCGACGTCCGGGAACGGAAATTTTCTTTCGACCGGTTTCGACCGAAAATTTTGTTTCGTTGCAACCGGGGCGCGGGGGCATGGAACGTCGGATGCCCCTCGCCGTTCGCGGAAGATCCTTAAAATAGAATTGAAAGGTTGCGTGCGGTGTTGTTTAATCGACTACACACCCCAGCCGGGGTGTACGTCGACCCTTTCGGGGTCGCCTGACAGTTTTGACGTCAGCGCCGTGCGGTTCCGTGTCCCGCAAACACCCCCTCCCGGGGAACGCGAGCCGGCAAGGCAGGCCGCCGTAGTTTCTACTCGCCGCGAAAACGTCCCTTAGAAGCGAGAGGACGCGTTTAAAAATTACCGCCCCGCCGCCCCCTCGACGCTGGCGCGGGTGCAGACGGCGATTGTTAACCGCGGACGCGGCACGCTTGGGGGCGAAACGGCTGCGCGCTGATTATTTTCTTTTCGTCTTCTTCTTCTTCTTCGCGAAGGGAGCGCGCGTTTCGGGGACGGCGGAATTTCGAGCGGACGAGGAAGCGTTTCGCGTTAAGCCTGCGATTTTTTTGTCCTTTCTGAGAACTGCCGCAGTCACCTCGAGACGCCTCGAATCTCCCGATCGGCAGCGGCAGAATTTATTAACCCCTCTACAATAGCCTGGCAAATTGTTCTTCCAAGCGGAACCGAAGGTGTTCCAAAGCTCGCAATCTTCCGTTCGCGAAAATGTCGCGAGCCTCCACCGGTCCCGGCCATTGTAATTATTATTCCGGCGGTCTGGCGGTGCATGCCGTGGGACGGGGGCGTCGCGACGCCGGGTGGGGTTTCCTCGCGCGAGAATTCAAGTCCAATTTCGCGTCCCCCTTGACAGAGATCCGCGCGGCCAGGGATCTGCTCCAATTTCGTGCTCGTTATTATGCGCCGCAGTGGGTCGGGCAGAGGGCGGTAGAGGGGGGTTCGTCGGTCGTTTCTGGCTGCCCGGACAGGGTTAAATCTGTTTCTGAAAGGGTTGAAACGACGCCCGTGCACCCGATGCGTCTGAATTCCGCCTCCGTCGTTCGCTAATACGCGCGGCTTGTTCGCGCCGGCAACCGCGACGGAAGCCAAAGGAAACTCCGACCGAAGGAGCGAGGGTAGATGGTGCGGTTCAAGACGAGCCAACCCCTTAATCTTCATTAAGGGTCCCTTAACCGTTCGCGGCCGGGGGGCGATCCTCCCCCGTCCCCATCAGAGCGATAATTCTCCGGCACTTCGCTCGCGCGACAAATGGCCTCGTTTTTCGAACTGGTGAGAGAAAAAATAGAAATATTCCGCGTGGTCGTGGCCTTAGCGCCACGTCGCGGCTAGACGTCCAGTTCGCTGGAGCAAATGAAGGGGACCGAGGGCGAAACGAGTTGCCGCGAGAAAAATGGAAAGAGGGGAGGAAATTGTCTTGTTTAGGGTAATGAGGTCAGGATGGATTGTTGTTGTTTTTCTTTTTCTTTTTATGGCTGTTTAGGTGGGCAGCGATGCTGCGCGTTTTGCTGGTTAATTATGGGGCGGTTACGCGGCGGCCTAAGATGGTCTTGGGGGGGTGGGTGGCATAATTTTTTGAACGAGGGGGAATATTTTTCGCGTCGATTAACGTCGATTAACGAGCCCTGGTGCGAATGAAAGGGAACGGTTAAAGTCGATTCAACGTTCTCTCGCGACAATTGGATTCACTGGGACAAAAAGTACGGCGAAGAATCGTCGAACAAGCGCGGGCGGTTTAAACATTTCAGAAATTCCTTCGCCTTATATTATAGTGAAGCCGGACGCGGTTTCCCTTGAATTCTCGCGACAAATATTATTTCACGGACGCGCCCGGGATTCTGCAAGAATTCCCGGGCGTAGCTGTTACCATTCCTCGCGGCGAAACGCAATAACGAATCACAAAGTGAACGGTTTAACAATATCGTTCTCGGCGGTTTCGTTCGCACGTATCGCGACGTACGCCGTCGTCGCGCCCGATACGTTCGCTCGTCTTCCAAAAATCACCGACGAGAAAACCGACGACTTTCCCCCCTGCGAAACGTCGTTATTGCTTTTCCATTTTCCGCCGCCCAAACCCCCCCCCTTCGAGAATAGCAGCCATTCGATCGCGGCAAGTCGCTATTTGTCGCGGTTCTCCTTCAGATTGGATCCCCCCCACCTCTTTTACAAATTACTCTCCCTAGAATCGACGGGAACAGAGATTCACGCTGGCAAGAATCTCGGCAGCTTTGCACCAGCCGCCGCCGTTTCTAAGAGCGAACTCTCGGCGAACACGGAAATCGTTTCACGCAGAAAATTTCACGACGCCTCTCTCTTTTTTTCTTTTTTTTTTTTTTTTGGAAATGACAGACCTCGTTCCGCGAAATCGAGGCGATTCGACGTAACGTCGTAACGGTGAAGTAGCGGGCGAACTACTCGATAACGATTATCGTATCGTATTATCGGGTGCTCGTAAATATGGAACGTCGTCGCATCCAAGAAAATCGTTTGGTCAGTGTCATTGGTCGATTGTAACGGAATCGAACGAGATCAAGCGGTAAGATGCTCGATTCCCTTCGTCCTTGGTATCCAATCTTGTCTCGTTCGTGCTTCGGAGTCGAAATGAAAAGAGACACCCCCGTTACCTGGCCTTGATTTCGCCAAGGTGCGAGTTTTCGGCAGGTAGCTATCGCGTGACCCAAACAGCGCGTCGTCGAGAAACGCGAAGGCCTCCAGAGAGAAGCGGAGAAGAAAGAAGGAAAAGGAAAGTAAAGAAGAACGCGGAAGGAAGGAAGGAAGAAATAGACGGAGCAAGTAGAATAAGAGGCCGAGTCTTCGAGAAGAAGCGTTTACCGCGATCTCCGAGGCCAACGGAGACCCCTTTCTTCTTATCATCGCCCCTAGTCCCTCCTTCATCCCTCTTTCTCTCGCCGGGCAACAATGGCGAAACGGGAAGCTGTAGAATGCAGCAGGGGGCTGAGTGCTCGTTGCTGCTGCAAGACACTTTCGGCAAGGAGAGAAAGAAAGACGGACATTGAGAGAGAGAGAGTGTGTGTGCGATGCAGCGCGCACAGAACCACGCACACAGAGGACTAAGGTGAGGAGAGGAGGGTACGATGTGCACGTTTCGTCGAACAATGTGCTTTTGGGGGTTGCAGAAAAAACAAGCAGGAGTACGGGTGAAAACGCGGTGGAAAGACAGACAGAAGGAGAGACAGAGGGAGAAAGAGAGAGAAAGAGAGGGAGGTGGAAGGGTGCAGCGAGTGAGACGGAAAGGAACAACGAGAAAAATGAGGGCAACGAGGCAGAGAGAAGAAAGGAGGAAAAGGATGAAGAGGAGCGGCTCGCAAAGGAAGCACCGAGACGCCGGGCGTCGCGACGCCAGTTCCAAACACGAGTAAAAAGCGTACCCCGCCCCGTTTCTACTCACCTCGTCCTCTCCCATCCGTCTCGCCCGCGTTCTCCTCGACATTTGCCTATTTGTCTATCCGCGAGGAACACGCGGAAAGGGGGGGGGGTGACTATCTCCCCCGACGAGCGAACGAAACTCAGCGGTCCGATCCACGGGGATGATTCGGTACACGCAAAACCCTTCGCGACACCCCGTCGACAATTGTTCTTATTATCGCGTATTACCTGAGCGAAGTATATCGATGACACCGATTAAAAGGGCCACCTTTGCGTCGCAAATACCAAAGCGCGTCGATAAAGGAGAAACGGAAAAACCGCGGGGGTGGGTAAAATATTTCCCCCCTACCCAACCCCCGTTCGGTTCGCCAAAGTCCATTCGAATCTGTGTAAATAATTTTGTACCTCGGGCAGAAGCGGAAGTGAAATCCTCCCCCTTCGGTTCTTCTCCTCTCGCTTTTCTCTTTTTTCTTTCACCCTTCCGCTCCGCGTTCGCGAAGTTTCGCCCCCCCCCCTTTTTCTCCCCCGCGACTTGTCCCGCGCTTCAACTTTCTCCCGCCTCTGGCTCCTCGCGGGGAATCATTAGGGACGGCATTAATACGTATGTGTACACGCGTACACGCTCGCTCGAGCTCGCGCTCGCGCCGAGGCGGAAGGGAAAAGGGACAGACGTCCTCGTTAGCCGTCGTGCCGTGAATAAAAGAACGTTCCCGTCTCTCGCATTGGCGAAGGGATCGTTACGTCGCCGGATAAAAAGCGGTCTAATGGACGGGAGCGGTTCCGATAATACCGTCGACGAATTAATTCGCTGTCGTCGCCGTCGACGTCGTTCGACCGCTTCTCTCCGCGTTTTTACGCGAACGACGCTGTTGCCGTCTTCGATTCCTCGCGGTCCCTTTCGCCACCCTCGTCGCCGACCCAAACCCGCCGCCCCCCCCCCAGCCGCCCTTACCGACGGGGACGGAAATGAATCGACTTAATGCCGAATCGTCGTCGACAGGGTCCTGTGTCGAACGGCGGCTCGTTTACGGGAAACTGTGTTAACTAATGGAATTCAGACGGACAATGGACGATCCACCGTAACCGGATGCTGACGTTAAGTGCACGCGAAGATCGTTCTAGACGGGGGGGTGGGTGCCCTTTGAGGATTCCGCCGTTGCCGGAGGAAACGGAATGGGGTGGAGCTGGCGGCGATGTCTTGGGGGTTCTTGTTGGGTTTCCGTGTAGCAGCGGGTGCTGGGAGCGGCGGGGATTCGTGAATTCTCGCTGTCGCCGTACATAGACAGAGAGAGAGAGAGATGGGAGAGAGAGAGAAACGGAATGACTCGTTTGAGAACGGATCGTCGGATCAGGTGTTTCCAGGTTTTCTATCGTGGCAATCGCGGCGGGCACTCGTCTCGTCGTTTCAATTGCGTCCGCAATCGAGTATCCGTGGCGACTCCAAAGGGAGAAGGGCCTTCATTTTTTTTTACCATGTCTCTCGCATGGAAACTCGAATAGGCTGAACTATCGATTCCCTTAACATAGATTCGCGATCCACACTCGCGCATCGTACCGCAATCAAGAACCTTCGACCTTCGAGCGCCGCGACTCTCTCGTGCTTACTCTCCGTCCGCCGAACCGGTCGGACGCGCCCGTGTTATCACTGAAACGAGCCCCCGAACGAATCTATCCGTATCGCGTGTATCGCCGCGAAGAATCGCGACGTGACCTGTTGGACACAACACCTGTTACGTATCGCAACGTTCGAGCAGCTATTCGGCGTTTGCGAGTCGAACGAACCGTCGCTCGACGAGGTTCGCGTCTCGTCCAGCCAAGGGATGGTCCCGTCCACCTACTCTCCGCCTCCTCCCCCGTCCCCATCCCCTTTGGAATTCGTCCGTAGGAGCCGGCCAGTCGACCGATCAATAAGGTTTATTGTTTTCGCGTGCTTCTCCTACGATTTCGTTGGCAACGCCGTCCATTCTTGGCCGGGATCGCGTTCGACGAACGAGACCCTTGTTGCGTCGTCGTGGCGTGCACGTCGTTCCAGGTCCCGCGTGCACCATCGGGCACGGTCAATCGACCTCGTTCCCGTTCGTGCATCGCGGCGCGGCTGGAACCCGCGACCCAAGAACGTCGTCGATCGCGGCTCGTCGAAAGAGTTATACGCGTGTATCGTTCGATAATACGGCGCGTCGATGAAAAGTTTGTTCGACGCGTGAACGGTTCTACTTGTTCGACCTATTCTCCCGTGGCAATTGCGCAAACACGGCTGGTCTGCTGCACGGTGCGTCTGCAACACGGTTTTCTGTGGTTTCGCGTCGCGCGTACGTGGAGCGAGAATTGCATATATCGTTTGGAGGAAAGGACACGAGTGACCCGGCGGTGTCGGCGTTCACGGTCGGTCGTGCAGAGGGTTGAAAGGGAATTAGTCGTTGGAGGTGCGGATCGTTTTCCATTTCGTGCATCGCGCGACGCGTTCCTCTGTTGCGAGAAAGCAGCAGGAATTTGGAATGCGCGTTACGTCCGACGCGCGAGAGATTTCTTTTCATTCTCGTCTGCGTCAACTTCTCCAGTGACGGCTGTCTCGTTCGATCCAACTGATTTCTTCTGGCTTTTTTATTTCTTCGCTTAGAACAAGGAACGTTCCACGATTAGGAAAACTGCAAGGTACACGCGTGCGCGTGTGCTCGTCGATTATATACGGTACACTCCTGCGGTATACTTAGAGTGTAGTAAAACGTTGGACGTTTACGGCGAACGCGTGCGTCTGATTACACGTTGCAGAAAAGTATCGACTGTCCGCTGCGCCCTCAATTTGCAGCGCTGCAAATACTCCACCCTTGAACATCGAAAACCGGCAATTCGATCGTCCGCGAATATGCGCGCGCGACAGGAGGATGTATGCGACGTATTCGCCGTTCGTGATTCGCGAGAAGTTTTCGAGGTGACGGTACCGTGATTTGAGCAGCCGTTTATTATCGGGTGTCCACGTATCGTCCGAGTTGCATACACTCGGATAGCGGTAATTGTCTGCGTCGATCTTGCGCGAGGAAATCGTCCCTACCGTTGTGTCCAATTGGAACGTCGCCGATTTTTCCTTCGGGACGCGCTTTTCGAGCAAATTCTCCGAACATCGCGCGACCCCAATAATTGCGCTCGACTCGAACGCGACACTGAAATGTCGCAGCGACCACGAGCGTCACCGATCGCCAGGCTATGCCCGTATAAATGCAGCGAGGTGCATCGACCTTAATCTATTTCTTTTCCTCTCGACCGTCGACCGCGACGAAATTGTCGAACGCGTAATCGTCTCCGATTAAGCGAATCACCTCGTGTCTCTCTTTCAACAGAGGGGGGCGACGATTCAGTCGAAGATCGTCGAAGATCGTCGATCGAAGTTAACGCCGCTCGGATGTCGTCGTTCTTCCGCGATATTCAACCAACGTGGACAATTTTGCGTGCAACAATTGGATCAGTTCAACGCGGAGAAACAGAAAAGCACCGGGACACGAGGCGCGAAAACGAAAAGGAATTTGTTTCTTTTCGTGCTCTTTCTTCAAAAGCCAATCCCTTTCCAAGGCACAGGTCGTCGCGTCGCTCGCGCAATCGCGTCCACGGAATTCGCTCGTTTAATTTATTCGTCGTTTATCGCTGGTCACCCGGTATATTGAACGACGATCGCGCGGCATCTTTCACCGCGTTAAACGCTCGCGTCGCGGCGACAACGATCTCGTCGACGATAACCCTCGCAATCAGAAGCACGATTTCACGCGCGGTCGACCCTTTCTCGCGGACGAAAATCGTTCGAACGGCGTCGCTATTTTCCTCGCGTTTTTCTTTTCGCCACCCTTTTCTTCCCCTTTTCCATTGTTCTTCCCCTACTTTTTTCCCCACCCCCTAACCCTCTCCGTCAGACTGCACGCGTCGGACCGAACGCGTTCGACGCGTTTGCGAAGCGCTTCGCGAGGCGCGAGCTCACCCGACCAATCATTATTCTCCTCGAGAAAATTCGACCTCGACAAGGCGCGTGGAAAAATTGCGGATTATCGCCGGGTCCGAACGGCGGAATTATTGTGTCGGTGGCGATTTAAACGATTGCCGGGCAACGGCTATCTCGGTGGATTTATTCGGAGGGGAAAAAGAAACGGGAAGCTCGGTGGGAACGAACGATTGCGTTGGATTCTTGCGGCTTCGCATTTCGAGGGGAGCGGTGGTCCTCGTCTTCTTCCGTTCCTTCGTTTCTTCGTTCTGTTTCCGCGTTTGCCACGCGGACAATTTTGTCGCCAGCGAGGGCTTACGCGATTTTCGGGCCAATCGGTTACCTCGGCTGATTTATTTAAAAGGGGCGGCTAGTTCCTCGCAGTTCCACGCGATTCGCGATACGATTGCTCTTCGATAAATATTTGATCGCTCCCCCCCCCCCCTCTCGACTACAAGGGTGGGAATGTTACGGGGGATAGAACGGAAATGAATAATTCTGGGGTTTAAGGTGGATCCCGGGAATGTACATACGCGTGGTGCGAGCGTAACGCGGCCTCGCGCAAGTAGCTGCTCAGCACCGTCTAATGTGTGTAACTATTCGTCTCTCTTTTTTCTGCTTTCAGCGTTCTGTAAGTTGCACTTTCTGTTAAAATCCCACTCTCTCGCATTGAAGATCCTCAGCTGAAGATAGCGCGCCCCGCCGCGGTCGGTTAATAAGCGTTTCCGAAGAAAAAAGTCGAATTTATCCGGTTAAGCGATAAAACTGCAGCGGGAACGCCCTGTTCTACGTCGTTGAATGGAACACTTACGAGCGTTTAATAGAATCGCTCCTGAACGCGAACGTCTGACAAAAGCCGGCGAGCTTGCCGAACGCGTCGGACAATACTACGGTTACCGTGCAGCTTCGTGAATTTATTCAAGACCGACGAAGGGTGCAACGCAATTATTCGGCTAATGCGTATTTAAATCCGCGGAACGAATCGACGCCGACGTACGCTTCGTCGCAGAGACGCGAATCAATTATCAAATCGTTCGTTGAAATTACGAAAGCGACAATTGACAAACGAGCAGGATCACGGAGGAGTTGCCCTCGTGTTCGTTGCATTTGCCTTTCATTCTCTTTCGTCGCTCGCTATCTCGGATAATCGTTCCTTAATTTCTCCTTAATTTGATAAAAAAAAAGAGTCGTCCACCCTTTGTACAATGCACGAAGCGAAACGGATACATCGATCTGTGCCTCGGCACTTTAAAAGGGATTAAAAGAAAGAAGACACTGCTCAATCGAACGAGCCACCCGTTCAATTTTCTCCCAACGCGACACCATTGCGAATCCAGCAATCGCTGTCCAGCGCAATCTCGAATAAATCGAATGCCGTCGCTCGGTATTCGGTGAAAATCCCCCGCGATATATTCTCGCGAGACCCGGACTCGCGTCGAACGCTCCTCGACAAGCAAGAAACGCCGACGAAACGCCTCGCGCGGCCCCCCCGGTTGTCCGCTTCTTGCGCGCACGCATCAAGAGCAAAAATCAAGCCCTCCGGATGTTCGCGGGAGGAAACCCGGTCCCGGGGTCGTTTCGCTTCTCAAGGAACGACGAAAGACAGAGGGCGAGACGACGGAGCAGCGACGCCCCCGGAGCGTACGAAAGCGGAGCGGAAACAGCGGCGGCCGCTGGATGGAGGGGAAATCGCAGCACGGCTCTGCCAGGTACACGCCGTCGCTCGTCCCGCTGTCGTTGATTAATCTCGCGTGATAAATGTTAATGTCCTCCGCCAAGTTCGAGGATGTCGACGGGTACCCGAGACACCGGCGGCCAGATGTTGCCGCATAAATTTCTTGTTAATCCTTCGCGGCGGCGACCGAAGTCGCGGACAGATCGATCGTCGGTTGCGCGTGAACGTCGCGATCGATAAAACGGAGACGCGTCTGCGAAACGCGCGACGATTTTCCAAAACGGCCGAATGAAACGGCTGAACGGGAGCAGGTTGACTCAGCCTGGCCCGCTAATCGTATTTCCTGTCGCGACCCTACGATTTACTGTCGGTTCTCGTAATCGAAACGTTTCGAAAAAAAAAAAGCGGTGGTAAAACGCATTTCGTTCCTCGTTACTCAGATCCGCTGGCCAGGTGGTCAACGACAATGATTTCCTCGTTCAACGATGATTTCGCAGCTCGCGTCGTTGAGTATCGTCATCCATTAAGGCGAACTTGTACCTCGACGGCAGCGATTTTTGTCCCCCAGCACCGGAATAGCAATAGCGGGCGAGATCTATCCCCCAGCAGTCGAAACGACGAGCAACCCTGCGCGTACTTACCGGGCCTATCCCCGGGAGTGCGAAGGGGATTCTCGTCAGGTCGGAAAGCAGAAGCGATCGCCGGAAGGAAATAGAATTTCACGGACCGCCCCTCGTTGTCCCCCGACCAGCCATCGTCCGTCGTCGCGCGGACGTGTCCACGGACGGTATACCTATATACACGCGTTCGGTTAAAAGAGTTTCGAAACTCATTATCGCAAATCGGGACGAAGGACGCCGTCGCGGGACGAGGGTGTTCTAGGGGCACGAGGAGCCAGGAAAAGAACGAGAATCTCCGCCCCATCCCCGTGACCCCGTAAACATCGACGAAGGCCTTTCGATTTTTCGTTCTCTCCGACTCTCGCGCCTCCTCCGAGTCCCGCCGCGTATCGCCCGTTTCTCCTCGTTTTCCTCTCCGCGCCGTCCTGGTGTCTACGCGCGTCCTACGCGACGGACCTGCCCAAACGGCGTCCGGGCCGAAGGCGCCACGGAAATAAATTGAATCACGCGGATGGTAGAATTACGGGCACATCCACGAGGCGGCGCCAACCGGGGTGTCCTCTCGGTGTGTCGTTGCTGTGTTAGTTTCGAGGGTTCTTCGCGACGCGGAGTTTCGACCCCGTAGTGCGGGGATCGGGGACAGAGGAGGACCGGCTCTTTCAACTTGGACATCCCCCCGGGTATTATCTATCTCGGAAGTTCTCTCTCGACCCCCCGCCCTCCGGGCTGCGGCCGCTCCGTTGACGATGACGAAGACGACGAGGACGGTCACGCTAATCGCAGCCGGCTCGAGATTGGCTTTTAGCGCGGAGTTCGGCCAACTTGTATCGCCGTGAAATCGCTCGCACCCACACCTCCTTCCGTGGCTGGTTGAATTTGCCGGGCGATTCCTTCGATCCTCTCTGCCGTGTCTCCTCTTCCGTCTTCGTGGACGGTGTTACTTTTGGGGGGATGAGACGACGGAAGCTGCAGGTGATACCGCGAGTTGTATCCTCGCGAGGATTTTTGTGAGTCCTCCTGACGGCGCTCCTCCTCTTTCTATAGTTCCGTGTTTGTCGAAATGAATTTTCGTGAAATTGCCCGACAAGTGGGGTGGAGATTTATCTGCGCTTCGACCGACGATCTTCCTCTTCGAACAACTCGATGGCAAGCGTTCGCGACGGAACGTTAATTCAACGGGGCGGTCGAGTTATAGTTCGTTCGATCTTGCGTGGGGAATTCAGTGTTTCGTCGGCGAATCGGCCTTCGTTCGTTGGGGAAGAATTTTCGATGCACGGTCGAGACTTGGGTAACCCCGGGGAGGAGATGCCGCTTCGCGTAGCTCGAGTCCGCGCGACTCCGTGCACCAATTTGAATACGGTTCAACTACATTTCCTTGGGTTACCATGTTTCCCCCCGGAGACTGCTGGAAGGATGTCTACAAGTCGCTTCCCCATTTACATATCCCTCGGACCGGGGAACTGTCCGCCCGCTGTCGAGCGTTGTTATTCGCGAGATCGTGAACGCTTTCTATTGGGGGTCGCGACGGCGCACAATGGGGAAAAACGGCAATTTAGGCGTGCAAAAGTCCAAAAACAAAACACGGAGTAGATCTATAATTTTATATGCGATGTCAAGCTAGACGTCCGTAGCGGCGCTGCCATAGACGCGGTTACAGGCGCGGCCAAAATATCCTCGCCGATCAACTCGTCCTCGCTTGAAATAAAAAGGATCGACGAGGAACGAGGAGGATCGACGAGGAACGAGGAGGATCGACGAGGAACGAGGAGGATCGAGGATCCTTGGAACGACGCCAACCCCCGTGGGTAACGTCAGCGTCGAACGCGTCACCAATGCCGTCGACGGACACCACTGCGCGCGTGCTACTCGCGCGAAACGTGCGATTTAGATCGGCGATATATACCTGCGTTTTCTCGGCGCAATTACCTGCCCCCGACGTCCGACGACGCGACTCCCGTTACATCGTCGAGGGGTAGGGAACGCGTTTCTGCGTGAAACTTTTCGTCACGCGAACGGAAGCACACGCGAGTTTCGTCGACGGTCGCGGTTGGATCGTTTCGCGCGACGTGAGAAGGGAAAAAAAGTGTAGCGGGTTTCGCACGATTTTTTAATATTTATCGGTCCCACCCCTGATATCGTGGCGACCGTCTGGCCGGGTGTTCCGTTCGAGCGGACAAAAGGAAGCCGTGTAATTGCCGTGTTTCGCAGCAGGTCCGACCGGATTGGTTGAGCGACGCTCCTTCCGCTTCGGGAACGACGCGAAAAGGCGACAGCTCCGCGGATAGTAAAGGGGAGAAAAAATATCGATGAATTCGGGGGTAGCTGGCGCGAGTTAACGCAAACCGCGTCTTGGTTAAGCTCGGGGTGACTCGCTCTGCCTAGCGAGTGTACTTTCCGCGAATCGGTTACCGATTTTAAGGAAACGAGCTGCCCGAACGGGAATGGAAGTCGAGCCAGTCGTAAATAGGATCGCGCAGCGCTCTCTCGTCTCGACCCTTGCGACGAACTTGAGAGCGTTCCGGGAAACGCCGGCTAACAAAGCCGGTAAGATGATTGAGATCCGAGTGTAAGGTGATTAGATTAAGGTAAAACGCGATCCGAGATCCGCCGTGCGCCTCCGTGAACGGGAAACGACGTCTCGTCTCGTCTCGTAATTACGAAACGACGGGAGTTAGCTTGCACGAGACCATCGATTCGCCTCCGTTTCCCGGCCGTCGGGTTGACTTCGACGTTTCTTTCCTGAATTATTGCGGAGCGAATATTTGCGGAATTCTTGTCCGAACCGCGGTGCCCCTCGGTGAAACTTTCCGATTGTTTCGAGCTATCGTCGAGTTGCGTCTCGTCGAGAAATAAACCGTGGAGTTAAGAATGGTCGCGGACGGACCTCGCGTCTCGTGAAAATATCGTCCAGCGTAATGCTTCGTTTCGATCGGGTCGATCCACAGCGGCGGTAAGACAATTGCACGAGAAATCACTAATCGCATTGCTTTCGATTTCGTATTTTGCGTCTGCCATTCATTACGCGTGACGCGAATGTGATGCAATCGTCGGTGGAAATTTCGAAGGAATATTTGAAAGTAATATTATTAAAATATTATCATAATATTTGAAACTGATACTACTAAAATATTATAATACTTGTAAGAGAAATCCCTAATACTCGAATCGAAGTCTCGATTAGGTATTAGAATAATTGCGTAGGCGTGTATATATTAACGAGGTATACCGTTTATTAATACTGTGCTCTCTCGACCGTACTCTACACAAGAATGCTTTCCTTTGGCAAAAGCATAGGTCGTGAGGACGCCTACGTCACCATGGCCCTTTTTAACCATTTTAGGGTTCGCTTCGAAAGAAAGCTACGCTAGACAAAGACAGCGTGCACCTACGAAATTCACATGGCCAGCCTCGGCCGTACCTGTACCTCGAATATTCTAACGCAATATGGATCACGCAAAGAACTTCTTACCTCGGAAGGACGATCGACCGATCGATCGATCGATCGAGGGGAACCCTTGTTTTTGTAAAGCACGCGGGGGTGAAATAATTTTCGATCTCTTTGAACTCGACTGGAAATGTTTTGCGGCCCCGGTAACACGTGACAAACATGTTTGTCCTACTTTTTTACGATCCGCCGGAGGAACGTGTTTTGAATCAAAGTATCACATAATTCTCCGGGACGGGGAGCGGGCAGTGGCACCCCCGCGTTAAACTTCTCCAACTTCGGTTTCGATCGCTCTCCCAGGCCGGACGACAATTCGCCTGCGTGAAATTACACGGGGGACGAGAATCATTCAATCGTCCAGCTCGGAACTGCATTGCTAATTAAAAGGTCCAAATGATGAAAAAACGAAAGCCCCCCCCCCCCAGGTTGCGATGAAAATTCTCGCGTTACAGAAAGTCTTTCGCACCCTGAACGATAGCAGCCAGGAACATTTAACACTCGGTTGTCCTTCGTTCAACAACTCGACACGGCTTATAAATATTTCCCCAATTGTTCCAGTTAACGTCAATCGTCGTTTACAAGCGTTGCGCTCGGAACGCGTTAACAATCATCGCGAGACAAGATCGCGAAAACCCTCCGCTCATCGGCTGTCCCCGCGAGTCCTGTCCCTCGGGGAAACATCCCGGTTCCTCGACAATATTTCGCCGCGTGTTAGCCCCGTTGATTTTTTAATTAAAACGGACCGATTCACTCTCGCCGAAACGACCGTCCGGTTCTTTCGAACGAGTCCAGGGGACATCCGCCCCCGTTTATTCCTCCTCCGCTCCCGTTTATTCCTCCTCTGCTCCCGTTTCTTCCGCGCTTCTCGCTCCCCCAGATCGGCCAATTCGGGGCTGACGCGAAACGCAATTTGCCGGAGCTGCTGGAACCGGACGGCCCCGGTCAAATGTAGCGAGCTCTCTCTCTCTAAAAGCGGCGAACGCGCGATAGAATCGGGCAGCTCCGCCGGAGAAACTCGTTGACACCGTCGGTGACCTGGAAACACGCGCGGGGTCCGCGCGAGAATTTTTTCTTTCTTTCTTTTCCTGTTTGAAAAACGATCGAGGGTGGCGAGCTCTCGACGTATGTTCCCTTTCCGGTTTAGAGGCGTTCGTTTGCTTTTTTTTTTTTTTCAAACGTCGACGAGGAAGCGGGTACTGCGAACCATTCCTCCGTGCGCTATTTTGCGATATTTTCCATCGGCAATTAAGCGAGATATTCGTGGACCGTGTTTACGATCGCGGCACGAAATTGAACCGCCCACGGTCGACGCGAGTACGCGATAATGTCGCGAATAATTTTATTAAAACAACGGATATCGGATGAACGCGGCTCGATTTGCGTCGATAATGATCCCGGGCGTCATAACGATCGTCGTTTTCGCCGCACGACATCATTGTTATCGCGTCATTATTCGGAACGTTTCACCTCCCCCGTGCTAACTGTCCTCCCTCGTACCGCGGGCACTCTCGAAGACTCGCTAAATATTCAATTACGGAAATTGTACGGCAGATCGAGTTCCGTCGACGTCGGGAAACAAACGGAAAGGGGAAACGAATTTCCGATCAAATTGAGCACTTACAGAGGGGGTGGCTTCGTAAATGCGTACAGATACAGTGAAATTTAACGCCCATCGTATCCCCCTCAGAAAAAAAAACTTCCGGCGCTTTTATCCTGCACGTTTTGAAAATTCCAGTGAATTTTGTTCGAGGGACAAATCGTTGCGACGTTGATGAAAATGAGCAGGTTTCGTTTAACAGTTTCGATGCACCGTTTATCGGCGAGAACTTCGAAACTCGCGGATAAGTTATGGCGATGCTCGGCCGCGCGATCGTTTGTCGCGATAGTTTTAATTCGGGACGTCGACGGCGGCCGACGTTGCTGCGAAATTAGATTAAAATGACGAACGATCGATCCCGCCGAGGGGAAATCGAAAACAGTTTCGTGGAGCGATAAATGTAACTTTTATCCGCGGAATGTCGACGGAGGTAAGACAATAGACGCGAGAACCGATGAATTGTGAAGAGGGAGAAGTTCGAACGATCGTGGGGGGTAGCCGGAATCTGACCCGGTGATCGGGGACGGGAGGGTGGGTCGTGGACGTTCGATCTCGATCGCGTAAAGGGAGCTCGTTGCGATGCATAAGTTCGACGGGACGACTTTTACGACGGAAAAGCAGAATCTGTCTCCTCCCCATTATTTTATAGGCCGATCGTAAAGTCGTACAGTTGGTATGCATAAGATCGAGTATCGTCCCGCTCGGTCCCGTTCTTGAAGCGCACCCAAATTTCTGGGAGGAATCTATAAACTTCGCGCGAGGAACGCGCGACCGCAATAGCAAACGCGCGCAACGAAAGTGCAATATTTTTATTCGCGGTAATTGTAATTGGCTTTACGAGCGATGCGTTTCCTTGTCATTTCTTTCGAAAACACAAAAATTAAGGGATCCGTCCGAATCTTTGTTTAGTACTTCGTTTAAAATCGAAGGTTATCACAACAAATTTGTTGCAGCAGAACAAAGAATTTGTTTGAAAAATGTCTGGAGTTAGCTTTGAACGCTTGGACGGAAAAGTTGTTCCATTTCGTGCAGTTTATAGCTATCGCAGAATTGACTTGAGACCAAGGAATTATGTATTTATATTTCTGTAAGACGATGAGAAACTATTATTCCTTCTCTTTATTATTCACAAAAACTATACAAAGCAATTTCGTTCGTGGATTTACGCTATAAATCCAAATTGTTATACCAAACAAAAATTTGTTGAAAAGATGGAAAGAAGGTACGTTAAATCATTTTCTTTTTTTTAATGAACAATTAGGTATGAGCGGCGGGAATTGATTTATCTTCAAAATCCGCTTCGATTCGAGTACCAATCGGTCCATTAGTTTCTTCGCTATATCGCACGACAGATTGAGGAGAGGTCGTCTCGAGAAAAACTCGTTTAAAGTTTTCGCTAGAAAAAGAGCGAAGTTGAAACAGGGATTCGCGATACATGTACTTGTAGCTGAAACGGTACTCTTTAAAAATATTTATATATAACCAGATTTGAGTCAGCTCCGCTCCGCGAAAAAAATATAGCGCCGCGAACGGACTGCGCGTTCCAACCGCTCGCGCGAACATCTGCGAGCGCGCGGCGCGTTTCAAAAACTTCGATTTCGCCATAAAACTTTTTTTGATAGCACGCTACACGCGCGAAACTATCGACTTATGAGAGAGGAGGAAATTAGATTTTTCGGACCGGTTGAATGACAATTGCCTTTCCCCACCCTTCCATCAGTCGATCTTTCGCGGACGTATAAAGAGTACGGCGAGGATATTCAAATATTTCTCGGCGATCAGCTTTATATTTATGGCGGGCGCTATAAAAGGCGCGGGTTAAACGTGTCACCGAGTCGGCTCGAGTTCCCGGCGTCGCCTACGATAGATATTTTTACGAGCGATAACGTCGTCCCGTCGTGAAACATGATCGAACGATCGAAGTCGCAGTACCTGCGATGTACCGTCGCTCAATTTCTCTCCCCATCTTTTGCAACGGAACGCGAGAAAGTAGACGAAGAACAGAAAAAAATGCAACGAGACGGCTACACCTCGGCTCGATTCGAACTGGCGAATCGTCCGCGTCGGTCGAATTCTCCAATTGACGCGAACCTCGCGGGGCTGTTCGAATTTTGCGTCAACCATCGGCTCGGTAATTAGAAAGTGCCATTCTCCGTTGCGTCGCTTCCGTTGCTTGTTCGCCGTACGCAAAAACGATACCAGCATCCTGTCCTCCTCCCATTCTTCCTCGGTTTCACCTGTATCGCGACTCGACGCGGTTGCGACACGGTCGAAACAGTTCGCCGTACCCTGCGCGTCCCGTCATGCAAATGAAGCGGGGGAAAGATTTGCGGCGGCATTACCGCGATATTTATCTCGCGAGTAAGTTTCGTTACGTACGCGGATGACATTTCTCCCGATACCTTTGCCGGCGCGCCGAGAGAAGTTCGCGGCGTAAATGTCAGATGTAAACGGAGCCACCGGGGGCCCTGGCGATCTACCAAGCTGTAAATTAGTCAAAATGGGCAGAGTTGATACGCGTTTCGAGCGGCCGGTCCCCGCGTTATCTCCGCTATAAACCGTGGGAAGCGGTTTTTCCGATCGTTCGCGTTGATTTTAAACGCGCCGCGGGGTCAAGCGGACGCCCCGGCACGTTTTGCATAGTGTCGGAAGTGTTTGGGGTACAGGTGTTCCGCTGTGATCAATGTGTACATCGAAGGGTGGAGCGAAATATTCTGCGCTTCATACGCGTCTTTCGTTGTCGCGGATTCTCGTTCCTTCCAAGATCCCGGATCTCGACGTTCCTTTTGCGGCGCGGCGACATTGGGGAAACGTTCCTCGAACACTTCGACAGATACCTCTGGATGACTGAATCATCTGAAAAATCTGGATGATTCGACGGAGCAATTTAATATCGTGCAGGGTTATCAATCGCGCGACGAGACCGCTGGCAAAGCGTAAACGAACGCCAAGCACACTAATCGCACGATTGTCGTTGATCCTCGAGCGGAGCCGAGCGGAGATCCGTAAAAGTTCACCGGCCGTTCGGAACTATGCCGATTCGGAAGACGTTAACGCGCCGCGCTCGCTTCTGTTCGTCGAGGAGGAACGTCCACGGTGGCCATTAGGCAGGAACGATTTTTCACGCGCGTCCCATCCATCAGCGGAAGTGGGTGGCCACGCGAACAGAGAACGATTTGTCTCGAAGAGGCGCTCGCGTCCGGAGGTTTAAAAGCGCCGGCCCGTTTATCACACCGGTGGGGGAACGAAACGTTCTCGGCCGCAAGACGGATCGCGGTACACGGTTGGGTCATTGACGCGCACCGGGAAGAAAAATGTTTTTCACCGCGCTGACGCCGCCATTGACTCAACGGTGTTTTCCTTGAGGAGCGAACAACGACGACGACGACGACGACGACGACGCCAGACGGCGTCTCGTGAGCGTCGCCCGTGAATATTTTCAAACGAACCACCCGCTGGGATTATTTGTGCCGGTCGCTGGCGCGGCTTTCAACCCCTCGGATAGGGAGGGAGGAAGAGGGAGAGTGGAAGAAGGGCGGCCACTCTCGCTTTTGTCCGCCCGGCCTGTCATTTAATTGTTAAACGAGAACGGCGCGCCTCGATTCGCTCGTGGGGCAAAACGTTTCTCGCGTTTTCGTGTACGCGTCGTTTCGGGCCGATGGCAAACGGCCGGCGACGGCGCAAAAAGTAGCCGCGTTTCCGCGAGCGAAACGCCTCTTAGCCGAGCCGCGGATCGCGGCGACCCACCTAGTGGCAAAAACGTTCGCCGAGCGAAGCCGCAGCTGTAATGGCGTTATCGGCGCGGTCGTGTAAATCAGCAATTTATAAGTGGAATCGCGGTTTTGCGGTTTGAAAAAGGAGAACCAGCTTCGCCCGTGCGCGGTCGTCGCGAACCGGCTTAACCCGCGACAAATCGCCGATACCTCGAGGAATTTATTCATATCCTCCTCGCAGTTGTGCGCGTGAAACGGAACGTAACGGTGTCGCGGTGTTCGCGGACGCCCTCGATTCGGCGCGTCGAGAATTGTCCGCGATTGTTCGAATTCCGGCGAGCGTTTTTGGAAGTTGAAAATACTTCCAGCGGAACGATTCCGCTAGCGATGATAGAAATTGCTCAATATTCTTCGTTCGAGCGTTGAAAAAGAAGGATCCCCCCGGTTGTTCTGGTCGTTGGCGTTCGAATCGTTCCGCGGTCGAGTTCCCCTCGAACTCGAAGGGCGACACGGTGTACAAACCGTCCCGAAGTTCAGTCTGACGATGACAGCCGCGTCAATAACAACGCGAAACAATCGGTGAACTGGTTCAACAGGCCACTTCGGTGTCGCACGAGGACCGACCACGTGGCCGGTTACGCGGAGCGACCACGAAACGATATTCATCTCTCCACACTTCTTGTCGAGAACCCCGAATCGATCGAACGAACGCCGCGGAGAGAAAATAAATAGAAATTCATCCAACGAATGGAAAGCCGCGTTTCGTTGAGAATCGTTCAGACGAAAGTTCAGACGAGCGTAAGGTTTAAGTAGTATAGGTCGCCGCCAGGCGTAAACACGTTTTTAAGTAGTACAGATCGACGATTTCGTCGACGCTCCCTTCGATCCCCCGTAACTTCGTCGTTCTCGCGGACACCCGAATGAAACTTTGCACGGCTGTTTTGCAGCCCTTCCAAGCAGTAACAAACGTGAAAGAAGGGACGGAAAAATTCGTTCGACCACGTGCGAAGGAAATAAATTGTTCCGCGAAGAAGAACTGTCTCCCCGGAGGAATCGAACGGCTCCCGGAGCCACGTGAAAGACGTCCACGGATGTTTCCACGTGCAACAAACAGCTTGGGGGTGGGTTTGGGTTGGAGTAAGGGTCCGCGGCAGTTTGTTTCGTCGACCGAACGCTTCTTACCGGCATCAGGTCGAGCATCGCGCTCGTGGCTACACGTTGCGCTAAGAGGGCGAAACAGCCAACCGAATGCACTCTTCCTTCGCCCGCGGCACCGAGGCTCGCGCGGCCGTGAAACCTCCGCGAGGTGATAAAATCTTCCGCCCCGGAAAGACGCGACGCGTCGCGACGCCCGGACGCGACAATCGGTGTAAGCACGCCGAGCATATAGACGCGGCCATCGTTGCGCAATTTTTTCCACCGTCTCCGTCGCTCGTTCAGCGCGTTGTTCCCCCTTGACCCTGTGCGCATATTTTCTCGTCTTCTCGTCTTCTCGCGCCGCGCCGTTCCTCCTTCGTCGTACACCTTCAGCCGCGGTGTCTGAGGCCGCGCGGGTTGCATCTACTTCGCCCCGCGCTCGTTCTCCGTCGCTCCGCGACGATTCTCTCCGCTCTGTCTCGCTTCGATGTTCAGCCCGGTCGCTCCCCCGTTTCATTTCTCACCCGAGCGTTCCGTATTCTCCTCTCTTTTTGTATCTCTCGCTTCGCGTCTCTTGCCCGCCTCTCATCTCCTTCTCATTCCCATTTCTGGCCTCGCACTCGTCTCTCGCCGCGTTTCATCCTACCCTCGTCCTCGCCGCGCGTACGCGTGCTCGAATCGTTGGACACCGCGCGGCGTCCACGTGCCAGGTAAAAGCAGCCACGTACGCCGTCACGTGCGCGACCGCGGACGTTTCGAAAACGGCGACGTATCGATCGCGGACGGCGTTCGCGTGAATCGCGGGGATCGTTTCCGCGGCGTTCGTGATTTACGAGCCGCAGCTGTCCGATCGCATATACGATTCGCTGCTGGGGTCTCGCGCGGACCGTCGTTTTTTTTCCCCCCTTTCGGGCCCGCGGTATATATCGATTGCGACCCGCTCGCCGGAAGGCTCGCTGGGTGCCGAAACGTCGGGATTTTTTCCTCCGTCGCGATGGTCGGAGATTCGGCGACGAGCGAGAGTCGAGTTACGTGGTTTCAGACCGTGACGGCAACTCTCTTCCTCTCGAGTTGTAACTTCCTTAGGGGAAGATGGTCCTGCCGAGAATATAGCCGCGGGTAAAATATACAGAGCGGGGATAAAATTGTGCCCCGGTCGCAAGGTGGGGGCCGATTCTTGTCGGAAAACGGAGGGGCGAGGAATAGTTGCGCGAGTGTCGCTGCGATTTTTTCCTTCCAGGGAAATTACGTTTGCGAGCGGCACTTTTTGCGCCGATCTTGTTTGGAGGCGAAAGTTTCTACGGAAATGCGTTTACCTGTGAAGTATGCAAGCTGCACGAGTGCGTGGCCGCGTTATCGAGGGTTCATTTCGCGCGACCTGATCGGTCGAGGATACGGAAGATATTTAGCGAAGTGCTTTTTCGAAGCTTGCTTCCTTTCTCGCATCTTTCCACCCGGGAAGAACGTTCCTTTGGTCGATTGTGCGCTGACGATATTTCTCTCTTTTCTGTTTACAGATGAAGTAGACGTGATTGGCTATACGAGCAACCAGTCGGACACCGATGATCACAGCAGCGTGCAGAGCAGCAGCGACAGCGGCGTCGCAATGTCCACCTCCAGGCTGACCCTTTCCGAAATGATGGACAATCTTTAGGTAATTGAATTGCTCTGGTGGACAGTGAGATATTATTCCACGCGCCCACGAACGCTCAATAATCCCCAGGTACCTCGAAACGTGACTCCAAGACGAATGGAAAAAGAAACGAGCGTTGCCGAAAAATAATACAAGGAAATAACGAGTGCGTTGATCCTTTGCCCCCGTCGAAAGATAATTCCAAGGTTTTGCACACGGGTGACCTGCAACGAAGAACTGTGCATTTCCATCTTTTCTTTGCCCTTTTTCGCCAGCGGCGTCTCGTTTTTGAACGTATTGGCCCGTGTTCCGGAACGCGTCTCGCGAAACGGCTCAAGCGTTCCTTTCAGCTCGTGTTTTCACCGGCGATTATATTCAGAGCTGCGGCCAGGCAGGCAGCAACGTGCCCGGTAACCGAGCCGTTCTCCTCCATTTTTCCCCTGTTTCCTTTTTTATTCCCTTCACCTTTCACCTCCTTCTCTGCCCTTCGAGGAGCAACGATGTATCGAAGTCACGTTTCGAAATCAGTGGCCCTCTCAGGACGAGTCGATGGAGCGTCCCTAACGGCGCCTGCCGAACGGCAATCATTTTGCATGCGCAGTGCACACGTTTCGGTTCACGCGCACGCGAATGTCCGGCGCGCCGAAGCCATTCTCAATCTCTCCCGTCGAGCGCGCAGTTTCGAATCGGCGGGCGACGACGACGCGTCCCACGCGCTTCTTAAAATCGTCGCTGCTCCGCGCGTGATTTCTTCGATGCTTAACTCGTCGTCTGGCTGTCGACGAGAGGCGTGCTCGATCGGGAATAGAGGGGCGAGCGGGGTTGTTTAAAGAAATGGAAATTGCAAACCTCAGTGCGATTGGGAACCTGGCTTGTAGAAGGGCGAGATAAAGGGGAAACGCGGGGACAAAAGGCAAGAGCGGGCGGAAGATTTCAACAATTCGTTGTGCCGTTCTCATCGGGCGATTTCGTAATAATTATCGCGCACACGGGGCCGCGACGAAGTGGCAGATGAACGCGCGAGGAGAGCTGGAATGGAAGGAACAGTACGACGATGTTTTCCGCGACGCGTGTCTCGAGGAGCTTGTCGACGTAAAACGATACGTCGCGGCTGTAATTAAAAAAGAAAAAGGAAGAGAAAAAGTATCTTTCCGTTTCTTGAACTGTTCCCGGCGGAATGAATATTTCTTCCTCTTTTCTTTTTCGTTTTTACTCTTCCCCTGCGATGGTACGTCGGAAGTAAACTCTGAAGAAGGAAGTCGGGTTTATTACCGGGGGGAGGGACTCGTAGTTTAAAGAGGACGGGTTATTTTATTTTCCGGACCGCTGTTGCACCCGGTACCCGTCCAGATTGAAAGAGCACGATGATACTTCGACGGGGTTGATCGGAGATTGTGCAACGCGGAGAAGCGTTTAAACGCGGTTCTTATTCGAACGTTTTAAATTGACGCGCGAGAGGGAGGAAAAATTGGAAGGAAACATTCTTCGCTTCGCCTCGTGTTGATACGATGGTGGTACGACGACGAAATTAGACGTCAGAGATTCTTACCCTTTGAGGGAAAGCTCCGATCGGACGATAAATAGATCACTCGATCGGACCAGGATCGATCTATGTAGAAAGGGCGATAGACTAAGCGGCGGGTGATTCGCGACGAATTAACTCTCACATTCGTTCCTTTTGGCTGTTTGCAGACAAAGAGATGGCGCGGTGGCGGCGGAAGAACGTGGCGGAAGAATATCTGAGGGTGGAGCTGGGGTGGACGACGGTGCAACGCGAACAAGGAGAAGAAGAAGAAGAAGAAGAAGAAGAAGAAGAAGAAGAAGAAGACGAAGAAGAAGAAGAAGCAGGAGAAGCAGAAGAATACGGCGAGGTGAAAAAGGAAGAACGAAAAAAGGAGAGACGTGCAAGGGTGAACGGTGAGACAGCAGAAGAAGTGGAGGAGGAGAGAAAGAAAAAACGGTTGAAGAAGCCATCCGAGCGTGTCGAGGATCGACGGCGTGCGAAACATCGACTCCGGATGCACGCAACTACACGACCCTTGGTGTGCATCCCCTTGGAGGGTCGCGGGACCGGGCGCCGCGACGCCGGGTCAACGGCGGAAACGTCGAGGAGGCGCCAACACCGCGAGCGCGTGCACGGCGTCTAAACGACGCGGGGGTGGTCCCTGCGCGGGACGAAGGAAACGGAGCGGAACGAAGAGAAGGGAGGACGGGAGGAACGACTTCGAATGACCAGCCGGCGGATCAGAATTAATAATAAACCGGGATGTCTACAGAGAGCGGAAGACGGGAGGACCGAATGGAACTGACCTCGGCGAACGAAGAACGAAGAAGCCACCCTTGTCTCCGTGGTGGCGCGGCGTAGAAAGAAAAGGAAAAAGAAAAAGAAACGAAACGCGTTCCCCGTAATAATAATAACAATAATAATAATATTAATAATAATAATAATAACACTAGTAATAATAATAGTAATAGCGACGAAGAAAATAACGAGAAAGGAACGCGAGAAACGGGCAACGGATGAGGTACGGCAGGGGAATTGTCGCGTGTAAATTTGTCGATCGAGTATTGTACATATTTTTAAGGGAGGCTAAAATTTATCGAGCGGAGAATGAAAACCCGCGGAAGGTGGTGGGAGAAGCGTCAGCGAGTTCCGAGCGTTTCTTTCTCGATGCGAGACCGTCACGGAGGCGGGGGCTAGCCCGACGTTGCGCAACGTTCACCGGGGCGACACTATCGACGGACGATCGTCGTCGATCGCGAGCGGAGTCCTGTGTCGCTGGGACCGTGACGGGGTCCGTCGCCGTTCCAAAACTCGCGGGCACATTTTGCGCGAGCCCCGCGGGGCCTGCGGTCGATCGAGAACTCGACGCAACACGTGGAAGAACCTAGCAATAAGCGCGTGCTGGCGCGAAACAGCGAGCGGTGGCGAATTGTGTCGCCGCTTCCACAATCGTCCGCGAGATCATCGATCGATCCGCGCCTCGATCCGCGCCTCGATCGCGTCGATCGGTCCCAAGTCCCGTTGGAACGCGACGTTCCCCCCGCGCCCGCGATCAGCGCTTCCTCCGTGACGGAGTTGGCGAACGCGTTTTTCTTCTTTTTTTTTTTCCTTCCTGGCGATTGAATGAGATACACGCGCGACGGGGGGAGCCCTCGAAGACTGTACCGGCGAGAAGAAATTCGAGGGCTCCGCCTTCCGCGAATGCGCGACTCGTTCCGTTCGGTCGTCGCCGCGCTGTCCGCCTCTGTCCGGGACGACGGGGATCGTCGTCGATTGCGATCCCTCCGCGGTTCCCGTTCGTTTCGACGAGCCGCGAGCGAGTTGCGAGCGTCGCGCGGATCGATTTTTTCGGGGGTTCGGTGGAACTCGAAATGGGTAAACGAACGCGAAGACACGCGGGCAAGGAAATACACTTGGAAACACGGCGACGATTCGATTCGACGACCGCTCGACGGTTCTTGTTTTACGTACGCGTGTACCTCCAGGCGAGGAGAAACTTCGTTCAGAGGCGTTGAAACGAAATCGAGGAACCTTCAAGACAGAACCGAGTGGTGTCTCGCCGCGGCGAATATTACATGTAATATCGAACGAGCACAATCGGGGACGAGGACGAGCCGGTTAAAGCTGAAGGGATCACTGCTGTTACCTCCCCCGTAGGGAAAGCAGAGGTGGAAGTTGATCGCGCGAGCGGTCGTGAGAACGAATCGACGCAGGGCTCGTCGACTAATTCGTCCGGCAACTCTGCGGCCAATTAACGAAAGCCGAAGGAACTTCCGCCTCTCGACGGGCGCACCCCGTGCGCGCAAACGCGCGGCGACCGGAACGAACGGGGAGGCTTGGGGAGAAAAGAATTATAAGAGGAGCGAACTGGTTCGGCGAGTGGGACAGGGGGAGAGACGGTGCACGGCCGCGCGGAGCGAGAACGCGCTTGCGGGCGTTTAACGACGCGCGCGTTGCGACCGGAAACGAGGCGAACGGGAATCAATGGAAAGTACGCAGAAAACGAGAGGAAGCAAAGAACCGAGCGAACTGGAAGTACCGCGCGCGGGCGCTCGAATCGCCGCGAGCGTCGAGAGGAGAACGACGAGCGCGCGCTCCGATCACGGGAAGCTAATCGCCTCGACGACGACGGAGGCCCCCCGGACGATCGATCCTTCGTTGCGCGACGATCGAAAACGTTTCGAGCGTCGCTCCGTTCGCCCGGCGAACGCCACGCGCCTTCGCAGAGCACGAATTCCAGCGGCTCTCCCCCGGTTTTCGATCGTCCGAGCTTTCGAATTCCCGGACGTTTTCGCGCGATCGCGCGCCGTTTCACACCCCCCGCACCCCGTCGTAGGGTTCGCGAAACCCGGCGAAACGAGCGAGGCACGGCCACGTGAAACTGAACGAGCGAACGGAACGGTGGGAAAAGAGGGCAGAGGCGGGTTGCCGCGCAGGGTGGAATTATTATTGTCACGTGTACAGGGACAAGGGGTGGGACGAATGTTTCTGGCGAGGCCGCGGGACGGGTGCGCGCGGAGGGGCTAATTTCGAGGGAACGTCGAAGCGGGGAACGTTTCGGAAGGAAATAAGGTCGTACAAGGGTCCAAAGAGGTCCGGCAACGGGGATCGATCGATGGAAAGCCTGTTACACAACAACGCTGACTCGAAGAAGAGAGAGAGAGAGTGAGAGAGAGAGATAGATCGACCGCCTAGTTAGAGCTCCGAGTTTCCACTTTGCGGCTCGAGTGGAACTTCATCGGGGAAAGCTAACAGGTTACGGTCACCGGCTTGAAAACTTTCCAGGGACCGGCGACCGTATCGACGGGATCGAGCGAGACGGCGTCAGGAAGGGTGGGAAAAACCGTTTGTATTGCGAAGGGGGAAAGAAGAGAGGAAGAAGAAGGGGCGTTGATACGAACCAGATCGGTCTGAAGAAATTCGCGACGTGAAAGAAGACGCCCGCGGACGTGACTCGTTGACGCAGCGTGACAGGCTGCCGTCGCGTATCGCGATCCCCGTTAATCCGGATCGTAAACCGCGAGACGGCGCAGATTTGTTCGGGGGGCGGTGTTTTCCGGCCAGGTTTAACGCGGACCGGATAGACTGATTACCAAACGTAACGTGTGATCTCTGATTTAAAGAAAAAAGTAAAAAAAAGTAATAAACGACAAAACGCAAAAAAAGAACACGGTTTTAAACGTCGGTTAGCTTTTAAGGGGATAAAACGAAAGAAACAAAAAAAGAACGGCGTGGGAGGCGAAAGAACGAAGGGTTTGGGGAGGGGGTGAACATTTGGAGGATCGAACGGACATCGCGGGGGCTGAGATCGAGTTCGATTGTCGGCGGAAGGGTGCGATTGAACGGCCAATGCGGGAGGAACTTTGGGCGACGTTTCGCGACGATTTGCCCTCGTTCTGAAGGACGGCAACGGGGTAACGGAAATCGAGGGGCGGGGGTGTATTGCGAGGAACGAACGGAACGTCCCCGAATCCCACCATAAGAGCGACCAAGCCGGATGAAATATTTTCAGCGAGGCAAGCCGCGACATTTTAATATTAAACGTAAATGATACTCCCGTACAAGTCGTTGTTGTATCAACAATCGACCTTATTCTATAGCTGAAACGCAATCATATTGGTTGTTGCAGAAGATTTACCGCGGCCGTGTATACACATCGGATATAAAAATGGTGGGACTCGAGAACGGGCGAACGAGCGTGAATCGGGGGAGGAAGGAAGGCGAGAAATTCGAGGGGGGATGAAAAAAAAAACACGGCAGGGCCGAGGAGATGCCCCGAGTGCCTGCTCCCTTTCAGAAAGTTCGGGCGGCGATCGATGAGGCGGTGAAAAGAGATTGCGAACGATTTTAGCGATACGCGTGACTCGTGTATTTCTCTTCTTCTCTTTTACGTCTAATTTATTCCATTTATTCGAATGCACGCGATTCACGGGAGGGGCGGAGGAGCGGAGAACGTCGAATGGCTGCGTCAGATGTTTCTAATTGCGTCTTCTTCTTCTTTTTTTATTTTAAATTAATTTTCTCGACTGCACTCGTCGCGCCACAGATTTCAATCCGAAATATCCGCGAGATATCGCGCCGATGGATAGATCAGATCGATTTCTCGCAGCGCGTCCATTGTTGATCGTTCCGTGGTCCGGTGAACATTGGAACGCCGGGTTGGCTGTTATTTGCGAAACGGGAGAATCGATACGGAGAGAACCGCACGCATATTTCGTCGATTCTTGACGAAGAACGAAGAAGAGAAGGGGTTGGCGTTGCGGTTCGCGTTCGTTCACGTGGCGAAAACGAGTTACGGACATTTCTTTTTCTCGGCGGGCAACAGGGAAGCGAATGAAATAAAATGTTTTGCGAGGGATAGGGAGGTGAAGAGAAGGAGGTACAAAGGGGCGAGAAGCGAACCGCGAAACCGAGCGTGAGCGAAACGCGAGGTAAAGGGGTGCGCGAAGGGAGAAACGAGGAGGAGAATAAGCGTAAAGTGAATTTCACGAGCGTCTACAAAAGTAACGAGAAAAAACAAAAAACAAATAACGAGAGGTGAGGGAGACCTGTTAGGCGAAAAGGTCGGTGGGAGGGATAACGAGCAAACGAAAAAAAAAGAAAAAAAAACAGTAATCGTAATTAACATTTTACAAGTAAGAAGTTTCATTAAGTGATTATTAAACGGTGTGTGTGTCTCTTGAACGTGTAGATCGTTGATGAACGCACCCTCGCGAAAAATTACAGATTCCGTACGCGTAGATATATTTCCTTCCTTTCCTTTTTTCCTCCCCCTACTTTTCTTTCACCCTTCGCTCTTCACCTTTCCGTTGTTTCTCTGCGGGTCAACTTTCCGTTCCAACCATCCATCCATCTATCCTTTCTTTCTTTCTTTCTTTCGTTACCCTCGTTTTCCCGTCTGGTTCACGCGATCTCGCTGGATAACCCGCTATTCGTTTCGTCGCTGCCATCCAGCCGTTGTTACGCGTCGCGCGATAATCTCGTACGGGACGAGGTTGGGGACAAGAGCGAAGCGAACGAAACGACGGATCTTATCGTTCCGTTGGCCTGGGTTCGTAGTACCTTGTAGCGAGAATAAAGATGTATGTATTCTATATGTATATTAAAAAAAAAAGAAAAAAAAAACGGGGACACACTCGCCCGACGTATCGCCCGCGGCGATTTCAATTTTTTCCCGTCGCGAACCGACGACGCCGATCGTTTCGTCGGTCGAGCGAGCGGCGACTCGCGGCCTTTGGCCGAGAGAAAATCGAGGGGGACACGCCGCGCACCCCCGGCTACACACTTCCTCGTTGCCATCGGTTCTCCGTTGGACGCGTCTCAAATTTTTTTGATAACGCCGCTCGCGAATCGACAGACGATCGTCCACCGCCGTTTCACGGTCGCCCTTTCGATTTGCCGATCGACGCGAGCGCCCCCGAAACGAAAGACGAAAGCGTGACGACGATCCAGCGAACGAAGGGGGATCGAGCCAATCGAATTATCCGACGAACGCCGTGTTTCGTTTTCAAAGATATGTCGGGCCAGTCTGTTCCCACGAAAATGTGATATTAAAATTAACACGAAAGGGGGAAATACGGGAAGCAGAGAAACCGGGAATAAATGAATGAGAGAACGAGAGAGCGTGCGAGAGAGAGAGAGAGAGAGAGAGAGAGAGAGAGAGAGAGAGAGAGAGAGAGCAATCGTAAAGGAAATCGAGGAAAGATTTTTGAAAGGGAAAATCGAGTTTGGGGGGTTGATGGTAAGGGTCGATCGAGGAAACTGTGAGAGCGTAAGAAGAGAGATCGGTGCACCGATGCATAGAAGATCGTACATACGTGTCAGGCGCGTGTGTGCGCGAGGAAGATAGGGAGAGAAGAGATAGAGACAAAGATAGGGGGCAGGGGGACGTAGAGTTAATTAGCGTGGATGGTTTTATCGCGAACGAAGGTACGGGCACAGATCGCAACAGCAGCAATACGCGAATTGATGCGGTAATGAGCTGACAAAACGAGAACGACAAAGATAAAGGATGAGAGAACGGTGAAGAGATATACTTGTTACTCCAGCCGCTAGAAATATATGTAAGGTGTAATAATTCGAACGATGGTATGAAAAGCTGCGGTTCATTCTGAGCTCAAGGGTGTCGCGATGTTACCTCCTTTTTTTTCTTTCCTTCCTTCCTTCTTTCTTTCCTTCTGCTTTGCTTTCCGCCGAATCTTCTCTGCTGTCGTCGCGGGAACGTCGCTCGTCGCACCCGCGTGCATTCTCGTCGAACTTTACGCGTGTCGGAAGCGAACGAGACAGGGGAAACGTCCGATGACACGACGCGTACACGGTTCACGCGTCCCACGCGACAAATTTATTCGAGCCGAGGATCGAACGAACGGAGAGAAGACCGCCGGACGATATGTATATATGGAGACGTTGCTTTCGTTCTTCCGGTTTCGTGTTCTACCTGCTGCCCCTTTCCTCCCGACCCTGTTTTGCAAACCGTACGCCACCCCGTAGCAGCAGCGAGCAATGAATGATCGCGAGACGCTTGAGCTCAGCGTGCGTGTCGCGCGCGGCCCTCAGTCTAACGTTTAAGGAGTCTTTAAGTAATAACTTGATCGATAACTAAAAATAAAAATGAAAAAAAGACGACCGGGAGGAATAATACAAATATGAAATAATAATGAAAAAAATGGGTGTTATTTTTAGATGTCTATTAGATTATCAGAACCAGAAAAACTAAAGGATAAAAAAATGCTTAAACATAAAAACGAATAAAAAAAAAAAAGTGAAGAAAAAACCTACTATTAATAAACTACTACTACTACTACTACTACTACCTACTACTACTACTACTACTACTACTACTACTACCTACTACTACTACTATTACTACTACTACTACTACTACTACTACCTACTACTACTACTGCTGCTACTACTTCTACTACTATTACTACCGTACTTGTAATAAGGATTTAAAGAACATAGGAACTTAGTTGATGCGATTTCACAAACGATGCAACTTTTTGAGAAGAGCGCCCAAACTTTTTACGAATACCTGCGCAGGACGGATCCGACCGACCCGTTCGCGGTCGTCGCGTTCTCGGACAGATCGAAGCCGCGGGCGAAAATGGTAAACCTAGGCTGGATAGGAACAAAAAGGAAGCAACAAAATCGAGGGAAACGAGGGGGGGAAGGAAGATGATAAAGATTCGACGCTGCAATTAAAGGGGTCGGGGGGTGGGGGTTAATCTATTGATAGACTAAAGAATGCAATACAGAAATCGTCGATTATTAATAATTATAGTTAATACTTTTTATCGCAAGCTGGACTTGTCGCGCAGTCCTGCGCAGGTGCGAATAAAAATAAAATCGGCGGGCGTGAAAGGGACGAAGACGACGAAGGGCGACGAACGGTCTTCTTTTCTTTTCACGTTTTTGTTCCTGTTTTTTTCTTTTTTTTGTTTAATTACTTTTCTTTCTTTGTTCTTCTTCTACCCTCCCGAAGAAGCATTGCGCCGTCGTCGTCCCCCTCCGTCGCTCGCAGGTACCTTTTTTCCTCGAGACGTTTTGCCGCTTTCATTGTTTAGATGATTACTATTTAACGACAAAAAAATAAAAAACGAGAAAACGAACACGCGATTGAAAATCGTATGGAGGGAACGATGGGATTAACGTTGACGATGCTAGATAGGGGAATGGCGACAGAAAATTCGAGAGAGAGAGAGAGAGAGAGAGAGAGACATATGGAAACTTTTAAGGAAAAAAGAGAGAAAAGAAAAGACACGTCGTCGCGACGTGTTATTATTGCGACGCGAGCTTTTCTCTTCCCCTCTTTTCCATAGAAAAAAGAAACGTAAAACGGATACGCGAAGAACGAGGGGGTGCGCGTCGAAGAAAGGGGAGGCGAGTGTCGTCCCCTGTTGCGCTCGATCGTATAGATCCGACGAAATTGTAACTCGTGGATCGTCCCTGCGCCCGTTGACTCGCCCTCGATAGAACGAAAGAACACGGAACTAACCGGCAAACCGATTCCTCCGATTCGGCGGCAACGCGCGTTCCGACGTCGCAAAAACGCCGAGGGAATCGTTCGAATCGCGACTCGAACGCGACGATGACGGAAACGAAAGAAAGGAAAACGGACACGAAATGAAGAAGAAAAGCTCGCCGTACCGCAGGAGACCGGTTCGCCGGCTATCGAGACGGACACCCACGGGCACGCCGCGGCGAGGACACAGAAGGTTGGCACCAGCGAGGGGTTGAGAATCGCGGGTCCCTCAGCGACCCGTAGTTTGCGTACGCGCGAATTTGCCGCGTGGCGATACTCCTTCAGACGAAAAGTGCGGTCCTTTTCTCGGTCGTTGTTGAGCCACGTAAAGCTGCCGCGGACGAAACAGAGGAAGAAGAACAGAGAAATAGGGAAAAGAAGCGTCCCCGCGTACGGGCCAGGGGGTGGGAGAAGGAAGCGACGGGGGTGTAAGCAGCGGGCAAGGACGATCCTCGAAGGGGGCGAGCGCACGAGTGGGATTTTAACCGACTTGAAACGGCTTGAACGAGCGGCGTAGAGCGAAGAGCGTAGAGGGGAACGAACCGGGTGTGCGTGTGCGTGCGTGTGTATGAGTGTGGGAGGGAGGGAGGAAGGGTGGACAGGTGCGCGGAAGGGTTGAACGAAGGAGGGGATGATCCGCGCGAGAGTACGGGGAAGAATTTTTGCGGGGCGACGAATCCGAGCGAAGGTGTGCGAGGGAGGATGCGAGTGTGCGAGGGTGGTCCGCGGGACACGACGGGGTATTGGGGGCGGAGGGGACTTGGGGGTGGAGGCGTCCCTCTCCGGTCGCGATGAGCATTTAATCAACGATAGGGGACGCTTGGGTGGACTCTTTAATGTTTAGCGAACCCGCGGGATAGCGAGGGACGGAGGATCGGGGAAGATTGGGGGCGAGGAGAAGGAGGCGAAAGATTTTCGTGGCCGGTTTCGAAACGGTGAAACGGGTTTGGGTGGGTGAGCGAGGGCGGCGGCGGCGGCGGCGGCGGCGGCGATGCCGATGCATTCGCGAAGGGTTGGACGGACACGGCGGGGGCGGGTGTGCGCGTGTAACGTAGGGTCAACCGCGACGGGTTATCGGGTGAAATTTTATCCCGGTGGCGCGTGTGAGAATGCGAACGTCGGCGCGCGGTTGCGAGGTGTGCGTACGCCGATGAGTTGCACGCGACGAGGAATGCGAGCTGGGATGAAACGACGCGCGAACGGGTCGGGGGGAGGAGATTTGCGGCGAGGAGGAACGTTCGGGAGACGGGAACCAAGGTGGTGCCGTGAAATGGCGAGGTGCGTCAAGTGGACGACGGAGAAATTGTGTCGAGGCGCGAGGGGAGACGGTTAGGTGGGAAGTCGCGGGTGGGGTGGGAAAGGAGTAAAAAAATAGATGATAAAAAGAACAAAGAGGCACGCTCTGTCAATTTGTCGATATCGTGACGATTCGGAATGATGGGTCGATTGGTGGTACGCCTACGATTGATGCCTCCGTTTAACGGGCTGATGAGTATGATGATCCAGTACGATTCTTATAATTATTATCATTATTATCCTTAATTAATTAATTGATTATCATTATCGATTATGATTAACAGTGCGAGAGTAGGAGTAATAAATCACAGGCCAGAGAAAACAGGTAACAGATGACAAAGCAAAAGAAAAACAGACACGTGCATACATACATACATATACACACACACACACTCACACACGTATGAAAATGAAAAAAAAAAAAAGAAGGGCAACCACTTATATTATTGTACATATTTACTTGTAACTGCTATTCGTATTGCAGAGGTTTTGTTCTCTCAACAAATGATTTCCTCGATTCTGCGGGAAGAAAAAAAAAATGAATAAAATAAAATTTGTGTATTATTAAGATCCTTGAGTCGTGAGATCCTTTCTTTCTTGCAGGGCCGGCGAAATTCGCGAACAATACGAACGGGCGCCGCGTTGTTCCTCGGGGACAAATGTATTTTAGACGCGTTGCAAGTTTCCGACTGCATTACCACGGAACAGAAACGGCTTCAAGCAAAATTGATTACCGGGTTCGAGGTTGTCCATCGACGTGCACGGCCGATCTCGCGGTTCTTTCTTCGTTTCCCGAACTTCTCCACCCTCCGTCGACCCTTATTCGAGCGCAGGAAGATCAAACGCGATGCCCGCGTTCTGTCGCCATCTCCTGGACTCGCAGCCGTATCAGAGTATTGATTTCTTAGTTGTGTGGGCAAAAATTACGGCAACGTTGACCAGGTTCTTTCCGGGAACACGAGAAATTTAATTTATTATGAGGAGAACCCGAGCTCCATCGCCTCTGTGCCCTATGCTGTGCGATAACGCGAAGGGGTTGGTCGACCTTGTCTATCCTCGATTATAATATTGCAAGTGTCGCTTCTGGATAGGTGCGCGGATTTCATTCGAGGAGCGATAAAATTTACAGAAAATATCGTACATCAATTGTACTGTGGGTCGTTGTAAAACGGAAACCAGAATCTCTAAAAACCGTAGCGATTTATTGGTGAAAATAATTTTTCATGATCCGCAGATGTTTGGCAATCCTTTAAATTTGCGCGCCAGTAAATATCGCGTGGCAATGTACCTACCGTGGCACCATCTATTGAGTGCCGTATTTCCAGTTGAAAATGATCAGAAGTTAATAGGAACGCAGGATAGGTAAGGAGGTGTCCACTGAGACCGAGTTAGACGAGGAGCGAAAACAGTGGGAGCGAGACAACGCTATAGTTAAACCGGGTCTCCCATTGGTAACCCGGCAAGGGTAGCCATGGTAGCGATATTCCGTCCGGTCCGAGCGATGTCATCACGTTGGTCGTGCAACGATCATTAATTACTCATTATCCGCAATTAATTTACGAACTTTTAGACGCGAATCGTACAGTAGGAGCCTCCAGAAGCTCGCTTATATACGATTTTGTTACATTTTTTGCTCAAATAATTGGATATTAATTATATTATTTTTCACGCTATGTCTATCCTTGTTTTTTAAGAGAGGTCTCCTTGTCTAAGATGGCGTCTGGGAGGCGTGGCTTATAGTATATCGCCAGCCTTGTCCCACAGTCTACTTTCCTTTTCTAGCCGCGTCGAAATACGTCTTTACCCATTGTGCGTCCCTATTACTTTTCGATCAGTTTAAGCAGAGAATGAAAGGAATACTGATATTGCTTTTTCTTGGCCATTTCATACAGTCTTATTAATGCTTTATTTTGGAAGCAGAAATTATTTCATTATCGACGATAATAATTTAAACGTTATATGCTTATTAGAATGTGCCGAAATAATTTCTCTCGCCCTTTTTACTCTCTCACGAAATGCATAGAATAACAAATGTGGATTGTGCATTAACAATGAGGCATTAATAAATAATAAGGCAAAAGCCCTTTCGAAGAGGCTCTTGAATGAGAAGTGACGACACCCCGGACGTGTGTCAAATTAATAATTGACTGTCGTGTATAAATGTTTTCGATGTATGCAGTGATAGCTGACGTAGATAAAAGTTTAACGCGATCAATATGCAAAGGTTCAGAGAATTGTATTGATCAATTCAAATTAATATGTTGAGAACGATTTCTCAATTGACTCTCGTTGTATCTCCGTGTCAAGTATGGCTGAAACGTCAGCCAGTGTTCAGTCCGTGCTGTGCGGTCGGAGGTTACGGTTGTGTCGGTGACGGTTTGCTCCGTGTTATTGCGCATAACCTTAAATGCACCGTGTTCGATCTGTACAAAGTTACAAGAAAAGTGTTCAAGCGGTCCGGTAAAGCTGCTGTCGTCACATGCAGCGGGATAAAAGATGAAAATATGGCACCAACGCGTGTTATTCTTATGTCGTGCGGCAGCTATAACCCTCCAACCAATATGCATTTAAGAATGTTTGGTACATATATATCATTCCTTGTAATCGATAGCCAGCCTTTACGTAAATACTAAAGACCGCGACGTACGCGCGATGTAGCAGAATTTAACAATCAATTACGTTTCGTTTGTTATCCGAACAAATCGGAGTATCATAAAGATAACACCTTGTAAACAATCCGTTCTGACGTCATCGATTTGCATAGGCATTTGTTTCTTTCGCGATAAGAAAGGCAACCAGTAGATAGTCGAATTTGTCGAGCGCGAACGTTTTATTCGTGGTTTCCTGTTAATCACGTGGAATGCATTAATGACGTTTCTTGCGTAAAATTTACAGAAATTGCCAGGGACCATCTTCATCGGATGGGTACGCATATCGTTGTCGGCGGAGTTATATCCCCGGTGCACGACGCGTACGCCAAGAAAGAACTGGCGAGCGCAACGCACAGGTGCGCCATGCTGCGATTGGCCTTACAGAACAGCGACTGGATCCGGCTTAGCACTTGGGAAACTAGGCAGAACGGTTGGACGAAGACTAGATTGAGTTTGCAACAGCATCAGAATTTATTGAACTCTGTCTTATTCGACTCGAACAATATGAAACACAATCTGCCGATGGAAGATCTGGAATGGGTACCGGAGAACGTGAGAAATACAGTGGATCGTACACCGATACAAATTAAACTCCTGTGCGGCGCTGATTTGCTGGAAAGCTTTGGAACGTACGATCTTTGGGCGGAAGAGGATGTAAGCCGTTAATGTGATTTTGCCCGCTGATATTTTTATAGCTAATAAAAATATGCCCTTATTCCAGATCGACTCTATTGTCGGGGAACACGGTCTCGTTGTTATTACGAGGGAAGGTTCCAATCCAAACAAATTTATATACGACTCGGACATTCTCTCCAAGCATATGGTAATTCTTTATTTAGAGAAACTGTACGTACTTTCTCCGTGTCCTTCTAATTCCTTTCCAATTAATTTCTGCACAGCATAACATATATATAGTAACTGAATGGATTCCAAACGAAGTTAGCTCAACTAGAATAAGGAGGGCATTGAAGCGAGGGGAGAGCGTCAGGTATCTCCTGCAAGATGCTGTGATCGATTATGTCTATAAGCACGGGATTTACGATGCAAACACTGCGGCATCAACAATGTGAGTTATGAAACAATTTCACTGAAACGATAGCTCGCAAAAATAGTGGCAACTTATAATAGACATATCTTCCCGTTAGAATTAAAGCGAAAATTTATTTTTATGTATTTTGAATGAGAGGTGTATATTTTTTATAGCACTCATATTCCACATAGTTGGTGAGTTCAGAGTGTATAGAATTGATTAATCTTAGATGTTGTAAAATTGTTGTATAGAAAATTGCAATTGTATATTTATAGTGACAATTTAATCCTTTTAGTGCTCAATAATATTGATGCATTATACGTGCCATCGGTTGTGATTGTCGGTGAAGTTTGAGGGACAGTGAATAACGCAGGCCTAATAAAAAATGTACAGACACAACTGTAGGAACGTGCAGCGGGCTGTTCAATTTTTTATATATTATATAGAAGGTATAAGGAAATAATCGATAGCGTGCACATTTAATCGTTTTACAAAGAAGTGTAGAACTTTTTTTTTGCAACAGATACACATTACCTTTTAAATGTACATAATTGTAGCGATGCACGGGTTTTTTGAGAAAATGTTTTTAATCGCGAAGTCTTCAACGACATGTCGCCACGTTTATTTGATAAATATTCCAAGACGTGCCTATACAATGAAATACTTAAACAAACGACTTTATTGAGTGTTAAAAGGATTAACATATTACCCTGTACAAATCATAGGAGCAATACATTAGTCTAGCCCAAGAGTCGCCCATTCTCGTCTAAATCTGAATTTCAGCCAATCCAATCTCCCGATAATGTAATTGCGAATAAATTTTAGCGAACCTCGTATCTATTCACGATTCCTTAAGCTATAAACATCGAAGTAATCCAAATGAATTTTGCTAGCCGCAGTAAAAGTACCGATTCACGGATAAAGGGTGTAGTCCTTCTCGCTTCGTTGAATCCTCCCGGCGGAGCGTGCGTGCGCCACGGGGAAAGCTTAACGACGACCATAAAGCGTCGAAAGCAATCGGTTCCGATGCGTTCAAGTAACCCGCACGAGACATCTTTCCCCTGAATCGTACTTGTACCGGGCGCAGCAACAAAACGAAGATCCCAGTAAAACACAGTGTATTGCTTTTTCCACGCTGCCAAATCTACTTGGACACTGAAGTAAGTTGGAACTGACCTCGCCCAACGCGAACAATTACTTGACAATTGATTCCAAGTATCAAAGCACCTTTCTCACGCCGTCGCCTAGCGACGTTACCATGGAGTCCCCGAGCCCGATCGAAATTATATCCATCGACGTGCCCGACACTGTTCTGCGTAAGAATATGCAGAACGCGGCGGGCATGGCCTGCGTCGCCGCGCGCCACGTGAACGTCGGCCTCGAGGAGGCCCGCGAGAAATTCATAAACGCCCTCGTCGCCGAGAACGGAAACGCGAAACACATGGCGACCGCGAAGGCTGCGTATCCAGGTCTCGCGAAACAGATCATCGCCACCGAAACCGGCGAGTCGCAGATCCTCGACGAGGTAGGTTTCGTTGACGATGATAGAATGGTCAGGAAGGTGGTCAGGGTGTCCCCTAGATCGTGTCAGATGAAGGGGGTGTCCCCCGGTGTTGCCGCTTCGTCGATGCGGGACGGCCACGCGCACGCCATCGGGGTCGACAACGGCCCGTCCGGTTTATCGGTACGGGGTGGCAACACACGAACGGGGCACGACATCTACGAGGTAGGGCCGGGTAATTTTGGGGGGAAGGATCGCGAGGAGAGATCTCTGATTTCCTCTTCGGCTGTATCGTCCACGGTGACCCACGCGGACAGCGACGGTGGACGGCACGAGTGCGCCCTGTCCGACTTCAGCGTGGACAAGGAGGATTACAGGCTCACGAGGTACGGTCTGGACGATACGGCCGAGGACGAGGTTCGAGACTCGAGGAACGATTCGACGATGGATAAGCAGCGATTGGAGGGGCCCGTCGAGGGTCGTCGAGAGAATCTGTCGTTCAGGGGCGAGTTGATGGCCGAACGAATGGGATGCGACGAGGTCCACGATCAGGACAGCTTCTCCAGCGACGGTGTTCGATGCTCGAACACGCAGGTTCTGGTGCTGGTCAGCGCGATGATTCACAATCCCTTCGAGAAGGAGGGCGCTACGTTGATCGTCGAGGATAACGGAGCGCAGGGCAAGAGCGAGATCACGATATACAAAGGGGAAACGGACGGAGGTGTCGATAAACTGAGTTTGCTGGTGCAGTCGCCTGTTCCGTCGTCCGTGAGCGACGAGAGCACGGTGAAGATACAGGAAATAGTCGACGACGTTTCGGAGAGCTTGAAAGAAGGATCGGACGACTCGCTGACGTTGGACAGGTCGTCGAAGCGAGACGCGAGCCTGGAAATAGACGGTAAGTATGTGAAGTCGGTGGTGAACTCGCGGAAGAGTCCCAGAAAGGCTAAGAACGGTCATACGCGGGTACACCCTAATGAAATTGAAGGGAACGAGCAAGCGGTGAAGAGGAGCGTCGATTCCGGAACGCAGTCCGAGGAAATGTTTTACAAGGCTGCTTGGAGGTCGCCCAAAGCTTCTTCGTCGAGATCCAAGAGTCCCAGAAAGGACGGGAGATCGAAGTCCGGCGGTCGCAGAGCGGCTGGCAATTCGAGGAACCACGATTCCTCGGCAATCGGCGACGAAAGAACGAAGAAGGCGAAACGGCACGACTCCGCGTTGAAGGGGAGCCTCGACTCGGTCATCGCCACGAACGAGTCCAGGTCGTCGGTTTCCGGACGGCGATCCAAGGCCGACGAGACGCTCTCGAAGAAATCGAAGAGCTGCGAGTCCATAAAAAAAATTCAGGAGTCCTGCTACGAGGACCCGTCCAAGGCGGACAGCACTTCGCAGTTGATCACGGCCAACGAATTGGACATGCAGACGGACGAGTTCTGTTCCGTCTGTTGTTACGCGAACGATATGTCCCTCGGTACCGAGGAAGCGTTGGGCAGCGTGTCCCAGGACAACTTCTACACTCTGCGATCGAACTGCAGCTCGATTGCCGACGAAGATTCAACGGAATGCGATATCTGTAGCTCGTGGAATTTGCAGGGGTCCACGGACGCATTGGACCGGAAGCTGATCTCGTCTACCGCCGAGTGCGAACAGTTGTGCGAGGTTTGCGAGATTTGCAGCGAGATTTGCGCCACCCTCAACCCCGACCAAGAAGCCGGATCGATTTCCACTAGAGAGGCGAGAGATTTGAGCAACGATCTGGCGTTCGAGTCTTCCTCGTGGAGCGTTCACAGGGACAGCTCGAGGATGATCGACAGTATCGCGACCGATCCATCCGTGGAGGAGGACAGCTTCGAGATCGAGAACTGCGGCCTCGGTGGCCGTCCCGAGTCGATCGGGCAAGTCGCCGAGAAACGATCGTCCAGGTCGTTCAATACGCCCGACTCAGTTGCGGCGAAGAAGCGACCGAGGGACAAGTATTTCATCCCCAAGGACGAGCTGGCCGTCCTGTCCAGCGGGGCCAGACGTATGAATCGCAAGGGATCCCTGATGAGGAAGAAACCTGGCGAGGATCCGGCCAACGGGTCGCAAGACAAACGACGCTACTCGTCCGTGGATAATCTACAGTTGGCGAAAACAGCTGCCAGGAGCGCCGACAAAGTTCTCAGACCGAAGAACGGCAAGCTGATCGGGTCCGCGGACAATATAAGGGCATCCAGGAGCTCCAGGAGGTGCAAATCGTTGCAGAGATCGGCGGACAACGTTCGATACATCGATTCGTCTACGGACAATTTGGATTCGCTCGTGGAGAGTCTGGGAAGGGAGGACGAGCCACAGGATGACGGTATTAATTGGACGGGGAAACCGAAAGTCAGGGATAATGAAACGGTGAAGATGATCCTGACGAAGCATGGCATTAAAATAATAAGCGAGAAGGAAACTGCACTGTAATAGAGGAAACGAGGCCCAACGAATCGCAAGGAAATCGCTCACGTTAGTTAAACGGAGGAGGAAAAGGTTTTGGAATATGCATTGTATATGTTCGGATGGAACGCAGACTCGTCGACTCTCTTGTGATAATTCTGAACGATATATCGTCTTCAAGGGACACCAGATTTTCCACATTATAATAGAGACCTATATAATTAACGAATATATACGTATCTATACAAATAATATATCTATAAATCGAATATATATATATATACATATTATATATTTATAACTCGGGAAACAGGTTCTTTTCCGAGGGAGAAAAATGCAAAGGGGATATTACAATATTTCATCCTACTCACAGATTCTATTTAATTAAATAACGATGATGTTCGCACGACGGGACTGTTGGATAATTTAAAGAAAGCGAAGGGAAAAAAGAGAGATTATAACACATGGTCTCGAAGGGTGGCATTGTTGAAGTCGCACGTTGATCGTCGTCAATAGAACGAGTTCTAAAATGGTATGCATACACGAGTATACAGGCCTTGGAGAAACTCCGTTAGAGAATACAGCAAGAGGAAAACGATATTATATATTATATATTATATATTATATATATATATATATATATATATATATATATATATGTATATATACTATTATTATTATTATTATTGCGTTAACGAACTAATTGAAGAACCGTCGCTGTTGAGCATGATTAAGCGAATTACAATTGAACGGCGAGATGTTACGCTGTTGCGTGCATTGAAACGAACGGAGAATAAAAATAAAGGGAGCTCAATATGATGGAATAGACACGGGGACGATTGAAGAGACGAATAAACAATGCACGGGTTCTTTGCGACGCACGAGCATCGAGAAACGGCAAATTATCGAGACAATCCTACAAATTAACTCGTCAATATTATACGAAAGCGGAACGGCTTCGATTAATTATAAAATATTCTACGAAACTACGTAAGTGATGATTTACGATGGGCTGCGGTACATCGATCGGGTGGAACGCGATCATTAGTTAAACCTCGGTTCTGATGAAACCAAGTCGTTCTCGGTTTACGTTCTACGTCGTCCGTAGAGGGATGAGGACGAAGGGGTGTTCGGAAAATATAGTAAAACGAACGAGAGCAGAAATTATACACTGTTTCTGCGACCGGGTATAATAACGATACAAATTAATTAAATTACGGTTTACACGTACTTACATACACGACACCTCTGCCAAACGATTTTTTATCAACAAACGTGCCAATTGTTTTTTGATACCTTTGTAGAAATCGTCTTTTACACTCTTTCGAACGGCGTAACTCCGTATGATAGTTTAAAATCGTCGATGCTTTCGTTCAGCGAGAACGGTCCAAAGGGAGATCTAGAAGGGACAGGAGAAAAAAAAGAAGAAGAAGAAATGCTCCTCGGATTCGCGCAACGGATCGTTTCAAGGGAGAATAATGTTCTTTTCCCCGAGAGAGAAAGAGAGAGAGAGAGAGAGAGAGAGAGAGAGAGAGAGAGAGAGAGAGAGAGAGAGAGAGAGAGAGAGAGAGAGAGAGAGAGAGAGAGAGAGAGAGCTATAAGTATTTAGCAAGCTGTTTTTCATCAATACCCTTCTCTTTGTTTCTTCGTATCTTTCTGTATCCTGTTATGCACGGTGTCATGCGCTTCTCTCTGTCATGAGCCTCGCTTTTAAGAAATCCTCCCAACGATCGTCATGGCTGTATTTTGTTGAAAATATTTGGTTAAGTATCGGCGAGCCGTGGTCCACTGCATCTAACTGTGACGACGTTTAATCGTTCGTCGAACGAAACATATTATTTCTCTCCTGTTCCATTTCGTTCTTTGTTTCGAGATGAATGGAAACGTTTCACTTGTCGGGAAAAGATTTGCCCGGGCGAGTCGTAAATGAAAAATCGATTGCGAGTACGCTTAGGTGCAATGGAGGCGAGTCATTATTTTTTAAAGTTGGCCGAGCTTCTTCCTTCTATTAGGCGTAATGTAGTTTGAATGGTGCCTAATTTCCATTGCTCCGCCAGCAATCGCCGCCCCTTGAACGATTTATTGTCCGTACTGTAGCATCGTGTTTGCAAATGATTTCACGACGAACAGTTCTTCCTTTCTTTCCTTTCTTTTAAGTAAAGAAGCGAGCATCACCATCCTCCGTTTCTTTAATCACGGCCCTGTATTTCATTAGTCTTGGTACGCAAGCCTAATTTTTGTACACCACCCCCCCATTAAACCCCCGAGCGAACTCCGTTCGCTCTTCTTGTTATTTGTATAGTAACGTAGATAGACGAAGGTGGCGAGAAAAATGCTCAAGCCGATGGTATCGACTGTTTAACCCTTCGCGGACGGCGATTCTTTTCTTTCTTTGTTTTTTTTTTTTTTTTTAGAAAAGATGCGTTCATTTCCGTTACAACGCGAGATATTGTTATTACCGTGGACAATGTATTGTGATATTACACGGTTACCTGGAATATGCACAGGCTGACGACCGCGAAGGGTTAACTCGCGAATAAGTGCTTCCTGACTAAAAACGGCCTTAGGCCGCCCTATCTTTTTCGACCAACTCCGCTTCTTTTCTCTATTTCTGTATCGTTCGTTCATTTGTTGTCTGTATCTTTCGATTACTCCGCGAGACATGTGAATTGTGTTTGGCCATATCACGACTTCTATCATGCAATCGTTCGAATACTATATGTACTCTTTTTATTCTTTATGTTCGACTCCGTTGTCGCGACGTGCTCCAGAAAATTGACGAAAGAGAGGATCAATTTATTGAACTCGACGTGACGAATCTCCGCCGTTGTTCAAGCTTTCCCATAACAATTTTCAAGGGATAACGTCTCGCCTGTCCGTTGACGTTTTGGGGGCGCAAGTTGCGTATATAACGTAAAATCGGTATCCAAGCTTTCCTGACACTGAAGCGCGCAGGAATAAATTATTCGCGCCGCGTCAGTTACTATCGCGCTCGTAATAATAATTAGATCGCGAGACCGTCTAAAAAAAGGGGGTAGGCGGCGTGGGGTAACTATCATAAAATACCTGACGCAACCCACGAACGATCCCCCAAGTTGCACAATTGTTCGACCTTACTGCGCGGTCGCGAGCCGAAATTCAATTATCCGGGCGTCACAGAAAATTCGTCTCGGTACAGACACGTTGTCGAGGGGGATGGAATCCTCTCCGGGTCTCTTTCTCAATTTTTACCCCGGCTACGCGGTGTCCGGGCGTCGGACGCGGCCCGCACGAAAATGGAAAGGCGTGATAGAAACGGTCGAACCCGGACGGCGTGATAGAAGTCGACGTGTGGTTCGGTTCTGATGGAGCATGTGATATGTGTTTTCCAGGGTACAGCAAAACCTGCATGCCTACTGTAAGACAGATAGTTGACTGTCTCGTTGCTGCTCGACCCATGCCAATCCGATGCGGCCCCTGCCTTACTGCTAAACGTACTAATACTGCTACTAACAATCGCGGTAGTAACGGCGCCGGTCGCGTTAGTAGCACGGCTAACAGCAACAACATCAACAGCTACAACAACAACAACAGCAACAAGAACGCACACGCCCGCCGGGAACGTTCAGAGCTTTAGTACGCGCGAGATGGCATCGAACGGCCGTGACTAGGATTTCTCTTCTTTCTTTGTTTTCAGTTGCAGCGCTGGGGAGGTTCGATGTTTCGATTCGATACGAGAGAAACGCGTGAGGAACGTTCGTTTATTGTATTGTTGATATTGCGCTGGTTGACGAGAGGACGTGTGGGTATTTTTTTGTTCTTTCTTTCTTCGTCGATGTTGGAATGATATTGTTGGAACGACGGGGGCCCTGTTGGGGTAGTGTTGTCCGGGGGTGTACCTTGATATTCGAGTGTTATCGGTATTTGTGGAAACGTTTGACAGGCAATGGAGGGGGGAAAGGATTTTTTGAGACAACGAGACGATTTATACGGGTCGCATGCGGTATTGAAACATCGGGGTTATTTATTTTAGCGTAGTTTGTTTTCGTTCTCGCGTTGCCTTCGTTATTCGATGGCGGACGTTACGCGGAGATGCGGACATTTAGTGGAATGTTTCGATTATGCGGGGTAGTGGGGTACCATGACTCGAGAACTTTTGAAAATGTCCGCGAACTGGAATTGATTTTCGACGGTGCAACAGTGAGGTAACGTGACATAGCCTGTAATGTTTCTTATATGAATTTGAAGGACGACAGGAATATTTGTAAGGGCAGGTGAAGAAATATATACGCTTTGTTTAATGTTTAATAAATATTTATTTCAGTTATCGTTGCAGGGCGTAGTGCGGGCACGAGCGTTTAGAATGAATTGATCGTCCGTTTCACTCGAGAAAATACAATTAGTGCGACGTGTCGTCGTTCAAAGGCTAACTTCCCCAGCTCTGCTTGCTTTCCGGATAATATTTTTCGATACAGTTTACTTGGATCGTGTTCTTTTAACGCCGGAACTTCGACTATTTTTCTACTGCATCAATGTTATAGCAGACGTGGAAGATTGTTGTTTAAAAAAAATTATCCAGAAATTACTGCTGGAAAATGTTGCGCGAGAATTCTAGTTAAAAGAAACAAAATTTCAACGACTCGCGGACACGGTTCTTAGTGTCATTAACGATACGCAAAGTGTATCCAGTTCTACCTTAAAGCAACACAATCCGCAAAATCCGCAAGCACTCAAAGCTTGCCGAGGAAAGCATGTATTTAGTACCTAAAAACAGATAAACGCTATTTAATATTTGGCACGTACCACCAATGTATGCAACGAATCAATCGTCTTCTGTTTTCGTTTTTTGTTCATGCGGATTTGCAAGAAATCAGAGTAGGCTCGAATATTGCGGAATGAAATCATATCCAATCAATCATAGATTTCTTTCTACTGATTTTAATCACTACACAATTTATATTAATCGAATGTTAACGTCAAAGAGGGTCGGACACAGGTAGCTATGCCGTATTATTTTCCGCAGTCTCGAATTTTATTTCGATCGCTCCTCGAAAAGGAGTGACGTCCTTCTTTGCAGAAGTTGCGTGTCTCTGGTTACCGTTTTGCAATGTACGCGACAATCCTAGTCGTGGATGGTATTGCGAAGCGGCTTGGAAGGTGTGCGATTCCAATAATTACTTAATAACACACCGGCGGAAACTACGTTTGCTTTGGTACTTGTTGCAGTCAATTTCCAAGCGTAATTTCGAAAATAGCTGATCGTAAGAATGTTCAAACCAAATCACCTGCGGCCCGAAATTATACGGCCGATAACTCCCGGTTCGTGACATCGGATGGTAATTGTACGTTTGAATCGTGATTTTAAATTGCACGATCGGAATGGAAAATTCCGCTGCTTTGGAAAATTCCGCTACTTCGGAAAACAGCGAAGCACGTTTTATTTATCTCGCAGGTTATCTAGAAGTGCGGCGATTTATTTTTTTTAAACGGGTCGAAGGGACGAACGAGAATATCCTTCGGCGATTTTATTGAACTCGAGACACGTTTTGATCTCGAAGTATACGATTTTCTTTGCGAAAAATATGGTATTAGCGTTTCGTAGAAGCGAAGGCGAATTTATAGATGGAAAAGCTAAATAACCGATATGTATTTTGTATACATTGGCAAAAGAGTGAGAGAGAGAAAAAGAGAATGAATGAATGAATTTACGGAAAAGCGTAAGAAGAATACGACGTGTTTGGTGCGTTTCAACTATCGATATGTTCTTAAGAATTTTTGTCGATCTACAGCAAAATAGATTCCATGTGAAAATTACTATACGGCTATTTAGGGGATGTATCATTCGTGATAGAACAATTTGACCCCCTTTTTATAGAGCATCGATTAATTGTTACAGCTCACGCGTTGCACCCTTGGGTTCCAATAAGAAATTCGTCGGATTCTAATGAGAATCATCAAGCACATTTTTCCCGTTGGAGCGCCAAGGGTCGATTGTTTCGTGGAGTATCGTCGTTACGTTTCGATCGACAATAGTGCTACACGTGCTACACGTTCGGCCGAATAGCAATTTCCATGCTGCGTTTACTTTAACGTTCACAGAAAATGGATTTACAGTAGAATCGTAGAGTTTAGGTTCGAATTTTAATACGGGCTCGTGCGACATTCGCTTCGTCGTTTCTCGACCAAGTGATAGGAAACACGGGTCGCAGCGTTCAGTCAAAAATAAGGAACAAATGCCAGGGGATAACCGATATTTAATATAGTCTTCGTGTCAAGCTGACGCTTGAAATGCAATGTTTGCGAACCCATCGAATCCTTTCATTTCGAATTGCGTACATTACTTGCGATTATTTGTTTCGCGGGGACATCTCAGAATCGATGGTCGATGTGACGTATCCCAGTAGAATGAAATCAATGATATACTACAGCCTAGGAACGAGTTACAAAAAAAAAAGAAAAGAAATAAGAGAAAAAAAAAGGGGAAATAAAACGTAAACGGAAGTTCACACGTATAGTTCGCACGTTGTATATGTTTGTATACTATGTTAATCTCCGATAATAGTGAATGTCGTAACACATGTATATCTGTGACAAAAAGAAGAAACCGCGTAAGCGGAGGCAGAATAAAACAGAAATGAACAATCGAAAGAGTTCACCTAACTCCATTAAACAGGAACAAACGAATCACGGTGTAAATTATTAAAAATATAAATGTGTTTACCGCGGGGGAGCAGGTGTAACCGGTTTCTATTGAATTATATGGAGTGAGATGAGTGAGATGGAAGTGATTACTCGTTCGGAGTTAACGATGAACGAACGAATCGGTGAGTCGCTGTGATACGCTGTGAATTCTTTTTGTCTTGCGACTACAGCTTTTATGAGTGAAACTTCGACATCGCAGCGAAACAGCAGGGACAGACACGTTTAATAACACAGTGGTCGCAAACATTAATTTTCTTATTTTTTTATTAACAATCAAATAACACACTCGCTTTCTACTTGCCTAACACCTTACACGTTACAACGATCAAGATAAAGAAAGTTATTTCCAAGCACGTCCAAGCTCGCGATAAAAACGCAGTTTATCACATACGCGGCTGGAACATTTCAGAATTGTCCTCTGCTTAAATTAAAAGTGCTTCCTTAGATTACACGCGAAACATATTACAATTGCACATTTCATAGAAAAGTACTGACTCCTCCCCCCCCCCCCCCTAAGCTACGCTGTTACGAACTAACGTTAAGTTATGAGGGGTCAGTCTACCTTTTCCGCTTAAAAAAATGTTATGCAGAATACATTAGTACATTTTTGTTATGAATCCAGTGAAGAAGATTCAAGTAGGAGATTTGAAAAACTGCGCGATCATACGACTATATAAAAATTAAACGTTCCGCTCACGATTTCGTGAACAAGTGAACATCGTAAAGCAGCAGCCCCTCTTTTTTTCTCGGAATAAAAGTACACTGACTCCTCGGGTAATTTAAAAACGATTTGAACCCTGTGAAGCCTATACACAAAAGGAAAATACATTCTCACTATTGCAGGAACAAAGTGGTATTTCTTGTGTTTCGTTTCGTGCCTCCGTTCCTCTCGCACGCGGTTCTAACTGCTTTTCGCCTTCATTTGGAACAGACAGATCGATATGAAACCTATAATCCACGTAAGGACCACACAGAATCCTGTGTACACTTCCGGTTCGTCGAAGGAGGAACCCTTCTCCAGAACTCCCCTCAGTGAAATGTTTGGTAACGTTAAAGGCAAGCATAAAGCGAACCATCGGAGGGACTTCGGCATTCCCTGGATCGGCCAGATCAGTCCTTAAATACGACGAAAACATTTTTTTAGTAAGTATTACAATCAAAGAAGACAATGGACAATCACGCAGCACCTTCTGTTCGTGAATTATTGAAACGAATACACGTTTAGGCGTGTTTTAACGACTCACCGGAAATTAGTATCAACGGATAAAAGCTTCCCACAGATGTGTAATTGACCAGGGTATGGGAGTTGCACATAACCGATATCACGAAGCCTGGACAGAAGTTCATATTTGCATAAAATTATTACGCCCGCCCCCCTGGCGGTCTGACAATTATTTTCTCATTAAATTTCCGCAGTAGTTTATCGATTCTATTCTACGACAGTTCTGCCAGAGTTAATTCGAACGCTTACCATAAGCCATACCGCAAATTGCTGACAGCAGAGTCAGCCAAATAACGAGGGCGAATGATCCTTTACACTCTACATCGAAGTGCAGGAAGCACATACACAACGACACCGTCACTTGAATAATAATCACCGAGACTTGTGATATCAGGTGTGTTATTAGAATCTCCGACGTGGTGACACCTGTTTCATATGAACGTCCCGATTATTAAAATCAGATTAAAGCGGGTCACATTAATTTCTCAGTTCGTGTGTAATATAAACGATAAAAAGACCAGAAAAAATACTTAGCATTTGCATGCATTTATATGATCTGTACAATTAAAATTGTCCTTAACATGAGAGGAAGTAATGAATTAATATAATTGGAGCGCACGTAGGATAATGGAACAGGAAATTTTCCGATTCAAGTAAACTGAACGAAGAACTAATTGCAGAACGATGGCAAGGACGAACTGCATTGGGTGTTTAGGATTTTTCAAACGTGCCATTCGCAGGATTTATACGTCTTCGGTAAGGGGCTTACCTTGAACGAGGCACCTGTCCCATACGCCCGAATTACGATCAGTTATGATGATTCCCGAACAAGCTGACGTTGCCAAAATGAACAGTGTTCTGAGCAACAGACGAATTTTTAGTTCGTGTCAATACGGAGGACGTTATTATTTTGCGTTGAATTTTTGAAACTTACGTTAATAGGTAGGCTGGCATTACGAACGAATCGTAACTTTGGTCCATTGTGCCAAAAATCGGCTTCTCGAACTAGAGCATTGAAAAATTGAAATAATATCCCGAACGATGCAAAACGAATAGTATTAATATAGCAATATTTTTACAAGCGCAAGCAACGTTTCATATTAATGACACGTATAGAATGCTTCTAACGTTACAGAGAAATCATCGTTTAATCAAATATACGTACGCGCATCGGTAGGTTGGCGTATTTCGGAGATATTCCACACTCCATTACGATTTTCTCATAGTTGTCGTAGAAGTTCTTGTACAATAATTTTTGTATGTACCATGCGATTTGCTTGTCTACAATGGGAATAACAAGAGAACGAAACAATGAGAAGAGAAGCGACTCGAATGAATCAATTAACTGTCACCGCGGCGGTGCATCGTAGTTTGCCTATCCGATTCGTTTATCGCAATACCGTTGCATACCTGGGGTGTGCATCGCAATTTCGATCTGACTGGATATAATGGTTTCGTTGGACGCCGATAAGAAGCTGTCCAACTTCTCGCCCATGCTGGACGAAAAATTCCTATGGAAATATATTATTCCCACGCTATTCTCCGAGGGGACGTTTTGCTCCGCGTCGGTGTAGTTATCGTAGTACAGCTAAAACAAAAAACATGAAAGAAACCGGCTAGCGTTTACCGTGACCGGGCTACTGTGTTGCACAGATGCAACTGCGCGTTACGCATGTTCCATTAAATGCACGTGTTGGACCCGGTACGATGCGCGCGCAACCGCAACCCCTATCAATGGTATCGTGTCGTCACCGGCTGCGCGTCGCGCCGCGCCCGCATTCTCACCCCGACCGTCGAACGGTGCGGACGTGCAGCGAGATGCGTCGCGATACTCGATTAGATCGTCAACATTTTTCCGTGTTGCACCCGAACGGCTACACGGACGCAACCAAAGCAGCGCACGGTTCTTTAATTCACAGAGGCACAACGACGAGGCATTTATTCTTACGATTGAGGGAAACGAGGGGGATTCGCCGGCGCGTGTGCAATTAGAATGTTAAGTTCTTCGACACAGCAACAATTGTAAAACAAGTACCGCGCCGCGTACGCGACGTTACATAAATTCCGTATTGGTGCTAACCTTCGTTATATCAGTATCGTTAATTCCGTTCAGAAATCGACAGCTTATATTTTCGAAGTAGCACGTGCGGTCGTTCTCGTCGTACAGAACGAGACCAGGATTGCTCCCGTACTCGCAGTCGCCGGCGTCGTGGTTCACGACGGATATCGTCAGTTCCTTCGGGTCCGGCCCGACCGTGTTGAAGAACAGCACTACCTGTAGTATCGGTAGGACGATTGAGAATAGTATACCCCTGAAACATGACAAACATATTATCCAGCAGATGGTCCCCGCCGTTTTGCAGTAATCGAATTATCGTGACAATTACCCGGGGTGACGCATGAACTGAAGTAAATTCTTTATGAGAAGAGCCTGACACCTTTTCGTTCTGCTGCTTCGCAGATCGCTGTACCCCTGTAACAACGATTATTTCTTCGATGGTCACTTTCCTTTTTTTGATATTGTCGGCCCCGCTTCACCGCGGGGGAGGGGGGGGGGTGAATTTTCTAATTTGCCGGGGTCTACGCGGATACGGTCGCAAATGAGTATTGGGAAATACGTAACGGTGAAAATACGCGATCTGCACAGTCGCAAAGGCGAATTCGAGAACTCGTTTTTACATGCTACTTGCTCGTCGTCGTTGGTCAAGGGTAAGAATGGTAGTAGATAATTGCCAGTGTTGGGGGCCTTTACCTCATTTTGTCCAATGCCGGTCGCCGCTTCGCGTGCTCGGCGAGGATTAAACAAAACCGACGTAAACTGACCTAAATACCTTGCGCCTTTAGACGGGGATTGCGAATTTCAAGAAACGACTGGCAAACGCAAGCGGAGGATAATTGTTTCGCGATGTGATCGTAGGGGTAAGGCGCATCTATCGATGAACATTCTTGACGCGGATGATAGAATTTAAATAACTTCGATGTAACACAAGTATGCTCTTCCATCGTCTGAATAATTCGTATGCACGTGTACCGTACCATTGACTTGTAGGCTACTAATTATTAAAACAAAAAAGGCTTGACATCACCTTTGCGGCATATCTGCCAGAGGTTGAATCCGTAATGATCTCATTTATCTCCGCGGTGGCGTTAGACACTTGACTGACGTCCACAGGTGGATTCTGCGCCTGCCGTTGACTAAGATTCAAGAACGCCTCCTCCAAGGAGTCGGTCTGCCACTCTGCCAATAAATCATTCGGTGACGATTCAGCTAATAGCTGTCCCATTCTTAATAATCCAATCTGAGAATCAGAATCATAGTATTAACGACACACAAGACGAGCTTGGCCCTTCTATTGTCACCCATGATGTAATATGGAAAATCCGTTTTATAACGTCAATAACGGTTATACGTTCGCCTACCATATTTAACTTAATACACTTACAACGTAAGGCTATTGAACGTTCGAATAAAAGGATCAAGATCTCGTATGAAAGTTCTTGAAGCTAGCTCTCGCGTGATAGGGGAGGGTGGGGGGACTCGGCTACGTAACGCTGTAATTTGCTGAGTATTTTCGGTGATGCTCATAAACGTAGACCATCTCGATTAATTCGTTTTACTTCCCGTTTGAATTTCACGCGGAACACGGTCTATCCATCATTTTTCTCAAGCATCAAGTTGTTTTTTCTCTTTTTTTTTTTTCTTTTTTTACCGGCAATGGAGATGGATCGCCATAAATTATACATCGTATAATTCGGCATCGTAATTGGTAAAACTTCATTGCGTCAGATATTTACCTTGTTCGCCTGTTTCGCTTCCTCGATGTAATGCGTGGTAATCACCACGGTGACACACTCCTCCTTCGCGATTTTCACCAGATGATTCCAGATGCTGCGGGCAGGAAATATTACGTTTTACGCGACTGTACCAAGAACGGCGTTAAGAAAGCGAAACAAGGAGATGAAAGTGTACTTGCTTGTCCCTCAAAACTGGATCTAAACCGACGGTGGGCTCGTCGAGGATCAACAACTGGGGCTGGTGAATGAGCGCCGCGGCGAACGACACGCGTCTCTGTTGTCCGCCGCTCATGTTCTTCACCAGGTGTGTTCTGGGCGGCAACTGGAGTAAATCTTTTAGATACAAGTACCTCTCCTCTGGAACACACACGCGAAAGAATATTTTCTAACTTCGAGGGACGTTCAACGAAAAATGAATACACTTCCTTCTGTCCACCGCCGTATCGTCTGACCGCGACGATCAAATCGAGCGTTCGCCAATGGAAATATATATTCGCGAGATCCGTGCGGGGATAGATTGCGGGGACAGCTCTCGTCCTCGCGTCCTCCGAAATTTTGTGGAAAACGACTATAGCTGTAGTTTTGTGAATTACCGATTGCGGTATTGCCCAGGCCGTTAATTCTGCCGAAGAAATAGAGCGCGCCGATCACGGTGAATTCGTCGACCAACGACACGTCCTGCGGCATGTAGCCCACGCAAGGTCCTGGTATTCCGGAGCCCTTAGTACCTGGTTTGCCCCCGAGCACCCATACCTCGCCGCTGTCCAGTTTCTTCGTCCCGACGACGCAAGAGAGCAACGTGGATTTGCCGCAGCCACTCGCCCCCAACAAACCGTATCTGTATGGGACAACCGTTAACGATCGTTGATCACCAGCTCGTTTCGAATCACCCTCGATCAATTACATTCTGCGGTTCACTCACATGCAACCCCTGGACACGTTCAGGTTCAATCCGTCGAAGATCGGGGCTCCTGATCCGTATTTTTTTCTGGCGTTTCGCACGGTGATGGCTTGTTCCAACGCCATTTTGCGAGGCGCAGCTTAGGGGGACGAAAGGAGACCTGCAACGGCGAGAAATTTAATTCTTCGTCGACGAACGCAGCACGAGGTGGGAGCTGCGTTTCGTATATTTTTTATACCGATTTTTTTTGTCTTTTTTTTCATATGTTTTTATTTCATTAAGCGCATAAAGCACGACTTTGGTTGACTTTAGATCGCTTTGGATGACTCGCGTGTTCCCCGCGGGAGCAAAGTTCGAAAGGGCCAAAGTCTGTCGTTAGCGACTGTCTTCGTCACTTTTCTCGAATTGAATATGATACTTAGCACGAGGAGCGTTGCACAACTGTCGCGCATAATTTATGGTAAACTTTGTTGACGTTCGAGGTGCGCACACCGATGCCTCTTTCCTTTTCTTTTTTATCTCACACCGTGGCCGCGGGTCGTGAAATTAATTGATCGTTTTGCGTGAGATTATGCGCGTTCGAAGTTCTGGGGCCGCCCGTTTAATGGAACCGGTGTACGATCGCGCGAAGCGGCTGAAATTTGCTTGCTCCATGAATGAAAATATTTTCGGGGGATTTGCTCGCGCATGCTGCGAGCCGCGGTTTCTGTTTCCCAGTAATACCATTCACAGAGACTGTTCAGTTCTCTTTCTGGAAAAGGAAGGAGACGAAGAAGAAGATGAAGAAGAAGGACAACGTATATACAAGCGACGTACACGTTCGCCTCTGGTCAACATAACCGATCGACGGTGTTAAGTAATCCAACATTCCACGGTTCTGGATTTCTTGAACGAACACTGTCGAAACGTTTCATTATATTATATGCGCCGTTCAACGCGCACGACAAACTTGCCTGCCTTAACATATTCATCTTTCACCGTGTTAAAAGGGCTCGAGCGGCGTGAATCCGGCACTAACGGTCACGTAACGCCGAATAGATTGTCCTAGAGAAGAAATTTGGCCAAGGCTATCGGGCCTGTTGGTTCACCTGCATTTCACTGGTGTTTCCTTCTTACAGCACAAGATCTATATATTTTTTTTTCTTTTTTCTTTCGTTTGTTCGCACCGTTTGCGTAATACGCGGGCTTGCCCACTTTCTTGTTCCCCGAAGTATCCAATCGGCTTAACGATAAGGACGCTCGAGCGTCGCGATTTAATAGAACTCGATCGTTCGAATATCTTCCGTGTCCCCGCCCTAGTTCAATATGTTTATTCGCAAATGGAACAATCGAAAGCAAAATATTGTCGCAGCAACGCGACCCAACGCTGTCCTATTCCAAGCGCATCCGCTTTCGTAGATCCACGGATACGAGCAGCGCGAAAGTTCCTTAATGATGAAACAGTTAAAAGCCAGATACACGTGTGCATGTATAGGCAGGTTTCACACGAGCCGCCTTATTCGTCATTAGGAATTCCGATCGAATCGCCCTCGCGGTATCAATCACTCAGGTGGTCCGGACTATTTGTTATTCAATGAATCTACCCGCGATATACATATATTATAGCGGACGTGCGATACGAATAAGTGGCAGTGATCTCTTCACGGTAATTAGACTCGGAATTCTATGTCAGAAATCGGCGATGAAGTTTAACCCCGGCCAGACTTCGGTGGTCCTTTGAACCGTAATTAAGGGGGCTCGTGGATTATTTGTATCTAGATTTTCACGAACGAGTAACTCATCCATGCGGTTGGCTAAAATATAGGCGCTGATATATCAATTAATTAAACAATTTCGACAAGAACAATTTTACGCTCCGTCGCCTTCGAATTTCGAATTTCGCGTAACGATTGTAAGAAAACCCGAGGCTTTGGAGCGCCTCGCATATTCATCTGGAAAATGTCGCTACGAGGCCGATAGGCGAGCGGGGCCCGTAAACGTTGAGGGGTCGTAAAGCAGACCCTTGAAGGTACTGCGTCGTGGGACCGGGGGCTGGCCTTCTTGACGGGCAAGAATGCAACGACGAGGCACTCTTTGGGAAACCATTCCATATTATAACCATTCCATTGTATCGGCTTAGAAATAGATATTCCTATAACCGTTGACGAATTTTATATATTCTTTAAATATCTGTATCTTACAAATCAGAAGTGTGATTCACTACGTGTCTTTTCTTAAGGCTACGACACGATCTTGCACGTTTCTTGCGCTACGCGAGTGCGTTGGTGAAAGTGAAATTAAAGCAGGGCTTGTGACTCTGAACTCGTTACACAAAGGAAAATAGGAAAGGACGACTCAGGTAGCAAGCGACCCCGGATAAAGAGAGAAGGGTATACTCTCAGTAGCAGCTAAGGGAAATCACGCTGCGACGATGCTATAAACCCCAGGCCGCTGAACAAAAAAAAAAAAGGAACAAAAAGCTAAGTACTGACCGAAAAATGAAATTGTATCGTAGAGCAAAACTAATGTCGTTTTCGGTTCTTCCTTCCTTACGCGTACAGCAAGCCTGAGGACAGGCTTATAGTCAGGATGGCCGAATGTAAGAAAACCCGAGGCTTTGGAGCGTCTCGCATATTCATCTGGAAAATGTCGCTACGAGGCCGATAGGCGAGCGGGGCCCGTAAACATTGGGGGTCGTAAACCAGACCCTTGAAGGTACTGCGTCGTGGGACCGGGGGCGCGCCTTCTTGACGGGCAAGAATGCAACGACGAGGCACTTTTTGGGAAACCATTCCATTGTATTGGCTTAGAAATAGATATACTTGTTGCAGTTGACGAATTTTATATATTCTTTAAATATCTGTGTCTTACACGATTGAGAAGAACGCGAACAGAGCCACCGCCTCGGCAGATATTCCGATTCGAATACGGCGACGCGCGGGTCGACCAGTCGCGATCGACTCGTGCGATATCTCGCCCCATGAATATTCACCCGGGAACGATCTCGTTTCGCAGACGCGGGGAGAACGAAATCTCTCCTTTTCCTGTATCCTCGTCGCTCGACGTAATAACGTAACGCGATTGCAATTTCCTCGGTCGTGCGCGACGCAATACCGCCCGGGAAAAAGCGATACCCACCCAGGACGAAAGAACCGTTTATTCGACGATAAAGCAACGCAGCCGTGTCCCGGGTTCGCGGTGTGCCGCGTCGTTCAAAAGCAGCGAACCGGTTCGTTCTTTATTACGCTTCGCGTTAATGGCACGGTTCCATCCGGTGTGTTCCATTCTTTTCCGGGCTTCTTGCAACGGTTCCGCGCGAAGCTATGCTTCCGTTCACGTTCTGCGATTCTGTGATTATCATTCGCTGCACTCGGACCCCGATTGTAGAGAAACGGATTGAGCTCGATGCCTGGAAGATGGATCGGGAAAGGGCGAAAAAGGTTTGAAAACGGAGCAGGACGAGACGGTGAAACGGGCTCTAGGAAACGATATAACGAAGAAGTTCTGCCTCGACGTTTTCACTGTCAGGATTATCCGTACGTGACCGCGTGCGCTGTACGCTCGAGACGCTTTAACATTTAGCGACAGTTATTTAGTAGCGGAAAAATGACCAGGAAATCGATCGAATATTTCGCAACGCCAATAACAATTCGGTTAATTGCACCTAAACCAGTGCTCTGTATCGGTGGCTCAAGCTTGCTTCTGCGAGAAAGATCTATTACATTCAAAACTTGCCGCAATAACCAGTTCCGTCTCGCCTTAACGAAAATAAGAAATGAACGGAGGCTGTACATACATATTAAATATACGTATATATAGACTTGTTTATTCCATTCTTGAGCATTCGATCGATACTCTCTTTTTGCCACGGTAATTCTCGCTGGATCGACGGTGGGAAATAAATTTTGTTCGGGTCGTTGCGAACACCGTTCTAGCCACCCAGTAGAACTTGAATCGACCCTACGCGTCAAATCGTTCATCGCGCTTGCACCGCCTGACAATGAATTCGAGCGTGAAATAAAAATAGACGAGGCGGCGGGACGAAAGTATCGAAAGGAAAGAAAAATACCGAAAAGCGCATCGCTTCCACTGAAACATTTTCTCGGTTTCCACGTCCGATTACTACGACTTTCTACTACAAAAAAAAAAGCCATCTTCCCCTTCTATCGTACGATCCTTTCACTGAAGTCATCCGTAGGTTCGAAAATGCACCATGCAGTCGTAGAACAGCCGTTCGGGAACATTGACCCGAAGTTACACATTTTCCCGTGGCCCCTTGCACGTGTTGCGTCCACAGTTAGACGCATCCTAGGTCGAATGCACAGATAATTTAGAGGGTCCCTTTATAACGGTAGGACATCCGCGTCGCCTTCGTTTCCTCTCGTGTATGTGCGTTCGTGTGCGAGTAGAACTGGTCCTACTCGGACAGAATGCCCGCGGTCAGGAGGTCGAAACTGTGATCGAAAACGTCAATGTCGTCGTGAGGTCCCCGCGGGTCGTCGCGGTTGGCCGTTCTCGTTAAAAAGAATTCCCGTGGTTCACGGATCCTCCTCGATTTCGTTCATCTCTTCGAAACGAACAATTTCGAGACCGTCCGCCGGGCGAGGAGAGAAAAAATGAAATGTCCCGTGTTTAGAGCGACTGGAGGGTAAAAAGTGAAAGTTGCACCGAGTTTCGAGTTATTGTAATAAACGTGTAGTAATAGGGACGAAGAATCGCACTCGACGATAGCTTCGGTAACGTACGCGCCCGGTTCTACGTACGGATATTCGCTGCTTCATAATCAAACAGTTACTTAATTCCCTTGTATAATTATTAAGCAACCGCGCCTAATTGCAGGATGGCACGTATCCAATTAACGTTCTGTACCGTTCGCAAAGAAATCCCCCCCCCCCCCGGGGGGGGACGAGTGTTAAAGGTGCCATTTAATGGCATGCGAGAGGCAGATATATCATCCTTTGCGTCTAATCTGATAAGCAAATTCGTCACGCAACGGCATTCATTAACATTAATTCCAGCACGCGAGGAAAAACGTAATGTTACTAATGCGTCTTTTTTTCGTCGCCTGAAAAGTTGAGCACGAGGTATTCGCGTTCTTCTGCTACTTTATTCGACTTTTTGCTAGACAAAGCGAACGGGTATCCGTTTCATTATCCGTCGTGAGAATACAAGAATAAATCATCGAACTAATTTGTAAAACGTGTAATTTAAATTGAGCGATTAAACAAAAGTAAGCTCTAGCGGGACGACGCGCGTTCCAACAATCGAACCATAAACTATCCGCCGCGTTGCTCGTTCCATTCAATGCGTGTGCACACTCCCGGTCACGCAACACTTCTAACGAGACCCGTGGCAATTAACGGCAGGTTCAAGTTTACACCCGATACGTTTGCACACGAATCGATCCCAATAGTGTCAAGGATGAAAGTATCGACGATCCAATCGTCTCGCGGAATTCCCAAGATTCTGTTCCAGGCGACCCGGTCCCTCGGGGTTGTCCGACGAACTCGCGCGCTGATCCGCGTCACGCCACGCGTCCAGCGACAAACTGTACGCGAAGCAAGCTGCCCCGAAATTGGGGACGGAAGCATGCTGTGTCAATCGCCAGCGATACTTAACGCGGTTCCATGCCACGCGAGTCCCTCGATACTGCGCGAACTCTTGCCATCGATGACAAACGGAAGCAAAATCGGCACGAGAATCGCGCGGAGATTCGGCAAGAGCACCGGGAAACGACGACGATCCGTCAGGGATTTGCGCAAACGCGACCGTAATGACCAGTCTGCGGCGAGTCCATGCGAGCCGCGATAATAGCGTGCAATTTGCGTGTGGATAATCGCGTGCCGCTCGTCCCCATTCCATCCGTGGACCAACGATCCATGGCTTGCTGTGCTCGCTCTCGGAGTGAACGTAATTCCACGGCAACTGGGCCCCAATAGGAGCGACGCGCGATCGTTGCATTTTTCACCGGCGTTCCGACGGTGTACGCGTACGATTTTTCCAGGAACGATTTACACACGCGCACCTCTTGCACGCTTTCAAGGCTCTCCTCGTTACGAAATCCCGCGAAGAAAGTGTTACGGGCTAGGATTTTCGAGTGAACCCCTCTCTACCCGTTCAGCTGTTGCGAGAATGGCGTAACGAAACCGGCGAGGCGGCGGCGGCATCGTCGAAGAAAATCTGCCCGATGGACCCCGGGGGATTAGCCGCGGCGCAAAGATCGTTCGGGGGGGCGAGCGGAACGAGGAGGGACGATCGATCGCGTTTCGTGACAGGGACGGCGGGGGAACGTTGGGCAAGGGTTGAAAGGGAAGGGTGGACGAGGGATGGGACGGTTCGCGAGTAGGATCGTCGACGTTTGACGATCAATTTCGGTGATGTACGACGCGGATCGAGGTCGTTGCGTAAACCGGTGATGCAAGATTTTCGGTGCGAAGCCGACGGGACGAAGGGGAATTCGTTCGAGGAACAGATGATGATAATAATAATAGCGATAATAACGATTTCCCTTTCATCCGTTTTTTTTTTCTTCTTCTTCTTTTCAATTACGATACGTCCCCTCTTATCGTGGGAAACGCTCCGTCACACAGAGGACACGCCAACGTCGCCGTAAGAACCGAATGCCGCAGAAGGAAAGCGAAACACCGAGGGCACGGCTGAATTCGTTGGGCAATTCGGCCGGCCGACACTTTTAGTTTTCGGTGTAGTACGCGACGCCGCGGCCGCAAGATCCGTGCGAAGCGGCAGTCGACTAAAATAGGCGAGTGTAGAAAGTAAATTTGCGTCGGAGAAATTGGCGTCGAAAGGACAGGACGGGAGGCAGCATCTCTCCCTGTCTACGTTCGATCGCTTTTTGACCGGATTCTGCTTGATTTTTGCGTAACTTTCGTGGCCGGCGTTACAGGAAGAAAGTGAACGTGCCGAAACGAGTTTCGACAACGGAGTGGGGGGGGGCTGGGCTGGGCCGGGGTGAGGTCGGGGGGGAGGGCAGCGACTTTTTGGACAAACACCTGACCGAATAGACGAAATAGCTGCGCGCGGAGTTCAACGTGCGAGAATTTTTCGTCTCGGCGGTACGCGGTAGCCGGGGAAGCTTTTCACTGTCGCAATCGAGCAGAGCAATCGATAACGCCGGCGGTGAATCGATCTGTTCGTGTTTGTCGAACGGCCCAGTTGCGGGAACACGTTTGCGCGACAATTGCGATATCAACGGGTCGGGCGAACGAGTCCGCGAACCAGCGATCGTTTCTCCGTTCCTTCCTTCGTTCTCGACGAGGCACCGTTTACCGAAAACGACGAGGGACACGCGAGAATTTGTTGCGGGCACGAGACAAAAATGCTCGCGCGACATTGACACGACAAGCAACGTTTTATAACGCGAACGGTAGTTTCGCGTGGGCCCCTCGGTCCCGATAAAGTAAGTCGCGCGCGATCGAGTATTTCACCCTGTCATCGATTTTTTCCTCGCGCGAGGAAATTTCGCCACCGTCTTTGCCGAATTATGTCTTTGCCAGCGAAGCGTAATTCGATCGGGGCCTCGAGGAGCGACGCAACCGGGCGATGCAACTGGACACCGAACGGTCCATCCGGAAATCTAGCTCGACGAGAGTCAGAATTTATTTCAATTTCGCGCGGCTCCGAGTTGCGCAGGCAGCACGACGCGTCGACTGATTCGACGCGCTGCGTTCATTCAATGCGCTCCTTTGGGCGCGCGTGAAAATTCGAAGCGGCTTGGAATTAATGAACGGCTCGAATTAGGGGAGACGCGCTTTCTTCGTGAAATCGTTGGAAATATGTTGAACGAGTATATGACACAATGGTATTACAGATCGCCATTCGGTCCGGCTACTTTGTTGACGTAAGCGTTACTTCGGCTCTCGTTGCTCCACAACGATTCGTTTTTAATACGCGCTCACCGCGCCTGGTTGAAGATCGATTGAGCTATTGGCTTCCCCCCAGAGTTCCACGGTTTCGAATGATATTTGCGGTCGCCGTCTTTGCGTTTTGCGGCGAATTAGGCGGCGAGGCGAGCGTACTTTCTTCCTCGTTTCTTCCGTTATGCAACGTCCTTTCATGGACCGCGATTCAGTCGTCAATGAAATTTATAGATCCTCGCGCCGCCTCGGTATAGACGCGATGGGATCGCTTGTTTCGTTCGTCGGTTCTCTCGCGGCTCCAGTCTTTTCTATACGACATGAAATATTTCGATACTCCGATATTGGATAAATTATTTGTCGCGCACGCTGATCTGTTTCGCTTGCACCCCCCCTGAAGTTATATGTGCAGCGTGTAAAAACGTCGTGGCTGTCGCTTTCGGAGGCGGGTGTTGTTCGTTAAATCGTGTAGAAAAAGGAAGATCCTTAATAAATACAGGTTGAATAATTCATGTTTCTTTACATAGAAGACGATTTTCTCTTTACGTAATAAGGGTACTGCACGGTGGTCTTTTTTTTATCTGTTCTCCTAAACGTATATCTTCGAGGTGGTTTGCTGTTTTAAGGATCTTGAATTAGGCGGCCGGTTGACGGACCCCTTCCTAGTTTTTTCCGTTATGCAACATTTTTCTGACGTTCCAGCACAGATTCAGATCCTATCATTGAGGAAAGTAATCATTACGTTGACACGGAGTTTCGAGAAAACGGCAGGGTTTGTGATGCTGCTCTGTTGCGTAAGGTAATCGCCAAAAATGCGACACGGTGTCCGGATTATTGTATTTATCACGATAAAACTCGAGAACGAAACGAGAGCTTCGTTCCATAGATAATGCAATGAGATATCAAATGCAAAGGTGTGTAAATGAATATCGAGGGGAATAAGTTCTCGATCAGTTTGCGATAATTGCATCGATTATTTCAATGAACTCAAATATCGTTGTGCGGGATATAAAGAGAAAATGAAATTGGAAATACGTATAAAGGAAATAAATAGTTTTTCAACTGCGCCAGCTTTGCTACACCTCCGATAATCACTCTGGTCAATGTTAAGCTTTCAAAACATGTACCATAAAAATTATCCAACGTTAACGTATCACTGTTGCTTGAATGAACCTGCGCACCTGGCGTACTACGAAACCTCGAAAATTTGTAACTGGAATCAGGAAAGCCTAACACATTTCTCGCCCACTCGTCAATCGAAAATAACAGGGGACTTGAAATTTACTTTGCTCGATACAATATTGTGCCGGCAGCGTAATGGAAATAATAATAATAATAATAGCCGTAATAGTAGCAAGTGCAGCACCTGTGCAATTAACGTTGCCATAAGGTTACACAATTATTTCGCTTTCTAACAACAATCGTATTTCCCACGAGGATTACGTATTTGAACGGTGTTGCAAAACGAAAGGAATCATCATCCGTGGAACAAGAAAACGATGGAGACCGAACGAAATAAGATTGCACATTTATATTGTTATTCGTCCGAACATTACATCCGCGAGAAGTGAATACATTGACATTCCGATGGTACTAGCAAACTTCCGGTCCACTTACCTCTCCACAGGTGATCCTACGACTCGCAAAAGTAAAACGTAAACAATGGAATTCCTTCACCTGAAAGGAAAATGCACTTCTAACGTTGCCTCTTCGTCTTTTCTTTAATTGCAACGCAGACCGGTAACGAACGATTGTTCGAAGGTAAGCCAGCAGCACATACACGATAACGATCTTAAAACGTCTTAATTGTCTATCGATGCGCCGAACGGTGCCACAGTATAACCGAAGATTCTCTCTACTTATTTATTCATTTATTTATCTATTTAATTTATTTATTCCGTCCCTTATCTCTAGAGCGTTTTCGTGTGCACAACTTTCTCGGATTTCTTCACCGTACACTTTTCTCTTCGCTCCGCGAATCTCGTTTCTCCTAAACGCGAGAAAACGGCGACAAATTTTACACGCGTTATCGATTCGTTTCTGCGATTATATCGATGTTGAACCGTGCAGCCCGGCGACCCTACTGTGCACCCCGTTTCTCGAAAACGCGCGAAACGCCAGCGCAGTTCTTACGACGATCGCTCGGAACAGACTGCCGGCCACAGATTGGTATAAGACGTATAAACAGCGGATTAAGACGCATTTCCGTGTGAGCCAAATATTCACGAGGTCTGATCGTCGCACCGTCGCACACCTGACTGTCGGTGCCACCTGTTCGCTTTGAGAAATCAAGATCAAGTCTAAGTCAGACGGCTGTAGGAGGGGATCTATGAATCGGTAAGCCATCTATGTATCTATTTCAAGTGGCGACGTATACCGGGAGAAGGGGAATAGTGGCTCTTTCTCTTGAAAGATGCAAACTAGAGTATTATGGGATAATATGGGATATAAACAGTTGTTACCATTGAAGGTAGATTTATAAATACGTATAATTAATTGTGCACCGTATTGTGGGATTTTTAACTAATGAAAGCCCTGCCGTCCCTAATATGCATTGCACAAAATTTCAGAACTTCGTTTAGTGCAGTCAATATATTTTTAATATATCCTAAAAATATATTGGTAAAGTGTTTGTAATGATAAGAAAGAGAACTATAAACTAATAGAACTTCACAATGATTGGAATAGTAAAATATTTAAGTGTGTTGGTTGACCATTATTATATTGATCAATAGTAATTAAAGAATGTAGATTACTATCATTGGTAATAGAAGATTCTAGATAGTTCTAGTTTCTATGTGTCTGACACACAACCCATGTATATTTTTTAATAAATTAATGTTATAACTAGTCAAATTCAGACATCATTTGCGGCCGCCAGTCCTGCCATCTGGGAGAAAGTGCTTGAAACTACTTATGTCTCTACCATACCACACACAAAACTGGCTTCTATTGTTCTGCCATCTGCGAAGAAGTTGCTGAAACTAGTCGTGCCTCTGCAGAAAAGATAAAGCAGCTTCTACTGTGGAGAAATGGAGTCCCAATACCATATCCATGTCACACACAACGTTACCGACAAATTATTAAACAATTTTTATCCCGGCTCCTGAAGGTTGTTTCTTAATAAACAACATTTCAAATGAAAGGTGAGAGAATCAGTTCCGAAAAATACCCTGTTGCTGTAACTATGTGGATGTGGCCGTCATAACAGTTTTAATTGTTTAATTGTTTATAACAAATGAACTGCACATGGAATAATGTTCGCACCTATTGGAGATGGTAGCTTATACTTCTAGTTTTAATTTATGTCGTCTGGTCATTGACGTATCTCTAAAGGCAGTGGCAGTAATTGCATTTGTTTATAATTTCTATAAACAAATACAATTATCTCGGCTTCTACTGGGCCGATTTTAATCAACGACATCTGAAAAGAAAGGGAAACGCATACGCTAAACGACAAAAAATACCCTGTTGCTGTAACTATGTGCATGTGGCCGTAATAACAATTTTAATTGTTTAATTGTTTATAACAAATGAACCGCACATGGAATAATGTTCGCACCTATTGGAGATGGTAGCTTATACTTCTAGCTTTAATTTATGTCGTCTGGTCATTGACGTATCTCTAAAGGCAGTGGCAGTAATTGCATTTGTTTATAATTTCTATAAACAAATACAATTATCTCGGCTTCTACTGGGCCGATTTTAATCAACGACATCTCAAAAAAAGAGAAACGCATACGCGACACGCCAAAAAATACCCTGTTGCTGTAACTATGTGCATGTGGCCGTCATAACAATTTTAATTGTTTAATTGTTTATAACAAATGAACCGCACATGGAATAATGTTCACACCTATTGGAGATGGTAGCTTATACTTCTAGTTTTAATTTATGTCGTCTGGTCATTGACGTATCTCTAAAGGCGGTGGCAGTAATTGCATTTGTTTATAATTTCTATAAACAAATACAATTATCTCGACTTCTACTGGGCCGATTTTAATCAACGACATCTCAAAAAAAGGGAAACGCATACGCGACACGACAAAAAATACCCTGTTGCTGTAACTATGTGCATGTGGCCGTCATAACAATTTTAATTGTTTAATTGTTTATAACAAATGAACTGCACATGGAATAATGTTCACACCTATTGTAGATGGTAGCTTATACTTCTAGCTTTAATTTCTGTCCTCTGGTAATTGATGTATCTCGTCAGGAAGTGGCAGTAATCTCATTTGTTTATAATATCTATAATCAAATGCAATTATCTCGCATTCTACTGGGCCGATTTTAATCAACGACGGCTTAAATTGAAGGCCTCGATTCGAGGAATCATCTGTTCCTATTTTAGAACGACTCTTCACCTCTCATTCCACTCCTTTTAAATAATCTTCTCTTTCGCTTATGCTTTTTCTTTGGTCCTTCCTTTTCTTTTTGTCCTCTATATATCCCTTAACAATCTTTCTCTCTTCTGTTACATACGTACTAATATATTGTTTGTGTGTGCAGGTTTCGCGGGCAAAGAGTAAGGAACGTTGACCGCCACTGCGCATCGTGCACAAAAGCAAGAAAGAAGAAAGAAGAAAGAATAACTGTTGCCACATAATTTAGTTGTAGTAGATTGGTTTATAAAGATAGTTCGTAACTAATAGGGCGTAAGATAAATTGAAAACAATTGTGGATTTAATTGATATTATATCTATTGTATATTTTATTTTATTTTATTTTATATTCAGTTTATTCGGTGGATCTTATGTAAACTTTAACATTACTTTACTTCAAGTTCTACTGAATTTACTAAATATAAAATGCAAAAAAATATTAATAAATATTACAATTACTGGAATTTAACATAAGCTTCAGCATATAAAGTACGTACACGTTAGTATAACTTTTATCTGTAATGTATATTGTAAATTAACTTCAAAGAATAGTTTATAGGTATTAGCTTATAAATTTTAAGTACAACAGTCACGTAACTTGTATCTTCGTTGATCAGTTTAAATAAATCTTCTATGAAAGAATTCCACTGCTCTTTTTATTTTAACACATTACCATTCCTTTAAACATAGGTACATATTATTGATATGTACCTCTCTTCTCAATTTTTAAATTGGGTGCGTCGCAGATAAAAAAATTAAAAATCGATTTTTGCGTCGGCTCATGCTTGGCAAAAACTAACCAAGCTCAAAGAAAACACAGCAGATTTGAAACAACGCCTTGCGGAAAGGCAATAAAGTTACAAACAACGCCTCACGAAAAGGCAACGAAGTTGCACGCTAAGCTCTAAGAAATGCAACAAAGTTGCAAACAATGCCTCACGAAAAGGCAACGAAGTTGCAAACGAAGCTCTAAGAAATGCAACAAGGTTGTAAACAACGCCTCGCGAAAAGGCAACAAAGTTGCAAACTAAGCCCTAAGAAAACACAACAAAGTTGCAAACAACGCGTCGCGAAAACGGAACAAAGTGGCAAACAACGCCTCACGGATAGGCAACAAAGTTGCAAAAATTCTAGCCAAATTTTGCAACAATGTTGCGTAAAATTTTTGCAACAATGTTGCAAGCGATGCCTCACGAAAATGCAACAAAGTTGCAAAAATTTTTGAGAACAATTTGCAACAATGTTGCGTAAAATTTTTGCAACAATGTTGCAAACAGCACCTCGCGAAAAGGCAACAAAGTTGCAAAAATTCTTTCAAACAAATTTGCAACAATGTTGCGCAAAATTTTTGCAACAATGTTGCAAACGACGCCTCGCGAAAATGCAACAAAGTTGCAAAAAATTTTGACAAAATTTTGCAACATTGTTGCTTTTTCGCGAGGCGTCGTTTGCAACATTGTTGCAAATTTTTGTCAAGAATTTTTGCAACTTTGTTGCTTTTTCGCGAGGCGTCGTTTGCAACATTGTTGCAAATTTTTGTCAAGAATTTTTGCAACTTTGTTGCTTTTTCGCGAGGCGTCGTTTGCAACATTGTTGCAAATTTTTTTGTAAGAATTTTTGCAACTTTGTTGCCTTTTCGCGAGGTGCTGTTTGCAACTTTGTTGCTTTTTCACGAGACGTCGTTTGCAACATTGTTGTAAATTTTTGTCAAGAATTTTTGCAACTTTGTTGCCTTTTCGCGAGGTGCTGTTTGCAACATTATTGCTTTTTCGCGACGCATTGTTTTCAACTTTGTTGCGTTTTCTTAGGGCTTAGTTAGCAACTTTTGTGACGTCACGCTCCAGGAATTTCTGAGCGCTCAAATTTCTAGACTGCTGCCATTTTGTTGTTTCCATGAATTTCCGTCTTTCATATTTAATAACGTATAGGACTATTTTCACAAGTTTCTCGCTTCAGGACTTTGCATTTAAAGTTCCTCTACGATACTTCTTGGGTAAGGAATCGGTATTAGGTTCTTTCAAGGATTGTTAAGGTGTGAAAATAAAAAGAGGAGTAGGATTGTTTTCTATATAGATTTATTTAAATTAATTAATGAAGATACACAAATGTGCACAAAAATGTTTAAACTACAAGCTAATGCTTTTATATCTATTTACAATACATCTTACAACTAAATCATGTATTAATTCTAAACTAACATTTATGTAATATAAAGAACATTATAAACATAAATAATCTGATACTTATAAACTATTCTATGAAGTTAATTTACAATACATTTTACAAATGAAACTTACACTAATCTTTACATAGTTTGTGCACAGAAGATTATAAATTTAAATTACAGCAATTGTGCAATTTATGCATACGTAGATCATTTATTGCATTCTTAATTTTATATTTAGTACATTCAGTAGATCTTGTACTAAAGTTTATATAAGATCTACCGAATAAACTAAATATAAAATAAAATATATAATTGATATACATAACAATTAATTACATTATTCTAAATTAATCTTAAACGCTAATAATTACAAACTATTCTTACAAACAAATTTACTATACTACAGTATCTGTCAAGTTAGGTTATATGGTACGTCAAGTTTGAATTTCATGAGCGTGAGGCTGAAATAAAAATCAATACCACTATTGGTATGTATTTATTACGTACTGCAAAGTTCTTTGCAGAAAAAGATATTGAAACGTGTCAAAGAATCTATCTTCGTTAAACAGTTTGTTTGCCGTACAATAAGATAAACAATGGAACTTGAAATGCTTTTATACGTATTAATTTTAATTACATCTTTAATACTGAATTTGCTAAAACTTTATTGATATAAAATGAAACTTTATTGACTTAATATCAGTAATAAAAACATTTATAATCACAACTTATCGGATCTATAATACCGCCTCTACTAAGAACTGCTTGAAAGCACTCGTGTGCCTACCTCAACCACACTCAAGTGGTCTACTGTTCTGCCACCTATAACGTGATACGTGAAACTACTTTTGCCCCTTCATTATCCACACTCAAAAGTGGGTGATTGTGCTGCCATCTATGAGGAACTGCCTCAAACTACTCGTGCCCCTACCTTATCTTATAGGTAAAGTAGAGGTAACGAGTAGTTTCAACCACTTCTTCGTAGATGGCAGTAATAAGAATAGTTTCACGCATTTATTTATAGATGGCAATACTATATAGCTATGCACCGCCGTAATATAGGAATCCTACATCTAGTCTGTGGCGAAACTTTTCTCACTCTATACGTCGGTTAGTAGTGACCATTTCATATACGATGGAATATGTACTTGGGTTTGTTATGCTTTCTAAAAACAGCCAACTGTCAGATAGATTTGGATAAAAAACTAAAGGTAACATATTTCGATTGCCAAGATCCTTTTGTGAACCTCAAGAAATAAGTGAGTGTACAGTGCTAAACAGCGATTATATATATAGAATAGTTGTTTCGAATATAGAATGCAGTTTATTGACAAGGGGATTCACCGTTAATGAATTATATTTTCCAGATGCATTGCCACAGGTTAAAGTCCAGTTTTAATTTTTTAAATGCACCTATAATAATTAATCAAAGTGGCTGAATCCCGTGTGCAATTGTCAGAAACTAAGTATAACAATATTAAAGGGCGAAAAAATATGTGAAGGCTTAACCTAATGTCAATGTTCCGCTGTGATAATAATCAGACAAACTATTATTGATGAAATTCCTGCCGTAAGTTGTGTGGGGTGCTTGTGTTCTTGAGATGTAGGTAAATAGAATTAATTATTATTACGCGGTTCATTATATGTCACGCGAAATGTTGAAAATTTAATGCAATTTTTTTTAGTGACTATCGAATTGTGAAGTTGTATTTTCACTGTTACTAATTACATTGCTTCAGTATGAGTGACACAGAAAAATCTGAGGATTTGGAGAACAGTAAACTTGGCCCCGATTATGCTCTATGGATTGCATTTAAAACAATGAATGAACGTTGTCAACAACTGGAAAAAAGAATAGCTACTGTCGAAGAAGAAAACATGTGCTTAAGACTTGAATGTGGAAAGGATGAATCTGCAGTCATTGCAACGACTGATGACAGTAATAATCAGAAAACTGTTGTGCAAACCCTAAAGGTTTGTCAGATACAAGAACTAATGTATGAAATTCTTTTATTTTAAAGTTTAACGCATTATGCTTTAATGCAGTTTGGTTGACAGGAAAAGATAGAGGACCTTAAAAAACAGAAATCACAACTCACTCATCAGGTTTTCATGGTGGCAGCCGAAAATCGCCAGTTATGGAATAGATTAACGAAATTAACAAGAACCAATAAATCCTTAGGCAGTCAATTAACAAAAATTTCTGATACACTTAAACAACATTCTCAAGCAAAACCTTCGGACATTGTATCGTATAGCTTTCGTGATATTCCTAGTTCTAACAAAGAAGAGAATAGTCAACAATGCGATTTAACTGGAAACAATGGTTGGTACTTGAATATTTTTTATTTTATAATAGATTGCACAGTTTTATACGTACTCTGATTCAGGTGAGAAAGAACAAAGTTTAGAGGAAATATCCCTTAGACTTATAAATAGCATTATGTTAGAAAAGTCTGATCTTGAACAACAGTATGCAGAGGTGAGTTGGATACTGATTCCATTAAATCTTATAAATCATAGTTATTTACACTACAATTTATGTAGATGGTCGAGTTGCAAAAGGGCACTGAACTAGACTTACAAAACATTGGTTTTACCTATCCAGAGGATACTGATACAGAGTTAGAATTACTGAAGCAGCACGAGATTCGATTATCACAAATGCATAATACTCTGTTAGCTCAGCAAACCAAACTAAAAAGGGTATTAGAAAATTTGAAAAAGAAAGAAGGTATAAATAGAAAGCTATGCGCATTAAATGAAACCAATTTAAAGATGCTAATTTTAAATATCACTCCATAGGATTTACTTGCAATAACTGTCGAAAGAACGCAAATAAAAAAATGTGTCAAACAGGGACACAGTTTAATTTCAATGAGAATGTTAAAGAGCATGGTGCAACTCAAACCAGCCTTCAAACGCCGAGCCTATCTTTTCAAGACAATAAGATTTGTCCATTGTGTGGATCATTTTATGCAAAAAATACTTCGTTCTCGGAATTTCACGAACACGTTTTGAGTCATTTTAGTAGAGTATCAGATGATCTTGAGAGTATTTAATACGTATTCGAAATGGTACCTGTAGCAAGAAATAGTACCTTTGATTTTTTAACAAATTTGATACATCATTATGTTATTTTAAAGGCAGAGGGTAAATGTAAATACTATATACATCTTTCGAAAGTGTGTTAACCCTAACAGGCTTAGAATTGTTCTCCATTATTGAATTTTATAAATTGTTGATCGAGGGAAGCTCGAATGAAAGCAAGTATCATGTATAAAAATACGAGTCATTATAGAAATATTTAAAAATGTGGTGGTTGTCAACATTATACTTAATTTTCTGTTTATGAGCTATAAAGATGAGGAAGAAATTTAGAATATGTAGACATTCATAATTGTAACAATACCACATTTTACAAATAAAATAAAGCTGACCAATATTTTACTTTGAGCATACCTTAAACATTCCTCACTTTCATCTTAACAATTTCAATTTATTTAATACAAATAAAAATAGTTTATCAATAATAAGAAAACGACTAATTGTTCTTGATATTTTCCGGAACACCATCTTCAGTCGTTTTAGTTTCCAAATCAGACGCTTTTTCTGTTGACGGCTGAAGTATATTCAGACCAAACCATTCTGGCCTCTTTTTCGGTAATTCAACTATTCTTTGATTCTAAGTAAAAATATAATTTGTGTATTACAAGAAAAGCACATATTAACATTGTCCTGCTATTGTTATTTTGTAATTTAATGTCTATATAAATTAAATACCTTCCAAAAGTCATCTCGCAGCGTTTCTTTTTCTCCCTCATATAACACAATTACATCTTGTTCAACAGGTTTCAATTTTAATGATTCTTTTATAGCGTTTTGCATTTCAATTGTTTCTTTTTTTATTATTTCGTAGCAATATCCTATGAACATTTCAATAAGCTGTATTAGTAAAATCGAGTTATATGATTGTATGCTACATGTATATCTTACCACAAAGTGTGTCAGCTTCGTGTTCGTAACCACATTTCCTACACATTGTAGTATGTTTAGGAATATGAGGCTTCCAATTATATTTAGGAACACCAAATCTCCTATTAAGACGTTTCTCTAAAGTCCGTCTTTTCTTTGGCACAGCCCACAAAAACGTGTCCTTTAAAATATCAGTTATAGATTGCCCAGGTAACGTAACAGGTTTAACTCCATTTATTGTACTACATCCGATCGCATATAAATTGCCTAAATAGAGTGTAAACAGTATTCGTTAATAATAAGAAACACACACGTAATAATAAACTGTATAAATAGTTGCATGACATCCAATATTTTAACTGAGTACAGTCAATTTATATTTGTAACACACTGAAGAGGTTATAAACACTTATATATATATATGTATGAAATATTTAAATCCTAATTGTATTGCACGCTGAATGTCAAGTACAATAAGAAAAAAACCTTTCTCCGCACCTGGTGGAAAACCACGGCCGAAAATAATATCAACTGCTTGATCAAATGTTTTAAATGCCCGATATAACCTACTAAAGATACCGTTCGCCATGTTTAATGGACCATGGGTCACTGTACTCACTATAGATCGATGGCAAGATGGTAACATAAGGATAATTCTCAAATTTAAGGTTAATTCACAGAACGTGCAATACCATAAACTAATTTTATTCTACATTCAAACTGTTCTACATATATGTATAAAATTATATTAAAGTAGAATGTACTTCGTATGGTTAATTGAAGTAGCAAATGGCAGTAATAAAATACTGTCAAACAATTGAAAAGAGGCCGCTAATAGATTTTTAATTTTACATATTTTCTGTATGTCTATTGGTGTCTTCTTCAAAAATACTCAATGACCAAAAATTGTCTATAGTTGTAGTAACGTTTCAATTAATGACCCGCACGGTCAGTGTATTTACAAGTTGGGGGAGGGAAGGGAAAGGTAAAAGTGGGAGGGGTACTGATTTTACGGCATCGGTGGGGACTAGTAAGGACTCGAAAGTCTTCACGAGTCTTGTGACTTGACTCACTACAGTTTTCGCTATGGCGTGTATAGGGTCGAGTAGGCTCTGTGCTCGTGCAGAGAAATTGTGCCAGTTTGGACATTTCGCCCAATTACGAAGGAAAGTTTCAACGACATGTGTCAAGTCACGACCCAGAATCGAACACCCGACGAGTGCTTTAGTTCAACATTGTCAGGTATTTTAATCTTGCTTCTTGGCACTATTGCCTTGAAAGTAAAAATATTATTTATTGCCAACACAGTTGCAAATTATTCGTATGCTAATACGGCATTGCTAGATTGCTATGTGCTAAAAACATCCCCCAGTTTCATTCATTTTTAACTAAATGTCAGGATTAGTTCCGCTATCGTTTCTGACATAACCTATGTTCATTCAGGTTCCGAAGACACTTTTGTGGTGTTCTATTTCATGTTGTCTGACGTCTCGCGTTGAGTTTTTAGAAATACTTAAAAGGCACGATAGGGAACAGTAAGATATAATAAGAAAGCACAGGAGATATATTTGTAGCTAATCCTGTGTCTTTCGTAAATTACATAATGTCTAGTAGAATGTGGAGATAAATCGTGTACCTTTACAGAGAAATGTGAATTTACCATAGTAAAAAAAAGAAATGGACAATTGTTTTTCACATGCGAAGTTACATTTCCATATTGTGAATATAAATTGCAACAGTGAGAAGTGCAACAGATCAAATATTGCGGAGAAAATTCATGAAACCACGTTTTTATCTAGTCGAGCTGTCAGCTGTTCCTAGCAGACGACCTATCTGGCGTCTGCTATTGACGTTAGTCATGTATGCAACTATAAAACAATATTATGCTATAAAACTTGGTAACACATAACGAAAGCATTACAAAAAATTCTATTTCCAATTATAGTTGGGTAATTTTGTTACCATATTGTAAAAATATATTTGTCGTATTATTTAAACGTTGTATTGACTGCACCTGCGACGCTTAGTTCTGAAACGCATGCGCAGTAGCCAAATTTGAATGTATTCTTCTATGCATTGCGCGCAATGCAGATGCACAATATTGCTCGCTGTTAAGTATTGTTCGCGAGTAATAACGATGTTAATAATTATAATTTCATACCAGAAATGAAGTGTACATGGCAAAATGTTAATTTCCCACTCTAACAATTTCTAATTCCACTTCAGTTTCTAAGCACCATGACAGTCTCGAACGAAAGTTTTCCATAAATCGTTCCGCGAACGGCAAAATGAATTGCACGACTTTCTCTGTTCGAAAGTGACACAGAGACGGGATTTTGAAATCTTCAATAGTTCAGAAATCGAAGACACGAGTTCAGCATCTTCGACGACAGATAGTTATCCACACTTATTACGCAAGCCTTGGGTAAACGATGGATCGCTGGTCAAGCGTTGTTCGCATAGAGAATCTTGCATTCTATTTCGTGGCCCGCCGATGGTCAGAATTATCGAAACGAGTGGGAACCGGTCGCGATGACGACAGGGCGAATTTCAAGCCAGACTGTTCGTAAGTAGGCTAACTGGCCCGTGAGACATCCTTCTTCGAGCATGGTTAGCCCGTGGAATCCACGCTCTTGACTTTCTCGGCATGTACAGCTGTACTCCTCTCGTTTAAACCTTTGCTCTTACCCACTGATTTTCCAACAGAGAATTTTAGGCTTCTTTCACAAGTACAAAATGATTGTACTTTGTTATTATAGTACAGTTATCGTAACCATATACATATTGGAGTAGGTACCATATAACTTAATTCCTTTTACGTGAATTCATTACACGATAGTGTGTGCATTCGATGATATTACTCGCAGGACTAAACAACGAATACGATAAAATTACTTTTCGTTGAGGGTGTAACATTAAAGATTGCTTTATGAGGTTAACCTGTGAAGCTCTGTTAACGCAAATGCCAGGTCATTAACACCGTTTCAATTTGCAAATTCTGTTTCCCAATCGTCGTCACTGTCCATATCTTCTGTTACAAGAAGGGATGTTTTCTTCATTGACGCACGGTGTCTATACTTTTGACATTCCGTTCTCGTGGGCGTTGCACGTGTGTACGCACGCACAGGAATGCATGAATAGTTTTACAATGCAATTGTTGTTAAATTACTGCGCGCTGCATTCGATGAGGCAGGCGATAAATTAACATAGAAAAGCCGCGCCCGCCTTTTTGAAACGACCGGCCTAATTTCATTCTTGCACCTCTATTAATCGATTACAATGAACTACATACATTTCAATAAACAAATATAAATAAAGGTCTAATTGCATTGTGAACATCAATGACTATTGTTTTTCTGATTCTCTTGTTTCCTGTCGAAAATTTCGTCATTGGTACAGTTATTTCTTTGGATTGCATAAACATCCTCGTATGATTTTATCACCATCGTTATTATGACTATCGATATGTATTACAAAATACGGACAAATATTACATTTCGTCATTAGCTTGCATTTAAATGCCACTTGCTGATGCTAACTAAAACATCGAAGCTGAATGTGTGTATAATGTTGCGTTGTGTCGTGTTCATCTTTGTTTATTTCGAGAAATGTCTCTCTGGACACGTATGGCACGTTCACGTGACAGGTGCAAATGTCAGTATTTCGTCGCACCGATTTCCTTTAAAATGTATTACAAATAAAATTGTTGATGGCAAGACTTTCGAAAATAGATTGGTTACCTTTTCTTCAACGGATCTCCCGCCGATCCATTTTCCAATACTATTGCTGTTACGTGTGCAGTGATGTATTTCATTATATCGAGAAACATTTCCTTCTATGTTTCACAAACATATAAAAATATAGTTATTGCATATGCATAAAGAAAGCAATTTACAGGTCTTATCGTGCGTAACGTTTCAAAAAATTCCCGAATCGCAGTCTAATTTTTCGAAGAACATTCGTGGAAGTTCTTCCCGATTTCGTAAGGTAATGGGTGAGATATCCCTCGGTAACGCCGTTACTTTTACTTTCGTGGAAAACACACATTTACCTCACAGCTGTACAATAGGAGCTAGCAGTCAACGATTCATGTGTTAATACTGTATCCGGTTACTCTTTTTATGATGATTCTACGCAAATCGTTCGACCAAGGCCTGTATAATTTCGGATTCTAATTCAAGGCCGTGTGGTTCACATTTTATCTACTCGAACACTTTTCTCGGTGGTAATTACGTTACCCCCCTTCGAGACATTAGCAGTAATCATCGAGCGTACATATGTACGCTCATGACATTTACGAGCGTTCACTTCGCCATGATTCCTCCTTTTTTTTTTTTGCGCTATTCACCTTTGCATTTATGTCTTCACGCGATTCTTATGCTCATCACGATTCGTCCTTTGCCTTCCGTTTCGTTCAGCTTCCAGATTTACGTTATACTACAGTGTATTCAACGAAGTACAAAATTTCGTTACGCGAATGGCCGTGGATACAGAGCAGGGTAACAAGTGTATCCAACGCAATACGGAAACAAGTTCCACGATCCGCGAAACACCTGTCTAGAATTAGAACATCGCTTCCGTTCCTTCCGGTGGGGCGGTGCCTCGAGACGACGTCACAATTAGAAAATTCGCCGAAGGTGTCGAACCGACAAGGTAGAATCGTTCAGCCGTGGGAGAACCGGTCCACTCGTGTCCGATTTTCTCAATCTACATTCCGTACTACATACTCTGGAACTAATTAGCCGGACAGATTGATCATTGTACAAGGTGCAGATTTCTTTCGAAAGATATTACACGTGCACGTAGTTGCACATGGGAATTAATTATCGCCCGCGAATTTGGGACAGCGAACTGATCGCGTCGCCCGTGGCGCGATTTGAGTTGGCGTTTGCGAAAACCATGCCCGAGGGGGCGGTTTCTTCGAATTTAATTTCAAGGGGACCGGTCGTCTTTCGATTTCGTCCTATGCGGACGCGAATTCGTTGAAATGAAATAGACGTAGATAGGTCGCGGTAACGACGACTGGCGAGTATCAGGCGAAAGGAAATAGCTTTCGAGAAATATGATTCTGTACGCGCCCGCTTGTACAGCGAGAAAAAAACGTTCTTTCACTTATATACGTTACATCGTGTTACGTAAATTAAGGAAACGATTGATCGGAGAAGCTCTTATGCGTTCCGTTTAATCAGGTCGAATGGAATAGCCGGATTGTCGTTGGTGAATCGGCCGCGTCAGATAATATTAATTAAAAATTCACGAAAGCGTAGTCGTTGACGAAGCCTTCCCGTAGAAAAGTTTGGCAGGGATCCTCCAATTGCTTCCAACCGTACGAAACCAGTTCTTTAAATCACATAGCAGGCGATTGTGTCTTATGTAACCGGCTTATTATCTCAAGACGTGAAATTTACCGACTTGCAGCGACGGGACACGTAATGGTGAAAAGTATCAAATGTGTATAAGTCACTGATTTAGAGCCAGATTGCCCACCCTTCTGCGCCGTTTTACGCACCGTATGCTCCATGTTTTTCCATTAAAATTACCACGCTGCAGGTGTCGAGAGCAAACGTCCACACCGTTCAACAATAAGAGCACGTCAAATGTCTCCAACTGCTACTTAGGTAACAGATGATTGAAAGATACTGGGCCATTCGTCATTCATTTTTCAATTCTTTCGCGCAGAAGTTCATATTAATTTCGTGTTCAAGTGGCATGATTATTGATCATTGGACCAGCTGTAGCTCGGCGCAGCATTATTGATAACTATCGATTAAAGCATTGTAGTCGAGGTAACGAACGTGGTATCGTGATTAAAGATGGGTTGATAATTCAATTAGAAATAGATTAGGTTCGATTGCTGTCGATTCTACGATACGATTAGTGGTTAAATTAGGCTGCTTTTGATACAGGTATATTTAGAAAGATCGAACGATTTATTTATAATATCTATTTCAATCGAGAATCTTATTAACATCCTTGCATTTTATTTACTGGGTCGTCGATACATGAGACAGAAATATTTTTAATCGTCCAGTCTTGACGAACTAAAGCTATTGGAAAGTCACAGGGAGAAGGATCTAACCGAGAATCCTTGCTGGATCACGTAATGATCATTTCCTCCGTTGCTCGCGTAAACGTGAGCAACAAAGCGGGTAATTTTCACATGAGGCAATGTTTCGCGAACGCGCAGGGACATAAGTACATACGCGAACGTACCACCGCAAGTGTAATCTAAGAAACAGTAAAGCTGATCGGCTAATGAAACCTCGGTTAGCCGGACAACGATTTCAGATAATCGTTGTGTGAAGACGGGAGAGAAATATTAGCAAACATGATTTCCTGCGGATCGTGATTATCGTGGTGTAATTTACGGTAACGTAAGATTTGAGGACGGCCTCCGGCCAGAGACATAATTGAAGAGAACGGCCGCGATGTGCAGAGGTACGTGACACACCTGTGCCTCGCGGGAAACCGGTATTAAACGGTGGCTCTAATTGTGCTCGAGTATAGAGTATTTTCTCCTGTCATCGTTATGATCCGCGTTCGATGATCTTTCAATAATGTATCGCGGGTTCGCGCATGATCGACGAACGATCCGAGAGATCATCGAGCGATCTGATAATAAGATACTTGCGCAGCTCGTAATTGTTGTAATCGTGAGTGTCGAGAGCTGCCGGCAACAATTTGTACAGCGAACCGAAGCGTTTCATCGGGACCCCGGCCAAATAAAAGGAAAATCGGCGATCGTTATCAGGAACAGAGTCGAAAGAAGATCGACACGTGATAGGTTTCCCATTCAGGGAGCGTTTGTGATTCATCAGTAGCGCCTGGTGTGCGTCAATTGAGACGTTTCCTGCATGAATGAATACCGTGTCTCTGAATTTGTCGCCGTTGGAACGTTGAAGCTGACAGATCTCGTAAGACTTGGCATATCAATCAAGGGACGTACACCGTGATGATTGCAGAATACTGTTATGGAATATTTCCTATCTAAGCATTGCGAATCGATTGGGCGCGCGGCATTCGCATAATGTGATCGGCGATGAAGATGCGTTTCTGTCGGCTAAGTGCATTACTATTCTACCTGCGACGCGTCTCTGGTATTCCGGGTTTGCAATAAAAAAAAATATCGATCATCGCATACGCTTTCGCGATTCGTGGCGAACAATACTGTTTGCGAAATCCAAACGAAATTCCAGGAATGCTAGAATTATTCTGCTGCTCGATATAGGACGTATGTGCTCATATTGGTAACTTACCCCTCCATAGGCACTTGTTACTAACGACGACAGAGTTATTCATAGACCTTGCAAACTAATGAATGCTTTAAATCTCGCGTAACACAAGTGTATGGGAGTAATTAATGCATAACATCCTGAAATAATTATGGCTTCTTATGGCCACAAGTTGGAGCCTTTTCAAAGCGTTTTGTCGGCGTTAATTGCAATAAAAAAAATGTATCCTGCATCGTGGCGATAAATTTCAAAGGAAAGGTAGTGCCACTTCTTTTTCGGTTACTGTTACGCATTTTATTATACTAAATGTCTGCGTTTTATCTTTTCTGGGGGAGAGGGTCTCGGTTCCATGAAGTTAGCTACAACTTTTTCGATTTTTTTCCCAATAAAAAAAGAAAAGAAATCTCCAAGTATAGAGACGAAGAGACAATTACATAAGCGGTTATACCATGGAAAGAGCATGTCGTTCGATGTTCTAGACGATTTTTTGCAGAAAGAACACGGGTCATTCATTCGAATCTTACGCAATCGTCGAGCAGACAGGAATTTACCACTCATCTTACATCCAAATGTTCCTGGGACATAACGGATCGATAATAGCACGATCGTGTCCAGATTATGAACACTTCGTCCACGTCCTCCGATCAAACGAATTCTCTTAAGATTGTACGGTTACACTGTTGAAAACTAACTGGTATTCTATGCGCGCTCGCTGGTGACGTTGGCATGTACTACTTTTTGTCGCAGTTCAATAGTATTTGATCGACGAAGATTAATAGCATCCGTCTATTGCACGATAACGCGCCGAACTAAATTTTTATCAGGCTTCTGTGAAACCCGTTCTGTTCCTGTCCCGCGTTCTTTGCGCTACGTCTTCCCTTCTTTTTTTCCATCTATCTTACCGAAGCCTCGAGGTCGATGTACCTGTTATGACATGGATTCGAGGATGAAAATGGCAAAAAAATTCGGAGCAGGCGCGTCAGACAGGACAAAGTAAAAACGAAAATACCAAAACTGTATAATTTCTCAACTATCCAAGGTCTCGCGTCCACTGTATTAATATCCCTCTCGATACCCTCGAGCCGAGCTAGTACTCATTTCACTTCGCAATCAACCGGTTGCTGCCCTATCAAAAAAATAGCACCGCGTCCTTGATACCTATATCCCAGACCGAACGGCCTTCAAATATCCTCCGGCTCGACCATTGATCCTACGGAACGACCGGTCCAGAAGAAGTCGAGAGATCAAGCATAATTACCACTTCGCGCTAACTATGAATCCTGCTCGGGAACCGGCCCAACTTTTCGCTTCGACGAAATAGAAGAAGAAGAAGGAACACCGACTCCGTCCTTCGCGTCCACGCGTCGAGCTTCCCTCCTGCACTGTCTTCCGCATTTTTTTGAAATGCAAATCGACGGAATGGTTTGCACGGAAAGTTATCCGACAGGCGTCGAAGGAGACATCGCATCGCGCATGTAAGATCATACCCGAAGGCTCATTCGCAGTCGAACGACGACTCCGTTACCAAGGTCCAAGGAGTTCTCTGTCACGTCCTGTCCGGTGAATTTATTCACCATGTCCAGAAATATATATTCTCTTTTTGGAAGGGGGTATCCCGGTGGTAGGGAGAACGGGGAAGTCCGTCGGATGGTTTATCGCAGAGGATCCCGAGGGCACCTGCACGATTCTGCTATCGGCGTTACCCAATTATTCGCACCTCCGGGTTATCCGCGTTATTGGATATTGTCCGTTTCTCTTCAGGATTTACGCGACTAAGCCGGGGGGGGGGGGGGCAGGATCGATTCGTCGCGAAATCGCGAAGGAATCGTTCCATCGTAGGAACATATCAACGGCACGCTTCGCGGGCAACGCGTAGATCTAGAGTCGAGAGACGCGAGACGATCGCAAAAGGCGAGCTGTTAGGCACACGAAAGTAAGTACGTAGCACGTAATCACGTTCAACTTTTACCGTGATTCGCATTTGGGTATCGAGGGCACCTGCATGCCGTTCCCGCGCCGGTGAAACCGCTCGTTCCGTTCCGTCGAGGGAAGGATGAAAAGCTGCCTGTTGCGTGCAGTCGTTGCACCGTGCCCGCTCGAAAATAACGCTCGCGCGGCGCTGCCTTTCCGATCGGAAGACGAATCGCCGCTCTGTTTGCGATATGCCCGACGATTGACCGGTTTGCACGGCGTCGTTGAACGATTATCGTCGCGGTGCGATTCGGCCGCGAGGCTTCAGCAACGCGAGGGGGTCGCCTCGTTTCTTTTCATTCGATTTCTTTCGTTTGCTCGGCTTGTTTCATTCGCCGTTGGTCCCGATGTTCCCCCGGCCATGAAATGGCCGCCGAAAGCCAGGCGCGAAGTAACCGGCCGAGAGTTCAAGGCGCGATCGAGGTGGGAAAGATCGTTTCCTGGTCGCGACGACGCGAAACGATTTTTCCCTCCGTTGCAATCGATTCTCAGCGAAACGAGTTTTATCCAAAGAAAAAAATTAAAAAAAATCGCGGCGAATGTGGCCACGAGCACGCCGGTTTATCGTCGGTCACTTGCTACCGAGCGTCTTCGTGAAAGGGGATTTCTGATAGGCCAAGGTCGCTGGAAATATGTTCATGGCCGAGTATCGTGCACTTTTCGGCACGTATACCACTTTCCCGTAATGGTGCACGCCTCCATCGAGCAATCTCGTAGGTGTGCCTGTGTCCACGTGTGGCAAGCACGGTATAACTAGTACGATCTGACGTGGATCGGGCATTTGAAAGTTGATTAGGGACCGTCCTTTGTTATCGAGATTATACTTCCCTTTCCTACCTGGATCTTTCGTCCTCTTTTCGAACGGCTATTGAGGAACTCGTTGTGCCTTTGGAAATATTTGAACGCTAGGGCAATGGGATATTTCTTTGCAACTGTTCCAGTCGGTGTTCCGTTTTATTCTTCGAAACTGATTTTGCCATCTGCGCTTTCAATTTTATTGTTCCTGAGTTGGATTATAAACTGCCACGCCGCATTCGTAGCACTGGCTGGCTTTTGGTTACCAATCGATACAATTCCTGCACCCCTTTCCTTCGCGAGACAATGCGTATTACCTGTCTATTGTCCTACGGAATAATGCCCTTACCTTTCGGGAACCCTGACTGACCGATGCATCGGACAACCCGAGCGTACCATAATTTTGTCATTAGCTTAAGGTACTGTTAGGATCGCAAAGTAGATCGCGTTTACTGTTCACGTAACGTACGTTAACAGTAAAACATATTGTCGGCTGACGAAGAGCTAACTAATAAGCTAGCCGCATTTACAGTTGGACGTACACTGACGGGCAAACGTTCGGGATCGTCGGACATTTCAGGCTGCACAAGAATTCGATCGACGATTTCTAGTTAAAGATCATCGAACGTTCCAATGCAATTTCCTATCGATCTTTATAACGTTGCTCTCGAATCGACGAATAATCAAGAAGCCGCGCGATATTTGCATCGGCAGGTAAACGGTTCGAGATTTTCCATCGACGCTGTACAAACGTTTGCACGCGATGTGCGCATCTTCTATCGCTCCGACGTAGCCGTTTTTCCCAAAAGAAATTCAGACGCACATACGCGCACAGTCGCGCTTAGTATTCATCTAGTTATCCGACGTAACTGTAACATTATCCAATTTGTACCAACCCGGGCAGACTACTAAACCGACGTTGATACCAATTGGAAGCCTTCCGTTTTCTTTTCTTTCCCAATTTTCTGCTCGAAACAGGCGTAATGAAATTCTACGACGATATGTTCCGTGCATAAAGGAGCAGCGAAAGAGTATCTCGAAGGCTCTCTTTGGATTCCTCTCGACCGCTCGCTGCCATATATCTTTCCCCTACCTCTCGAAACCGTAAAGAAACTTTCTTTGAACCTGTTTACCGACTCCCCACTAAAAGTGTACACGTCGCAGCTCGTTACCGGCAATACCATCGTCTCGTCCATCGAATATCGGTAAGGCTAATCTGCCTTTGGCGCGGGTCGAGGACCCCTTTCTGTTCCACTCGCCGCGTTTATTTGGGTCAAAGACGTTGGCCCTTACGGTGAATGGTACACCTGTGGCCCACTTTTTATTTCACTTTCATGTTTCACTTTCCTCCCGTAGAGTCGCGGGGCGACCTGTTGAAATCCGCCGTTTAATACCGCCACCCCGAACGAACGAGACCGATTCGCGATTCACCATACGGTGCGGCGACAAAGGGTCGTTCGAATCGACGACCGAATCCGTGACTCTTTTTACCCGCGGCCGCTGCACCGGGGGTTTATTAAACCCGAACGAAGCTGTCGTCCTTGTTCGCGGAAAAACAGCGCGGACGGCAAGGGGATGGATGGAACTGGTATACGTCGAAGGATCCTCATGGCCAACCGGTGGCGTATAATTTTCTTGGCCTTGATATCGCGCACAGGCGTAAAACATTGGGTGTCTCAGTGAACAATCCGATCGCCGTCGGTCCTCGTACGAAGTTATATGCCTGAGATGATCCACTGATCGGTCTGCGCAGAAGGGAAACGAGTACGCGCCGCGGTTCAATTAACCGCGGAACGCTTTCGGGCCGAAGGTGAGAGTAATATGGAGGAAAAGAGAGAAGCGCAGCCGGATTTCAGTGCGTCGCATCGTCGACATTCGGCAAGGACGTTGCATTCGTGACATGTAATTGGTAAAACGAGAAAGTTTCTGGCCTGTTGTCGATCGTCCTGGCGCGAGTTCAGGAAAACGAACAGAAAACCAAATGGCACCGGCTAATGCTGGGCACTCTCTTTGTTCCCGTTCATTCATCGTCGGCGTCGTGCTACTTATCGGTCGACCTATTCGGACGGGGAAAAGTGGACGACGACGATTCTTGGCCACGATGAAACGTACGTGGAAAGTTGTCGAGGAATGCGCGCTGGCCTTCATTATTCGAGCTGTTGCCCGTGTGATGTATCCGCTGCAAGGCTGGTCAATGGTCCCCGGTGTGCCTACGGTCTCTTGATCGGCTTGAATTATTGCTGTTCCGTTGATCACCGGGCTGATAATCAATTTCTCGTCACGCGATGTATCGTTGCCGAATGTCGGATCTTGTCGCGTGTGCTCGATCAGTTTCAGTACGCTTTCGGGCATCGCTCGTCTGGCTGGCGTTATCTTTTATCGGGATGGGTTTCGATTGTCGACGTATTATGTAGATTGGTCGCCAATAGGCCCGCCTGCAATAAAAATTCATAATCGTCCTCGAATTTGCCGAGGGACAGACGCGACAACAAATCACTCTTATCAACGTTTAACTTGTCCCTCGAAACAGCGCTGATACGCCTACTCGCACCGGCCGCTTAACGGTCGATCCGGTTAACAGGTTAAATAATAAAGGAACACCACGCGTTCTATCGGACGCATCAAATTTTTGCCATTCACCGGACGCACCGACGTTACCCGCGCTACGAATGTCGCCGACAGTTTGCACGGAACACCGGCGAAACCAGTTTTCATGAAACGGGGTTCGTTTCCATCGCCTTGAACGGTGCAGCGAACTTTGGCGCAGCGCTCGAAAACGATCTAGTACTCCCTCGAGAGCGACCTTGATTCTCTTGGCCGGTTTATGTTCCTCTGCTCCGGAGTGCGCGTTTATCGACGGTCATCAGCATCTATGAGCGTGGCGTCGAATGATTCCGAGATGTGGGTCGACGAGAACCCACGGAGAAAGTGTATTCCCCCCGCCACTCTCCTCTGATTCTAGGCATTCGATATCGTTGCTTCGTGAACCCGCGGCAAACGTTGATCCGTGCAACGTCTTTGTCCATCGTTCACGCAGAAGATCAAGTGAACATCGCGTGTACAGTGTACATTCTCCAGGCGTAGATCTCCTCGGATGATACGACTCGCGGCGCGTCGTTCGACGAACGACAGTGAATTCTACTGCAGCCGTCTTCTTCGTTGTATACCATATGTAGTATACGGTACGTCGTTCCTCCATTGGTTGTAAAGTACGAGGCGGTCGAAATGTACGTCTCGTTACGATTGTGTTGGATATCTTTGCGACGCGCTAACAGTACCGAAAATTTCACGATTCTTCTTTTTGGATCGTTTTCAATCATTTGTCCCGATCGCGCGGTGAACGAGAAGTTCTAGTTTCACTGGAGTCAATTCTTATTTTTTATTAGTATCGCGCAAGACGCATTGACGCGCGTGCAAAAATGACAGTACAAAAAGGAACAGAGGGAAAAGGAATACAGATGCGCCGTCGTATCACATTTTATTTCTGTCGAAACGTCCACGCGGGTAAAACGAACGGTTAATATCAATCCGAGGTAAAATCGCTTTGCCGAAATCCGAGTACCTTTGACAATGAAGAAGCGAGGACCCATGGCATCAGACAAACGTGAACGTCGCGACCGGCTAATCTTTATAAATGTGCAGCTCGAGTTTAATACCGAAGAACTCGTCTCGTCTTTCGCAATCTGCCATTTATAATACATATATTTCCGGCCGTGTGATTTCTTTAAATGGAAAACGTACGTGGTCGGTCCGATACTGTTTAAGAACTTTCACTATACTTATAATCGGGCGTTCGCACAAATCGACACGCGAGTTCAAGCGGCGATGCGCGAACGAATGCAAAAATATGCGAGCCAAATGCGAACGAGCACCTGGCCGATTAGGGTAAATGAAAATTGGGCGTGGTACGGGAGCGGAATCTTGCGTTCTCGCTCGAAAAACTTCATCCGTCGCTTCTCAAGTGACATTCTTCGGCAAAGGAGTGAAAGTTTTTGCGCTAGGCAAACAGGCGCGACCGCTTGTATTCTAAAGATTTGGCAACGACACGGTTGAAGCATTGAAAAGTGCTTACCTTTCGCACCTCTTGGTCAAAATATATTTATCATTCTTTTTGTGTCGCTTGCGCCGCGTTCTTCTTTCGACCACCCACGCGATACCGAATTCGTTCGGCCACGTGAAGCTATAGTTTACTTCCGACGGAGGACGCGTTTCGAGCATAAGCGCTTAATTCCCTTTTCTCGTTTCACTTATTATTTTCTTCCGCGATTCTCATCGATTTTCCGGCCGCTCGAAAGAGCTTAACCGTACGCATTTCTTTCGCTTCGCGACGTAATGACGATTATTATACGCGACTGCGAAGAGGACAGATATGAAAAATCATATTCCAGCTGACATAAGCTATTGTAAATATTGCTCTGCCCGTGACATCGTGAGTAAACATACGTAACACCTACGTTCATTTACATAACGATTCCTTCTTTCATTGAAGCATGCGCATCTTCCTTTTTTTCTTTCGAGCACCGTTCGAGACGCGTTAGCTCCTTCTAACGACAGGGTGAAAGTGTCCTTCGCTTGGAATCGATGAAACAGAAATTCTTCGGCTGTACACGAAATTGTCGTCGCGATTGTTGGCAGCGGATTCAGCGCTGGAAATTTGTACAAATCTGAGCAATCCTCACAAACTGACGACTGTTCACCGAAATTCGTAATAGGCGCGGACAAAATTTGCAGTCGCTCGAGCGTACGTGTTGTACAGTGTTTCAAAATAAATAGGCGCGACGCAATACACCGGTGTCAGGCATGAAAAATTGGGCAATTAAAGAACCGCTTGGTCGTCGACTGTTTCGTTCACGTTCGTAACCGTTGGAGGGGTTACACTCGATTCGATAAATCACACACGATGCAAGGCCGTCCGTTTAGTTTCGTGAACGGGAGTACCATAGAGGGAATATTCGTCACATAGCCAGACGTTAATCGTAAAAATTTGCAAAGATTTTGGTGTCACGGTGACAGGATCGCCTTAGTTATGAAGTGTGAGTCAGTGCGTTCGTTCGTCGTATGCTAAATCGGTGTTACGTTCGAGATATGTGGCGGTGTCCCTTCTTTCGATTGGCACACGAGGTGATTTGTTTTTTTTTTTTCGACAGGTGCGTTCGGGGAACACGTTCAGGTGCCGTTCAATGTCGCTTCTATATTTAGCGATTTATATTTTCCCAACGAGTGTCGATGAAGCAATCCTCGATTACGATTAATCGCGATTTCTTTTAAATCGGAATGTCAGTCGCCTCGCTAGGCGTGCATGTCAAACCTGATAAAGAATGTGTCGCAACCCTTATTTTTTTTCGCGCCAACGCGTAGAATACTAGAATGTAAAGGTGGAGCAAAAAAAACAGGTGGAAAAAGGACAAATTGTACGCACGTGCATGGCAATAAATACGTGACGTTCATTTACAAAAGGCATTGCAGTGATCATGGTGATAATTAATTTCGAACGGTACCTTCGCTTTGGCCGGTCGTGAAATATTTATAAACTTCCACGCCGCTTCTGGATTCCTTTTGTCGCCGCGATGCTACCGTCGTCCCTCTTTATGCCGCGAACTTCTGTAAACGTTGGCGAAAGTGTATTCTCGGAATAAAATTGGATGCGCAATGTTTAATAAGCGAAGCGGGCACGATAACAGATTGCTTAAACTTTCATTGAAAAACCTGACAATTTCTGGCGATGGAAATGCGGTGACAAGGGAGAGGAAGAAAAAAAATTGTTTTAAAAAACCTCGCGAAACAATGAGATGTTCGCTTCAAACCTTTTTTCACGCCTTTCAGAGATCAAACTGTACATATGCAAATTTCACCTGAGAACCTCGGGACCACCTGTGCTTATGCAACGACGCCGAGAAAGATTGCACAAAAAGCATTCATTAAATTTCTATACTTTTACGATACTATTTTACAATTCGCAATGGGCGTTGCTGGTTCGACCAATGACTAGTCGATTTTAACGAGACTTGCGATTAATCATACATATTTGGCTTTCTTCTAAGAAAAAAAAAAATTCTAAAATCAGGGGAATTTTTTTCATGCTTGCTGTCTGATGAAAGTTGCTACCAAAAACTCTCGAATGCACTTAAGAGAGGAAAAAAACCATTACAGGTGCATCCATTATTTACCTCTATATTTTTCTTTTCTATTTTTTTTTAATGCAAATTTTATACATCTCAGCTTTCGATCTAGAATCTCTGAACTCGAGAAAAAGTCGCAGGAGCGCGCAGAATGACAGACATTTATTATTATTTCCTCCGCAATACAAAGCAGAAGAAGTTTCATATCGTTTAGAATTAATCATTTTCTCGACAGCAGATGAACCGTCGATGAACTTACGCTCTGACAGCTATTCTTGGCAAAGTTTGCCCCATTGTCGATCAACAATTTAAGTTGCCACAACTCGTCCATGTAACGTCACTTTCTCCATTTACAGAAAGGCCGAACTGGCTATACTCGATTTAGGACGTTCCCGGTTCTCTCCACGCAGTCTCCGGCGCTTTTCTGCTCGATCGTACAAGGCAGGTCTGAGATCCGGGGCGTAAAGTCATTCGATGATGTAATTAATGAACGTGGACAGAGCCGTGCGTCCAGAACCAGAATCCTTTTCGAAGAAATAATCGAAGCGGTCGGGTTGTACCTCTTAATGCTTCGTTGAGTAACAGTGACATTTTTAAAGCTCGGACAAAAGTTGATTTAAAACATTCCGCGTTAATCGATCGCGCTTACGTTCAATTAACGGACCGAAGCATTTTGGGAACGCGAGGAAAAATGGCAAGGAAACACGCAAGGAAACGAACCGTCGCGTAAACGAAACTGAAAGTCTTTTTTCTATTTGCATTTCAGTAGATCACTGGTAGACCGTTCGTGGCAAATATGTTCTTATGGAGGATTGACGTAACCTCGTTCTTCTTTTTATGTATTTGGGCCAATTTATATATTATTTATATTTTATTTTGTCGTCCCTGTTGTAGCTCCTTTCGAACTAAACGAGTTGAGATACGTCTTGCGACAGAAACACTTCCACGCGACATACGATCTTGCGCCATCCGTCGTACGCGTTTCTTTAAATCATCGCCGTGAGAACTTGTTTCTTTCGAAAAAGGATCCTTAAAAACTTAGGAGTTTTTGGGGGTGCGCCGTTGGCAGCAAGTCAATCATAGCCTTTGGCAACTTCGTCTACCTGCAACGTTTCATTTGCGCCCCTATCTAACGTGTCGAATTTCATCTGCACTGGACTCTTTCCTTCCTCGAAGAAGCGTCGCAACCAATTGTAATTAAAATCTCGTTCCTTCTTCGAAACGGCGATGAATATTAACGAATGTTAAACAGGCCCATCCGGTATAAAATTAACACCATTAACGTTCGATATTATTCTCAATTTGCAACATCATCCGTGGCTGTTATTTATTAGAATGGTGCACGGTAACAAAGGGGCAAATGTTCTAAGGGTACACGAGCGACATAGCAAATGTATTTGACATTTGGAATGCGAACACGTGGAATAGTCTAGACTAATTTTTTTATTCCGGCGATACAAATAATATCGGCCCATCGAACTGTACGTAACGCTTGGCAATGGAAAGACAAAAAAAACATCCTTAACGGTAAATGAAACCATAAATAGCACGGACAGCAAAAATCCACGCTCCAAGAAAGTGGATAGCCCTGTGTTTTGAATGATTCTGCGATTTGTAATTATAATGACACGGACCACTGGCAAACGCACGAGACGAATATATCTCTGGTCAAATTTTGGACATTAAACCGGTTGTAAATTACGGAAATCCACAGGTGCTGGATGGAAGATACTTAGCCCCCGTAGTATCAATTATATTCGCTCCACGTGTACCAAAGGTGTGTCGTTCTGTCTCCGTTCTCGAAATACCGAACACGTGCTGTTTGACTTTTATGTTGTATAAATTAACTGGGGAAACGTGGAACCAACTTCTGGCGAACAATTCTATGAATAGGTTTCTAGCTAAGCTCAAATCTTTTTGCTCGGATTATGCGCGATAATTATGTTTCTAATCGACGGCCCCGATTTCGACACTGCCCATTTGTAGGACAAGGAGAGGAGTAATCGTATGCAAAATAAAAAGGAGGCAGTGATGAAACACATACAACAAAGTAAAGATAATATCATAAACGGGGAAAAATATTTTTTGCACAAAAGCGAAGTAGGTTACTCGCCATAAAAATTCTCTATAGAAGAAAACGTAGCAACGGTCGTTGTATGAATTAGTTTGCAATCAGAACCGGTCGCTAATTAAATACACTTGACGTGCTAAATATTCAATAGCTTTGCACGTTTGTCTATAATAACACGACAAGACAAGCCAGTTCAAAGAATTCTTTTACGTTTGTTCTTTCTTTTCCGTCGTCAATCAATATTAGTCGCGGTACGACATATTTTCGTTTGCGTTAGTAATACGCGAAACAAGAGTATCAATTACGTACAGTTCCAGCAATAATTTGTGAAAGCTAAATTTTTCTTCCGAAGGCGGTTATTAGTTGCTAGCATTAAAACTTCTGTCACACATCTGACAACTACAGAGAAACTTTCTCATAAAATATGGAAACCTTTCTAATAAAATATGGAAAAAGCTTGAATCTGTAAAGTACACGCTCTATGTTTGCCTTCGTTCGGTATGGGGTCGGGGAAATACGTAGACGTAGAGATTCAGCAGATGGTACAAATTGTTACAAAATTCCTTTAAACCGATGTAATAGTAAGGTTCATCTAAAATCTCACGATTGCGACAAAAATAGTATTAAGATAGAACTCATTTACATGGACGGATGCTGTCCGGGAACGACAAGAATTTGACCAGAAGAATTTAAGAAAGTGCCAGCTAACGGAAGGGGAAGTTCATTGCCGTTGATTTAGGAATTACCTGCGCCGATCATTCACGACGCTGTGTCTAGTATCGGATACTAGATTTCATAATCGGCTCTTCCTTTAAACGTACGACACATATTCTCCTAAAGTACTTGCAATCCCCATAAACATCGTTGGAACTGAGATTTAATAGAACTTCTAGCATCCGAATTGGTATATTATTATGTACGAGTATATTATGTAGATATAAGAGTTCGAACACGTGAATGTTTAAATGGAACCCCACTTTAACAGATGTTCCTTGCAGCGAACCGTTCTCATTTATATATTTTAATATAAATGCAAATTTTGTGAATGAACACTTTCCTACGTTCTCCTGTACTTTCTAATCTGTTTTCTTTCAATTAACAATTTGTATTAGCCCTCGGCAGTTTTTTTTTTTTTTTTTTTTTTACATCAGCGTGCTTCCTCGATTAATATCGAATCGAACGAGAAGACGCGGTAAAATTTGTGATGCGTTGGTAGCGCCTGAAAGATGGTTCACGTACTTTCACATTCTTCGACTTCATTTCCCACTCGTCCACCTTTCGGGCAGGCTGTCGTACCGTTTCGGGTGCCGAAATTTCCACCGGCCCAAATTCCGTGCATGATCGTGTGGCATATTGCGCTCTTGACAATTTACACCGTGTTGCATTGAAATACTCGACGATAAGAACGGTAAGAGACTTTTGGCACGGCACGTCTCGATCCCTTTGCTCGATGCGTTATTTTCTTCCACGCTGGCCTTGAGTAACGAAGCGATACGGGAGAGGTAAAAGTGGGGTAGTGAACTTGCCTAGTGCCACGAAACTAGTTATCCAAGAATGTAATAAGCGGATACAGCGGCGTGGAAATCATATGACACGCATGGACACACATCGAACACGGTCATTGCTCAATGTTGCATGTCCCCCTATAAACATACTGACCGTTTCATTTTAGGTTGATCTGAAAATACATCACTGTTCCGGGACCGAAGTTATGCGTCTGGGAAGCGCGATGCCTTTCGCCGCGTTTCAGGACCAATTACAATAGTTGCTGTTGCATGCTGTTCGACGTTCGTTTGTCTTTTTTTTAAATAGCTGACCCGAATCCTCGTAAGCTCGTAACTATCGGTACCGAATAATCGCGATCTCGCTTGGAAATCTACGCTCTACATTTCTTTCCATAGAAATAGTTGCCTCGAGTGGAGCTTCGTTAAGTTCTCCAATTATTCCCGTCTTTCTCCGTTCGTTCTCCCCGATCCTGATATTTAATTCTACGACCAGACGTTTGCTCGTCGACGGCTAAAGATGCGCGACTGCAACGTGCTTCCCGCCGCATCCAAGCATTATTTGCCCGTCGTGGCCTCGATTAATCCGCCTGCAAACAGGCGAACTTGTGAAACGTCGTCCCGGCCAGCCCAATCCACCGGCTGATCGCAGACTGCCGATCGGTGGCTGTGTCGGGCGAGCGTCGTCGTTTGTACGCGGTGAATGCTAAGGAAACGCGCGGAATCGGAATCGAGCTTCGATGACGAAAGCAGCCGTATGTATATACGCGCGGCGTGCAAAAGAATGCCGTCCTGGCACATCGTCGTTGCGAGTGGCGAGAACTGGGATAGAGACAGAGCCGCGGCAACCCATTACGTGCCCGCGAAACATAAACAGTCGCGCGAATGATGGATCTTGTAAATAACAATTACCGCTTCGTGAAACGCGACATTACGTGTGCCGTGTGTGTGTCACGCGTCGATGAGAAATCGCGTCCGGGTCGGGCGACTCTCGAGGTTCGAAATAGTTTGGAAGAATGAACGAGGGGCAAAGGGTCGGTGGACGCGGCTTCTGTTAATTAAGGGGATCCGTGAAACAGTTGAAACTGTCGCTATTGGTGCATTGGAGATTTTTACAATGCTTCGTAATGATTCGGGGAAGAGCTGGCTTCAAGCGATTCGGGCCTCCATGAAAATGAAATTACAAAGAAATAAGACGATACGAAGAAAGACGAGTAGAATCGTAAATTAATTAAAAACGAGCCAGCGTTCGGTTTCTCATGAATGGAATACTTTGAACGGGGCGAGCCTCGTGGTATTCGCGAGACAAGGGTATGCGTGTGCTGTCTGTACGATCTAGTAGCGAAGTCGGTAATACGTCAGGCGGGCCGCAGCGCCTGGAGCGAAGTAGTATGTGGCGACGCGTGGTCAGACGGAGCGACGCGTTACTATCGGGGCGCGGGTCTGCCGCAATTGTTGTAATCGCTGCATTCGTCAGACTAATTTTACGCGGATTGTCGATTACGATGAATGCGTTCCACGGTGTTTAATATATTCCTTGGGTATATTTATTGACAACTGTTAAGGCAATAAATGCAGCCTAGATAATGTCGGGAAAGAAGAGTCGTCGCACGCCCGCTTTCTACCTCTCGTTTAATAACGAATCCTTCTTTTTCCTTGCAGAGTAGAACGAGCACACGAGGCTGCAGAACGAATGTCGCGAGGATGATGAGTTCTATGCAAACGCAAATGCCCGGATCCTTGCAGGATTACCAAGTCGATCCTTACCGACTTATCGAGGACGATCTTAAAGATATCTACGACGATATGCGAGAGGTCAGTCGGCTTTTATGAGCCATCAGAATTTTAGCCATGCCCACGAATATTATATCATCGTGGTTAATTCAACAAATTCCTGTGCTCCTGTTTCTTCGGCATTATCGTATCGGCATTACACGAATCGTTCAATCGCTTTCTACACAGAAGCCGGTATTTCACCGTGTCCATATTGGTCTGGTCACCTGGAAAAATGTGGAAGACAAATTCTTTACATGGAAGTGCTATACACATTTTATATACATTATTTACTAGGAAGTGCCGGGAAAAAGTGAATTGTTTAAGCGACTTCGATGAAAGAACCATGAGAATTTTAATCGTGATCGCGTAACCAGCGCAAGTCGTACTGCGATACCTTTGCAATTTTCTAATTAGTCGGAAGCCGTTTATTCTCCGATTAACATTCAATTATAATTTCCAAAACCTTTCCGGTGCACGAATGATACATTAATTTAACGCAACGAAGGAATGATGGATCGTTCTGAATATCAAGCACACGAAAAATGTCACATTTACATAACGAGTCGGTTTAACGTCACTGACCTCGATTTACGGATTGACTATCCCTCCGAGAAAAGAAAAAAAAACGGCAAATCGACACCTGCTTCTCGAAACACGACGCCCGTTCCCTCCCCTGTTCATCGTTCCTTCCAGCCGAGTAAAGTAACTCATTGAAATCGATTTCCTGCTACCTTTTTCGGTGCAAGCCGTGCCCCGTTTCCAAGCGACTCGCCGAGCACTTCCGTCACAGTGTTTCAACGGCAAGAGGTGGGCGAGACCCGGAAGATAAAGAAATAACGCGTTTACATATAAAAACGTTCCTCGCGTTAGGATACTTCTCACTTCTTCGTCGCGCGTTAAAAAATACATACAGGCATCGAATATTCGCGTGACTCTGCGCATACTGGACGCGAACTAATTGCTTCACTTGCTGCCACGTAAAATCGCCTGTCCCTCGCGGAGGAGCCCGGCCACGGCCAAGCCTAAGTTCGTCCGGCGTACGTAATAATAAATATTTATGGCGAGGAATGTCGTTTTCACGAGAAGACACCGCGGCTCTTCGAGCCCGTCAGCGAAAGCCGCTCGCGGCTTCACGGTCTGCATATATGGCCGAGAGTGGAACTTTTACTCACGGCCGCGTGGCTAAGCCGTATAACAATTGTATTTGCGTATGCGCCTGCAGACGCGTTTAGAAAGCACTTTTTCTTGTCGCGTCGTTGGAACGCGATAACACGGGCCCGCCGTGCAATTACGTGTCACCGTTAAAGGTAGCCGACTTGCGGCCGGGCTTTCGTGGTTAATTGGCACGCGATCAATGTCAGTCGATTAATGGCGGTGAGTTACCCGGGACCTGTCAAGTTGCAGACATCAGCCGTGTAATGCGACCGAGTTAATTGCCGTACGGTTTATCCGCCGTAGCGCGCGCGACGTAGCACGAGAACGGTCGACTAATCGTAAGTGTACGTACGTGTCAGAGTGCAATTGATTCCGTCCCGTAGCTTCCGATCACGTGGCCGAAACAGCCACGTGGAAAGTGTCTCTGACGTAAGCCTGCGAAAGGAATTGGTAACGCGCGTACCTTTTGTATTTGGCCAAATTCCAGAACGAACTTTCAGACGCGTATCGCGGCTGGAATTCAAACGGGTCGCTCCTCACCTTTATGCCGCTCGTCCTCCTCCACCGTGTCGCGCTCGCACACCTGATCGACGCGGCACGGTTTCGTCACGTATTCATCGATCAACATTACCTTATGGTCATCGATCGTCTACGCGCGATCGTTCGAACGATGATATGTTACGCTCTGGAATAAGATATGTAACGCCTGCGCTGAATCGAAATAAATACAACGTCGATCCGAACTGATTCGCGCGAGCCCCCCGTCAGCTGAAACGGTATTTCGACTTGGCGTTGTAACGCCGCGTTCTCGGTTCGCGGGATCGAAACGAGCATTAATCGATCGTGGAAACGATTTAGTCGTTACGGTGACGCATGAAATGATTTATTTAGGGGCGGCACAATCGCATTCGTTTCGCAGATTTACGGGGGATCGTTTTCTGGAATTTGCTTGGTATCGATTCGGGTAATTTGTATATATTCTGGTTGCTCTGCGATCGACGTATGTGAGTATCGGCCTAACGTAATACAACGTGTGTGCGCGTGTGTGTAACAGGAAAACGACTGTCAGGAGTGAAAGGGCTAATTGCACGAATTTTTTGTCGGATTTCTCAATACATCGTGTAACGTTAAACGATATTTGACTGCGGTTTTCATACGCCCTCCCTGAGAATAATTGATTCACTTCCTGTTACAATAATGATCGCCTGTATTGCAGAAATGTAAAAGGCGTTTCGAGCAGGTAGCACTTACTTCAGCATGTCGATGTTTCAATCCGTTTAAAATGTACGACGCAAGCGCACGATGTGCCCGGAGCCAGCGTACCCGAAATAAAGATCGTCCCCCGCAGATACCACCCGGTGAAAATCGTTGGTCGTCGAAGCAATCGCGGCAATTCGCCCCGCGAACGAAATTGCAGATGCAACAATAGGGGGGTGTCCGCGATTTTTCTAGCGGTCACGAGTGAATTCCGTTTCACCGGTTGAAGTCAAGGTTACGTTTGCTATTGTTCCAGGTACTCAACAGGAACACAACGCAGAAGGAGTTGCAACCTATAGCGACGTACTACTTCGACGGTAAGGGAAAGGCGTTGCGGCCGATGGTAGCAATTCTCATGGCGCGGGCTATCAATTACCACAAGGAAAGAAAGTGAGTTGCGAGAGGCACGGCTGTGCAGATTCTTTCAAGTTCGCAGTTGATAAATTTTAATAAACGTTCCGTGCCAATTCGAAGGTTATACACGATCGAAACTATCGTCGACGCCCCCCGAAAGGATTTATTTGCCGCGTGGATCGTCCGATATTGTTCGATTCGTTTTCTACACGCGGCATCGTGATCATCCTATTATTTTATTCTGGATCATGCATGACGAAACAGCATATTGCCCAATGTTCTATCCGTGCATACGTGTACAGAGCACGCTTCTTTCAATTCGTTAAGCGGCGGACGCGAGAAAAAGTGGCCTCGCCAGACATTTAGAAAGCATTGAAAGAATGCGAGTAGCCTTTCCTCTTTCTAATTTATAAATCGCTTTGAAAGTAATTACTTGTCCCCGCGTGCGTGAATTGGCGACGACGAATGTGAATGAGATGTCCCGTGAATGAGAACTAGTCTGGCGTACGCCGTCGCATATGCTCGAGGAATTACGAATGTACGTAACTTGCGTGCCTGCCTTCGTATTTTAAGACGCGGACATGATAATCCCTCGGCCGACAAAGGCCAATACAATTCACTATCGACGAGCAACACCGTCCCCTCCGTAATTATCTTTAATCCGTTCTTCGATCTTTGTCGATCGTCAAACGTAGCGGGCAGAAAATTCGAAACGTCCATTCGAAATGCAATGGATCTAATATGTGCATATCCGGCAGCTCAATTCCAACAATTTCTCCACGCGTCAACAGATTGTCATCGATGAATGAAATCGTGATCGATCCCAGTGAAATCTGCGCGCATCAAGCCACGAATGATCTCGGCGATTCTCTTTCCCTTTTTTCTCCTTATTTTTTTCCATCCGGTTTTATTGAGAACGAGTGGCTCCTTGATAGAAGAAACAATTTGTCCGGTATACCGAACGTTCCTTAGACGCTATAAGTACATAAAGGTGAACGACTATTCGGGCATGAAATAATCGAAGCAATGGACTTCCAGCGGTCTCTTGGCGTCGCAACGACAGGTCGCGATTATCGCAGAGATGATCCACAACGCCTCCTTGATCCACGACGACGTAATCGACCAGCCGAACTTCCGCCGTGGCAAACCGTCGGTCAACGTCGTATGGAGCCAGAAAAAGGTAAGATTAACTCTACGCCTGGCCAAAGTCCAAGCGGCTCGTGTAGAATTTGCGGCTGAATGAATTTCAAATTCGCCTGACTCATTAAGCATTTATTCCATTCGTTTCTTTTCTTCTCTTTTTTTAACCACGACGACGAAGCGAACGCCCAGAATCGGCGCGCCCGGCGAGATAAATATAGAAAATCGTTCCTCGATAGTCAGAAAAGCGAGCCGAACGGCGGATCGGTCGGGCGTATTTTCCGTTAACAATTCGATCGGGCGTCGTTCGCCTTGAAATGCCGAGCTGTCGGTTTCTATTCGTTTGCATGGACATCTTGGACACGTGGACGTTTCACGGGATGCACCTTGAATTTCGATAATCTTCTCGTCGATCGTCGTTCGTTCGTTCGTTGATCGATAAAGTCTACTGAAACTCTCTCTCTCTCTCTTTCTATCTCTTTCTCCCTCCCTCGAAGGAGGCTAATGCGATTCATGATTGTGCACGCTTTCTTAGCTTGGAACCGGAAGCGGGTTGCCTTCGTTTGGTCTGCGGACAATCCGTCCGCCACGGTTGGCGAGATTTCGAAAAAGAGAATCGCCGTTAAATTGCCTCTACCAGGTGTAGGGAGAAAATCGGTAGCACGATTAACGGTACGTTGGTAGGAACGGCATGAAATTAGCTCGAAAGTCGATGATTTTCTCAATTAGAATTCTCGATAGCGTATTTCGACGTGGTAGCCGCGAAGCGAGCGGAACGCAACGAGCGTCCGTTCCTGTTTTTGACTTTTGTTAATCGGTCACGCGCGTCTTCGAGTGTTCCCTTAACGCGCTCCGCCGCGAGGGTTGATCTTCCGCGGATCTTATTGAAAGGATAAAAACAAATGTAATTATACCATCCTGTTTCATTAAGAAATCTACATTTTAGCCCCCTCCTTTCCGACGTCGTCGCGAAAATCGTCGTCGCGAAGTTACTCCGTACCGGTCGATAAATTCATTCATTACAGCAATCGAAAACCATTATAGAGATAAGCGTTACGTCACGAGAATTCATGAATTATTGCATGCGCCATTCATTGGGCAATTTTTATCTGAATTTCGCGATCTATGGAAAATATTGAGCGCGCCAGAAATTCGCGTTCGCTTCCATTTGCATTCGACAGATAGCATCAATGAAATTCTTTATTTCCAGTTCGCGCACTGCGCTCGACGGCAGACTGTTCTAAAAGTTATCCATTCCTTCCCAAACTGTTCTCCCATACCGCGCCGTACGATTGGCCAACAATCATCGATCACTCCGAATTTCCCCGAAACATCGCAACCCCGTGAACCGTACGTAAAACGGAATTCGCATGGCAAAGAATCGTTTGTTACACGGCACTGGTGCATTTTTCTCGCAAATGACATCACCTGAAAGATATGGAGGTCATCTCTACTCTTTCTTTTATTACCGTGCATGGCACATATTCTCTCAGTCGCATGATAAAACTAACGTTCAGTGATCTACGAATACAAATTCGCCTCGGATCGTTGGCAATAGTCGCGAAACCGAGAAGAAAGAAGAAAACGAAAGAAGCAACGAAATATTTTCGCGTCTCGCTCCATCTCGTGGCGTGCGAATTGTTGCTCCCTTATCGCGATGAAAATTCGTGCAGTTCACGCTCGCGTCGATATTCGCGAAATAATTTTGTCACGAGATATACAAACGACTGCGTCACCGTCCGCAATACCGGGGCATTGCAACCATAATGGCCGCCATCGCCTCGAGTACCATTTGCAGCCTTACGTTTCATCTTGGAATTAAAAGCAATCGTTCGAACATGAAACGCATTCACCGCGCAAGCATGTGTGCTCGGTACAACGTGAATCGCCGGGAGGTTTGAAAAGTGTGACGGCCTTGAGGAAGGAATTAACGGGCTACAAAGAAATGGAAAGCCGACAGGATAGCCACGAAAGTATCCCGTGGACGATTGGAAGGAGCATTGGGCTAAACGAATTGTGTAACGGTGGCGTATTAACAGGACACTAATTGAGAGAACTGTTGCGTATGTAGATATAATAGTTATCGTCGGGTTGCACGCGGTTAACGAGGGCGCCAACCGGCGAGGTCGCGACGTCGAATTCTAAATTGTACGTCTAATAACCGTTCGACAAATATTTCGCCTCGTTTGCGGAACCCTTGCGATTCGACGGCTGTTAGTTTTTATTATAATACTTGTCGCGAAACTGTCGATCAGATCTTTCTCGTTGCCGCGGGGAAGAATGAAAATCATCTTGCGGCCGCGACACAAGCAAAATTATTCGCGAAGTAAACGAATCCGGGCCAAAATTCTCTTTTCCCCTGTTGACCCCGCGAATATTATTTAAAATGGCCGGCGAAAAGCATCGGACGAAAGTGAAATCGCGTGGTTCATTAGCTAATCCGCTTCTCCTCCAATTGCAATAAATACTCGCAAGGTTCGCATTCCGCATCGCAACCATGCAATAAACAGTTCGTTAACTTCGATTTTCTCGGCATCCAGGGAAAACGAAATGTTCGTATCGTATTTCCACAAATTTCTACTACTACGGATCGTCGGTTGTTCGATGACGCCACTCGCGTACAGCAAGTTCAACGCACCACGTCCGATCCAAGCGAGCAAAACTCGCCGTTCGTATCGTAACTCGATTAATATCGTCCATAAGCCGCGTCGAGCAATTTCGATCCGTATCATTGGTCGAAAGGTATTTTTCGAACCTGGCCCTGCGTTTATCGGGCTGCTCTAGCGTCGCGAGTTGCATCCTGTTGCGCATCGGGTTGGTACCACGCGCGATTAAGAAAAAGAAAAAAAAAAGAGGCGAACTTTCGATCTTTCGCAACGGTGATCGTGGTAGGGTCGTGAAAATGCGGTGCTCCCTAGTGGAAGGCACACGGTAATCGACTTATCGTCACCGGTTGACGCGTGTTGAAAAACCAGGCGACGACGATGCCGGATGTGAAACTCGAAATTACGACGCTGCCCGACTCCGTCCCATTGTCACGCAAGGGAACGAAACGAAGCTGCTTCCTGGATCATTCGAATTGGCTGTTAGCTAATGCAAACGTCGAACGGTGTGAATTTTCGTTTGGGTAATGGTGTTGAGCCGCGTGTCAAGTTTCACTGGGAGAGTTTCGTTGAAACGGGACTTCTCCGCGAGCAGGAAAAATGGTATAGTGAAAGCTGCAGAATTGTTTATGCCGAGGACGGGACGGAATGGTTTTTGAACAATGCGAAATTGTTGAAATACGATTGAATATGTGGAAAGTTCGCGGAATTTATTCGAATAGTTTGAAACGTTTCTGTAAAGATAATTACCTTTAACCCTTCCAGCGTGAACGGCTGCAACGTGTGTATTTTCCTTCCTGGTACGGTAAATGGAAATAAGTTGGGAAATAAAAGTGCTGTGACCCCCTAAGTATCCGTTCTCGTGTCTTTCCGAGGATTTTACTGTGCCGCGAAATGGTCATTAGAATACTTTGGGCCCGATCACCATACGTTCTTTTCTTGGTTTCTTTTTCTCCAATTTTTTAGAACACGCGAAGTGACTCGTAAAGTAAGGGGAAAAAAATAATTACACGGTGCATTCGACTGTCTGGATATTTAAAGTTTCGATAGAGTCTAAAGGAACGGCAAGGTGCGCGTACCATATTTCTCTTATCGCTGCTGAAATATGATTGAACGAGGCATCGCTTTCTCAAATTGCAAATTGAAAAGAAATTTCTCTTCCTCGGATAACATATCTCGAAACGAAATTTCTCCTTCACGAGTTGCAGCTCGCGGCTATCGCGAATCGATAATTTAGCTATTGCCACGAAATTCGATGGCGAAACGAATTAATTTGTTTGCGCAACAAGATTGCACACGGGGTTTGCGAAATTCGGTTATTAAAATAATTGTAATAGCTACGGAAATGTTTAACACGTGCTCGCTCGCTTTACAGGCGGTTCGTCGGTCGGCTAACGTGAATCGAAATGGACAATTCTTTCCCCCCTTCTGCATTCCGTCCCATTGCCTTGAAATTTCGCAAGCCGAAAAGAAAACGAAGTAGGACTTCATTATTCATGCTGGGATTAAATATTTTAAGGCGTATCTATCCTGATATACGGCGGTGTGCGTAAAATATTCGACGCGTATCCCATTACCTTGGCAAAACTTTGGGCCCTCTAAACGTATTTGAACGACGAACGTGACATTTTCTCAAATATTAACATAGCCATTAAAAGTCTAGGTACTCGTAAACCTAACGTTATCTTTAATTAAAACGAAAGACAGGTGTCAATTGAGAATTCGGCACGCCTAGAAACCTCGACGAGAGAACCATCGTCGATATTCAATCTACACGTTTCAGTCAAAATACTCGTCAAATACATCAATTCTGAACAACTAAGTTCCATAAATATCTTTCGTCGGAATTGTTATATTTCTCGACGGGGGAAATATTTCAAAATGCATTGCTCCGTTTCGGCGACAATCGCATATTGTAATTGAAAATAAATATCGTTACACCGCGATGCCAGTGAAGAATAAACTGTGTATCGATCATGAAGGAACATTTGTAACCCGCGTTCGTTAAATGTTAAGAAGCGTGATTCAATGTGTTTCTAGTACGAAAGACTGTGACGTCCGTAAATTATAAAGCAGAGACTGTCCGTGATGAAAGCCATTAGAAAAGTGTGGTTTTCAGTGAGTCGTAGCTCGCATACGACATGCTCGTCAACGATTCTCTTTGCCAACTAACCACCGGAATAACCGCAAACCCATGCATCGGAATCAAGTGTAGAAGTCGATGGTAATGTTTGCGACAATGTATGCCGTCTTTGGAGGATACGCGAGCCACGCGCTATTCTATATTTTTATATTTCTTTAACGCGTATTTCGTGTACGATATGTTCCGCTGGATGTTTCCTGCTTTCTCGGGGAAAAAAAATCTACCGTAGCCTGAATATATTTATGGCAAATTACGTGAGTGAACATAAATAACCGACCGCAGTCGTGTAGCAATTAGTATACAACTTTGGAATCGTGCGATAAAGTTACGTTAATTTGGAGAATATTAATAGACGCGCACCGCTACTTTGAACCATATTTTCGTCTGCGTTACGTGAACAGTAAGTCGCGGGATTATTCTATCCGCTCTTTTTAATTAACAAGATTCCGAATCTTGTCGGGCGTAATAAACCTTTGGCGATTCACGCAACTCTGAATACATTAATAAGAAATCGCAGTAATTGAATATTAACAGCGTTTTGCTCGGGCCGCACAGTTTAGCCGGCCGTCTCTCGGGAAATATTGCTTCGCGATGAATAGCATCGGCAGGCATAGCGAAGCAGTTTTTCACGATCTTCGTTCACTTTACGCTTTCTGTATACGCTTTTACCTTAATCGTGGACGAAACTGCGTACGCGTGTAAGTCGAATAAAAGAAAGTGGTCTCCTCTCGCGCTGCATGCCAGCCTCGATTCCCAGTAAAGCATCAATTTCTTGGGTGAAAAATTGTAACAGCCGGGGCCGAAATTGATGAACGCATAATTGTATCCCCGCTGGAGAATCAACAATGTGGCGCGCGTAAAGGGAACAAGGACGCAGAAGAAAATTATTACGAAAAATCACAGCGAGGAGGCATCATTCTATATCGAACGTACACCGATTTCAACTTTTCTGCTTCAGTTTCGAAAGATGCTCGAGTGAAAGGAAACGTGTATCTTAATCGAGCATGACTGCCTTTACCTTCGTATATTTTACAATGAAAGAAACATTTCGTAAATGTTGTCGTGAATGATATCACCTGCAATAATTTCGACTCTCTTTAAATATATTTTTTTTAATATTCTCTATTTTTTTTTTTTAGGTGACAATGGCGGGAGATTACATTCTGGCGATCGCGTCGATTATGACAGCCCAGCTGCAAAATGATGATGTCACACTCACGCTCACTCAGGTAAACTCCATTAACCATACTTTTGAATATGCAGTGGACAGTTGTCCATTTTACGCTAATAAATTATTCGGCCATAAAATAGCGAACAAAAATAGAAAGGAACTTTTCCTAAAATACGAGAAACAAAAACAATGCTTTACACCGTCACAAAATTAAAGGTTGGCCGAATATCAACCGAGATATTGTCGATCTTTGAAGTGTCGCAACTTCGTGAAAAAGGATGAACTCTAAATGGTTGGCTGTTTTATCGCACTTTGTCGAACAAAATCGTATTCCACGTGCTCTAATATTCTGACACAATCCTGACGACAAGTATTGACAAGTTCAGGTACTTTCCAGGTCGTGAGGGACCTGGTGCAGGGTGAATTTATGCAGCTCGGCTCTAAGGAAACCGAAAACGAGAGATTCGCGCATTACCTCACGAAGACGTATCGCAAGACGGCGAGTTTAATCGCTAATTCGTTAAAAGCTGTAAGCAATGAACGATATTATTTACACTTGTTCCCGTCTAATTGTTTCTAATTAATATTTCACCGTGGACGTTTCTATGTTGATTAACAGATGGCCCAGCTAGGAAATGCGGACGATCAGCTTGTAGAAGTAGCCTTTCAATACGGCAGAAATGTCGGTTTAGCGTTTCAATTAGTCGACGATTTTTTGGACTTCGCGTCGTCTTTGCAAGCAATGGGCAAACCGACTGCGGCGGATCTCAAACTTGGTCTGGCGACTGCTCCAGTTCTATTCGCATGCGAACGGGTAAGGGTGCTTTTATTTATCACTATCAAGAGATATTGGTAATAGAAAACATTGTGTTGCACGAATTTCGTATCCAGATATTCAGTCATTTAAGGTATATTAAATATCAACGTCACAGATTATTCTGTTAAGTTCGTTTCTCACGAATGTCCCGACTATTTTCCACTGCAATTTCGAATAAAATCGTCTGTCCATTTGTCTGTTACAGTACCCCGAATTGAACGCCATGATCATGCGCCGGTTTCAAGAACACGGGGACGTCGAGAAGGCGTTCGAGTTGGTACACAAGTCGCAAGGCCTCGAGCAAACGAAGTTCTTGGCGAGAAAGCATTGCGTCGAAGCCATGAAACTTGCACAGTCGTTAGTCGAAAGTCCGTACCAAAAAGGTTTGCAAGTAGTTTGCGATTTGGTATTGAATCGCATGAAGTAGCGTTCGGAGTAATCGCAATAAAGAATTGTGTATGAAAGTGAAGCAACGGACGTAACGTCTCTAGGCGAAAAACTAGTAGTATTGAAGAATCAACGCTGGCCACGAGCAACGCCAATCAATTCAATTACACGGAACAATAGTGTAACAATTACCGCTGATACGATAAAATACCGGTTGTTAAAAGTTGATAAAACGGATCGGAACGGAAGGACGATTATCGCGATTGTTCATTGAAACCCACTCGAGACCCGTGAAGAATGTGTTCGATCGTTGTTAATGGTACTTATATAATTCTATATTTCAACTTGTATGTTTTGTAACATAAAAGTTTAGGGTGTTTGTAACCTGCGGGATTGTTAACGATGTGGTGAATTTGATAAATATAAAAAGGAAAAATGTAAAAAAACGAGAGAGAAGGAATACCGAGAGTTTATATGCGGGACATTATTTTTATAAAGTTCGCACGCGCAATATAAAGAACGGCGTATCGTGTTGTATTGTTGATGATTGTTTGTAATACAATGTTGAGGTAGGAGCGACGTTGTCACGATGTTTTTTCAGTCCGAGTTTAAACGTTAATGATAATACAGTGTAACTAAACGAGAAATCGCTCACCAAGTGCCTGGGTACAACATGTAAAAGAGAAGGATGGAACATATAAGAGAATGTAAAGAAACGAATGATCGCGTTTATTTCGCTCTATAGTGCACATATTACCTGATTTTTATCGATATTGTCGTTAGCCAATCATAATTGTAAATAAAATGACACGTAGAAGTAGTTATATCGTATTAGAATTGGTAACTCTGCTTGATTGTCCTTTTAGTCATTTCTCTTCTTTTTATAGTATTGTATTGCATTACCGCGCGATGAAATCGACCCAACGAACGAGCGAATAATAAGACAAAAACACTTTCCATGACAGTATTACGATAAATTAACTAAATAAATTGACGTTTTCGTTACAAGTGTCACAATGAGCGATCGAGAAAGAAAACGAATATGTTATAAACGTTTCTATAATAATGATTGCAATCAATAGCGCTATATTTTCGTTGCCTTTTGAAAAGTGTTACAATCTGATATTACGATGCATGCACAACAATCGCAAAATTACCAATACTAATTAACAAGACATAATTTAATATCTTGTTTAAAATGTGCGAAGAATGCCTGCCAAAGAAGACCGCACGGTCTTGATTCTTCCACTTATTTGGAATAATTATTTTTTGAACCGTTAAATATATTAAGAATCATCTGTTATTATGAATTGGCATAATATAAATCATCGAAACTGTTAGGTTTTTATATTTTGATACAATTATCCGTATTGTTTTTTTATTCTAAAAGAATACCTAATAAAAAAGTGGATCGCCATCTTCCTGAATCATTCTTTTTTCTTGAATAGAGAAACTGCTCAAAATATTATTTACAGCATAATTGAACATATAGGTATAAATGTATAATAACTTATATTTATAACACGAATTAATGTATATACTTGCTCTGTAAGGTAACGCAAATCATTGCTGTAAGATTATTAATAAAAAAATTTAGAAAATGTAGTTTCGTTCGAGTGAAGATAAGCATTAGCTTAAGGATACTGGCTATAGATAATACCCAATAAAGATTGTTGTGGGAAGAGAGATAACTGAGCCATTGCAATCATACAAGGCCAATATTACTTTTGGATAAGCGCTTTGGTTTCTATTGGCAATATTCTAAATAGGATGTGTAATTATATGCGTCGCCGTATACGTAAGTCACTGACCTTTGGCTGCTTCGATCTGTTCGCCACGACGCTCAACACGATAATGACGCCTCGACCCTCAACCGCGCCGCGAATTTCGGAAATGTTCGATCAGCGAAGATGCTCGCGCAGTACGACAAAGTCTCCGACCGCAACTGTGTTTCGACGAGGACTATTGGAATCATAATAATTATTCATAATTGCAATTATGAATAGGAATTAGCATAGAGTATATGCATCATATGCAATAATGTAAAAGAATATTCCAAGTACGCTGTTCAATATTTCGTCCGAAGTGACGATATGTTAATACATATCGTTAATACCCCCGTCATAGTTATTAGCACGATATTATTTATAACATAATTCGAGCATTATGTGACAAGTAATACCGAGGTCCCGGGTCTCACCACTTGGAGGTTGGTACTGAAGTACAAATTTCCTCACGGGATAAACGCATTTTAGATAACGAGACAAAAGCATCTGTAGTCCATTTCTTTTCGTTCAATGTTTCATTAAAACTGGCGAAACAGAAGTAAAACTAACTTTTATATAAATGTACTTCTGGTCCGGAATGTGCACTTCCGGTACCATAAAGGTCACTGAATATGGATTATGTAGATACGTCTCAAAGTACCTGTTTATAGATGTCGCGTTGTGCACAGTAGTATTTGAAATTTCCTAACTGAAAATAAGCGCGAAAACGTATAACCTTCCACATCTGTCACTCGTGTATTGTAAAATCAGTTTAATAGAAAATCAAAATCATGACAAGTCTACTAGATCTCTGTGAACAGTACTTTGGTGCTCGTAATTTTTACGAAGTCTTAAAAATACCAAATACTGCCACTGACAAACAAGGTACGAAGACATAACCTACCTACACGAACCTATAACACTCCAATACTCTCAATACCTATATAATTTATTAAATAACAAAATTATATATATATATATATATTTCAATATCGAAACCAAATTGTCTTCGATGTGTTATCAGTGAAAAAGGCGTACCATCAACTATCGCTCCTCGTACATCCTGATCGTGTCGAGGATGATATCAAGGCAGAGGCAACGGAGAAATTTAAAGTCCTTGGCCGAATTCACTCTATTCTCAGCGATAATGAGAAACGGAAAATTTATGACCAATCTGGTCAATACGACGAAGAGAGCGAAGAAATCATGATGAGAAATTGGGCAGACTATTGGAGGTCACTTTTCAAGAAAATTTCAGTTGAAGATATTAACAATTACGAGAAAAATTACAAAGGATCCGAAATAGAAATCAAAGACCTGAAGCGTGCTTACATGGACAGTACGTAAATTTAACTAAACAGCTGTTACAGGATAACTCATGAATCGATAACGTATATGTACGTACATTTTTTCCACAGGCAAAGGAGACATGGATTACATATTAGAAACCGTCCCTTTTACTAACTGCGATGATGAACCAAGGTTGCACAATATCGTTCAGGGTCTCATAAAGAAGGGCGAAGTACCAGAATACAAAGCCTTTACGCAAGAAAATGGCAAGAAGAAACAGCGTAGAAAACGCAAGGTAAGTACTTAACTCTACAATAGTTAGCAGTAGGTATGCATATAATAAATATAGTTATTATTATTCGTTTTATTAACACGTTGAATGCCACGTTAATTTTACATGAATTGCTTGTGGCGCCAACATGAATTTTTTATTGTGCGATACATATTATCTACAACAGATAAGTTGAGGTGTATAATCGTGTTTAATGAATTTATTTTACTGGGGGGTCACCAGTGGCCCCCATGGCATTCAACGTGTGAATATGTTTATACGCTACCGCGTTTATTTTTTTTCCTCGACGAGGTATACCAAAAGAAACCGACTTATGGGCGAGTATCAACGCGTTCATGAGTTTGCGTACAATGCACCACCGGGGATCTTTCGATCCCGCTATAGATCATCTCAAAGATCGGACGAACAAGTGAGCTGCGCGCTATTTTCAAGCTTTTCTATTTTTATCAATACATAGTACTGCTTCACGATTGGAAGTAGTAGTAGGAGGCGGACTAGTAATACAAGGAATAGGAGGGGGAATACTAGTAAATAAGTGAAGAGCGAACGCAACAGAGGATTCAGTCTACAGGACAATTAGATCGGTTCTAGCTCACCGCTAGACGCTGCTCAATATTCGTCTAAAATCCCTACCACGATGATTGCGTACCATTGAGTCGTTCGAACGTACGCGCGCAAAAGAATGATACACGCTTCAGTTCCAATCACATAGGACTGTGCTATTCATTTTGAGATTTCTGTTATACATTTCGACCGAACCAGTTAATCCAGAGAAACATGGGCGCCAATGTTGGACTGTTTCTGTTCGCCGTTTTGTGCGCGGGTGTCGGTGGAGTGCATGGGGCGTGCAGGCACGTGGAAAACGACGATATGATAGAATACACCTGCATGGGTGGTCAGCTATCCGATTTGAACGCTCTTCCCTCTTCCACTGGAAAAATTCGTATCTCGAACATGCCAATACCAAGGCTGACCGTGGACACCTTCTCGAGGTTCGGTTCGGACCTCTGGGTACTGGGTTGCTCCTATTGTCAGATAATGGACATCGAACCAGGTGCATTTCGACGGTTGAACAATCTTCAGCAATTAAGTTTAGACAACAACCACTTGACCACTGTGAAAGAATCGTGGTTGAAAGGCCTGGATTATTTAACCTTTCTAGATCTGAACTACAATAACATACGGTCTATCGAGGATGGCGTGTTCGAAAGTCTACCAAGTCTGGTCGACCTCAGGCTCTCTGGTAATCGTCTAGAGTGCCTGAATCTTGCATCCATGTCTCGCCTAAAGGATCTAAGGAGGATGTTCATCACTGAGAACTCCGAGTTCAAGTGTCCGAACGCAGTCAGCGCTTTCCTCGACAGTCGTGGAGTGAGCTTCGAAAAGGATCCAGAGTGGAGGAGACTGCCAGCTGATCTAGTCCCAGTGGAAATGCCGATGGATTACGATACCGACGACGAAGAGACCATCACAGAGGAACTGACCACCCCGTTGCCCGCCTATCGAGAAAGATTGCATCCAACATCGTATACACCACCGCCACCGGTTCAATCGACTTCAGCATATGTGCCACCAAGATTGTATACAACCGAGGAGGTGGTCTATCGTCCAACATATAACACCCCGGACTGGAGAACAACTCCAAAACCAACCACGATTTTTTACGAACCCTCGATTCAAGGCACGACTACCCCGCCGGACGGTAACACGATAAGAATCCACCTCGCGACGTTTCCAGCCCAGGAACCAACGACGACCTTGAGATCTTGGCCGAGATTCCCGGAATCCACCAGTGCCAAGCCCGATTTCTCGCTCTATCCGCCCCATGAAAACCAGAACAAACAGTACCTAGAAGAACCGGATTACATGAGCCCAGTCGACTCGCTCCCCTTGGCACCTGGCCCAGACGATCGTCAACGAGCACCTTCTTACCAGGAACCAAACATGAATCACGGTACAGATCTCGTAGAGATCGATTGGAGAGGCGGTATCACCGATCCATCGAATATGGAGTATCCACCTGATCCAAATAGTGAACCGCCAGAGCACCGAGTCACATCGGTGGAACCACCGGAACCGACGCACTACGTTAGACCTGTATCATATTCCCAGCCAGAAATGGTTCAGCCGGCGTCACCGGATAACGTGTATCAGGCGCCGTATTACGAGCACGGTGTGACCGTTCATTCACCGCCGTTGGTGGTTGATCAGCCCCAACAGGAGGAAGTGACTCCGGGAATCGTGCCAATTGAGACGACCACCGATAAACCGTTGCCCAATTGCCCGACGAGGGGTTTATCGTCGACCAGTCGGAGTTCTGTAACGTTGATCGTCGTTTCCATTTTCCTCGCGACCGCTGGTCGCGTCCTCGTGGAGGGATTTTAGCTCGTTGACTCTGTTCGATCGAACGTCGTGCGTATCACCGTTTCACCTGTACAGATCTATCTAGTGTGGGCAATAGACTGTAATGTGCGCAACGACGAAGGCGAACGACCGCGCGGACCTGTGCGTGAATCTACGCCTTGGAACGCTGAACGACGCTGCGTCGAGACAAGTAATCGAAGTGCTGCCGGTTTCATCGTTTTCTGGCCAAACTCGGGGGGCATTGTTTTGCGTGATTAGGAGAACCGAACGAAGGATCGGTTCTCGGGAGCACCGTGCAGGCTGCAGAGATTACAGGTACGGATTCCTTAGGCCTCGTTCGTTCTGATCTATGTGGCACGTGTCGCTGGGACGTTGCGCGATATTGTTTGCCAAGGAGGAACGCCAAATACGATTTCCGCGGCGGCGTGATGCTGAATATCAATTGGGACGGTAACAAGCGACGAGGGCCAACGCAGTGTATCCGGTGTGCTAATGAAATAATTACTAATGTCGTCGTCCAATCTAATGCTGACTGTTACGTAACGAACCTTGACAGGCGCGTTTGATCGAGATACGCGTATTGCGTTTCGTGCCTTGTCAGAGGGCTCGACGAGAGTTCGTGCACGAACTTAGAAACGGCTTGCGATTTACTGGGGAGGGCAGGCCTTTATGGCGTTGCCCGATTGGAACAGGTGTGCGTCCACTGTGCTGGCCTATGGTCGCAATCACGCTGGCTTGGAACAGCCGGGACGTGGAATGGTTTAATCGGACGTCTCGAAATAAACGAACTGTAGCAAACTAAATACGATTCCCGACGGTGCCGATAGTAATTTTCGCAATATTCGAAACATTATTTGACGAAGTCAATCGTTGCATACGGTATACTTAATAAGGGTATCTCCGGCGAGGTAAAAAAAAACTTGTCAACTTAAGAGAAACACTGTATACGTGTATCTCGAGTAATAAGCAATAGGGGTAATCTGGAGGAATTAAAGAGATACGAAATAGAGGAAGCCTTCTTCGCTGTGTGGTTCGACGATATCAACTGCTGTACCATCGATGACCCCAGGACTGATCATATCGCTGGGTTTAATTCTCGCGGAATTCCACAACGATGACTGGCCGTGAAGGGTATCCGTTGCGCAACCAAGACCGCCACCTCGAACCCGATGACTATTTTCAATTTATTCGTGATTCGGGTGATTTCCGGAGCGCCAGGCTCGCGGCCAGATGTGTCGTTCCCTTCAAGCCACTCGCAGACAGGAGAATTCAAGGTTGCGGAAGCGCATCCCCTTGCACTTAGGCGGATGCACGGTTGTGTTCATCGAACGTGGATATTCTGGCACGCCTTCGGTTCGGAAATAGATTGTCAGACGTTATTATCGATCGGTTCGCTGTTGCACGAAGAGGGATTCTGAGTCGAGAGAGATTTTGTTCGAACGGTAGTTGATTCATGATCGAATGGTATCAGTAGAGGCGTAAATAATTTAAATAATAGAGTTCTAGGTTTTTGTTTTTTTAAAGACAGATTTTAAATCGACCGTCTGGATATTTATAAATTATATTCGAATAGAAAGCACGACGATGAAATAAATGTCCGCCAACGAATAAAATGTTTAAGTCACGAGGACGACATCAAAGTAGAAACGATCAAAGGTATCTTGCTTCAGAATTGGATCTACAAACGCATTCTAAGGCGAAGCGAAAACAAATGTGCCGCCGTGATCGGTTTCTCATCTGATGGGAGCTTGAGAAGCATTGGCACGTCGGGATCTGCACTTCGATTCTCGACAGTAATAATAATAGTTCCTTTGCTGTTTGACGTTTGAGCGGTGTGCCGATCAGAGGAATACTTCGCCGTCTGCATCACACTTAATCTCCATCTCAAAATTGCGACAGAAGGACGCAGAGTTCAACGCGGCGCAACCCTGCTCCCCTTACGCGCAATTATTGCGCACTGCACTTGCGAATCCAGTGGAATTAATTTTGCGGATAAACTGGACCATAAAATGTGGAAATCGCTTCGTGCGAAGTAATATTCGTTCAATTAATTGAATTAATTCCTAAAGCGTACGACTACATTCAACTTCACCTGGTTACTGATAGACAGTACACACGTGCAATAAATCTATCGAACAATAAAAATGAAGATCCCAGGCTACCATCGATCGCGTTTCCATTAGTCAATTACACAATAATCATGTCGCCGCGTGTTTATCCATTTGCGCGAATGTTCGCATGAAAATAACAATGATGTCAAGCCTGGCGAAATAAGCGTCCGAGCTGCAGGATATTTCAAAGTGGGAATCGCCGGTTCGATCGGGCAACGAAATACAAAAGATTGACGAGGAACTTAGCAATCGTTCTCGTCGAATAAGGGGCCATTGATTCGATCGTGCCGGAAATACCTGGCTGGCTTGATTTCATCGGGTCTCGAATAGAATGTCATTTTGATAATCGGTGCATTCAGAGTTTCGCGAAGCAGTTGCGCAATCGCCTAACATTAGGTCGTCTCACGGATGTACTTGCCAGAAATTATAAATAACGGAATTTCCTCAGCGTCGAATTATGGAGTAGGTCACTGGGAATATGGAACATCATCGGCAATCGTGAACTATGAACACTCGCGCATCTGCTTTTGACGAGAGATCCGCGTGTGCCACGAGTTATCGTTTCCACGAACGTGCAAACTATTTATAACGACGCGTCTTTTCTGGGTGAACAACAAATTGTTTATTAGGCACGCTCGTGTATTTCGCTGGTGTCGTCGACGGTTTCTAAATTACGGGTAACAATTAAGTGCGAATAATTTTCCTGTCTACCAAATACCTGGATATACACCTTCAATTTCTACGTCTAATTCTTGACTCTGACTAACGTCATTACCTCATACGTCGTCGCGTTTAATTCTCGCCCCCCGATTAAAAGCTGTTATTCGAGCAATATAATGGACGAAACAATTTACCGAAATATCACGCACTCTGCGCGTTGAACGCGTTCCATGGAACGAATACGTGGATCGAACGTGCCCCGTATGAAAAGTTCGCGGCAGTAGGAAATAGAAACGGAAGCTGTATCGCCTAGGATCGTTCTATAGAGAAACCAGAGGTTTTATTATCATCTACTTTTGATCGCCCCTCGTTAAAATTAACTCCTCCTCGCCGACGAGTTACCGGAGTCGAAACCGTGCGATAATCTCGAGGATAGGCGTATGGCTAGCTTCGAAAATAATGCAACATGTGTACACGTGACGTGAAGAGGTTGTAATTAATTTCGTTAATAAGCACGCCGGAGCAGGCTCTACAGCCTCTGATTTATCGACCTCCCGATCGTATCTGTTGCTGGTGTTTAAACTCGCTTCCTTATTCATGTGGGTCAAGTGTGGCGCGAGCAAAGTGGATGAAGAGGCAGCGCGATGTTTAATTAAAATTGAAACCGATGGGCTATTGAAATCTTGAAAAATTTCGTCGCTCAACTGTTAATTATTCTTCATCCGGATTGCTTGCCAATTAGTTTCCACTTGTTTCGCGTGCACTTGACTTATTGCCGCGAGGACATATCACACGTGCAAACGCGTGTAGTATGATAAATTTGGTCATCGATTAAGAATGGAAGTTTTACGGAATTGAATATGTCCTGATATTATTTTGGAAAGCAATTATTTTATTCCTACATTTTACTTTACCTAAAAACGAAATATCTTCAAATGCATTATATATTTGTCAAAGCACTGCCCTTTTTTCTATTTCCAGTGGGCCAAAGAAGCAGAAGAAGCTGAACGTTTGGACAAGATGCTGAAAATCGAAAACGAGGAAAACGCAGTTGCGAACAGTTTGGCGTTGGCGATTAAGAACAAGAACGAGTCTCGAGCGGGTCAATCCGAAAAGTTCTTCGACTGTTTGATCGACAAATACGTAAAAAGGGCTGGGAAACCGTCGAAGAAAAAAATCATTTAAAGGGACGTATCATTGTACCGTGCAACACTTTTCATGCCAGCGAAAATAATTATATTTAAATACAACTTAAGTTTCATAAATTCAGAACGCGTGTACCGACATTTTAAATTAACTCACCGAATAAGTGGAACGATGATGGAATTTTATGTCATTGCATGTAGGTATATCGTATTGAAATATAAAATTTACACATACAATATTTCGAATTTATTACTGGAAATATAAAATAAATTGGCCCGACTAATAAAACAGAAATGTAGAGAATAAGCAAATAAATATTTAAGTACTATAGCTTAAGAAACTGTGGAAAAATAAAAGATTTGTAAATTTCAATAAAAAAAAATGCTTTACTATCCAACGGTACTAACAGTCTACGTTATCCATTACCTAGTTACCCACGTCTGCAGATCTCTTTAGTACTCGCATGATAATACATCTTCAGTGGTTCTCATGGAACAGTTGAAAATTAAATGTATATTATTATTATAAGAAAAGTGTTTATATTAAAGCAATAAGATACCGCAGTCGTAACAAAATAAAAAGCAGAAATAAAGCATTGTTCAAAAAAATTCTAATAGAAACAGACAATTTAAACTCCGGTAATTGCTATAATAATAAATAAATATTATTAATCTTAAAGGAGCATTAAAAGCAATACAGCTGATAAATCAATCTCTCACCTAATATGCCATTAGTCATTAAATCGTTCAGCTACATTATGTTACATTATCAAGGGTCAAATCGAACGAGGGAAAAAAGATAAATAAAAATTTCTCGAAGAAGAATCAGGCGTTGGTCAACCTGTTTTCTCACTCTCGTCAGTCTCAGATTTGATAAGCCGGGATAGCGATGGAAATGGGGATGTCGTGTCTGTGTCTTTCGATCGGTGTTAGTGGACATGGTGTATATCGGGCATTATAAGTGGCCGCCTCGTATGGTCAGTCTCGTGTTACGTCTGGGTTGACTTAAACAACACACCGCACATCGGGTGACACACTTTAAGGTAAACGGTACATCGTTTTTTTTTTTTTTTCGTAGTGCAATTGAAAGTTCCCTCTCCTCAGGCGCTCCTCGAAAAACCGCTTGTCAATTATGAATTTCTTCCGCAACTACGTCGAACGCTGTTAGCAATCGACTTGCATTCGAATCCTCGATACTGATAATTGAATAGAACATTGAAATAATTTTGCCGGGGAAAGTTGAAAAGAATTTTCGGAGAATGTTCGACAGTTGTGCAAAAAATTATCGTGCACGTTTGCGCTACCACAAGAGCCGACGTTCTTGTTATGGGCGGACGTCGCAACCGTAGGTAGCAATGTGTAAACCATCATTATTGTTAGCCGGACGTGTAATAAGACTCATTGTGCGCAGTTCGACAAAGAAAACCGAAACACAATGGGGATATTTTGCAAACAGGCCTGGATCGATATTTCCCGACGTCGAGATTAAACAGCAATTAGATTCAAACATTAGCACTGTTACTCACAGTATAATCAACCGCGGATGGTCGATTGTTTCTCTCGACGTCGAACCGATCTCAATGGATCAAGCACGGTGAGATTGCAAAACGAAATGGAAGGTTCGCAGCTTGGTACCGTGCAAAACATCCTGTTGAAATGGTAAGCTAACGGGGCGTGGTATGAAATATTGTCGTGGTATCAATTTGCGGGGAAATTAATTAAGCCAAATATTGAACACCTTCAGAGGTGTGCTGAATCCGCTTACCCGTATGCTGAGTCTAAATATATGTTAAATAGATACACTTTTTTTTTTAAACTTTCATTATTTTGATTTTATTTGATTTGATTTTATTGATCTATTTATAACGCACCCTCCTTTCAGTAATATGCTAATAGATATATGTACTTGCAACTTGAAATGAAAGAGCTGTCCGATTATCAATGACCAACATCCCCCGAACTTGTTAGAAGGGCTATTATCGTCGCGGCGTGTAATAAATACACGACGACAAAGTGGATATCACGGCTCGTCGATGAATAATAGCAACAAAATAATACTACAATCAAGCAAAAGGTCTTCGTCGTGTAAAATTATATAATCTGCGAGCTATAAAGAATTCACGGTCGTAAACCATTGTGCGTATCTCACTCAACGTTTAACTCTCCTGTGATTCGCGCGGAGTTTCTTGTTTATGGATCAATAAATCTAGCGCGGCGGGAAGGAATGGACGGATAAACGAAATCTAACATCGACTGTGACGTTCAGTCAAATTGCACGTTGAATAATGACCAGCCCGATCGGAAACTGGGGGCAATAATTCCCCCCCGCCCCTCCGAAATTCTGCAACCTGCGCCAACAAAACACGAGGGAGACTCGAAAATAAATATATACGAATAAAAACAACGGATCCTGCCAATTTCGGTTTCACGGGAATAGCGCACCAGAAATTCTGCTCCCCTCTCTGATCCGCCAAACGCGGCGGAGAATTTTCCCCGCGTCTCAAGCAAACACACGGATTTCCATCGAATCCCCCCTGTGCGAACCGCCGGACGAGAAAAGGATAATAGAAGTTCGAAATGTAAACGAGTACAGCAAGGATGGTTTGTTTTACCAATTCCCAGGCTTGCCCGGCGATCAACGACGGGAAAAGAAGCAAAACGTTCACGACTACAATGCTTAGGCCACGATGAACGCGCCAATATTTTAAACGCAGCCCCTTAACTTTGCTGGTCCTTCTTTTCCCATATGCTGCGCTCCTAATCACGAGTCGCATCGGCAGATATAGCGTGTACCACGATGTGCACCCTGTTAAATCTCACGAGGGGATCAACGGGAGAGCGAGAGAGAGAGAGAGAGAGTTAGAGAGCGAAGGGAAGGAGCAAGGTAGATAGGGAAAAGGAGATGAAGAGCGGTGTCTGGGGTTGCATCGACGCGATAGAAAGAGAGAAAGAGAAGGAGAGAGCGAGAGATGCCATGGTGGTTCGAGGTGGAACGGTGGAGCAAAAGGTAAGAAGAAGAGGTGAAGGAGGAGGAGGTGGAGGTGGAGGAGGAGGAGGAGGTGGTGGCGGTCGTATCGGCGGAGGAGGAGACCGGTGGAGGAGCAGAACAGAAGGAGAAGGGGAGAGCGACATTCCAGAAGGCGGCGGCGGCGGTGGTTCTCGTGGGAAACCAAAGAGAGAGAGAGGAGAGAGATCTCGTCTCGAGAAGAGGTTGCGAGCCTTAAGGCACCGTTCTCATCTCCCAACAAGCGCGACAAGACCGCCACACAGAGACTTTTACCTTGGCTGACGTCGACAATCGAATTTATGCTTTCATAGTGGTCACCCGGTGTCATTTGTTTGAGAATGAAACAATCATCTATTCGTACGATCGGCGAAATGAGCCGTGAACACGGGAGCAGCGACGCGCACGATCTCTTCTCAGTTAGCATCGATTGTTATAGGGCAAGTACGATCGTATTGGTATTGATGGAACAGGTGGATTTTTTCCATTTCATGAACGATAAGGAACGGTGGCTCTGCGATAATGTGTCAATACCTGCCAAAAATCGACGCACGCGTAAACTAATAATAAACTGCACGTACCAAACGCTGTTGCGACAGATTGTACACGTGGCAATTATGTACCGTTAAATAAATGAATAGGGAAAAAAGGAGTACAGCGGTGGTAACGGTGCGTTCGAATCGAACACTGATAAGGAAATTGCGACGGAACAGAATCTCGGGCATCCGTCTGGAGAATTTATCGTTCCATTAAACGAAACGCCCCCCCCAGAGGAAATTGGATACAGCATTATTCAGTGTTTCGTACCGCGCGAACATTTATGGGTGCGTTTGATATATCGGTAGCAACAAGCGATAGGCTGTACACCCGCATGCATCACCTTCTTTTGTTTATTCACCGGGCTACTGCGTTATTCTTCATCGATAAAGTCGCGACAGCCCGCCAGGTTGGCCGGTGTAATGTGACTCCGGGCTGCAGAATCAATAAGAGGTGATTACGATAAGGAGTCTGATCCCGTTCACCCTGCTTCGCAAGAATAGACATGACCAATGGAACGGCAGATTGAGCACGACGTGTTGGAACGCGTTTTGGATTACAAAATAACGATATTGTTTGAGGTACTGCCGAAGTGGTACAATAAGTTCACGTTGGGGGTGAAGATTCGTCTCGTTCGGCCCGATTTCCAATTAGCCCGGTACAGAGCGAGCGCGATCCACGATAGACGATTCGTTTAACTAGATTTCGCGTGTTGCGAATAGAACGCTTCGAGCGAGACCCGTGGAATGAATCTTCACGCGTCTCGCGCAACACCTTTGCGCGATAAATAAAAGAAGAGCGTATCCATGAAACCCAACCATACGGCGTGTAAAAGATTCCAAAAGGGTTGGCCGGTTGTTAATGCGTTAATCAGTCGCTTTAATGCGCGGCTGTATCGCAACAGGTAGTCGAGACATTTGAAATAACACTCCTCTTATCTTGCCACATGGTTGCACCCTACGCAATGACAGTAGCAATGACAACGCCTTGTCGTCATGACTGGCGGATGGTATATGGTAGCAATAAACCGGCTCATTATTATTATTGCCATCGTAAGTCAAACTAGCCGTCCGAACGGTGTGCGTTATAACACACGATAATCGGCCAGCGTGCACATCGGTATCAGCAACGACATGCACGCGCTGGATTACGCGAAACGACAACCTGCAGTTAAACGGCGCGGCACACAGAAATTCAACACCGATTCACTCACGTGAATATCCATTTCTCTGACCGCTGACGACGCACTACCGTACCCCGGCCCTTGATCTTTGCTCTTGTCGAGTAGGCGATTGGAGTGCTCGAGTTTCTGTTAAATGCTTGGTCAGAAAAGTACGTTCGGTAAAACTGCTGCACAGCCGGCTGGACACTGTTTGACAGGAATTAAACGTCAATTGATCAACCGAAACGAATACACTTGCACCGTTGAACGCCACGGGAAATCCAATTACAATTTTGCGAGTCCGCCAGCGCGATGAAAATTCATCCGTCGCGAAACATTCTTCGCGTCCCACTGGTTAAAAAAAAAACATATCCAAGCTTCGTCGGGCCGACACCAGTTCGATACGACGATACGAAGGTAGGCCCGCGGTAAGAAACGCGCAATAAAGATTTCTGACAAGTGTTACACGTGATACGTGCGCGTGCAGAGGAACACCCTGTATAAGGCAAGGGGGGCAGAGGCACGCCGGACCACGAGATGAGAAGAAGAAGGAGGGAAGAAGGTGGAGAGTTAATTGAATCCGAGCAGCGTATAAGTGGAATGGCCTATTCCTCCTCTGGTTCGCTCCTCTTATTCTTCTTTCTTCCCGCGTGCCTCTTCACCTCCCAAACCCTTCTACATCTACCGTGTCTCCCTTGCCGTGCCTCGCGCCGTCCTTCGTAGCTCCTTGTACCCCCTTCGAACGGAGTACCGAGGTGGATCGGTAGGTGGAAGGACGCCGGAGAACGGAGGGAGGAAGCATTCCTTTGTCTCTGCGCGAACGGGCCTAGATCATATAGTATGTAATGCGTATAATGTGCGCAAGGATGTGCAACTGTATAGGGGCAAACCCTGGACGCCGTTGCACGTGCTTCCGCCTCCGTGGCCACCGACAGAGGAATGGAGTGGCCGTTTCTAACGAGCCGGATGGGAAATTTTCACCTCCTTTTATATAGATCTGGTCCCAGTCCCGGGGCAATCCCTCAGTTCAATAATAAAAAAAAAAAAAAAAAAACAAAAAACAACGAAAGAAGCGTACAGAAAGGAACATGACACAAGTCACGTTCTCCACGGCGAGGGAACGAACACCGATCCGATTAACAATACCGTGTGGCGCGCGTGCACGTACACTTCGTGCGCCTCTGAAACGGGGTCCTGACGCGGGTTTTCCCTCCGGGAAGAACACAGAGGAGCCTGTAGGAGGGAACCTTGTACGCCTGACGCGCGATAAGCTTCGTTGCGAATTGGACTCGACTCCATCCTCGGCTCTTTCTACTTAACCCTGAGGGATCAATCGTTCTCCGTTCTCCGCGCGGGGCTGGGCCGGGTCTCCCTCGCGGACAAATATCCGCCCGGTTTCCGTTGACCGTCGAGGATGATTTTTGTCGATGACAGTATTGCCGGCAATCTCGCCGCGGGTGCTCACCCCCCTTTGCACGCCCCCCCCGCGTATTTGCGTACCCCGAAATAGCCGTACCCCCGTCCCCGCTACGTCAGACGACCGAAGTCGGAGTATAAGGACGCTGCGAAGGTGGACGAGGGGCGAGGAGGCGACGAGGAGAGAGAACGAAGCGTGTATACCGCAAAACCAGTTCGCTGGTGAGTAAACAAAAAACGAGAAGGAGCCAACGCCGCGGCGCGGCCTCGTTGTCCGTTGCGAGGGGAAGAGAATCACTGCTTTATTGCTAATTCGAAGACATTCGCCAGGCAGAAATGAAATTTTATAGTCCGCCTGCCGAGGAGAGAGAGGGAGGAACACCCGCGTCATCGAACATACGTGGGAGCCGGGACAACGGGCGCCAGGCATCCTGGCTACGCTCCTGCCAGGACAAATGCCTGCGCTGCGCGGGATCACTTCGACCGGGCCCCTACGAACCGCGAAATGGGACTCGTCAACGTTCTCCAAGCGGCTGCGACCATGCAGGTGGACCTTTTGGACATGGAACAGTCGTTCGCGATGGATTTGGGTCTGTCGAAGGAATGGAATCGTCGGGTCGGGTGTTCGGAACTTGATGAAACGGAAAGCTTAAAGGGTTTACGCGTGAAAAGGTTCTTCGGGGTTCGACGATTAGCATTGATGACGAGCTTCCGCGGTATTTGGGGAGAAAAGTAGACGAGATTTTAGGGATCGGAGCAGTCGAAGTTCGGATCAATGGAAGATAACACGTGTTAGCCAGTACGATCGCTCGCAAAATCGAATTACACCGTGAAGGTTACTAAGAAATCCGACGATAATTTTCTCCGAAATCGTTCTCGGTTTCCAACGCGGTCTCGAACAAGAAGGCCCAGCGGGTGGCTCGCGTCACGAGAATGCCGCAGCGGCGAAGCTCATTACGTCGATGTGTGCGTAAGAAGTTCGTATACGCGGTGTAATCGCGCCAGTGAATATGACGGGCCCAACCGTGAGCGGGGCAGCTCGTCGAATCGGTGAGAAATCTTTGTCTCCTTATTTCTAATAAAAACCAACATAAAACACGTAACACACTGTTCGATGGACCGGTGCAAACGGTAACGTGACGAAGAAAGAAAAAAAAGAAAGAAAATACATATTAGCGTGTCCCTGCTAACTACCATATCTCGAAGCGTGGAACGGCACTGGTTTAAATCGCGCGAGGAAGATCGGCTGGAGATTACGTCGCGTACGGCAGCCACTCAAGTGTCGCAGTTGCACGTCGTTAATGCGAGGCAGGTGCTAACGCAGGGAGAAAGAGACGACAGGGAGAAGGTGGCGGTGAAGGAGAAGAGAGAAGATGCGCCCGGATCCCGTCCTCCCCCTAATTGACAAATTGGAATCTTATTAGAAGCTCGTGATGCCGGAGGTACCCAAGGCAGGAGGAGCCTGGAGGCCTCCGTTAGCTGGTGAGAGAAAGATCGTGTCGAGTACAGTATAGAGGAGAGAAAGAAGGAAAGATAGGTAGCGAGAGTAGCCGTGAAAGACGAGGAGAGAACGAGGGGCATAATGCGTGGATGGCACGACACTAACAGGTTGTACGGCCCACGGTGGAACCGAGAGAAGAAATACCTTACGTTCGGCCTGCCGGCCGGCAGGCGAATGCCACCCAGGAAGCGTTCGCGCGTGCGCGATCTGTGTGGCCTCGGCTGGATTCGACCACCGGGCCCAACCGAGGACGCACGAGCTGGCCCGATTCAGCGCGAGGACGCACGAAGCCGACGTGTGCTGGCCCACCCGGTAGAGCGCGCGCGTGCCGCGTCCTGTGTGGTCTTACGCTCGCTTCTTCACTCTTCCTATTCTCCGTTGCTGCTCCCTTCTCTCTGTTACACTCTCGTCGCGTCCTTTTTCTCACTCCTCTCTCTTCCATCCCATACCACTATCTCTTTTCCTCCCTCGATTCCCTTTTTTTCATCCTCCCCGTGTCCTTTCCTTTTTTTCTTCTTTTGTTTCTCCAGCGCTCTTTTTTCCCCTTTTTCTACGGATTCACCGCGTTTTTCTCGTTTTCTCGCTGCTCGTCTCTCCTCTCTTTCCGCCGTGGAATTCTTGCTTGTTCCGCTGCGAGAACTTCTTGCTTAACTTCGCTCTCCTTCCCAGCCGACTTCTTCGCTCTGCTCGAAACACGGCTACGTGCGCGTCTCTCCTTTCTCTTCCGACGAATCGCGGGCTTCTCCTCATCCTCGCCGAGTGTGGCTGCTGCTATACACATGGTCCACGGTGTCTCTTGCCTCGGTCTGGGCCGCGAAGATGAGGTGGCCCCGAAGTCGAACAACCGAAGAAGGGTGGAGGTGCTGACAGTGGCGTAAGTAACGAAGGAGTGTGTAGATTGCGCGATATTGCCACCGACAGGACCGCGAAATGGAATTCTAATTAGGGGGCCTCCTCGTTGCCAGCCATGAGACGGGACAGTCAGCTTGGCGATCTAAACCGCCAACCAATTTGTACGCGGTCATCCAGTTATTGTATACTTTCTCGTTCTATCCGCCCGTTTGGTTGGCTAGGGGAGAAAGGATTCGTCGATGTCTTCTATTGACAGAAACCTGCCGTTCGGTATCCCTTTTGTACTTTTCAACGTTTAACTTGCCCGTTGGAAAACACCTCCTACACGGAATCAAAGCGATTCACAGTTGAAAGGGGGCATGCGTCTCCATTATTGCCATTCGCCGCGAGAAACAGTTCCCCGTGTGTCACGTTCACAAGGGCCACGTAGAATTTTATCTACGTCAGTGGGCAAAGAAAGGAGATGAGGTGGTAAGCCCACTCGACTCGTTCCACCTCTCCTTTCCTGCTTCTCGGTTTCCTTCGCACGGCTCGCCTCGACCACGTGCTAACTTACGAGCTACGATCACTGTACCCTTCCACTTTTCCTTCCTCCTTCATCTTTCTCCTCCACCCTTTTCTCTCTTTATCCTTTTTTTCTCTCTGTCTGACTGAGCGTTCCTCAACGGCTCCTTCTCTCAGTTTTTTATCTCTGTTTGTCTTTTTCTGTCTCCTCTGTCTCTCCTTAGACCGATCCTGCGCTGCACCGTCTCGCTTTTTCGATCCCCTCGAGTTCTCCACGGATTATTAATCCAGCGACGAGAGAGGATCCGTGGCGTTCGCGGAGATTATGGACCGAGAGCACGGCAAAGGTGCTGCTACGTTAACAAGCATCAATAGGCCGATGGGGAGCAGGGGCAGGGATCGTAAAACGTGATTCCGAGGATGTCCTTTACGCGATACCCTCAACAAAGTAGCGATCAGGGAGTACCTGGAGGATTTTGGAGCAGCGGGCTCTGCCCGTAGGCGTGATGCCAAATAGCTTCAATTTTGGGCCGACTTCTGAACTCGTCACCGGTCCCACGCGTATTATTTTAATATTGTTTATGATTCGACCTGGTCCCTGCTTTGGACATTGCTACGGGGTATTTAAATTCAAGCGGGTTCTATCAAATAAATACACCGACACACATGTTGGATAAAGGAATATAAGTGCAGGCGAACTTTTCTCATAACTGTATATACTCCCATTTTTACACGCATTCCATGAACGTCCATCTTGTCAGGCTTCCCTATCATTTACGCTGTTCCACGCATACTTCCTCCCTTTTGTTCGCGTTTCACGTTTCAGGTTCCGCCGCATTGCCATCCCGATATCGTCAGAAGGAAACCTGGAAATTTGGAGCAGAACGCGCGTCGAAGGACCCGTTTTCCATTCCCCCGAACAGGCCCCATTCAAGATTCTCCGCCCACCAAACACGTGACCGAATGAATCTGTTCACTGGACAATACGCACGCATCTCGATCGATACGTGATCTATCATCGGAACAAATATATACGAAAAGATGCGTTCCCCGTGGCAATTCGTAAGCCGCGTGTATAGGATGTACGCTCGCGAGGGCAGCGTGCGCGCGTGACGCGGATAAACTGTTAGGATGAGGCGCGATGATTGGGCCCGGTTCGTAAAGCGTATTTTCGCGTGTAAAATGTAAATCGCGGCGGTTCTGTGTTTCTGGATCCCACTCGGCCAGTTTCCCGCCGGGACGTGTGCGTGTGCACGGCGAATACAGAAAAGAGGAAAAGGGACGAACGTGGACGAGGAGGGCAGAGCGAGAAAGGGAAAGAAAGAGATGAGCAGGGTTCAAAGAGCCGACAGTGGTTAAAGAGCCTTCTTCCTCTCTCCACCTCGACACGCACAAGTACAAGGCGCAACCTTTCGAGCTACCCAGAAGAGTATCATCCTTTCTACCTTTCTCTCTCCCTTTTTCATCCCTACCCACTTGCACTGCTATTCCCTGTTCTTGTCGCTCTCGCCACCTTGGCGCTCACCGTTCCATACCCTGCTGGCAGAGCAAATTTATTTCACGTTCCTGCCTTTTCTGGACCTTTCACAATATTTGGCTCTGCTTTGGCATCCAGCACCGGTCGCGGTGGGCACCGGTCACCAGAAGATACGGCTTTGAGACCTCGGTGATGGATGGTTCGCTCTCCAGCCCGCCAAGAATCGCTGCTTCTACTCTCGTGTCGGCCTCTCTTTCACTCTTCCCTTCGTCGTCCTTTTTCTTTCATCCAGTTTCTTCCTCTCGCTCGCATCACTGGCTTCTTGGCTGTCTACTTCTTTCCCCCCGTAGAGGATACTAGACCGGCGCTGATGGGGCCCAGGGCCGCTCAGTCCTAAGGTGTATACACGCCAAGTTCCTTGTCGAGATCGGTCGATCTACCTCGTATGGAGAGTTTCGGTCAACCGGGTCGCACTTTTTCTTTTTCCTCTTTTTTATCGTTCGTCCTTCGTTTCATTTCAGAACGTCGACTGTCGCTGCCACGAGACCGTAGTCAGGTTCGCGCGATGCCACCGCGAGAGACGTGCTCGCTCAGGTGCGGAACAGTTCGAGTGATCAGCCATGGACCAACAGTAAATGGTTGCCGCTAAGCGGTTTAATGACAGCAAGAAGTAAATCGATCTCGAACACGAGCGGCGGAGAAAATGAATGGTGGAAGAATGGCTCCACTGTTCGGCTATGGCAATAAGCCGTCCCTGGGTCCGTGGACCCGCAGCCCCGGGACCGTTCCACCGAGTTCGTGCAGGTATATAAATTCTGGTGCTATTATTGGGGTTTGTGCCTTCTCACAGAGCCCTCTGGGGCCCGCGGCGGCCCCTTTGAGCTACTCTTTCTGCCTTTGTCGCTTCTCGTCCCGTCTCGCTCGCGCCTCCACAGTTTATGCTCTCGCTCGCTCGCTCCTCTTCCGCCTCTCTTTCTTTCCCACCGCGTCTTCTCCCTCTGGGCCCCTTCTCCTCTCCCGGTTTTATCCTACCTCCTTTATCTACCTCCTACTTCTTCATTTCTATCTTCCACCTCCTTCTCGTCGTCATCCTTTGCCTCTTTCTCCTTCTCCGCCACCATCTACTTGGCTCACCCTTTAACTCGCCCGCCCTACCCTACCGAGTCCCATTCTCCACCTTGCTGCGGATCCTTACACCGCCCCTGACTTGTTTGTTTTCCCTCGCGTCGTCTTCCGTTTGCTAAACGCACCTTAAATTACGCGGCCGATGATAAATATTTGAGCTGTCCATTACGCGAAAGGGCCACTCCGAACAGAGATCCCCGACCGGTGTTACCTCCTTCGTCCTCTCCAGCTTCCCTCTCGTGGATCGCGTTACTTGGTAAAAAGGACACCCAGCGGGGGCAACCGCGTTGCAATGGTGGCGTCGCGTTCGATCTTTTTCTTCTCCCATCGGGCGATCGATGATTTTCGTCACGGTTGTCCCTTTTGTTCGGGGCCTCGTTTTGTTTCTAGAGGCGGACGGCTTTTGTTTCGGCGGCGACTGCGCGGAGTCGACGGCAAGGTGGCTGACGTTAAATCTCGTAATTAGTACCGGACGGGAACGGCTGCGTCGGGATTACTGATTTTTGGCGCACGGTGCTCTTCGGAAGTTCCACGCGTACTTCCGTTTTTACCGAACAAAGCTCGCCGTTCGACCGGGAAACGAACGATTCGAAAAGGCATTCGAACAAACTCGCTTTCTTCTATCCACGATCTTCCGTTTTATCTCCAATATAAAAGCGTGCATATCCCCGCAACTCTCGTTTACGTATGACCACCTGCCTTTTTCTCCGGCTTCCCGAATCTCGCAATATCTTTTTCGACCTTCTCGAAGCGCCTTCAACAGCGAACCGTCAAAGGGTTAAGCCGCCGTGACTGACACTCCCAACGATCAATGATCCCTCGCGATCCCCGCGAACTTCAAATTCAACACATCCTTCGAGGCGTGGCAGCGTCGTCGTCCGCTGTTGCTCGCGCCTCGATCGCCAACTTTTATTTCCGTCACCACAGCCGCCACAAAAGTTAAAGTGCCTCGTAACAGGATTATGAAATGTTGCGGAGTAGCGTTGCACGGATGTTTACAGCTCGCGAATACCCGTTGCCTTTTATTGCCAGCAGGTTTCAGCGATTCTGGCATCGGCCACGTTAACGAGCGACGTTTATACTTTCATTCGGCCGTAACTTCTACTCCCGTCCGCCCCGCGATTTGCGTATGTATGCGCAATACCGTAACCATTGTCTTTTCGTTGGCACGCGGCGTTCGTGACGAATCTCTCGTATTCACCGACTCTCCCGAGACTTCTTCGCTCGCCCAGCCATGGAACACCGTCCAAGATTTCTATTCAGCGGCTCCGAGAATTCGTGCTGCTTCTGGCCGGCGCCGATTTGCATTTATTTCAGTTTCAAATGTACAGGGTCGCGGGACAGCGGACGCAAGTTTCGCTCGATCCAATGCTAATTGTGAGCAAACACTGGAATTCCTCCGTACTTCCGCGCAAACTTTCGGGACAAAACCAATACGTTGGACCGTCGACGGGTGTTTTGTTTGGCGAACGCAGCCTTTATCTACGCAGGTCCGCCAGGCTAACCTCTGACTCGCCTGTCGTTTCGGCCTTTGCTTGCTGTTCAGCTGCCCGAACTACGAACCGCGACGTCGTCGCTGCTGAGCTTCTCTTGGGTTGTGCACGGGCTCCGTCAAATTTTTGCACTCAAGCAATTGTTGCTGAGAGAAACGCCCGTCGACCGATTAACGCTCCCTTGGGACGAACGACAAATCGAACCTGTCCAACGCTAATTCTTCTCACAAATTTATCCACCCAGCGTCGTCTTCGTCCGTCACCCGGGACCCAAGTGTAATCATTGCGCGATAATTGTCGCGCATACATCCGTCATAGTGGTGGACGGACGTCTTCCATTTTATTTACCACGAAAGAAAACAAGCTTTTTCCCCGTAGATCACGTAAAAATCCGGATTACCGTCGGAATTTCAGTGCCGCGTTTTGTTTATACCGTATAATTTCGGACGTGTAAATGATAGATCGCCGTCGGTGCTATTGGGTGGGGCAACTACTTATTCACAAAAGATGTTTATTATCAGTAAACCGAACACATTGGGGGCCGGGCCAGTTCCCTCTCCTCCGCGTTCTTCGACTTCGACTTTCGTATCAGTTCGCTCATAGCTGCGGCCGGTGACGTTTCATCGTGGCGCGCGTTCCCCAACTCGAAATTCTTGACCGTGAAAGGTTCGAGTGCTCTTATCGCGGCGATCGAGTTAGGTACGTGCAAAGTCGTGGCGCGTTGAATCGCACCAGATTCGATGGATAAGCGCCGAAATCGTTGATCTTGTTTTTGTTTCTTCTTTATCAATTTCTTCTTTCCCCCTTTTCGATGTTTCCCCTCGATCGGAGTCGAAGCAGATTTAACGGGGAACCAAAGACGAGATCCTTTCCAAAACTTCAACATCCTTTCCCCAGTCGTTCCCTTTATATTTTGTGGCCTGCCGAGGGTAGCTGTTTCTCGATCGGTTACGAAGGAGTTTTAGTCGGAAAATATTTTCGTACAATGTACCGCCTCGAATTGTTCTCGATTGCCCCGTAACATCGTGTTACGTAACATTATGAATGGAGAGAAAATATCAACGGGGCAACGTGAAAGACTTCATTGAATTTCGTCCCGTTGACTCGTGAAAAATTTCATGCCTCGCTTGAATGGCAGGTATGCAAATTTTCGAAATACTTGAAAGAAAAGTACTCGCCAAGGAAGTGTTACGTTCAACGAGATATGAATACGTGACGGACATTCGGTTTCACGAACGGCCAGCAATTGTGCATTGCCGTAAACCTTAATTTTTTCAACAAATTTCCTCGAATCGCTCCACCCTCGGCGTACGCCTGTCTCGTAAATAATGCAACGATTCCACACTATTGACGATCCGCGTGCAAACGATTCCCTTTAACCCGCAATACCAAAAAAGAACGAATAACGAGCACCAAAGAGGGCCGTGAGAAAAGGATGACAATTAATGTTCTAGAACGCCTATACACCTGCGCTGTCGGAACAGCCGCGAATACGATACATTTAGGATCCACAATTTACCGCGGTAAAACTGTTGCAGGCTCGACGTTCCCGACGTTATCAACGAACGCCAGGAATTCCGCAGAAGAATCGACGACCGTGGACGTTTAATCTGGCGCGACTCGCCGCGGACTGGCTGGTTCGCGATTATCATTCTCCGCGAGCCGATAAACGTAGCGCCACTTATAATCCAAGATCGATGATTTCGTTGCGCAGTGCTCCAAGTGATCCGATCGGGTCCGCACGGCCATCGGGTACGTTCCAGCGGCGATAACAACAGAGTCGGGGCTTACGAAAACAAACAGAACGAGAGCCTGTCCAAGGGTCTCGTCGAGTCTCGAGTGATCCGGAGTTGCTCGAGTGCGACGCGGCGATAGAATTTCTCGAAGGTAAGGAAATGAGCGAAGGGGTGGCGGTTTCGTCGGTCGTCGCGTTCGCCGGGTCACCGGGAACGTGATACGCGATCCAGAAGCGTTTCTCTCGAACGAAATCCCTGGGGGTCCGTGGACACGTCGCAGGAATGCGACAAGAGTGTTAATCGAGGAGTCGCGGAACGCGACCCGCGACAGAAGAAAGAGTAACGGAGCGGCGAACGGGGCGAAGAAAATCGTGAAGAGGGGCGGCCGTTGACGGATACCAAAAGTCAAGGTCGGCTCGTTCCCGAGTCCTACGGTCAGGGTGGACTGCCCCCCTTGTCCCAGGGGCAGAGGGACGCGCGGTCATTGAGAATCTTCGGCGCAACGCAGGCGGTATACTTTCCCGGAGCGTACGATCGCCGTAAGAGCTATTAATGCGGCGTGGTGCGTTGCACGCGGTCAGCAACGGGGAAACCTTTTCGTAGACAGTGGAAAAAGAGAGAGAAAGAGAGGCGAGCAACGAGCTAGACGGTCGTTGCGACGACAACGACGACAACGACGACAACGACGACAACGAAAAGGACGAGGAGGAAAGGATCAATCGAGGGCGCGAGGTGGGGTGGGTGGGGAGGGAGGTGGATCGACGGACACGTGAAAGGAAGAGGGGCCCGGGGTACCGGCAAAGAAGCCGAAAAAACGGGAAGATTCGAAGGAGAAACGATCAAGAGAGAACCGCGCGCAGACAGAGGGAGAAAGTGTACGCCACGATCAAACCGAATCGAACGAGGAGAAAGCCAAAACGATTCTCTTCCTCTTCCTTCGCCTTTCGGGTTTCTTCCCCTGTCCCTTTCGTATCCGCGCGATCCTCGTTTCACGTTGTGCACCTGTCCTCGTTTACCTCGCGCACGCCCCGCCCCGACCAATGGAGACTCGACGGGCCCGTTGACGTCACTTGCGTGTACCAGAAGGACCCAAGTGGTAGGAGAAAGATCCACCACCACGCTCGGAGGCCGTGAGAGCCTCACGGGGGCCAGCAGCTAGCTGCAACCAGCGCCCAGCGGCCCGGCCGGCCGTTGGTCACGTTGGTGGGGGCAGGAAGAGGGGCACCCTAGAGCCGACCAGGCCGAAGGAACAACGCAGGGTACCCACCGAAACCCATCCCGCATTTCCCACCACTGACTCGTCCGGAAAACGTGCGCCACAGAGCTTCCGGACTGGTGCTCGGTAATATCGAGTTCAGTCAAGTGAGTCAGGTCGATCGGGCGTGCGGATCTCCGCAAAAGAATCGGTCCCTAACGACTATCATCGTTCCAGATCGGAGTAACGTTCGTCCATCGGCGCGCGGCCGTACACGCGACACGACTCTTGGAGAACGCGGTCGCCCACCGTTCCGATCGTAATTTTTCGTTCGCACGACGCGAGACCGAACGGTGCGACGCGGTGACTCGTCGCATGCAACACGACGATGGTCCCCCTTGGTATTTAGCATGGAATGAAAGGCTGACGTTCGCCCGGGACCAATTCGGACGCGGTTGCGCGAGACACGACGGCTATTCGGACCGATTTTTCCATACGCCGAGTGTCCGATGTCTGTCGTAGAGGGAAAGGATAATCAATGAGAGGAAGACTAAATGTTACGGTGACAGAGAATCTCCCCACGGAGACTCTGGTTCAGTGAAAAACGTTACGGTGCCGGTTCCTCGTCGATACACGGTACATCGACCCAGCGAAAATATTCGGTCAATTGCCCTCGCTTTTCGTTGGTTCTCGCGGTGTGGTGATTAGACGTAGCTACGACGATCGCAACGGTGTTAAGAGTGCGCGCAGGGGGGGGTGTGTGATGCCCTGGTTATGGTTAAGCGTGAGTGAGGTCAGTGGCAAGAGGAGGAGAAGAAGGACCGGCAGCTCGTTGTACGCGTCGTTCTCCTCGTCGGCGTCGTTGTCTAGGTCGTCGTTGTCGTTCTGTCAACCGTGGAGGAGGTGGATCGCCGGCGGCGGTGGTGGTGGCGAGGACACGGTGCTACCGTCGACGACGTACTCGACGACGTACTCGACGGCGACGAGCGTAGAAAGTTGGTGCGCGTTTACCAAGATCATAGGCGACCAGTGATCAACCAGGGTCGTCATCGAGTCAGAGCCACGTGATTATGGTGCACCATCATCATCGTCGTCGCGGCCTTCAGGCGAGCCATCATTGCACGCTACGAAGGCGAGGCACGACACCCTCGCTTCTCCAAGTGTTCCTATTGATACTTGGTCTCTGGCTGCCGGTGCTGGACAACGGTGGCCTAGTCCTGGCCTGTGGACCGGGCAGAGGCGGTGGACGACGGCCACCATTGAGGAAGCTCACACCTTTGGTGTTCAAGCAGCATGTGCCGAACGTCAGCGAGAACACGCTGCCGGCCAGCGGGCTCAGCGAGGGTCGCGTGTCCAGGCACGACTCCAGATTCCGGGATCTTGTGCCCAACTACAACGTCGACATCATCTTCAAGGACGAGGAGGGGACCGGGGCGGACCGACTGATGACACAGGTGAACGAACGTTCTAAACATTGATTAATTGCATGCCTACTCGCGCGTGTGCCGGATGTTTCGCGTGCTTCGTTACCATTTTCTCGTGTGTCCTGTTGCGCGTTTGAATCGCGAGGCTCTCGAGAGACGTTGGACAACCGCGTTCTCACGGCGGCAGTGCTGACGGGAGATCGGCGTTGTCCAGGTTAATACGCGGAACGGAGCTTCCACCGGTGTACGCAGGTCACGGTGTAACCACTGTTACGGGGTGGAAGCTGAGAGTATGTTGGGCGTCCCGGTTGACTGCGACCAACATCGTCGAAGTAACACCTTTCACCAGACATGTTGCTAATAGTTATTGAATATCCCCTTCTGATGGAGGAATTTATATATGGACGGTGTAACCCAAACGATTCCTCGTCGTGGCAATTTTTGTTTTCCTCGAAGCGTATTTCCAACGGAGGCACGGTGTACTTTTCTCTACCAAAGACAATTCGGCGATAGCGAATCTGTCACTTCTAGCGAGGGTGTTCCCCGGTCACCGATAATGCGCGCCGTACGCCGGGTCGCGATAATGATTGTCGTCCTTGGTGCAGCCTGTAGATGAATCATCGCGCAACTGAGACGTCGGTATCGTTGGCTCCGTCGATCTGTCCGTTTCGCGTGGCAAATTTGGAGCTCGACGGTTCGGGAAACGGCGACGCGAAGCGACGTTCTTGCGTATGTTCAAATAGGGGCAGGGAATTCCGACCTACGTGATTCCAGAAGGAATTGCAGTCAGCGACCTTTGCGTCTCGATTCCGATAATAGTTGGCTGATTCACGGGCGAGCAGTTCGGTGCGTGGCGCGTTTCGCGTCGAGAAATTTGATTATTCAACGGTGTGATGTATGGCGGGTTCGGTTGGAAACGCTCCGCGAGAGTAGCGATGAATGTCCGCCGGAGTTTCGTGTATTAGCCGGCAGAGATCATCGTTCGATCACGTTTGTTTATCTTGCAGCGGAGGCAGTGAAGTTTTGTAGGAATTCAATGACGCGGCCGTGATAAGCGAATCGATGTGATCGATGATCCAACATTGTTGCGCAATTGGGTGTTTGTCTTGAAAAGAGATTTAGCGCTTTCACGCTGTTCGTCGATTTGGTAGTAAGTGTCTTTCTTACTGATAAGAAAATGACGAAACGATTGTCGCGGTAAATGGTGGAGGGAATTAGGGAATTAGTCGCAGGAAATAGATGCTTGAAGGGGAGGCGTGAATTCGCCAATTCCAAGTATCAATTTGTCCCCGATATCGAATCGGAGTGCTGTGAAAATAAAAAAAAGAAATCATTCGCCGAAGTCTGAACCGAGCTTCGATAATAGATAAAATTAGGACGAAAGTTGGGAAACATTTACATTTTAACATTGCGCGACACGCCGAATCCAAGCGTCACAATTAATTACACCTTGCTCGAACGACGGCGTACCGACGAAATCGGAACGCGCACGGTGCATCGGGGATCCTTGATTCCCCGAGGAGATTGATTGCGTTTCTCGTTTAAAGTACAGGCTGACGGGCGCGTTAACTGCAGCAACGCGTGTTATTACTTCAACGCGTGTCACCGTGCTCCGTGGCCGTATGACAAATTAGCTACTGCACGTCGTTAAACGTCGGCAGGTGATTCACGCGAAACGCTATCCACCCGATAAGAGCGCCTCGATCGCTCCTGAATACGTTTCACGTGCACAGGATCGATACATGGAACTCGAATTACATACGTCGTAGGATTTCACGCGTCGCGCTCCTACATACAGCCCCGCTATACGGTTACAGTTGATCAGAATTTCGTCCCGAATTTCTCCCTTCCAAAATTTCGTCGAGTCGCGCTCGATTATTCAAATACCGCCGTCCGCGTTGTAATTCTTCGGATATTCCTCGGCGTTATCCCTTTTTGGACGCCTGCGGGACTCTCTCTCCTATTCCTTTCGGTGGAAAATTGCGAAAGGACGAAAGGTGAATCTTCCTTGGAACGAAGTTGCCCGATCGATTGCCACGAATTTCGGATATTCAACCCCTCCGACTTGAAACGTTAAATGATCACCGACCCGATGGTTTCCTTCGTCTCTCCACGGTTTGCTGCAGTCACAATGGAAACGACAGAAGAATCTTCCCCAGATTTTTCCATTCAAAACCGAACCGGCATCGATCTTTCTTCGTTCGCGGGACTTTTCACCCGCGATCTATAATTCCCGATGGACCAACGTCTACGAGAATGAAAGGCGACACGAAGACAGTGGCCATCGTTGTCGCCACCTGCGGCCACTGTTCTCTATTGTTCGGACGTTTATACTCGGACCATGGTTCTTCCATTAGTGCTTTATTCATGCAGTTTTTATCGGTGTTTGCCTTCCACTTGGCGCCCCCGCGAAGCGTGAAACGCTTCTCCTAACTCTGGGCCCGTTGTATTCCAATTTGTAAGTCCCACGTTTCGTGACGCGGTGAACAAAAGGGTGGCGCCGGTTTCCTGCTCGTAAACCGTCCCCGCCATTCTGTCGTCGTCGTCTTCGTCGTCGTCGTGGTTGGACCGCGTGTTTACCCGTGTTACCTCGCAAAATTCCAATAGTTTTATCGACGACCACGACCGACCAACGGTTTCACTCGTTCAAATATTGTTTCAAGTCAGTCATAGCTCGGATAAAGGTCGCCTGTGCATATCCGGATATTGGTTACGCTTATTTGGCTAAATGTTTCGGGCGATGCGACGTTCGCAAACATCGCAACGAAGTTACCGTGACGTTCGCATTATACAACCCTCCTCAATTGTTTGCCCAACCGTGATCAAACCTTTCGTGGAACCGCTCGAGTAAACGGCCGAGCCACGCGTTGCGTTACGAAATGTCTCGCAAGGAAGAGAAAAATGTTTCGAGCGTCGCGAGAAATACGATGGAACACGGTTTTCGCGAGAAATTGCTTTTCCGCTCGGCGAACGGCTCTCCATTAGTACGCTGCCGGGTTCCATCTTGACGGCAGATCGAAACGCCGTGTTCGGGCGTCGATGTCTTTCGCGAGGGGAGATCCGTCGCGACGCCAGCCGACGCATTCGTTAACGGCGTGTTCGACGAGTCACAGGTCGACGGCGCCGCCGCCGCTGATTAGCCGGGACCGGTGACGAATTTAAATGCGACGAATTCGCGACGCTCGTTCGGCCTCTCGTTTCAGTCACGCGAACCCTGAACCCTCTGCGCCGAGCGAACGTGCGTTCGCGTCACAACTTGGCTGCCCCCTCGAGTGTATCGAGTGTGCGTTCTCGAGATAGTCAGCATTCAAAGTGCGTAGCTGAAATAATGGTGCCGTCGATTCACTCGCGTTCCCGGTGTCACATTTTCACGCGTCGACGCGAGAGAAAAATTCATCGCCAAGAGGGTGAACGTCAACGTAGTTCCGTGAGCGCTCGTCGCGGGTCCGCCGTCGAAATTGACAATTCTATATCAAAATTCCCGTTCGATCGGAAACGTTTGGCAGTTCCTGGGTGCGCGTCGGTTCCGCCGTATCCTCCTTCGAGGACGCCGCGGTCCGAGCATCGGCGAGAAGGAAGTGTGTGACGGTAACGAGATACGCGGCAAGAACCGGGCGCAAGAAACGGCCAAGAGGAAGCCAGGGGAGGCCGGCAAATTGCTCGCAGCTCCCGTTCATTCTTTTCGTCCTGCTCCGCGTCGCGCTTGTCCCCGTGATCGCGGTACCCTAGGAGCGTCGGTCGCGCGGAATAAATAGGGGAAAAAGCGCGTACCGCGCGCCGGCTCTAAGTGATTGTGGGTAGGTTTATGGCGGCCATAACCGGTGTTTGGTTTGCCGCGTTAAAGCTCCCCCAATTACGGCAAATAAACCTAATGGCCGTGCTACTCGTTCTTCCCCTCTGATTCTCTTCCTTCCTCGCTGTTCACATGGGCTCCTTTCGTTCTCTTGGCCGTTCGTCGTTGAACGACGGTGACGAGCCGAGCGTAACCGCGATTTCCCGTGCATCGATCGGTCTGTCGTCGGGATCGATCCTCGCGTCGCCGAGGGCCCGGCTTTAACGCGACGTTTACCCGAAGGACGAAAGGCGCAACGATAAATGGAACACCTGTGCGTGGACGATCGATCGATATTCGACGCAAGCCGGAGTCGTTTGTCGCCTGCATCGATTCGGTGTTTTCACCTGTGACGCGATAATTGCTTTCAACGAGCGTATCGAAGGAACGGCGATTACCGACGTTTACTTTCTTCGCGCGACCTGTCGGAGTAGTCGTCGATAAAGTGTTGATGCGCCGCCGTTGACTGCGACGGCACGGATACCTCTTAACGGACAGCGTGGAAAGCGTTTTGAATACCGGATCGCGGCAGAGCGTTTAGTGGAATGCTGTAAAAGGTAGATAAAGCACGGTTGGAACAGGGAAATTCCTCGGCTCGATAATAAATTGGTAATAACGTTGAATAGACGCTCATGAATAAGATACCGGCAATAAGATACTCGAATAAACAGCTGCTCCAAATGTACAGTCACAGATGCGAGATCTACCGAGAACCATAAACAACGTATCTTACTTTCGCTATTACAAAACCGCTTTTCCCTTGCAACATATTACATATTATAACCGTACACTCGATAAGCGCCTGATATCAGATCGCGGCTGCAGTTAGTCACGGAATATCTTTGTTCTCGTTTCTGTTTGGCGAGGCGACGACGGTGTCAGCGATTCGGACGCTCTGCTCCCATGGAGAAACGTGCGCGAGTAATTTATTTTCAACGATTTATCAGGAACGGCTAATTTTTTTCCCACCACACTTTTGACGAATCTCGTTCGCTCTTCGACTTAATGAACGCGATAGAAATAGCCGTCGAGTCGCTGCAATATTCGAAAACGTTTCGTGGCGTGCTACATTTTATAATATTTCACCAGCAGCACTCCCGCATTTCTAATTGATATTGTCGATAACATTTAACGCAATGAGTCTTTCCTTCTTCAATTCCATCGTCATACTTGCACGGTATATAATCGTTAGGCTTGATGTCAGTAGCCATCCCCCAGTTTACGAAAGAGATACAAAAATCTTTGCGCGGAACCGTGCGCTTCGCAGTTCCCACAATTTTCTGGAAGCGGCAACCCCCACTAATTTTACCTACGAGCCGCCACTGTTCGTCGGTCATAATCGTGATCCTTGATAACCCACGCGATCGAAAGATAAGGAACAGCACACGAGGACAGATTGTGGCTACAGCTAGTCGTAGTGACTTGCAACGGGTGTCCGATGACCGGCGATGACCAACCAGTAACCAGGTAACCCGAGTGGCGCACGTGGCGCCACGTGATACGTTTCTGACCCTGGTGGAGCGGGCTGGCGAACGCGCAGCGTCGTCGACAACGTTATCATTCCCGTCGAAGGATCGAGAAACGACTGAAGGAAAGTCGAGGTGAACATTGATCCGGGAAAAAATTGAACTAACCGGTACCCGAAATTTTATTCGACAACGTTACACAGAACGGTAGCTTCCGCTCAAAGTGCGAACGAAAAATAGAACAAACTTATCAGGCGAGGAGAAATAACTCGCGGATACTCAGCTCGAAGCGACGAAAGGATCTCCGCTCTGTCACTCCCGCGGTAAAATGTCTTCGCAACGCGTCTGGAATTCAAACCCGTCGATGTTATTTCGAATGCCGCGCTATCGAGGGCCACGATTCCATCGACAGATCAATCCCGCGAACGTCGAAAAACTGGTTCCGCTTACGGTAAAATGTCGGACGATCGAGCATTATATCTCGCGTTTCCCATAACTGCACGCCGCGGTGGACGTTATCTCGCGTAACGCGCATCGCATCGTGCGTTACTCATTTTAAACGCCTTCATTCGTCGCATATTTTCTCGGATCTCCTGTATTCGTACGCGCCCGTAGGTGGTTGCGCCTCTCTTGGGGCACGCGAACGCGCCGCGCGCTTTCGTTGCGCGAGTGCACAATAATTCACCGGCGTGAATCGTAAATCGCATAAAAGCATCCACCGTTAACCTCTGCCAGGCCTAAGTATTTAAATCACGGCGGACGATGTCGCTGTGCGGCGATGAATTCGCGGATTTAGATTTGGAGTGCCGCGGAATGACCGTCCGCGGTGCTTCCCCGATGGATCGTTCCATCCTGGCCGACAGGGTACACCTACGCCGCGGAAATTGAGTATCGACTGGAAGTACAACGCAGCCCGGCTCGCCGGACGAACTCGCGACTCGTCGCTGGACCGCCGCGAACGGCGCAAAAGGTGTTGCAAGAAAATAATTGGAATCCACCGGGGTCGTTTCAACGCGAATCACCGTTCACTGCTAATCGTTCGTCGTTCGCGCGGTTACACGTCCCCGTTCCGGATTAATTGATTACGGTCGCAACGACGTTGCACGCTCGCAACGGGGCAACGGGCAGGTCGATTTCGCGGACGGTTCGAGTCGAACCGAGCGTGCATCAATGGGATCATTTCGAACGAGCCCCGGTGCTCCTCTCGCCTCCCAATAATTTATGACTCCTGTTTACCGCAACTCCGACGGCAACTGTTGTTATCGGGCTCGACGATTCGTCTCTCACGCTAGTAGATAACAGCCTTCTGCGCGTATCGATCTCGATCGGCGAATCGTTAAATCGGCGCGCGTTAAACGTCAAACTGGATGGCTGTGAAAGAAAAGAAAGAAAAAAAACAAGCGATCGCGTTCCCTTCGATCGATTCGTTTCCGAATCGATTCTCCGCTCGGATTATTAATACGATAAAGGTTCGCCTCGCCTCAACGTCGTTCGTTTTGTCAGCGTTGAATTATAGCCGTTCCGCGGTGTACGAAACGCAACGGGCGAGTACGGCAACGTTTTGCCAATAGTAATTAGCGGCCGCGCTATACTCGTTTCGTTCGATTTCTCTTAGACGAAGTGGAAGCACTCGATCCGAGCGCTAATTGTTGCTCGGGGCGGTTTCCCGCTGTTTGGTGCCGTGGGTTCCGATAGGGGACGGGTTTGCGCTACGATCACCCGGCCTCTCGTTGCCCACTGTCGTCGTATATTAAACCGGCGTCGTATTACGGGCGTAATATCGCGCGTGTAATTTTCGAGGGCGCCGCGGTTTATTGCGGGAGGGGCCGCGATACGTTTGATTTATACGGTTGTTCATTGTTCGCGCGAGTTTTATTGCGGGCGGAAACCGCGGGGCGATGATAATAATCGGTCTAAATGCATTCGAAATGGGGGACTATGTCGAAACGTGATAATACGTTTTCGAGAAGTAACGGGATAGATGTCGTTTGTTACGCTCGAGCGTGTCAGCCGGGGCCCTTTTTATATACCCGCGAGCCGTGTCCACCGGTGTGCGTAAAAGTTGGGCCCCGATAGCGCGAAGGAACGAATTATCGCGGCTCGCGTAACTCATAAGCGCGATAGGAGTTACGGGTTGTTGCGCGCGGTTATTGAATTCGATATTGTTGCACGATTCGCTAATGGAGGCGTGAACGCGGTCATTGTCGGGTATTTATTAAGCCGAGGTGGAAACGTTTTTACACCGTGGCGAACCGGACGTTCGTCGTTCACCGGGGAATTTATGCAACCGAATCGGTGCTCGAAGAGTAATCGAGTCTCCCGCGGAACCGCGGCTTCTTCCTGGCGGCGATCGATCAAGCGAACCGTGCCACGGGTGAAGAGTCGATACTCGATAAATATCGCCGTGGATCCTGAAAATACTCTCGCGGCGCGCCGCACGGCCTGCGGACTTTCGACGGCTAACTTATTGCCCGTCGTTCGTGCCGCGTTTTACTAATGCGCTCGCGGGATTAGCGTTCACCTTAAAACCCGCGGCTGCCCGCCGTCGCGCCGGTTCCCTCCGACGTTATCTTTACGGCCGTAACCCCGTAGATCCATGGGTATTTGTTTCCCGCGGCTGAACGTCGGGGGTTACCTCCGTTAACCCCGATGCGATCGTTCACGAGTTTACAGCGACAAATCGCGTGGCCCGTTTTCTCCGTCTCTTTGCATATACCGTTCGTCTGTCCTCTTTCGCTCTATGGACGGCTCTTCGTCTTCGGGGTGGATCTTCAGTGGGCAGAATTGTAGCGGCGTTTCTTCAATTTTCGCCGTTTCCCCAATTCAGCCGTGAGAATTATTGAAGGAACACTCGAGTGGGCACGCGAGAATTGAGAGCGCCGTGAAAAGTTTTCGGCGACAGAATGAACGCGAGCTACGCGTTGGTCTCGTTTTCGTGAACACTTAGGCGAGATCCTAAAAAAAAAAGGTGTATAATACCGAAAAGCGGCGAAGTCGAGGCTCCTCTTTTCCTTTTCCTTTTTATCCGACGAGATCGTCGGAGAGAGTGACGTGAGTCACTAAGTATGTATATAATTTTTTTTTTTATCGCCGTTCCTTTATCCCGCGGCAGCAGTCGGCTCTTAATTAAAGCGGCTCACCCGGAATTTCACGACGAAAACAGTTTTACACCGCGTTTAGAAGCAATTATACGGCGGTGAGCGGAGTGAAGGATGCGATCCTTTAGTGGCGACAACGTCGAGGCGACGAGCCGTATACCGATGTTCCCCTCGATCGAATATCATATTTCGTTGTTTCGCTCTAATGGCTCTTCGACGGGGAATTCATTTGTCACGACGCGGCCCGATACGTCAGGTGAAACTGGCCGATTAATCGTGTCGTTGATCGTTTAGAAAGAGCTACGACCTCATAAAAGGATCGGCTGGACCAGAAGTTCTAGTCCTCGCTTTTTTTTTTTTTTTTTTCGTAGCAAGTGGAACAAGATGTCAGGTTCTTTCCACCTTTTTTTCCCCACTTTCTTTTTTATTCCGACTCTAGGTGAACAGCTCACCGCGTTCTCCGTATCCGTTTCTTAATGAAACGTGCCTCGACGCTGAAGGTGTTCCTCCGCAGTCTTCTGCCATCGCGATTAAAACTTTGCTACGGTTTGTTACATTCGTTACCGGTTCCTCCGTCCAACGTAATCGTTCGACTGCCAGGAAAACTTGGATCCAGCAACTTCCCCGAAGCGTTCAAAAGTATTTCGCGAAACGCCAAATATAATTTCACTATTCGGAAACGAAGCGACACCACCGATTCTCCAAAGATCATCGAAAGGACGGGCGGCGCGTCGGTCCCGCGATTCGCAGAATAAGCAGCCCCGAGCCAAGAACCGGATGCAGGCGCGATTTTCTGTCGTTCTTCATCCGCCTCGATCGGCACGGCTATCTCGATGTGCACGGTGCTTAAAGTAGAAACCGCAGACCAGGATGCGTATAGACACCAAAGGAGCACGAAGCGAAAGCCGTCGGTATTCTTGCTTCCCTCCCCCGTCCCCCGGTGTCTCTCTCATCCCTCTGCTTCCTCTTCTCTGTCTACGGCAGCGTGTTCGATTATATGTGGTATAATACGGGCGAGAACAAGAGGGACAAAGAGGCCGCGAGGAGGAAGGAGCCGATGGGAAAAGGATCGAACGATGGCGGAGTGTCCGGCGAAACGAGGAAAGAGAAAGAGAGGGACGTAATCTGGTTGGTCCACCGGGTCTTCAACGGGGAAAGGATGAAGGAAGGGCCGAGGGGCCCTCGAGGCGGCCGCCATAATGCATCGTGAGAAGTGTGCATGGGGTCAAACGGGTCAAAAGAACGTCATGGCGCTCCTCGTCCCTATGGCGGAGCCCGCTTCCACGCGTCGAGAACCCTCGTCGATGCTCGGTTAACGTCGAACCCTTGGCTACGTGACGCCGCGCGGTGCCGAGCCGCGCCGCGACGACTTCATCGTGATCGCGCTTGCCCCGCAATCGTAAAAATCCGCTGCACCCGTAGACCGTGCCCTCCGGATGTCACCCCTTGCCCCGAATGCACCCCTTACTTCGTAACGAACCGTACGGCGACGCGGACGAAATTCTGTTGCGCGCGCGCAACAGAATTTCGATCGCAGAACCTCCGCGTTCCCGAAGCCCCGAATACGCGGTCAAGGGAAACGAATTCGTCCAGGGCGAGCATTATTCCCGAACGACGCCCGCGACAATTTGTCGTGCAGCTCGGTAGAAATAATGTGGTCGTGCGGGAAGCCGAAGCCCCTCGGCGCATCGCGCGAAAAGTAGAAGCACTAGAACGCCGTTCTGTGTAGGAAGAGCAACGATTCTGTACGGGTTTTTTTTTTTTACGTGCCACGAAACACCGTCATCAGTCGTTCGCTGTCGTGTCGGTGAAGCGATTTCTCTCTGTCCGCGATTGGACTGAATGATGCATAGACCCGTGAAGTTTATGGATTCCAAGTCGGATAAGAGGAATTAGAGAGCGAACATCTCGCGTTGCCGGATCAACGGGGCAACTTGTTATTCGCCGGTCGGAGACGCGGGCAAGACGGATTTCAGTTTCGTTGCGAAAGTGCAACACAGATCGACCGGACAATTAGCGAAACGAATTTTCTCGCACTCGGGTAATCGTCGGTGTTCGTCACTCGCCTGTGCAATTTCATCCTAGCCCGTGTCACGTGCACTGTTAACAAGTATTCTCGAACTGTGCCCTGCGTGCAACGCAACGTCGCGCCAGCTTCTCCCAGCGTTCCCCAAGGCGTTCGACGAAACGAAGGTGGAATTTTCATTCGGACGAGCAACCGTAAACGAGCCACCCTGCGCATATAAAACGAGCAGTGCTCCGTTCGGAGGCGCGTTCGCGCATGCAGCTCGACGATTCTCGTGTTTATACCCGACCCGATCGATATTTCACTAATATTTATGCGACTATCCGTCCCACCTGGTTACATTCTCGCCTGTTTCCACTGTTCGTCCGTTCTGCGCGTCCGCGGGACACATTCTCCCGTAACGCTCGGCGTGTGCGGACTCGAGCACGGTTCGAACTGCCCGCTAACCCCATAACGATTCACCGAATCCCCCTGCGGCCATCCGCGAGAGACACGAGTCCCCCCGTCAACGAAAGCAGAAAATCTTGCCGGTGCACGGCAATTAATCGGCAATTAATCGGGACGTATTTCCACGACGATCGCGAGGGTTACCGCGGTACGCCACGAGGACGACGCGACGATCAGTCGAACGCCGCGCGGTGCACGACGTTCCACGCGTTCCACCGTATCCGCCATTCGCGATCGAGGGACCGGCCACGCGAACACGGGGCGAGGCCGCGACTGCAGAAGAATGTTTAGCAAAATATGGGACGGTTCGCGTTGTAAAACGATCTTCCCGACCGCTTCCTTCATCCCTGCGCGCTTCGGGATCCGATGACCAGTTTGAGGTCGTCGATGACCGACGTGGGAAAGGATCGTCACTGGCTGGTCTTCCCTTGGCCCCTCGCGATCTTGCTTCTTTCTTTTTCCTCTTTTTTTTTCTATATACTTCTTATTGTTCCTCCTCTCGCTGTCCCCCGGGTCCTTATCCTTTCCCCTCGTCCGATTCCTCTTGTTCTTTTTCCGCTGCTACCACTAACGCCGCAACTGCAGTCGTTCGCCGGTCGGCGATCGGCGCCCCCTTCGTCGTTTCTTCGCCCGGTTACACGCTCGCCACTCGTATAACTTATCAATTTCTTGCCATTATCGCCGCCAGGTACGGACGGACGGTCGTACCTTCGTTAATTTTGCAAATTCGCTACACGTCCGCCGATCAATTCTTGCAATTTTCTGACCGCTCGTTCCCATCGATGTTTATGCTCACGACGCCGTTACTACCCGGACCGCGGCGGTGAATCGCCGCGATCTTGTTTGGTTTATCGAACGGGAAATTTTCGGTCGTTCCATCGGGTACGGGCGAATGCGCGCGATCGATAAGGGGTGGCGTCGAGAGTGTTAAGTGTTAAACGGTCCGGCGGTTGGCAACATTGTGCCGCTGCTCCGCGCCGTTTAAGGATAATCGTGGCACGGTGGGGATACGCTTGTAATAAGCGGCTATAAAAATTGATCGTCGTCCGGGTTGTTCCGCGGATTTATTCGTTCGGCGATGCCGCGTACGATCTCGCCAGGCGGATCACGGGGACTCCTGGCGCAGATCGGCCGCGAAGAAATTCGTTCTCCCAAATAATTCCAAAGGGGGTTTCGTTCAATTAATTTTTCGTTAATTTCGCCTCGCCGGTATCATTCGCTCGAATTTCACCCTCGCCAGCGGACGCCGGGCAAATTGCTGGCGCACGCCCCGCGACGCTGCGTCGATGTTCCTTCGCTGACGATGCTCGCGGACGGAAATATTTCCAGCTGGAAAAATGGCGTTTCGTATCGACCCGATCAATGGTTCTTGTTAGCGGCAACAAAGCACTCGGCTCCCGGTTGATAAATAAACAAATGACTGTATAATAAGCGTTACAAGCCTATTGTGCATTGTACGGGAGGCAGCACTACTGGTCGAAACAGCGGCCCTTGCGCTAACACAATGTCCTATCTGTTGCAATGCATTACGGCTCGGGGGCCCCGATACGGTGGCTCGAGTATGCGTATTACACGCGGCGCTACAGGTACGCGCAGAAGTATGTATTTGCATTACACGATCGTTACACAACGTGGTCTGAAGCGGAATCAAAACGGTTGAACGTGGAACGGTTCTCGAAACGCTTCGCTCGGACCCAGCACAGCCGGTTACTTTCGTGGGGACATTAGTTGGCTCTTCGGGCTCCATCCTCGGTTTCACGATATTTCGGTGTTTCGATACGTTCTCTCCTTCTTCTCGTCTGAGAAAGAATATCCTCCGGCAGCAATTAATAAACAGTCCGTCCTGGTGGAACGTTCCGTCTCGAATTATCGCGATCAACGGCGAGCGAGGTAATCGATGCGCGGTAGCGACGAAATTAATTTCCCTCGGCTTCTTCCGAGCGAAGCAACGAGGAACCGCGAGAGGAAGAGAAAAAGGACGAACGTCCAACGGGTCACCGGCAGCTCGAATCGTACCGTGGAGGCTCGATCACGGCCGTCGGGGTTTATGGCTCGCGCGTGTTCGGCGTAGGTGGGCAAGTAGGAACAAGCGGCGAACAACGCGCTTATTCAAATACATTCAATTAATTTCCATAGGAAGACAACAATGGCTTCCACGACGTGTAATCGTCCCCGCCGATACCGCTCGGGCTGCGCTGTATGCCTACGGTCCCGTGGGACCCGTACGTAACGGCATTAAATCTTCACCGTCTTACTTATCTCGAATCTGTTCGCGAAATATTATCCCCCATAGACCCCACCCCGCCCGGGACGCGCTTTCGTCGATGAACCACCCGAGCGTGTTCCGTGTCGTTTCGCGACACCGTGACAGGTATTCCCGATTTTATTGCACGCCGTGTTTCCATTACCCGTCAGCCCGTCATTCGTGTCGCGGCGTCCGTTCGAGGGGTCGCACGCGTCCTCGCTTCCCCGTCGTTCGCGCCGCAGGAACGCGAAACGCTGCTGCCTCGACCGTGAAGCAATGCGTTCGGGTCCGTTTTGAATCGATTCGCGGAGCCGAATATTATACGAATATCGCACGGGATATCGCAAAGCGTACCGAACGTGTGTCGATGCGGAGTAACGTGACGGATAATTGGCTGGCGTTCCGGAAGTCACGGCTATTAGCCGCGTAATAGTAGGCAATTCGCAATTAAAACCCTTTTCCGTTCGAGCGGCTCGTTCGATATAATTGATCGGTCGTTCAAAGTGTATCACGCGCGGTGTTTCACGGAGGTGCATCGGGGGGGACATGCAGGAAGAAAAGAAAGCGGAGGCGCGGACAGACGGGAGAAAGAGGGAAAGAAGAAGGGAGGGGGAGGCAGAGGTATCGGTGTAGCAAGCTGTGAATGGCTGCGCCCTTGATGGAACGGAAAGGTGCTACGGGAGGGGAAGTACAAGAGGGGCGGTTAATTAATGGGGCGGCAACCGACCACTTCCCTTGGCTTGCACGTTTTCTCCTTCTTTCTATTCGTCTCTCTTCGTTTCTTTCTCTCTCTCTCTCTCTCTCTCCCTCTCGGTATTTTTCGGAATCCCGACTTCCTCACCGTTCCTTTTTATCCTCCACCTTGACGTTCCGTCGAAGATTGATTTTTAGAACCGTGGACGTGGCGGCGAATTTCCATTCTTTTTTCTCCTTCGCGGAATTAATTTCGCCTGGTTTTATGCAGCAACGAAACGTGGCGATTCCATGGATCGGACTGCACGCCATTCGCCATTCGGTCGGCGATTTCTTTCCCCGTTGAACTCTCGAGGATCGCGCGGCGATTCGAATTGTAATTATTGAAAACCGACGATGTTCGTTTGAACGAAAGGAATTTCTAACGATACGTTAGTATCACCGACGTACGAAGGCCCATTTTCCTTCACACTTCCAGTAATCTATTCCACGTAGTGTCCAGATGATTTTCATTTTCTCTTCGTTCGTGCGCGCGACGCTCGCCTCGTCGCCTCGTAACGCTAATCGCACATTTTTTCTCACCGCGACGAAAGCTGTTCAATTCGATTTTTATTCAACCACGACGGCTACCTTCAAATATTTCCATAAAGTAGCGTCGATTGACGGCCGACGGTTCGGCAACCTGTTCGTCTTTTTTCAGAAAGCTCTGCCCGGGGCCCGTCAGAGATCGTTTTCAGGTAGAGGACGGCGCTGTATAGTTAGTCGGCTTCGCGGCGAGATCGTGGTAACAGTCGATGATTAAGGGTATTAAATCTTTCCTCGTGCACTGCTCGCCCCGTGTATTCTGTCACTTTCGCGGCGCGCCTTCCACCTTGTGCATCCCCTCGCTCGGTGGTGACGCCCACGCCGGCGACGTGGCTCAGTTATTTGTCTTTCGAGATACATCGATTACTCATCGAGGACAAACGATATTAAGTCGAGCCGGGACCCCTCTCTCGTTTCACGCCACTTTGTTCTTGCTGTGCTTCACGGACACTCGCCTGTCCATATCGTTCGGGGATTTTTCTCCCCAGTGAACAAATGATCCGTCATCGACGCCGATTTTCCTTCCTTCGAGGGGAGACGCGTGTTTTTGACACATTCGAAGACGAAGCATGAATAAAACCGGCGAGAAAATATTCGCGAATTCGCAGGAATTTTAACAGCCACGCGTTCGTTCGTTATTTCGTCACGATCGACGATTCGCTGGGCCGAAATTGTACCAAGATCGGACGTATCCGTCGATGGATCGATTAGTATTCACGACCACCGTTAGACAGGTCGATATAATCCGGCACTTGCCGTCTGGATGTATCGGGAACGCATTTCCCACGTGATACCTAACCCAAGAATGCTTCTATCCGGTATCATCGGACTCCCCCAGATCCTCGATAACATCGCTGCCATCCGATGCACGGTAATTTGTCCCGGGATGACTTCGAAGTCCATCGTTCTCGGTTATCAGGTTCCTTCTGCGACGACCCCGTGGAATCTATCGAATTTACATTCCTCCGTGGCGAACGGACGCCTCCATTCAAAGACCGTCGGAGATTTATTAAACGTTCCTCCGGTGAACAGTTCCTATTAGCCGCCTTTCGAGTTTTCCCCGAAGAGCCGGCACAAATATTGATATTTGCTTTCTAACTTTCTCCTACTCCGTGCCTTCCGCGCGGTTTGCCTTCGATAAACGTGCGCGCCGCGGAGATAAGAAATTGGCCAAGCTCCACGAAACGACCGATCTTCGTTGGAAAAAAACCTGCGCGTATCGGCACGCCCGATTAACGCGCTTCCGACTACGATCGATAAAGTCGCTCAGTCAATTACTCCCAACGACAAAGGCAGCGCCCGCGATGTACTTCGCCTACCTGCGAAATTGTTGCACGCCAGAAACGATTGATCGTCGACCCCGCGCCACCCCCGCAGGTAAACTGCGACCGCGGTTCGTCGCGCGCTCGACCCCCGGGTACACGTTCGGGCCACCGCCGACAAAAATCGACGTCGCGGATCCAGCGAGACCCAAAGTTCTCCTCCGCCGGCCGGGCGACGCGCTTTCTAAAAACCAGCCGTACTTTTCGCGGTAAGAGGCCGCGGGCGCACGGACCCGAGGACGGGCCGGAATTCCACGACGCGAACCAGGACGAGGAGGGTCCCGTGGGGCGGTTTTTCCTCGTGCATCGGGGCCCCCTTTATTTCGTGTCGTCCTAATTCGAAACGAGCGATCAGGGCGCGGACGCCGATGGAATGCTCCGCCGGCATGCGGTTCCGCTCGTTCCGACCGCGTCCCCTCGCTCCCTTCGTCGCCACCTCTTTCACCTGGCTGTCTCTGTTCGTCGCGCTTCGTCCGGCCGGGATAGGCCGCTCGGAGCCCCGGTAATTAATTTAACTTCTTGCCCGGACGATGGCGGCTGCTAATGGTTTTCTTGTACCCTGCGCGAAACTCTCTCCGCGTTGTCTCGCTTCTGTTCCCCCCTCGCGGCCTGTCCTCGGTGCCGCCGCGGCTACTGCGACGCGAAATATTCCTCGTGGGATACTCTTGCACGGTTTCTTGCCGGCCGTTGCGCGTCTCGGACGTAGGGGCGCGGGCGATTGTCTCGCGCGCGACTGGAAGAGGCGGGTGCAGAGGTTTTTCGCGGCGGGAATGGAAACGGGCAATTGCGTGCGACGCGCGAGCATTCGTCCGTTGTTCACGGCTGAACGGCTTCAGCGTCCATTGGATTCTCCCCGTTGGTAAAATTGATCGTAACCGGGGAATTTGTCCGAGCGGAATCGCTTTAAAACGAAAAACCCACTCGCGGAGTATCGCTGCCGGTAGCCGGTCGAGGCTCGCCTTCTCCGAACGGCGAGCCGCGTCGAATCTCGATTTTTCATTTCCGTTGTAAATGCTGCGCGTCAGAATCGTCACCTGGGCAACGGTGAAGGCATCGTCGCGGCCCTCCCTTATCGTCGATGATCGCGATCCCCACCCCCCACCCTTCCTCAGGTGGGCAGCCGGTGGTAATTAGTCGTGGCGTTACCAGAGCGTCGTCGTAACGCGATACCTATCCAGGTACGAGGGCTAATAGCTGAGGAGGGTCGACGGAAATGACGTAAACAGAAGTAAGAGGCCATTCGAGATTCTTTCGGCGCACCTTTATGCTTCCCTTAAAGAACGTTATTTATTTGACTCCCGCGTGCCGATGGGACGTGCCTCGTCTCCCGTAAGCCAGCGCGAGCCTCGACGATGGAATTTACTAGACGACCCCGCGGAGTAATTGCACGTCGCGATTTTTCCCCTGCCCGCCGCCCGACGCCGGAACCAAGGGCGTTCATTATTTTAGGATAATGGAATTGCCCCCGAATCGACTTATCCGCGCGCAGTTTCGTCCGTCTCGCGAGCAAACGAACTTGAAACCTCGCGACGAGAGCCGATCGACGAGCCAACGCGTTTCCGTCCGTTGCGAAGCCGTTTCCCCGTTCTTTATCGGCCCTTTCCTCTCCGTTGCGCCACTTGTTCGAAGAAACGACGAGACAATGAGCGCGAGCGTTTCATTGGCCATTGCGCGTTTCACTCGCCTTTGCGCCCCGACGGCGAAATATTTTCGATTCCCGGAGCAACCCCGGCGAACTTCGTGCCGCGTCAATTTTTCCCCGCAACAATGTCTCGTTAAAGAGGATTTACATAATGAACTTCCATAAAACGGCGAAGTAACGTGACGCGGAATTATACCCGCGAAGAAAACGTCTCGCAGTAACTAAGCGACTCGGGGGCACCCCGGGACAGAAACGACCGCGGCCGAATTTTTCCCATTCCTTCCCACCGTGTTCATTCTCGTAGGAGGAACCCGTCGCTCGTTTTACGTAATCGCCGAGACAATGACGTATCCCATCGACGACAGCGTCGATAAAATTCCGTCGCCCCCAAGAGACATCGAATCCGTACCATCCCTACGTACGCCGCGGTCGTCGTTCCCGAACGGCATCCGTAAAACTGATCCGGCAGGAAATTCATCGCCCGCTGCCCCCGCAACGCCGCGTTTCCCCGTCGGCGGAGCCGTCCTCTTCTGTTCCCGGTCCGCGGCGAGAAGACCTTCACCTTCCCGGAGGGAGAGGGCGAAAGGCGGCCGGTAAATAGCTGCGTGTGCAACGTCCGCTCTGGCCGCGAGGCGTTAACGAGGCGGGCAAACACGAAGAGAACGGGGGAGGAGAGGAGAAGGTTCGTGAATAGGTTCGTGCCGGAGGACGGGCGGAAGAATCGCCGGCGAGCGCGCGGAGGCGAGCGAGACGCGCGCGAGAAAACGGGACGGAGGGACGGATAACGATGGAAAGGAAAGATCGAAGGGAAACAGAGGAAGGAAGGGCGAGAAGAATGAAAGGCGGAGGAGGGAAAGAGGGGCGGGGGGGGGGGAATGGGACGAGGCACGAAGGCGCCTTTTCAAGGCAAGGTGTGAACTCTGCCGCCCTTCGGCTCCCTCTATCGTCCTCTCTTCGTGCATCCACCAGCACGAAAGCACCTCTTTCCACCTTATTAAGACCCCCCGACCCTGGCATAGCGTACAACAACCGGACTCTCTCACGGTTCTCTCTCGATCCTTCCCCTTCCCCTTTCTCTGCCACTACTTGCTGCTGCTGCTTCTTCTTCTTCTTCTTCTTCTTCTTCTTCTTCTTCGTCTTCTACTTCTTCCTCTTCTTCTTCTTCTTCTTCTTCTTCTTCTTTTGGTTCTTCTTCGCAGGCTTGGTTTTTCTGTTTCGCGTTCCTTTGAGGTTACACACGCGCCGCTTGCCACGTCTACCGGGCATATCGGATACACACGCGGCTGGATTCGCCTTTTTAACGTTCACCACCGTGCGGCAGAGGGGCTTTAAGAGACGCGTTGTTCTACGCGTACCTTTTGTATCACCGCGGAGGAAGAGACGGTGCTGCGTGCCTCGCCTCTGGGACGACGGAAATTTGTATTGGCCGCGGTTGTTCCTTCTCGCCGCGCTGTGTGCCCAGGGTTCAGTTTAAATAGGCGTCTCGGACATGTTCTCTCTGGTCGCGTGTGTTCCTCTCGCCGGCGTTTCGGCGTTTCTTCATCTTTCCCCGGGGTCCACCCTTTTCCCCCATTCTTCCTTCTGTCCGTTTCGCTCGGTTTGCTAACGCGACGGAATCGGGCTAGAGATGAAAGGCCGCGTCGTCGAGCAAACGCTACTTGTCGACCGGACGGAAAACTCTTCGTTGATATTTCACCGTCGATTTGTGTACCGAGCCGAGAAAGGCAGAGAAAGGCAGAGACGCATCGGAGGAAAAAAAAAGGTTAAAAAAAACGCGTTTAGGAAGATAGCAACGGTACGATCTCCGGCTTCGCCGCGGACAGGAAAATGACGCGAGCGTTCGTCGGGGCCAGTGGTGAAAATCAAAGATCGATCAGACCGACGCGCTACCCCCGGATTGAAACAGGGAACTGGAAGTCGGGGGCCTCTGAGACGGCGCACGGGGCCTTGTTTATTTCGATCGTGCCTCGACGCGCCACCGAGATTGTTTCGTCTCGCGGCACCGCGTAGTTTAGCTCGCCGTTTAATCGCCGTTAACGAGCGGTTATCGTTCACCAGACTGGAAACACGACGATGCTAACGAGGCGATCGACCGGAAGCGCGGGGGCCTCTCGCGTTCGCTCGCCGCGCAGGATTCTTCTCTCATTCTTTTCTTCACCCATGTTCCCTGCTCCCCACTGCCATTCGTCCGACAGAACTTTTATCGCGCTATTCAACGTCCGTCGGGGCTGTTCCTTCGTTCAACCTGCTGCCGAAGGGGTGACGGATGAAGCGCGCCCCCTTTCGTTCCGCCCCTGGGCACTCGAATTGTAACTCGCGGTTTGTCATGAAACGTCGGAGAAAATCTCGGGAAGGCAACGCTTCGTCCGCGGCTCGAAACACAGCTGACCGATATTCGGGGGTCGTTTTCGTTGCCGTTTCCCTCTCGGCGGTTCCAGTAGTCGACCCGGTTGGGTCCGTCGTTTGCAAAATAAAATTCGCGCCACTTCGTGAACAAAAAGGGCGCCAGGTCGAGCTTCCGTTTCAACCGGGCCTTCTCGACTGGCCCCGTCGTCCTTCCACGGTGAAAATGGGCCGTAAATCACGCGGCGCGATTGTGAGGGTGATTTGTTACGGAAAACAGTGGCAAACATTCTCGGGCAATAAAAGGTTGCACAGTCGAAAGATCAGCAGGGGCGAGAAAAGGTATCCACCTTGGAATGTCCATACAAGCCTCCCTTTCAAAATACGTCGAACCATTACGCCCTGTAATTTTCTTCTTATCTGTGCAGCTAACATAAATCAGATGTTGACACAGCCATTCGATTATTCGTAGCTGCATCCTTCGGGGAATTTGATTTATCGTTGGTTCCTTTGGGAAATCGTGCCCGTCGATCGTGGCGTTTTCACAGTTACTCGTTTTAACCACGCGGCGTGCGTTAACTGCGACAGAAAATTCTGCCCGCGGTTTCACTTTTCCGTGCAGTTTATCTCGGCGTTTGCGCTTGTCCGTGCACGGTGTTCGCGCATGGCCCCAGTTGGTAGACAATCCGGTCTACGCGATGCAACGACGATTCAAGACTGTTTAAAAAAATGAAAAGAGGAAATAAACCAACCCCCGTCCGGTATAATTCTCGGACGAGCGTCTCGCAACGACCGCTCCCGTTCTATCAAAATTTACGACTCAATCCGTCCAAAATAGTCACACTTCCCCGCAATGTCTCCCTTTTCCGTTCACGCTGCTGTTTACCCCCCGGCCTCGAACAACAGACCGCCCCCGTTCGTCTCGGCCTTACGGCCGCTGCACGAGGGAGACGTGAAAGCACGAGGAAAGAGGGGATGAAAGGGAACAAAAAGTGTTGGCGGAAAAATCGTTGCGTCCGTGACCGATCCGACTCGTCACGGACGAGCCGTCCAACGATTCTTCGTTCGTATACATTTTTCCACGCGATTCCTCGGTTGCCGTCGAGGCGGAAACGCGGCCATTTCACTCGGACCCGCGACTAATCGGGCCGCACAAATATTTGGGGCGACCCTGCCCTCGGTCCCTAACTTCTGTTTACCGTTTAACTGGCCCGTCGCACAGTAGTTGGGCCCTTTTCAGCCCCGGACCCGGGGCCTGCACCGTGAATAATCGCGAATCTGATTTCGTCCACTTGCACAGCGGACGCTCCGTGACGACTTCCCGGTAAATCTGCGCGATAAACCGTCCGCTTCCGTCCCGAGATTCCATTGATTCGTCTCACCCTCTCGAACAACGAACGGGCCACGACGTTCTCCGAATCGTCGACGCAGATTTCCCCGCGATTCCTTGCCGTTCGTTTCCGGTCGTTCCCGTTGACTTTTGCCCTCGTCGTTGCGTAAAACGAACGGCGATCGGGGGCGAAGGAAAAACGAAAGAACGGACTCGCTGGCACCGACAGTGGTCGAGCGTGTTCGGGCGGACGGGCCCACGGATAACGTTCGCGCTGTGTTTGTTGGGGTTAGCTTTGGGTTTTGTTTAACGAAGCCGCACGGGTTAAGGTTTGTTAGGCTTTGGCTTAGGTGCGTGGTCGGTTATTGTGCCGCGATGGTTTGTGGAATGTCGGCGATTCGTTGACGAAATGTTCCGTTTGGGAATTGTTTCTGTTTTCTTAGAGGATGCTCGGAGCACCGTTGTTCTCCGTGGCAGATACATATAGCCGAGGGAGCCGTGTTATTTTATTAGGATCCCTCAACTTTGCCTCCACCGAGTTTCCTTCGCCGTACGCTACAATGTCTGCTGTTACGCCCGCTCGACGATCGTTCGAACCGCGACGGATAATTCGATCTCCTCGCACGCGCAGTCTCGCGCAATAGCGAGGAATCCTCTCGTTTGTACCGCGGGAATAATTCATCCGAAACAATTAACCGGCTATTGTCGCCGGTCCGACGACGATCACAAAGGATCCGCGGGACCAAACGGGGCCAGGCGAGTCCGTGGCGATGCGAAAGAGGAAGAGGATCGAGATGAGCGGGGCAGCTATGCACATCATGATCGCGTTATGATCGCCATAAGATTTTACAGCGGTCATAACGGGCCCCGGGGCTTTATTGTTGACCGGACAGCTTGGCAAAAAGCACGGCTGGCCTGTCTTCACGGTTGCGTCGGGGTCTCTGGGTCTCTGTAAATTCAGCCTGGTTAGGCGGAGATCTACTCACGACCGTGTCTCTCGGACAAATATTACCGAGGACGAAGATAAATAAAAATGTTTATCTTTTCCATTTCTTCCTTTTCCGTCTCCTTCTCATTTCGTTCTCCTCGCTTTGCTCCGCTCGCTCGTCGAGCGGCGGGACCGACGGCAAAGGGCGGCGATTTCGTCTCGCGAGGTCGACTTGCGCGTTTCAATCGAACATCGTCCAAAGATTCGATCGCGATTATCGTATCAATAAGAGAGCGATTCGCTCTGGCTACTTGCCTGGCAAACGCTCCGTCAGAAGGCGTCCGATCCTCGAAACGAAGATCAACGCTATCCGCATCGAGCGGACTAATAAAAAGGAGCCCATCTCCATTAAGGGGGCAACTAGCACTAACAGTTCCAATTTATCAAGCGGGGAAGCAGAAAATACCTGCGGGCCTGTCCCATCGAAACGTTTCACATTAGAACCACAAAAAGCTTCTCGAGGCCCCGAGATCTTTAAACGACGCTCCCGAACAGCGACGGACTAGCGCCGGCCGATTTTTCAAGCGAAACCACCGGATTCGACGTCGATAGATTGCGTGCGTGCGTGGCCCCTGTGTGCCGCGCGTACGCGTGTGTAGGCCGGTTGACAGATTACCTCGAACGACGAATTCCTCGATGCCCGCCGTCGAACCGGCCACACGACCGTCATTTTTTTATTTACACGTACGTCACAATGGGGCGAGCTGGCAGGCGTGATAAATGCTGGTAATGGTCGGTCATCAATCTGGCAGGAATTACGCGCACCGCACGTTCCCTTCGACAATGGGCCCACACGGGGCTAGCTACGAGAATGGCTGCCCGGCCCGACAATGGTCCCTATTAATAAACCACGGTATTAACAAAGAAACATGCCCGGCGGGTTATTAAACGATCCGAGAAGCGTCTGGCACGGCCGCGTCGGGACTCACGACAACTATCGATCTCTCATCGATTTGGCGGAGGCTTTCTCTGTCCGAGGTCTCAATACACGCGCGACGATTTCGACAGCCGAGTCGAACGAGGGGGGTTCGCTGTATCGATGCTCGCGAAAGTTTCCTCGATCGGACAATGGTTCCTACGAAAACGAAACGAACCATCTCGAGACGAGGGACAAGCCCGCAATCGATCTCTCATCCGAACCGATTCCACGCGTCCCCCAGCGATTTTCACGAAATCGCCAAGCATCCCCGGGGCACGGGTCACCGCGACGGAACTCACGTCGATCTTCGCGCCCGATCCAAATCATTCTCCTCCCCGTCTCTTTCCCTTGTTCCGCTTTATCTCTGTCTTTCGACTGGCCGATCCTCTCCATGAATCTCGCCGGGGTGTAGATGGTGAGCCAAGATAGGGGAGCTACTTAAACTTAACCCTTGCTCGAGCTCGTGCTCACCGGGGCAAGGAGGACCGGTGAGACCGGGGGCCACACACCAAGAAAGACTAATAGCCGGGAAGATAACGCTCTTAAACACTTTGCCAGGCCAATGCTTCTTTCTCCCCTTGTGTTGCAACCTGCTCCGACCCGCCGACGAGCCGGGCGTCCCCTCGCTCCGCAAGTTTGCTCGCTACCACGAGCAGAGCCGTCTGGCTACCTATTCGGCGCCGGCGGAGCCAGGTCGGAGATCGATCGACTGCCAATAACATCGCGAGAAACGCGCCAGCGGACACCGAGAGCTCGCCCGGGGACTCGTCGAGCGACGGACCGCGCGGAATCCGCGTGCGAAACTCCAAACACGCGGCGCCGGGAATATAAATGAGCGTCCGGCTGGGTAGTTTAGATAGGGCGGGCGGTACGGTGACACGGTGAGAATGATCGTCGGACTCGAAGCAGCGACGGTGGAATGTTCGGTTCGGTTCGGTTCGGTTCGGTGGAACGGTGGTTCCGTGGGAGTTTGGCGGATTGGAACGACGTTACGGTAGAACCTCGAGTGTTGAACGATTTTTGAACGATTTTTGTGGGATACATACGAGGGAATGGTTCGCTATTAATTGATAGCGTATTAGCGACAGCTCGACGAGAGCGTTAAACCGAGCGGCGATGTTTCTTTCGGCATAGGCGACGCGCGGTGGTCCGAAACCGTAAAAACGCGAACTAACTTCAATTTGTCAACCTTCTTGGAAATGAATGAAATTTTAGGCGTAGCTTCCGATACGTATAGACTAAATTTTCGCGTACAAATGAATTGTCGCGACGTGGCGTTGAACCGACGCCTCGGTAATTTGTTTTAGGCGTTCACACTTCGGTCAAATAGGCCGATTTGATTGTCGCTAATCGTTCGATCGTTATCTGCCCCGCTGAGATCGTTCGTCCGAAATTCGAATATTAACAGAGCGATCGTGGCGTTGCTCGAGGAACGATATTTTCTCTGCTGACCGCCCTCCTCCGGAAAGGCGGTTATTATGCAAGCGTATTTGCCCGGCTGATTCGCGGCGCGTTTTTAATCGCGGCATTGAAATAGAGGCGAGAAGAATTTCAGAACGCAAACAGCGTCCCGCTGTGCCCGCCTGTACTCTAATTGGTCACGGCGTGCCGATGTAATTAACGCCAGCGTTAAAAAACGTTCAAATTAATAGTGATAAATAGTCGAGTTCACGGATACGCTAGAGCTACCGTGCACGTTTCATTGCACATTGTTCCGGTGTACAAAGGGGTTGTTCATAGCAGTCGTCGAAAGACGATCTCGGCTCTATTAATGCCTCGAGAGTTTAACTGTGGAATCCGCGAACGGAACTTGAGCGTTAAACGACGCCCAATCGGCGCGTAGAAAATAGAAAATACACAACAGGCATCCGAAACTTCCAAAATCTCAGGTCCATCGTAATTTCAATCTTCACGCAGTTCCGTTTAAACAAAAAAAAAAAACGATCAGAGTCTATCATGAATTGACTGCGATCCACATTTTATCGCGAACGACGCGAACCGTTCCCCCCGTCGCAGAACCGATAGATTACGGTCGAGGGGTAGCTTCGTTATAATTCCGCGGGGCCTGCACGAGCGGCATTAATTCAATTCTTCACACCTGCACGGGCAAGCAGGTAGCGGCGGGTCTTGTCACGGGGAATTAAGATTAACATTCAGAAGCGGCGTGTACCGGCGGGTCGTTAGCGATATTTACAAGTATGTACGGCCGAGCAATAAATTCGTTGCCGCAGTTATCCCGGCGAACTGTAAAGCAATAATCGAGTCGTTATCCCGGTTGTAGGCGATCGTCTGACTCGTCCGCGACGGGCACGTCCGGATGCCTCACGATTTGTCCCTGTTGTGTGCTGCACGTTCCATCGAACGCCCCGTCCGGCTCGGGGACCCTGTTAACGCTCTGACTATTAGATACGAACGATATCGTTAAGCCGACCTGTCGGCGAGCACGGAGGAACGGGTTAAGTGGATCGTAATAAGTCGCGGAGTTTCAACGTTACACGACCGGACTCTTTGTTCTGGACATAAGCGGGCAGGTTGCACGCAGGTTCGCCAGGTATTTCAGGAAGCTCGGTGGGACATCGGTGCAGGTAGATCGAGGCGGATTCGCGTACGCGGCATGCGGCGGATTCGAAATAAGATTGCTTTTTAGATACGAATTAATTCGGTTTCACCGGGTACGATCAAATGAAATGCAAAATATCTGCAGCCTTGCTCAGTTTTTTCCGTTCCCGACGAAACAAGGTATCGGATTATAGTCGCCGTCCGTGTACAGAACGAGCCGGAGGTTTCGCATAATTTATTTATTTGCCACCGACGCAGCGGTGGAGCGTTCCTGGCTCTCGGGAGAGAGAAAAAGAGAAAAGAAAAGAAACGTTTGCATGCGAACGCGCGCTAACTTTTTCCCAAAACGTTTCCCTCGTTTTTCGTCAACACTGGCGACATAATATATCCTATCCAACGATTATCGCTCGCTGTCGGTAGTGTTAACACAAAATGCAAAGAAACAGGACGAAGTAAATTTGTATACCTCGGTCTCACCGGAAAGATCAAAAGATAGCACGTTTGCTTCTGACGATTGGCTATTATGCCCACAATTCTGTCGGTCAGCGATGTTCAGGGTGGAAACATCGGCAACAATAATGGGCATCGTGAGACGACGAATGAAACTGCGTTTCATTTCTACCACCCAATAGCTGTTGCTATTTCGTTCTGTGTAACACCAAAGAGCAACAGGTGGTGAGTGGCTTTGGGTTTAGGTTACCGGTTCAGCTATTCAGTTTTATTCATGACTTCGGACAGAAGGAGAGACACGGTGGTAGAAGGGAAGGGAGAGAGAGAGAGAAGGAGGGAGAGAAAAGGAGCTGGTACATACAAATCTACATTCGTGGGCCACTCAACCCCTCGAATTCTTTGCTTGACCGACCTTCGGGTCCCTCGCAGGTTGCGCACCCTCCGTTAATACCTTTACAATGGGCTTAACGATCGGCTTACAAGGCTCGAGTGCGGTCGACATTACGCGAAACTCGTGTGAGCCATCGATATGGAACACCGAGTGGCGATGGTTATTAGGTTTCTCGGTTCGGTCGAAAGTAAAATGCTATGGAAATTTTGCGACGCTCGCGACGAGCTGGACATTCTTTTTGAAGCGAACGGGGCGAGGATGTTTGATGTTCGAAATAGAGAAGAAGTGTAACGCGAGAAGAACGAGATACTTGTTCCCCGTTTCGCGAGAAGTCGAAAATATTTTATACTATTTGTGTTAAAAAAAAAATGAATTACACGTAAAGCGAAATGATAGTAAGAAATAATTTCAATCGAATATACATTCAAATCAATTCCGCCTTTCCCCTGATCATTTCTTCGTTAAATAAAACAAGATACCCCGTTTGTTTCGCAAGATCTTCTGCGGAATCGAAATAATGAACCGAAGAAATATATCCGGCGTATCGAAAACGATGGAGAAAAGGCACGACAGATTTGACCGGGACAGACCGGTCAGTGGCCACGACAGTAACATGATCACGGTCCGACATAATTAAAAATCCTCCATCATTCCGTCACGTCCAAAAGTAGCTGCTGCTCTCTGTGAATTTCCGTCAACCCTATTTCCTCTATCGAACGCCGCGTTGCAATTGAACGTATCGCATTATACACGTTCACGTATCGAAAGGGAAGAGAGCACGGGACTTTTTTATTTTATTTCGATCATTCTCTCCACGTCGCTATCGTCCATTCCAATAATCGAAATCGTTCCCTCGTCTTTTCCATCTCCCCCCCCCCCCCCCCCGCGATCATCCATTTTTACACGCCGCGAGACGATCACCGATCATCGCGACGGCCGCGAATATTCGCAAATGAATTCATCGTAATTACACGGCCGGAATTTTATGCCCGAAATTAACATATTTATACGGCGTTCCATTCACGCGGCCTACCACGGGCAATTACGAATGCATATTTATTGTTACAATAATAGTCGTAACCGTTAACCACAGGGGAAAACGCGCATTATAATTTAATCCTTCGTTATAACTGCACCGTGAATAATGGCCGACATCACAATGAGCCATAAAATACCGGCGGAACTATACGCGCCGGAGAAACGTCCGATACATTGTAACTTACGGTTAGGTTAAACCGTACGCTGTCTATTACCGGCGAAAGAGAACGGGGGAGACGAAGGGAAAAAAGGGGCGAGCAACCGAAGTTCTGCCACGCTTTTACGTCGATCGTAATTGAATTTATGGCTAATACGCTCGCGCTAATACGGTGCCCGGGTTCGATCTTGCTGCGAGAGGAATCGTTGTTTAGACGATTTCTACGGGGGAACGAGGTGTACGGCGGACACGTGTATGCACGTGGGCTGTTGTAGGCGAGACGACGGAATTCCGCCCGCTCTCGGGGCATTACGCGGATTCCCGGGGAGGACTCTGAAATATGCAACGCCGGTGCGCAAAGAATTCTTCGTTGCAACGCGGAGATTCTACCTTGATACGGTGCGCGAACGAAAATGTAACAAGTGGAATTGATTAACGCCGTTTGCCGTTGATCCTCGAGTTAAAGTTTACGACGTTTACGATGAATTGACGATTACGGGAAAATTGCAGCATCGAAGAGCGATCGACAGCAGCGTCGTCTTCGCGGCGATAAAATGTCGTTTATCGCGATCGCTGTTTCGCGATTAACGACATATCAACGACCCACGAAGCCCGTCGTCATAAAGAAATTGAACCGTTCGCGCGGCTGTGCGAAATCAATTTCTTATTCCAGATTTCAACTCGACGACGCGACTCGCACGCGTGCGGATCGAATAATCGATCATTTTCCGTTTTCCAATTGCAAACGTTTAATTATGATTGCGATCTTCGAGGCCGCGAACAAACGACCCCCCCGTTGCCTCGAAGCGAGGAAGATTATCAACGATCCGGGAAGCCGAGGTTTCTTCGCGGAGACGTGCAATTTATTAATTAGCACGGCAGTATTTAGCGGCGGGCACAAGTGGCCGAGGGACTCCCGGCGGAGAGGTAATGAACGAGTTGCGCGACTGCAGTTTCTTTGCGCAACAGCAACGTACAATTTATTAATTAACAGCGAGACGCTCGACGACGCGAATAAACGACGTCTGGACTAGCCGAGGGAAGAACGACTCCAACGAGATCGCGAGCTTCGATTCTACGCGACTTCGCGTCCCGGGTATCGTCGAAGAGGTTCACACCCTGGGAAAGGTAGCCGCGAGGCTAGATACGACGCAAGGGGCGCGTTCGCAACGGGAAGCGACAGAACGCGACGAGGATCAGCCTCGATCGGCGTTCAATTGTCATCGTTGATCGACCGGGCGAAGGGCGACTGCACGATTGATTCAGCGGATTTAACGTTCGAACTCGCGGAACCACGTCGTGAATTTGTCCGGGCGAAGAGGTTCGCGGCGTGATTCACGGTCACGTGCCTTAGGAGCACTCGACCCGTGGCCGCGAAGTAATTACGGGAACGACGAGATAAATAATCGTCCGCCTACGACACGCATAACTCCGCTGGCGAACCGTAAAACGTCGCGCAATTTGTTGGCCGACGCTCCGCGAAGGCTGTTTCCTCCGTTGAACGGCAACCGCGTAGGAAAATCTAGCACCCGGATGAATTCGTATCACCTGTTTACCGATGCCGGAAACCGAATCGAATCGATTATTTATCGCGGCTCGTAGTTGCGCCGATTTCCTGCAGAATCGAGGATCTCGCGATAAACGGTAGCGCGGGGATAGTTTTGGGCGTGGTCGAAATGATTTGCACGCCGGTGGCGTGAAACGTTGGAAATGACGAATTGGTCGCGGCAGGTCGGTGAAAATTGAAATGTTGAATTGCACGGCTGGTCACGGAGCCGGATGGAAGGCGGATAAGTTAATTGGCGAACTACTGCGGTCTTAGCCGTTCGAAATTTTCTGTCGGTAATTTTCGACGACGAGTAACGTTATGTAAAATTGAATTAAATATTCGTGGAGAACACTATCGAGCAACATTTCAACCCCGAGCTGTTTACACCGTCGCTCGATGGAACGACCGTGGCGCAATAACGAATCGCAACTGACCTATCTTCGTTTAACATCGTTCAGCTGCAAGATCAACAGGTCAGCTTCTTCGAACTCTATGCAGATCTTTACGCGATATCCAGATACACCAAGGAAGCACCAGAATTTCCTCAGTTTATTCCTGCGCCGATTTATCAATTATCCTAGTTATACTCGCGAAGTTTATTCAAGTCTGCGGTCGCCTCGTCGCGTCAATTATTTGCTTATATCACTGCCAACCTATCTCCCTGCCCCAATCGAATCTATCACAAGCCCCATTGAAAGCGCTCGAATACAAATCTCCTTCCATTGCGAAGTTCCTATCGTTACCTTTGACCCGATTCTTGGGTACCGGGCAAAGTTCGATATTTCCCGATTAATATTTCCTCCGCCGAGCTTCGCGGTTTCACGCGAACGGCTAATCTTTAGCACGCTGCTCGTCGACGGCGCTAACGATCGATTAATCCGTGCGATTAATTAACAACCGACCAATTAGCCGCGTCCGTCGAGCATCGTAGGCACAACGACCGTTACTGTTCGCGAACACGATACACGACGTCTTAATTGCCACGCGGTGATTGCTCGTCGCGTAGCAAGCGGGAACACCAGCTGCGTTTAATGCGGTGTTTTCCCGATAACGCGACGGCCTTCGCGATGAAGTTTAATCAGGTCGCGTGGTTAATTGACTTCCTCGTGGTTCGAGGTCGTGGTCGGCGACGATTATCGGACGAGATCTGAGAAGATTCTGTCGGAAGAACGATGGCGCGTCCGTTGCAACTCTGCGCAACTTAGTGGCCGAGGTAATCGATTTAAATGTGTCCACGCGAACGGCGGAAAAGAAGTGCGACGAATCGAAGAGTCGAGTCGAAGCGCTGCTTCGCGCGAGGCCAGAGTCTCCTCCGTTCCTTCGATTTCGCTCGACCTCATTTGGAATCGACGACAGAGGTCAGTTCCATGGTATTTCTGTGGCTGGTTCACGGCAACGTTTGCTTTTCCCAAAGACGAATATAGAAACGAGAATTCCGCGAGCCCGATCGTTGTTTCAGAAAACAATCAGCTGTCAGTTACGATCATTCAACGCGACCCGTCAACCGACGGACGCGGTATTTTTAGATCGTCGTTCGATCCTCCGCTTCTCAAACGCGAGGAATGAAAACCGTGGTGGCGTTTGCGAATCCGTCGGAGGATCGATTGCACGTAACCGGAGAGAATCGTTCTCGCGAATTGGTCACGTTGGTCGCGATGCCCTTCGACCTTTTCTTTCGCCGATTCCTCCCCGTCACGTTCGCCCCGCGGTGTCCACGACGAGAAGATTCGCCATGGCATTTGCGCGAATCGTCGCCGCGAAGTTTCGCAATCCACGCGACGCCGCGCAGCCTTCGTTTATTTTCGCCTCTCGTGTTCTCCCTTCCCCGGGGGAGGGGTTTGAAAATCCGGCTGAACACTCTCCTGAAAAATTCATTGTCCGCGTAGACAATGAAACGCCTCCAGAGCAATTAAGCAGAACGGATAGCATCGTTCGATAAGTAGAAAACGGGGCCCCCCCTGGTTTCATGTACGCGTATTTGTACGTTCGATTAAATCGTTGTAGAACACTCGTGTAATTGGTCGGCCTGAACTTTATCGTTTTGACTTGCATCGATAGGATCGATGTTCCTGTTTGCCGGTCCGATAGACTCGATTAAACGGCCACACGATACCGGGACCGGTCGATATATCAACGCGTAAAACTGTTGCTTTCACTGGAGCATTGATTTTCTCCGCGCACCAGGCCACATTGAAACGTCGCCCCAAGAAATTTGCAGCCTTGCCCCGCCGTTATCTCTCGTGGGATCGATGCAAATTTATAGAAAGCCCCGACCCGCGTAGATACGCTTTTCTCTTAATTACAGGTATCCCTTCTTTTTTCCTCTTCCGTCCTTCTGAAGATTTTTTTCCCCATCAGCATGATTTACACGATGTAAACGCTCGCGTATCGCTCGTTAGAAGGGAGGAATAAATTAACGAAAGATAAATAGATTCGTTACGGTATTCGAATACGCTGGTTCGACGCTTCCATTCGCTCGAACGTTAATACCATTATTTGGCACCGCCGCGCGAAAACTTCCATTTGCATGCCAAAGGAATTCGCAATCGCGACCAAGCGACCGTGCAAACATAAAAGAGAATAAAAGAAAAACAAAGGACAGACCGTTCGTCCGCGACGAATCGAACGCTCCGTAAAGCAATACCAAAGTCGAACGAGATGAAATGGAGGAACAGGAGAAGAAGTACACGCGGGGTGACATAATTTCCAAACCGCGGGGGCACGTGACGACGCTGTGACAATGTGTCGCCGGGACGTCGAAGGGACGATTAAAAGCTCGTTAGGCCGGTCGCGCACCGGGCATTCCTCGTGGTGTCCGCGCGAGATTTAAGGCCCGTACCCATAGGGTTGGTCCCCAAGCTGAACGCGTACACCAACATGGAGGCGGACGAGATAGGATCAGGCTGCTACATCCTACAGGATCGTGGCGAGGCGGACCCACAGGCCGCACGGTATCTAATCTGGCCACTTTCGGAGCCGCGGGTAGCCGTGTTTTGGCCGGGGATCGTGTTAAGGGGATTTACATTCATTTCGATCCTAATAACCCGATCCCTCGGATCCCGATTTGGAACACGATATCCGTCCACTTCGTGTACGTATACCCGGGCCTCGACTTTCCTTTTCTTTCTGTCCCACGTTCTCCGCGGGTCCCGTCGACCCGCTCCTCTTCTAAGCCTCTTCTCGACGCGCCGTCCCCCTTTACGCGCGTCCTCCTTCTTGCTCCCTTCGCTCGGCGCGTTTCCGATCGCCCCCCTTCCTTGTCCATCGGCATTCGTCGACGTGATTTTTACCGATTATCAATTAGCTATCCATTGGGGCCGGTTGTGTATTGGGTTTCGTTAGTAATATCTTTTATCGGTGGTCGATCGTGTTCGCGTCGACGTTTGCGCGCGCCGATACCGCTCTCGGCTTTCTTCAACGAAATGCGAAGAACTCTTCGCGTTTTAACGGTCTTCTCGCGTCATTCTGTTTCGACTTCGCGGCTTCGCCGAACGTTTCCTAGGCGATTGTTTGGAACGGAATATTTCAGCACGGAGTAGTTCCTCTTTGAAAGTCTATTCCAGTTGACGGCAATTTCTCGCCGCTCTGTTCCTCCTTCCTTTCCTTCCCTCATCTTCCGTTTTAACGGCACCGAGTATTGCCGGGAGGATGCACGTACCCGAGAAACGAACTGTGCAAAGGCTGTATTCCGTACGCGAACGGACGACGACGAGCGGAACGTTCGAGACGCTTTTAGAACGCTTCGCGTGATTGGAGGGTCTCGTTGACAACTGACGGACCCGATAATTAGAACAACCGTCACTGCAGGTACCTCCGCCGATGCATTTACGAAGCGACGATTGCCAGGGCCCCTTGGACATCAATCTCGAGTGGCGACAATTTAAACGAGCGAAAACGTTAAAGAGAGGCGTCGTCCCATCGACGATACTCCGTTGCCCGTTGTCTCAACGGCGAACACAACCTGTGCACCCAGACCCTCGTGAATAATCGGGGGCGAGGGTCACAGGGGGGCACGAAGGAGGGATGCTCGGCGCAAAAAGCGACGCCTAACGCGAGAGACGAATGAATAGGTCGAGGAAGGAGGAAGCGAGGCGAGATGGAGCGGCGGAGTCAGCGGACGCGACGAGGCGTTCACCGATCGCTAGGTACGAGGCCTCATCACCCACGGTCGTCGCGGTTCATCGCGGACCCTGTCGGCGACGGGCGTGATGCGGCCCCGTGGCCGAAAACAACACGCCCATGTGCAACCACCTTCGCTCTGTCCCGCGTTCCAACGCGTCTATCCTATCCGCTTTGTCTACGGTCGATCGTCCCCGACGCCAGTCTCTAACTCGAACCAGCGGTAATCCGTTCCCACAGACAAAAGGGCCTCGCGGCCCGTCGACTTCGATCTTCTTTCCGCCACCTCGGCTGGTCCGTGCCCGTGATCGTGTCCACCGTGCAGGTATGTAATAAGGATGTAACCCGAGCCGGCCGGGACAACGAGTACCGGGCCGCGATCGGTACCGCGGGGCGGGTTCGAGGCTGCTTCTCCCGATCGTGGTGCGGACGATCGATCGAGCCGGTTCCAGGAAAAACGGGGAGGACGGCGGGCTGAAAATTGGGCCCGATCGCATCTCTCGTGTCTCGCGACAATAGGGGGTGGGGGGATCGATGGTAATCGGCCGGATCGGATCGAAGGAATTAGGTGAAACTTGGTCTGTCCTTTTCTCCTCGGTGTTTTTCTTGTTGTTGGCGATTGTTGTTAGTTTGCTCCACTTGTCTCGATCGGCTGTCGATCCAACGACTCGATAGCAATCGTTTTACTCCTCGGATCGAGCTGCGGTCCGAGCGCCGCGTTCGGCGTTGCAGTCATGCAACGGGGATGTAACCTAAGCCGGGAGTCTCGAAAATTCCACGCGGAGAACGAAGTTAGCATTTCGCTGGCTTCCAGGAAGTATGGTCGCCTCGTTGTTCGAAATTCACCTCGAACGACAAGAGTGACCGCAAGAATTGCGACATCGACATCCATCTCCTCTGGTGTCTACGAGTATTCGCCGGTCGTCGAGCGAACCCAGGGATATCGATCGAGAAATCCCGCTGCTTCGTTGCCAACGATCTCCTTATCGACTTCGTCTACCTCCTTCCCATACCTTCTCCCCTTCTGGGTCTTCCTCGCCTCCTTCGACCCGGTCTTCCTTTTCGTCGTGTTTGTACTTCGGTGCACGTTTAAAGACCGGTAATCGCGAGCCGAGCAAATGAACGAGAGTGGAAAGGACTCGAGGGGTGGCGGAATGGAGATGAAGAAGCGTGAGATAGATCGTCCAGAGGCGAGGCTCGCTCTTGAACGTTCGGCGGGCCGTCTAGAGAGCTCGACAAACACTCGACGAGGCTCGCGCGAGGCTCCTTCAAAACACGGGCCCCATTGTTGCCGTGTCATCTCTTTGGACTGCGGGCCATTGTCCTCCGACGCGTGCATTACCAATCGTTCGAATCAATCGGCCTGTATAGTCGATTCGACAATGAAACCACGTCGTAAAATCGTTGGTCTCCCCGGGTATATACACAGATTTTGGGGGTTTGGGACGAGGCATGTTGACAGAAATATTGATACAGATGGGTCCTGAAACATCCTACGAGGCCTCGCGCGTCACAGTATCCAGTAGCGCAGCGGTAGAATGGAGAACAGAAATTGTCTACGAAATTGTCGCTTGCAACGCGATTATCAGCGAAGCGTTTATCGCGTCCCTATTTCTAGATCAACCGATTTCAACGGGATTCTCAATGAAGAACGTCATTAAACGTCGAACGATTGCGCCGTGGCGAAACAGAATCGTCGATCGATCCCCGGACCGATCTCGCGAAGCCAAACCGGGTGACCGATGGGGGAGGACTATCGTCGGTTGGACGGAGTCCGGCCGGCGTTTCTTGTGCCCCGTGGCCGTTTAAAGCCTCGTAAAAGAATCAGCCGGGACATCTCACTGTCTGAGAATTCGAATGCCCGGCGATCATCGAGCCGATAAAGGCGCGAGAGGAAGCGGCCCGGGAGCGGAGGCGTTGAGGGGATCCGTTTCCATCGAGGCGGAAGTGAGTTCCCGCGTGAGATCAGCTGACGCCTGACCTGGGCGGTTCAGACCCGACCGTCTAGTGAATGGAATATCGAGAGCACAGTGTAGAGTGGCCGGGCTCTCTCTTTTCGGGGCCCGAATCTGCTGGTTCAGCACGAGGAGGTGGATAAGGTGACGAACCACGCGTCGCTCGGTGGGAGAGGCCACGAAAGAAATCGAACGAGAGGACTAGGTTGGAGAAGATGGGAGAGTTAAAGAAGTCCCGGGTGGGACGGGGTGAGGGGAGGGGGACCGTTGGGGAATGAGTATGAGGCTGAAACAAGAAGAACGAAATAAAAAGGTTGGCCTGGCCGCGAAGGTGAAGCTGAGAAACGGGCCTGAAGGTGGAGGAGGAGGAGGAGGAGGATTCGAGAAGAAACTGGCGGGGGCGGGGCCCCGAGTCTGGATGCCGGGATGGAGCCCGTGGCTCGTTCACCATCTTCGTTCATCTCGGACCCAACCCCCTTTCCCGATCAAAAGCTGGCCCATCTTTTGCTTTGCCGCTCTGCCGCCGATTCTTTCCCTCTTTTCCCTCGACCCCCCTTCCTCCTCGCTTTTTCTTTACTCCTCGTTTTCCTACCGTGACCCCCTCACCTCCGCGATTCTCTCGCGGGCTGGCTGCCGGCACGGTTTAATGGTATCGGCGGTCGGGCGAATAAACGTGGATCGCATCGGCGCGTCGAGGAAAAATTCGCGAGCACTGCTGGAAACGTTGCCAGGCCGAGAGGAAAAATCTGTACGATATATGTTGCCTCCCTATAACCCAGCGTTTTACAAAGCGTTGCAACGTTTAACGTTCGCGGGCTGCAGCGCGATAAGTCGTCCTTATCGGGGAAAAAAAGATTCACAAGCTCGTGAATTTCAACGCGGTCGACAGGCGTTCGGAAATACGGAATTGAAATTGCTCGTTGGCTAACTAGCAGGCCGCGCGGGAATTAACACGGGCCCGTCCAGCAGGTCGAGATAAGATACGATGCATGTAAACCAGGTGTAAGTGATAGACGCTCGATAATTAACGGGTATCGAGGTGAGAGATGGGGCAAAGATAGCCTGCTCCGACCGGGAGACATTATCCCGGCGGTATCCAGTCCATCATCCACGGAAACTGGTTTGCTTTTCATCTTTCATCCGCCTTTCGTAGCGTCGCGCGATCCGTGCCCCTCGAGTTCCGTTCCGCCGTGGCGTGTCGAATATTCGCGTGCTATATCTGTCGATCGTCGACGATCGATTCGTATAGCCTTCGACGAATTTGGCGCGTGTTCCAGACGTCGACGAGAAGCTGCACGTCGGCACGCGTTAGGGCGCGTCGCGCTCCACTGACTGTGAAGATCGGACGGCGATCTGGAAGTCGCGCGACTTTCTCTAACCTTTCGGGATCCCGTTTCGTTATCCGATTAAACAGTAGATCGCGTTCGTCTCTCGGGGGGAGTTCTGTTCTCGAGAGAATAAGCTTGGACGACGAATGGCGAAGCAATTGAATCGATCCTGCGAATATTGTCGAAGAACCTGGTTGCAATCGTTTCGCCGTCGCGGTAATCAAGTTTCGAGCCTGAAGTTCAAATGAACGCGGCCACCAAGTATTTCGGTTGAGCCTCGGGGAAACGATGCCTACCGGTTACGCGAAAAAGCGCGTCAATGGTGCGCTCCTCTCGAGTCGCGCGTTTCCAATCGTTTCTCATGACTCTCGAGCGAGAATCGCGATTCGTTTCGAGGATGTTTCGCGCGCACCTTCTTTGTGGTCGATGTTCTTTCATTTTTTTTTCTTTCTTTCTTCCTCGTCTTCCTCGCATCCTCTTCATCCCTCTGCGTCTGCCCGCGCCTCAACCACCACCCCCCCCCTTCCTCCGCCCTTGTGCCCCTAATGGATTACAGGCCAGGCCATTTTTCAGCCGAAATGGATTTTCATAAGGGCCGACATTCTCGGCTTCGGCCGACCGTGTGCATTCTCTACCATTCTCGGCTTCGCTCTATCTCCGGTCCGCCAAAATGTTTGTAAATAGATGTAAAGTCTGGGAGGGGCTCAGGGTGTTCCCCGCTGGGTGAACAGGGCACCCCATCGTGCGCCACGGCCGGTACATTTCTCGGTCTCTTCACCATTCTTCCCTCTCTTTATACGAAGCTACATTCGGCCACCTTTTGTATTCTCTTCCACCTCCTCTCTCCTGGTTCTCGTGGTTTCTTCCTTCTCGACTTCTTTCTCGTACTCCCACTCGCGTCCCCCTCCCCAATCCGCTTGCATCGACTTTGCTCCTCTACTTTCGATCCGCCGTTTCTTGTTCGCCGTCTTGGTTTTCGCGACGAGCAATCTTACATATTTCTGTACAGTGGGTCCTCTATGTTTCTCGTCGCCCTCGTTCGCGCCTCAGTTTCGTACCTAGACCCTCTATTTAACTTTCTCACCGGTCCCCCCAATTTTTCGCGGCTCGCCCCCGGTGTTCCGTTGCCGAAAATCGAATTACACCTCTCACCGTGAGGGCACGTGAATTTATCGTGCGGGACGCACACGCGCTTGACTCGTTCCCTTCCAAGCCAGGACCGTTTGCGTTCTAGCATTTCTTCTCTTCCTCGTCAGCGACCAATGCACCCCTGTCTATTTGACAATGTGCTCCAACATACCGCGCTGTTGGCCGTGCAAATTATTAACGTCCGTTCAAACACGCGCTTTCTTCGGAAGCGATAAATCATCGGTATGAAAACACATTATGTTTGTCCTGCGCACTTCGTTGTGTAAATTTGCGCGGATCCCCTGCGCGGAGCCACGCTCGGCCGTGAATTCAACGGAAATCCAACTACCGCGGGAACAAAGGCGATCTCCGAAGTTGCGGCTGCGGCTTTGAAACCGCGATTCAAGGTGACAAATCGCACCCATGAGCATTCGATCACAATGGGACGCCGCCGTGCGTCGATTATCTCGCGATGATACTGCAGTTACTTAGAAAGCGTGTAACTCGCTCGAACATATGGCCCCCGGTTGCTCCAATCTGTCGGCGATCGAAAGGGAAATAGAATGAAATAGTACCGGGTACGAGGAAGATGAAAATCATCGAGGAGGAGGGACGCGCGTGCGTTTCGAAGTATTACAAATCATGGAATTAATCGCGAGGCATTGCAAAACATGCTGGGACAGCAACGTAGGAACTGTCGGAACGGAGACAACGATTAACACTCCGATGATTATTCAGAGGCGTAAGAATTCATCCGTATCGAGCGACCATCGTCGACGAAGCGGGCTCGCTTCGTCCTACGCGTTTCCCAACCCCCGTGGCGACGGTACCCGTCTCGTTTCGCGGCGAGAAAGGGTTAACGGGTGCCTCGACAGTCGAACCCGCCGGCGATATCTCGCGACACCGAGGATCGATGCGCCGCATGGAACCCGGCGTGCACCGCGAAGCAGTTTTCATTGAGAGAGGCGTTCCGCGCCGTGTGCCGTCGTTTAATGGGAATTCATCCGACAGCCGATGGGCGTGCGATTCGCTCGTGGGGATCGCGTGCACGTGGCCGCGACACCGTGGCCACGTATCGAGCCCACTTTTCACCCGCGACCACGAGATTCGTGTAAGGGTGGAAGAAAAGGGGGGCGGACGAAAAGGGAGAAGAAAAAAGGGAAGAAAAGGAGAAGAGGACGAGGAAGGCGGTACCCGGTCCCCACAGCTGTCGTGCACCTCTCAATAGAGGCTAATTGCCCGCAAGGAGAGCTGCAAATTCGCGGCATTGTAAGACCCGTCCCGTTTCCGTGGCCGTTCCCGAAGGAATGCGTCGGGTCCGTCGCGGCCCTCGCGCAGTCGTTTCTCGATGGAACCGCGAAATTCTGTTACGGATTTGTTGTAGTCGATTCGTCGATCGACGAATGCTGTGGGAACAGCGTACGGATTGTACGGGGTTGCGCTTTGTATTAGACGGTGGGGGTAATTAGCGTTTCGGGGACAGGTGTGTATGGAGGGCAATTCTTTTGGGACGGTATTTCATTTATTGTCCAATGTTTGCGACGGGTAGCCGTTTCACTGTACTCGTAGGGAACGCGTTGGAGCTTGATATTCGTTAAACACTGAACGATGAATAAGATTCAGTGTGAGTAGCTACTGTAAGCAGTTGGTACAAATTTCCCCTTCGTTCGGTATTACTTCCACGAAACCACTTGAATCGCGGTCAATAGTTACAAAACCCCGTTCCGTCGAATCCCAGAGGACGTCACCGTGTCCATTCAAGAAAATCAACTCCCCCGTTCCGTTCAAGCCCATCCTTCGACGGTCACTTTCCTCCCCAGAAATCGCTGGACCATGAGAAGAGATCGACTCAATTTTCACGACGCCCCGCGGGAATCAACTTCTCTCGCCTAAGTGCGTGTGAAAAGAAAGAAGGAAAAGAAAGATCAACGGAAAGCGAGCAAATCACAATGGCTGGACACGACTGTGCTTACTGAAACACTATATATATATATATACCTATATAACGCTACACTACCTGCCGGATTAGCCCTTCGAAATCGACTTAAACGGTGACCAAGAAAACACAAGCAAACCCAAACGATTCCCCAGATTTTCGACGACAGAGGGAGAGAGAGAGGGTGGAGGGAAGGGGGAGAAAATGAAAGAAAAAGTAAAAAGGACGCTCGACTTTTCGGCTTGTCGCGCCCTCGCCAGCCACGTTCCGGTTTAAATCGAGTTTACATGAATCCACGTTGCCTCCCGTCGCGCGAAGTCACGGGCCATTCCTGTTCCGTTGCAAGCTTTCACGCGCGTTCCATTGACCGCCGTTCCTCGCGTATCATCCAGGTAGACGAGTACAGAGGAAAAACGGAAAAGCGCGTCTCGCCTTAGCGGATGAAAACGTGGGAGACGAGGAACACCGAGAGGAAAGAGAAGATCGTCGGTGACCGAATGATCCTCTGTCACCGGTCGTATTTATACTCCTGTTTGCCCACTGATTCGCCACGGTCTCGACCCTTGAAGGGTCCCCCCCCGCCCCCACCCCCTCCTCGACCCCTCAAAAATCCGTTTTGGTGACCGGTCAAAACACGCATTCGTTTTCGTCGCCACCTCTTGCCCCCGGTGCTTTCGTCCGTTTACCTGGACGAACGGTTACACGCGGAGGGACGCCTTTTTCCGCGCGCATCCGCGTGAAATCGCGTGGAACCTCGTCCGGGAAAATCGCGTTAAGCGGAACTCTTGTGGAGAGGGGGGAGGAGAGAAAACTGGCCCCGAAGAGAGGGCCTGAATGTCGGCCTGAATGATCCGAATGAAAAGGCAGCGGGAAGGGGTCGTTTGAATACCTCTGTTTGCGTTTCTCGAACGGATGCTGAGGTCGGGAAAGGATTGGTCTCGCGCGATGAGGGGGCGCCTTGTTGTACTACAAGGAATTTTAAAGGGTTTACAGAGTTATTGCTTTCGATAGTTTGGATGGGCGAATCTGGCACGCCGTTCCCATTCTTCTTTAGCTACGTTAGAATTCATTAACTGCGGGACCGTACTTAAAATTCGTACGATCAAATAATTTCCTGCACGCACATGTATATATATATATATTTCTTTAACCGCAATTGTGTTCTGTTACAGAGATGCAAGGAGAAATTGAACACCCTCGCGATCTCGGTTATGAACCAATGGCCGGGGGTGAAGCTGAGGGTGACGGAGGGTTGGGACGAGGAGGGGAAACACGCGACGGATTCGCTGCACTACGAAGGACGTGCCGTCGACGTGACGACGAGCGATCGGGATCGCTCGAAGTACGGCATGCTTGCGAGACTCGCGGTCGAAGCTGGTTTCGATTGGGTCTACTACGAGTCCAGGTCGCACATCCACTGTTCTGTCAAGTCTGGTGAGTACTCGTTTCGTTTCACCGAAATACGAAACTGCCGCGAAACCAACCGATGCTTTGCCGTAACTGTTCCGGCGGTCCAGCAATGGCCACGCAAAATAATGTAACGTCGATTTGGAAGAATTGTTGGTGGACGTTGAACGAGATCGACGTCTTCGTCGAACGAGGCATCGGTGAAAGAATGTACGGCCGGACAGTGAGCGTATACGTCAATCGATGCTCAATAAAATCGTGTTATCACTGTTAATCGACATTCCTATTTTGTTTCTCGCTACGTCACGGTTACTCCATCGATTATCGCCGAAAATAATGTTGCCGGTCCTGCGTGCGAGTCACGTATCGATCTTATCGGCACTCCAATCGGCCGTATTGGCCGTTCAATTTCTCTTTAAATCACGCGCAATGTTTACAATTCGTCGTACAAATATCGGCGAGCCTTATCATCTCGCGGCGATTACGCTGCAATCGGATTCCAGAAACTGTGTCCACAGGCATTACTCTTACTCCATTTTAACGAAACACTTATCGGGACCGATATAAATCATGACGATATCGGAACAACAAAATGGACAGCTACGTAATCGTAGCTGGAGCCCTTTCTGCCTATTCTGTATTGCGAAATGCATGGAAGTTTGTTAGATTTTTCAATAGAAGAGGAATAATTGAATTGAAATATTGTGACGGTCGCGTTAACGTTTTCTGTGCGACGGGGCATTGCATTAAACAGTAGTACGACGTTTATATGGAAAGTGGAAATATGGAAAGTCTGCTTTTGCGCTCTATTGAACGAGCACCACTGCTCGGCAGAACTGTCTTTGCAAGGAGGAAGTTGTCTGCTTTGCCGACCCCCATAGATCTTCAGGGTACTGTAGAAAATGATCGCACTGAACGGGAGACGTTATTAAGCGAGTACGCGAGTAGTTTACAGAGACCTGCGAGACGTGTACGGAGTACAGCTAGGTATCTGTCGAAGATAACGAAACATAGAAATATAATTATTCGATCGAAACAAAAATCAGGACGCGCATTATTTCGTATTTCATATGTCGTATACGTTACGCAATTGGTAATTACCAATTTTTCGGATCGAACGATTTCATTGACAAAATTGCTCCAAATTAATTGAACGAGGCGCGAAAGGGCGCTAATAGAATTTTCTCACGAAAATCGATAACCACCGCAGATTAAAATGAAACGCGACAAAAAAAAGTCGGAGGCGCGGACCTGTTCCCTCGGACGATCGGAGCTCGTGTTTCAAAATAAATGTGAATAAATCTAGGCGTGCCCGTCGGCTCGAATTAAATTCTCGCATAATGATCGCCGCGAAATCGATACGAGCCGAAAGAACGATATTCGAGGGATGACGAAGACTTCGATTGGAACGATCAATCAAGAGAAAAGGGTTTCATCGACGCGAGACACGCGTGTCAGAATTTCAACGCCTGCCTGGATCCTCTGATCTATCTATCCCGAACGATTTTTCTCCTCTGATCGATAGCTCGCACGATCCCAAGATTGATCTTACCTTCAACTATTCCTTGCCCATTTTGTAATACATCTTTTTAGAGTCGATTCAGTTGAATCTCTCTCTCCCAACGCTGTCCACTTAATCCCAGTTCTTTTACTGCCGATAAACCAGCAAATTCTTTGATCAAATGACTTTCCGTTTCGTTTCAATCAACGTATCAGTCAATTCCCCGGCCACTTTACCTTATGGAGCCTCTAATTCGTCGAGCCTTGAACAACTCCCTCGATCGACCGATTCTCCTCTCTACATTCTTACAGCCACTCCTCGTCTCCCAGCAAGATCGTTCTTCCCTAAACGTTACCTAATCAATCCCCCAGCGAATCACTGCCCCGTCAATGATCTACCAAGTGCCCCCACGAAACTGATCTTCCCCATCTCGTTCCTCCTTAATCCATTCCACGCTGACATTCCACCCATTCCACCCGGGCCCAGTTAACTCCTCGCCGTACAAGAAAATCGTATCGCCGTGTATTTGCATTCGTAAAGAGCTTGTTCAGCCTGCGACATGAACGGGGATCACGAACGAACGTCAGAAATCTCGTTAAGAGGGAAAGTCTCGAGTACGATAAGTCGGATCGATGGCGTCGCGGGAAGGATATTTAAATTCAAATGAGACCCGCCACTCAATCTCGTCGGCGCGATACAGGGAGCCGGGGACCCATGGGAAATCGCGGTTGTTCGCGGGGAGAAAAGAGAAACGGAAGCAAAAAGAAGATGAAAAAAGAAGGAACGTCGCGGGTTACGGCAAGACGGAAGGCGATTGCCACGAATTTCTCACGGTTAGCACGTTTCGCGTGCGACGTTCCTTTCTTCCAGCTCGATTTTTCGTCCAGCTGGATTCGTCGGCCGGTCAGCGGTGACACCGCACAGCAAGGATCCGATTACCTGACCGAGCCCTCGAACCACGAAACGAATTCCGATGGTTTCGCGAGGGGGAATGGTGCTCCTGGCGAAGGTTCGCGTGTTCGCGTCCACCAATCGCGTATTCTATTAATTATTGTCCCCAACGGCCCCCTTGTTCCTCTCAATTCCGTGCCCCTCGGTATCGCAACATTTTCTCAAAATAATTCGCCCTCGAAATTTAAGCGACAAGTAATTTGTAGAGTCTTGCATTATACGTCGGCGGAAACTCCAGACTGACCAAAGCTTTTTTCATTCTCATTTCCAGAATCCTCGTCGGCTGCGAAATCCGGAGGCTGTTTCCCCGGTAGAAGTCTCGTTCGAACCGAGGACGGTTCCACGAGGCGGCTGGACCACGTGCAACTCGGTGAACGGATCGCCGCCCTCGATACCAAGGGCGACATCGTGTACAGCGAGGTGATCGCGTTCCTGGACCGTTCCCTAACCGAGAGGAGACAGTTCGTCCAACTGACCACCGAATCTGGCCGCGTGTTGACCCTGACCCCGGCCCACTTGGTCCCGGTGGAGGGCAGATCGTCCGTATTCGCCGGCAGGGTACAGGCGGGCGACAAGATCCTGGTGAGAGATCCGGCTGACGAGAACGAGGTCGAGCATCGTCTCCGTTGGGACAAAGTGATCGACAACAGACTGGTCCTCGAGGAGGGTATATACGCTCCTTTAACGAGGGAAGGAACGGTGTTAATAGACGACGTGGTTGCTTCTTGTTACGCGTTCGTCGATAACCAGGAGGTCGCGCACCTCGCGTTCCTGCCGTACAGAATCTGGAGCAGCGTGAGAAACTTCTTCGAGAGGAGGTTGATCAGCGTGGAGGACGAAAGGTATCCGGAGGTCAGGCAGAACACGAGGGCAGAGGAGGAGGATGGTATCCTCTGGTACGCCTCGTTCCTTTACTGGATATCGTCGTACGTCGCCCCCTCGACGATGCTTTATCAATGATGACGCCCGAGGTTCGTCGAATTTCTGGTCCTCGTTGCCGTGAAACGGACACGTGAAACGCGTCCGGAGGAGGCCCGTTGTCGTCGCGCGGCCCCGGGTCGAAGAGCGAGAATTATCGAAGGGGAAGAAACGTCCTCGTAACCGTGAAAGAGGACGGACGTGTATAAAGAAGCAAAGGGATACGTGGGATTGACGCGAAAGAAGAGAAAAAAAACAGCGGGTAGAGCGGCTTCCTGCGCGCCACGCGAGAGACGACAATGAATTGTAATTTAATGGAACAGATGGTGTGGGAAGAATTGTTTCCCCTTTGTCGTGGACACGTTTTTCCTTTGTAATTGGAGAACGCGCTCCCCGATGCGTGGATTACGTCCAAGACGAAAACGGATTTAACAGCGGCGTCTGTTGGCCAGTGACACACTTCCATTCACCGAGTGACGTGTAGTGTAACTAGGTATTATTATTGAACGAAGAAACGAGATGGATGGACGGTGTTGAAGCGAAACATCAGAAATGGTCGGAGCGTTTCACTTGATGTCCGTAGCGTGTGTACAATACGAGTATATAATATAATTGTAATTTGTTTTCTTATTGAATTTCGTCGTTCCCTGAGCGAACGTGCCGTTGCGAAATGTGTTTTCCGCGATGGATCTGCGACAGAGCCCGGTTTAGATGTGACTAATAGGATTTTCGTTTGGTATAAAATTGTTCGCGAGATATTATCGATTGATCGAGAGGGGCAGAGGAAGGCGGGATGTGCATGCCCGGCATTTATTTATGGAACATTGTTACCGCGAATGGCTGGACGTTTTTAAATTATAAATTCGCGAAGGCTGTGGGCGGAATTGCTTGAAAAGCATTTCCGGTACTGCGTTCTCGTGTCTCGCGGAAAATGTTTGCCTGGTTTTCATTTTTATTTTTTTTATTTTTTTTTTTTTTTTGTAAATTGTATTTCGCGGTTTCGAACGAGGAAAATTGTTCCGATTTTACGGAGCGGATCGTTTCCGTTTATTTATGTATTAGCGTGCTAAACAATTCTGGAGCTTTTGTGTATTTTAACGCGTATTCTCGTCGTCGTCTGTGGGACTATTAAAATCGTGCATGTCTTTTCCTATAGTTTGCGAAACGAGAGTCGCAACGAAAAAGTGTACAGACCGATACGGGACAGTTTTGAAAGGCGTCCAAGTTTGTATGCAATTGTTTCTCCAACTGTTGAAAGTATTATAAAACATTCGCGAAGAATGTTAATTGTAAAAATTTGTACCATAGAATTTTGTTACGTTTAAGAGAGTAGAAAGTGCGTTTCAATTGAAGCTGAATTAATAGCTGAACCGCGTCTGTATTAAAAATGGCAAAAGACCTAAAATTTTTTCGTCCGTCGCTCGTACATTTCAAGGTGACTAACAAAATTGATAGATACCGATTGATGCATCGGAAAGAGAAGGAAATCAAAAATCTGCTCGTACTTTGAACACTTCGAGAAATGATTACAAATATACATAACACGTAAACTAAGAATATTCTGCGAGTTAATAAATAGAATGCTCGACTGTTTCCGCTTAGCAATCTTCTTTCGAAAATAATCATACTTGACATCTCGGCAGTATATTTCATTTCTAAGCAAAATCAGAGACACTTTCGTGTGAGACGCAACCACCCTCGTTCTCGACGTCTCGAAGGAAATCGAGTTCTCTAGCGTTAATTGTCGTCCCTCCAGTGCTATTGTCATTGGAAACGATTTATTTATAGATATTTCTTTGCGATCCGACACGTTCACTCGTCGGTTCGTTCCCTTCCATTTCACCGCCCCTTGGCTCACCGCGCGTAAGATAACAGACTAAAAACGAAAAATGATAAGAAAAGGAAAAAAAATATAGAAAACGAAGAAATTGTTAGGTCTCCGTTACCCTCCTCGAGCGATCTCGAAGAAAAAGAGGAACTGCTTAAGTACGCTTTAAAGGAACTAGTGTAAAAGAGAAAACGGAATGAATCATTGTAAATAGTCCGCTATCAGCCATTTTTCTTTCTCTTCCGTAGGATTCATTGAGCGCCGCGTATCCTCGATTTCGACTTTTTTTTTTTTTAACCCCGTATCCGTATAGAATTGCTGCATTTAACGAATCCGCCCCCCTCAATGTATAGTAGACCGTAGCGACGGAATCGCAAATCGATTCGTTGACGATCATCGATAATCTATGGCTAGACGAGGATGATTATATTAAGCTAGAGCGGCTGCTACATTCACGCTTAAATTATCCCCAGAAGTTTATATTATTATTATATTATAGTAATTATTATTATTATATTATTAATATTATTATATTATATTTTATTATATTATTATTATTTGTACGTAGTAGAAGAACAAATTATAAATTATGTATATATACCATCGATAGATTGAATTAAATCATTAAACACAGCAGAAACCAGTGTCTTGTGATTGGCGTACCCCATATTTCCAAGGAACTATTACGTCCGGTTAAATGTTATAATAATTGTTATAATAATAAGTCATAAAAGCTTTATTTTACGAAACGAACGAAAAATTATTTGGATTTCCCACGTTCAATAATGTGTTGGCAATAATCGAACGTGAATTCGACAGCGCAAAAATAGTGTAATATTTTGTTTAACAAATTTGAAAAGGAGACCAAAAAATATTGCAACGACACTCCTTGTCGTCGTTATTTCTTTGTCACCCCGAGCTATTTGTGAAATTTACACGTCAATCGATGCGTCGGCGATTCGTCTCGTTTAAACCTGGCAGAGATCATTTTCCCTGAGGGTTTCGGTGCGATTCAGGCAGACGTGCGGTTAAAATGGCGCAAGACGCGGAGGATAGCATCTTCAAAAGCGTGAGTATTTCTGTGCAATAATACTTGGAGGTTATACCTCGTCAAGAATCATCATTTTCCAGTTACGCTGGTTCAATTATAACGTTCCTTCAACGTTCCTCAATCGACCGACGAGAAAACGTCACTGATAAATTTACTAACGTTTCAGTCGCCCAGCGTGATGATCCCGCACTTGCAAGAGCTGGAGAAACGCTTCTTCGAGATGGTCGGCTACGGAAATGTTACAGATGTGAGGCAGTTCCTTCGGAATAATACCAATTTCAATGTGAACGTCGTCGATTTCCAGGTAGGACTCGATAATGAATAAAACCGACCGGACCCGAATGTTGTAATACAACGACCTGGGCTCGAAAAATCCATGCACCTCTATAAATTCGTCTTCCGACTAAAGAATGTCTGTCGCTCGTTGTTCTACCATTCGAAACCAATGAAACAACTATAAAACCACGAACGTACTAATCGTTCGATTCACTTTCGAACATAGTCGTCCATCACAATCATTATCGTTCACGATTTCTACATTCCAAAGAAAATACCGCCTACCACGAACGCTTGGCGCAAAGACGGCGATTAATTAAAGGCCTCCTGTCTACAATCGCAAGCAAGGAACAGAGAAAAAAAAAACTCTCAAAGATGTTCAACCCATAGCCTCCCTTTCAAGGGAGCTCGTAAAAATCGCCGGATTTATCTGCCATCGCCGGTTTCCCACAACATAACCGTAAGTGGTGTCTGTCGTTTACGCGTCGATTCACCAGAAGGTCGCAGGTAAAGCGATCACAACGACCATTTTCCTCGCACATACACACGCACACCAGGCACAGACGCACCACGTGGACCCCTTTTCCAACATCATTTCCGACCGATGATTTACATGGCGGGCCGTCTAAAGTTCAAAGGACAGCGCGGTCCGTCCTGATCGCAGGCGGCCGCCAACGGAACAAAACGTGTGTACGTATAACGAAGGAGAAAGCACGGGACGCAACAGGAAACGGCAACGAGGACGACGAAAGAAGAGGGCGAGGAAGAGTTGAGGAACAGAATCGAAGGAGGAAAGCAAGCCGATGTCTCGTTATCTTCGATCTTCACCCCGTCAAGGTACACGTACCCCCCGTGGAATGTTACCCCCTCCTACACGGGACTCGCGTCGTCCTCCTCTCTTCGGGGTTCCGAAAAAGCCCAACCCTCGGTTTCGCTTTGAGAGTCCTGAGAGACCGCCTCGATGCTGGCGACCCGATCGGAAGAAGAGGGAACAGAGAGAGGGATGGACGGCCAGGAGGAAGAAGCGGAATCAACGAGAGACGAAGCTGACGCGGGAGGAAGAAGAGACGGAGGAGGAGAACGCAGATAGGGCGCGAGAGAAATGGAACGAAAGAAGCGATCTGGCTGCCCCCGTGTATCTACGGCAATATTTCAGGCCGTCCTTTACAAGACAATGGTTTCAGCTCGAGGACCGATAAAAATTATTCAAATGACCGGTCCCGCTGTAAATTCCATCCGGGAATCCCCTTGCCGCCGTGGTTGCTCTCGTTTTTCGGGGGATCCCTTATATCGCAGTCGTTTGGGGAAAATTTATAGCCACCGGAGGGACCGAAGGGTTAATTTGATTTAATTGGTTCGCTGTTAGACGGGAATCTGCCCTTTGTCCTCTCTCTCTCTCTCTGCAGGGTTGATCCACGAAGTTCAGCTTCGCTGGGACGCAACGGTTTACGGCGAAAGTCGGGATTCAATTTGTTCACGAATGTTTGTCTCGGCGGGGGGCACGATTTTTTTAATTACACCGGGCGAAAGAATCGAGGAGGCGCGTGCTTAACAATCCGCGAATCCGTATAATCCACCAAATCGTAACCGTAAAGCAACCCTCGCTTTCCTCCCATTCAAGACGAAACTCTCCATCCCCCGAACCATTAAATCATCCCACGTTCATCAAAGTGCGATAGTGATCGAACAAATGCAACGTACGATTCACATCCGGGACTCGAGGAACCGTCAAAGGCGACAAGAAAGAACGTTCGCCAAACGTAAAAATCCTTGGGGATCAGCGAGTTCCCGTCTCGCGAACAAAAATCCACCCGATATTTCTTCAATATCCGACAGTCGACTTCCACAAATTCTTCCGGCCAAAGATGATACCCCGATTGCCTCGGGGCTCGTGTTTGCCCCGACACGAGGATCGCGTAAAGGCAGCTGTCGAATTTCGAACCGGGAGGAGAGAAAAAAAAAGGAGAGAAAAAGGTGAGGCCCTTGAGCCGGCATATATCACAAGGTAGCATTGTAGAGGTGCGTGTGGGTACCCCGGGGCCTCGTCGAAAAGCCAGGATATCAGGGAATATTGTGACCGGTGTGTCGGCGTCAACAATGGTTTGGGCCCATTGTCGGTGACCGCCTCTGTAAACGGGCCGCAGATGGGCGACAAACGTCGTCGTCCCATTCTTCGTACAAAATGGGACACGACCGAGATATGGTGGGCCAGACACACGGGGCAGAAAACGACGGAGAAAGAGAGATGGGACGATAGAAGGATAGAAGGGGGGCGGGAGGTAGATATAGAGAAGTTCGAAAGTCGATTTCACGAGGGGCCGAAAAGCGACCAGGAATTTCGTGATCGTGGAAAACGTGGACCGCCTTTTTGTGACACGTGCAAGTGGCCCGGGCCCTATGATATGTATAGTGGAGTCGATTGTTGCGTTGTCGTGTGAATGGCTGTGTCATAGAAATCGTGAGGAAGTACGAACCTGAAGAGAGATTAGTGCGGAGGTATTTGTGAGGACCTTTCAGGTTCTCCTAAAAGTTATACGTGTTTGTTGTTTCTTTTCTCGCGTGCGGTCGGTTTGGAAAGTTTCGATTCGGCTGAACAATCGATGATCCTATGCGAAATTCCCAATTCCCCTAGGGGAACAATTTGTAATAATGGAATAGAAGTGAAAGCAGTTGCGGTAAATACCTAGCAAATATTTCGACAGCAGAATATTTGATTGCACATTGACTATTGAAGCGGATGAATAAACGAATTGAAATGTTGCACTTCTTCAAAAAATTGCCCACCTTCGCAAAAAGCACAACAATTGTTTCAGAGAAAAATCTCGTTACGTGCCTCCGGATTATATTTCGAGGCCCCGCGTGCACGGGGCCACAAATCATGCCACAGAAAACATTCTCCGCGCAGGATGTGTGTACATTTTTTCGCTAACGAAGAGTCGTGGCCTTTTTTTTTTTTCTTTTTTTAGGGTGTCACAGCACTTCACATCGCCGTTCGTGACAGGAACATGCCGATGGTGGAGTACCTCCTGTCCCGCCCGGACATCGATCCAGGCGACACGCACCTCCACGCTATCAGAGACAACGAAACGAAGATCGCCGTGATTATTTTAGACAAGCTGAACGAACTGTCGCCGGGATTGGAGTACGCTGGCGTTACACAGAGCACCGATTTTCCGGACGACACGACACCGCTCGCTGTTGCGGCGCAATGTGGACACTTCGAGATGATCAACTTCCTGCGGAGGAGACAGCACATCCTACCGAGACCTCATCCACCTAGCTGCAACTGCGAGGAAGTGTGCAGGTACGAGGAAACTATCGACTCCCCCGCCCTTCGCGCGATGATAAACGCGGACGACCGGCGATTTTTAGTCCGCTCGCCTTTAATTTGAATTTCCGTTCGCATTGAAATGCAATTAAGCTAATTCTGGTCTACTTCGACAGCGCAGAAGCGAACGCGAAAGAACGGACCTGTTAACGATAGAGAGGACGCGATTGTTCGCCTACAAGGCCATCACGAATCCAGCGTACATTTGCCAGACAGTGGACGACCCGATTTTGGAAGCGTTCAATCTATCTTACGAGCTGTACGAGGCCGCCTCCTGCGACAAGGAGTATTCATACGATTACAAACGGCTGGCAGAGGTTGCTTCGCTTCTCTAACCCGATAATAGAACTCTGAGTTAATGAGTTACGCTTCCCGCAGGGTGTCACGAAATTCGCGACCGATTTGATCGGTTGCGCTAGAACCGTCGAGGAAGTGGAGATAATTCTGAAACAATCCACAGGGTTCGCTCATTCGTCCAAGTTTCTTTATCCAAGATTGTTATTTGCGTTGAATTACAAGCAAAGGACATTCGTCGCTCATCCAAATGTGCAACAGGTTCTAATATATTTGATTCGTGTAGTAACTATCGTCCGAGATATTGCATAAGACATGAAAGAGAACGTACACAAATTTCAGTAGTATCGGTCGCTCGCCGCCAGACAGCCCGTTCGCTTTGCTAACGTTGCAAATTCGTTGACTAATTTTTCTCATACATAAAGAATTGAATTTTAAACGAACACGAAGGCAGTTCGTTTAAATTTCCCCCTTCCCCCTCTCTTTATTCCTGCCTTATTTATTGCCCTAAATATTTCGCCGCGGGCCAAAATAAATCGATATCGAACGAACAGCAACATTACAGAGAAAATTTCCAGGTAATCAGCAGCAAATGGCTGGACGGATGGTACGAATGGAAGATCATGAAACTGTGGGAAAAAAGTTTAATCATCGTGCTCCGTATCTTTCTGCTACCAGTAATCCTAGTGGTGGTACTCGTCGCTCCCAATTCCCGGAAATCAAAATTCTGGCAATCCCCTGTCAACAAGTTCATATCGTCCACCGCTAGCTACCTAGTGTTCCTGTACGTCGTTTTTCTTCAATCGAACGTGGACAAGAGTAATCAACTTCGAGGACCGCCTAACACCGGTATATAGAAACGATTTCCCGCTATCGACAGAACGGAGAGAAATTGAACGGTTCCAGAATGACTTCTGACCTCAGGGTGATTCCTCAGCATACGTGTGGGTTCTGATAATCTACGTCGTGTCGTACGCCTGGGCATCGATTCGCCTCTGCATAATACACGGGCCGAGGAGGTTCTTCACCGGTCCATGGTATTGGTACGATTTCGAGTTCACCAACATTTTGTTGCGTTAAGAAATACCCGTCTGCAGGCGTCGACCCTATTATTTCAACGCTAATGCGTGACACTTTATCGATAACAGGTTCGAGATGATCATGATACTTTTTTTTATTCTAACCTTCCTGTATTGGATAACTGCCGCGCTGGACGTACGGATGAACGGGCAGCTTGAATTGGAGAGGAAATATTGGAACAAGTACGATCCCACGTTAATCGCCGAAGGATTCTTTTGCCTGGCGACAATAATGGCCTTCATGAAGTTGCTGTACATCTGCCAGCTGGATTATCATCTTGGACCGCTTCAAATCTCTCTTGGAAAAATGATTAAGGATGTTGTGAAGTTCATTATACTTTTCAGCATAATCATTCTTGGATTCAGTGCAGGTAATTTCTCCTTTTTTTTTCTACAAATGTAACTGTGTCACTTGTCTTCTTATAGCACAGTTCTAATAATCTGGATATATATTGCTGATACGCCTGTACACGGATAAGTTTATGTGATAATTTCTCTTCGCAGGTACGTGCAGACTTTACCAATATTACGACGAAATGGTGCAAATCGACGACGAGTCGAAAATAAAAACCCAGCAGGTCAGCTCTTTCGTAAATTTTTCATCCGCCCTGAAGACCCTTTTCTGGGCACTATTTTGCATGAGCCCCATCGAAAGTGCTGACGTGGTAATTGAAAACCTGCCAGGTGAAGCTGAGAACGAAACTATCATCAATCATCATACATTTACGGAGAATATTGGTTACATATCTTTCGCCGGTAAGACGTTCAACTATCCCGAATAAGAATACGAAATTACTCCTTATAAATAATTTAACTTAAGACGCTCGAGTATCTCGATACATTTATAAATAACTTCTCACATTAAATATCGCGTTGCGCAAAAGCAATCAACAATGCTGTACTAGCTCTACGATAACAAAGCAAATAAAACCGCGCAAACGATTTCTAAGAAACCAGAAAAATATCTTCCATCCTGAACAATTCAAAATGATTACTCTTTGTCATGGACATGCCGCTTTTCCAGGGTTCACCTTCATCTCCGTGATAGTGATACTGAATATGCTGATCGCGTGCATGTCTCATACTCTGACAAAAGTTACGGAAAACCTGATTGTAGAATGGACGTTCGGTCGAACCGAGGTACGGTCCTCGACAACGATGAATACTTTTCAACGGTCTGCGAGATCGAGTTGCCTATATAAATATTTTTCTCTCGCCAGACCTACATTGATTTTATGCTCACAACAACTCTACCACCGCCGTTCAACATCATCCCAACGTACGTGGGTATTCAACCAGTGATCGAGTATATAAGAGTGTTACTGAAACGACCGGTGGACAAACGTGCGCGATGGGACATAAATCACTGCTGTTTTATTGTTAGTGAAGGAACAAAGATATTACATGTTACGGTTAATTATTCCGCTGTCGCGTACGGAAGAAGGAACGCGAGAAGAAAATGAAAAATACAATTTTTATTTCTCGCTGGCACGAACGGCTCGATGTTAAAAAACTGATTTCGACAGAGCTGTATCCTCTTTCAACAGGAGACATTAGAAGAGGACAAGAATGACCAGTTTTCTGCAATAATGGCGCAGCTGGCGCAACGTTACTTCCGAAAGAAGGATAAGGAGGTCGACGAGAACGAGGTGGAAAGGTTAACGAAGGAAATCGTGGATCTGAGAAGTCTTCTGAGGGAAGCCTTAACCACTGAACCGCTTTAACCGTTTAACAACCGCCTGAAGAAAATTACATTAATTCTACATTTCATTTCGAGCTAAATTGTTTTGAGTTTATCTGTTACGGTATGGATGTCGGTCGAATATATTTATTATTGATCATAAACGCATCTGCGTAAGAAAATATTTCATTTATTTATCGAATTATACGTGGCACAAGTCAACGTGAAAACGAGAACGTCTAGGAAGCCGGTGAATAGAAAAGCTAACGACCGTTCGCAGTCTTGCAGAATCTGGAAGAGACCTTATGGCGACGATTTTTCTGCCTGCCTCGAAGAAAAGGCGGCTTAAAAGCTCTTTCTTCGAGAAAGCTTTCCCTCCTTTGACACTTGCTCTCGAGGACCCATGAAATTTTATGCGACCTACGATGTGATAATATCGAAGCCACGAAAACTCACACAGTGCGCAGTTGACAAAATTGAACGAAAATAATTATACACATAGAATTAATACAAGGATATTCTAAATATAAATTATAACCACCTATCCATGAAGACAAACACGAAATATTTCTCTATTTATTAAGCTACTGGTTCCAGCATCAGTTTCCATTTAAAACAATCATCACTGTACCGAGAGCGATCTAATTAGATTCGAATCAAGTGCGCACGTAAATGTAATCGGCGTTAATCCCAGTTTAATGCCTCGCAGCAAGCGACAATGCGCTCGCCGTTTTATGGAAACAAGCGGAAATTGAATCGCAATTAAACCCGGCATAAAAGACAAGAGCTTGTCGCCGATTTAATCCTGTTTCGCGTGCTCCTCTCGAATACACAACGTTCGCGATGTAATCAATGAAATTCTATTCATTCGTGGAATTTATCGAGCCCAGAATCCGCCACCCATAATCGAGCGAATCTTTTGCGGTGATATCGGGTGTCTGGGAACGGTCCCGCACAGGCAATGCCGAAGGTGGAGATAGGGGAGAAGATAAAAGAAGATAAATGGAAGAAAGAGGGAAATGGTGTCACAGAAAGCGAGCATAAGGATAAACAGGTCTCTCCCGACAGAATCGATACTCGAACACAAGTGGCGTAGACTCGAGCGTATGAAATTGTCCTGGCGTCAGCTTCTTCTTTGTTCTTTCAGGCGGAATATCAACATTTAAACAACGAAATTGACCGCGCCGCGGGGAAGGTGATCTTGTATAAGACGAGTCGTCATCGCGCCGCCATCGGGTGCAACCGTAATACGTACAATAGGTGCAAGTGGCAATAATCTACGAACCTTTTATTTATTGCTTTATCGATACTCTGTAGCTACCATTTCGTACGTAAGGATTCCTTCGTTTCCTCCCATTTACCTGCGTCACTAGCTGGGAAACCGTTTGAGTGGAGCACACGTCCGCTGCGAAACGTTATTTATATTTATCTAACTACATGGAGGTATACGCGCCAGTAGTATGTCACGTTACTGATCAGACGCGCTCGGCGGAACGTTAGTAGAAAAGGATGGGACGGGTCAGACGGGAACGCGAAGCGACGATTCGGACATTGCCAGCGATATTGTTCGCGTTTAATCGTTGAAAAATCGTAAACAGCTGTAACGCTGTTTTTTTCAATTCAACCTCGTTTGCAACGTAACTGTTTACGAGTTAACTTTATTACCGTAATAAAACGTCAGACTAATGAAAGTCGAGAAGAATTCCACTTGAATTCACTTACGACGAAGCGAGGGGAGGGATACGCGTTTCGTGTTAATTGAAATTAATTATGGATCGCAATTATCCGACACCCATCTCGGTTCAAAATATTATATTCATTAGAACTGATAAAGAAATCATTCACGACACCATTATCGGAATTCACAACTCTCCCGTCCAATTCTCCCCTTCGATCATTCATTTTCCCCGACATTCTGACAGTTCTTCGAATGGCAACGCTTCCTGCGTAAGGATAGCAGCGACGGAAGCTGCGAGACTGCGCACGATTAAACGGATCTGCTCGCAGTACTCGCGTGTCCATCGTGCCGAGTGTATCGTTCGGTTGTGACCGATTCGGAAATCTTATCGGGATGCCTGTTTTGGCGTGACTCACCCTTCGATAAAGTCCAAGTGGCACGCGAGTTTTACAATATTCGTCAGACCGCGAGTTTCATCGTGGGGGAAATGAAAACATTGATAACGTGTCCCAGATTCGTGGGACTTTTATTTGACATGGAAAGGGAAGAAACAGTGAGACGGATTTTGAACGGTTTAACAGGTTGAACCATTGAACGAAGTAACAGGTGAGCTTACCCTTCGCCTTCCGATAAGACGGGTTGATAGGATTGCTTATTGTAGAATATATTTATTGCTTCGCATTGGGTTTACTCATTGGTTGATTATTTTCGTTGCTGAAGTGTATTATTGTTTGACAGAGAAGAGAATAAAATATAATTTACGAGAGCTTAAAGAAAATTCGACATCGATTGACCTCGAGCGCTCAAAGAGCGGGGCTTTTACTGAATTTATAATCGCTTCTTTTAGTCTTGCACTTTTGCTGACTTTTTTCAGTGCTGCTATATATATATATATATTCGGTATTTTATAGCGGAACTGCAGTAGACATTTTTGTACGCAGTATATTTTTATGAATTATTAAATTTGAATGCAATAAAATTATGGTGGAACTGCAGTAGAACTTTTTATGCAGTATAGTTTTATAAATGACAAAATTTCAATAAAACCTGCATTAAAATTATTAGGTTCAAAGAACACTTTACATTAGAAACTTCTACGATTTTAATATTTAAATAATATATTTGTCGAAGTAACAAATAATGTGTACATCAATTGTGTCCCCGTTTTATTGTATGGTACATAAACCGAGGTACAAAAGAAACGCCACCAATTCAAGAAAAGAAAAACCATGCCTGGCAATAAAGTTTACCAGAAAAATAAAAATGCCATGGATGATCCTTCGAGTAGATACGGGTAACATAATCCTGAACATAAATAAACGACAAAAGCGACAGGGTAGACATGTCGAAAATTGATCGCGGCGCCCAACGGAACGGAAATAGCAAATAAAGCATACCGGAACTACACTCCGTCGGGACTTCAGCAACGTTCAAAGCTGCTGCTTTCAATGAATCGCAATTTCGCAGCTCCGTGCGGGAAATTTATATGTAAATAGTTGTACTCGTCAGAAAGTGGGAGTCACTTTTCATCAGCAACCGATCTCGTTACTGAAACACGTGAAAGCGGCGATAGATGAGGGAGGAAAATTTGTGGACGCGTTGAATCAAGGTGGAAAATGAATTCAAAGCACTTCGAGGCAAAGGGGGTAGAGAAGTTTCAAATGGAGCTTTGCGCAGACATAATGCAAAATTATTAAAATAATTCAGATCGTGGAAAACGAAAGTGCTCACTGATATACTATAATGTAAATAAAATAGAATGAAGCATACGACGATCGCAAAAGAAGACTGTTCGAACACCAATAAACCAAGCCAAGTAAAGCGACAGTAATAATATTTTGTCATACTTTGTCTTATTAGAATTTTCGAATGAAATGTGTCCATAAAAACTGGCACCGAGCTTGGAACTTAGGGCTACTATAATTCCAGCGCGTCGATAAACATACGAGGAAAGGAGAGGGCGACAATTAATGCAGAAAGACTTTTCAACGTCAATTTAACCAGCGAAAATATATTTCACGCGCGAACGAGGGCAGAAATGGGACGTTTGCGACGGGAAAATGAGACGCTCGTCGGGGCAGAGGAAAATTTTTATCTGCATACGTTATTGTGTTACGCAACGAATTCTTCGTATTATCAGTCTCTTCTCCGTAACGTTCGCGCCAGTGAAATATTAAACGGGAGGCATTGCGAGCTCCCGTTTTTCCTTATTTTTTCCACCCCTTCCACGCTCTTTCCAGCCGATCGAACGAACGCATGTAGTCTTTCATGAAATATCTATTACCGCGTGTCCTAGATGGTGGATATAATTCTATTCGCGCGTGGCATACATCAGATTTTCAGGGATGAGTATTCGTCGTGCGTGATGTTCTCCCTTCTACTGAATTTTTACCGAAGATGTAAAGAGAAGTCGAAGCGAATGCAAGAATTTTTGAATTGGAAATTTCGTTTGACGAAAATGAATTTATTTTTCAATATTCCACTGTGCAGGTCTCATTCCCTGCCCGTTCCTTCGCGACGGAGAATGTTCTTCTGGCAGTAAAATCAAAAGTTCAATAAAATTCAAATCACCCAAGGATCCACTACATTTCAGTAGTACAGGGCAATAAAAAATATCATGTTCATTTTCCCTAATACCCTTGCGACCATTCTACCAGCACCCCGTGCACGGTGACTGCCTTCCGCCCTATTGTCGTTTATTCGACCAAATGTGCGCATTTGTCACGGTCTCCGAACAATAATTCCAACTCGCAACGCACGGCAATTCGCGTACAATCTCCGAGGTATCCATGGCTCATAATTTCACGATCGAGCGTTACCGTGTAAACCCTTTGTGAGCTGCACCGCTGGCCTAATAGGATATGACAGTAATTCAGTAAGCTAAAATTCCTATCTGCAATCTGAACGTGGCGACGCAAACTGCGAAGCCCTCACCTCCAATTAATTACACCGACGTTCAACGTTTACGTTGCTCGAGGCATTAACGTCAACTCCGTAAGATGGAAACGAAACCTGTTCGAAAGCAATCGGACTCGTCGATGAGAGTCGACTGAAAGTAGATCGATGAACGGTGGAAGTTACAGGAGAGTGTCGTAGAATTTTTTTTTATATCGGGACGTTCTTTTTCTTTTTAAGTAGAATTTAATAACAGACACGAAGCTGTTGAACATGTGGGCAAATACGCTTCTCTTAATTAATTTTAAAGAGAAGTTCCGTGTTAGCATTGATTTATTGGCCAATATCCGTGGAAAGCAGAACGTAGTAGCCCAATTAGAGTAGTGTAAGTTTTATAGCGAAAGTATTCGTGCTGGTTGTGAAATCGTAAAAGATTACGTTTTTAATTAAAATGGGACTATTAAATAAGGCACTACCCATTTCTTTTTATAATCCCATTTCAAAGATATGAAAGGTTCATCCTCATTATTTTAACGAGATAATATTTCGTGTTATCGGATTCTTGCTATCGAAAAAAAAAAACGATGCTAATAAATAACTGATACGTTTGTATCGGATGAAACCAGCTTTTTCATTAATACGCAAGTATTACGACTCATTTATTTTTTAGGTCGGCAAACAATTTTAATCTCGATTAAATAATAAATGCCAAATAATGTAAGAATTAAATTAACGCAAGCAATACATTGCGCGCTTCAAAATTACTATCCCGATTATTATCCTCTATTAATCCATTGAAAGCTATCGAAAGGTCATATTTGATCGTCGGACAATTCACGACAGTGCCACATATTCGACTAGGACCGACAACTGCAATGAACAGTATAATAAAAATCAACTAAATATTGCTAATCAAGAAGTTTGAAATAATTTATGAAATCGAATATATGAAGCAACTATTCTCAAACTTTTCTCATAAATTCCAACCCCTCTACAAAACGGGAACAAGCAAAGTGGAAATGAAAATTATTCCGTGGCAACTTAAAATACTGTTCCCCGTAGAACCGGGTGTACGCACTCCACTATCTTGCGGGATCAAAGATTAAACTTACACTTTAGCTTCCGTCGGAAAAATATTTATTCAGCCAACGTACAACGATAACAAGGTTACAGTGAGCCTCATCAAATAGATTTGAATAAACTTGAACGAAAAACAACTAGCAACAGCAGCGAAAGAATTTTTATTTATCACAGAATTCGCAATGCGCATTGTTGAACTGAAACAAAAGTTTCGCTATAAAATTGCTGTGGGTTTTGTGGAACGAAACCAGAAAACTGTAGTGGAAGTTTTTCACGGTTGTATATCGATTGTTTTCCTCGACGAACTTGTCGTCAATTAAATAACGGGATGCAGTTTCTTCAGAAAAAACACGAAATCACAAACCCAATGAAAATTTCGTTCTCTAAATTGGACGCGATGGGAAGCACTCTCCAGCAATACGCTCAACGATTTTTCGCACGTACGTGACAGCCGGAGAATAAATTGGATTATGGAAAAGGGTGGATTGCACCTCTTGTTTCAAATCGAAGAATGTCTAGCCCGGACTAAGGGCAATAGTTATTTACTTTAATTTAATTGCACTCGGTTCCCATCTGTAGCTGCGATTAAATTTGTTATCAATGAAAATTCGACAACTTGCACGCGGAGAAAATGAAGTTCCCTTTAATTATTCTCCAGCGATTGATCGTTCCGTCGATAAGTTCATTCTTGGGTTCTGCTATTTCGAGAAAAAAAAAAAAGAATATTCAGTCCACCGACAAAGGAGAAAAATGAATTGTTCAAGTAAATACGTCTCTTTCAACAAATATTATACATATAGATAGAAAAGAACGCCGCAGAATACAAAACACTGAATGCACCACCAAAGAGTGACAAATGATTGAGAATCAGAAGCATCTATTCCACTCACGTGCTTTCTATAGAGAAGTTATAATATATTCAAGCCACGTTCCAGTGTTACTTCCTTACACTAACTATTCCAATTCCTTCCTTTATTTTTATTTAAGAGTTTATATAATGGTGTCCATAATTCAATGGAAACTAACTGAAAGTACGGCAATTCTTACGCAATTATTTATACATAACTCACAACACTAACGAATCCATTTTCGTTACAGATGGTGTAAACGTTGGCCGACACAACAATTCGGAATATAAGATGAGCGACGAAATATCAATATTTTTGGTGGTGCTTCTAGCAATTGGTGGTTTAATGATGATCAGCGCACTGCTGGCGTGTTATGCCTGCATTTTTCGAGACCTGTGCTGCCGACCTGACGACAGAGGGAAGAGGAGGCGAGCTCGAAGTCCTCATCATGAAGTCGACGATACTAACAGACCCAGATTTGATGCAATACTCCTAAACGATATTACACAAGGAGATAGTATGCCTACGGAATCCGAGAAGATTTGAGGATAACAAAAAGAAACAACACTGAAATGTAATATGAGTATGAAGGAAATTTTTGGACACGTATCAATGATACCAGGAAGAGAGTAATCAAAACGAGAAACATCAAAAAATATGTCTTTCGCTATTAAACATTGTAAATACGAAGCATGAACGAAAATAATTGGTTTTTTAATTCAAGCTGCTATGTTGCAGAATAATATATTATGTACATATTAATTAAAACACGTTCATACATGTACACATACGCTGCATATTATGTGTATATTTATGTGTATATGCAGCGAACTTCTTTCAATAAAAAATCTCTGGTAAAAATATTTAACATCGTCCGAATGCCAACAAACGGCACGCCGCCGTACACGACTGTATACTACATCTATATTAGTATATAAAACAAATTTCTATTTGTATTTTTCGTACAGTAATTACGCAACCCGCGTCGCGTATAACACACATACACCCATTCTTTCTGGTAACTCTAATTGATTAATCTAAGTACCCGCGAATAGATTTTGTGATCATTACATTGTGCAATGACGAATAATCTAATAACACATTCGACTAGCTGATTTGGCTGTTAAGCTGCTGGAGTACTGACAGCACTACTTCGCGTAAAGTCTGAAACGTTTGAAACAGAATTATTAAATGCTGCGCGTTCCTTTGTTGAAGGACAGATTAAATAAGTCGAAGTGATTTAGTTACTTGAGGTTTACAGTGCTCTTCCAACCAACTAAACACGCAGCCAGATAATTCTGCAAAATTTGCTACAGAAATATTATTAAATGTCTGAAACAAACGATCCATAATCGCCTGGAACTATAATAATACAAAGCATTATAAATCATTGTTTGAAAATAAAGCTATTGAAAGTGATTCATTTATTTCGTGACATAATTCCACAACACTTTTTACGCTTACCACTTGGAATTTGGTTTCATCGGACACGCGCATTTCAGCGTGCCCTGGTTGGGTTTGATGAGCTTTGACAATTTGCTCATAATTAGCTTGCATAATGCGTAGGGCAACAACCTCTTTTCTCAGCGCATTACGTTCTTCTTCTTGTTTTTTCTTTTGTTGTAACAAGAATTGTATGTAGTCAATGGATTTCTGAAGTACGGTAGCTTTGGACAACTTGTAACCCGAAGAATCCGTGTGCTGACAAGTTGGAACCAAATCTTGAAGGGAATCGTATCCCTTTTTTATAGCGTCTCTTCGCTTTTGCTCCGCCTGAGTATGAGCTTCCCTCCTGCGTTCTTTGTAACTTATAGTCGAATTTTTGTTATCGCTGTCTTCGTCCTCTACGAATCAATTTTACAAAATATTTATCAAATCAAATTATTGTACCTTTTAATATAAAAAATTGCAAACGATATACAATAGTTTGGAATATACAGCACTGTGCAATGAATAAAATTCGTTCGATAGACTTACCGGTGTTATGAGCAGAGGAGGATGGTGTGTTCACCGATCCAGTACTACTACAACGGGAAAAGGTATACTTTTCCGTAGGACTGGACGGTTCTAGCTTCATATCGCTATCTCCTCCTATACTACTGCTTCCGCTACGCATTGCTAGGCTTGCTGTTTTCGTAAAATAACGAAATGTATAAAGCACACATCTTGCAATATTATTTCACGCATACGACACGCACAATTAACACGTATAAATTAAAACGCTCAAACTTTGAAAATGTAAAACATTGATTAAAAACTAACATAATGTCATCTGGAACAATGTATATACACGTATCGCAACAATACAAGATAACGGGGGAACAGATTTATGAAATCGTCCAATATTCGATTCAAGTCTACTCACATATTTCGTATCCGTCTTTGTGCAACGTGTCTGCCATTGCGTCAACGATTTGTTTATAAACGATGCAAGGCGGGAGATGAACAGAACGTAACGTAGTTAAAGTACGCACGTGGATAGGTTACAGCACACTTTCAACAAGTAGAATGCATCAGAAGTACATGGTAGCTGTTTCGCAGTTATCCATACAGATTTGAGACAGACGTCAAATCGTTATATGAATGAATGCACGTTAACTACTAAACAGGCTCTACATTTGTACGATACACGAACGCGATATCATAATTAAACATTCCAAAATTATTTCGCAATGATATCCATGTATCATCGATGAGATAAAGGAATAGACAAATCAGCCAATGTATTTGTTCGGCCCAAACTCCCAGAGATACGAGAACCCCATACCATTTCCGTATCACTCACAACGTTACCAACAAATGTCAGAAAACGATGTTAGCGCACTCTATAGTGAATAATTGAATATTGAATATTGAATAATTTCAAAAATATGTCTTGTTAAAAAGTTTAAAAGCTTCAACACCTGCGGGTCGCCTGCCGGACCGTCTTAATTTAAAAAAAACACATTACAAATGAACTTGTAATGTTACGCATAGGAGAAATTTAAAAGATCGCAGCCAATTTGCTCGATAATTTTAACATATTTTTACCAATTTTATCACAACGGAATAAGTTATAGAATTGGTAAATGTATGATAAATAACATCGATTGCCCAGATCTCACCACGGGGAAAAGGATCCCCCGCGGCCCCAACCACCATCCATTTAAAAAAATTATTATTTACAAATTAAACGCTACTTCCTTCTGATCTATATTTGCAGCACGCTTTATATGCAAACGTTGTGCAAAATAACCATGGAAAGAAGTACTAAAATAAATGATTTTAACGAAAACTGATAATAAAAATGCTGCTGAACTTAAATCAATAAAAAAATTAAGATTATAATACACATTAGCTTATAGTTAGTTTAAGTAAGTAGAATGTGTTAAAATGATTAATTATGGCGAAAGCTGAAAATAAAAATTCTGTTAAACCTGAGTTAATTATACTTGAGGTAAATGAAATCATAACTTAACTGACTAAAAGGCTAATTTAATTTGGAAATTGCCTGCCTATTTCGAAAATAATTTTGTTTACACACAGCCACCTTGAATAAAAACTTAACGTTATTTAAGAAGAGCCTACCTAATTAAAAATCTAAAGGGATATATAGAAAGGGGAATGGGATATTTTATAATGAATCTTCTTTCATTAAAATCGTGATCGTGCAACCTGAAACAGATGAAAGTTCATAAGAATTTAGTGGTGTTTCTTCGTTTATTTATTACTTATTACTTTTATTACGATTACTTACATACTGTACTTTACTTGAGGTAGTATGTATTCTATTGTAATAACATCGTCTGTACCTTAATAATTCTGTAACAAACTTATTTATGAGATTAGTAATTGTGAAAAAATAGTACAGTAGTACAAAGGAAGCATGTTCTACCAAAATGCAAATATGCTGAATAATAATTATGAATTACAAATAGAAACATTTACTTGGATACTAAGATAAAACAACGCGTTTTTAGTGTTAATAAAAAGGTGAGAAGCAAACACGAGTAATAAATAGCCAGAGGGGCATTCTAGTATTAATTATCGTCCACCTGTTATTACCCCCATTTATAACCGTAAATGGATTATCTCTTTTACTGCATTACTTGCAAAGTCAATCGCATATGGTGCTTCGTTATCTCTAACATAGTATTTCGTATATTTAAAAAAAAAAAAGTAATTGACTGTGCCCATAAATTTTAATTCGCAACAATAATAACGGAGAAGTGATGGTAGTCGCATCCAAGACTACCATCCAAGCAATCACCTTCCGCAACTTCAATAACTGCCTTTGGTGACTCAGGAACCTATTTGGGCATTTCAATGGTGTCGCAACGCTACTTAAAAAACGCGATCATTTATCATCGCAACACTATATAAAAATCTAAGAAAAATATTCGGGATGGAAAAATATTGCAGCACTGTAAATGCTAATTAAAATCTGTGGAAAAAGGGAACGCGAAAATTATTATCGCAACGCTAAAGGCAAGTACACATTGCAAGTATAACTTAATATAAAAGCAATTCTAATTCAAACCGCAATCTGTATTAATTCGCAACTCTAATGCAAACCGTTCTCAATCGTACGCGACGCGAATAAAAATCTGGACTTGTCCAATACGATGACGGTGGGTCAGGCAATAGTGCTGTCCAAACAATTAACTACGACTACAGCATGCAAAAGCGAGCATAGTGACAAAATAGTAACAAAGAATGGCTCTCCATCCAAAGGATGCAGAGCCATTGGTAGTTGCCCTCTTGAGAGACAGTTTGTCGGGCCTCTTCGGCATTTAGCTTCTTCTTTTCTTCGAGCGCAATGCCCGCTGAAACTTAGTCTAGGCTCGAGACTCTATTCGCAAGCAAACAAAAAAATAAAATAAAAATCTGAACCGCGTAGCTAAACGGAACACACGTGGACGAACCACGACCAAATACAATCGTAAAAATTGCGATTATGGAAAATCGGAAAGATTACGATTAAAATTGTAATCGATCTTCGCCAGCACGCGCAGTCTCGAGCATAATGTAACACGTTCGTTTCGGAGCCAAATCGCGACCGCGACCGCGAAAAATTCGAAAAATCGATAGGCAAAGCCAGAGGCGAACGCATTTTCGTTCGCGCCACAGCTTCACCGTCGACTTTTCAAATCAGATTTCCTGAAACAGGTTGAACACGCGAAAAAGTGCCTACCCGAACAGAGACTGTGTCAACCTGCCCGGCCCTACCTACTTATATCTATCAGACGCACCAGAAGGTATACTACCTATCCTACCTAGCCCTATATTTAAAAAATGGCAAAGCATTCACACAAACACACCTCATTCCACGATTCTCAATCAAACACTCGGGTGCAAGAGCCTACACTAGAGAGACGTCCCGGGACGCCTCCGACACCCGAGCTTGGCATACAATCATTCACACTCTAAGGGTACGTACCAATTCCTGAAATCGGCTGACAAAGGTTAGCGACCATTGCGTAAATGTGCGCAAACGTATATGCTTGTGCATTACTTTCGTAAAGAATATTAATTGTTAAAATATATTGTATATAATTTGCAATTATAAAACATATTACTATTCGTGTAATCGTCGTATCGGTATTAAAATAAATAAGTCTATTATTTTTTATGAAATTCTCGAGCCGACGCAATTCCACAGCCCAACCACACACACACAATGTGGAAAATACGTCGTGCACGGTGCACCAGCAAATGTCAGCCGCCAAACATTGTTATTTTAAAAACTATATGATCATCGTGCCCATTGCCTTTTACTCACCCAAGTAGCACCTGGGCACGTGAGTGAGTTCCTGGCAATGAACACGGAAAGGGTTAAACCTGAAAATCCTGATCTAAAAAGATAATTAATATACGTAAAATTGCAATAGCGAATAATATAATTAATTTTCAATCACTTCAAAAATGACTCGACTTCGTAATTTACAAAATATCAATAAAAACTTGAAAATGTCTGATAAATAATTTATTTCTTAAGAAAAATGACTCTAATTGAAATTGAATTTACTGGAATAAGAAATGCAATCAAAAAATATATCCAACAGAATATTTAGTTGAAAAATTGACAAGGTATTGAATAGGCCTCAGGTGATTCCTTAATCGAAGTAAATTGTTCAAGATAGCTACTTCGATTCGAAAGCTACCCGTATACAAAGTGCCTTCTTGTACATAATGTGTAACAAATTTTATGCGAAGGGGACTCGACTATGGCATAAGAAAATTAATATTAAATGCTATCATTAGCTGTTATACATTTATTTATTTTAATACATGGTTACTATAATCATGAAACACTTGCAGTAACGAAGTCGGAGGGTATCCGACTTCTGCACTGCTAAACAATGAAAACAAATTTCAATTGATTATAGATGTAATTATAAATTTAATATACAATATCCTCAATATATACGTGTATACATTGGTTCAATGTATTTATTAATGTCATCATATATTCTCATGTAAATAGAGGAAGCTACAGGAATATTTGTTCAAATACGATTTGAGTAAGAAATATTTCTATGGTTCTTAATTTTTTTTACTAAAAAACGCGTAGTACAAGAAGACAGATCTAACCTCATCTAAGAAATAATACACAAGAAAATAATGTTGGTCACTATGCTCGCAATACTACTAAACAATACAACCAGTCACCCGTGCCGTTTCGGACCAATCGTCCTACGGCATGATTGGGGACCGGAGGAACCAAAACGCATGCGACTCACCAACTCGTTGATTATAAAAATAGAGGAAGTGCTGGTGGAAGACATCGGGAACATTACCGAAACATCTCAATTCATCTCAATCGGCAGTAATCGTCAGTAATCTCTCCATACTCCTGTACCAAAGAATAACAAGGATATTAAACAAGTGCACGAAAGTAGTGATAAATGTTATATACTAAAGCAATAATTCAACTCGAATTCTGTAGAAAATTTGTTATTTATAAATTATTATAAATTATTATAAATTATGTTAACAAAAGATTTAGTATGGAAGCAACAGATCCGGAATATTTTATAATCTAATCCAGTTATATTATGCGAAGGGGCAATTAAAATCGTATTAAATAAGCAGCAGCGGTAATAGAGCGTAAATAATTATGATATAGCTATTATGAACACCGCGGTACAGGTATGTAACGATACGCAACTCAATGAAATGTTTCTATACGTTTCGTCAGCTTGGCGTTAAGTAGTAGAATGACAACCCCCGCGTCCGTCCTTTGCTGCTTGACTATGTTCAACACACGACTGAAGACAATGACGACCTTTGTTTACGATCGCTTGGGTTTCCGAGAAATATTTCAGCGTATACGATACCTTATAAGCCTATTTTTTGGTTTCGCGATAAATTGTCGAGATTTTCGAGAGAAAACAAGCTTCCTGGCCACAGGCAGGAACAGTAAACAAAGAGTCGCAAATAACTGCTTATATTATGTTATTACTTATCTACAACGCGACTCTACGTTATACAAGTTTTATACGCGGTATGAATTATAATTTACTAGGGACATATTGCTATAATTCTACTTATTCCTACAAGAAATTTGAGAAAAGCTTACCCGTCAACCAGATCGTTTGACACTTCGACATGGATCGCTGTCATTACGTCACGCATTCCCGCCTGTCGACGTCGCGGTCCCGCCAATTATGATTCGAATTTCCAAGGAAGCAAAAGAGCCGCCATTGAACAGAATCCAACTGAAATTAGAGACAAATGTATTAAGAATCACCGATATTATAATGATATTGCTAGAAACTGTGGAATATATTGCACGATAGTGGAATTCAGAGCTGAAATAGGTATACGCATACGTAAACGATGATACGTATGTACATGCATATTCGAGTCAATTTGAAAATGCACTCCGCGTGGCGTGATTTCGTTCACTGCACATTTTCTCAATTTCTTGCAAAATATTCATCAATATTGGCAAAGAAACTACAGGAAACGTGGAAGACAGGGAAATGGAAAGAATGTGTATCAGTGCCTGCCTTCAAGAATATATTATATTATGTGACATACCTTAATTAGACGGACACTCTGAACACGTCCAAACACTACGAGACCGTTCGGCGAAAGAGGGAGGCTTTTGAAATAGATTGCGCTAATTGGCTGACGCTTAGTTGGTTGGGGCAGGGGGGGGGGGCTGCCCCTCATTAAGGCGGGTGTTTTTTGAATATCGTGTCGAGCAGAATATTTTTTATTGCAAGTGTTACACACTACAAATATATTTATTAGTAATAATAAACACAGCTGCGTAATAAAATGTTTTCAATGTTTGTTGCACTATAGAATAAGTAAACTAGTTCGATCAAACTAATATTTGTTTTGCCTTAACTTTACTTAAATTGCAATTCGTACCGCAGTGAGCGTCCAGATCGTTATGTAGAATCTTTTGACACAAACACCGACGACATTATGGAATTCATATACATAGCTCGTCTGTGGAAATTCACATATATTCACACAATTGCACGACTCCAGTCCCCAACACTACATCAGCAAATAATAGTTCTTGAACTGATCACTGTTCATGCGCAGAGGACGCTCAAATCAGTGCCGGTTTTCAGAGTCGGTAGGGGTCACGAAAGTCCATAAGGTGATTTGTCTACTCTTATATCTTGTCTATGGAATAAGAGTCGAAAGTTGGAAGAAACAGGTTCGCCATCTATCGAAACAAAGAGACTACAAACTGTCAAACGGAGCCACGTGCTCGACTAGCAGACGAAAGTGAAAGTCAAGGTTGCGTTGAACCATACGGAGTATGTAGTTTAATTGTATACGTATATACAAAATACTTTCACCAGAAGCAAAAATTTTCAATATATTTTCTTTTTCTTTTTGCATAATTTTAATATAATCAAAATATAGTAAGCATTCAAGATTGTGGTTTTATGTTAAATTACATTTATTATAAGGTGTATCTAATATATATATTTACAATCGCTTTAATACACGTAAAACCATTTAAGATAACTCATATTTAGTCGGCGGTACGGCGTTTCGGACCGTAACGCTGGCAATTATATTCCTATGCACTTTTTCCTCCTATGTGTAAATTTCATAGTACACATTTTGGTATTCCCTTCGTAATTGCTTATTGTGTACCTGCGATCCGGAGACAATTCACCTGCTAGTACACAGATATTGCGAACGAACATGGTCCACGGATTTATAAACATGATGAATGAAAATTCAAAATTATAGTTTCTGTGCTCGCATTCATAAACAGCACAGCTCTACTAATTAGGAAATTACTCTACTTCTAATTGTGTATTCATTGTTATATTCGATTGTATATTCTTAGTAGATTCATATACGTAGTACACAACGCTACATTTGTATCGTTCGGGGACGGATAATGTCGGAAAGCCGATGACTGTAAACTATTTCAAGACAATAAACAGGGCGACGTGTAATCGTCGAAAGTGTAAACATTTCAGTGGGAGTAGTAGATGAGGAGGTACATTTAGTTATTAATTCGTTAAACACAATTCACCGAAAGTTGTACAAAGGATGCTGTTACATTCAGGGGCCTAGATATATTTGCGTAAAAGTGAGTTTCATCGCACACGATATATCTTTGTATTTTCATACTGTCGTTCCTTATTTTTTTCGTTTTCATACTGTTCAATCTGTCAGAACGTACCACTATTCGCAAGATAAGCATACAATATGTAAGCATTTCGAAATTTCCGACACGACGAGTTAGTTACGCCCGCCCCCGCAATCCTATTCAACATAACATTAAGTAAAATTCACACAACTTTTCTTTCTTATTTCATTTCTTGATTTCTTTTTTTGTTCTTTTCTCTCATTTCTTTTGTAGCCAGAAACGCCCCACATGTATTTTTATTTGAATAAAGGTCACTTTCCCGCAGTTAAATCGATAAAGCATCACATCGTAAATTCTCATTAAGTTTGAATTTAGTATTTTCAGTATGTATATATATACATATCCGGTGCATACGTGTGTGTATATACATGCATATATACATACATATACACATACATATATATACACATCCGACGCACTTATTCTCTCGCTCAATTTCACACATGCATGCGTGTTAATGACGTACTCGTTTTCCGTCCACTCGCTAAGTTCATTTTTTCCTTTTTTTTTCTCCTAATTAATTTTCGACATCGATAAAAAATTATATATATTTCGATAATTATTTCATCATTAATTAATTATATTTTATTGTTCCGTTAAAGTTTAAACTAAACTGCTCTGTGTGGTATGCATATCGTGGCAAGTACCGCACTCATATATATTTATATATTTATAATAAAGTATCATTTACTTATTATCAGTATCCTTTATGTTTATTACTAGAATCATGAATAATATTTAACTCACAATATCTCAAACTACACTCCATCGAGATTAATTAGGATTGGTGCAAATGATATTAATTAATTGAATCTATGCAGACCGATCATCAAGCATCGCGCAGGGTAATCCGTCCGATTTTAAAAGTAAAAAACATGAAGTTTCCATGACAATTCGATAAATAATTGTTCATTGTATTGTAATCTGTTTTTTTGTTGTCTTTTCCTTTCTGCAGAAACGCGGCGTGGAAATCGAAATTTTGTTTATTTTATAGTTAATGCGATTGGTAAATTACATAATTGGTGTTTCACAAAATGTTTTAAAAACAATCTGATGATTTGCCTATAAATAATTGATCCTATAAATAATTTCCTAGCGCTATTAATATTGCAATATACACCATCCTTCGAAAAAAAAAATCGCACGTTTGAAGGATAGCGTGTTGGAAAGAAAATAACACCCATCAAGGTATTTTAACATACTGTTGCTCACACCTTTTAATTCACTTTCTTCCCGACTTTGCATTTCTTTAAGGCTCGCAAACACTGTATATCATTACAATTGTTTTGATTTCATTTATATAGGTGAGCTGCTCTATTGAATTCATTTTTTTCCTTTTCTTAATTACAAATTCATTCGTTACTAATCAAGAAAAAGATAAATTGATATATATCACATGTCATTATGCAAAAGCAATTCAGCTTTCAAAGCCTTGGACTTTCACTATTCATTTCGTGGCTCAAACTGATAAATATAACATTATGTGGTATACACAAATTACTTTTATAGTTAAATCATTTCCATTCTTCATTTTCGTTTATTTGTTAATTTTTGTTTAATTGAGCAGACTTGGAGAAATTAGGAAATTGATATGAATATTGATGAACTTGGAGTACCTGCGCGAACCAGTCTCACTCAGTCCTCTCAGGTACTTATTCATTGATACTGCAAAGGAAGATTTGCTAGAATCATGTCTAATGTCCACTCGAAATTTTATATAAAAATTTCTACAAAGACAAGAATATCCTCATGCCTGCGCGAAACAAAATTCATCACGTACAGTGATGCCATCTATTTTTCTATTTTTTTTTTTTTTTTTTTTTAATTTAGCACTGCAACAGACAGTAAATTATGTAATACAAGACACGAGTGCACGCGACTTGTACAGAAAGAACCTTCTGCTTTCATTTGTCTGTCAAACTTTGCATTTGGGTATTTGTTCCAGTATTGTCTAGTATGTATTTAATTATGCTTGTCAAGGATAAAACGTTCAGGACAAAATGTTAACGCCCAAAACAATGTTGGAAACATTTAGCGAGTAAATAATAAATCATTGATCCATTCCATGTTCAAGGAATACAGAAGGCGAATCTTTGCTCAACGCCTTTACAACACTTAAATCGGCCCTGTTAATGTGATATTGTTGCAAAATAAACATTTCATTGAGAATTCAATCCTTCCGTTTTCCTTGTGTATACCATCATGAGAATAATAATAAAAAGGGTTCGAAAAAAGTAACTCTTTTGTTGCTTTACGAACGACACGAATGATCAAGCTATCATTTAGAATATTGGTATATGCCACGGTGTGTGCCACAAATCCATCCGTAATAAAATAGGAAAATCAATCGCCTCAACTTCCTTCGCGCGGTGACACCAACACGGCTAGAATCATTTCGAGACGAGGTTCGTTGCGCGAAATGCAGGACGTTCAGGAAAGAATTTTGTACTCTTCTAAGATCATTCGCTCGCTGGCGTAAAGGAACACGTTAATCCAAATAGAAAGACCTCTTTCGAGAACCCAATTAAGATGTTAAATATTTTTGTACCATGATCAGAATCGATTTATATCTTCGAGCGTTTAACCTGACGTGACTTGGCAGCACGCCGAGGTTTCTTTGCCGCATCGCTCGGTGCTTCCTCCGTGTTCGATTTCCGTTTTGAAGATAATGAAGGCACAGGAGCCTTAGGTGGTGCCATTTCCACTGGCGGTGGTGGTGGTGATGAAGGCTGTTGTGTAACTGTTGGCTGCGGAACCACTTCAGTGGGACTCTGAGCGTCCGCTATAGGAATGAAGTCCAATCCTTCATCAAGTGTTTCCGGTAATACACCTTGATTCGTTAAAGCTTGCAGATCCTCTGCTGGCACTAACATCGACTGACCACAGACTACGCAGACTGGTATCGCCGGAGATTTAGATCGCCAATACTGGAGCTCCGTTTTACATTTGTTCAATTCCTACGCAATACACAATTACACAATATCGTAACATAGAAGTAACAAAACAATGTTCAATTTATACATATTTCTAATTTTAAAATAGTTAGCCATACTTTCTATCGTACATTATTTTTACAAGTACTAAGAGTACCTTAGTAAATACCTGCAGTAGGGTGCTAAATTTGCGCGATGTTTCCTCATTCTTCTTGTCGTTTTCATCTAGTCGCGTTGCATATTCAACAATCTGCTTTTGTTGCTCCGCTATTTTTGTCTTGCAATTCCTCAAATCTCTACGCATTAATGTTAACTGACTATTGTATCGTTTCATGCCTTGCTTTATTTTACGAATCCGTTTTCGCAAGACCATATTTGATTGTGGTGGTGATACACTAGATTCCAAGAGACCAGGATCATCCGAAGAATGTGGCGGTGACCCTTCTTCCCCGCTATTGCTTCCAGATTTACCACTTCCAACAGTCAACGGTGTTGAGTCCAGGCACATGAATGGCTTGCTCACATTAGTAGAGGCTGTAACATTTAAATGATGTTGGTATAAGAAAATAATTTACACCAGTTTCACGGATTATTTATGATTTACTCACAAGAAAATGTCCCAGCAAGATCTAGGAAATCTGCTCCAAAGTATGGGATTTCCGGTAATGTTGGCTCAATACGTTCCTTAAAGTATTCCATAGCCATAGTACTTAAATCGAATAACTCATCTGTAACTTTGTATGGTCTGGCTAATTTTGGAGTAACTTTTATGTAATGTAAAATACGATAAACTTCATCTAAAATCTGTAATACAATTGCAAAAGAAAGTTCATACGTATAGATTTGTATTATTATACATTGTCAATAATTGTGTTGTATACCAAGGAAAATCTCATTTACCTCTCCGGGAAAAAAACAACAATGTTTACGTTCAATATGCTTGCCAAAACTCATCTGGAGTAAGGTAAGACGCATATGAAGCGTCTCGATAATGTCTGATTCGCAAGCCAATGGATGATTACGACGTGCTGATTCGCGCCGTGGCATCTGTGCTTTGATTGCCTGAAAACGACTTAACATTTGTGCTTGAAGTTTCTGAAATGTTGAATTTAATATTGATCCACAAACACGGTCCATTTGATGACAAACCTGAAAAAATGAATAATGCAAAATTAGATACTTGACAATGCTAATTCAATTAGACTAAATACACCTCTCTATGAGACTTTTATTTACGACTCAAACATTTTGTTCCAGAAATGTTCACTTACTGGACGTAAATGGGCCACTGTGTTATAATCCAAATAGCTGAAAATCTTTTCAAGAATTTCGACTGGCAAGTCTAGAAGGTTTAAATTACTGAAGGGAGGTGGGTCTGATACGGATGGCCCACTATAAGAGTTGGCCATTGCTACAGATTGATGCCTTCTGGGTGAACTGGCGTCAGTACCTTCGGCAACTGGGCCACCTCCGTTACTCCCTCCCATATTACTTGATTGGCGAGTTGACACCATAATTTTAGAATTTTTAGACGATTGGCTTCACCAAAAACCTGAAAGCAACATTCGTTATATGCAAGACGATTTACCTGAAATACCGCAAATGTAACGGCAAGTAATTGATTGCCAAAGCAAAGAAGAAATATAAAATATAGGTAGTAGTTTAAATTTGATTAATATTGAAATATTTCGCTTACAGCATGGTATAATATAAAGCATGATCACCGATGAAAAATATTATATTTACCTATAATTAATTAAGATAAAATGTTTAGAATACTACTGAATATTGAAGAACGGTCTGTGAATTCCCATTAGCAGGAAACAAAAGTTAAATGCTTGTCATATTTGTTTCCTTTCGTACACTCTTCGTACATTCGTTTGATATTATTAAAAACTTTTATACCCAATTCGTATTAACGAAGAGCACGATAAAACTGTAACTCCATTGCTACGATGTGCGACAAAATTTCCTACCACCGAAATTCTGCATTTAATTGAAACAGAACGAAGTTACCGAAAAACACTGTGCTTGCAACGGGTGCACGCAATTTCATTCAAGCGAAATATCGACGGAAATAATACCGAGAGAAAACAAATTCGTAGCACAGCCTAGCGCAGATTTTCGACAAACGTCTGCGTATCTTTCGGTTATTTCTATCATCGGTTTCCAAAAAAAAAAAAAGTGGAAAAGAGCAGACGTTAGTAGCGAAAGAAACAAAAAAAATCAACAATGAGGCTGACGTGAAAATGCAAGTGAAATATTTGAAATATCGGCCGAAAGCCACCGTGGTTGTAATGAAATTGACGAATTTAAATATCGTCCAGGCGATACGCGATTTAGGGACCAATAGGGAACGACGTATACCTGGTGCATCGGCACTTGAAGTGCGATTGCTGAATGCGTTGGTCGATGATGCACAATAGCCAAGAAGCGAGAGGTACAAGGATTACGAATAGATGGATATAAATACGGTGTATCTTTGCCCGCCACTCTGTAACGAGATGGCCGTGCTGTGTTATACACACAGTCACGACAAAGTTATACAAAGCCCGATGGAAACAAACAGAGGGAAACCGGGTGACCGTGCGCAATCGATGCACCTATGACTTCTCTCTTTCAATAAATGGTTCGAAGAGGCTGCGTACATTTCGTGGATGTGAATGTAACGGAAAGGAATGATGAAAAGCTTTGTGGAAAACAGGATAGGGGAAAGTGGAGGACAGTTCACATACCCCCTGTTAAATGACGAAAAGTAATCACTGTATCCGCGTTGGTGTTTTCAACGACATTTTGACAGAGATCCCTTCCTTCTCCTCACGCTCCCTGTCCTCGCGTACTCGTTCTCACTCCGTTTCACTATCAAAGCTTCTCTCGTTTCGTTTCGTCCCGAGTAGCTTTGTCGCACTCGTTCGTAACTGCTTTTCTTATAACACTATCTCTCGCGCTCTCTCTTTCTCTTTCTCTTTCCCCCTTGTATGTAATATACTCGTGTAACTATGGCGCACTCACACGCGTAAAATCGCACCCGGAAAAAAGCCCGCGCGTGCAGCGTCGAAGCGAATTGCTTCCTTTTCGTTTACCTATCTCCAAGACCTGTTTTCTTTCACCTTCGATAAATCGCCCGTCACGAGCATCGGCTTTGGTTCTATAAATACCAGAATAAAGGATAACGATGTCACTATCTCTTTCGAAGCTGTTTCGCTCGCAAAACAAACGATCGACTTGGAGAGGAAATTGATTCTTTGCTTCTTTTTTTGTACGCACGGTTCGCCTTTATCGGCGAATCGGCTTGCTTTCGTTTTCGCTAGAATCAACAAGATCGGCACAGAATCAACGCCGACGTCGACGATGACGACTATCGCGACGACGACGACGACGGCGACGAAATGTACATGTGTGTATCTATCCTGTAGTATCGTCACTTCGCTCAAAGCTTTTCCTCGCATTCCGTGAAAACGTACCCACCGAATCACGAACGGTTCTCGATTGGTCAACTAGTAGGCCTAGTTTGCAACGCGCGCTATTACAAGAACATTTCAATGGCTATTCCACGGTTCGTGTAAGCAGAGATCATCTCTGGGGCTCCAAAAAGATGTGTCCGTTAGCCCAGTAGGCTTCACATACAGGAGGGTAACACGTAAAAATGTTTTGTTCTCGGACTGAGCCAGCGACATCTATGGGCTACCCTAATCAACTGAGGGAGCGTGAAATTTGAATCGCAGACACGGTACTACCATATTGGATGCTGCTGTGCAATAATGTTGGAAATAAAGGGTTTGTAATATTACAATCTATAGCTTAATAAAACTGAAAGGGTATAGATGAGAATCTTCGTTGAATTGTTTTACAGAAATACAGTTGTTGGCATGCATACGGAATTTTAAGGGAACTATTTAATGAGCTGCGTGTAACAATGCGTTAAACAAAGTGCAAAAGGTAAGAAATATATCTTTATTAATAATTATTCTATTATTAATATTTATTACTGATGCACATAAATATGTTGAAAATAATGAATACTATTAACCATTAATCATCATTCATGATTAATCATTTAATAAATCGCATGATTACGATGTAGTAAAAAATTATATAATTTTTATATATTGATGACTCTAAAACTAATTTACATATCTATTTAATATATATATATAATTTAATTTCTTATATAAATATTATATATTTGTTTAAAAAGAACAATTCACCAGTTGTATCTTTTTAACTTCATAATATTTGTATATGAGGTTAGGTGTAAATAAAATATGACCAACGTAGTCAGTTTTGAATTAAACTCAATTTGTATTTTATTCATTAAAATAATATAACATTAAACTTGTTACAAAATTATACTAAAGTTCAGTCCTATTAATAGTTAGTTTCTGAATACTTATCAGTGAAATTCACATATTTACCATAAATATTAGGAGGCGATAATAGAAGCGTGCAACGTTATTTAAAGTTATCACTATTAACAATGGCGACCTGATTCATTTATTCAAAGTACTTCGTTACAAACTTGAGATATAAGGAGCCACATTTTACATGTATTTTTAATAACAATACATGCCACAAAAGTGTTTTTCTCTGGATACGTAAATTTTTTAAACGCGGATCAATGTACATATGTATAATGTATTAAGGGTATAGAAATATTCACAATAACTACGTAATATACAAAGTATATAAATGATGCTTCTTCGACCGGCATACCTATCTATTCTCTCTTTTTACATCATCATTAACACTTTCAATTAAAACTGATAAAAATGTACTTTCACTCGCTTACCGTTATATCGAGCATAAAAAGATTTCACTTACATAGTTTAACATTTCGTTCCGTTTAGTGCATCGCCGCAGCCACTTTATTCAATTTTCTACTCGTGTACTGAGAAACGAATGCAAAGATACCGATGTTTAAACAACTACGGTTTGTTGAAGGTGGAAACATTGAAATATTTCTCGCGTCTCTTCGCGCTCATAAATCGGCAACGGCGTGTCGCCGTTTTACGAAATGATCCTTTATCTAAACGTCGGTTCGGCAAGTAGATCGCTGAAAAAAGATTTACAAAATTATCAAAGTGTCCAAAAATATAAATCGCCTCGGACACGTTTTAAAACAATTATCTCGTTGACCTTTCACAATGGACTGCCCCTTGGCCCTTGCCATCTTTTCGAATGATTGTCCAAGTGATTACTTCCACACGATGTGGCGATTTATGTGAACATGCATTACACAATGCTTGCGAAATTGGCCTAAGCATCTAGCGGCAGCTTTCTTGAAACTTTTATTCGGGAACATATTAAACGAGGCGACCTTCATCAAATATTTCCGAGACCCGTTGAAACAGCTGCAGCTATTGTCGATATTTCACAGTGCTTACCAGAAAACGAATGCTCCCAAATACATACATGTCCGGGTACATACGTATGTATATGTGCAGGGTATAGCATAGTGGTATACACACATTTTTAGCCTTTTCGAATTCGTTTGCCAAACAACATTGATTCGTAAGTTGTCCTGTATGAAATAAAAAATTATTACGCTATTAATGACAAGAAACCACTAGATTTGGCGATATTTTAACTAGTTAGAGCTAATCGGGGAGGGGGTTGGGGACAGAGCAGAATTGCATTTTATTTGTTGGAAAGTCCGTGGGCACATATTTGCGCAGTTCATTGAAGTTATGGGAAAGTATGCACATATTTAAGTATTTCATTTAACTTATGAAAAAGGTGGGCGAGGAAAGTTGCGATGTGCTCGTTCAGTTAGGCATTTCTCAATGCATTGTTAACATTTCAATCACAGTACTAATGAAGGTGTTTCAACATTTTTCTTGAAACTTGCGGAAACGCGGTTGTCACAAGAAACGCGGTGGTAATGGACTGTATTGTGTTAACGAACATGTAATAGTTTTAAGGATGCATCGCACATAGTAGTTTCGGAGAAATTCGCAAGCGGAAGAAATCTCACCAGGCGGAAGCCGGCACATCCGAAAAACAATAACGGGTTCTGACCGCAAGTTCTGACTCATTTGCCGCAAATGTCTTTCTGTTAAAGATGTCTATTCTCTTCATTACAATAGGCAGTAAATATTTTCACCGGGCGATAATTTTATGACGGTGGTGTGATGTATTCATTCTTTATTCGTCGGGCCTATAGAAGCGGGGACAAAGTCACCAATTTCGATGATTCTTGAATGTATCATAGAAATCGGTACTCTGAACAATTCTTTCCTGTGCATTTGACCGCCGCTCGGCCTTACTACTGCATTGTATTTTGTCGGCACTCTCGTCTATCTTTGCCACACTGCCTTTGTTAAAATTTATTCCTTCGAAAATCAGATTGTCCTTGCTATAAATGCGATAAAAATGCGATGCAATAAACATCTTACAGATATTTTCATTTACGTCTTCTCGATTATATTCTTCCCTGCATCTCAGTCAAACAATTTGCAGCTTAAACGTATGAATCCTCTCCACCCTCTGTGTCTGCAACGTTCAAGTACCAAGGATCGTTCCTGGGTGGTTGACCGCCCAGGTAGAAAAACGATACCGCCGCCCCTATTAATGTAATTTTAGTCGAAGTTTTACGTACAGTAAACGGCTTGCGGCCGTCCCTGGGTTTGGCCGTCCAGGTGCGCGGGGGCACCTTTCGCACCCCCGTCAGGAACGGCTCTGCAATTTAACAAATAACGCTATGTTTCGTGACTTCGTTCTCGGTTCACGCTCTGTTCTCGCACGGTTCACAACGGGAGAAATATTTCCCATAAATATGGAAGGCACTTGAACCAGGTCGCGAAAACGACGGGACATGCTTCCAGAAACCATAGTCGTAACGAAACCCAGTTTTTTGAACTGGCCGTTTCAAAATAGGTATCGAGTTTACCCCCTTCGTTGCCTTCTGGATATCGTGTTCACCTGGATCCCGTCAGCCCTTCTTCGCCTCTGACCGTTATTAAAGTTCAGTGTCGATAGGCTAGCCGCGATATAAAAGTGGCGGACTCTTATTTAACATACCCGACAAGCCGGCAGTCGCTCAGTCGACCACCGACCGTAACAGAGTACATATTCGCATTTCTAAGTGAACATATCGGTGAACCAACGGAACGTGGACGGTGCTCATAGCTTCCACTGACTGTAAAAAGTGACAGTTGCCTTCGTCATGGCTTTCTTAATCTACACTCTGGGACTCCTATTGTCATTGAGTGAGTTCCCGTTCTATCAGCGTTTTCTTTAACCCTCCGGTTGACGAGGAGTAAAATAAAAAGAAGAATGAAAAAGTAGACGTGCGTGATACAGCATGAAGGTTGGATATCGGTACCAAGAGTTGTGCAATTGATTGTTAAAAAATAGTTGTTGAACAACTGCCAAGATAGCGATGGCATGCGATTCATCGTGTCAGGTAGTTGTTCGGTAGGACGGTAATTGAAAGTTAAGATCACGCTGGACGAAATGAATGGGCGCAGTACTTTTGCACTGGAAAAGGGATTAATATTCGGTTCGATACATGTGGAACAATTTTTGTTATAAATAAGAATACGTTGCTGTTACAGATTAAACGATCGAACATTCCGTTTGATAAGAACAGTGATAATTGTAGCGAAAAGTTGAAGTACATTAAGATATGTAGTGAACTATGATTAGAGTATCTTTATAATATATCAGCGGCGGTGACTTTCTTCTCTTCCTTTTCTCTTTAACCGCAGTTTCTTCGATTCGCACACTCTCGAAGCATTATCATTTTGTTGTGTCGCCAACGTTTTATCTCTAGTTCGGTATAATGCAAGACGACGCTGGTTACGGCCACGGTTATTTTCAATCGCTGTGCGTTTTGGCATTCAACCACATCCGTTACGTCTAAACTAATTACGCTTATTATTAATATCACGAAACGAAACCCCTTAAGATTCACGAGGAGACACTGCTACTACCTATATGCGTGTACAAATCGGTAACCGTTGCATCGTGGCTACGATACGCGCGCGCTGATTAAAATATCCGCTAATAATTTTCACCTGGCTGGGAGTTATTCGCGTGTAATGAGATACGATGCATTTAGCTCGCATAAAAACCACGGATCGTAAGAATTACTCGTCGTAGAAACGTTTAGCTGTTCATTAATTGATCGGGCATGAAACGTGTGTGCCAAAGAAATATGAAAAGAATTGATGTTTCGTTTTAAACGGTTGCCTCGATTGATGGGTGAATTTACCAATGACAGGTGCAGAGACACGATCGAGGTATAAATCTAATCAGCTCTCGATAAGATTGCCAATTCCCGGGACCTTACATAACATTTTCCACAGACGTTACGATTAACAAATGTTATCATGGTATAAGCATGATTTTAGCATTCGGGACGAGGCAACCAGTGTGCGTTTCAGTGACAGCCTCCAAGTTTTTTCCTATTATTTGGAAAACTAGGCTGCGATCGTGTCATCAGATAATCTTGTCATTAGAATAAGATGAGATAATACGATGTTCCTTGAACGAGCTTAAGGTTAATTAGCGCAATTTATCGTTTAAGAAATCGAAACTGTCCTCCGCCGTTTTTGATGAGCTCCACGCTGCCGTGTGTTTATCTTGGGCGAACAGAATTAACAGTTTGAATCCTGCAGATTTTTCCTGCATCGAAAATGCAATTGATCTTACGACTTCTTAATGGCCCGGTTAGATTTCGTTACTGTAAAAGCACACTTTCTGTTCGCAAAATGTTGACGCGTCAACGCGATGCATTGTAGAAGAAAAAACGAGAAGGCTAAAGGTGCACTTGTCGCTGGAATACTTGAAGCGGTATCGTCGAGTGTAATTTTCGACTAAATGATTCGAATTGTAGATAGTACAACAATCGGGTGACGTAAGAAATTGTTAAACCAACAGTTATCGTGAAGTGCTTGGTTTCCTAGATCCCCGGTTCTTTCGGTGATTCCCATATTTCGACTGACTAATAAACACATACCACGATACAGATTTAACCTTTTACTTTTGATTCCACATGCGTCAGAGCATTTCGTATATTTTTAAAAGGGGATCAGAGTGAATCGCGAATCGCGAAGCGCCGCAACGTTTGTTCGATCTTTTGACAAAAAGGATATCTATTATTGGAACGGTAGCCGACTTTCATTGAAATCAACACGCTTATTCTAAAGAAACGGATACCAATGATATGACCACTTTCTATAAAACGTGTCCGGGCAAAAAGTTGATTTGGAATAATGTACGTGTCACCTAAATGCTGTTAGCGTTTCGCCTAATTTGCCTGCTATTAGCGCCACTCATTTAGTATTTCGAAAGCAAGTTATTCGAAGGTATTTTTATAAAATACAAACATTTCTGCCAGTTCTTCGTTTCATAAGATTTTACGCGACTGAAGCTCTTTCGAAATTTCCAATGATTTTACGAAAGAAATATATCCAATCTCTTTGACGCATAGTGAGTAATTCATATTTTGAACTTTCTCCCACGTAGTTAGTAATGACGAACATCCTTTCATCCACTCATTGATTCATTCGTAGGACAAAAAAAAAAGTGGTGGATGCTTTTAGGTAAAGTGGCAATGAGCATAGACTTGGGAATTGAAACAGTATAGTGATAATTACAATAATTACCAATCATTGTCTCGTTGTAGAAGAAAAATGTTCGATTAAACGTAACAAGGAATTTTCCATCCAATGGCAAGAGGCATACGTATAACGAAACGTAACCGGGGAATCACTGGGTTCGACTTTCATTACCATTATCGCAATTACGGCAGGCCAGAAAGATATGTAATGTTCATTAAGAAATCGACCACGCGAGTACATTATTGCACACTTTAAAACCTGTCACGTGTCAGGATATATCCAGGACGAGCAAGAAACGAGATGATTTCCGAGAAAATCGGAGCGTATTTAAAATGGGTGTAATTAATTAGAGTCATTGAATCGATTTATGCTTTACTTCGCGGTATACATACAAACTGAGCACAAGAGACATTTGTACATACACATTGGTATCTTCTGATGAGAAATTTCTTTGATTGAGTTTCGTTCCACTTCCGTTCCTCGTAGGAATTTCTTGCAACGCGGATAAAGTAATCGTTGACGATGTAGAATTGCGTACTTATGGATGCAATTAATTGGCGGAAGCAACGTGAATGATGTGCATTTCAGTAGCACCGCAATTGTTAAACGTTCAGAGAAACATTATTGCAATGAACTTACGTATAATGTATAGTAAACGTGCAACGAGTAACGAATTCCGGCATTAATGTGACTTCCATATTATAATATCCAACGTCCGCTTGAAAAGTATACACTTTCATACAACATTAGCTTTAATACGTGCTGCAAGGAAAAATGTAACGCAACACCTTCCATTGTAAACGATAAGCGAAATTCTAGATCGAAGCAAACGATGGAAGCAATTGGAATCGAGAAACGAGTACATGCGGTTTCGCAATCTTTCATCCCTGTTCTCGATTCGAATGGATAAATTCAGATTAAGACGTTCAAGTAAATTGGAAAATTAAAAGAATAAATATCCGGTCGTTAAACACCGTAACTTTGGGGTTTAAATGGCAAACAACGTACATATGAGTACCGTGTTCTCTTTCAAATAATAATAACGAATTGAAAAAACGCATAAATACAGCATTGAAAATTTTCAATTCTTCCAGCTTTGTATATGACAATGGAAAATATATTCTTTATTCCGGTATACCGAAGAACTGTGGGCCGTTCTCAAATTGAATCAATATTTCCCCCACGACTGTTCGATATGCAAGGAAAACTGCACAGTGAACTATATCTTTATCTAATCTATTCATTACTCCCGTGATTAGCGTCAGATAGAACGTCAGATAAAAAATCCGTACCGAAGAACGCTTATTGAAAGCAAAGAAATTAGTCACGTTATTTGTAATATTTGCACAATACCAAAACAATCTCTCGACGTTCGAACGTCCTCATCTAGCAAAACTATGTACATATTTCCATTCCCCTTTCAATTCACAGTACCGTAAAGTTCGATTGTCCGATGTACCAATGCCCTGCGCAACATTAGCCCGACCGAGGCCATCATTTAGCTTTTCATCGGCAGAGAAATGAAGGCCCCGGCAATAAAAATCCAAGATTGCTCCATGGAGTACACGTGCTCCCGTTTTCATCGTACGATCCTCGCGTATCGTGGCCTAGGATTTACGGGCAAGTTTACGTGCATCTGCGGCAGTAAACATTTCGCGCGTTCAAAGGACAGCTGCAGCGACATCCGACGGTCTCTACAATGATCCTCTAAATTATTATAGTCCTCGAAGTGTCGGCGAAAGGACCTCCTACATGTCTCGGCCGTCCTAGTGGGAACAATGTCGGGTCCTAAGCAAATCGTCGTAGGTATTCGACGCACGTGTCGAGCATATGCGTAGGATCTGAAGGCACCGAGGCACATACGAGTGATTTATCTTTTCTACGGCGAGCAAGGGCTGACTCATTAACCGGTCATCGGTGAACGTCTCTGACTGTGCATTGGGATGATGCCCGTTTCGCTTTTTACTGTTTCTTACTTGGAACTTGAGTTCTGTAACTCGAATCGTGAATAACCCACTCGTTCGCGTGGAACGTTTTGTCCGGGCGAACCGATTAATTTTAATACGTCACACTACCTTCTCATTTCTAACGGCCCCCGGCCCTTTTCTTTCCGGATGGTTCTTCATATCGTACACGGCGGGTTCGTTCAATTGTACGGTTAACTGTAATTCGTAGAGCACGCTAGTTATTCGACCGGCGGAGAAAACGAACGTGGTCGCAAAATTGACGTGCACACACGCCGTGTAACACGTTTCCATGTGCATAAAAGTGTAGCGTCCTTGTTGCATGCGTTGAACAAGTTTGCATTACATTATTCAACAGTACGTCAACCGGACATGTTTCATCCGAAGCATTCGATGCCGGGACACGTAACGGTATACATAATCGCCCCAATCGAATTCGTAAGTAAGGATCGATGCAATATTCGTTCGCCGGATGCTTTGTGATCGCGGTTCGCCTAATAGAGGAGCGCAGAATAATCCTACTGAGGCGACTTGAATGCACCGGCGAGAGCAACTTGTAAATCTTTCCTTGCATCGACTTTCACCGAAGTGTCCAGATGTTTCCCACAGAATCTCGCGAGGCCACGTCGGATTGTATCTAACGCTAGGCAAAATTTAGCAGAACCTCGATTAACCCGATCATTGAATTGACTGATAACAACATTGTAATGACGCCTTCGAACTCTGAAATTGGTAGCAAATATGTAGCAAAGGTGGAGTTACAATTCTGAGACAATTCTGTCATTTTTTGTATTAAATTTCGTTCGGTCTGCTTGCCTCTCGACTGAGACGGTTTGCGCCAGGTACTTATGCACGCTATTTATATTTATATGCAACATAGTTTACGATCCTGATCCGATTGTCATACGACTTACGAAGAGAGAACAGCGTCGTCGAGCCTCGAGCATTTTCTTTTTCTCTACTCGAATTCATACTTTTCACGAATGTGCTACGATTCAGATTGCACGAAGATAACGAGATTCGCGCAATTGCTGGTTAATTACCGGCGGCTAATTAGAAGCGAAATCTGACCGGAGCAACACATGCATTTATGTAATGTACGATAATCGGTGAATCGGTTGGTTATTAATTAATTCGTTTCTCCGTTTTGTTTCAGATCTGGTCGTTGGCAATTTCAGCTACGATGGGACTCACGGTAAGTTAGATAGGTACTATCTTTGCTTGGCAAACGAGGGCATACGTATTTAAGGCCCATTTATATTTTAGTCGCAAGTACTTGTTCATAATTTCAATGCGATCAATTTGCTTTTTTACGTTCCCCCGGAGGAAACGTGTTCTCTTTAACGTCACTCACCGAGAAACATTCCGCTTTCATTAATACCCAGGGACACTTAGTTTATGACTATATAGTACACCGGACGGTAATGTTTTTATCGAATTAAAAAGCATTCGTTTCGCTAAGTTATCTTCGAACCGCAATTTCCAGGTCCATCGTACTGGGGCAACGATTACAAGACGTGTCTGGGGAAATATCAGTCCCCCATTGACATACAAGAGAAAGATGTTACGAGCATTACTTTTCCGGAGCTGCAATTTTCTGGCCTCCAAGATACCCATACAGCTTACATAACGAACAATGGTCACACAGGTATGGAATGAAATGGTCAACTGATTTATGTGCAGGCGCATAAAAAAAAAAAGAGATTTAAGCTAGGTCCGTTTACTCGGGGGCCAATACGTACTACAAACCGACGATAGGAAGTTTAGCAAAACTTTTCTCAAACAGAATGTGCAGACATGATGTACGTGCATTGACGATAATTTAAGGAACCCCTTCAATCCCTATCGTTAGCCTTACAACGAAAGTGCACAATGAAATGTACCAATTACAGCGTGCATTGATAATAATTTATTCAACGCAGATAGCAATCCAGTTACTCGAACACAATGCACATCAGATGTACACACGAGTTTCACATGAATATGTATTTCCCGACTATGTAACGATACTGACCTATAGCTCCGCGCAGTTACAATTTAACAATCGATAATTCTCGTACACTTATCGTCTATAAACTTAAAGGTACCACGTTATCTAATGAAAGCGCAAACTTTGCTCCGATTCATTCTATTTAATTTTCTGTCGCATTTGCTGAATCTTTCGCAGCTCTGTGAAAGTCGACTCGTCGTTTGAATACAAATAACAGGGCTCGCGCAAAAGTGAACGCGTTAAAACGACTGCTCGAACTTTCCTGCACAAGTTTTTCGTTTACTCTACGATTACAGAATGTTCGGAAAACTTACTCTACGTTTTCGATGAATATCAGATATCGCGTACGCGTATCGTTCAATTCAATTATTTTGCACACCCTTTGCGCTTGATTGCTTCCGTTGAGCATCTGAAAATGAGCGACGTCGCATTGCACTTAAGATACCATTCGTTAATCGACCAGGTAAGTACATTTGGCAAATACGATATATCGATAAGGCCCGTGTTATCGTTATTTCAGTGATGATCAAAACTAACGAACCCGAGGTGCCATCGGTATCGGGAGGACCCCTCGACGGAGTATACGAGTTTCAGCAGTTGCACTTTCATTGGGGCCAAACCGACGAGCTAGGCTCCGAAGATCTTATAAACAATCATTCATTTTCCATGGAGCTACACGCGGTTTTCTGGAAGAAGGATTACGGCTCGCCAGACGAAGCAATGAAACATTCCGACGGCCTTGCAGTACTTGCATATTTGTTCCAGGTAAATGTTAGATATTGGCGAGATACCCATCGCCGATAAAAATAACGAAATCAATGGGCAATGACCATTTCAAAAATCGATACCGGTAGCAACGATACGGAATGAAACATCCTCCTTTCCACTATTTGTCCCTCGTATAAATGTACTGAATGTTATATGCATCTATATACGTAGGTATTACATATGTACGTAATATTAGTTATGTAAGTCACACACGCAAACTACGCGTGCATACCTCGTACTCAACATTCTTCCTGGATTCGTTTAAAATTAATTCGGAAAACTCGATGCCGCACGAATTGCGAACAATCGCCGCGAGAAAGCAAATAGTTTCCTTGTGCCTTAAAAATAGAAATACTTAGAATTCTTGTTGGGTACATATCCTACGATCGTTCGTGCTTGCTTTTCGGCCTGCCGTTTTATCGTGTACGACGTTTGAAGATCAAAGATACACTTGATTTCTCGAACACGATAGGACATCCTGTGCTGTGTCTATTGCAACTGACTATTCGAAAAATGATCTTACAGAGGCTACTTGTATTTTGCAGGTGACGGATAAACCGAATGCAATTTTCCGACCAATCGTATCGATAATCCCGGAAATAGTGGTGGCCGGCTCGAATGTAACAATAAACGACGATAAACTACTGAGGCAATTGGTCGCGCCCGATTTTTCATCGGCGCAGAAATACTTCACGTACAAAGGATCGCTGACAACACCTCCCTGTTTAGAGATTGTTCAATGGATCGATTTCGAGGAACCTCGACATATTTCTCACGAGCAGGTATTTCAGATGTCACCGAGTTTAATGTGCGACACATTTCCTTGAGGCGCAGACAAGCATGCCTAACTACGAGCGCGAAGAAATATCGTACAAATATGCTTTTACAAATGCTTCCCCTTGGCGTTCGTCGAACTCGATTATTAGAAGCATTCCGTCGGTGAAGGCAGCATCTTCGAATGGCTAAATATACCCTTGCTCCTGCTCGAGGAGCCGTCGAGCATCGAAATTTGTAATACCGTTAAAAAATGAGCGGCTGCAGGTGCAGTTCGAAAGAGAACAATTAGCACGCGTCGTTTAAGAGAAGAGGATACCGACGCCTGGCAGCGTTTGTGCACGGCGTTTTTATTTTTACACGTTTAAGAATAACCGTCCGCGGACGGGTTTGTTAAAATTGTTATAAACGATTGTCTACATTTGCCTAATTCATTTTCAGCTGGCTGAGTTCCGCAACATTAAATCCTCCGAGGGCACAAGTTTGACGCATAATTTCCGTCCAGTGCAACCATTGGACGGTAGAATAGTTTATCGTAACAGCGGAACTTCGAAAACAGCATCCTCAACTTCCGGAGAGGTGGATGCACCAGCAACTCCAGCTACGCCTTCGAGTGCAGGAACAATTAGCACATCGACGGCTCCCAAGCAAACGACGCCCGCAACACCTGCTGCTGCGACAGAAACTGGCAAGGAAACAGAATCGGTGGCTAAGTATGGGACTACCGAGGTCCCATCGAACATGGAGCCCATGGACGAGAAGAGCGGCGCTGGTTACGGACAAGCCAGCTTGTGGACTATATCGCGTTCGTTTCTTTTCTATCTGTACATATACGTAGAATGTCTTTTGTGGACTTATAAAATTGACAACGATTGGAAAATTGATAAAAATGGTAAAATATCAAATTCCATTCTAACTGAATTTTTTCTTCTTTGTTACAGCAATCGCGCTACTTCTTAGAGGTATATTTCTTTTACCGTAACGACGATGCACTGGAGAATCTAGTTAATGCTGTGATTGTACGTGTATAATATACACTGCATGTAATCCAAAGTAACCAGTAAGCCAGTCTTAAACGAGTATTAATATGGTACACGTTCTTATGAAAGAGATATTCGTTGTATTCGTTGAGGCATCTACAACACATTCGAACGATTTATTCTATAGGAGATTTATGCTAGATATTGAATGCATAAACATAATTCATGACTTTTCATTACACATGTCCTACTAACGTACAATTATAGGAATATCTTAAATACTGTACATATACGTATGTACTCGTCAAGGAGTATTGTCATATCGACTGCTTGTTCGCACTAGATTACACGCAACGTTATTTTTCAACCGTTTACACTATTTGATAATAATCAGAGCAGTAGAAATAAGGGAGAACGGTAAATGATTCGGGCCGTGCCTCCTTTGAGAAATAAATTAGATAGAAGTATTGTACAAGTCAGAGCCTACCAAAAATATTGCTGTACTCGAAGAGTTCCTACTGCTGCCATGAAAACAGATGTATACTTTCGTCGCAACGACATAGCTAATAAGATTTTCTCATAAACATGTACACGAAGTATATACTGTACGAGAAACGATTGTGATTTAGGTGATAATAAAAATAAATATTAGAAATAAACTTTATTATCGGGCTGTATGTACAAAATTGTATAAATCTTAGGAAGATAGGGCGAGAAGCGTTAATATCAAGTGGGCGATACAGTCTGATCTTTAGTTGCCATGTTCACTACAGCTGCCAAATCGTCTTGTCCTTGCTTAAGACGCTCTCTTATAAGTTCAGCTATAGCTTTCTGCGTTCTTCTCTCCAGTTTCTCTAATTTCTTCGCAACGTCCCGCTTCAAATCCCAGTCCGGCTTTCTGGGTGCAAGGTTGCTAATGTCCTAAATAATTATGATTAAATAGGCATCGATACTACGTACTGTAAATATATCAATTCCATGTAAAGATATATGTACTTACAAGTTCCTCGATGACGACTTTCGTATTCGCGGCGCTCAGCTGATCCTGCACTTCCGCTTCTACGTTACCCGGTTTTGCATCGTCTAATACTTTCTCTTTTAAGTTCTCGTCCTGAGGCTTGTAACTCCGAAACTTTGGTCTGTCAGAAATAAGTAAATAAACATATAAATAGAGACTCGTCTGTGGAGGTTAGATTTAAATGTTCTTCGGAACAATTGGAACACTCACTTGGGCAATTTATTAGAAATTTCATTCTTGTTTTCCTTGCCATCGTCAGTTTTCCTTTTCAGTGCTTGCAGGCGTTCTTTCCTCTTAAAAGCTTCTTCCTCGAGCGAGCCTATTTTATCCTCTGCCATGTTTGTTTTGATACACCTTGTCTCAGATGGCGCTGCGACACCATGCCTCCATGACAGTTCTGGAGCGGCAGTGAAATTAAATATCGCTCGCGATTTTTTCGTTTTTTCAATTTATTGTGGAGCGAATTATACGTATATTGTTTCTTGCAATGACATCTGATATCACTAATGGAAGAAAAACCGAAGACATCGTATTGAGTAACGATGCATGTAAGTTTTTATATCTATTTCATTACTAATGCAAACTTTTCCTTGACCCTCACTTTACGTTGTGTAAAGCAAGGCTTTACGAAGGAAATAAACAAGGAAAAAACTATATTTTTCATAGATAGTATTAAGAGAGTATTAAATAATTATAGATATAGATAATATAAATCAAGGTAATTAAAAGATGCGAAATTAGTCGGCCCATTCAAAAGGTTTTGGTCCCCGTAAGGTGTACAAAAATGGACGATATACTGCTTCTTTTTTTTTTAAACGAATTAGTTTATTAACATTTTTACAAAGTTCGTACAGTTCGGCGTCAGATAAATTACAAGCAAAACTTGTTGATTAAAGCTAACGTATTAACTACATACTCTAATGTTATATTAATTTGTAACATAAGACCAAGTCTTATCGAACGGAATGCTGGTTGCATACAGTTAAGGCGCACAAGCGCGTAGACTCGCGCGCCCTAACTATATGCAACCGTTCATTCGTTTGTCCCGCACTGTGTGCATCCGATACACTTCTCGAGTCAATGTTTTATCGGATAAATGTTGCACAAAATAATAGAAAAGTTGTTCTTATTTTTGTTCATAATAAGAAACCGATAGGAATAACGAAACTAAAACCATATTTACCAAAAACTATCAAATACAGTAACATGAATAATTATAGATCCTGTCTAAAATCATGAACAAGCTGCGAGGAATCTTAATTAAGTACCCTTTTGGAACTTAAAAGACGACAGGAAATCTTTAATACCGTTCTACCCATAAAAACTGGAATTCAATTAAACCCATCGTTTCCTGAATATCGATTTCCGCCAACCCCCATGCGCACCATAAGATCCATCGATCCGTTCGCCGGAGAGAAATCACGAATCTATGCCAAACGTTTGTGAAATTGAGGACGTGCACGTATACACACACGGAACAAGTCTCCCCGGTGGCATTGTGAGGCCTCTCTTGTGGCGAAAGTTTATTTACAGTCGGCGAGATATTTTCAATCCCGAAGCGAGGCCGGATGCACGATTTTGCGAGAACATAGATCTTAGGCGAGTTGAATTCCTCTTAGTTCCTCTTATACACCTAGTATATCTAGATAAATAATAATTAATAGCCAACGGCAGCACTGTGATCGGGACACCAGGTATACCGTGATTGTTCATGGTTCCAGAAATATATTAAACATTATACCCGACTGTGATGAACAAAAAGAAATTGGCAAATTTTAATATGCGACTCATCAACGGAGTTCAATTCGTTCAGAATTTTTACTTTGGTTCTTATACAGGGCGTCAGTAGATTCACGTTACACCAGCTCTGGTATTTTCCATCGATCGTGTTAAATTAATGGAAAATAAATGATCGACTAATATGATCGCGGTTCAGAAAATTTCAATACAAGGTACAATAGAAGGTTCGACGAATGTGATAAATATTCGAACATCCGATAGTTGTCATGTTTTAGATCTGCCAAATAATTTTCATAACTCCATTTCCCTTTGCTATGCAAATTTTCAATACCACCCTTAGTTACATTTCCATCGACCCTTTAATTCACACCAATCTATTCTCGCATCTCTTCCCTTCCCTGCAGGTCTTAAAGTTACGATAGTTATTGTTACAATTTTCGAACACCGTGAAATCTTTTTACAGCACGGTCGATATAGACGCCAATAGATCTTCGTTATCTGGAATCGCCACGAATCTGTGTACATTGTACATAAGAGGCTATAAAGAAATTTCACGGTACTCGGTTCTCTACGATTGAGCACGTTTCGCGGAAACCGTGATGAAACTTGGTAGCACAATAACGGAAAGCGTAGGAAAGAGGAGGAGAGGAATGAGGAGGAAAAGGAGGGGGGAAAAAAAAGAAAAGAAAAGAAAGCGAAATCGAGGATAGGAAGCAAGGGATCGTGCGATTATGTACAGAATCAGCCGTGTTGCAAACACGGATTTAAGATTACGTAATTCGAGCATGCCTGGTGCAAATGGTGAATACTAGGTTTAAAATCTGCTCGATTCTAATTAATATCATTACGATCTTTTAAGGACTTCCTCATTACGAGGAGGACGGTGCGGTGGAAAGTCTCGGTTTTTCTTCGGGAATCGTCTTGATCCCACGCACCTTGGAACGTTGCATGCTCGTTATGCCAACGTTTCAATTCGATTTCACTTGGAATTGCACGTGATTGCGTTCGGGCTCGTCGATTACAATGAGCCTGATGCATTTCATTGGCCGAATTGTTCGTACGCGTACACAGGGGGGACAGTGTTTCTTAATGTTTCGCGATTTCGTGCACCGCTATCGATTACCGTGTCGCGCCTGTCCGACGAAAAGTATAATTAGCCGCCACTGGCGGAGGAAACTCGTGGAAAAAAAGTACGACTATCATGATTTGTTGGGCCCTGCGAATAGAGATGCTCGATATTGGATTCTGCGGTTACTGGAAATGGAACGGGACACGAGTGCGTAAACTATGCTGAGAAAGTTTCTTCCTCGCGGCGTGGTTATCCGTTTATTGTAACTGATACTCCCGCGATCTAGCCAGATTTGCGATTCAACAGCGGAACGAAACGGGTGGAGCACACCGAGAAATTGAAATGAAAGGGAACCCGTCGTCGCGCATTCAGAAATTGAGATCTCGTGGACACGAATATCGAATTTGAAGCATAGATGGGCGGCCAGACGGGAGGTAAAAAAAGTGAGAGCTGGATTTCACCTTACTAATATCGTCCTGCTACGATTTACGCGACTCGCCTATCCTTATCCCCCGCTTCTCTCTTCACGCCTTCACGAACGACGCGGCCGACGGATTCGTCGCGAATTGCAGATTCCTATTTGGCACGGCGCCCACGTTCAAAGCCAGAACTTTGGAAACGATGTTTAAATCCTCGTGGTTGCCTATTCCTTGCACGTTGTTCAAATCCCCTGCGATGCCAGACTGGAACAGCAGATGTTGGATTTGTTTCGCTGGCGTGGGCGGTTTCGTTTGTCGGTACTGCGCGAAAGGGTTGTAGTAATTCGACGGCGCTCTCTGTGACGGATTGAAAGCGAAATTGTTCCTGCCCGGCGCGATCTTGTTGTTGTCCACGTTGAAACCGAAATTACCGATCGCGTTGAATGCTTCCTGACGATTGAACCTGGTCGTTGGAGTCAACGGGGGTTGAAACTCGTTGGAGAACGAGCTGAAGCTTTGCTGCAGTCTCTGTTGGTGCGGCTGCTGTTGAGGCTGCTGTTGAGGCTGATGCAGTTGCGAGGGTTGCTGCAATATTTGGGCCTGCTGAGGATGGGCCTGCGGCTGTTGGCGGAACGATTGCAAACGCAACTGTTCCTGTTGGAAGGGTTGCTGGAACGGTTGGGCAGGAACGTTTGGTACCTCCAGGGACACGCTGGGTTGAAGATGCACGTTACTGTCAACAGGTGGCTGGAAGTTTAGGAGATTGTTGCTCTGCTCGAAGAAGAACTGCTTCTGGGGAAGGGGACGTTGCGGCTGGAACCTATTGATCCTCTGCTCTTCGTATTTCAAACGTTGCTCCTCCAGCTGTTTAAGCCGCTGCTCCTCCAATCGTTTCAGTTTCACTTGCTCCTCCAACTGTTTAATCCTGGCATGCTCCTGCAGGTAGAATTGATGCTGTTGCTTCTGCCTGAGCTGTTGCTCGTACAGCTGTTGCTGTCTGGCAAGGAAGTGCGTCTGTTGAATCTGCTGCTGCTGAAGCTCAGCTAATTGCTTCTCGAGAAGTTTCTGTTTAAATTCCAATTGCTCTTGAAGCGTGAGGGCTTGGCCGTCGTTGGGCGATCTGAATATCGGCACGACACTTTTCGGCACGCCCTGCTCGTCTTGTTGCACGGTGAACGCCGCCACCAACGGGGCCTGAAATATCTTCACCTCCTCGGTTTTTCCCTTGTCGTTGGGACCGTTCAGGGTGGTTACGTTCGCGTTGTTCGTCATGGATAAAGGCACAGTTGATTCTGTTGGTCTTGGGGCGGCCAGTGCGTTCGACGTTGCTATTCCATTGGTAGCGCTTCCGGTCAGACTCTCGGAGATCTCTCTGAACGGCTTCAGAGTTAAACTTTCCACCTTGTTCACGGAAAACGTCTTCGCAGAACCCGCCGTCGTTTTCTCTTTCTGCTCCAGCTTGGCCTCGGTTTTGGCACCGAAGGTCGGGGTATTTTTCACCGGCAGTATCACGTTCTGCACGTGAAAGCTTCTGGCGTCTTCCTGCGTGGCTTTCTCGATGTTCATCACAGGTGTCTTCGTGGTTATGTAACGGACGGACTCGATGAAGCTGGAGTTCTGTAATTTATCTTCGCTCGGCGTGTCCTCGTCGGTGGGGAAGCTCTTAAACGAGAACGACGTCCTTTGCACGCCGAGGTCGTTGTTCAGATTCTTCTTCGCCACACCCTCGAACGCGCTCGTGTCCCTCTGAACGATGGTCTCCGCGTCCTCTTTGTGCTGTTCGGCGGACTCGGCCTCCAGGTCGGTTAGCGCTTTCAGGAGAGCCCGGCGTAGGTTTTTGTCAAGTTTTATCGGTGCTTGTGCCGCTTCCATACCCTTTGCCGCGACGTCCGGCTCTTGGCATCTCGTCAGGGTGATCGACGCCGTCGCCAATAGGAGCACTAGTGTTGCCTGTAAAATTTGTTTCAATATTTCTTTATCGATCGAGGTACAGAACGGAGAATATCGTTCAACCGCGTCGGAGGATGAACATTAAAATGATTTCGGTTAATGAATGCAAGTTTAATTCATTCACGTTGCTCCGGCTTTCAAGTGGAAAGGATCCGAAAGTCGCTATGCATATATACATATGCATATACAGGTTCCCGATTGAAGAAGGGCAAGTTTATTACAGCCACTTCCGGCCTTTAATAATTGATTGAAGATCATCAGCTCATCAATTTATTCGACGCGCGTACATAAATCTTCTTCTAAAGCATCCCGGTGTTTCACAATGATTTTCTCTTTCTAAAAACGACCAATTTCGATAAACTTTCGTCTTTTAAAGGGAACAGATATTCGCCGCTCGTCTTGTATTATTATGAAAGAATATTTTTATAATCGTGCGAGCGTTGATCGTGCAACTGTGTGCGACGAGAATGAAACAAAAGGGCGTTGACATGTCTGCCTCTTAATGTGTTCGGTTTGTTGCTTCCTCGGCGATCACCGGTTTCGCATTACGAAACACGAAATGGAAATTAAATTGGCGGCGAATGACAAACAGGTGTAACGCGTGTATCCGCGAGAAATTTTATACGGTGCCTCTATCCATCCGAGAGATCGTGGGCTGTTATCCGATAATTATGAAAGTCTGTTCCAAAATTTCTATCTCCGAAACAAGACGGTATTTCGAACGGTTCCCGTCTAGCGATGCAAACGCTCGTAAATCATTTCAGTGAAAGTTGTCGAATTAAGGGAAAGAAAAAAAATTCATTTGCGAGATTAATTAATGTTCAAGGTCATCGGTTTCTCGAAATCATTTGCATAAACTCGCGCCGTCGACTTGAAATCAGACGAGATTTGAAATAAATATACGAATCGTCGAAAGCCATTAGATGGTTGTCCCGTTCCAGACTGCTAAATTTCTAAAAAGATTCACATTTTCGAGGAGGCGCTGCATGGAAATTAGCCGAATTAAATGTAGCCCCGGTGAAAAAGAAATTCCTCGGTCGCAAATTGGGTGAAAAATATTAGAATTTGAGTAAATCTTGGACGAATATTTGGGGAAGGGGGGGCAAAGAAAAAACATTTGTCAGTTTCGGTGTCAAGATCTTTGTCAACCATTGCGTGCCTGATACAAGAGGCACGGATACAGGAAGATTTTATCGACCTGCGACATACGATGTACAGAGACCATGTTCACACGTTTCTACGAGCCCGCCAAAGGACACGAACTTTCATCCAGCACGATGAAATGAATCACGCGTAATCAACTGAAGCCTCGCGCGTCGTTTTGCAATCGCAAAGGACCAAATGTAACGCGGACCGTCCCAGTGTCTATTTATCCGCACACGCGAATTGCCCCATACAAATTGTCGAATGCATCTCCCGGACGCAAAGAAAGCAATTGATCCACGTCTGAAAGCCAAACCCATATTTCTTTGCATACAATACCATTTGTGCGTACCGCATGGCAGTTCTTAAACACCTCTCCTTGCACGACCGTTCCATTTGGTCCGTGAGCCGAATATTAGTTCCACGCCCCATCGATCCATTCGGCAAAGAAATCGACCTTCGCCTCCTCGCGGTTTAATTTATAAGAAATCCGCGTTTCGATCCAACTCGACTAGGAAAACGGATCGTTCGTGGCGCATACCACGCCTGTAACTTCGGGTCGCATGTGTTCGAGTGGACGTTACCTCAGCGGCGAACTTTCACACCGCGGTCGTTAAAAACGTCTACGGCCGAAAAGGAAAAGCAATTTTCATTTCTGCCCGAGGGAGGAATGCTGGCCGGACGGGGATAAAGCGCGACTATTCGCGAATGTACGTCGTAACGTCTTCGCGCGACAGAGTGAAAATAACCATCGGTAGTAAACTTTGTTACCGTACCTGCGTGTGTACATAGTTCCGTGCGCTTAACGAGCCAAGCGTCGACCCTGGACGACGGAAAAAGAATATCCTAGACAAGCGGCTGCCTGCCATCGTGTAACGTACGCCACTTGACATTTGGAAGGGAAAAGTCCCGTTTGAGATTAGTTCGAGCCACGGTGTGTAACAAAAGAGACGCGGGCAAACACTCGAACCCGCAGGGGGGTAGAATGACGAAATGTTGCGCAAGGTGGGTGGTAGTTAATGGCCGTGGTTAAATGCGAAAAGGGAGATTAATTCTGCTCGTTGCTCTGTTCCGCGGAGATTATCATCGTAGGTTGGTTGAACTTTTCATTCGGTGCGAAACATTGTTCGTGTTCGAATTAAATTAGAGAGCAATTATCCAGAGCGTTCGAGGGGCGGGCGGGGTTCTATCGTAGACGTAAGATATCGCGTGAATGAAACCGCGCGATGTTTTATGGCCGGGGAAAATCTATCGATTTTGAGAAGTGAAAAAGAGGGAAAGCATGGAAAGAAAGTGGACGGCGGATGATTTAGAAATCTTAATTGTGGATTCAGTTTGAACAGCGGAGAACGTTTAAGTGGACATGCAAAGAGTATTTACAATGTTCACACTGTCGATTTCACAAAGATTTGACGTATACCGTACGGTACGTTGCTTACTGTTATTCACGAGGATCGTGTTTAAATAATTTCTATTAAATCCACAACGATATTAAACGTAGATTTCTTGAGAATGTTTCTAGCGTCTCGTCTTGATCGTGTCAACCCCGTCGACTATAGTTGTGCAAAAACTTATATAATTCTAGAAATGGAAATTTCCCAAATAGCAAGGTGTAAAAATTCGACGGGAGATCTTTCATTGCATAAATGGTATATAAATTCTTATTTTCATAGCCACAAAAATTTTTCTCAAACATTTCCATACGAACGGACCGAGGATACGCACCCGCCTACAATCTGTCATGGATACATAATACATATTCAGAAACTTTCTAAACCGCCGAATAATCTTTAGGTCGCAGTTGGTCCAGCATCTCATTAGTTTTTTTCTTTTTTTCTACAAACACTGAAAGAGCAGGACCCGTGCATATTATGAGCAAGCAGGTTGTCTGCACTTTCGGCGTGATTTTCACTTTCGAGAACCGTGTTCGTTGACTGCCTGTTTGACACGTGTCACTCCCTGTTCGTTTCTACATTACGAGTTAAGAGAATCAGTCGTAAGACAAAGAAGTCGGCTCCCACGGTACGATGATGAGCGAAAAAAAAGAAATGAAGAAAAATGCCACGGCTCGACATTTGGTGGACAAGGTAATTAAAAGCCATGCTTGACGTCTTCATTACGCGACGAACACTTCAGCCCGGTAAATCAGCGTGTTGAAATGTTTACGTGAAACGCTTGACGAAGAAACGATGATAGGTCGAATGAAATTAAGAATTATTGGAATAAGGAAATTGTTTGATAATCCGCACAACAACTAAAAAGTGATTACAAAACGAGGACTCGATTACTTTACGACCCTCCACGCGTACCCAACATCTTCATTCTCAATCGGCTTTCTACGAGTACCGATTTTCCAGAAGACGATTCCCTGGCTCGTCATTTTCCAGCTTGTGAATTTCTCCGCGCCGAGCGAACAGCTTGTCTATTAGAAAATAACAATGACACACAAAAAGGCTAATGTTCGTTCCCGGTGAAACAATCTTCGTTCAACTATACGCTATCCGGTAGAAAAGTGAGTAGAATCAACTGCAAACTCTGTACTTTGCCCAGGCTCGCAAATGCTATGTTAAAGAAGAAGAGTTGTCCCATTTTCTAATATTACAAACTGCACCATGGCCCAGACAGATTCTATGTTCCCATTATTCTCTACTAAAGTAAGGGATCCGCTTCAGCGAGATCGTTCTATCTTTATTATCACGATACCAGATAAATTTCATACCACTTTTCTCTGGTTTAATGATACGAGCGGATAATCTACGTGGAAGAACTGGCGTACGGTTAACTATAGACTGGTTAACTATAAAAAGCGTCGTGATTCTAATGAAGCGCAAGACGACGAAATAATGGGCTTCCGGAATCTGATATTCTCGACATCGGGAATCGGGACGGGTCATCTCTAGAGAACTTAATGCGATTCTTAAATTGGAGAAATATTGTTTGGTCGCGACGCGGCGGCAATCTCGCAAGTTTGTCAGATCTTATTTTCCCGATGGATGATTGCCGGGAATTAACGAGGAGGCGGTTATTAAAAGATTCACTTGACCGATTGGGGCTGATTGTCACGCAATCGCAAACAGAGTGAACCAGTCAGGCTCCAATTAGCGTAATAATTATTCGATAGATTCCATGCGATAGTTTATGTTGCGTGAAGCGATCCCACGGTCAGTTTCTCATTGTTGAATGCCGCTGGTTTTCCTCGCGAATCGCATAAAGATTTTATTTTCGTTCCATTTGACAAAAATTCGAATCGTTCGATGAGAAAATGAAACGGTGCATTCCGGCCTATTAAAATAACAACGAAAATTATAGTATTACGACCGACACGAATGATTTTTGTCCGAATAAAATAAAATAGTCTGTCAGCGAAGTTCTGTACTTAAAAACAATAATTTGCATATTGACAGGGACACTGATATTCGATTTTTCTCTCGGTTTGTATGTTACTGTGCCACTTTTCGCGCACATCTATACACACACGTTGCATACGATAACCGAGATGGAATTTAAAGTGTACGACACCGTCGTACTTATCCATGGGCGATTGTACAAATTGTTTGAGATATCTGACGGATGGATCTGATGGTCCGCTATTAGTTAAATGCTTCTCCCTCGATTCCTTTTCGAGGTGTTACAAGATAGATAGGATACAGAATCAAATAGGGTATTACATTAGCCAATATTATCGAGTATTTACTCGAATAATCGATACTATCTATTAAATTAAATTCGAACGAAATGTTCCGTCGTAAATATGAAAGTGTTAAAGTAGACACAAGGTTAGAGACATCCGAATGTTAAGTTTCGTGATACAGAAATGGCGAGGCACAGTACATATCTAATTCCTGACAATTAGAAGCAGATTAGATCGTTTTTCGCCTGACATTTTGCAATCAGCGAGAAAGTTTTAACGTATTCCGTGTTTCAATGATAAATCATACTAACAATTTGAATATTACGCTATACAAATATACCTGTTGACGATCCTTTATCGAAACATGCACCTCTTGCTTGATCGATAATGAAAAACCAATTGAATCGGGAATTATAAAGCCGTCATTTGATAAACATATCGGGAAAGAAAGTGCATTTCATTCCATAGAAAGCAATCTTGAACGTTACAAATACACCTAATCATCGACTTACGTGACAGATCGAGTCTGTAAATACAACGTGCCTGTGATTAAATTGTGTCTGTGATTAATATTCGCGTGCAAAACGAAATGGATTCAAAATTCCATCCCCTATTAGCGCATAGAAAGTGACGTACCAACTTACACGTTTACTTGCGCGACGATTTCGTACGGAAACAAATTTTTCCAGGCAAAGCTACCACGACGGATTCTCCCCATTTTCTAACCCAAATCGTAGAGTTCTACAAATGCAATAATGAATGGAAAAATCAATTGCCTTCGTGTCCGCGAGTTCGTCACTCTCGTCGCGCCTCCAGTCGCGAGCTTCCCAATCAACTTTCCAATGCACCAAACTCCAGAGGAATGTCGAGTCGTCGATTAGGCTATAATGAAACGCATCGAAGGAACAACAGACGGGCAGGACCTGTAAACTTTGGGGAATGTCGGTATCAGTGGTCCAAGTAGGTAACGAACGGTTAGTAGCGGTCGATTGGAAGTAAAATACCGTGGGAGACGATGTGCTCGTCGTCCAAGGTAGAACAAGGAAGATGTCGAGGAGAAGAGTGTGCCTCGGGCCAAAGGCGGCACTTTCACTCGCCAGTATGTCGAGGATGTGCACGCTCATGAACTTGCCACACAGCTTCGTCGCGTTGTTACGAACGAAAAAAGCTCTGTCACAGGTGTACGAATCGTGTTTTGTCACGAGCAAACCCTTGGATATCCGGTTGATGCAACGACAACGCGTTTGACCGCATTTTTGCTGGATTGTTTGAAAAGCGAAACGCTGCAGGCGCGATCGCGGTTTAATTGAAAGCGTGTACGCGCGTAACCGAGACATGTAATGTGTGCCAGCAGTTCTACGAAATATTTCGCGCAGATAATTTGACGAAATTTTGCGCAGTCAGGGGCGCGTAAATGATTCTTTGGATCAAACACCCGACGTGCTGTTTTTTTATTTCGTTATGAGAAATATAATAATCTAAAGCGAATATGACAATTGGATGTGAAATATATATTCGACCTGTATATCTGATAAAAATTCGCCGGGAATAAAAGCAGCTCAACCTTTTGCGAATCGTGCGAAACGATACACGTTTCATTGAGAATTCAACGCTGCCAATTTTGGAATTAATTTCCGTTACGATGAATGGACGATTCACATTTTGCGCAGGCCGGCCGACAGAAACGCGGAACTCGTGGCACGCGTGAAAGCGCGTTTTGACAATGTCGCCAAACGATTATACAACCGAGTCCTTGACGTTGAATAATGCATAGGATCATGAACGGCGAGGAAACGCGACGAATGAAGTAAAGTGCAATTAGCCCGCAATGTAGGATGCTACGCGTCGTATCACCGAACGACCAGTGAAAGTCGAGGATGACAGCTTTTGTAACGGCGACGAAGGTATATTGCACGTCCTCATTCGGGACAATTTAACGAATGAGGCATAAGTATAACGCGACGAGGTCGTCGTGATCGATTTGGTACCAGCCAAGGGATCGACGGGAAGTGATCGCGGTTGATTGTTAAGCCGAGCGAGAATCCCGTAAATCAAATCAAATGTCGATACGTGAAATTAATACGGAATAGTATTGAATTGCACGATATTCGACTGGAGAACGATTTTGGAGAACGATTGCGGGCTCTTTCGCGGCCTTAAAAAGTTCCTTACAGCAAAGGTATCGACGATTGTTTCGTAACGAACGCTCGTTAGGAAATTGCGTGCCTAATAATCGTAGGCTGATCTCTCTATCGGATTGGGTTAAGTATCAGCGTCGATCGGAGAGAAAAAACTTTCTTCTCGCGGGTATCGAAAAGATGCCACCTGTTTAAGGTTCAACGCACCTATCGCCAAAACAGACGAATAGAGTATCCACACCCAAGTGTCGGCTCTCGTCATAAATCTTTCGGTAATTACTTTCTCTCAAAGTACGACTACACCCCGGGCAACGGGACAAGAGACATCTCGCCTCTTTGGATATGTGTTGAAACCACCAGGATTAGTGAACGATCCTCATATTTAATTTGTATATCTTTATGTACATCTTTGGTTTTTGTCAATGGCGAAAGAGAATAGTACAAAGCAGTGCCCTGGCTCAATGGAAAAATGTCATCAGCGTGTTCTCTTTTGAGCAGTAAGAAAAATTTGGAATATATTATGTAGCTGATACGTAGTACATTTGTTAAGGCAACGTTTTAACAGTCTATGGTAATGATTGTTCAGTGGGTTTGTAAAGTAACGACGTACTTGATTAATGACTGAAACATGTAAGCTTAATGTATGTAGCAGGCGCACAATACGTTTACTGATAACTTTGATTTTCATCATTTGGAACTATATTTTCCAAGTCCTGGCAATTCTTGTTCGGATATTAAGAAAAAACTTTAACACCCGATATCATTAAAATAAAGGTGGATCAATTTCTTTGTTACTTTCAGTGAAAGTTTGATTTAGTACTGATAATGTCGAGATTACTAGTTCGATGAGAAAGCAAATCTTCATCTTTATGCAATTTGAAAAGTATGAAAAGCGTACAGTTCGCCTCGACATTGAATTAACTAAACAGATATTCGAGCGCATGGTTTCTGAATTCTTTACCATAATTTATCTAACCGAAAAGTAGAAAACGATCAACGATGTTCGCCATTCGAGGGACACCACTTTTCCCGCACATGCAGATTCTATTTCTAAGGTCAAGAGAAACGAAACGCCTTTAAACGCTCCTTGGTGAAACGTCAAATGAAACTGACTAATAAAAGAAAAACCACGACCGCGACCGCGATATTAAGTTTCCATGCGTATATAAATTACACTTACGAACCGATGGTATCTGTATCTCGGTATGTATCCGGTTCATTAACTTCGCGAAAGCAATGGAACGCACGAAATTCGCCGATTTTTCCCGCGAAACGAAGATCGTTTAGACTCGCATGCTGCACACCAGCCGATCGCTCTTGCGTGAAATTAATTCTGATTTCAATTAGGGGGATTCGTGATACACGCTCTTGTACCACATAACAAATAGGTTGATCGAATAGCAAAGCCTGTCGGTGCATACGAGTTGCATTTAAGGAATTTAAAGTTCACCGTCGGAATTCATCGAAAGTTCTAATTCGTTTCTTAGCTTTGGAAAAATGAATACGAACAGCGAAATTTGACGAGAAAGTTATGCGAACGAGAAATAGAGTTGGGAAGCAATAAATTCACGTGTGTAGAATGATAAAGGGGCGGAAGATAACTTGAAGAGAGACATTTTCAAATAAATCATTCGTAATCTAGAGATTCGTAAATGAACAGTGCAAACTGGAAAGTTTGTAATGAACGAAATGATTAGAACGATGTAGGTAACTCTTATACGAATCTTTTCTTCGTGCCATTTAATAAGTGGAAAATTTAATTAACATCTGTTAGCGAGCTCAATTTTGTAAACCCTGCGCGATTCATACTGTTTAATTAATAATAATTATAAAGATAATTTCGAGTAATTTCAACTAAATGTTGATTTTACCTTTAAAGTAGTGGAGATAAAATTTTCTCGGCTTTCCTTTCTCTCGAACTGCGAGAAGAATCAAATTAACTTTGAATAATACGGTATTGAATGAGGTACCAGCAGAAGGAATTATCAGGCGTGTGTACACTTGCAAATGTTTGAATGGTGTAGCACAGAAATACAGGAGAGAAGAAAGTCGCCTGCACAGAATGCTCATCGGGTACTTCTTCTAGGTAGAAATCTGAATTTTTCCAGCATTGAGTCACACGGCACAGGTAACTTTCGATTGCGCCGACATTGTGCCGACAGAATTTTCACGACACACGTACTCTGATTAAAAATATCTATTTTGTTCCAAACTTCACTAAATTGAAAAACTATCATTATTCTGATAGAGTTCGAAGAAATAAACCCCCTACATAATATATTCCAACAAAAAATCAATTAAATATCGTCTCCATAAATAAACAGAAATACGGACTTTCTTTTCTCGGAAAAGTTTATGGCTTTGTTCACTCGCTGTTTAGAGAAATGATCAACACTTTTCACTTATTGTTAGGATATGCAATTATTCACTGTAGCACGACACGATGCCTATTTATCACCATTGGAAAAGAAACAGGAACGTGCCGGAAAATAACGCGAAGGAAACCAAAGACGACAACGATAGTGAAATAGGAAGAGAAAAGACTTATCGAAGAATAGGTGTACAGTGAATGAGTGGTTTCGTACTCACCAAGCTCATGATGCTGTCTGTGCCTACACTCGGTTAGCACGCGGCTTTTACTCAGGAAGATGATCTACAGGTAGTGATAGTTTTGAGAAAGAGGAGGGGTCCACCTGATGTTGACCCACGTGTGTATCGCACATACCGATCGCACGAAAACCGGGTTGAATGGCAAATCCATTTCTTTCACTATTTTCCAAATATCCACGTGTTTCGTGTAGAAATATTTCATCGTTTTTCGCTCTCTATTTAACAGTGCTAGATACTTTCCCGTGCACTTATCTGTACCGTATATCTTACATAAAAAGAATCTTAAACTATGATTTTTTTTTAAATTTTATTTGTCTTTAAATTTAATGGAAAGTAGTATTCCATGTGATTTGCCATTAAAGCCTGAAAACTATTATTTTACAATAAGATTTTTCATATTGTGGTGGTAATTTAATAATTTAATAATTCCATCTAAAAGAAATTAGTTGCAGATACGATTTTCAAATTATCAAAGCATGCGTGCGCGCACTGATAATTTCGCATTACAATTTCGCGCAATTACCCGTACGCTGATATAAAACACGCGTAACGAAAAACATTCGTTTATGTAATTCGTAAAGTATAATAAATTAGCTTAATCCATTTCCAGAATTCTGAAATAATTTCGATTCTTTGACAATGAGAGGAATTTAAAATTCTTGCGTCAGCTGGGGATACATATGTATGCATAGAAGAAAGTAATCCATAACAGCTGATACGACCTTTAATTGAATCGCAGAACCAGAACAGAAAGGCGAGAACCATGGCGGCGGTTGTTCTAGCGAGATTGTGCTTTCGTTGTATCGTACGTTTTTCTGACCGAGAGTACAAGCGCTGAAGGAAAACAATCATAAAAATTGAAACAGAAACCAGAATGGTACGTAATATATGAAAATACAAGAACTGTCCTCTTATAGTTATCGCGTGAGAAATATATCACGTTGATATAACCTCAAACACGACGTAGAAAAATACAACGTCATTCATTTAGAGAACTCCTATAAATAATAAATATGTATCCGGCTTCAATAAACTTCCTGCGTGATTAGCTCGATCGATTTGTTCTTATCATTTGTTATTTAAATCCAATTCGTATGCGATGTATATGATAGACGATGTACATATTTCTTTTTTTTTCATCATTTTAATAGAGTCACTCCAGTGAGTCTAGTGAGTCCGACGACGGTGGAGATGATCAAGAAGGTTCTTCTTTTTCGAAATCAAACATCGAGGATGCTCTAACATCTTTCAGGGAGCAGTGGCAACGCGAATTAGAAATATCGCCAAAGCGGGATCGACCTAAATCCCAGTCCACGAAATCGGTGAAACTTGACGACGAGGCCATCGAAATTAAGGTAATACCAGTGATTCGTATATAATGTAGAATAACGTTACGTATAAGTGTAATGCAGACAGGTGAATTATTTCAGGCGAAAAATTTATTTTTGAAAGGAATCGAATACGAGGAAAGAAGATTGTTCTACGAAGCCATTCAGTTTTACAAACGTGCTGTATTATTAGTTCCTGATATTGAGTTCCGTTTGTACGAATCGACTAAAGTGAAGTCGAATGACGATAAGCACGAGGGATTTGTCGATGATGCAAACAATACAGATGATCGTACCGAAAATTGTAATGAAGAATACGAGGAAGAATGCGACTTGTTTGTTAAATTATGCAAAATTGTAAACCGCAATAAATGTGTTTGTTTTCCTAAGTTTGAGCAGAATGTGAGCTTTCTTAAAATTGTTAACAGAATTTGTGAACATAGTAGATAATGCATGCTTAAAAGTGATATTGCTTTTATTGGCCATAGCGGTAAATATTGCAAGGCGTTCCTTATTTCAGGCGACACATATTTCTGCGCTGCCTATGGAAATAATGCTTTACATCCTGAGATGGGTTGTATCATCAGAGCTTGACTTGAGATCCCTTGAAATCTTCTCCAGAGTGTGCCGCGGATTTTACATATGTGCAAGAGACACAGAAATCTGGAGGCTTGCCTGCGTTAGGTAGATCATAGGAATCTTTGATTATATTTCGATAATCAGGTAATAATACTAAATACTATATTGTGTATAGAGTATGGGGTGTAAATTGTGGAGCCTATGCTCCAAATTATCAATCGTGGAGAGAGATGTATTTACAACGGCCTAGACTAAGATACAATGGATGCTATATTAGCAAGACCAGTTACATTCGCGATGGTGAAAATAGTTTCCAAGATCAGTTTTATAGACCATGGCATTTGGTGGAATACTTCAGGTACCTGAGGTGCGCAACGATATAATTGTGATGCAATGTTTCTGTTAAAAAAGAAGACTATGTTGATAATGTTCCTCTTATAAACAGATTTTTTCCCGAAGGAAAAGTGTTGATGCTAACTTCAACTGAAGAGGCTCAAAATTGTGTAAACTCTTTAAAATACCGCGTTCCAAGAAATCCATCGGTTCTCGTTGGTCACTACAGATTGCACGTTAACTGTGTCTCCTTGGTGGTGAAAAAACAGGAAGTAAAGGCACTCAACACGACGTACAGAAAGAAGAAAAAAGAACCTGTGCACGATAGCGGGGAACAAACGTTTCACCTTGTAGGTGTCAAAATAAAATTGTTACTTGAAAGTAATATCTTGTACCTGCTTTTTCTTTTATTTTTACAGGAATTTGAGATTCAAGATCACCATAGGCGATTGAATTCCCAATTAAAATGGCTTAAATACAGTATATTTACGAAATATCGAAACGGACAGGAGGTGCGAATGTGCCTGAAAGAACCGTCTATGAGAGAATGGAGAGTTTCTGCTATTGGTAGTCGGTATCCATCGCTTAAATTCAGCAGAGTTAAAAGCTATACACAGGAGAGCGAAGCTCCTTTACAGTAATTAATCAAAAGCAAAATTATTAATCGTTTGGATTGCGTAAGAGAACAATAACAGGGCATAAATTTAAGAGAAGACTAAATTCTTCGAGTAAGCGCTAAAACTTGTACAAATTACTCTTACAATTAGCGTACATTGTGAGCACGTACGTTGTCCTTAAATCCTTCGGGTTACAAAATTAGAAAAAGAAATATTTTCGTCTTAATTTAATTACCAAAGTATTTTTGAAGTGATTTTTATTTCTTTATTATACAAATATCACGTTATAGTTTTCTCTTAAATTTGTTCATCTACATTAATTTTGACGTAGATAATATATATAGAAATAACTCGTAGATTTAATATATCGTTATATCATATGTTTTCAAAAGTAGGTGCTGATATTGTATCTCAAAATATACTTTTCATTCGTTCATTTACGTTTATTACGTGCCATATTTTTTCACAGAAATCAGACGAAGGATGAAATGTTTTAAACATAGTTGATTTGTTGACTATACTATATTTTTGATCAGACAACAGACGGGATAATGGAGCACGCGATTTATGCGAATGATCAGAGCCGCAAGGACACGCTTATATGCGATCCAGTGCACCAAAAATATATTTATATTTAAACAGACGTATTATCTGTTGATAACTTTCCATCGCGTAATATAATTTAATCAAGACGTTATTCTTGCAGCTCTGTTTCTTATTAATTTTTCATAGAACTTCTCATCGGAGCATATGTATGGAAGAAACGAAAAACCCGATTAATATGTATCACATAAGTGTACACTGTTTGTTTTCTAATTACGAAATCTATCGACTGCGAAACAAACAGGTCAATTTAAGCCTGTGGCATAATGCAGCCGGGATTCACCGTTGTATTAAATGTATTCTGATCGATATTTTGGAACAGTTTTATTCGTCTATACGAATAGCATTGCCATTGTAAAGGGATGTCCGTCGAATCCAAGATACGAGTGATGGGGAACACATTCCTTCTACGTTGCTGCGAATGTTCAATTCTTATAATCACATTAATAAACGTATTTTTGATGTGCTAAGTACAGCCTGAGTTATTTCATAAAATAGAAAGAAATGCATGTGTTCTTCTCGCCGGCAAGTTAACGAATGTTTAAACTATCATATAATAACTCGAGCACACACCGCATTTTACAATATCCTCGGCGATATGATAAATTAGGTTTTCCTTTGTACTCATTATTGTACTTGAACTGTTCCACGCGTCGCAAACGACGTCTTCCTGTTACCGTATTAAGCTCTATTATTAGTATATGTATAATTTCTATCATCTCTGTACAACTATGTCTAAGTACGGGTAACCGGCGGTCGCAGTAGGCTCGATTTATCACAGACTTCGCCACAGGATTTTCACACGCACACACCCTAGAATCACAATTCATCGTGTTGCAGCTGTACAACGTTCCTTCCGTTACACGTAGACGGGTCCAACATCCAAGCGAGATCTTGTAGTGTTGCGGCGTGCATCGAACAAACCGCCAGAACAACCAGGACGTGCATCAAATTGTGTGAATTCAACGCCAGGTCCAATTTCCCTGGAATCCATTTCTCGGGAATACGTAAAGCGCCTATTGTTGCCCCTACAATTGCTAAGAGATCCTGAAAACAGGTGCCTATCCTTTAATAATTCTAAACAGCGCCGGACAAAGCTGTAACAATTTCATCGCAATGCTTCCTTAGTTAATATTAATTTTTATCAAAATTCGGCGATAACAATTCTGTGATAGTTTACCTGCAGTACGATGTGCATTAAAGCGTTTGGAGAACCGCCGCCGATACCGAAACACCGTAGAGTCATTACAAGCATTCTCATGAGGAAAAGGGGTGCGAAGCATAGTCTTCTTTCCCATGGAGATAACGCTACCAGCGCCTACGAAATTGATGTGGCAAGTAATTAATAATGAAGATTCGAAGCAGAAATATCGACAATCGAATAGAAAACTTTCGCCGTACCTTTAAAAGTCCCCAAATGCTAAGAGAACAATAAGTGAACATGCAGCAGTACCAGTAGGTATCGGGTAAACAGTGAACACTTACTGCCATCATGGGTATCGCCCCTGCAATAGTTGAAAACAGAATTAGTGCCATTACTAGTACTCGAGTTAAACTGCTAATACGACTAATAATAATGGTTTGAATAATTACCGAAACTTTGACACAGCCATATACCGATCATGTCGAATTTCAGTAACGTTTGGTAGAAGACTTCGTCGTGGTTTAAATTCATGAAGAGATGATAGATGAAGGAGCCAACCCAAGGGCTAACAGCACCGATTAAATGGCACCAGGACAATGTTGCTAAGAGGATACCATTGGTATTCCATGGAAGAAGTTGTGGAATCGTCAATAACATGTACAGAATGGCGAATCCTGGAACGCAATATTTGGAATTGAAGTGTATGATTATTAATAGTCCAATTAGTTTAATTAAAACTGGAAACCCCTTGACCATATGCAACCAGTTGTGCTTGGCTATCTGGCACACATACGTGAATGACGTAAGAGATTCTAATCGAGGAAAATTATAATGATATTATACCTAATAAGATTTTATACGATGAATCGTATATGGGCTGTGCTATTCATCACCATTTTAATAACGTAGCAAAGTTGTCGCTTCTAATTACTTCGTTTATTAAATACCCTGTCGCGTGAAGCGTTGGGTAAGCAAACGAACAGTGTCGTATTTAATGGATGGTTCATTAAATAAACAGGAACCGTGTTTTCCTCTATAAGCTCTCTCGCGACCATTATTCGTTGGATATTAATAAACCCTCCGCTTTTTCGTGTATTGCTATTAATCATAAATCTAAAACACAGATAATGTATGGCTTCGACGATCGATCTTCTGCTATCTCACAACGATAGGGATGCAATGATCTTTCACATAAGTTGACCTTGAAATTGCTTAGCACACAGGTAATCCAGTTTTCTACTTAATTGAATCACAGCAGCTACAGTTCATTTTTCCTATCGCGTTTACACAACGCTGTAAGATGATTATATCTACAAAATCGATGCATAAAAAAATTCACAGCTAGAACACTTCATTATCCTGGAAAATGTGACTTTTCGTATTCGAAATGATTCTTTCGCATTAAGAATGTTGCATCTAAACAGCCATACACGTGCTGATATTTATTTTTAAACACTTTAAAAATAAGCACTCTGCACTATTTCTACAAAATGCATTCGCACTGACAGATGCTTTCTACATTTCAGTCTGCCCTAACGCCACATCAATCTATCCCAAACTCCACCGCTGCCTACATACTCACCGTGTGTCACAATATTAATAGTTTCATTGTGGATGCAAAACAGGCTACGCAGACACTCGCCGACGGTCATGAGCGGCCTGTACCCGGTGCGTATGTGAGGATTGAACTGCAGGTGCTCCGGCATATCGCTCCATCGTCGCAGCATTCGAATCTTCCGCTCCTCCTTGCCAGGGAAGGAGCGACACGATGCCTCCTCCTGCATCCTTTCCCCTGTGTCCTGGCGGTCCAACGTGTTCCCGTTACCGATGTCCCGCAGCGGAGGGTTTGCTGCCCCCGCATGATGCACGTCGTCCCGAAGAGACGTCGTGCAGGCGGGATGCCCGTGGAGAATATTCGATGCACACGTATGCAAAGGGATAACGGAGTGCCACCTCCGACGGTAAGCTTCCCCGTTGTTGACTCTGCGGTTACTGCATCGCTTTCGTTGCTCGATGCCCACCGTCCACCACCATCCGTGGTTCTGGCCTCTCTGGCTGTGCAGTTACCACGGAAACACGCATCGATCCTTCCCATTGCCAGAGGGAATGCAACCCCCGAATACACGTGACCAGTCTACGCGGGCACAGTCGCGGGTTTAGCCTAAAAATGTCACGCGGGGGCGCACCCCCGACGGCGCACCTGCCCCATCATCAGGACGACCCGACGACGCTTTTAGACGCTCGCGACACGGCGGCGCGATAGGCACGGGGAGGGCTGCGTTGGTTATTTTTAGGGCGGATGCGTGTAGAAATAGGTTGCGCGAAGTGCGATGGAGAAGGAATAACGCGAGATAAGCCGCGTCCTTGGATGGAATCGTATGGAGTCGATGGTTTCTTATTTCGAAGAGGTATCAGTTTCCTGTTTCGGGTTCAGTTTTCTTTCGGGTTTAGAGACATGACATTTTTAATAGCTTCGCGAGAATACTCTGACAGTTTCGCGATTTTGTTTGTTGGTCTTCTCCTCGACGCTTTACTATTCACTCCGGCGCCTTTCACGGCCTCGACCGGGTTGCATTCAGTATTTAGGAAATTCATGAACCTTGATAATTGTGGGGAACGTCAATTTTTAGGATGCGATACTGTTTTCATTATTTTATTGGCCCATTCGGTAATGTTTTATATCGTAGCGTTCGCTCGATCTAGTTTAACATTTTTAACAAGTCCAGTAAATTATTTTCCATTTTATTTAAACGAGATTCGATGGGGCACGTATTAAATTGGTGCTGCACACATTTCTCCATCGAGCTCGCAAATTAATATCCGCCCCGGAATCTGAAGTTTAAAAGCGTGAATGACAAACAATATTTTTAGCTGTCCATTAGATCAGGCTTTGGATAAAGAGTACAGGTCTTGGCATAGTGCCAACATTAATCGCGACCTGAATGCCGTGTAAATCGAAAATCACGACTGCGATATTCATTGACTCTACATTGTTCTCAGACCGATTGCCTTTTCTCGCAGGCCGTCATTCACTGTCATTTAAGGGAAACAGGAAAAAGACCTAAGACGGGCAACGCGAATTGCACGCGACCTGACTTCTGCGGGTAGACGCAGTAAAAAAAAAAAAAAAAAAAAAGGACAGGCGCTCAACACGAATCAATGGACGGTTTCCAACTTGTAAGCTTGTGTAATTAATTCATGAATCATGTTACATTCCATTTGCTGCAAACACAATCGCTCGCCTTTTTGTAAGTATGCGATCTGTTAACGCGATATATGTGCTATGGAATGACTAAAACAGTTATATACCCTTCGCTCTTTGATTGCAATCAAATGGAACGTCGATTTCGTTTCGTGTTTGGGGTCACTTCGTCATAATACGGCGCACGCGCTCCATAGTAAAGCACGTTACCTGCATCGACTCATCTCGGTAATCTGTGACTGCCCAGATAAGATGGGTGCAGGTTTAGTACAGTCTCTATTATATCGTTTGACCGCGAGAAGCGCATCGGTACTGAACGTATTAAAGGGGCAAAGTAATCGCGGTTACTTTTATCTCGAGCGACAGGTACGTCAACGGGAAGTTAGAAGTGGAGAACGACACCGCAGTAATTTTGTCAATTTCATTTATTGCATTCATTCAACGATGGTAGTTTTTTCCCTCCTTTATACGCGATTGGCGTAGGTCCAGTCATATCACGTGGCCTTGTGCATGGGGTAATCACAGTTACACCGAGTTATCGACATGCTCCCCCATCGTATAGAAGTTCCCTTGTGCAAAAGGTTTCAGTGTATATACCTTCGATGGTCACAAACATGTAGTGCACGGTACAACTCTGATTTTTTATTTTAATTATTTTGTTTCCCTTTCCAAAAAAACGATAGTGTGGCTATTAATAATAAAAAAAAAAATTCGTATAGAACATGAGAATATAAAAATGCTGAAGATATCTAAGAAAGTGATTGTTATGGTTGCAGCATTCGTATAAAGAATTATGGAGTATAGCAGCGGACTTGATCCCAACTGCAGTAATGAAATGTTATATCCAGGAGCAATGTAAGCTCGTGCCGTTTGATTCATCGATTGGGGTAAGTTTATGTTCAGGAGCATATTTGTTCCATTATTTTTAATTTTCGCGGTTCCATTTACTTATCTTACGTTGACATATCATTTGCCTGTAAAAACCTTTTACCGATAATGGTGCAGTTACCCTCTTGAACATACTTGGGTGTGGTGCCACCTACGATAATGTACAGAGGTCATCAACTATAGTCACTTGGTATTTATATGTTTACTTCGGATCCTCGTGTACATCATAATTTTTCTAATTCTTGGCCAAAATTTGGGCATGTTTTGGAATTTAATGGCTTTAATAAAATGTGGAGTCGTGCGAGTAATTACGAATCTAATTTGGGGACAGGTATGTGAAGTTTCAGTAACAAAATATGCATTAAAACAGCTGATATTATCAAGAGAGATTAGGTTGTTTTATAAGATCTTTGTAGGTAGGAACACTAATTCAATTGAACATTAACATTACGAGTGTAATAATTCAGTAACATGCAATGCTATTTCGATGTACTTCTTATATATTCCATATTTCTTGTATGCCGCAGAAGCGAGGTTATCAAACGCACATCGTACATGTCACAAATATAATTTTATTCGGCTGCAATGTTTTGTTTCTTTTGTAAATCGTTAATAAGTCGATTTATTTCAACATCAGAATAATGTAATTATAGAATCATTCTATTTCCAATACGATATACAAATATATTCGAATCTGTATTTTTATTTCGATATTATTTAGTAGAACTATAGTCGAAATTTAAGAAGCAAATTGATAGTTTTAGCAATGAATTTTTGGTTATAAAGTTGCATGCAATTTCGTATATCGTATTTGAAGATAATTTTTAAAGGCATGCAGCATTTTCATATATTAAAATAATCATGTTTTTAAGTAATTTATCAATCGTATTAAATGTAGATATCATTTTTTATTGAAAACAACTGGTGATGAACCTATACTAATCTCTGTAACATGGTAGCCGGCATAAATCGCGTATGTTGTGTCTTTTTGTATCAGCCGGAAGTACGTACGTGGGTGTTTGTCGGCTAAATTCGTGCATAGCCGACTATCTTCGTAAAGATTCGGCTTTACGATACTGCGCGAACATAGCCGAATGCCATTCGCCAATCGCATCGATCCAATGTCCACGTCGTTGTCACACAACAGTGTCGTACGTAGCACATCGTTGCGCTCTTTGAATAATTTGTGTTTGCGAGTACATTTTGGGACCAACCGAGCTCGATTCATCCCGTAAACGTAAGTTATTTCTTTGCAATATTGTCATCTTACATGAAGTTCGGATTATTCGACATGTTCAGCAGAAATTGTGCATGTGTTGCGTTCACTAGTACTTGATGCTTCTCTACATCCAAGATGGCCGCCGTTTCATGAAAGTTCCCTTATGGCGTATGCTTTGCTATATGTCTTTCTGTTCGTAATTCACGTTGCTTTCACTTCTCCAACATTTACTGTGTCGTCCAAAGGCATTGTGTATAATCGTAATGTACAATCTACTCTTCAGGAGTATTACTTTCGAAGCATGATGCTTCGTTTCAACGAACGAGCATTTCGTTAGCATTGATTTTGCTAACGAGCGTGCCCACGCGTACTCGTTATCTAATTTTCCTTTCGTTTCCCCTCTTTTCATTACATCTGTCATTATGCACATTGTATAATCGGGCTAATTCTCTCCTCCCTGATGCTCTTCGTCTAACGAACTATCGATTGGTTTTGGCGGGATTCTCGTTTCCCATTTTCTCGCGATATACGAATCTTTCAAATTTCACGTACCATTGCGTACTATATTCTTGACAAAGTTTTCAGCGAATCATAAGTATATTTACTTATCCTCTCAGAGCGGGCTGTTTTCCTTCCAGTGTCTATTTACGCTTTTGCGTCACAGCTAGCCATATTTTGCAGAATTTTTTTAACCAATGTCCACATAGTTGTAGCAAAAACTATGTCATATCTCGAGAACCATCATTGCGTTCCTGAATATCATCCATCTTCGTTTTCATCCTGTTCTGCCTTCCTGCTATCACTACACGTAGTATGGCTCCAAATAAAAAGGTTCAGATCTTAATTTATTCGTGATCGCTGTGAACTGTTATCACACGTTCGTGATACATGTCTACGATCTTTGGTTAATATATTCTTTGCCGCTATTGCCGATCCTGTATCGAATTGTATAGTTAAAACATCAGCTGTGACATTTTTCTGTGGAACCAATAGTTGTAGGGTGTGTGGGTTGACATAATTCTCGTTGGACTGTCTTTTCGGAGTTCATTTCCAAGCTGTGTATCATTAAATTAATTGCAAAAGCAATAACTTCGATACACCATTTTACTTTTGGAACCAAATGGCATTTGCATGCGTTTGTACAATACGTTGAAGTTAATTGTTGGTTATTCACACAATGATAGCTAACGAATGTAAATGATTCCTGTTAGCGAGATCTAACTTAATCTATGTTTTATTACAACGTTTGCAGCAGTGTTATCGTAAATAAAAAATTTTCTTCATTACATTCTACACCTTGCGATATTTATATACCAGATTTAAATAACGTGCTGCTATTTGTTTCAGATGCCACGAAGCAAGAGACGCCACCGTACCCGCAGCCACTCAAGGGCGCGCTCACACTCTGCAGGTTCTCTGCAATACGAGCACAAAAGGCGGCGTATTGAGTATGAAAGCCCACAGAGTAAAGGAACGTATAGGTGAGTGTTGCAACAAAATCATTTATTATTTATCACTTCTACCAGTATGGACCTGACTGAGAATCTGGGTAATCGTCTTAGTATCACATCTCTGTATTCAAAACAAATGATCATAAAGCGTGCGAGTATGTAATGCCATTCCCGTACAGTGGCCTAGTGTTACTTCTACTGCGAGACGCATGCGAGTCTATCAGTAAACGTATGCATAAGAAAGCTCCGTTGCTAGAATATTCTCCATCCGTTCTATATCATGAGGCAGACAAATTGGAGCAGTTACCATTAGGAAGAAAGGAAAGGGAAAGAGCAGCGAATTTTACCGTGGCAGCGTGTTTCGAGAAGTCGAGTATAATCGTTTACACAGTTTTTGCAAGACTTGCGCAAAAAACATTGAGATTGAGCCGGGAGTGGGGAATAAGTAGAGCTACAAGCGCGCGAGGCCAATGCCGCGAACGCGATCTCCCACTCCGAACGTGCCTAGTGCCGAACCAAGGAGGCGATAGAAATTCTCCATGAGATGTTTATGGCTGTCAGTCGTGGTTGGTGCGCTCGAGCTTACACGTTGTCGGCGAAGATCTTCGTGCAAGATTTTCCGGGCGCTCCATAATTGAAATCCATTCCGGCACGCCGTATTGTTGTGTCTTTCTCTAACAAGCGGTTTGGAGTACATACGTGAGTGCAGATGTGGATTATATCCGAAATGATTTCGTTGGGAAAGAGTTGCAAACGTGCGAAAGGTATAAATGAAACGAGGTACATGAGAGGATCACTTATACACCTAGGGCGCAGAATGTCCCGTGTAGCGATAAAATAACACAGTATTACATGTTGTGGTTACATCGAATATAGTGCAGTTAATTTTTCTTGCTCTTGCATAATTAGTTTTTAAAGACGTGCAAATGTAGGAACTGGGAACGCCAATAATATAGTCGACTTCGTAGTTGTATCCAGAACTGAATCCATGTATCGTTGTGATTGATAACGACTCGATATTGGTATGCAGGAAAGAAAATACTCCCGGGCCAGCTTGTTATCAATCATGCTCGGTCGTTTATACGTATCGTAATTTATCTGGCATAATGAGTCGCGAACAAATGATTGCTTTGTTTGATCTTCGCCATCTCGTTTACGCAAAGCATATGCGAAGCTTTGTTTCACGCATTTCATATTGCTACTTGCGTTTGGTTTGTCAAGGAATGTTTGTCAGGCGTACAAAACGGTCCGATGATTAGTTGATTAAATATTACTGACTTCCATAGAGTACACGTATTTGTACTAGCCTATTGAAGGGAACCTACGATCGGATATGAAACTTTTATACGCAGAGAACAGAGGTAAATTCAATTATTTCCATGGAATGGAATATTTCGGACCGTCGATTATCCGGAGAGGATAAATACTTTTTATATACGTACGTATCAGATGTTTCTTCAACAGTATTCTGAGCAGTATTCAAAGCAAAAATGCTCGTGATCGGATCTCGTTGTTAGTGTTGATTTTTAGTTGCTCTGGCACGCCGGCAACGCGGAAGGATTCTTCAGCAAACATTCCACGACGCAGTGGCGTGGGGATGAAGGTGTTTTGCAGAAGCTAGATTAGATGGCTTGATTAAAATGTCCTCAGATGGCAATTGCGATTATTAACGTCAGGAAGTCTTATTGAGCAATTGGTAACGGAGATTGGCTTTTAATCATTTTCCAACAGTTCTTACACTTCTTCGGTATGCAATTTATATACATATTGGGGAATTTTATTTTTAGTTGTTCAAAGGTTTATCAGAGGCGCGGTAACAAATACCAAATGTTGTTGAAACCGAGCAATCTTTGGTAATTAAAATATACCATACTTGGAATAATTAAAATGCACAAGAAATTGTTTCTGCCTTACTTTTTATCATTCACGCCACGACATATAAACAGGCTGCACGCGAGTAAATATTTTCGCGTTTCAGATAAAAGACTGCCTCCATTTTTTACTCTCGATTATAGCTAGTACTTTCTTCCAAAGGAGAATTATCCAAAGTTTTGCAATTTAAATGCCAGGAAATTTAAATGTCTTGGCGTTTATGAAATAAAAACACTTGTACAAGTTTTTAAGCAAAAACTGTACACCATTTATCATCATTGTCGGTAATAGTCGTGAAAGTGGCCGGTTAAAACGCTTCATGCGATCCAACATACACACATCCGACCCGTTAGGAAAACGCACAGTTTCTCTTTGTATCAACATAAATTGCATGCTCTTTCTAATACAATTAATCATCGTCCAAACTTTCTGCAACGCCAAAGGAATTCTTTCTTACCAACTTACCATGCCTCTGGCAATTTAGGATGTTCTAGATTAAAGCTCACGACTTTAGAAACGCAACCTTTGCAAGAATTTCATAGGGAATATTCAGATTCGCGTCAATCTGTATGACGGAAACGAATCCTTATCATTTCTAATCTTGGAAATCGTAGAAATCCTAGAAATACCAAAGAGTTATATTATCTATACGAATCGATGGGATCTCGCAATCGAGTTCCGGCAAATTACAATTTCTTTTTTCCCAGTCGTTGTTGATACTTCGCGTTGAGAAACGATAGCGGAAAGAACCATGGTCGGTGTAAAAGAATTGCGTGTTATTTTCGCGTTTGATTAATCGTGCATTTCACGCTGCAACGTGACTGTAGAATATACGATACACGAGATTAGCAATTAATTCAATGCTTAAGCTTTTCCTTCCGTTGCCTTTGAGGTTGCATTTAACGAATAGTGATAATTTCTCCTTGTACTTACTTCCTGCTTCTCGCACGGGTCGACGTCTGATCTAAATTGTGTTTGATTTGAATTATTCAATTTCGCGATTCCTTTGCAAGTGCAACGCGCTACATGGCGCATTAATGGAATGACGGCAATTTGTTACGATGGTGGACCGGGATTTCTTTTACGCTTACTGTTAGCCATGATAAACGGTTATGAAGAGGAATGAAAGTGAAAACAGTCTTCCTCAAAGTCATTTTTCCTTAGAGAAATCAAAGTTATTAACATCAGAAATTTTCTCTGCACGTATTTCAGTAGTAAAGTAATTTATTTCGTTCGCCAGTATTAACATATAAATCATTCTTTTTCTCTGATCATCTCGCCGATGAAGAGGTATATAATTCTACGATTACGTTCTACGAATGTATTCAGGGTGGATTCGAAAATTCAATCACTACGCGTAAAATTCACGAGCTTCCTAATTATCTGCAAGCCTATAACGCGAGACCGTACTCCCGAGTTAATTGCCTTCGTTACCAGTATAATTAATTGCACAGCTGCATACGTTTACGCGATCGAACGATAATACACAAGGCTGAACAAAATCGTTTGTTCCCCGGCAAATTAGCTTAAGATACGATAATAAATAAATGAATAAATAATAATAACACTAATTCTCGGTCCTGTTTAATGTCGCCATTGTTACAAGTTTGCCATTTCTACAGCAAAAACTACCCCATAACTAGTCCTCGTTCTATGTCAATTACAATTTCTCTTCGTCCTTTCACCGTGTCCATTTATTCTTTACAACGTTGTACGTTTTCCCTCCGGTTGAATTGGCACTGCCTGTTGTTAATTATCTTTTTTTTTTTGTTCTGCCCAGCGATCTGGATTCGCGAGAAAAATCTTAATAACATATTTAGCACGGTGAAAACCGATCGAGCTTAGAATCTAGGTATGTAGGTCCTTGTACTTGTTTATTTTCTCCCGTTGGTGGCTTTGTTTGCCCATCCACCTGGAGGGCTTGTAAAAAGTTCCAATCAGCTTTGTAATAATGGGGGAATTTCTCGTAAAGGATATACGTCAGCGTTTAATAAATGAGCAACGGCTTATGAATAAGTTGCACGTAAAGTAGGGTTTGTTCTTGATACGGTCTTTTTATATGACACTACCTGTGTTTGGTATTTCGTTGCTAGGTAGGACGGTAATTGTAGAAATTGTCTTCATTCCTAGAAAATTTTTCGGACCCTTTTTCTAACAGGGAAATTATTCTCGAAGTATATATGTGTAATGTTTTTTAAATTTTTACTTAAGATGAAATCAATACTTTTGATCATTAACATAAGTAGAGTATTATTTATTGCAATTATATGTATATACTAAGATATTTTGGTTAATTTATGCTTATGAAAAGTGAAATTGGAACGTGTCAGGAATAATTTGTAATAAATTATTCTTTATGATGTCGAACAGCATCGGTGGTATTGAGAAAGAAAACACGATAGTGAAATTGATTTCTTCCGTCTCGTAAGAATATCAAGATTGCTTTCCCTTGTTTTTAATGGCGCTATAAATTTGGATTATACCCATAGTATCTAGACGTTAGACGAATATAAAACTTCGTAATTGAGCGTGAGAGAACACGGAATGGTTTTCGATCAAACCACATTTTACTATAATCTCAGCAGCAGATACGGTATTTTGGGTGCTTGTTTTTTATTCCTATTTTATTGTAATGAAAAATGTGGTCTCGATCAATTTCACTTTCGGTTAGAATTTTTTACTCTGAGCAGTCGGAAGATTTCCTTTTAAACGAGATAAATAACTTTTTTAAGATATATTCGTTTCATGAATTTAACTTATCGTTGCACGTATCTATATAAGATGAAACATATAAATAGAATAGGTAGCATGCACTTTGTCCAACTGAGCACACCGCTTTATATAATTAAAGGGTTACCTAATCGGTTCATTTTGCCACAGAACAAGGCATTCGATATTTCAAAACCGGCGAGAGACGTTGTATAAGCGAATATTATATAAAAATTATTATGATGTCGTATTCATGTTTGATGGAGCTTTTTTCGAAACCGAATTATTGGAAAAGATATACTCTAATTTTAATTTAATTTCCACCTATGTATCATCTACTTTCGCCTTCTGGCAGTGTTCGCATTGAAACGTTCCTTTAATAGTATCAACGAATTTTCACATCCTAAAATCAGTAAAAGATATTCCAGAAACTGTTCGATGATCCCAATAATATCGAAATTCTTTAGAACTTCCAATAATCTTATTGGAAAAAAAAAGAAAGATTTCTTGGAATGCAAGAAATAAATAGACGCGTGGTACAAATCTATCACGAATAATGGGGAGAGGGGGAGGGCAAAATAAAATTGAAATAATTTAAAAATAAACGAAGCACCGTCCACTTCGACGATGTGTCAGTGAAACGAGGACTACGACGGGGATTTAAATATAGTTCACGTGTTGGAAAATGTTCTCTCCTGTCGTAAACACGGGCGTTTGTAATATACACGACGACCAGGAATTTTCACGCGTAAAGCAAAAAACCCTAACCGTTCCCCAATATCGACACGAACAATCATGGAGCAATTTCTCCTTTTTACATTCTGCTGGTAATCGTACCCCAAGTACGCGTGAACGTCGTGCTGGTAAGCTGCTAGGTGCGATTAGCAAATTGTTATTTGATACGTCGAAAGGTGATGACGATAAATCGATACCTCTCCAGCGATCACGAAACTGTTCAATTGTAATTCAGGTGACAAGACGGACGGATGTTAAAGGATGCCGGTCCTCTGCGTCGCCCTCGCTACCTGGATACCAAGGTACGGTATATTTGAAATGTCCCCTACGAGAAAGCGAATGAGAATACGTCGCGTTCGTTCATTTACGATTGTTCGCGATTTTCTAGGCGGAACAGGTATGCAAGTTATAATAAAAAGATAATTATACGTCATATTGTAAATAGATAATTGTGTATGGTATTCCAGCGGTGTTATAGAATTAAGCGACGAATAAGTGCGAGAAGGTTTCTCTTACAGAGTTTATTTTTGGTGGACTTTCTGCTCGAGTACGGAGGGAGTTCCAAAAAGAGATGGCCGATACAGGTGGAAAGTAGCCGGTTTACGTTTATTCAATAAATTTCACCGTGCAAACTCGAATGATCAGTTTCATTGTCCATTTATCGTGAAATTATTTCCAAATCGTTTGAAACTGTGATTCAGCGTTGACCTAGCTTGCATCATCGGAGGATAAAATATCGGAATTATCATCGTCACATAGTTATCACGTGCATAAGCTGATAGATGTACACTATGGAAAATTTGGATGCGTCGAATCGCAGAATCGTGCGAATATTATTCTTGTGCCAATTCACATTCCGAAGCTTTTATTGGACGCAATTGAACGCAGATACTTTGTAAAATAGGTAAAGCACGATCCATCCTACAAAGTTGCTCATCCACCAGTTTCCATTTCGATCTCGCCTCCATTCAGTGTGTGCTCAAAAAAAGCGCGGAAACCGACAATAAATCGCGATTCTTAGCACGAGACATTTAATAGTCGCCAAAGTGGATCGCAAAGAACTTGTTTGTTCCCTGCGACGACACTTTTTCCTTCTTTTTTTGGCACGAACGAACGAAGGTGGCACGTTCAGTGGGGGTTGGCGTTGCGGCTAAAGGGCAGCTTTTGCGCATAATCCTATGACCTCTTTAACGCGAGGATCCTTCGAAAAGAATACAGTGGAATGCGCTATCAATTCCACCTTTTCCCCACTATGCACGCCACGAAGGATTGTTGGACCGATTCCAACGCACAAACCTAGCATAAGCTAAAACCAGGAGCCATGTTCCATCTACAACATTTAGCCGATCCTTATTGGCCCGGTAGCGTTTCGTCGCGATGCTTCGAGTCACGCATTCCTTCCTCTTCTGCACACTCGTCACAGAGTGATTTACATCGAGCTTAGCTTCCCGGCCGGACAGGCTGTGCCTTTCGATTCTTCTTCCTTTTTCGTTCTCGTTCTGTTTGGTTTTTCGCAAGATATTATTTGCGCATAGATTCGAACGGGCAACCATTTCACGATCGTTCTCCATATTTGCATTCGACGGAACGTAAACGTTTCAAAGGTTCCACCGACAGGCGGCAAGATTTGTTTGTGGTTCGTATTGCAGCTGATCGAATGGTAGCTGGTTCGTTCTGATTTAGAACGATCGTACCGCAATGTGCGTTGCATGTGTGAACGTGGTTCGAAAAGGGGGTGAAAAGCTGGGGAGGTTTTGCGATTTATTGAACGGTACCACGAGTAATGTTTTACTGCTTGCTGTTAGATACACGACAGTGGATGGCTTAGCGGGTGGATGTTATGATTGTCCCGATCAGTCAGGAGCGGAAGTGTTGATTTTGAATTTTAACAGTGGACTGTGGAAGGGTTGAAGAGTGAAATGCAAATAACATAAATGTCTTACTTCGTAGTATTTCTTCGTGCACGCTTTCTCTTGTCACTTTGTTTCGTCTGTTTTACGTGTTTTATGTATTTTGTTTGGTAGATATGTAATAATTTTCCGTCGAAGGTCGCGAAGTTGGGACGTTGTCGAATTAGCAGATACCGATGATTGCCTTAGCGCGAGTCACCGTCAGTCGCGAATTTTCAAGCCTTTTTTTTAGTCGCAATATGCCTCCTCCGCGTTGCACGAGCAGTTACGCGAATTCTTATCTAACTTTTAACGCGCCCGAACGAAATTACAGGCTGCAGTCGCGTTAGAAGCAGCGAATGGTGGTATTTGCATTGCATTAGGTTTCGCAATTGTAACGTCGTCTGAAAATTTCATTTTTCGTACACGCGTTACTCGACCGTTCTCGATTTGCGCCATGGAGAAAGAGTGATATCGGAATTTCTTTTCACGCGGCAACTTTTTGCCGTCGCGCGGTATCGAGTTTAGATATTGCAGAATGAATTTCCGCTCGCGAAGGGCGATACTGCGATTGCGGCTCTTTAACCTTGAAATTGGGATTTCTGACGCGGTCGGCCCGATCAAGTCGTTGCAGAAGACGTCAGCGAGATACTCTTAAGTGAAATGGTCTATTTGAAGCCAGACTGCTTAAGTAGGTCAACTCACTGTTGCTCTCATATGCTTGGGGTGTACATACACATGTTTTGTGCAGCACAGAGCTGACAATTAAACCTGATTCTCAGTCAGTTTCCTTTTGAATCAAATGTATGGTACATTTGTACAGTTTCGAGTAAAACGTTCAACGACAAACTTCATGGTTTCATTCCGACTCGCATCGGTTTTCCGTTCGGATATTAATAGAAAAAAAAAATGGCACGGTAACCGTAATGTCGAACAAATGTCCGAGATATTCATTAACGTTTCATGAAAATGAATAAACAAAATTGACTCTCGCAGTGGCTTCTCGGCGAATTTCTCCTTTCTATAGCACTGCGAGATAATTATCGGCTAATAGTTATCAGAGCACTCTTCTCTATCATAGTCAACGCATAAGAAGCGCAGGCTGCTTTATAAGTAATTAAAGGGCTTAACAATTCGCTTGATTTTATCTCCAAACTGTAACAAGTAACTGCTACCGTTGATATTTATCGTTGATAGCCGAGTCTCATAAATGATGCAAAATATATTTAATTCGTTTGGAATTCCTCTTGAGTAGTATGAGATCCCGGCGATACACGCATGGACGAATAATTTGCTCATACATACGGAGAAGTTTGTCATAAACATAATAATCGATATTACAAAATTTTCTTATTATTGGCGTTCATTAATTTCCCCGCTCCGAGGTATTGAAAATTGTTTACCCATGCCTCCCGTGAATATTTTTCGTTCTATTTTCAACCGCACTGGCGATACTCAACCGCTGATCATTATTATTAAACGTCCACAATGTCTATTCACCGTCTCAGTTCCGAAACGAAACCTTCCTGCATCCGAAATGAAATCCATCTGAAAATGCCGCGTACATTTTACAATTATCCGCAACACGGACGATATTCAGTGCCACGCAACCGAGATCGATTGTCATTCACGATATGTGAATGCGTCCATCAAGGAAAAACAGTGTCCCATCAATCGGCCACAAGTCTGAATAATTGCTTGCGATTTCAGTGGCGAACGAGTGCTGGCCGTGCCACCAAGACGGTACAAGCGAAGTCATCGTCGATCACCAAGCAGCGGACGACAACACGCTCATCGTGAACGTGATCGTGATCGTGTGGCGCATCCCACTTCGTCGCGGCGCGCAAGGATCTATCGACACCATGCCTCGTCGTCGACCAGCCAGGATCGACACCGGCACAGGTCGCCGTCCTCCAGAAGTCAGGTGGGTCTAATGGTGCCAACAATCTCGTTAAAAGTCCTTTTACATTCTGCCCGATACATCTTGTTTCATATGTACTCTATATATGAATTCACTTTCGACGAGTGACTGCAAAGTAAACGTGACTAATTCGGGTAGATTCGAAGAGAAAGGATCGTTTCGTCCAATCTCCGCCACACCGTACAACTGTCCTGTTGTCCGTTTCCTAAAACATTGAAGTAACATGCCCAGACCGGCATGCACCGTGGTACTCTATCTATTTGGAATCGATATATCATTTCACAGAATCGGTCAATCAATATCGCATTTAATATAAACATCAAACAATAATCGCGATGCATAGATAAACAAGTGACCACGCGGTCTACCGAAAACTATTTACAGTGTCGCGTGAAACGATATACGTATCGAGCACAAGTGGGTTAACAGGGCGCGTAACGGGTTGTGCAACGTTCGCCCGTAACTCTAGCGATTAATCGAACATCGAGATACCGCTGCCACCCTCCCGCGAATATTCAAACCCGCGGCGTCCGTATATAGCCCCGATGAATCATCCCCGCGGTACAACTATTCCGCTCGCGAGATTTCGCGTCTTCGATGTCTCCACCTACCGTTATCCCCGAGGTGCAAGGATATCCGCGTTTTCTCGCCCGTTCGAATCGCACGCGGTATAAATATCCGACCGCGAAGCGAAGCAAAAAAGAAGAATCGGTCGAGCGGCACAGCGAGAAGAGGAGAGATAGACGCGGCGGGAATAAAAAGAGGAGGCCCGACGCAGAAGACGAAGACACGAGGAGGAGTACGGGTACGCGAGGTACACAGAAGAATCAGCCTCTGGAGAAGGCCGCGACGCAACTAGCACGAAGACGCGTGTACCCCGGAGCAAATGCCGATGATTCTTCTTTCTTAGCCAGCGTCGGCTATTTTCGACCGGCGACTATTTTCGAGGGGGACTCGTCACGCGGTTTCACCGCGGTTTTAGTGCGAGTTCTCGCCAGATGGCCAGCGCAACACCGTCGACGTCCTCCGCATCGTCGTCGGGAAACGCGCCGGCAGGAAAGCCGGTTCGCCGGAAGCTGAGAATCGCGCGCGACCAAAAACAGTGTCCTAGGAGGTACGCGACGATCCGCGAAACGGCGGAAACGAAACCGGCTGTACGGTGTTACCGGGTCCCCTGGTCTGATCCAGTGGATGGCAAAGTGTAGCCCAGCAGGCGTTTCACCTGGGATGTCGATCTGACCGGGCACCGTTCAACGTCCAAGAGGACTATCCGCGCATCCTCGTCCGAGGTAACCCGACTCGATAATCGCGCGGTGCCACGCGAATAAGATCGTCCCAGTGCTGACCCAGAATCGATCACAACCTGGATTTAGAAATACGCGTTGCTCTTGGCAAGATGCATTTGTGAGAAAGACGCGAGAGCCGTGTATCTGGCGATTCGGGATCTGTGGTGCTTAATAGAGGATAGACGTGGTCATCCTGGATCACCCTGGACGAGGCTGGTACGTGCGCGGCGGCGGCGGCGGCTTGGCTGACGGTGGTCCACCCTCGGCTGCGTCCTCGTCGTCGTCGTCGTCGACGACGATGGCCGCGCAGGAGGTGGGCTTGTTGATACCCGGGAACCAAGTGTCGTGGTGGCCCAGACAGGGTTGGGAGTCCTGGGTGCAGCGAGCGAATATCGAGCCCACGAAGGAGTTGAACGCGAAGCTTGACGTCACGCCGGAGTCAAACGACACATCGACCTCTGAGGTAGCGAACGAACTATACGCCGTGGCCGGTTACTAGATAAATAGATATGGCCAAAGCTATCCTGATTCTCGGTATATGTATGCTGCTGGTCAATAGTTTGGGACCACCAGGTGTTTCAGGGTGTACATTCGCGAGGAGCTGAGTTAATTACTGTCAGCAAACGAGGACGTGGTCCGAAACTCATTGACCGGGGGCGTATTTCTACGTATTCGTTCCACGGTCCGTGTTCTTCAGTAGTACAGTCGTAGGTAAAGTCATCCTCAGGCTCGTTGACGAATAACAACCGTTGCTACAGTGGCAGGCACTGCCGGTGCCTGTACATCAATAGAGAACTGGACACTGCTCTGGAACGATTGGCGAAATAGAGTCTCGAACGCTTTTGACAATAATCGGGATAAATGTTCGCTAAGGCTGAACTTACCCTAACACGCAAATCGTCTACGCATGTACTTGTTTCTGTTGGCCCTTTGCCACGATAGCAGCAGCGGTGACACGAAACGAGCCGTCGAAGCAGCCAGCAAGCAAACACTAGTTAGCCAGCTAACTCGTCTTACCATTTAAACGAGCCGCCTCGACGACCAGCTCGCTCGGTGCTCTGGCTTGTTCCTCTTACGAGGTGATCGTGGCGCACGCGTTTCACGCTTCTTGGTTATATTTGGCAGGCTCGTACGCGCGATCACGATAAACACGCGCGCGGACCACGAGCGAGGGAACACGTTTTAAGAGTGCCCTCTTCGCGTTCTTCATCATCGTGCTCCTGTCCGCCTCGTTTTCTTTCCCCTTTTTATCCTTTGCAAATGATAAACCATACTTAGAATTCTACAAAGGTGACGATGTTTCTAGATGTGCGATATTTCTGTCTCTCGACAATGCTTAGCGGAGTTTCAATTACCTTCATCGTCGAAGGGATCTTTTCGCAAGCAGCGTCTAGTTTTTACCGAGCGACCGATATCCACGCGCCAGGTATACGCCACCGCATTTAAGTCATTATTCTGATATCTCGCGTCTTTTAAACTGGACAGCGGAGTAGTTATCGAACCAGTATTCGGTGACTAGACTCGCGCGGGCTGTCAAGCCTCTTCTCTGTTATCGGACAGATAAGTCGCCGGGACGTCGAACACGAAACGCGATTAATGCTCAGCAATCGAAAAAATAAACGAAGAAAGAAAAAATCAGAATAGTAGGAGTAGTAGGGGTCGATCAAAGTGCAATACCGATAGCACCACTTTCGTTTCCAGTCACCGAAAGTCTCCTCGCTCTTCTGGTGCGCGTTACAGTTGTCCTCCCAATTCTTCTCGGGCCTCGGTGGTTCATCGCGACGGTACTCTTCTGCCAGTGGCCTTGAAGGAATTCAAGGTGGCACGACTTCCGAAACGTCGAAAAGCTTTCTCCGGTCGGGTGAAATGGTCTCGGTCGGCGATGTCCCCGCCGGAATCGAACACCACGTCGCGGCATAAATCGCCGTTTCTCGCGGACACGGTCATGATATACGACACCAGAAACGATCCCTCCGGGTGCCAGGAAATATCGCGCGAAACTGCCCCGTGGGCGAACGACGGGCACGAACTACGCAGTCATTTTCTAGAGGAACCGCGTATTTATACCGCGACTTTACGGAAACTTGGGGCAACCTCGATATCATCGAATCAGCAACCTTGAGGACAAAGGCCCAGTGTTATTAATAGTCGGGCCGATGTCTTCCAACGATTGGCCGACCGAAGGATCACCCCGTCGTCTCGATTTCTGCAGGTCTTCCAATCGGCGTCGAACTGCAAACGTCGCATGAACTTATCATGATCATAATGGTAATTGTCCGGAACAGATATGTTCGCTAGGAACGTTCTCCAATTGACAGTATTTCAGTCGACTGTTTCGATGCACGTTAGTTATCGCAAAGTGTCATCGTGTATGATCTTCGCAAAGTAAACATTTTCAGTCTCGCCTCGGCGCACGAACGAGAAGCATTACGTCGTTCGATCGCAGGCTTTTATCATACTCCATCCAGTCCTTGATATACAAAACGAGAGCGTCAGGTTCCATTTGTCTTCAACGTTGCCCTTTCATTTCCCCGTAAATTTCTCACGTCGAATAGAAACCAACTGTTATACACTCCGAGGGAGAGAACACTGTCTGCGACGAAACTGTTTGTCCCTGGAAGAAACACTGCGCGACGTCACCTGAAAGCAGCAACGTTCTCCAAACTTTCGCGCACAGTCCTCTTCTCGTCGAGCACATTTCTTACCGAACACCGGTGCGAACCTTTATCCGATAAACGGTCGAGCGTTATCGGGCCGCGGGCATTAGCGCAATTCAATCTCCGTCGATTGCACTTCAACCTCAGAATTCCCCCGATGGTGCAACGATCTTGCAGCATGCACGTGGCGTCGCGTCGAAACGTCGGGCCCGTTCTAATTCCGCGCGATATGTATCTCCGTCAACGGCGTAGATCGGAATTTAATCGTGCTGTGCCACGAAAGCTTTTGCCTGCTCCCGTTCGGGCCGTCGCTGCTCCTCCGGTTTCGCAATTTCTATATGTGTCAAGGTGCGACCAGCAGAGAGACAGAAACACGCAGCGAGTAGATATATCCATCGCACGCAACGCGTGTACGAAAACGTTGCATCCGCTGGTGCGGCAGCGCGCCGTCGTCGGAACGAAAACCTCCCCATCGCGATGATGCACCGTTGGGCCTCACGGCGACCTCGTCGTGCACCAGGAAGCGGTCTTCGTTGCCAAGACCGATCCTGAAGAGCGTGCCGAACTTCACCGTTCCGAATAAGCGAGGGACAAATTTACGTAATACCCTTCTTTGATTCCACCGCGACTCTCTCCTCTCCTCTTTCTCCTCCTCCTGCTTCTCCTTTTCGTCATCCGTGTTTCTCTGTCGCCGCTGCTTCTCGTCGCTCGATCGTCTCGTTCTTCAACAAGATTCGGAGAGAGAGAGAGAAAACTGGCGAACGCGAGGGATGAGGAGAGATCGGTCGGTCAGAGCGTATAGCTCACCACTGCTGCTCGTTATTTTTAGTGCGAGAAGAGTATTTGGCGGGGCGCACCGATTCGCCTCCTCGTCTTCGTGTACGGTCGACGTCGACCGTCGTCTTCGCGATCGCCGTTGTGATCGTGCTTTTAGTGCCTCGCTTGGCGTCCTTGTTACGTGATCGGCGATGCTCGCACCTCCGGCCGAGTGATGCACCTGCGGCCGGGAGCGTGGATCACTTCTTTTTCTCTCTTCGTGGCTCTTCTATTCTACCAACCTTATCTCCGAGTCGGTCGTACGCCGCGCCTGTGCCAGTGTGTCGATGGTTTATCGCAATCTTTTGCCCGACCGTACCACTCGCGTGTGTCACACTGAGGGCACTCGGCAAGGTCCGGCGGAACGACCTTGAATGCTTGCTCTAAGAGAACCTGGGGAACCTCTTCGATCGGGACACGAGCGATCTACCGACGTGCACGGAATCCAGCTGCGAAAACAAACAGCGCTAGAGGGAAGCAGGTGGGCGGAATAATAAGTTGGACCGGTCGGTGCGCAGTAGCTTCCGGTTGAATTCGATCAAGCATCGGCCGTGTAAGAGCTTCCTCCGGGAGGATTCCCCGTGCCCAGGGGATCGAGGATTTTTCGGAGCACGCCCGGGTGACAGTGTCGTGTCCCGATGTTCATCTTCGCGCCACGTGACAACATGTCGACGTCCCGTCAAGGATCCACGAGCCGGCGAAATCGGTACGCGCGCTCCTCGACGACGAACAGCGTCACGCAGCTCCTTAGCGACTCGTGTTCCAATCTTCTGCAAAGGCTGACGATCAGGGTGCGCGGGATGTCGACGGTGAACGACAACGTTCACGCTAAAACGTCCGCGATCCGACCGTCGCCGGTCGTCGCTTCATTGAACACCGCGAGGACCCATCTGGAGGACAAGTACAGCGCAATCCTCGAGAAGTATTCCCGAAAGAAGCACCACGATCACGGGGACCGCGTCCCCGTTGATTACACGCGCACTCGCGAAAGGGGTCAGAGTTACAGCCGCCGCGTGGACAGCCCGTTCGTCCGCGACGAAAAGACCCTGGAACCCTCGATGACTCGCACGGTAATTAAGAGTCCCACCAGCGTAGTATTATCCGAGAAAGCTTATCCGTACGTGAAGTCGTCCACGATGAAAGATCTGAAACGGGAGAAGACACCGGGTTATCACCGAACGGACAGGCAACCTTTGCTAACTTTAGAAACTTACAGAAGATACGGAAGGCACAAGTCTGGCCACGCGGAGACGCGTACGCGCAAAGTCAGACCCTACAGAAATGGGAAGAGCGAACAATTGGAATCGACGTCCACTGCTCTTCGATTAGCCCGTCCCGTAAATATGGAACCCCTGACAGCCAAAGAGAGCGACGAGGACCCCGACAAGACCCCTACGTGCAGCGCTACTAGAGATGCCATAGCGAACAACAATCCCGTTCAGACCGTCGATTCAGCCGAGGACTCTGATCCAGCTGTCATCGAACGAGCGGCGAAGAGAAAAGAGATCCAGAGTCTGATCCTGAAGTACGCCGCAATGGAGGAAACGTACAGCCAGTTGGCCGCCGGTGGACAAGTGAAGATGAGACCCAGCACCACAGAAATAATCGCCAGCAAGTATAGGAAAACCGGCCAGCAAAACGAACGGAAAGAAGCGTCGAGGACGCAGCCCGCGAGTGTCGTTAACAACCACGCGGACACGATCCAGGATGCGATTGTAAGTTGTCGAACCGCGCGAAATTATCACTTCTCTGTCTATACTCTGCGATCACCTGGATTGGTGGACAAAGTTGTCGCTTCGTTTGAGCAGACCGATTCTTCCCTGTTGCCGATGCTGCTGTTGTTGCGTGAAACCCTTTCGCATCCTTTTATTTTTTCTTTTAGTTTTGTTTAATTGCCGCTGTCGTCCCTGTGCGTTCGCTAACAGTCCCCCTCCCCCCTGGCTGGCTCCTGCGCCGATTTCAGCGACTTCCAGCGATTTCGCCGACCGATAACTGTGTTCGTCTGCGCCGCGACGATGAAATCGACTCCGATGGACGTTCAATCGTCGCGAGAGTTCGGGTATACCGGGCACCTATTCTTTCCGTTTTACAATCTCGAGCCATAAAATCCGACAGAAATTGCCGAGTTGCGTAAGCGAATTTGTATTTCATCGCGACCGACCTGCCGTCACGCCGCGTCGGCGCGTTTAAAAACTCTCGATCTCGCGCTCGATGTTCGACTAATCCGAAATAATTGCGTCCTGGCACTGTATCAACGGTCCATCGAAGCTGCAATTATTCAGCAACTTGTTATCGAGTTTTGCAATGGCAATTTGCAACGCCTCGCAGGCTGCCGCTGCGATAAATCACCATCGATACACTTTCGTTCACTTGATTTATTTTGTCTTATTTTCTTTAATTGGAACATTCTCAAGCAATAGACAGAGTACCATGGTGTTGACCCCTTGTTTCCCCCAAAATCGTTTCCGCTCGAGTTGTGCGTGTTCATACACGATAGATCATGCATCAGGTCTGTTCGAATTCGCGTTTCGATAAGGTAGGCTCGTAGTGTCGATCGATCGATCGATCGACACTGCCACGGTAAAGGGATACGTCGCGACGATCAATCGGGTCGACAGATAGATCGTCGTGATGCGTCCATGTGGCGCACACACGTAAGTACTCCCATGTTTCTCCAATTGATTGATAATTAACAAAAAGATAGAGATTAAAAAGTAAATAATAGATGACCTCTCCGAGTGTGTTAGAGAAAGAAAGTAACTCGCAACGGGCGCACTCGAAAGGAGCTGTCCTATGACAATTTTTCTCCCTCGTTCACCCCAGACAGTTGAATCCATTTCCATATTTCGACATTTGCAAAAAGGATAGATAAATCTGTTCGGATCGATGCTTCAAATGGCGCAACGATCGATGCCAAATAGGACGGCTCCTTCGAGACTAAATACTAACTTTAACACGATTAAACGAGCCTAGGAAAAAAAAAGAACAAGATCTGAAGTAAAAAAAAAAAGTAAGACTAAAATAATCCAAAAGATATACATATCTATATCTTTAAAAAATATATACATATATATATATATATAAGAGGTAAAGAATGAGAGATAAAGATCATAATAATAATCATAATCTCATAATCGTAAAAAAAAAAAAATATTCACTTTGTGCCGATGGTAAAATTCGTAACCGCAACTTTCTGACTTGGCAAACCATTTTGCCCTCTCCCCTTTCTCTCTGATTGTTGGGTTACCATCTCCGTTGTAATGGAATGGAATGGAATGGAAACGGATATGGCACACGGGATTTGGTCACTTTGGTCGACTGGGCGCTCGGATCGGGTGGTTCGATGATGACCGATGACGATGATGATGATGATGATGATGTATCCCCCTACTTCCTCCCCACCGACGCACTCGTACGTTCGTCCGTGCTTACACACGTCCTCTACCGCGTGTTACACGGGTCTCCGCCCTTGTGGTGGTGGTGGTGGATGACGGTGTGCGTGGCGATCGGTTGACGCGACGGCCCTTGGGATGTGTGGGACCCTTCTCTACCATCTTCTCCGTCTTCCTCTGCCAATGGATCGCAACAACGACCGCACAACTACTACGCAACAACGTCTGGTGGCCATCGTCGATCAACACGCGGAACAACCACCCTCTGGGTTCCACCTGATGTATCCGACAACGACGACCGATGGGGAATCGTTCTCTGTCGGCGGTTCTTCACGATACCAAACACACGGGGACCGATCGTCGGACCGACCAATGATCCGGACCACCAAACGGTGCACTCCACCACTGATTGGGTCCTCTCTTGGCACGCGCCGCTGATACCGATTCCGCTGGCCCAAATGTAGAGCCCACGACCGCCCTCCGTCGAGGACGACGAAGACGGCCACCTTGTTTACCAATCCGGCGACATCCTGGCAAATAGATGTTCGTGAATACGTGAATACACTCATTGTAGTAGATTTAAGCAAGCCTCAGATCGATTGGTCGATCGATCGATCGGATCGGTTACCTACGGTATCTGCCCATGGTCTCTCTTTGCCTCTGCTCGCCTCTGATCACCTCTCTGCCTTTTTGACTCGCTTGTTTTGTCATAATTTCTTGTGCACACCTAGAGTATGTATTTCTGTTTCACGTTGTTTCTCGAGGTAGACGGGGGGTTTTTTTTTTCTTTCTGTGCCCGCTCTGGTCCCCCGGGGATACGCAATAGTTTTGGATCGAACGAGCCGGTTCGATCATTGTTCTAGGATTGGGATGGTTTATTAGCTGTTGAGATAGACTTCATTGGTGTTCGATGTTGCCGTTTCTTGCAGGTTTTACGGAGCGTAAATAGGCAATTCGTGATTCAAGGTAGCCCTTAGATTGTTCAATAGATGGTGTTCCCTATATCTTCGTCCCGACGATACGACCGCTTAGTTAATTAAACATCTTTCCGCATCGTACATTTATGAACAATGCGTGTAATGTAGTGTTTATACTTTAAACGCACACGGATTACTTTAAGTTTGATATCGAGTGTTACGGCCTCCTATCATTAAGATTCCACCTTTACGCACACGTTCTAGTCGCTCGAGGCATCTCGAACAGAATCTCGATCGAGAAATTTCCAAACATATTTTTTTTTTTAATGCCAGAAAAGATTCCCTTAAGAGCACAGCAAACGTAACGCACGCTAGCCATGCTTCGTTTTCATAATGTCGAGCACTGTTTCCGGTGCAAATACTTCTTTGCCATCTTACTCTGACCGGAGCACAGAGACAGAGAGGCGAACGATGGAGGAGAGTCAGAGAGAGGCCACGCTTGCGCTATCTCCTCGATACGTCTTCTTCGGGATGACGTGTTCCTCTGTCTTTGAACAGGCGCACGAGGACATCGGACATTTGCTCTCATTATCCTGATGACTTATCACCATGTTCCCATATGCTTTATCTACTTCTTTTTTTTCAATCTTTTTTTTTTTATTTTACCTTGGCCTTCACAGCCAATGAAAGAGACACGATCGCATCAGGACTCGCATATCGGGACTTGATAGTCAATGTTATGTCCTCCGGCTGCCGATTTTTTTACGATTAGGGTACCTCGGCCTTTAGGAGAGCAGCAGTTCCGATCGATAATACATAAAGCTCAATTGATACCGTTTTTTTCACTTGAATCATACATCCGTTCACGACGTATGGCGTACAGAACACGACGACCGAACGTCCAGCCAGAAGTGCGCCTCTGTTGCCCTATACCCTCTACGATATCATTACGGATCTCACATAATAATACAAAACGATATAATAAGAATACAAATAATCACCGTACGGTTCTAATTAAATGCACGCATTAGGGTTCTGGTAGAGCAACACAGACGATCTTCCATGGACGCGAGGTCATTGATCTACCCGGATACTTATCTATCTTTTTACATTGCAGATAAAGTACTGGCCACCCTAGGAGAGGGTACTTTTGGAAAAGTTGTCGAGGTTAAGGACTTGCAAATGTAAGTGGCAGCTCACGTAATTACTACGTAGGTAACCTACCTTCGAGTCTGCATTTCTCTATTTCTTTCAAATTTCTCCATTTCTCGCTTATCTTACTATCCTCCGAGTTTCTCGCGATATTTTGTTTTCCCTCCCCCAACCCCTTCCAACCATCCCCGAATTTTCGTGCCCCTTACAATCTTCCATTACCCGGAACGACAACGTGCACCGAGGAGTAATCACGATGGTGCATGGCGCGACTCTAGTCTCGAAGCAGGGTCAGAAATAGCCGTTGCTGCAGTGTCACAAAATGACGCGCAAGTAGTTGCAATAATAGGTCGACCTTGCACTTTGTCTTACAACTTAAGCCGGGAGCTCCTTCTCGACCGGCGAAAGCTATGTCACGAAACTCCCCGGTTGAGATATCGAGCCGGAAGAAGAAGAGTCCATCGGACGTGTCTCCACTGTACCTTATTCTGTTGCTCCTTGAAAAACAAAAACAATCATGCTTTTCTTGTTCTAAGATTTATGTATAAGCGACGATGCTTCCTGCCATGTGGATTAGCGGCAGTCCGTTGGCCAGAGTGTTGTCTAATAAAAGTACAATGACGTTTTCAGGGATCACGTGATGGCACTGAAAATCATCAAGAACGTAGAGAAGTACAGGGAAGCCGCGAAGCTCGAAATAAACGCCTTAGAGAAAATTGCGACCAAGGATCCGGAAGGCCAACAGTTAGTATTTGCGTTGGTTTTACGAATTGGTGGGAGGGCTGGACTCTGACGGACAGAGGGTGATTCCTCGTGTAAAAATAAGTTGGAAATTTAACCGACAGATTTTTACCTCCGCGATTGTATACTCGTCTGAGAAAATTGTGAATGTATCGTAAAGGTATCGGAGCTTGGGCGCGATCGCTCGGTAAGGAATCTTTGAAATTTGATATTTTGTTGCAATAGAGAAGCATCGGTAGCACATGGTAATGCAAATAGAATGTTTATTCGCTCGCTGGGTTATAGCAGAGTTACAGTTTGGTTTGCATTTAAGCTACAGTGAATCATCGGGGTGTACTGTTGAGTTTAAGTCGGAAAACTTTCAGTAGGCTGATCGAAATATCTTTTTAGTTCGATACGATAGTTATTTATAGAGTGGCATGCTAGGTGATATAAGTAAATTTGTGTATCTTTCCACTATGGAATTGTTCCAAAAACGGAGCTGTAGACGTTTTATGGAAATCAAAAGAAGAGAACCAATTAATTTTTATAAAAAGAAATCATCGTCTGTTCGTATTTCATGACCACTTTTTCTATTCTACAGCAAGTTAATGTTATTTTTAATTTATTTCCAACATATTTCTTACATACTGTTGTACTTTTAGCCTGTGCGTGAAGATGCTTGACTGGTTCAATTATCACGGGCACATGTGCATCGCCTTCGAAATGCTTGGACTTAGTGTATTTGATTTCCTGGTACGTATATCTATATTTAGAAAATGGCACGCTAAAGTTAATGTGCTAATTCCTTTTTCTTTTCATTTTTTTTTGCAGAGGGATAATAATTACCAACCGTATCCATTGGAGCACGTCAGGCATATTGGATATCAATTATGCTATGCTGTAAAATTCTTACACGATAACAAACTCACGCACACCGATCTAAAACCGGAAAATATATTATTCGTAGATTCCGATTACGAAAGCATATACAATAGCAAAAAGGTGAGGAGCTATAAACATTATACTTTATGGACAATTTTTTCCATTGAGACATTGGACGATTTACTAGGAGTATCATTTAGAGCCATACAGTTTTCTTGCGTTCTGATTAGGCGTCTAAAATAATACTAATACATGTTAATTGATTGACATATTATATGGAATCATTTATATACATAAATACAATTTTACGACTAGCTATTAATGGGAAATATCTATTTTAAATTCACGCGTATATTTACGTGATCACCATATTATTAATACGACGTCTAATTTATTAATAGCAAAGTATTAATACTGCACGGCTCTAAGCGGCACTCACCTTTGTCCAATCAACTATACAGTATGCTCGGCCCCAATATATTACACGCTATAATTTTTTAAACATTTGTGCGAACAAAAATTTCCGCCTATAAGTGGTTGGTGCAAAACATAATAAGATATTTGAATCCTCTTTCGTACATGACTAATTACAGATATATCAGTAGCAACGCAATATTTTTTTTACTTTGCATTAATCACTTAAGCCGAATATACTGTACATAAAATATACAATAAAGTGCCCCGCTCTGAAGTGTTTAAAAGAGGTTTCTCCTTTTTAAGCGAAGGGACATCAGGCGCGTAAAACGAACAGACATTAGGCTTATCGATTTTGGTAGCGCCACGTTCGATCACGAACACCACAGCACGATTGTTAGCACAAGACATTATAGAGCGCCTGAAGTAATATTAGGTAAAGTGAATTTCGTTAATAACGATCGCGTAAATTGCGAAACTCTCATTGACAATTTATTTAATTCTATTTGCAATTAGAATTAGGATGGTCTCAACCTTGTGACGTGTGGTCGATTGGCTGCATCCTATTTGAATTGTACCTGGGTATCACTTTATTCCAAACACACGATAACCGCGAGCACTTAGCGATGATGGAACGTATACTTGGCGCGATTCCACATCGTATGGCCCGCAAGACGAAGACTAAGTACTTTTATCATGTTAAATTGGACTGGGACGAGAAGAGCTCTGCTGGTAGATATGTACGCGATAATTGCAAACCCTTGCACGTAAGTATTAATCGTGTCCCGCTTTTTCGGCAAATTTTACCCCGTTTGAGTAACTGTTCAAAACAGATAATTGTGAATTTTTGTTTCCCTGTTTGTAGCGTTGCATGCTCTCGGACGACGAGGAACATAGACAGCTGTTCGACCTTATCCAAAAAATGTTAGAATACGAGCCATCGCAGAGGATAACATTGAAGGATGCATTATCACATTCGTTCTTTGATCCATTACCAGCGCATCAAAGATTACCAGACCTCCGAGCGGGTGGTGACTCTCAACAAAGTCATGAACGATCACACTCTCTCTCTCGATGAAGCTAGGAAAGGGACCGACTTCCGTGCTGGCCAGACACTCCACTGTCAAGAACACTGCTGCCGTACATCGCTATCGTTACATCGTTGAGCCTTGCGAGGCTGTGTCTTTATCGTAGTAACGCGATTCGATGACACGAAACTGGCACGAAAATTCAGGTGAAAATACGATCGAATTTATCAGTGTAGCAGTCGATGTATCTATATGATCGGTGAAATCGCATTGGTTACTCATGAAGTAGCAAATAAAAAATAAAAAAAAAATGGGAAGCAGTAGTGCGATGGTGCTGTGGAACTCGGACTCGAAATAGATTGTAATTATAAACGGATCGTCGTGATCTTTGCATCGAAATATACAAAGTCGACACTCCTTATCTCCGTTTTTAGTAGAAAAGTCAACAACACTTTCGTAGAGAAACCAAAAAGAAACGCTTGACGAGATCCCCGTTACTGACTCGCAAACGAAGCCAGTGTGTCTGTTCAGTTTAGGGTAACAGAGTCCCGCGACTGTAAAAGTTTTTTCTAAAACGCTCTTCTGTACATTTTATCCTTTAATTTTATTACAATGTTATTATGGCAACAAAGTTTTGGAGTAAAGAAAGGGTCACAGTTTATACTATGTTTGTTATAAATTGATGACCACGGCGTGTTTAGTAGTAAGAATCAGATATAGCGTTAAGGGACAAGTAAATATACGCGTATGTGTTGATATTAATTAAGATTAATAATGGAGAGAAAGTGAGAGTGTGAAAGAGAGGGAGTGCGTGATAAAGGAATTCAATGATCGCCCATTCATCATCGTAAAATACACATGTTAACGTTCTCAGTGATCGTAAGGATACCACATACTATTATTATTATTATTATTATTATTATTATTATTTTAGAAGATGCTAACGTACTTTTTCGATACTATGGAATGAAGTTCACTAATTTTTTTTTCGGACGTATATTTAAATTTCGTTGCACTGTCTTACGATGTTGCAAACAATCATGTGTGTTTTAAATTTCATCAGTCCTTACGAATACGATTAGTGGGATGTGATGGTTCAGTTGCTGTTATTCAAAGCACGCAAATAATACTGAATTTCATGCGCGCGCGCGCGCGAATCGTGCATCTTAAAAAAGGAAAATAGGCCGGCGAGCTTCTTGTGTCGCGAGAACACATCTATTTTTATTTCCTTTAATGAAATAAGTCGAATTTCAAAACTCCTACCACACATGTACGTCTTGTTTGCCACTTTTTAGTTTGTATACACGATATGACGGAAGTTTGCGACATCCTGCTGCTCGTACAAAGAGAAGAAATATGTCTGACCATTGCGAAGGAAAAGGAATATTGTTTCGGGTAGCAATAAACACATTTCTTTGAAATAATAATATGAAATTTATTCTTTCAACTAGCTGTCAAGCTTCTCATCCAAATAATTTAAAGTGTTCAGTGATACATTTATACATAACACACGGAGTAGGACAGACACTCTTTACATACATAAACATACGCATACATGCTGCGCCGTCATAACACATTCGCACAGGGGGACATATAAGAAGCAGTTACGTTTCGAATCTGCTCAACAGATTCTTGCAATACCGTGCCAAATTAAAAGACAGAACGAAAACAAAAAAAAAATAGAAAGAATGTCACCGTTAAACACACGTCGTATTACCAACATGCATAGTCGACGTTTTAGAATTTCATCGAAGCCTCGAATATAAAAGGACAGTCAGAATTATAATTTAGGCCAGCCATAAACTGGCGGTACCGATGACTTGTAGGTAGTATCGTACAATTGCGCCTTGATAAACGTCTCATAGTCTTTCGGTTGCGGATGAACACTAGCAAGACCTACGGAACAAGCAAGAGAAGAGATTAATTAGTACGCCCGTATGAACCATTAAACGGGGATCGTTCCACTTAAATAGAAAAAAGGTATCAAACGTTCTTACCACTGTTGTAGGCGTACTCCATAACTTTCGTGGCTATCATCAGCGAACATTTTTGAATATCCTGCAACGGTGGATACAAATTTCCATGGCTGAGGTCCTCGTCGGACACTATTTCCGACAGTATTTTAGCAGCAACTAGGAACGTGTCTTCGGGAATCACGCGCATACCGCAACATATTACCCCCAACGCGACACCTGGGAAAATATAGCTGTTGTTCCCTTGGCCGGGGTAGAAAGTCTTGCCACCGTACGTCACTGGTGGAAATGGTGAACCGCTGGCAAATATACACTTGCCCTGCCGAAAGATATGTAAATTGTTACAAAACTAATGCTTTACCGGACCCGGGCTGGTTCGTACGATTCGTTATTCAAATATCTATCGTAAATTGAAATTAATCGAAGGTCTTGATCTTTTTCTAGCAATACCTCCGTCGCAGTGTACGCTTCCTCGGCTGTACATTCTGCCTTGCTGGTCGGATTGCTGAGAGCAAAGATCACAGGCCTGTCGTTGTTCTTTCCCATTTCTTCCAATATTTCCGTGGTGAAAGCACCGCCAACCGCGGCAGCCCCGATGAGTACTGTCGGCTTCGCGGTTTTTACTACACCCAATAATGAATCGATTGGCTCCTGTTCGCGTGCGAACTGAGCCTTGTGCTTCGTCAGTCCACCAGACGGACGATCTTTTACAATTAAACCTCTCGAGTCGACCATCCATATTTTACTCTTGGCCTCCGATATACTGACACCCTCTTTCTGCATCGCCATTACGCACAGCCACGCAATACCCAAAGAAGCCTGCACCAATAGAATATTACTTTATTCCTGCTGTTTCGGGTAAGAATCTATAGAGCAATGGATTGTATTCGTATTAGTCACCTCTCCAGCACCCTGAAAGACAATTGTATTTTCAGACAATTTCGTATTTGTCACGCGTAGAGATGCCAATAATCCTGAGACCGCGACAGAGGCGGTTCCTTGAATGTCGTCGTTGAACGTGCAGTAGTGGTCGCGATATCTATCGAGTAGCCTGAACGCGTTCGCGTTCCCAAAATCTTCAAACTGAATCAAAGTGTTCTGGCCGTACCTCTTGACGACAGCTTCCATGAACTCGTCGATGAATTCGTCGTATTCCTTACCAGTTACACGCTTATGCTTGAGACCAATGTACAAAGGATCATCCAGGAGACTCTGGAGATAGTGGTAAAATTCAAGTATCCTCTGAACGTATAAGTTGCAATTCGATTTTAAAAAATCAATTTCTTGTTTAAATTATACCTGAGTGTTTGTGCCAACATCCAAAGTAATAGGTAAACATTGGTGCGGTTTAATTCCCGCTAATGCGGTGTACAGGGAGAGTTTTCCAATAGGAATTCCCATTCCATAGGCGCCTAGGTCACCAAGTCCAAGTATCCTCTCACCATCGGTAACAACGACGGCTCGTACATCGTGCTCAGGCCAGTTTTTCAATATATCGTAAACGTATCCCTTGTCGTGGATGGATATGAACATGCCACGGGGTCTTCTGTATATTAGACCAAACTTCTGACAGGCTAAACCAACCGTGGGTGTGTAAACTAGGGGCATCATTTTCTCCACATTGTCTGCCAGCAGGCGATAGAAAAGCTTTTCGTTTCTGTCCTGTAAAAATGAAAGAGGATAATTGAATGAAAATGTTTAATTCAAAGCAGTCCCAATAAAGAAAGGGCGAACTAATTAATTGATAGTCCTCACGCACCAATAAGCCTATGAGGTAGATATATTTCGTCAGATCGTCGTCATAACGATCCAGATTCAAACGACAGAGTTCTAGTTGTTCCTCCTGGGTTTTTACAGCCGCCGGCAGAAGACCGTGAATTGACAGGGTTTGCCTTTCTTCAAGTGTAAATGCCATTCCCTGTAAAATAAAACGGAACAGTGACACTTTCTTGCATACCGATGAGAAGAATATTTTCTTGAAAGAAACAAGGATTTTATTGTAGAAATGGAATAGTAACAGGTCACGAAATGAAGCGGAGTAAATATGTACTTCTCTTCTAATTTCATTTCATTTAACGAGCAAATCATTGTTTCAAACTAACGGAACGAACAGAGATGAATCAGGAGATATCTGACTGCCTCTAGCCTTCGACAGAATTATTTCATTGCTATCTAGAATGGGTTAATGAGAAAATTCCATTCGACTGGCGGTATACGAATGTGAGAGGCGATCAGCTGTTTCATTTGATCTTATCTCGTGGACCAATGAATCACATTAGGCGAACCTTTGATACCACGTAAGAAGCATTTTGCGAGGCAGATCAACACAATTTCATTCTTTTTTCCTACTTTTTTCAATAAGTGTATTATTTTAAAATGAAAAAGTCATACATTATCCGCTTATAATGAATTGAAATTTTTGTTTTCCATCTTGCCACGATATATTCTTTTTAACTAAAAAGATATATCGGTGCAATTTTAAACAATTTTTTTTATCAAACGTACACATATTGACAAACGTAGTTTAATAAATATATATGTATGGAGTATAACATTTTCAATTGGCACAGTAAGAGAACAATTGTCTAGCCACGACATATATATTTATATAAAAAAAGAACACTACTCGTTTATTTTTATAGAGCAGTAACAGAACAAAGATTTACTCAATGCGTTCACAGTAATTGCAAAACATCTCCACTCAATTTGGAAATTTCCTCCGTCTCGATAGATTACTATTACACAATGCATTAATAACATTTCCCCCGGTTTCGATTCATCGATGGTAATTAACCGAAGGTTGCATATTCGACGTGCAACGTATTCATTAAATTGTTTGATACCAACGATTTAAATGTCTGCGTCGTTTCCTTTCGTGGCAATTGCGATGGAACCGCGTTATTACAATTGCTCGCAATGCATCATACATTCGATCGTAATCAGACGTTGTTTATCGATTTTTACTTGACATGGCGTGGTCCGTCAGCCTTTATTAATTAAATGCATTTCTATATGGAAAATGCAAAGATTCATTATATAGTATGATAGTTGCATCACGCATAACTATGTGCTTTATATTTGTATATGTATATGCAAATTTCTAGAGTCATTGTTTATTCGAAAGCCTAATAAGCGAGAAGCATTCATAATAATACTTCCTTTCGGTCAGCAGTACTCTTTTTATGACAGATTCCCTTGAACCTTTGCAATTAAGCTTAAATGAACAGTATAGGGTCAAAGTACTCGTTGAAAGTATAGTATTTTTCCACTGATAATGACTATCGAGCACACTGGTAATACTTCGAATGTCCCAGCTAGATCAATGACCAGCAACGTCAATTGACTTTTAAAAATTATAACAAGGCGTGAGGATATGATACCGTTTCTTTCTCTGTCTCTACTGTTAAAAAGAAAGGTTGTATTCCGAAAGAACGATGTACAATTACGATTGGCGAATTGTAATGTTAATAAGTAGGAATTTGATGAAAGTGCTCCTGGCTTTCTGTGTAAATATTTAAAACAGCCTGTCGTATTCCGACGATGACGTATCCCCAGCTTTGATATATCATAACGGAAAGATAATACCTCGTAGAACTGATATGGTTGCATAATTTAAATGCTCCAAAAATAACTGACAACGCAGATAACAGTAAGAAGTCATAGCAAATATTTTATAATAATAGTACACTTTTGTTTTTCCTATTCATTAATGTTTGATTCGCTTGTGTTTTTTTTTTGTTTCACCAATGCTTGTGATGTATAACTAATTTTCCCCTTCTCCACCTAAGGTATTTTGAAATTCTATATACATATATCATGGAATATTTGACCGATACTATTGTATTAGTGTACGTGTAAAAATTTGGAAAAATTGTTCGTTTGTTCCTGGACAGTAGATTGTAGAAGTGAGTGATAATAATATTGAGTGTTCGGGCTTTAGACGACGTAATCTATTAAAATTATGCAAAACTAAGCAAATGTATGCAATTATATTATAATATTACGCAGAACTAATCTCCAATAACTGAATTTGAACAAACTGCTTTAATTGCAAAAAAAACATCCAAAAGGGATGCGAATATTATGGAAATGTATGGAATAGTATCGAATAGAAAATTCACAGTTAAAGTTACTCGGTGTTGGCGATAGAAAGCAAAAATCAATGCAAGCAATGCCAATACATATTACAATTCACACCTAAAGAAGGAAATTTCTGTATGTAAGTTATTCGCAATATTATTAAACCAAATTCGTTTCGTGGCACGGTATTTTCAAATGAACAAAGTTCGACCGCAAGAACATTGCAAAAAGTAAAGAGAGAAATAATTGTCCACGCGTTGAATTCATGTATCAGTAAGCGGATCGCTGTAGCAGAGGTAAAATGATTTGATCAAATGAAACGAAAAAAAAAAACAATGGTTGTATCTGTGACGTAGCCACACTTAATGTTTCCTTGAAACTTATCGCTCATCGAATTAAATTGCAACACACATGTTATGTATATTACATATCCGTTACTTTCCATACAGACAGAATTTACAACACGGCCATATGGACATACAGATTAACTTTTGTTTTATCATTGCACGCGGAATGTTCCAAAGGTTCGATCTACCTAAAAGAAAGAAAAAAAAAAAACAAAAATTGCAGTTCCATAAAGACAAAAATGCATTCTCAAATGAACCGTTGCTTTTATGAAACCACGGAAGTCATAGGAAGACAGATCTTCTTGTGCCATTTAAATTTTCCCTTTGTAACTTTCTTTTTTAATTTTGATCAAAATATGTCTTGCAGTGAAGCATCTCGTGCTCGATACGGTAATACACTACAAATGTGTCATTAGAAAAGGCACCGGTAGATTTGAAATCCAGATATAATTGGTCTACTGTACAGATCACGAATACCCTTCCATCCAGAGCGAGTAGAGGCTCAGGAATACGTGTCGTTCTATGATAATCCGGCACCAGGTCCCACCAATCCGTATCCATTGTTCTCGCGAGTTCTCCGCAGGATCCTCTCGAGTCCTGTGGCTAACAATTCGCGATGGAGACGGTTTCCAGGACTACGGTTGGCAAGCAAACGATCGATACACGGTTCCAAGAGACTCGATAGTCGGCGTGGAACCGCCACACGACCTATTGCAAGAACCGTAGGTACTCGTACGACCGATACTTCGCATATCTCGTACAATCACGCTAAGCCTTTCAATGAAGTACTTCGATTATGCCTCTCTCCCTCTGTTTACTTTATTACTGAACGCGCAGATTTTATGGGACAATATCTCGGTAATCCTTTGATGAACAGTCTTTAATAGACGTGGAAATGTAAGCATTGATGAAAAAATAATACTCTGGTTTTATATTCCACGTTACGAGGATTTTATTATTGTAGTGCAACCTACGAGGTAGTAGTATGAAAAAATGAGAGGCCACAGGTAGACAGCGGATGTTTATGGAAATATTATTGTGAACTACGGTTGAGGAAGTAGGCGAGGAAGAAGAACCTCGACTGAAATTTCTGACCCTGAATATTTTTTTGGATATGTCTTATACCCATTATTTTTCATTACTCATGCCTTAATATTATTAATCATTATTATATATTGTAAAGTATAAACAGACGCGTTGAATTTTCTACGTAGGTACACGTTGCATTTATTTTCTATTTAGCATATTTCAACATATAATTGTATAAATAACCACGGTCCACCTATAAGCTACGAGGCAATTACCAATCGGCTACACAGCAAACCGATGTTTAAAAAAGCGATTGCGCACGAATTATCATTTGAATTATTCCAGAGATATCGCTAGAATATCGTTTTCATCAATTATCGAATGCTTAAAGTGCAAATCGACATCTTCCGATTATCTCAGATACTAAATTAGTATGATTTCGCCAGTTTAATTTATTTTAAGAACTTTAAGATTCTCGTTACCTGCGCTTTTGAAGTATAAACGTAAAATTTCCAGCAAATCTCGCAGTCACCGCTAAATATTTCTACGCGGAACACTCATATTGCACAGTCATCGAGAAAAAGAAATATCAGGGTCCACTCAAATGAATAACGCTCGTTTGAAAGTATTACCTGGCTAAAAAGCCACTTTTCTTTTATTGCAAATAACGATCCTGTTTCTTTTCATATACTAAAAAAATATTTGTTAATAGGAAACTTTTTAAGGGTGTCTACTTTAATTTGCTCTGCTATGATTGCATTGACATAAATAATCTTGGAATTCAAGTTTATTTTCATAAGATATTTTTGTTATGGAAACTAATCTCACTTAAAAGTGGAATTAAATTTTTCGTGTCTCGTATACTTCGTGAAATAAAGATAACGTTGCTTTATCGTAGTAAAAAAAAAAGATTGCTTCATCATCGTCAGGTTGTTATACTTCCGCTTGTCCCGTTTCGTAAGTTTCCACCGTGAAAGTGAATTTCACAGAATTGCAATGAGTACGTGACCCATTGAACGTAACCGAACAATCATTCTTCTAGCTACTACGGTTTCTCATATTTCACTCACATTTTAATAATAAATTGTTTCACGATTTTTCTTCCTGTACACATTTTCAATAATTAATATTAGTGATGTTACTAAAATACAATGATAGTTTTGTATCATTAATCTATTCAATATAATTCAATATAAAATAAATAATTCGCAATGATATTTCATTATCATTCTACGATATTCAAATTATATTATCGATACGAAAAGAATTATGAAAGGCTCCGGAAATATTAATTCTGTAAACCATGCTTACTATTTCATCACAGAAAATATAGACGAATATATAGACTATCCTTAGTATTAAAAAAGAACAAAAAAGGTAAACGAAATATTAAATATAAATATGATATTGTCAGTTGTAAATGTTTATTCTCCTATTTGGATTACGTTAATATTCCCCGCGGAACGGCGAAAAACTTTTGGTCATTTCCCAATGGTATTTAAAGTGGAAATTTCGCGCCGCAAAAGAGCAGTATGCAACTATTTAGTTACACAGCATGTTATTGAAGAATTCTCAGTTAGATATGCGCGCGCTTTAGATATCGAACCGGCAAATGTGATACTAAACAGAAGAGCATACACGGTAATTTCCCACCTCTGAAGAGCTAACAAGTGATTTGTCGCGCGATTAATATATAGCTGACGATGACGATCTTTCCGAAAGCAATACGTAATTGCACAACATCAGTCATGACAATGTAAAACGTCGTTCCGTCAGCCCATTTACCGGCAAGCACGAATCATCGTAATTATACGTTAAATAGAAACGCGTAACGTTAGCGTACCTTGTTCAGCTGTGGGTTTTTTAGATGGTCGAGGCCGCGTAGTAAACCGGAACAAATGACATCCCCGTGGCCTCGTTGTCCAAGCTGATCCCTCTGAAGGCTCGACATTATCGTAGACTTTCTGTCGCAGGCGAACTGAGTACTGCTTTGAATTCTGCAAACGGACAAGCGAAGTTTGAGACTGATTGAGAAGGAATGTCGGTACGGTAGAACGCAACAGGGTGATGGTGAGATGAGGTTAGAGGGCGGGGGTAGAGAACAGTAACGTAACAATTTCGTGGCGCAATTGCTCGAATCAGTTGCACTTTTTTCAACCTGACATTGTAATCTTAAATTGATTTGTTAAATCCGTGTTACGAGCTGATAACCGTGTCCTGTCTGCTTACGATAATTTTGCGATTGAGTAATCTATTTCAAGAACGTATTGTCGATACACGTGGGGGAGATTTTGACGAAAGCCGTCATGAACTTCCACTGACCTAAAATATTAGGCCCAGTACTTGATAAGGATTGTCATCTATCTTTGAATTTTATTTGAAACGCTTCTACTTTAATGTCCTAGGTACCACAGGGTACCTGGCACGTTCCTGGGCATATAACTAATTGGCGCAAGCGCGCGCGACGCGCAGTCGCATGCTTGCGTCCATTAAGAGAGGGTTATTAGGCTTCTGATTCTTGTCCGTGAATGACGTATATGCGTAGCAAATAGAACAGAAATAATTCTTTCGCCTAACCTGTATCAAGAATGCAATGCAAAAATAATAATAAACAATTTAGAAATACACGTGCTTAAAAAAGAAGTGTTAGAGGTGGAAAATTATATACTATTGCAATAGGCTCAATCGATTGCATTGTCTCATAATGTAACAAGCTGCCATTATTATACGTTTTCAAATGTTTCACTTTCATGGAAGCGTGATGCAATTCCGAACGATTGAACACTCAGCAACGTTTATTCCGGTATTTCCGCGCGTAACTCGTCATGCTAGATAACGTCAGAAATATCGACGTCATTAGAAAGTTACATATCCACCCCGGTGAATTAATTAGTAGGGAGCGACAAATAAAAAATAAGAAACTCTAACCAAGACGAAAAATATTAGCACAGATATTCCAAAAAACTTAGTTGGTGTTGGTTTATTTTTATTGTATAAACTCAAGTGAAAACCCTTTATGTCTTTCGCTTTACCTGCCGTTCAGTCGATCGGGTTGCCTAATGCCAGGTTCAAGGTCCCTGGTAACACCACCACGCAAGTAAGTGAAGCGACGTATAAGAGTAGCCAAGTGACACTCTAGTCGTTTGAGGAACCGTTTCGAGACCATATTCGCGATACCCGTTTCACTCGGCTCTCATTCAGCCAGACATCTCTTGATAAACTATTATATTTATTATTAAGGACAGGGTTAAATCGCGCGACTACTCGTATGACCGTCGTGTCACGCTGATAAAGTAGTAGTACATGTCACGTGATCATCTGCCGTGTAGCGAAAATACGAAATGGTTAATCTCTGCGATTATTCATTTTATGAAATCTTATACATTTAAATTCCTATATACAACAATTACAAATATATCGAAGTATTAAATATATAAATTATATATTGGTTACGCTCTGACATTGTCAATTATTTTGGCTAATCGTGCTTTGTTTTAAACGCACTGTATCGCACCTATTGGTTTGCATTTGATAGTATTCCAATGTGACAGGAAAAAAAGGAAATGATAATATGATTATCATAATCTTTTTTATGTTTCACTTGACTAAGCAAAAATTTTAACGTTTTCGACATATCGCACGATAATATGGATCACAGGTCGGTAACCTGTCGCCACGTGTTGTGGAATTGAAAAGAATACGATGCCGTGAAATTTCACGATAACGATCGAACACAGAAAATACGTATAAATTATTGAACGTATTATATACTATAATTTGTATAGCGATCTAATTATTGAAAGTAAAAAAAGAGGCAATATTGCTTATTCGTACCTGATATGAAAAATATAAAATGTACTCGCTTATTTGTACCATTTATTTTTATTTTCATTTTTTTTACGAACGGCGTAATTGCTCGTATATCTGGATAAGAATGAATTATTAAGCAAGTCCCGCGATAAAAAGATGCACAAAACGTAATTTAACGCGCGCGATCAGCAAATGATAATATGAAGCCTAATTCTCGTAATAAATTATGGAACGGTAAATCAGCGTGACACATCAACGTCGCGAACGAATTATTATGAAGCTAAAAGTCATTTAACTGTTCAGACACCTGATAATATCCACTCCTTTTATTCATTTCGAAAATTACTGCCAAATGTAGACCCCGATTTTTTACTTCTCATCGGAAAATGAAAAAGAAAGAGACAGAAACGTACACGACAAGAATGATATCTAGCGCGAATTGAAGTATAATTTGCCACTCGTAAATAAGTTCACGGTAAAGTCACTCACGGTACGTAGAATAAAGGCAAAGTACAAATTCTAGCCATATCTTTGTTTTGTCTCGAATAATAACCAACGAATCGTCTTTATTTATCAATGATCAACCGATCAATGATGACTCGTCGGACAATTTATTTATCTGCACGGGCATTTCATAGAAGTGTAACTATATTTGAAATATAGTATATCCATATCGTTTTCAAGATTATCGAGCGACATTACTATAATTGCAGAAGTATTAAACGTCAAAATTTCCTATGAAAATTTAAATATATAGTATGTCGTCACTTACGCCTTGCAGCCTCTTACTCCACTGCACAAATCCTTCGAATGTGGATTGCCCATTGGTGATTAAATGCGACGTGAAACTTTAATAAAGATGAAATTCAACAAATACAACGGTCCATAATTTACTAAAATATACAAAAGAAACTAAAACCGAATCCCTCAAGAAATATCGTCCTTTCGTCGCGTATAGAAAGAGGAACGTTTCCTTTCGAAGCTACTTTCGTTTAGAGAAATCAATCCTTCCGAACACGAGTAGATCGCAAACGTGACTGACGTTACAGCACACGCAAACTAAAGAACGAGTGCGGTTATTCCTTTCTTACAACTTCGTAATGGTAGAAATCGGCCTTAAGAACCACTTTTTTTTAGGAGGGAACGGAATGTCGATACTGATCTCAAGGGAAATCATTACATCATGCTGAATTACTGGTTCCATATCAAAAGTCATTCGTCTTCGAAGATCTAAAGTCCAAGTTTTGTTTTACTTCTTAGTCTGCTCAAAATCGACGCACATATAGGCTAAATGATTAATATAAAATATGAAAATGTGAATAATCAACATGGGAACATTGAAAAATAAATACGTAGACTGGCTATATTTTTGCAATATGTTTAGGTAATCACGTACATTCGGACTTCCTACTGTGCGCTATCAGCTTTAATACGAATTTTCTTATCACGTACAAGATTAAAGGTGGAAAATTAAAGTGCGATTAGAACTGTCGTTGACATTGAATGACATAGCTATAATTTCCTCCACCTTACGAATTTTTATTCCTCATATTATTGATTCAAACGAACTTGAAAATTGTATACTAATATCATGATCTACATTCTATATTCATAAGAGCACACACACCGACAAGTTCGTATTAATGTTACGGTAAAACATTAAAATCATATCTGATGCTTTATACTCACATCCTTGGGCAAACAACTATATCGTCCTCGTAAATCTGACATTTTGTAGAGCGTGACCTACGACAAACTTAGTTGAAGAAGCTTTCTTTAATGATTAGATAGTATAATTAACCTACTCAATGCATTCCATCTTTAATGACTTCAAAATAGTATGCAAATGTTTCCAATCAAACACACATTCGTGTCAAAACACGCCTATCTGAATCCCCGATTTCAAAATAACTTCACAATATCTCTTCCATGCAAAATAAATTTTATAAACAGTAGGATTTTTCTTAAAACTCTGGGTGATACGAATAAATCTACGGCATTTGAAATATTGTGACAGTTTTCATTGATTGTTTATTATTCCACGATTTAAAGAAACAAATAAATGAAGAAATCGACGGAATGCTTTCCTTTAATGATGTTCCGATATTTTATATTCAAACACATACCCCGTCTCATTATCATTTACTATCTGTATAAATGTGAGTCACGCAGTGTACACACTTTCACCGTTGTAGTCGATACTGGTACCGGCGATTATGAAAGTGGCCCGAGTTATACTTATATTATTTTTTCTATTCTCCAGGAGCTGCTCATTTGCTAAAATTATTATTATAGACACGTCCGGTTAAGCAATAATCATTACAAGCCGAGAAAAACGCAATTGTTCAAATTAACGATGTAATCCAGGATTTCGGTTTTGAAGGCGCGGCAAACTGCGTAAAAGGCCGCAAACGCGAGATGGCGCCACTTACACGATTACCGACATATCGTTACCGACAAAATATTTAAAAATTATTATCTCGGCTTCTACTGGGCCGATTTTAATCAACGACATCTCAAAAGAAAGGGAAACGCATACGCTACACGACAAAAAATACACCGTTGCTGTAACTATGTGCATGTGGCCGTAATAACAATTTTAATTGATTAATTGTTTATAACAAATGAACCGCACATGGAATAATGTTCGCACCTATTGGAGATGGTAGCTTATACTTCTAGCTTTAATTTATGTCCTCTGGTAATTGATGTATCTCTAAAGGCAGTGGCAGTAATCGCATTTGTTTATAATTTCTATAAACAAATACAATTATCTCGGCTTCTACTGGGCCGATCTTAATCAACGACATCTCAAAAGAAAGGGAAACGCATACGCTACAAGACAAAAAATGCACCGTTGCTGTAACTATACGCAGGTGGCCGTAATAACAAATTAAATTGTTTAATTGTTTATAACAAATGAACCACACATGGAATAATGTTCGCACCTATTGGAGATGGTAGCTTATACTTCTAGCTTTAATTTATGTCCTCTGGTAATTGATGTATCTCTAAAGGCAGTGGCAGTAATCGCTTTTGTTTATAATTTCTTTAAACAAATTCAATTATCTCGGCTTCTGCTGGGCCGATTGTAATCAACGACGTCTTAAATTAATGGTCCCAGTTTGAGGCACGATCTGTTCCTATTTTTAAACGAACCTCCAGTCCTGATTCCACTTCTTTTCAAATAAACCCTTATTTGGGCCTCCCTTCTCTTCCGTTTTCTTCTATGTAACCCTTAATAATCTTTCCCCCTTCTGTTACATACTTACTCATATATTTTTTGTGTGTGCAGGTTTCGCAAGCAAAGAGATGAGGAACATTGACCGGCACTTCTCATTGAGCATAAGTGCAAGAAAGAAGATAGAAGAAGTTTGGCCAGATACTTCAGTTATTCTTTAATTATAGAGAATTGGTTCATAAATATTAATAAATAAATATAGTTTGTAACTATTAGCGCATAAGACTAATTTAGAGCAATAGTCTAATTATGTAATTGTTATGTTTATTTATTATATGTTAAGTTTTATCTGTAAGATATCTTGTAAGTATTAGATTATTTGTGTTCATTATACTTTTTACATTATATAAATGTTAGTTTAGAATTGATACAAGATTTAGTTGTACGATGTATTGTAAATAGATATAAGGGAATAGTTTATAAGTATTGGCTTGTAAATTTGGACTACAACATTTTTGTAACATGTACATTCATTAATTAGTTTTAATAAATGTTCAATGGAAAGAATACCACTGCTCTTTTTATTTGCACACCTTACCAATCCTTGAAAGAACCTAATTCCAATTCCTTATACAAGAAGTACCGTGGACGAACTTTAAATGCAAGTCCTAAAGCGAGAAACTTGTCAAAATGGTCCTATACGTTACTAAATTTGGCAGCAGGATATTCTTGGATGTATCATCTTCAGATCTTGCAAAAGTTGTTGGTAGAAACCAATAACCTTAAGTGCTCGGAAATTCCAGGAACGTGACGTCACAAAATTTGCTAACTGAGCCCTCAGAAAATGCAACAAAGTTGCGAACAATGCCTCGCGAATAAGCAACAAAGTGGCAAAAATGCGTAACAAAAATTTGCAACAAAGTTGCAAAAATTCTTGGCAAGAATTTGCAACAATGTTGCGTAAAATTTTTGCAACAAAGTTGCAAACGACGCCTCGCGAAAACGCAACAAAGTTGCAAAAATTCTTGACAAAAATTTGCAACAAAGTTGCAAACGACGCCTCGCGAAAACGCAACAAAGTTGCAAAAATTCTTGGCAAAAATTTGCAACAATGTTGCGTAAAATTTTTGCAACAAAGTTGCAAACGACGCCTCGCGAAAACGCAACAAAGTTGCAAAAATCCTTGGCAAAAATTTGCAACAATGTTGCGTAAAATTTTTGCAACAAAGTTGCAAACGACGCCTCGCGAAAACGCAACAAAGTTGCAAAAATCCTTGGCAACAAAGTTGCAAAAAATTTTGACAAAATTTGCAACAATGTTGCGTAAAATCTTTGCAACTTTGTTGCGTTTTCGCGAGGCGTCGTTTGCAACTTTGTTGCGTTTTCGCGAGGCGTCGTTTGCAACTTTGTTGCAAAAATTTTACGCAACATTGTTGCAAATTTTTGCCAAGAATTTTTGCAACTTTGTTGCGTTTTCGCGAGGCGTCGTTTGCAACTTTGTTGCAAATTTTTGTCAAGAATTTTTGCAACTTTGTTGCGTTTTCGCGAGGCGTCGTTTGCAACTTTGTTGCAAAAATTTTACGCAACATTGTTGCAAATTCTTGCCAAGAATTTTTGCAACTTTGTTGCAAATTTTTGTTACGCATTTTTGCCACTTTGTTGCTTATTCGCGAGGCGTTGTTTGCAACTTTGTTGCGTTTTCTTGGCGCTTAGTTTGCAACTTTGTTGCGTTTTCTTGGCGCTTAGTTTGCAACTTTGTTGCTTTTTCACGGGGCATTGTTTGCAAGTTTGTTGCGTTTTCTTAAGGCTTAGTTGGCAACTTTGTTGCGTTTTCTTAGGGCTTAGTTTGCAACTTTGTTGCGTTTTCTTAGGGCTTAGTTTGCAACTTTGTTGCGTTTTCTTAGGGCTTAGTTTGCAACTTTTGTTGCCTTTTCGCGAGGCGTTGTTTGCAACTTTGTTGCGTTTTCTTGGAGCTTAGTTTGCAACTTTACTGCGTTTTCTTAGGGCTTAGTTTGCAACTTTGTTGCGTTTTCTTAGGGCTTAGTTTGCAACTTTCTTGCGTTTCCTTAGGGCTTAGTTTGCAACTTTGTTGCGTTTTCTTAGGGCTTAGTTTGCAACTTTATTGCGTTTTCTTAGGGCTTAGTTTGCAAGATTGTTGCGTTTTCTTAGGGCTTAGTTTGCAACTTTCTTGCGTTTTCTTAGGGCTTAGTTTGCAACTTTCTTGCGTTTTCTTAGAGCTTAGTTTGCAACTTTGTTGCGTTTTCTTAGGGCTTAGTTAGTTGTTTCCAAGCATAAACCGACGAAATAATCGGTTTTAGTTTTGTTAACTGCGGCGCACCCATTCCAAAAATTGAGAGTAGTAGTATCAAAAATATGTACTTATGTTTAAAGGAATGGTAATGTGTTAAAATAAAAAGAACAGTGGAATTCTTTCATAGAAGATTTATTTAAGCTGATCAACGAAGATACAAGTTACGTGAATGTGGTACTTAAAATTTATAAGCTAATACCTATAAACTATTCTTTGAAGTTAATTTACAATATACATTACAGATAAAAGTTATACTAACGTGTACGTACTTTATATGCTGAAGCTTATGTTAAATTCCAGCGATTGTAATATTTATTAATATTTTTTTGCATTTTATATTTAGTAAATTCAGTAGAACTTGAAGTAAAGTAATGTTAAAGTTTACATAAGATCCACCGAATAAACTGAATATAAAATGAAATAAAATATACAATAGCTATAATATCAATTAAATCCACAATTGTTCTCAATTTATTTTACGCCCTATTAGTTACGAACTATCTTTATAAACCAATCTACTATAACTAAATTATGTGGCAACAGTTATTCTTTCTTCTTTCTTCTTTCTTGCTTTTGTGCACGATGCGGAGTGGCGGTCAACGTTCCTTACTCTTTGCCCGCGAAACCTGCACACACAAACAATATATTAGTACGTATGTAACAGAAGAGAGAAAGATTGTTAAGGGATATATAGAGGACAAAAAGAAAAGGAAGGACCAAAGAAAAAGCATAAGCGAAAGAGAAGATTATTTAAAAGGAGTGGAATGAGAGGTGAAGAGTCGTTCTAAAATAGGAACAGATGATTCCTCGAATCGAGGCCTTCAATTTAAGCCGTCGTTGATTAAAATCGGCCCAGTAGAATGCGAGATAATTGCATTTGATTATAGATATTATAAACAAATGCGATTACTGCCACTTCCTGGCGAGATACATCAATTACCAGAGGACATAAATTAAAGCTAGAAGTATAAGCTACCATCTCCAATAGGTGCGAACATTATTCCATGTGCGGTTCATTTGTTATAAATAATTAAACAATTTAATTTGTTATTACGGCCACCTGCGTATAGTTACAGCAACGGTGTATTTTTTGTCTTGTAGCGTATGCGTTTCCCTTTCTTTTGAGATGTCGTTGATTAAGATCGGCCCAGTAGAAGCCGAGATAATAATTTTTAAATATTTTGTCGGTAACGATATGTCGGTAATCGTGTAAGTGGCGCCATCTCGCGTTTGCGGCCTTTTTCGCAGTTTGCCGCGCCCTTAAAACCGAAATCCTGGATTACATCGTTAATTTGAACAATTGCGTTTTTCTCGGCTTGTACTGATTATTTCTTACCCGGACTTGTCTTAAATAAAAGCTACGAACCATATCTATCTCTTCCAAAAGTTGCAACAATATGGCATTTGTAGTTTAAAAGTTATTAACAATTGAAGAATCGTCAAAAATATACTCTGGGTGACTGCAAAAGCCACTTGATTCAAGGAACAATCTCTTTATAATTTAGGATAGCTCACGTGAATAATTCGTTAGAAATTCATTAAAGAATTATTAAATTGTTTATAAAAAATAAGTAGGGAATGGAGCATGTGTAAGTCGTTTGATATCGTATAGCAGCATGCTCTACCTTCATTTTAAGGATTCGATCATTAAGCTAGCGTTTCCAGAAGTCGAGATTAAAGATAGAAGTTCGAGCTACAATCTCCAATAGGTGCCCAAAATGCTCTCTGGGCCACAGCAATTATATCGGTCACCTACATAAATATGTAATAAGAAATATAAATTCCCATTGAAAAACTTGAACCTGAGGTGTTAATAGAGTATTTCAGGGTCAGTAGAACGTCATATAGATTCAATCAGGACACTTGCCCCCTGTTATGCTATAAGTTTTGATTTGAATTTTTTTTTCTCATCTCTTACATATTTCAAGATACTTAACTGTTCTCACTTAAACCGTATCCACTGAATAATACATGTACCAAAGCGACTGCGTCTTTTTTAGAATGCGCCAACTTTCTCCGAGAGTGAAATCTCTCGCTTACGAGAAAGTTGATAATATCGGAATCGTTCCATTTACAAAGAATTAATGCTTCTGCCATTACTTGTGACACGATTAAGTAAAATCATTTTAAAGATTTAACATTGCAATTTCTCCACCATTTCTACTTTACATACATGGGAGTTACTACCAATTTTTATCTTAAGTGTAATTAATATTAAATATTGCAAAGATGGATGCTGCCGAAATAATGTTTCATTAATTATCATCTATATACAAACTTTCTTTCTTATTGTTTCCCTGAACAAATTTGATGCAGGTAGCATTCTGATGTACAAATGTAGCCGCTCATTTTGTACGGTAGCGCTCAAGAATTGAAAGTTGTTTTGAGCACAAAAAGACGAAAAACTGGATTGTAGAGTGTAGAGAGAGGAGATGTCAAGGGACTCGTGTATTCATTCTCATTTCGTTGCAGCCTGTAGACGCATTAGCATCACGGCCGGTGTTGGAAAATATTTGCAGGCGACCCTTAAACAAAAGTGAATACCAAGTTCGTGCTCTGCCGATTAAATAAATGTAGATTAATTACTTTGCGACTGGTTTTATTTCATCAAATGTGATATTTTTAGTGGCGAAAAAATCTATTAACTTTACCACGATCGAGGGAGACGTTGGGCAAAGTATGGACAAAATGTTTGGTGTAAAATCCAGTTTCCTGAGGGTGGAACCTGGTCACTGCATACTGCCACCCCATTTTGTATTTTACGGGACAAAGATACGAGATATGGAAATCTATGAGGACGATGTGTGGATGGTGTCCTATCCACGGACTGGTATAATTTTCAATGATCACCTATGTTTTGTTACAACCTTTTAATCTCTACTCTGTCTGTCGTTTTTTAATAATCTGCAGGTAGTCACTGGGCACAGGAAATGGCATGGTGCATTGGAAATGATTTTGACTATAAGAGTGCTCAAACTTTATTTGTCGTACGCAATCCATTGCTCGAGTAAGTTCTACTAAAGTCTGTAGTAAAAATGTTCACCGGATCGCAATAAATTATTATTACTCGTTTAGAGCCTCCTCGTTAATGGTCACAGGAAATTACGTCGAGTGGTTCGCAAAGTTAGGAGATTCTGTCGAGAATGTGAAGAGTATGCCACGAACTAGATATATAAAATCGCATCTACCATTGGAATTGTTGCCGCAACAAATACAGCAAACGAAACCGAAAGTAGATAATTGAATTTCAGCGATAAGTCGTAACGAGGCGAGATCTAATAGAAAGTAATGGTATTTCATTGATATGTTGGTCTTTTTAGATTATATACGTTGCACGAAATCCGAAAGACACATGCGTCAGCTTTTATCATTACTGCAGGAAGTTTCACAATATAACCGGGAGCTTCGTAGAATTTGCTGACTTGTTTCTAAAAGATAGTGGTATGTATCGGGTCTTTACTCCAAATATTTATCTGCGTATATACTTTTCAAAGCGTATCGTTCCCTATTAAGCACCGATGGGGCCATTTTGGAATCACGTTCTAAAATTCTGGGCGATGAGAGACCAAGAGAACGTACTGTTTATAACTTACGAAGAGATGAAGAAGGTAAGGCAACAGTTTATTTATGGTTTTCAAGGTATTATTTTAAACAATCGACCCCCTAGGATCAAGGAGCTGCGATAAAGAGAACCGCGAAATTTTTGGGGAAGAGTGTAACAGACGAACAAATCGCTGAGCTTAGCGAGCACTTGAACTTCTCGAAAATGGCAGCTAATCCGGCCGTGAATCTGGAACACATTTTACCACAAAAAGATGTACCGCAGGATGATAAATTTATCAGGAAAGGTAAAGTTGGCGACTGGAGGAACTACATGTCCGAGGAATTGTCTCAAAGGTTCGATGAATGGACTGAAAAACATTTACGGGGAAGCGGCCTCGATTTCGACAGGGAAGTGATCTCGTACGATGAAGAATGAAAGCTCCCGACTGAAATCTGTATATTCTAAGTGTAGATCTATTGAAGGACGTATTACGAAATAATTACAGTTCTAATTGTTGTACGATAATTTTCGGACAAAGGTGCGCGCGCCTATGTTCATACGTGACTATGTGCATATTATTTTAAATAAAAGTTTAAGAATAATTAGACGTTGTTATTACATGTACATGCGTTTAGTATACATTTTGTACTCGTAAATGGATATTCATTTACGTTTTAATTGCAATACTTGCCGTATTTGTGCCCGAACGGGAACCGGTTTCTTATTAAAGGATACGAACTTGGTTCTTCATACTGGCCCGCATTTCTAACATCGATCGATTTAACGTGGCCACGGGGGAAGGCGAGAATGACGAATTTTCTACAAAATAAAGTATTTGTTCCTGTACTTCATATATAGAAAAGTAAGCGCGCCGCGAATCTTGTTTGAGACGCGCGCCGAAGTTTTCGTCGGTTCACAACGCACGACGTTGTACGTCAAAGCAAAGATGGCGTTGATTTTTGTTGTGTCAGGTGTTTAAAGTTTCTTTAAATTCCATCGAAGTTTGACATTGCACTCTGTTGTGATACTTTATTCAGTATTTATGCCATTCTTGGTCCTTACGAGGATCATCGAGTGAAAAAAAAAGCGGATGCGTCTGTCAAAAGTCACGTGTAACATTGTCCGCTAGTGATACTCGCACTTAACCTTAACCTTTCTCTCTATTCTTCGAACGTCTTCGAATTTCGGGGAAACTTCGGGAAATCCGGTTACGATGCTGTTTCTCTCGACGAAGGGAAAATGAACGATCGTTATCGATTTATTTTAAGGCCCTATTAAGAACGATCGTTCGCATTTTAAAAGAAAGGGACGGACCAAAGGTTTCCCGTGAATTTCAAATCGGAATTCCACGCATCGAAGCTTTCCATTCCGAAGTAACAGATCTTTTCTAAGCCAACGAATGTACTTGGTTGAATGCTGGTAAAATTGACACCCGGCTGAAATGCCTAAAATAAAAACTAAGCAAGCGAACAGCCTCTGGTTAAGGCAACGCGAATTGGGAATAAAATTCCCTTTAGGTCATGCTGACCGTTTTCATAAGACCCTTTACTCCTCTATACAACCCGTAACTTCTTGGGATCACACGCTATCGGTTGCCGCCCATGGAGGGGTGTTTAATCTGGAGTATTCTCCAGATGGGTTAGTACAAATATGCGATGGTATATGTGATTTTGTTCGAGTATTATTTGCATTATACCAATTGGTTTTCTCTTTTATGACAGTTCTCTCCTGTTGGCAGCATGTGAGAAAAAAAGCATTTTAATGTTCGATCCTTTGAGAAGAAGATTGATCCATGCCATTCATAATGCTCACAACGATTGTGTCAATTGTGTTAGGTATGTATAGACCTTGCATCAATTGGTACTGAGTCTATGTATTCATATAATAATAATAATAATAATAATAATAATAATAATAATAATAATAGTAATAATAATAATAGCAACATTAATGTTTCATAGGTTTTTGGATCAACGTATGTTTGCTACCTGTTCAGATGATAGCACAGTAGCTCTTTGGGACGCTAGGAATTTAAAGCAAAGAATAAGAACGCTCCAGGGTCATTCAAATTGGGTCAAGAATATAGAATATAGCCCCAAAGATAGTTTGCTATTAACCAGTGGATTCGATGGAAGCATATATACTTGGGACATTAATAGCTTTACGGAGAATAGTATTTTATATACTCGTGTGTTTCATACAAATGGACTGATGCGCACTAGGCTTAGTCCAGATGCCAGTAAAATGTTAATTAGTACCACTTCTGGATACCTCATTATTATACACAATCTTAAGTTAAGCACATTAACTCAAGACTTGGCCGGATTTAGAGTATGGTCGATTTTCATTTATATACTTATTATTCGCGTGCCGAGAAGGTTTACCTAGCCGGAGTTAACGGTCGATTTTTATTCCAGCCGAATATGTATCGATTGATGCAGTCCTCTCAAACTACGATACCAAACGTGGCAAGTTTCACACATCTATTTTCCCATTCCCGTGCGCACAACAGAGTAGAGTTTTTAACGGATTTTCCTGTTGGCGACGATGCCGAAATAATATCGAGCTTGCAAGTACACCCTCAAGGATGGTGTGCTTTATCCCGAAACGTCAGCAACGGAGAGAAGTCCGAGGTTGATATTGACGTTGAATACAATACGATTCTGCTTCTTCTTTTTCTGTTTTTCTTATCATTGCTTATATCTTCGTTATATCGTGACTTCGTTTTCGTTTCAGTGGACTTGCATTCACGATATACAAGAGCGCGACGTATCCAGCACGGCGGAGCAAACAAAAGAAGGGGAGGAAGCGACGCCGCAGTTCAACGAAGTAACGGTGGAAGTGTTCGAGGATTTCCAACAGCCTCAACCATCGCGATCCGGTATAACATCTTCCTTCTTAATTGGCGGAAACCCGAGCAATCGTGTCAGGGTAGTTCATACTTCATCCGACCCGAGATCGAATTCCGTCGGGTCGTCGGATAACGTGCAATCGGTTAGATCATCGAGGACTAGCTGGCTACCAACGCCCCGTCGATCTTCGCGGTCGCAATCGAGAAACGTGCGTTTAGATAGAAACGCAATGAGGGCGAACTTCGGGACGATCGAAGTCAGCTCTAGCTCAAGCTCGTCCGAATCGCCGGTTAGCGCGGACAGGGACGACAGGCAAGAGGACAGGTATATATACGCGGCTGACAATAACGAGAGCATGCAGGAAGATGGCCCGGGCGATCAGGATACAGAATCGGGACTTGGTTACAGGCCGCCCAGCTCCAATTCCCACCTTAACTATTTAAGACCGCGCAACATGATGGACAATTTTTCCACCGGTAATATAGAGTTACACGTAAGTACAACCGATGTGTGGGAGGCGCACGTAGCTATAAGGGAGGCCAGGCTCAGGAGGGAAAGGGACTGGCTCTCCAGATCGAGTAACAATACCGTTGTCATTATTGGCGACAGGATCAGAGTTCAGAATCGGAACAGGCAAGGCCAGCAAACTATGTACGCCATACCGAGGAATCGTATGATTCACCAAAATACACCTAGGCTAACGCATTATATAGAGGAGTCGAATGTTGGCTCCGGTTATATCAAAGAATTATGTTTCTCGGCCGATGGCCGGCTAATATGCTCGCCATTCGGTTACGGTGTTCGATTGTTGGCATTTTCCAACGATTGCTCGGAATTGTCTAACTGTGTACCCCCGTATAACGAATCTGTACAGCTACACGAATTAGCGACAAACGTTAGCCATTCTGGCATCGTGGTCAGTACAAAATTTTCACCGAGGCATTGTCTACTGGTGTCGGGTTGTCTTAGCGGAAAAATCGTTTGGCATCAACCAGTGGTTTAGTAAAATCAATTCGACTTTTCACTGTAAAATTTGTATTTTAGGTACCGTCTTAAAGACCTATATACTATTTGTTGACTTTTCTTTTTTTTTCTTTCTTTTTCCAGTTTACCCGTTTCTTCTCTTCCCTTCTTTCTTTCTTCTTTTTTTTTTTTTTTTTTAAATAAAGTCGATAGCGTGTCGTCCGAGTTTTTTTTTTCGAGGTATACATTTTTTGATAAATCTCCTTTTTTCCGCGCGTCTTGTAAAAAAAAATACGGCTCTCCGCGAATCCGATATTTTAGATCGGGCCAAATATTTTGGAGAAACGTTAGGTATTGTATACATAATTATTTTTCAGTAATGATTTACCGAGGGGGGGGGGAAAAAAAAATGAAACAATCATGACGCCGTTTTAAGTACCACGTAATGCAATGGATTATTTCATTTCGTACAATTAGATAATTGAATACAAAGGTATAGTATTATTACTAACCATAGAGGTATTTCTTCGATGAAGAACTTTTCAATAAGTTCACGGCAGAGTACTTTTCTTTTGTATCGTTTTAAAACACGCGGAAAGAATAGCTCATGTTAACTGTATCTCAGAAACATTCCGCCGACAGAATTGTAAATACTTCCGTGGAAAAGTTGCGATCGTGTTTTGCCATTTGTAAAATCAAGATCACGGCACACTTTGTACATCTCTATCTGAGGTAATGCGCGGTGATGAGCTATACTTACACTTCGACTGATCGTACAATTTCCACCTGTACGTATTTTCTTTCTCCTTTTGGTACAGACCGAACCAACTGCCAAGGTTCTTGACCAGTCTCTTAAACGTTGATTTAAAACATAGTGTAGCAGCAGATAAAGTCCTCTCTATCCGTATGTATCATTCGCAACTGTCACTAGCTAGAACCTGAGGTGGTTCAGAGATCATTTCGCAATCGAATCTTAGTGCAAAAAAGCAAAAAAAAAAAAAACGAGAAAGAAAAATCAAATCAACCGAAAAAACGTTTTCTCAGCGTTATCGTTAGCATTCGATTCCTTAGCTACGTTATTCACTATTATCAATAAACGTACGAAACTTGAAATAGTTATGGAACGATTTGCCCACCGTAATCAACTCGTGTTGCGGCTCAATGATGAACGTGGCCTATGAACGTGCAATTCAATTTTGTTCACAGTGCCCGATCAGTTTCCTGATCGAGCGATAAAAAAAAAAATGTTACTGCTCTCACACTTCACGCGAACGGAAATAATGTACGCGATGAAAAATCGTTGCCTCTGCGTGTCCGAATCGTCCTTTTGCCGATTGCGCGATTCGAGCGATCATACGAGAAAAGAGTGAGCATCTGTTTGTTCGTAGAGCTGAATGTTCTGCGGAACACGTTATATTCGTCGAAAGCAAATTTGTATCGTTGGATAGGAATGAAAACGTGTAACATATGTAAATACATCGTCAACGTAGATATGTAATAACAGTAAAAAAAAAAAAAAACAAGAAACCAATGTAATAATATTCGCGTTCGTAAGCGTCCTGCTAGTTTTAAGAGAAGAGCGAGTTAAAGTATGGCTGGATGAAGTAGCCCTGTGTATCATCGAAATTACAGTGTTCGTCAATGTTAAGGAGCGTCGTTCCACTGGCAACTGATTACGATAAGAAGACTTCGAACACCTTTTGTGCGCGAACGATTAAACAATTCACTAGGGAGCGTACGCGTCGCGTGCCATTAGTGGTTACTTAAAGGCATCGGGTTGCGGGAATTTTTAATGGCACGCCGACCGCTTGCGCAGGTGCAGATTTGTCAGCAGCTTCTTGTTTCACCGAAAAAGGTGCGAATGTTCGCGGGCATACAGCAACCGAGCGCGTTCTTGCCCGACCGCGCACCACCTGACACTCATTTTCGATGCAACTTGTTACCGACTGATCGCTTGCACGCTCTTTATAATATAAACCATACGATCGTGTACAGTAGCTAGTGCGCTGATTGTTTTCTAAGATTTGTTCGTTTTCTTTTTCTATACAATAAAATATTGCTTAATGTCTGTCGTCTTTCTCGATTGAACACCTTGTCTTTGACTGGAATTACCCCAGGGGTTCCGCAGGGGGCAGGAGGGGGCGGCGATTTTAATCGATTATACAATGTTTATTAACATTTAATTTAACTTATGTACACGTATATGAAATTCTAAAATTCAACAAACAGCTGTCATAACACGTAGGATAATAAGATCATTTCATTGTTTCCTCTTGCACCATGGAGCTTAAAGCATCGCGAAGCCTAAAGTATCAACTATCGATTCATTCTTTCCGGAGATCCTGCGAGCCGTATCGACTGTCGCGCTAATTACTTCCACGATTAACGCGCCACGATCCGTTATCGTGATCGGCGTTGGATACAATTCGCTTGTACAATAAGAGACAATAATCAGTTAATAAATAGCTGAATAAGTAATCATTATTTCATGGTTAATTATATTCCTCCCCCATGTTATCGCGTCGATTACATCGTCTATTATTTTCGAAGTCACGTACATTTCGCTCGTCCAACTAGCAAACTGTTCCGATGTTATCGGAATCCGTCGAACGCTGACGTTAAATTCGGCATGATTCAATTAACTAACCGATGCAAATTAGTTTGCATCTCTATTGTCAACGTGTTCACCTGGCATCCTTTTTACTCTGTTCCCAATGAATTTCGATGTTTATTAAATGGCATGATAAAAGACCACGGCCAATAGGACGTATCCCAAATTGCCAACGATGGCTTGACCGGCGCTGACCAACATTGGCACGCTCCCGTGATGCTCTTGCCTGTCCTGGCGATCGTCGCGATTCTCGCGACGTCCAGCCGCGTAGTCTGTTCCTCGGGAATCCGTGACACGCACGTCTCCTTCGCGAGGAGATCTCTTCGATCGTTCGACGAGCGTCAGCCTCGTGTTCTTCGTCGTTCGCACCTCGGGCGTCGAGACGTTCGTCGGCTGTGAACGACGTTTCTCCGCTTGGTAACGGCTCGACCGGACGTCCCCCGGAATCGGTGGCGGCAGTTCCCCTTTAAATCTTCCGAACTGCGGCGTTCTGCTGAGAACGTCCGAGGACAGTTTGCTCTTGATGTGCTCCTCGATCCCCGAAATCGATCTGGCCAAGCTGGAGTCCTGCAATCGTTTACCGTCGAACGCGATTAGCACCTCGGACGACGACGAAGGTGACGGCGAATCCTTCGAGTACGCGCCGCGATGCGGCGGTAGATAGTAGATGTTCGTGCTATCAGCGGCCATTTCCATGTCGTCCGTATCGCCCGGGCGAACCTTCGTACTCCCGATCTTCTTTCTCGATTTCTTCAGCGTGTCGATCGTCGGGACGGGCGGCGACGGTATGAAGACCGGTTCAAAATTATCGGCCGCCTCGTAGCTCATTGACCCCTGGGCCCGGACGTCCCCTTCCTGCTTGGTCCGCTCGGAAATCCTCTTTTGCGCTACGATCGTCGATTCGTCGAGATTCCTGATGATCGGCTTGAAGCCACTCTCGATCACTATCGAGTCCGGATTGAAGCCCGTGTTTCTAGCCGGTTTCATAGGCGCGGCGAATATACTTGGCACGTCCAGGTTCGACACCTTGGCCTCCAGTTTGCTCCGCTGCTTCGAATCGATCTTCGCGAGCTTCTGGCCCTGCGGACCGTCGCTACCCGCTGGAAGCTTCTCCGGGGTGCTTCGCGCATAATTGGAAGGGATTGGTCTGTAGACGGCCTTCTTTCGTTCCATGAACGCCGGTCTGGGCTGCAGGGTCATTGCTGTCTGCGGCATCGGACGACGCGTCAGCACCGGTCTCTTGACGATCATCAGCTGAGCCCTCTGGTCCGGTTGATGGTAATGATAATGCGAGGGGAACGGTAGGTGATAAGGGTGGTTGTAATTGGTCGCGTAATGATGAGACACCGGCCTGGGATATAGGATCTGAGTGCTTGCGGTCGCCGGGTATGTGTATTTCATCCCGTGGTTCAGTGGCCGTGGATTATCTGCAACGAGGTTAGACAATTGCTGATTAGAGGCTTGCCGAACGAGTTCCGGCTCGATCCCCGTGATTTGCTGCCGGCCAGGGTACGAAGAGGTCAGCCTGGTGGCCTCCATCGATTGATCGCGATAAATCGGCGCGAGCTGCTGATGACGATGATGGTGATGGGGATGATGATGATGATAGTTGTGGTTCGGCTGCAAGAGATCCTCGCCGTTGTGCGGGTGATGGGACTGCTTCACGCGAACCTCGTGACGATGGGGCACGACGGCGCCGAGGCCCGGCGACGCGCTGTACGAAGGTTTCGAGGCGAATGGCTCCTCGTACGGTGACGATGATTTCAAGCGCACGTAATTGTTGTTATTAGCGATCGTTAGTAGCGGCGTGCGCGATGTGCTTAGCTTGCCGGGGTTAGTCGCTGGATGATAAGAATATCGAAGCCCTGCTTCACCATGGGGATGATGTAGATGTTGCTGTAGATACTCCGCCGTTGGCGTTACCTTGCTCGACACGCGGACGCTGTGGCCGCTCTCCAGATCGCCGCCTTCCAGTTGACTCTTCGGATCGACGTATACCTCGTGGTTCTCGCTGGCGGCGGCCTCGCTGGCGTTGCAGCTGTCGTGGACGTTTATCTTCCAGCCGAGGTAGCGATGCGAGAAGCACTGGACATTCGTCGATAATCATGAGCACGCGATACGATCCGTCCGCGTTCAAATATTTACGAACAACCTACCTGATAGTACACCGTGTCTGGCGTGCTCTCGCTCGGGGTCCATTCCACGATACCCGGGTCACCGTGATCGCACTCGAGGGTCAACGTTCGTTGATAGCCGCCGAACGTCGCGAAATCGTCCGCCTGCGGTTGATTCTGATCCGGTACCCAGTTGCAGAGGCGTCCGACGCCGGTTGGCCGATACACGCCGCGCTGACGTTGGGCGCCGGCAAATATTTTCACCTTCTGTTTAACGGGGAAAGAATGTTACGAGGGGACGATATCGCCGTTCGCGTCGTTCGGACGGGCCTAAACAATCTCGACTTACTGCTTTTTCCTCGGCCGTCTTGTGCTGATAACCGCCGATCGGATCGTCGGTGATGTAGAAGGGATGATAACGAGCAGGCGCGTCCGGATTTTCGCCACCCTCCACGTAAAACGTGTACTTCCTTCCGCGAACGACGTTAATCTCCGGAATTAGCAGACCGTTTATATACCACGAGATGCCCCAACCGACATGACCTGGGGACGGTGAATCGCGTTGGTTTCGTTAAACGCTCGCCTCTTTCTCCGGCAGCAATTTATGGGTACGAACTGTGCTACGTACCGGTGATAGCGGGATAGCCGTGCTTCCCTCCGGTAGGTCCCATCTGAGCGTAGAGCGCCCCGTCCTCGGCCTCGTCGCACTGAATAGGTGGTATGTCCCAGGCGCCGGTTTTAGGTGCAGGCGCGGGGGTCGCCGGGGCCCGATTAGGCCTGCTCGCAGTCGCAATCAATTCCTGTTTCATTTCATTGTCTTAACGTTACGAGGGGAATCGTGGTCAAACCCGTGCTTTAGTAACAGAGACTCCTTCGAGTTTCAAGGATCGACCGCTGTCGCGGAAATTGTTTAACGCTCGCGCGAAATACCTGGCTGATACTGGGCTTCTCGTTACCGTCCCCGAATATCTGGGATTGTTCGTTGTCCGGAACGGGACAATTCCAAACCGGCGGTCTACCAAAATCGATGAAGCGGTCGGTTTTCAGATAGTCCGAGTGAAAGCTGACCTCCTGCCTCTCGTTCAACGGGCCGACAGCCCAGATGATCGCCTGCGTGCCGTTCGTCAGGATTTGATGGTCCAGTTCGTCGTTCGTCCTCAGCGGTCTTTGATACGTGACGATGCTGTATCCGTCCACCAGGGCCGCGTTCAACAACCGAATGGAATTCGTGTTCTCCTGCGGGCCGTCGATGTTCATCGTGCAAAATTCGAATGTACACGCCGTTCGACGCTAGCCGACGGCGGAACGATTGGAAAGCTACGGTTGGGGTGGAACTAACTTGTATACGATTGTCCGGACAGCTTCCACGACCGCCGGAGCATTGAGATTTCGCATCCAAGAAGTAATCGACGGCGTAGCCCTGAAGTGTTTGCTTGTCGACCCAGGCGACCACCGTGTCACCGCCGACCATCACGCTTCTCTCGGGGTTCGCGGATAATCCGAACGACATGTACTGGCCGTCGTCTGTGGACGGTGCATAGGTCAGCGATCGTTCGCAGAATCGAGGCGTTGGGAAAATCACGGTACCCCGAGCCCGATATTAAGCGAACCGTATTAATTTCGACGAGGTGCCGACCCGAAACTCGTCCCTCCGCCGCGAACACAACGGAGGCAGTGTTCGACGGAGAGGCGGCTGATTTAACGCGCCGCTCGTTTCACGCCCGATCGGGCGACAATTAGAGCGTGAGACGCGATTCTTCTCGGTCTCTTTTTCCGCAGGAACGATCGGGTCCGACGAGGGGCGCGAATAGGTGCTGCAGGTATCGCGTGGCAGGTTTTCGGAGAACTTGCAACCTCGATAACCCGGTTCTCGTTTCCCATGAAGCGCACGGTGGCAAGGCAACGCGTACTCCGTTACTCACCAAGCTTTCCGACGAGTTGGGCGACTATGCTGTCCCCGGCCACGGCCCAGCGCACCTCGAAATCCAAACTGCCCTCCAGAACTTCGCAGTTCAATTTCGACTGAAATCAAACGACAAACCTTTTACCATCGTTCACAGGAGCACCGCGGCTCCAGTTGACCGATTCTCGCCGGCGCGGCACCTCGCGCGTGCCAGCTCGAATCGATCGAGTCCGCCTCGGATCGGACAGTAAACCATCAGGCAGGGCTAAGAACCCGTACGAACTTTCAGGACAGAAACACGTTTATTCGTATCGATCTCGAGCAGGAACGTACAATAGTTGGTACAGCGGGAACGAAAGACCGGTGCGATCGGTGCGCACGTAACATTGATTTGCATCTGGTGAACGCGAGTATCGGGTGTAGGCGAGGCTTCTGAATTTAGAAGAGGGAACTGGCCTTAGGTCGCAGTGGGATTTACACAGCTTTGTTATCCGAGCGATGAGTTCTACGTTGCTCGGAGTAACGCGCGTCTCCTCTCGGAGGATAACAACAATCGACCCTCTTATCGCAGTCGAAAAGGCATTGCTGCCTGTCCTTATACACCCGATTTTACAAGAGTAACGCTTCCCCTTTCTCCTTCCTCCACTTACGCGTCGAACCAACGGTGCTCTTAAACTTCGAGGCCGCGGCGATCAGATTTACAATTGCACGCGATTCGATCGCCGAGTTTCGAAACGGGGTTAAGAAAAAGAAGAGAAAGAAAAATACAATAGTAATACAGGCAAAGATCGACTCTTTTTCTCGTCGGCCTTCGATCTCACGTGTAACGTATAAAAGGGTTACGATTCGCTGTCTGGTCACGCTGTTCCGCGCACACCTGCGTGTACTCCCGTGGGTCACGCAGGTGAATCGAAAGACAGGCCAACGTTCGAGGCGTCAATGATATCGACGCGCGTGTTTCGTGCAAAAGCGGAGAGACGGCAACGCGTGAATTACGGCGGCTCGTATCGTTCGAGGAGAACGCGACGCATCCGTTTCTACGAAGCACTGCGAGCAGCGGCGAGATTCTGCACCCTTCAGGATTGAATTCCAAAGGGGACCGCGAGAGATTAAAGGGCTGCTTTTCAGGCACGAACTCGGTGGGACGGTGGTCCTAGCGCACACAGATCGCGTTTTCCTCGCGGCCAGGTGTGTCCGACGCAAGTCTGAATCGATTCTCGAATGAACGGAGTCAACGTTAAATTTCTGCGACGCTACTGCTCGAAACTGTTTCCAAAGCGGACTACGGCGCGCGTTACTGGAATCGCGACAAAAAAAAAATCAAAATCCATCCGACTGCGCCACGAAACGATTCACCCCGTGTAAGAAGTTTCTTATACCGGCGTCGTTGCACGCTCGTGTGCATGCACGAACAGCTGGTGGTTGTAAATCGATGCTCAGGGATTCCGCCGCGTAACAGATAGCCGGGCTGGCGGTGTTAAATAAATAAAGGGAAACGCGGAGTCGTCGTCTCGCGTATCACCCCCTTGCGCTCACACCCCCGGCTGCACAACTTTCCGAAGTGGCTGCACGCGACCGTGGAGCTTTACGAACGAGCCCCCTCCCCACACCCGGGGCTAATATTATCGCAGCTGTGCCACCTGAATTTTCCACGGCGGATCGAAACGAACGACGTTCGTTTGTTAAACGCGACGGCCGGCTTACGGAAGTTCTCGCCAGGTCGGCGAGGCGCGAGTTCGACCGTGCCCGGTCGGAGAACCGTCGATTTAACCTGCTGATTTACGGGCGGGTTCGTCGGCGCGCGATGACGAATCTTGTCGCGATTTTTCCGCGCCGTCTTCCGAGGTGCGCGTGCCAGATCGTCGCCGGCGGACCGACCGAAGGTGTTTCGCCGCACCGAGCCCATTCGCGCGACGACTAATCGACTAAAGAAGCAAAGACGGGGCGAGGATACGCGTCGGCGGGTCCGGGGCTCGTCCCCGCTCGAGGAACAGCGTCGACTCGAGCCGTCCAGGAGTCGGCGGACGTCGCCGCGGGAAGCGAACCGGCGCTCCGTCAATAACGAACGAAGGAATCTAGCCTCCTGTCGCCCTGGAAACTCAGCAATCTCGCGTAAGAATTCGGCTGCGGCAAGCTGGTTAACTGGCTCGCCGCTCCGGATCGTTCGCTCGGCGGAGACGTCGCCGTCTCGAGTGAGGACGGATCGGCGCTGGATCGAAATTGCCCTCGGTACGTCGCGTCTAAGTTCGAGACGTCCTCGTCGTCGTCGATTTCGTCGTCGTCGTCGTCGTCGTATTGGACGATCGCAGCCGATCTATCGGACTGCGCCAAATAAGCGGCGGTCTGTTGCCGACGAAGCTGCTGTGCGAGGGGCTCCTGGGTCCGCAGGCTCTTTGGTATACGATAGTCGATCGCCTGGACCGCCTGGACCTGATCTTCTCGACGGAGGATCGGTCGGTAGGTTGTCGGTCGTTGATGGCGTTGCCGGGTTAGCGACGCGCTCGCGAACGAAGGAGAAGGAGACGACGAAGATGTCGACGACGAGGATGAAGTGGACAGCTCGTACAGATTTGCCGGGCCGAGCGTCTGTCCCTGCCCTCCGCGATGCACGTTCTGCAACACAAGGACAGAGACAGGGTGTCATGCGTGGGCCTTTCAAGCTAACAAATTCGCAATCCTCCAGGGGAGGACGGTGGAGCCCCGACGATTCTCGCCACCAGGTACGGGTGCTGAATTATCGTGACGCCACTGAACACCGGGGGATGCCAAGCAAGATGCGCCGGGCTTTCGTTCGTCGCTTTCCTCTTACAACAGCCGCGATTCTTTCGAAGCCGACGCCACTGCGAAACACGGGACGCAGCGCGAGCTACGTCGTTGACGTAGGTCGAGGACGCGAGCACGGAAAATCCGTAAATCGGCGAACGCATTGTGCCGTCCGAACGACGTCCGCCGACGGCGCGGATGTCTACTCAAATATTGACGGAGACAAATTCGTCGTGGAACAATGCCGGGTCTGTATTGAGTGTTCCTGCGAGGGGCTCGTTTGTTTCTGTACGTTCGGGTTCTGTTTGTACGATCGGCTGCACGGGAAACGCTCGTCGTTCCGGGCGAGAATCGCGGAGAACGGTGACGGGGTGAAACGGGGTCGCGCGTCTCGCCAACGACTCCCGGGCGTTTCTTCTTAATCCATTGGAGGGGAAGTTTTTGGTCGAAAACGGGACAGATTATCCCGGACGAACGCGCGCGCGTGAAAGCGGGTGCGAGAAGCGCGACCGATTGCGAAACATTCGAAGCGTAATCGGTCCGCGAGATGTCGACGGAATATCAACGCGTCTGGAAGTTGGTCTCGACCCAGGGGGGAACTCGCGGGACGTGACGCAAAAGCGTCGAGGACGATGCAAATCGTTCCGCGAACACGGCGAACACCATGTTCGATTCCCGTTCCTCTCGCCGCTTCGAACGTGTTCGGCGTGGAAATTTTTGCTGCCCTCCGCGACGCTGTTTCGTGAGACGGCGAATCGCAACCGGTGAGATCGAAAACAGGGGGTAAATCAAACAGTACTCCGTTGCCTTTGTAAAGTTGGTGTATGCTTTAATTAGCCTGCAACTCGATCGGAATGGTTCGTGGCAGGTCGATCGGATTAACCAGGGGGCATCGCGTTTAAAAGATCCAAGATCCGGCGTGTCTCTTCTTGCAGCGAGCCGCTGACTACAAGAAGCCCTTCCAGCTTACCTGCGGCGAAACTCCGAGCATCTTTAGGGACGGCGGCACGTTAAGATTCTGCGGAATTTGCACATGGCCGAAGTCCACGGTGAACGCCTCGCACCAGACGCCAAAGTGGCCGACCTGGTGGATCGTTAGGTCCCCGGGCAACGTCAGCACGACGGACTTGCGATCGTATCGGCGCAGTGGCCGCTCCTTCCCGTTCTCGTCGGGCACGCGGATACCTTGCGGCGACGGCGACGGTCCGGCTCCAACCCAGAATTTCGCGTCTGCGAAAAGATTCGTTTGTTGGAGCGACGATTGAGCGACGACGAGGGAACGTATGCGCGCTGCACGCGCTGAACAGGTCGAAACTTACCAGGTGCCTCGCCGTCGTAGCTGAAGTTCGGTATCAGAAGGGTCTGCGCGTCGACAACGACGATCGGTTCAGAGCTGACCGCGTGCACACCGTTAAGGGCTGCCAATTTTTGCGGCTTCGGGTAATCGAATCCTCGTGGTATCCTGACGTCGCCGAAGTTCACCTAGGAACGATTAATACGGGCGCACGGTTAATCGCGTCGCAAGAAAAATTCGTCTGCGGTCTTTCCCCGATAGTGATCCGCTTCGATTTTGCACCGGGGATCGGTTTTTCTTCGCGTGGCTTCGAGCCAGCTGAGACAATTACTTTCAATCGGTTGGTCGCGGAGCGGGTACGCGTTGCAACGAGTGACGCGCGTGAAAGTTGCGCGACAAGGAAACGGTACCGGTTTCAGTACCGAGCAAGTGGAATTAAAGCGCCATCGAAGGTCACGAGCATTGCTCGTTCGTTACTCACAGCGTATTCGTCGCACCACACGGAGAACCACTTGATGTTGCTCAAAGTCTTGCCATCGGGTAAGGCGAGCGTGACATCCTTTCTTCGATACCGTTTCAGCGTGTCCGTTCTATCGGGAAGCAAGCAAAAATAGAGAGCGAAAAAAAAAAAGCGACAAAAAATAAGGAAAAAATGTTGCTGACACGTTGCTGATGACACTTGACCCGTTTTCGAAAGGTACGGGAGATACTTACGATCCACGCTCGTCCCGAAGCCTGATTCCGTTTCCATTGGGACTCTTGGAAGTGCCGACGTAGAAGTACGCGGCTGAAATGGAACAATTATAGTCGCTACTTTCACCGATCCCGACGCATCGTTGTTCACTAGTTTATCGAACGCCTCGTCGATTAGCCGGCCCCGGGTGAATCGCTCGCCGCGAGAAATACCATCGAGCAAGGTACGCCTGAGAAAAATCTCCGTATGCGAACGCTTTCGATTTTATCGCGCGGCGGCGTGTGGGAAAGTGAGAGTGGCGACGGAGCGGGAACGAACCAAGTAGGAGAACCTTTTACGATCGTGATTAATTTAACCGAACGTTCGCGTTTCGTTTTGTTCGACGGGGGAACAGCGTTGGGAAAAGTCGTTCTGATTTTCATCGCGCGTGCATCCGCACGGACGGGAAACGACGCGACCGTCGAGCGACGTTCACCGCGAGGGGAGCCAAGTGAATTTTCCGATTGGAAGATGCGCAAAAAGGCGTTCGCGGAACGTCCGTCGTTCGTCGCGAACGTCGATGCTTGGACGCGAAACGAGCAGAGGACTCGAGGACCGACCGTAGACGACGGTCGGGGACAGCGGTGATCGCGGAACGACGGTCGACGGCTTCTGCCGGGGAATCGAGAAATTGTCGGGGGTGGTTTTTCGTGGAAAACCGGGAAAGCCGGCTGATCGAGCGGGGCGACGCGAAGCTGGAAAGTTCCGTGCTGGTCGTAGCATGCACGAGCTTCTTGGCTACGAACTTGGTGCCTCGCCGTCGTACGTGAAGTCCTTGACGAACAGAGTTCGTCCGTCCACCGCGTAAACTTCACCGCTGACGCCGTGATGGAATTCTGACAGCTTGCCGATAAGCTTCCCGTAGTAGGCGCCGCTGCATACCTCTGCAAACAAAGTCGTATTTAATTAATTAGCGGGGGATTAACGGCGGGTCGGGGGGTAGGGGGCCAGCTCGAGCACCGAGCGGAATATTTAAAATGGAATTTCAAACTTTTTAATCCGTTATAGACGACCGTCGCGTAGTTAGACTGGCCGTCAATTTGTTTTCACGAATAATTAAGCGACCCGGGGCCGTTCCTCGAAGACGACGAGGAGAACCGGTCGCATGCATAAATAATCGAACGGGAGAATCGGGCTCGGTCGAATAAGAAATTTCGCTAGATCGCGTGTCGCGTTAACGGTAGTAGATACGTAATCGAGATCGAGATCGTTAGAAATCGTCCGGGGCCAGGTAAAAGCGAGTTTCTCGGATGCTTGGTGGGCCTTTGAGGGAGTCGCGGCACGTAGGGCAGGTCGTGTCGCGCGACGTCCCGCAACGTCGGTCGTCTATTCGGATGATACGCTCCGAACCAGCTCCGGATGATACGCCGCCCGAGGGCTGTAATTCGTGTAAAACGAGCCGCGGTCGAAGGTTCGTTTCACGCGAATTTTCACGGCACGACGGATAGCGGACCGGTGGAAACATTTTCTGCAAGTTTCGACGCGACGGTGAATCGCGGGCATGGTCGATCAGGAAGGAAAAATCGGAACGGCAGGAAGCTCGCGTTGGCGACGTTCACAGAGGACGGAATCGGGTGGGGTATCAGGGTTAGTACTCGTCTAAATATGCGATTGCGGTGCATCGAACATCAAGGCCAATCCCCGTGGCGTGGATCGTTCGTTAGATGCTAACGAATCCGGGAACCGGTCGACGATCGATCTCGCCGTCTAAACCCTTTGATCGAGCACGTACCGTTACCGCACTCCCGTCTGAACAGGATATCGTCTATCCGATGAGATTGACGCATGCCCGAGCATAAATCCTAAATCGCGACGTTCACGGTCCCGCGTAAACGATGCTGCCGGATCGAAAACACGGGAAATATCGGGCGCAGAACCGTGGAAAATTAGATACGTCTCCGGAATGATCCGTGTGCGACGTTTCGCGATGCCGTTAACTGTCGCTGATAATCGGTGATGTAACGTATGGGACGGCGGAGCGGTCCGCGTGTACCACTTTGTTCCGCTGCCTGGTATTTGATAATTGGACAAAAATGCCCGGCTGCGCTCCGCGACCGGATCGTTCGCGGGTTCGTTTATGTATCTGGATAAGGCAGGCACGACGACGCCGCTCGTACCCGGAGGATTCGTCATTTTTCACCACGGGTAGCAGAACGTCGAGGGATTGGAGGCGACGGCGATGTTAATTAAAAGACGGAGAGCTTCGAGCGTCGTCCTGGCAAGGGTTCGAAGCTTCGCGGGTCCCGTCGCGGATCCGTAACTCTCGCAGAGTCGGGGAAAATTCGCTTTCCACCGAAGTGCGAGCTCCGCGGATCATTGGGTCGTGGCGTGCGATCTCGCGGGCGAGGTCTTGTCGTTGATCGAGGGGCGTCGATCTGACGACGGGGCGTAAAACACGCGCAACGAGGATCGCACGCGTGACCCGTCGATACCTGGCGAACGCGGTTGTACCGGCTCCTCTAATCGAGCTGCAGATTGATCGATCGCAGGTTTCCGCTGCCCTTTCCCCTTTCGCGATTATTATTTGCCCTAGCGAGCGCTCCCGTACGACTTCTGCGTGGCGCTCGACTCCTCGACGCGCGTTCGCCCTCGTCGATCGTGCAGCAAAGCGGGTTGGCACGTCCAAGGTCCGCTGTCAGAAATCTTCGTCTCGTCGAGGATTCTGTGCACCGCGAACGCGGTGCAAAGCCCCGACGCAGGCGGCGAGCTCGTCGACTCCGAATCTGGGACAGCGTCGCTAGGACTTTGTAATCAATCGCTAATGAGGAGGGGAAGCGTCAAAGCGGGGTCGGTTTCAAGCTTCCAGAGAATACATTACGTCGTTCTGGTCGCGAGCCATTAGCGCGTAATTGTCCACGCGGTAACGACAGCGCGAAACGCGATTAAATTGTTACCGGCGCGGAGCGGAGATTCGCCGGGGCCGGTGGCACGATAAAAGGTGGACGGGCAGCGGTCAGAGGCGAGAGAAAACGAATATATAAGATTACTGCGGATCAAAGCGCGAGGCGTACAGCGTGCCTAATCGACGACGAGCTACGAATTTGGGTCAATGAGGCTCCGCCGTGAGACGGGAGAAGAGAGAAAAAATGAAAAAGAACGGTGGAAAGAGAACGAGCAGAGCTAGAGAGACACATATCGGACCTTTGACATTTTCATACGAAAGAGAAAGCAGAAGGCGGACAAGCGTAATTGCCTGCCTCTACATAATACCACTCTCGAGGTGGTGTCGCAACGCCTCTGGATTCCGGTAGATTCGCGGCAACAGGGAGCACCAAGCCGATTTGGAAACGAAGCAACCTCCGTAACGAGAACCTGATCGTCGCGACGTTTTCTTCCATTCGTTCGACGTCTCCCCGTCAAATTGGGGATATCGAGTTCCGCATCGTCCACTCCCACGGTTCCATCCTCGTCGGAACGCGAGGGCGCATCTGTTTCCGATAAACGCTATTCACTGCGTCCAGCTCATCATATCCAGCTCATAGAGAATGGCGGCCGGTTCCCCGGGTGTTTGTCGATCGGTCCTCGTCGAGAGGAAGTCGATCGGACCTCGAGAAGTTTCGCCCGGACGAGATTTTTCAATAACGATTATTCGTTAATCACGAGCGTTGAACGAATTCGACGACGTCGCCGCAAACAGAAGGCGATTCGAGTTCCATCGACGGCGACTTGTTCCTCGCAAACATTTCGTTTCCCCGTTCCGCACGGGCAGCCAATTGACTCTTACGAATCGCGGCGATTTCCTCGCGCCTGGCACACGTGGCCGCTGGACCGGAATGCACACGGACGGGGAACCGAACAGATTTCTCCGACGAGGTTTCAACGCAGTGCTCGCTCCGCGACCAGCTATCCACGCATACGACGCGACGCGTCCGCCGTACAGAATTCGCCAAAGTATCGTCGCGCGAACGTTAACCAAGTTGCTGGGATACCCGCGCATCACCGACGAACATAGATCTCCCGACGCGCCCGATAAATCTATACCGAGCGATTGAAACAGAGCGAAATAAATTATGCGATCGGCAGTTTACTTGCTCCCCGTATCCGTGGCACTTTCGAAAGCCGGCAACGCGGAATCGTTCACGGAAAGCGGCCGGTATCCTTTTCCTCTCTTCTCTTCTCGCTACTTCTCCTCGTTGCGAATCTTCTTTCGCCTCTCGGCCAGATGAACGCCGGGGGGGAAAAGCGTGGAACGCGAAAGTCACGCCGCGCTGCGAAACAGACCGGCAAATCGAGACGCGTACGTCGAAACGGGCCCGCGGAGCATCTTGTTAATCGACTTTTATCAATTGCCGCGGTATCGTTCGGTTGGCCGATGGAGCGGAACGAGTCGCGGCCGACAGGTATTCCCGTCGGGACGTCGACGTATCGCGAACGGTGTTGCGCGGCCCGCGATCGCGTATTGCATACTCTGGGTTTCGTTCTCTGTCAGATGTTGAGACGGAGGAAACTTTGGGGCGAATTTGCCATTGACGAGCGCGAGTATTGCGCGTTCGACGCGGTGCACTTTTGTTCGGCGCCTCGTTACACGCTTCTCGACGGGGAGAAATCGTGGAAGCGATGCCCCATTGACTTCGCGGGGCGCCGCGGCACACTACGGCAGGGCTCTCGGATACCGTCGAGCAAGAACGAAGGGGCGGATTGTTCGCCGAGCTGCGACACCGCCGCGAATCTCATAAATACGCTCCTCTCCGCGCAGCCCCAGCTGCGAACTTCGTCAATAAAGCGTCGCGTCGCGAACGCGCGATTCGGGCCCCCGGGCTGGGCCCCGCTTCGACCCGAATTGTTTGCGCGAAAAACCACGGCGGGGTCGGGCGGAAAATCGGTTCGCGAACGATAATTCAGTGGACTCACGTGTCGCCAGGAGAAGATAAACCGCTGCGACTAGACCGATACCGTAGATCCGAGTCGAGGACGATGTGGGTGATTGTGTCGTCATGGCGTCTTCGTGGTTACTGCCGTCGAAAGTGGCCGTCGTAGATCCAGGTAGCTTTGTCGATCCCACTACGATCACCGGCTCGCCTTGCTTCACCTCGGTCTCTCTTTCTCTTCACTCCGCTCCCTTCTGCTCTGTTTCCTCCTTTTGAATCTGTCATTCCACCCTTCGGTGTCGTTCTTTTTTCTTTCTCTTTCCGTTTTACCTCCACCGTCGGTGCGCTCGGAAACTCCTCTGCCCTGTGTCCTTTCTGGATTTCCCGCGGAACGAAGCGAAGGAGGGGGGCAGGGCGAAACTTTATCGTTCCGACTTTCATTTCCTTTGTTTTCCCAGCCGCCCGGCATCCTTGATCGTCCGAGTGGTCACCGCGAGACCGATGCCTCGCCGGTGGCCGAAGACGTCGCGCGTTCCACGAAACAAAGAGGGAAACGTAATTCAACCGCGAGGGAAATAACGGGGCACGTTTCGTTCCACCGTGATTTCCCTCGATCGGCCGTCGTCCTTGCCTGAGTTGTCGCGTTTTTCGTTGCACAGGCGGCAGGGCGAATAGGAACGAGGCGGATCGGGATGGAAGTGAAAGAACGCGGTTCGCGGCGTTTTACCGCAAGATCGTGACCGCGATCCGGCCTGGATGCCTGGTTGGATAAAGCGAGAGCCGAGCGATAGTTAACGCCCGTGCGGTTTGTCTCGCCGCGACAGCCATCCAAGGACCATCCAAACAATTGTGCCACTTTGCTTCACTTTGCCTTCGTTAGCCGTCTCGCCCGCCGTTGGACGCGACGATTACAGTTACGTGTCCGTTGGAAAGCGAGACGCTGAACGCGGAACGCGATCGTCGCCAAGTCGCGTTTCGACTTTCGGCCGCGGAGAGACGCGAGACCGTCGAAACGGAAAACGGATCGTTCCCGAAAATAACTGTGACGGCGGGTATAAAAAGTTGAACCTTGTTCGCAGGCATGGGTACTCTGTTTTTTTGTCTTTTCTTGTTCGCCGAATAACCGAGGACGTCGGTAAATCGTCTACCAGGATATTTCGGATCGCTGCGTCGGACGAACGAGCGTGTAAAGACGCGATGCTCCTCGCGGAGCGATTGAATTTTCGTGGCGTCCCGATCTTTCCGCTGGGGCGGACAGGACGGGGACGGGAAGTGGAAAATTATACCGACGTTGTAGTACACAGCGCTCGCGCCGGCAGGTAGTAAAATAATCATCGACGCGAGAAGCTACGAGCTTTCGATGGGCGAGAAGACCCTGTAACCTCGTCGAGACGAGCACGCGGGGCGACACTAAACGTCCTTTCTTCCCCCTTTTATAGCCCCGCGTGAACAGGGAAAACCGCTCGAAGTAGCGCGCGAGGAAGCTGGAGCGTGCACCAGTCACGGCCGACCGTTTCCTCGAAAACGCTTCCTCGACCGCGTGAAAAACTTTCCCACATGCCCGTGCTCGTGATCCGCCGCGTGTTCACGCGCGAGGAATTTTAATTTCGTCTGATACCAGCTGGACGACCGGTCGGATTAAAATTCCTCTCAAAGGCGCCGGGTCGCAATTGAAATTTCTCGCAAACCGCTGCGCGCAGCGCCGGTGATATCCAGCGAATTACAGAAACGGGGGTGTCCGCGAATAGCCCCTAGGGGTCGGGAAATCGCGACGTACGCGAACCCTTCGTCGCGTGTTTCTTTAAGGTGCGAGCATGAAACCGGCGCCGATTGCCTCTTCTCGCGACCATCCTATGGATAATACGTGGAAACGATTAAACTCGTCGATTGGTCATTGTCTCTCGCACCACAGTGGTCGGTTACATTCGTTCAGGACGCCCCGAGACAACTGGACCATTGAATATAACAGGTCGCACGCGCCGTCCGCCAGGAGCTGATCCCTCTTCCTCGTCGCGCAGGCCGCGGAAGGAGACCGCGATTAAATTTCATCTCGGCTGCGTCGCGAGCAATAATTATGGAATAATTACGAGAACGGTCTGCGTGACCGCGGCGTCGCGTCGGCACCTTTGCAGTTGAGAAAACAACGTTTATTACGGAACTGCTTACGCCGATTACGAAGGGAGCGCGGTTTAATGACGATCCGGCGTATTTGCGTTAGCAAACGTTAGCCGCGTTGATTCAGCCAGTCAGGAATTCCTGCGAGGCCCGTGTCGAGAATCTGGTTTGTCGCGACTTCTTCGATCGCGAGTCTGCCCGAAAATATTGCCAACGCGAAGCGTCCCGGTTCTCGGTTGCGATATCGCAGAATATTCGCATTGGGACGTGACTCCGGCTTTACGAATCCTCGTTAGAAAGCCTCTCTATAACTGGACGCCGGTCGAATCGCAGGATTTCGTTGCATCGGCTGCTCTCTATTCTTTTCATGGCTGGACTGGTATGCGGGTTGTATTCCTACAGAAACCAAGAGGTTTCTGTTCAACCTAGAAACCGACTTCCGCGGTCCGTCAACGGGAGGAGAAAATAGTGGCTGGTAATTAGGCGCGATTATTACTCACGCACAGATCTCGATCATCGACTTATTACGGCTCGTCCCTGTTTATCTTTAACGGCTCGCGATCTGCTGATGCGGATGATTAATGGTTCGATTCGAGGGCGGTTATTCTACCTCCAAGGATTTACACGCGCCTGTACACGCGCGTATATATCTGGTATGCAGAAAATTCGAACTCCGTTAGGTCTATCGCGGCGCAGGTGAAAAAGGAAGTTGCCTCGGTCGAGTGGAGTCCTGCTCGCGAATTAATCGGGGGCTCGTTGAACGGGCGACGAAACGACGACCGGCCACGTACGCGGCCGTCGAAAGTGAGATCGGTATTGCGGAAAGCACGTTGCGCGTAATGCACAATTGAAGACACCGAGCGGGGCCACGCTATTTCTCGGACGCTTCGCGCACTCTGCGTCGCTCTTCCTCCTCCGGCTGTTACCCTTTTCTTCCTATTTTTCAATATATCGAAGCCCCGTTTACGCTTTCCAGTGGCGAACGCATTCGACGACCTCGTTTGCGAAGCATGGCTAATTGAAGCGACAGCAATGCACGCACTTGCACTTGGACGTGCTTATTAACGGAACGCGACGAGTCCGGTCGACGAGTTAAAATTGTTTCGACGACTGCGTTCCAACTTCCGTCGACGCAGTCGATTTTCCGTACAAAGATAAATCAGATCGGGAAGAGCATCATCGCGTGAACAAAAACTAGGAGAGACGCTAGAATCGGGGCGACGCGTTTGCGGAACGACGAAATCGAATTCGATACGCCGTTCGGTATGCGTCAAAAACGACCCCTCTTAGTACGACCGGAGTTAATAACCCCCGATGCTCGTCGCGTTTCGACCGTTCGATTAATCGAGCGATGCTGACATTGCGCATCGCGCGCTCGCGGGACCCGCGACACATAACGCGAAAGTGATCGAGAGACAGGGGCGAAGGAAAGAGGGGCCGTAAATCGGAAACTTTCTCCGGCGAAGACGCCCGTGGACGCTCGGGGTTAACGCATGCCTGGGACATTCGGGCGTTGAGGATTACGCCACGAAATCCTCGCCGGCCGAATTTCTGAAACACTGGCGGTCGCTCGTTGGTAGGCCGATCGATACCGCGTTGAAGCTCCTTTAAGGGGGTGAACTTTAATAACGTCTCGGCCCCTAAGAGCGAGCTGTCCCAGTTTCGGGGTAGTTTAAAGTTTACAGCGGCGGTGCACGGCGGTTTCGCCTAGCCGGTTTCGCGGCGGGTGTAACGCTTCCCAGCCGGAAGGACGAGCCGCGATTGACAGTTCGACCGGCAAGTCGGACCTTGAAACCGCCCGATAATGAAACCCTCCCCGTTTCTGTTCGTCGTCACGCGTTTGTCCCCCCCAGCCACAGCGTGAACTGGCTAATGGTCGTTACAATTCCGCGTGCAAGCGCCAGCTCGCGTCGAGGCTTTCGAAGCGTCAGCGCGTTCGATTCAGCTTCTTCTGCGTTTCGAGCGTCGATCGAGCGGAAAGGTATATCCTCGCCGGGCATCGTTGCCCGTCCAGGATGGTTCGCACGGCCCGCGGAACGCATTCGACACGTTCGCTCGGCCGGCCGGTTCGTGCGATTGGATTATCGCCGTTTACACGAGCCAGGCGTGCCTGGCTTGTTGCATAAAAGACGCTTCGGTGTGCTAAGAGTCAACCGCATGGAACGATAACGCGACGGTGCCGCGAAGTAATGGGAAAGATTATTTATGGATTGCGATATCTGCGTACATCTTCAGGTGAATTACAACGATCCCGGCGAGGTTCCCGTGTTAGCGACCTGCCCGACACAGATTCCCCACGAAAATCCATGAATTTTAATTGGCCATAAGTTGCGAAAAAATGCCGAGCCTCCAAAACGGCTGATCGCTTCTCCGCGCTTCGCCGACGCGGCCGCTGTCGCGTAGATCCTGTCCGGGTCGCGATGCATCGTCCGACGTCGCTGCTAGCGAATTTCATCCGGGTGACAAATCGCCCGGCGGATCCGCTTGTCCGCGGTGAGCAGCAATTAAAAATCCGCGGCAGAGAAAGCAATTTTCCCGGTCGAGACTGGCGCGCGTTGAACGGTTAATTATACCCGGGACGTGATCGAGTATCGATCGCGGGACACTCCGGTCGATTGCGAGGTTCGCGAGATCTGAGACCGGCCGAACGACGGAACAGGGTTGGCCACTCTGTGGTGTTTTTCGAGAAGCGCCGTGCGCGACGCGGCCGCAATTTTCGTGAAACAGAGTGGAAAATTGCGAGCGGTTCGCGTGGCCGTCACCGCAGCGTTGCAAAAACCGCTCGTCGTTGCGCAATCGGGTCCCTTCCTTTTGCTGCAGCAACGAGAACACGACGTGAGAACGAGGTACCCTATGAGACACCCCAACGTTCCTATGCACGCGCTCTGGACCCTGCGAGATCTCCAAGAAGAGCGCTTCGAATTCACGCTAATTGTACCAACGAATGGTCGCGACGCCTTCGCGGAGCGTTCGCCGCGGAAACTTTAATAACCGTTCGTTTAATACTTCCGAGAAGCGTACCTGCCGGGGTCGAACGGATTTCCAAACCGGTCACGCGGACGCCGCAAGAGTTCGACGAAGTTGATCGACGGGATCGGTCGCGTTTTCGTGAAGTCGGAGTCAGCGTGGCACGCGAAGAACGCCCGAAGCGTATCGTCATCTCGGAACGACGCGGCTGGCGCGAGAAACAAACGTCCGCTTCGCTGAAGATCTACCCAGCGGTTTGCTGATATTTAATACTTTCACTGGAACTCCTTGACCCGCGCACAATTGCACGCGTACCCGCGTGCAGGCAACAGGCTCGACGAACGTACGGCCGTAGTTGCATGCACGGTTTGCGTACAGGAAACGCGGCTGCCAATTAACGAAGCCACTTCCAGGTCCGTCGGCACCGTGACTGATCGAACCCGGCATTAATCTTTCCTTCTTTCGTTTTCTTTTTCGTTTCGTCTTCGCCAGTTCGTCGACTCGCGGGACAGCTTCGCCCGGCGTACGCGGCACGAAATTTCGAGCGGAACGCGGCGGATCGTCGAATGACCGAACGATCGCGCGTCTCTCGCGTAGCCAAGCGATTAGCCGAGCAAGCGTCTTCGACGAACGCGGGGCGAGCGCTTTCGAATGTACCGCGATACGAGCGCTCGCGCGAGCGCCTGCGCGAACGTCGCAGCTGGATGCACGCGGGACACGAATGACACGGGGTTGGGTCGCGTCGGTTTGCGCGACGCACTACGAAACGAAAGAACGCACCCGAAGGGACGATCCTCCTCGGGAGCAACGCGGACGCCGTTAAGAGACGAACGCCCCGGGAATAATATTCTTTTTGCCCCGCGGTCTGCGGCTCGGACGGTTCGATGCCATCGGTGCTGGCCGTGGGGGAAAAAAAGTTCCCTGCGATGCATCGCGGGGTATACAGCGATTGCGCTGTTTCGTATATTACGTCAATAAAACGTTTTATTGCCCCGCGCCCGGGGCAACTCATTTTACGACTCTCCGCGCTTCTGCCGGCCTTCTTAATTACGCGCAAACCTGACTGTTCGTGAACGGAACGCTCGTAACCGAAGGCTAACGTAGTCTAGATACACCGAATCAAGGTTATTCTTACGGTAGAGCCACCGTACCGTACAATTTCGCGGCAATAATAGTAAAATTACGGCCGGCACGATAGAATTTCCTGCCACTCTTCCTCTTTTTCATCAACTGTCCATCATTCCCGCCGCGTTGTTTCGCAGAAAAAGAGAACCGTCTGGATCGTCTCGTAGCTGGGGCGAATCGCGCGAGTTCGTGCACCCCGCGTTCGTCCTGGTGCTAAGGGAACAGATTTTTTTCTTTCTTTTTATCGTTTTGCTCTCGTCCGACAACGGGACGGACGTGGTCGACCGTCCCTCCCGATTAACCGCTACGCGGATCGATGGGACACGGAAATTTCACCGGTTATATTAAATTACCGAGCCGCCTGAAAGATATCGGAACGGCAGGAAATTGCAGCGAGCACCGGCCGGGTTACGGTTTGTCGTTTACGAATGATTCGCCGACAGGAAACGAGCGGCAATTCCCTGGAAAATATTACAAATAGGCGCACTCGGTTGTTCCGCGAATACGCGGACTCTCTTTCTCCGGATCGTCTCGTCGCGGGCAATCGTTTCTATCCACCCGATACGAGGTTACCGACTTTTTCGACGGGCAACGCCTCGACGTTGCTGCCCGAAAAGTGGAACGCGGGGGCCACCTTCGAGGATCATTCCTCCGCACCGGTCTGACCGCCTCGGCGGACTAGGAAGGAGGACGACGACGCTTTCGGGCCGCGGCGTGCGATCGAAAAGATTGCATCCTTGGACGTACGCGCGTCCGCCTCGATTGTTCGTCGCCTCGCCGCGAAACACCAGCTCGCCTTCGACGCGTACGTCGACGCGCGTCCGTGTGTTTCGCGCTGCGAGAACCGTAAACGGCCGGCGGAGATGAATTTGCACGGCTCGTCTCCTCCGTGCTCTACTAAGTGCGCGGAATCCTCGCCGCCGCGAACGGAGTAGCGCGCGAGGAGGATCGCGGCAACTTTAGGCGAACCGTTCGCGACGAAGAAGCGGAAAGAAATGTTGACGGGCGGCTACTCTTAATCGACCGGGACGACAACCTGTGTCGTCGGTGAAACGAGCTGCGTTCACGCGGCGACGAATACCACAGAGGACGGTTCAAGGTTTAAATGGCAATTCAAGCGATCGCGTCGTCGTAATGGCAAAGCCCTCCGACTCGCTTTTGGGTGACACGCGGTTTAGGCAAGTGACGAATCGCGAACGCTTCCGTGATTTCTTGCGAAAATGTCGCCGGAATGAAGAAAACGATTCCGCGAGTATTCGTACGCGCGAATCGATGGAAGAGGTCGGCGAACGGACGAGGGGCGAAGTCGTTTGTCACGGAAGAAAATGCAATTAGCACTTTTGCGGCGGGGAATTGGATTCGGGACGTCCCGCGACCTCGAATCTAATATTCCACGCACTGATTACCGCTGTTTTGGTATCGCTGTATCAGCGACGCGATAGTCCCGCAGCCCTCGTCCGTCGTCCCGGTAAATTACTACGGCGAATTGCCGCGGATAAATTCGATTTCGAACGTCGAGCCGCGGTATCGTTTGGATAAAATTGATTCCATGGAAATGAACGGGCCCGAACGTTGCGACAGCGCCCGGCCAAGTTGCTCGCCTCGCGAACCGCAGCGGAGAAGAAACGACGAGCGTGCGACGCGGTGTCGCGAGTCGAATCGGGAAAGGAAGTCGCGATGACAATGCGTACCGACGGCGTGCTCGTTTGCTCGTCGATTAAGAACCCCCGTGGCGATATTAAAGAAATCTACGGTACGATGAGCAGATGAACTCGCGACACGGGTCCAGCCAATTTGCAAAAGGCGAAAAGACCTGTTCGCGAAACAGGGGAACTGGAAATTTTCGAATCGAGGAAGCCGTGGCCGACGGGGACGAGTGCGAAATAGTCGAACGATGGAGAAAGCTGTTGCATATTTATGTTGATTAATCTACCGACCGTTCGCCTCTCCGTCAGCGGGTTCGAATCGACCGATGCTGGAGTTTCAAATAATTCGTAGAGCGCTCGGATGAAAAACTTGCTCGACGTCTCGCGGAACGCGCGAGTTATAATTCGCGTTCTCTTCGAGGTTCGTCGAGAGGAATCGCGGATGGTTTTTTTCTGGTAAACGATAAACGGGTGGTCGGGCGACGTGTAATCAATAGCTCCGACGAGTGCGGAATTGTAATTTAGCGATTCTGCGTAATCTTCGACGTCCTTCGAGAGAACCGTTTTGTAGGCACTCTGTAGGAAAGCATGTAGGCTACTTGTACAAACGGAACACGACGAAGGTAAGTGTCGGCTGTCGGGACAGGTATATTTCCGGTTCGATCGGCGGCAAAGAAAAGCAACCGTGACCGGACAAATTTCATTTGACAGCGAAAGTTACGCGTATGATCGAGATCGGTGGTAGGGGCCGATGTGCTATGCACGAGGTGTTCCTTTCTCTCACCTCGGCCACGTGATTCGCGATTGACAATCCAGGTGTACGCTTGCTCGAATTAACGAGCGCAATAGGCACGGCCGCTTGTACCGCGAGATCGACGAATCGCCTTGCCGTTCGGGGGGATTCCGTCTTCGCGATGGCCGCCATCCCCGGGTCAAGACGATCCACGATGAAAGCCTAGGGTGCACCGTGTGCAACGAGAATTATGATAACGCCGCGGTTGCGACGCGCGTCGACGCGATCGTCGCCGCAGCTTTTTCGTCCTCGCCGGTGTAAAAATCGGGCACGGGGAACGAGGTGACTCGACGGTGAGATGGGAAGACGATCGTCCTTGACGGATTCAAGAATTCCCTCTCACTCGACGCGAATCGCGAGTCCAGGAAGTGGCCGGGTCTCATGCGTGCGCACGTGGCCAGCGACAATCGTGTACCCTTTCCTCGGGATCACGGAAACAACTTACATGTAAAAGTAACGCGGACCATCTTACCTTGGCCGATATCGATATGCATCGCTGTGCCTGAATGGTGCATTCTTTCGTACGAGCTGCGCGTCGACGCGAACGTCCGATCGGACGAACACCGTCCGCCGAAGTGAAACTGTGCGCATCAATGATTTTTTTAGGTGTTTTTCTTCCTTTTTTTTCTTCTCCTCTTTCGCCACTTTCTCCAATTTATTTTTATGTGAAATTAATACGCCGATTCCGATCCGGTGTATTAACCCTTTCCTGCCAGTCACCGTTCGGTTTCGTCACGATCTTGCGTCACCTTGCTCACACGCGAGACCCCGTATCTGCCAGTGACTTTACGTGTCTAGTTTCATTTTGCACGCGTTTACTTTCCACTTGGCGGCCTTGTAAAGTAAATGCCTGTTAATATTATTTTTCTTTTTCGGCCGTGCCGTGTTTTATTTACGCGTTTCCTCGGGCTAGAATATTCGTCGGTAGAAATATCGATTGCCCGTTGGACCAGCTGCAAATATTGTTCCCGTTCCTATAAATAAACAATCGTCCGCGTTGCGCACGGGTTCGCTACGGTTCAGAGAGGACCGTTCGCTCTTCTGCGGTGTAACCCGTACGAATTTTTGAGAAGTCGACACGGCCACTGATGCATCGGTCAGAACGATTCGAGTTGCGATCGTCAATCGCGCTCGACTCACTTTTACTTGCGTTAATGTTGCGAGTTCCAGCGCCCTACGGTGACTCCGTCACGATCGATTGCGATGCTCGCGTATCGCGCGTTTCGCATCCTCGACGAGTCTGTCGATACTGTCGTGCGTTTCACGCGGAATTTATTTAAGGCACGGGAAAGCTCGAGGAAACGATTCGAACAGGAACATCGAACTCTCTCATTCGTATTAGCGTGTTCTTTCGCACCTGTGATAAGTTTTATCCGCGCGGACGCGCGATCGAATGGTCCGGTAACGCGGTCGGAAAATGTTCGAACGACCCTTTTAACCATACTAACCGATGTATCGAGTATCGAAATGAAATTTATATCCAGGGAACCGCGAGCGAACTGGCGACAACAGAGCTCTCACTTATCAACTCCATTCTCTTCAGTTATCCATTCCTCTGGCGGAGGTCGCCATGACCGAGCTCGCGCTCGAATCGCCGCGAACCGGGCGAATCGCGATTGAACTAGTCGAAAGTCGCGAAAATTCGACTGAACGTCGCGGGGATTATTCATTCGCGCCCCGTTATTCAGGCTGCACCGTCGCCGCGAATAATCCTCTTCCGCGTCATCCACGGTTGCATAAGATAGGCGGTAATTAAAATTCGAAGAGGCTCCGCTGTTCGAAATCGACGCGTATTCCGGCCGCGGGCGCGTTTTGTTCCTCGGCTGAAATGGATATTCGCAACGAAAATGGCTCTACCCCGAGGGTATACCCGATTGATACTTCGCGGCGAGCCCCGCCGTCGCGAGCAATTAAATCGCCGGGCCCCTCGGACCGCTTTTAACGGGCGATTTCACGGCGAACGACAGCGCGGATTGTTCTGAGAGTCGCGGCGGGCCGCGATCAACAAGTTCATTTGCCGCGGCACGTCGCCGTTCGTAGTTCAGAAATGCGATCGCAGATGCATTGAAGCAATTAAAGTTTAATTAAGCCAGTGGCGCACACGGCCCAGCCATCCGCGATGGATGCCGTTAATGCCCTTCGCGGTAGTTGCGCGAACGGCGAACACCGAAAATCTAATATTCGCGATCGATGAATTTCCAGCGCGGCCCAGCGCGTCTTTTATTAAACGATAGCGCGCGACAAAGAATGCGGTTATTGCCTCGAGTCGAAGCAATTTTTCATCCGGATGGCGTTATCGGCGCGGGCCGCGGGTCCGTTCGCATTTTTCGAAGTGCCATTACCGTTCGTTTCGCACGCTCGCCGATATCTCTCCTCTCCGGACACCGCCGATAATCCACTTTCGAATCGCCCTTTCGGCAGACCTCCAGGAAGTTCGAGCCTGGCTGCCGCGTCGTTTTCAGACTTCGATTGCCGATCTGTCTGGGCAGATTTTCTATCTCGTTCGACGCGGAGCGCAAGACGATCCGGCGTGCTGGTTGGTCGAACGCGAGGCAACGTCACGGGTGAATCGTTGATGAATTCAAACGCGGGCGGAAGCAGCGCAATTTTCCAGCTTGCCGAGCATCCGCGTACCCGTGGCTCGGACACACCGAGCGGAATTTCGTTCCGCGCGCATCGCCGTCAAAGGCTGTTTACAGTTTACTTACGTCCGTTTGGCCGGCTGTCGTTGATGCGTCCAAGAGGGCTGGGAAACGGACGGACGCGAGGCACGATGCGGCACCGTCCTCGCGAAATTCCTTGCGCGCCGATTGGGACCCCGGCAGTCGATGCATCCGGGGAAGAATCACAATGGTCTACGGGCGGAAACGTCGGAACGCTAGTACTCGAAAAACGGCAAGCTGGATGCAAAGGGAACGGCGCTCGCCTCTTTGTTACGTGAACCTTCGCTTAATCTCTGAAAGCGGATTGAACAGGCCGCGCGGATCAATAAATTACCGCTCACTTTGAACTATGTTTAAAGGGGATATCTTTAGTACACACGCGTGTATTGGGAACTGCACCGGGAGAAATACGGTACGTAGTGGATCGCGGTTCCGTCGCCGCCAACGAGCTCGTTTCATTCGCGTGGACGTTGCTTTTCTTTTGGGACCATGTATACGGGCCTTCCTCTTCCTTTGTTTTTACGATCGGAGAGTAGCTTTTCGATTTTCGCAGTCCGCGCTCCGAATCGAGAGCCAGTCGACGAAGGTAGATTAGTGGCCCTCGCAACTCGCTTGACGCACGGGACGGTTTATTAAAGCAACGCTTCACGCGAAAAGTATAAATGGAACGACACAATGCGGCGTCGAATGCTCGAAAGATAATCGTGTTTTCTCGCTTTTCGGCATGCTTATCACGGTCCACATAATTCCGAGACTTATCGCGGAGCGTTATACCACCAACATGGATTTGCACTTCGCCAGTCTCGGGACGTGATTCCAGCAGCGTCTCGTGGAACCAAAGTCTGGCCAGTATCCGTGGTACATCCAGAACCCGTGCGCGCATCCGAACGCGCCGTGCCTCTTATCCATTATCATTTTTTCTTTCCACCAACAGACGAGTTGCGTCCCTTGACGTTTCCATCGTCGTCGATTCTGTACAATTAGCCGTTCCATCGGCGCTTCAAACGACGACGAAATAAAAGGATAACTTTCCTCGAGGTAATTGCAAAATGGCTCTCTTCCATTGCCCTTTTCCCGACGCGGAGGCGCGCATTCTTCGTCGCAGACGCATCGCGGATACCGTTTCTCGCGATTTCTCTCCGCTTCCCGCTGTCAACGGGTCCCCTCTTTCCGCCCCGGAAGGGACAAAGATTCGAAACGAGAGAAAGGAGAACGCCGCGCGACCCGCGCACGCCAATACCGTCCGGGAAAGAAGCATTCTCAGTTCCTTCCTTCGCACGGTGTCTTGTAATTATTGATTCGATTAGAGAGCCGACGTTCCGCGGCAGTGGCGTGCCTCGTTTAAAGCGTTCAACTCCCGGCAGAATGCGAGGAAATTACATAATTTCCGGCCTTCCTGTTACGACGCGGCCCCCGTTTCACGGTTTTGCGTAAGGATTTCTGCCGTTCCCAAGATGCATCCGACGCGCGCCCCTCCGGTTGTTCGCGCCGCCGTTGCTGCTGCTGCTGCTGCTGCTGCTGCTGCTGACACGTTTAATTTTACCGCGGTCAGTTCGCCAGCGAACAACTGTCCCGCGGGACGGGCCCGGCCGCGGGCAATTAGACCGATCGGGCGTATACTTCATCGTGCCGCACAAATCGCAATTAGACTCACGGTATGCATTATGCGGGCCAGGCAATCCACTTAATGCACCGACTTCGCCCAGTTCGGCACCGTCACGAGTTATCTATTCGCCCGTACTTGCCGACGAGTTTCCGTTCCGGTGTATCACGTTCGGCCCCAGCTTTGAAAGTCATCGATTTATCATCGCGTTGCTCGTGAGTCATCCGACAACGCGAGATAAAGCTGAAGTGTGTCAAGCCGCCATCCGTTCCATCCGCGGGACCGATGCGTAGCTTCTGCCGACGAACCTCCCCTCGTTTCGAGCTGTCCGGAAAAATTTTTAATTCGCAACGTCACGAATGTAGGTTGGACGTACGAGCGAACGAATACTTCCCCGGGGTTCGCCGCCTTGTATTTTGTATTTAAATAAGAAGCGAGAACAGCTGTCCCATTCGTCTAGCGACATTCGCCTACTCGCCCGGCAACGCTCGCCCGTTACCCAACTGCACTTTTAAGTTGGCCTTAAAAAAATATCACCGCGGAGCATCGCAACCTATACACGTTTTCATTCCTCTGTCAGTTTCCTATTCAGAATAACGTTGACCCAGATTCGCGTTTCTCCACAAAACGCTCTCAGCTAAAAACGTTTGCATGTACGCGACAGCTCGCGGAGGAGCTGCGTTTACTTAATGGATCCCAAGGCGATATATGCGAGCGTCTTTTATTGCCGCTGCTAGCCGGGGAACCTCGATCGCGCGAACTGTAAACGAGGCGTCCTTCCGCATTAGGCGCCGTGCCGGATGAGCGAAACGACCGCGATCGGCGTGCAATTTTTTTATCGCTTCATAAAGGACCCGAGCTACACACACGAGGCGTGTTCGACACGAGGCGCGACAGGAACGAACGTCGACGTATTTACGCCGAGCGTTTTATGCCTCGCCTTTAAGCTTAACGCGTTTACGATAACGTCGAAATTTCTCCTCCGAACGTTGTCAAGGCGGGGACGCAGAGCGGCATCTAAATTCCCGTCATCCCCCGACCTGCGTTCCCCCTGTTTGCAGTTTCGCGCGAGAAGAGTTTTCTTCCGGGCGCTGTTTAACAGGAGGCATCGAAACGGCCGTCCGGCCTCCGCGCGACGCTAGACGCAACGAGAAGATCGAAGCGGCGACGGAAAAAATCGTTATCGCTGCGGAATCCGAGGATCGAGCGCAGAGGGAGGAGAATGAATATAAACATGCTTAAGGGCGGCCGGAAGATTAAGGGCACAAAAGCGGCGATACACGGTCCGGCGCGCCGTAGATGCGGAAGAAAGGGGTAAGAAATTAATCGGGTACGCGGGGCATTCGAGTGGCGTGGGTGGAAAATATTAAGATACAGGCAAACATAGAAATGGTGCACGTGCACGATGGAGAGGAGAGAGCGGTGAGCAAAGAATGAAGGAGAATACGCGCAAAAGGGTGAGGGTGGACGGATGGGGGGGAGAAGGACAGACAGCGCGGCGAGAGGAAGAAAAAGGCATGTGTATACAACATAGAGATAGGAACGCACGCCCCGCCCTCTACCCAACTCGACTCGTCCCTCTCCCTCTCCCTCCTCCTCTCGTACGCCCGACGGTAGGGTTCCGTTGGTCGTGCACCCTCTTCAACCCTCCGTCGGTGCGCCAGCCCTTCACCCCGTACACCTCTTCCCGCTGGTCCGTGCTCTACCCTCATACCATTTTCGATGGATCGATGGTGATTCGGCAACCCCACGCCGTGCGGCGCCAGCGTCGTCGCTACAGCAACTCAGCCGCTCAGTCGGAACTCGGGTTCACTCAGTCTACGACCGTTTGCCACGAGACTTCGATTTCATCGGTCTTTTCCCCTGTCCTTCTCTTTCTCGCCGACCTTCTTTCTCCATCCCGGGGGGTGCCGAAGCAACGACCACCGCCGTTTCCACCGCCACTACCACCACCACTGCCCGCCGACCGACGCTGACGCCGACGCCGACGCCGTCAACGTCGCCGCCGTCGCCGCCGCCACTACCGCCGCCACCGCTGTCATCGCCACCGACTACCGGGGAGATGCACGTAGTCTAAACGCGAGACTCGCACGGACATTGTCGTCGTTCCTCGCCGGTTGTCCCGATCGTAGACTGTTTTTTTTTTCTCGAGCCGCAGCTCACCCGGTTGTACATCGGCTGCATCGTTCAACGGGGAGTTACCAGCGACGCAAGGTGAGTCACGATACCAGTATCATCTTATCGAACAGAATTTACCACCGATACGCTCCTGCCGGAGGAGCGTCTTCGGTGTCGGTTTTCGTACGCTCGCTGCGTCCGCGCATCGCCGTGTAATTCTACTGCTCCCCTCTTCGCTCCCCGGCTCTTTCGTGCAACGGCGGTGTGCTGTGCGCGCTGCCGTTTTACTACCCTTTTTCCTTTTCCACGCACCCCTCCTCCCTCTCCCAACGTATAGTCGCACGCGTGATTTCAGCGGACGCGTATCGTTCCCTAGAATAATTTAGACAGTTACGCGGCGACGCTTTTTCTTTTGTTTGTCGTCGCGCGTGTACAGCGCGACGCGACGAGGGAAAACGATTCCGGCGATGGTTATCTAACGGTACGCGCGTACACGGAAACGCGTCGACGTGTCGGCGTCGAATGGAGAGCAGAGGACAGACACGGCCGCGCACCGCGTCTCTGCGTGTTTCTCTGCCCTCTCTTTTTTCGCGGCCGCCGTACCTGCGAAAGGTACGTACCTTTGGCCACGGTTCGATAAAACGCAAGGGTTAGGCCGTTGCAAGGCCCCCTCTCCAGCATCGATCTCGAACGCGGCTCGCTTTTCCCGGCCGCAAAATCGCCGAAGCTCGTGGCGTTCGAGACCGTGTGCACGGCGCGCCCGTCGTCAAAGTCTCCTAGTGCCACGCGATTTTCCGGAACTCGCGGGACGAATTTCAAACAGCGAGCTGTCGCGATCACTCGCGTCCTCGACGCGTTCCGCTTGCCATCGGTTTCGTTTCTGCGCGACCGTGGATATATCGCACGCGTAGCTTCGAGCGACGCGAACCGTTCGCGAGATCCAGATGAAACGCGAACGATTGTCTGGCGCCAGACACTTTTCGAATAATATCCGATTGATACCTCGTTCCGTTTCGATGCATCGCCGTGACGTTCTTCCCTGGAACAATCGCTGTCGAAATTGCGTCCCGCGTAAGCGCCCCGTCGGCGTTAGATAATTAGATAAACCAATTCCATCGGGGAAATTTACGTAGCTTCGGAGGATCTTGAATGGCTGAACGAGCAACCCTCTCCGTCGAAGGTGTATCTCTCGTTGGTTAGAACGAACGTACTCCCGCGGATAATCCATTTAGATCGATGTCTAATTCAAGAACCATCCCCGCCTGTGTTTGCGTTGCTTTGAGGGGGCACGAACGAATTTTGTTTGGTCGTGCTCGGCTGGCAGGGCCTCGAAGCGGGAACGAACGCGCAAAGGGACGCGGGGGAGGCCTCTCGTTCCCGAGGTTAGGGCGGTTGGAGGAGGACAGAAAAAGGTTACCGAACTCGTCGTTCCTTTTATTGCCCCACGCCGCCGCGGCGGACTCCTCCTTACGATATTTCAGCATTTTCTCGTTGCGTCCCGCGGAGAAAGGCACCGCGAATACTTTCAGGCTAATTATTCAAAGGCTCGGCTTATCCGCGTTCTCGCGGCGTATCAAGCAGCCCTTCGTTTACCTTGTATCGAGCGGAATTCCTAAGAAAATATAGCCTCCCGCGATACCGCGTCCTCCTCGAGGGCGGGGACGGCCTCCGTCGTTCTTGCCGGTTGCAGCCAGTATGCAGATACGAATTCCCCAAGTTTAATTGATATTTGAAACTCAAAGGTGGGCGTCGCAAATTATTCGTGAATCCGTTTCTTCGCCGGCGATCGTCGATTCACGGCGAACGCGACAAGAATTCCCCGCTTCTCCGGTGGAAAAGTTTCTGCACGGCGACGCGGAGATCGCTGACGCGAGGCGTGTAATTGGGTATCGTGGAAGTTGGTTTACCTCGAAATTAATATCAACCGCCTCCGCGCCCCCTCCCCTACGGCGAAGAGGCGGCAGCATTTCGGATGTTTTACTTAGCAGTTCGCATCGTTCGGTTCGCCGTTGACACAATCATTTGCCAACTGCTGTCTGCTTGCTCAATCTCCGCGTCCCCCCCAACTATTTTAGCTTGATAAATGTGCGCCGCGCGTCTCGTAATTAATGGCGGAGAGCGATACGCCCGTGTTTGATTATGCGAACGGGCTTACCCCACGTTGCAATGAATCACGGGCCTCTATCGCGATACGTCCCTTAACTCTCGCGTTCGTCAAACGTATTTCGAGTATCGCTGCCGGTCCCGGCTGTTCTTGGCTGTTTGGCGGTGGATTTATCGCGTCCAGTGTTTTAGCGATAGAAAATCCCGCGGAGGAGCACTCGCCGTTTCCCGGTGATCGTCGGTGCTCGGTGTTTACGCGAGAGGCGGAGAAACTCGTGTCGTCAAACATGGGGCGATTCAAAGGGACAGGATAATTCGGGGCCGAGGTAGGGTGCGCGCAGTTTGTTTAGATAGCATCTCGAACTGTTGTTCGGGAAGAAATACTCGAGGCAAGGAGTTCGCATTCCCCTCCCCTCTATCAGCGTGAAATATTCCCGTTCCTTTTAACTGCGTGATTTAGACGCGGCCGCGTCGAACTTCCTCTTCCTGCCCTTAAGGAAATTCTGTTTGCCCGTATAGAGCGGTCACGTACCGCGTTCCTGCAGTACGTAGCGTGGAAATTGAGACGTCCTTCCTGGCAAAGGGGAGCCGGCCGCTTTATCCGGCCGCATTACCATTTTTCGGCAATCGAATCGAATCAATAGCTCGCCGTTCCGGCGCCGCGCTCCTCGACGTCGGGGGATCGTTACATCGACCCCGTTCGATCGTTCCTATAAATCGCGCGTCACGCGACACGTTTCTTTTTCCCCAGTCCTCCTCGTTCGAGTGGCATCTTAGCGCCGCGCAATTTAGCCCAGCGTCGCGAAGACGATTTCGGATAACGCGGACCGAGAATTATTACTTGCTACTGGGTGGGGGGACTGTTCGAACACGCGGCGGCGAGTTTCGACGTCGACGAAGCTGACTTTAGCCGCGCCGGTCTCTTTCGATCGCTCGGCGATTACACGCGGCGGAGATACAAATTGGCGTGGCGCGTTCTGTTTTAAAACGTCGACCCAGTTGTCGCCGTGCACCGACCGCACTTTAAATATTCCCGAGTGTCTACGTTCGAAATAGAAATCCGCTGTCGCGCGTTCCGTAACAGTCGCGGTCGAATCGGTTCGTCGATGGAATGATTCTTTAAACGGCGCCCTCTTAACCCGGTCGGCGCGGAGCGAAGCGGGCGTCCCGTTCCGTAAAAACCTCGCGGTCTGACCGGACACGGTTCGATACCACTAGCCCCGTACTGCGGGAACATTTTTCCAGTAGATGGGGGCAGCGCCGGCTTCGTTATCGCGACGCGATTTCAGCGACGATACTTGTCCGCCGGTGCGGCGATACTTTGATGAAACCGGTGGGGGACTTGGGGACGATGTTAATCGGCGAACGAGGGAAAGTGCTGGCTCGAAGGACGGGCTCGCAAAAGGGAGGGCGAGGAGGAAGCGACAGTTTCCTCCTAACGAATTGAGAAGCGTGCATACCGAATGCGAGAGGGCTTTCGCGGAAACTAATTTAGAGTAGTCTGGACTTATGGGTCCGTGAGTTCGTAAGTAATTTTGGGAAGGCTTTGAGGGGTCGACGGGCGCGATGATAATTCGACCGGCGCGCCGCGGTTCGGTCTCGGATGAAATAAGCGCAGGTCGGCGAATGAAAGAAAAGGGGGCGAAACCGAGGCAGGAAAGGGACGAGAACTTGGAACGCATCTTGGAAGTCCCGTAATTTGCTTCTTTTAACGCGATATTGATCGGTCGCGATAGAAAACGGCCAACGATTCGAAGGCAGTCGAAACGAAAGGGTCTTGCTACCTCGTTCGTTTTCGTCCATTTTCGTCAGTTCGCCCGCTTCGTTCGTTCGTTAGTTTTCCTTTGTTTGTTTGTTTGTTTTTTTTACTTTACCCCGCCCCTTCATCTTCGCCCCGTTGCCGGCCCTTTGATCGGGCACGCGAACAAATTCGAATTGAAATCCGGCAAGTGCGGAGGTTCGAGTCTCTTAATTAAGTCACTTCGATTGCGCTTTTCCGCGTCGCCGTATTCCAAATTCATATGCTCGCTCCTCCTCAACGATTCCCGTCGAAGTCTTTCGCTCGCGACGCGGCCATTCTGTTCGTGATCGATAATTTGTTATTTCGCCAGTTCAGTGGAAATCGCTTTGCCGCGTCGCCCGTCACTGAGCGCGCTCTCCTCTGTTCCGTGCGTCCCTCGAGAAATTCGCAGGGCGCAGGATAAACCGTCGCGTCGCGTCGCTTTCTTCCGACTCGATTTAGAGATCTGCTTGTCTGGCCCGACCGAGAGTTTTTGCAGGAACGATCGGAATCTGGACAGCGCCATTTACTAGAATCAATGGCGGAGCGAGGAGGTACGCTGTTTCGCCGAGTTCTCGTTAGCTTGTCCATTGTGGCGAAGTGCATTAGCGCTGTCAGATGTCGGGGCACGATTAGAGTGGCAAGTATCAGGGTTGAAACATCTTTTTAGACGACCCCTGAATAGGTACGTTCGGGCGTAGAAAAAGCCCCGAGGCGAATAAAAGACTTTCACGAAAGTCGAGGACAACCGTCCGAATGGGAAGTGAACTAGTTTCGACATAAAAGTTCTGTGTATCCTAATTGAATGCTCGACGCGAATTAACCGAGGTCGAGGGTCGTGTCATACCGAGAGGAGATGCCCTTGCTTCGAGCAGCGGCAAAGCTTCGATTCCTCCTGGGTTTAGCAGAGTTTCAATATACGGCAAGCCGTTTGTTCGCGGTCGCGTATTTAGCCGGAGCCGCGACGGGTTGGTTTTGCGCGAGAACGCGAAACGAAACCGTCCGAAAGCGTGGGCCGTATATCTGGTGCATCCGTACGCTGGACAATCTATTCGGGGGCGAGGTACAATTAAATTTTTACTCGACAGCTGCGCGGCCGTATCTGGAGCAGGGTATTTCTGTTGGAATGCAAACAGGGAACGGGCGCATTCGGTCGTCGATTCCGAGGTGCGAAGCTGCAGACGGCCCGCTTTTTCCTTCTCACCCAGTTTCCGGTGTTCGTTGGCCGGCCTTGTCCTCGCTCGTCGGGTCTCCTCTGTTTCCCGTGCACTTTGTCCCGCCTCCCCCCTCGTATCCGTTCCTTCCCTTTTTCTCGTTCGCGTTGCCAGCATCCCCTTTTTAAAGCGGCGAAAGGGGAGGAATGGCCGACCGCCCTAATTTCCTTCTTTCGACGGGCCTGCGGTCGCGTTTCGCGGGCGAGGCCGTTACGTGGCCCGTCGTTTCGGACAATTTCGTCGCGTCGACGCGATCGTCACGCGCGACGGCTCGCTCTCGAGCCAAGCCCCTTGATAATCGAACGGTCACGGCTTATCGACGATTATCAGTTCGGTGTATAGCCGTGGTATCCATCGCCGCGTATATCGGCTATCGCCTCGTGTACACCGCCGTCGGCCCGATTATGCTGGTATCCCGATAACGCGATTGGCCCCGAGCGAAAGGTTCAAACCTCTCGACGCGACAAAATTCACCGGAACCTTCGTACTCAATTCGACCGAGTTCGTTTCGACGCGGCGACTTTCCGATCGGCCGGCTCGCAGTCGGTACAGATTTAAGGAAAATTATTCCTGGCGCAGCGGTATATATTTGTAGAACGATCGTGTTCCCGATATCTTCTGCGGTTACAAAAGGGGTAGATTTCAGGACGGCTGGAAGTGGCGGCGAACGATCGATTCGGCCAAGTTTTGCCTATTCGCCTTCAATCTCGTCGAGAAGCAAAAGGTCGAAGGTGATCCGCAGGCGCGCCGATTCCGAGGGATTGCCGCTGTTCCATATTTCCGCTGTACTTCGTTATTATTTAGATAAAAAGCGTATCGATCATGGGCCTCCCTCCCCGTGCGTCGGATATTTATAGAGGCGCGTCGGAATTGGTTGGAACTTTGAGATTTTATCAAACGCGCGGCAACACCCAGGAGACGGGCTTCCCGTTGAACTCCGCGGTGCATCTTGACTGGTCGAATCTCTTGTATCCTCGCGTGTCCACGCGATAAACCCATGGCCTATATACCTTTCAGGAGCACCGCCAGTGGAAAGCTGCAAATGCTTTCATAATGTACTTTGTCTGTTCTACAGACCGCCGAGATACCGCCTCGAGTCTATCGGTGGCGTCGCAAGGACGCCATTTGTCAGGAAAAGCCGTGACCTTTCGTGGTATCGCTTGCCGATAGACCATGTTCTCTCGCCATTTCCTTCCCTCTCTGTTCTCCTCGGACCTTTCTACCTGTCGCGGATCTCCGGCGAACGCGCTCCTTCGGTTACACCCCCCGGAAATTAACCTTGTCGGGGGTTTTATCTCCTTCGAAAAATCGTCCCGCGTACCCGCGTGGGCGAAAAATTGAAATTGTCGCGAAATTATCGCAACTTCTCGACCCGAGCAAACCGTTCAGCCGGCTGTTCCGTTCGAGGGACCGCGATGGGGGGACGCTGTCGGCTAAATGGGAAGGCGGACTTTTGACGGGAATAAACCTTTAAACCGAATAGATATAACTCGGCTGGCCTACATCGGTAATCTGGTAAACGCGATCTGGGTCGATTGAAACGGCAACAAAATATTTGCGGCCGCCACGATAGGGCGGTACCTTCGACGGGAATATCGTGCTATGTACATACCTGGAAGTTGAACCGCCGTTTGTATTTCGGAAACAACGCGCCCGTATGAATTACGATTTAACGCGGGGCTGTTTCAATAAAGGGAACACGGCTAGCAAAATATTTCAGTCGACCCAGATCGCGGCGGTACCCGCGATATGTTATTAACGCGCGTTCGTTATAATTGACAGCGTTCGAAATTGAGTACAATTTATTCTACCTGGAGAAAAGTATCTGCCGCGCCGGTAAAGCAACGTGCTGCGCGATACTCGTAGAAACAAAACGAGAAATAAGCAAACAAGAACCGAGATGGTATTCAGAACGTTCCGTTCACGAAGAATAACGCGCCGCCCGGAAAAATGATACGTTCAACCTGTACGACGATAATTTATTACTCGTAACGGGTTTCGGAAACTTGGTAATTGACGTGGAAAGAGTTATCATCAACGTTGGGCAAGACCTTTCCCGTCCGACCTACATTGCAAGCTAAGGATTAACATCGACCCGCGACTCAAAATCCTATTAAGCGGTAATTTTCGTTCCATCCCGGGCGTACGAAAAACTGGCTCGACGCCGCGCACGCCGGTTATTCGACTTCGTAATTTTGCGAGCGACAAGCCGCAGATGGTACAATTTCGGTAATAAATCGAACGGGAGAAGGTTTTTTTCCCCCCCCCCCTTTCTACCGGGACAGCCGGCCGCGTTCGGAAATTCCCGCGAATCCGGTGGCTGAAATTTCGCAGGGCCACCCCGCTGTCACGCCGTGGTAATTAAATTACGCGTCCTTTCTATGCCCATTATAACGGCGTAATGATAGTAATAAAATTATATTAAATCACGAACTTTCGTACAATACATTGCTCCATGCATTTACATACATTAGCGTATTGATACGCTGTATTCGATTAAATTACCGCGGCTATTGTTACCCAATATTTTAGTGTCTCGCGCGCCACCCCCTACCAGGTATGTTAATCAGTGGAATATTCCCTCGCTAGAATTCCCCGTGCACCCTCTTTGACCGATATATCGCGGCGAGCACCGAGACACGTTCAAACCTCCCTTTACCGGCGCCCGGATAAATCATAGTGTCGCAACTCGTGTGCGTAACAGTGCGCGACGTACGGCTGGTGGATTCGTCGCGAGACACCTTCGAGCTTGCGAATGGCGTTATTTTTCATCAGCCCCTGCCCGTCTTTTTGTCGCTTCGCTTACGCCCGCCCGTACGTATTCCATTCGGGCGTTATTTTTCTTAAAAACCGTGCCCGCGAGCGTCGCTCGAGTTGAACCGCGATGAATTATTGCGCCGCGCCACTTAGATGCTTCCGCGCGATTTGCCTCCGCGCCGTTCCGTATCGGCACGCGGAACAGAGGCAGCAGATACACACGCGGGTGTCTCCGCCGTCGCGACGGTAACATGTGCATCCGACCGTGCTTCCGAGCCGAGGCTCGTTCGCGGGATAGCAAATTACCAGCTGGATTAATCCGCTGGGTGGCAAGTTTCACATACTTAAGATGCATACCGCTGCCGCGTACAGATAGCTGGCAGACGCGGTAGGACGCAGCCTGTATTCTCGTCGAGTGCAACCCGCGCGCCGTCTGATCGAATCGTTATCCGCTTCGCGCGACGCGACATCGAACCGTCTCGCTACGGCACGCAGCTGCGGCAGCGTTACAGCAATCGTAATCTTATCGATCCACCGTTTTATCGGACCACCCGGTCCGTACAGTTTTCACGCGCTCCTAGATCCCCCCGGCGCTGCCTTCGAAATTGAGCGGCGCGTTCCGATTCCGGGGAAAATTTATGTGGAAGAATCACGCGGAAACTGTAAGGAAGCCCGGCCCGACGCCGCAAGAAATACGGTCCGGACAGGAGTCCGTGCGAGGATTAAATTGTACCGTTAGCTGGATACGGGGACATTACAGTATCTCACGAGTATAGAGGACCCGAGTAAATCTGTACGTCAGGATTCGTTGGCGGTAAAGCACCGGCTGCCGTACTTTATCCCGGTTTGCCTGACCCGACGCGAAGTGCACCCTTCCGAGGACTCGAGGCTGGCCAGTCGTTGCATAATGTACCCGAACTCGCGGCCAACTTTTTGCCGGTGTCTCGACCGTGAAGCTCTGCCACTGAAATGCCCGTTCTCTCGCCCTTCGCCCTTCCTTCCCTCCCGCTGGGTCGCTCTTCATTTTCTATCGGGCGCTTTTGATTCCTCGCCGTTTTCTCCGCTCACGTTTCTCCGCGACACCCTCTCCGCGCGACGGTGCGAGACACTCCTCGGCTCTCTCGTTCGTCGACAGCGCCGCTCGTTCAATTCCGCGCACCGATCCACTTTCCTTGCGACGCGGGTCGCTTCTTCGCAACGCGTCGACCGCTCGTATTGAAGTACGGCATCGAGCGACGCGACGTCTTCGTCGACGGTTCGCCGAAGACGATACACCTCGGGTGTATCGGCGGCGACGAGGAGGCGCAGATGTACGTGCATGTCTCGCGCGAGAACAGGCGTGGCGATTGAATTTTATGGCAAGGCTGCGCGCCAGCTTCCGACAACGTTCGGCGAACATTTACGGCCGAACGACGACGCGTTCCTCGACACGCTGTCTCGCGTCGCTGCCGGGTGATATTTTTGCTCCGTCTTCGCGCGACGATCCCGGGACGACTTTGAGGGACGAATCGATACCAGCCGAGTTTCGAGCCCGTCGTGTATGTTTAATTGATCGCGACGCCTATCCGGCGAGGAATTTCTTGTCAATACAGCTCGAATTGCGAGGACGAGCGTTCCTTTTTGTCCCGAAAGGCGAATTACTCTCGGGCGAAAACGGCGCCCGTAACCCCATTGGGAGTTCTATGTTTTCGAATGAACGCCGCTATCGTTCTCTGTTATTGCGGGGGTGGAAAAAAAAGATGAGAAAGCGGGCCAATTATTTCTGGCGAAGCGGCCGCGGCGAGCTAGCTGGTCTTCTTTCTCTTGTCCCTCGATTAAGGACCTCCCTCGATGGGTTCGGACGATAGCGGCGGCGGAGTTCATATTGTTCTTATTTCCAGTTAATAAACCCTCCCCCCCCCCCCCCCTCGGCCGACGAGCTCATCAACCGTCGAATATTCTTGTTACACGAAGCCTATTTGTTTGCCAATGTCTTGCACGATATTCGTCTCGAACCCTGTAGATTGCCACGCTTATTGCTCTCCCCGTGCCGGAACCCCTAACGGCCGTTTGGCCCTGCCTCGTGCACAGTTCTCGTTTTAATAGAAACGATAAAAGCTTGGAGAATATTTTCGGATTCGCCCCTACTTCCCGTGTCCGTTGTTGTTCCTCTCGTGCCAGTTCATCCGGCTGGCTCCAGTGGCCCGGCCGGTTTCGCCCCATTAACAAGGGAACGAATCGTGTACCCATCGGTTTCGTTCGGCCGCGTGATTTATCACGATCGCCTATCGTTTTTGTTGGGTCGACGGTCGTCTTCTGATCGATCAGATTCCAGGAAGATCGTGACGTCCGCTAGATATCCCCTCGACGCGATTGGTCGGGAATTATTCTTTCGCCGCGGTGTAACCGGACACGGAAAACGCGTGCCCGATCTTGTCCAAATACGAGCGACCAAATTGGTTTCAACGTTGGCTCAAATTGGTTAAACATTTCCGCGCACCGAATCCTTATACGTTTCTGTACGTTTGATTTAATTTCTCGCGAACAAGTGGACGGGATGGTACCTCGTCGGGATTTAATTGATCGATCCGGGCGTGTTCCAAGGGTGCCACGGGACATTCGATTCGATTCTGTTCGACCTAATACTTGCAATTATCCGGGTATCGCCGGGGCATCGAGGAAGGGGAGGTTCAAAGCGGATCACGTATCGTCGTGATCGATCATGCGGAGGCGAGCCAAGTTCCTATAAAGTCAGATCAACGATAGAGACGACGCCCCGAATTTCGAGGCGCGATCCATGGAACAAAACGGGAGAGCCTTCGCGGCGACCGGATCGAATCGACCGGATCGATCTTTGTCCATCAATTTTCCACTCGTTCAAACGGGACCGCGACGCGACGGAGAACTTTGACGCGTCGAGGGATTCTTTCGTTTCTTTTTTTTTTTCGCAAACGTATTCCGCGCGATATTCCCATGCCCCGAGTGTACCGTCGGGGCAAGGGCGAAAAACCCTTCCGAAGACACATATTTAGTACGGAAATTAACCTGAAACCCTCGGAGAGCTCTGCACCCGGGCGTTTGTCATTCCCGTTTCTCTGCCGCCGTTTCTCCATTATCTGTTATCCGTCCGCGGTTTTTATTCCGTTGTCGAGTGCACCGCGTCGACCAAATACGTCCGAATCGAAACGACCGGGACACCAGGATCTCGGATACTCGTTTTTCCGCGAGATTTTACAGCGGAAGCCGGACGACGATGATTCGCAACCGTTTTCCGTCGCGGTGAATCGTTGTTAAGCCTCGAGAACGATCGCCCGGGGCGAAAATCTTTCGTAATCGATGCTTTTACCGTCGAGGCGAGCGAATACTATTTTGAAGAATTACGTGAAATATTTGCTTCCCTCCCGAGCCACCGGCCAAGCTGAGTCTTAGGTAACGCGAGAACTCGAGGAAGGTAGATAATAGGTTTGTCAGATACAGTCCGACAGCGAAACGAACAGCCGACCGATAAGTTAACGATCTATCGTTTTTCCGCACGGGCGGAGCGATGAATTTTCCATTAAAACACGAAACGGGCGAACACATCAGGCTCGCGTGCGCCATCGTCGCCGGTTATTAGTCCTCCGCCGATAAATGACTGCCCCGTAGATGACGCTATCCCATTTTAATGAAATCTTGCGCAGTTAATGAAGATTCTCCTCTGTCTAGAATATGCCTCGTCGAAGGATCGCGTAACTATTAGCAAATGCATTTAGTGCCTATTAGCGGCGCGTTTCCGCGTCATACCATGGACGGTTAATAATCTTTGCCGGTGTTCACGCAAAAAGGGGGCGATAGCCTGCGTTGAAAGGCGTGAAGCATCTCGTAAAAGCATGGAAAATTGTGTTACGAGTGCACAGAGGGCTTTAATGGACATTTTGATGTTCAATTACCGCGACCATTTCGCTTATAAATTAATTTGTCACGGGCCGCGCCGCGCCAGCCCCGCGACGCGCACCTGCCAGATGGATAGACACCTTTTGATTTCCATTTGGCCGGGACGGTCGGGCGATTGAATTATTTAAGAACGTCTGACAGACGACATTCGCAAGCGGAACATCTTGAACGGGCTCTCGCTTGAATGGGGGAACATTCGTCGCGAGGCCGAGCTTGCGCGGCGGTGATTTGGTTATTTGGATATCTTGGCTTCCGACGCTTCCCCAACTTTTTCCCCAACCCACCCCGGAGGGATGCTTGTTCATTTATTTGTTGCTCGCGGCTCGATCGAACGTAAGCAGAGAAAGGGAGGTTCGACTTCGACAGGGCAAATAGAGGGTTGGAAAATTCTGCAGAGCGGGATTTCCAGTAAGTGAAAAATTGATCGAAGATTCGGCGGTGTTGGTGGTCGCCCCACCCTCCCCCCTCGGGACCATTCACCCTTTCTTTACTTTTTCTTCGTTTGCCATTCTACATCGTCCGCTTGTTCGGGCACGCTTGCGAGCGTCGGGCGGTCGCGGCAAAGAAGTTGGAATGCGGGGAAGAGAGCAAAAAGATAGATATCCGACCACCTTCTTCTGGCCGCGTAGTCTTTGACTCGTACTACTTGCGCGGTAGTAAAACGTAACAGGGTATGTAACCAGCCCAGCTTTCCTTTTTCCTCGGCAAATCTTCTGACAAATATATTACCCTCCCATCTGCATGTACAAACAGTGTCGCGACTGCGCTGAAGCAAACGCGGTGCACGCTAATTTCCATACAGCCTTACACTTTTTGTCCCCGGCTTAATTGTAACGGCGACCCCACCGTAAACGAACGCGCGGAGCCTGCGAGCGAGATGGCAGCGGAATTGCGCAAGCTGGAAGACGCGGTTAATTAAATGTCTTTACTTTTGACCACGCACGGCAGTCCTTTGCGAGAGAAGCTTCGTCGCGTTTCCTCGTTTCGCGACGTCGCGGCTCCCGCGATAGTTTCACCTCTTGACTCCGGCAGAGGATTCGTGGCGTTCGATGGAGAATCGGCCCGTGGCGATTCCGCGTCGCGCGGCGTTCGTGCCGATTTATTAGAAGCACGGCGAGCACTTGACGAACCCAACGTTTCTGCACCCCGCTCTTCTTTCGCCCCTCAACAATCCTTCCGTTATTTCATTAGCTTTTTATCTTCCCTGCGGTAGTAATTTCACGGGCGCTCCTTCGCCCTGTCAAAAGGCATCAGAGTTTTCGCGCGAATATCTCGAGGTTATACGCGCACTCGTTGCCGCTGCGAAGTTTTAATTAACGAAAGTGGTAACACTTAGCGTCCCCGGTCCGCTGATGCTCGCTAAATATTTTACGGCGCTGCGGAAAGAATGCGACGTTTTTCAATTTCGACACCGGCGGCTGTTCGCTTTTTATAAACGACTCGAGCACCAACGACAATCTCCTCCTCGTTCCAGCTTCCACGTTTTCGCTCGATCGAACTTCCCACTTTTCGTTGCATTTTTCCCCCCGAATTCCTTTCTGCCGTTTGGAACTGGATGCTTAAACGCAACCCCGTATACATATATATATATATATATATATATATATACACACACACACACACACTCTCTCGATGGAAATAGAGCAGTCAATGCAGCCAATGCAGACACATTTTCCCGTTGAAACCGGAATATCAGGAACGCGAATTCTATTCTTTGTTCTCGCGCATCACGATTTCACTCCGTTTTCTGCATTCAAGTGCATATCCAATAACAAACGTTTCACCCGCGTTCCCATCACTCCCGTTAATAACACCCTCACCCTCCAACTAATTTCCTCCCTCCGCGCGATGCCAGCGCTGACCGTTCACCCGAGACCCACGGACCGACGCGGTTCTTCAAGAAAACGTTTCGCCCGTCCCGCTTCGGTTTCACCGCGACGTTCCTCTTTTCTCCAGCGCGCCGCTGTTCCACCCCGCCCCTGTTCTCGCCCCCGCGATGTCACTCGCACGTAGCAACTTTGTTATCTCCCTCAATGTCCGTCAACCCCGTCAAACGTTTCCGACGCTTTGTACGGGGAGTTTCGCCCGCGTCAAGTTCGGCATGATCGGCGACGCCGGCGTGGTGAGTCGACGTCGACGACGCCGTCCTCGCAGTCCCGACGGCTTATCCGTTTAATTAACGGGACAATGCCGGGGCTGGAGATTGTACGCGGCAGGTCCGCGGGGACTGAAAGCGAACAATATCGTTATTGTTTACTCCGCTCGCGTAACCCGCGTCAGCTTCTACCCGCCCGCAGCCAATGCCGAGCCTGGCTCCGCCGCCCGTACAGAAATGTGCAATAACCGAGCGGCTAAAAACGACCCGGGCTGTTGGTAAATTCGCGCGACGTCCCGGTGTCGATTTCCGTTGCAACAGCGAGAGCGTCTTGTCGATTGTTCGCGCGTGAACGCACGCTCGCGTCCACCTCGACGCGTAAATAAAACGGAGAGCCGGATGGTTGCGCGTTCGCGAACCGACGGCAAGCTTGCTTCCTAGACGTGCGAACGATACGAAACACGGAACCCAAAGGTTTGCCACCCCGTATGGAATACGTATCGCTCGAACAACGATCCCTGAATTTATGGAACAGATAGCAGAAGTCTGAAGACATTTCGCGACGCGCCCCTCTTCCCACCCTTCCAGTGGATACAACCCCTTACTTCGACGAACAGCCGTACGCGAATGTGTTACAAATTTGTGTACCCTCCGCCGCGTTCCCCCGGCAAGGCACGCTCCCGTCTTCGCGTAGCCAAGGTGCAAGCGACGCTCCCCTCGCCTTTAATTCACATTACGAAAAAGGAAGCTCGCGGGGGAACGTATGCGTACGCTTTGGCGATTCGCGGCGAATATCTTTTTCAGAGCGCGTACACAGTGTCGCCGTCAAAGCCGACGCGCAGTAATATTCGGTAGCGCGAACGCTCGGCAAATATGTCGCAGCCGGCTAACAAACGGAACGCTATCCGGCGGCTGGGTAATTGGGATTAATTACCGGCAGAAGCTGTCCGTAAGCGCGCCGGACTCTGGCCTCCCCGCCGATGCCAACATGGCCAACTTGTTAAGAGAATTACGCGCGGTATCAGCTGATAGATTTCGAAGGAGAGACGGAGATGCGACGGGCGAGCGCTTGTCGACGATGCTCGAACTATACGGTGAAACAATCCGAATTTCGATGGGCAAGTTACGTTGCGAAACGTTTCGTCTCCCCGACGGCATAAATTTCGCCCTCCGTTTCCTACGTCGTCGCGCGATCGCGCCAGGTATACGGGCCCCTCTCGTCGCCGACAGGAGTTTCATAATTCGCGAGATCCGAGGGATCTGGGCGCGGGGGCGTAATCGTTCGACGAGAGAATTTTAATTAGCTCAATCCGATTAAACCGTCTCGCGAAGTTCCCGACCGTTTGTTACGAAATTGGCCGGCAACGATGAAACGGGTCGGGGAAATTCTTCCTCGACCGCCGGCTGGTGGATCGCGGAAGACGTTTCCGAAGAGACGTTCCCTTCGTCAATTCGCGATCCACGTTGCGCTCGCGATTTCGCAAAAATTCACGCGACACCGAGAACGGCGATGCGATGAGCGCAATGGGTAACCGCGGCTCCGTAACGGCGTGTGCATCGGCGCTAGCCGTTTTTATGGATTTTTCCAATATAGCACTCGAAGCGACGGCGAGATGAAGCAATCGCGTTGGCGCTCGTCCATGCGCAATAGGGAGCAGGTGGAATAAAAAAAAATATACGTATTTATGAAGTCATTATCGCGGTGTGGTTGAATTCGCGAGGCGCGCCCGATATCCGTTTCTCTTCGATACGCTGCCGATTAATAGCGGCACGATTTCCGTTTCAGCAAGAATTATTTGATACGCCGAGCGCGGTGCCCGCCAGCGATTAAAATTTTACTCTATCCGATCTTTCCGTCGCGGGGAAGAATTTTCCTGCGGTAAACATTGCGTCGCGGAGAGTTCGATTTAATTACGAACCGACGGACTGGCTGTTAATCCCGTTTCAATTATTTTCATTTCGGTATCGGAATATTCGTCTTTAAATCAGCGAGCGAATAGCGGCGATAACGCGTATCGTTCCCGTTCGGGTCTAATTCTTTGCTCGCTGAAAACTCGCAATCCTATTTGGCCCCCTTCGCTCGAGCTAAGTTATTAATCGTCCCGGAACAACCGTATTTATTGTTATCAGCGACATTCGACGAATGAACGCCGGCCCGACTGTCGCGGCGAATACGTGCCTCCAGCGCGAGCACGACTCAGGTATTCCATTTGTGCCGACTGATATATTCCGCTGGGACCGGGCAAAAGTAGGATAGCCCGTAAGTAATGGCATAACGTGACTGATGAACAGGCCAATGTTCCGGCTCTCTATCCTTTCCGTTGAGTCTTTAAGGGAAATAATAGTCTCGGATAGTCGTGCATTTTCTTTCCGCTGTAGGGGTTCACCGCTGTAGGGTGTACTAGAGAGATCGATATGCCAATAATTCATCGAATCTTCGGATATTTTTCTATTTGCTTCCGGAGGACATCCTTGCTGGGGCACTCACGAAACGATTGCACATCCCCTTCAGACGTTTGTCGGTATTGTCTGCACTGTTCCGCGTCGAGGAGCCTTGTTACAAGGCGTCTCGACGCGTTGCCTCGTACCTGGTCTCGTTCCCATCGTCTCTGTCGTCTTCCAGATTCCCCTTGCCTCGGCGCGCTCTCCTTTTCCAGGGGCCCGAGAGATTTTAATTAATTTTTACGGCGCCCGGGGAATCTTCTTACCGTGGCAGCACTTTCGAACATATTTTCATATATTCCTCCTGAGGCTATCATTGAATCTTTTTTAGTGTACTCTCGTAGCTACGAGGAGATTTCCTTGCGAACCAGAAACGGCTTCCTTCTTTTCTTTAATGATCGACGTTTATCGTTCAATAAACACCGAGAGCGCATTATTTAAGTTGAAGCCCGAGCTGCGCCGTTGTGCAACGTTGCCACGAAAAGTGCCCAGTCGCCTTTCAACTACGATTTAACAGCGATCTGCGTGCCGGTCGGCCAGTTCCCGCAGTTTCGTCTGCTTCAGCAACTTTCGCAACTTAAAGTGCCCACTTCGGGGTTCGTGATTCGCTTATGATGCCAAAGGCGCCCTCGCCCAGGCGAGTTTTTTCTCCGAACCTCTTTCCACCGACACGGCGCTTTGTCATCGTTCGGTATTCGCGGAGAATCTGTTAACATTCCCGCGATCCGTCCATCCGTGCAACGCGAATCCCAAACTTTCTCCCGAATCGAGCGAAATTTAAACAGCTCCGAGAGCGCGAATTATTCGTCGCCGCTCCTTCGATTTCGCGTCGCGCTCCGCGTCGACGCTTCGACCTCCGTCAACGAAACCGACCGAAAGCGAACATTTCCAAATCGCAAACGCCGATATCGACGGAAGCACACGGCCGACGCGTGTAACGGGACCCTGTTCCATTAGAAACGAATTTGCCCCTTTTATCAACGCACCTTTGTTCAGATTTCACGTGAACTGCGAGCGGAATAGGAATCGGCACGCGCGTGACGCCCGCTCAAACGCGCACGGCGAAAACCTTCATCCCGAATAACCCTGGCTCGGGTTTGCCGGTGGCGCGGCTTTAATTACATCGATTCGCGAATCGTATCGTGTGCCATTGGCAAAGCGGCCGGCATGCAAAGCACACCCATTATTGGCGGCGGCGTTGTAACGCATGGTCTACGTATACATCGTGTTTCACAATTGCGCTAGGCCGCGATAGAACGAGACGCAAGGGTCGAGGGGTTACAGGCGGGATCGCGTGTGCGCAGCTTTGGCGAGGGCCAGGCATCCGGCGCTGCGTCATCCCGCTCCGGAGTATTCGCTTCGTAAACAAGCCGGAGGAATTCGTTTGTTGCCCCGAAGAATGTCGGCGCCGGCACCGAGGGACGGACCTTCAATGAGCAAAACTGCGATTATTAGCGGAATTTAATTTGTTCCCACCGTCGGGCAGCGATGCAACGGTGTTGTTGTGTTACTACGGGGGGGGGGGGGGGGGGAAGCGTTCAGAATTATCGAAAGATCGAGAGAGGCGATTTTCGTTCCACTGCGGACACTTTGTTCGTACCTAGCTGCGGAGAGCGATCTAGGGGCGCATTAAAGCCTGTCGCGTTATTTTCGAAGGACAACTGGAACATTCGCCGGAATTTTTCGCGTCGTGGGTTCCCCACATTCCGCGTTCTCGGTTTCTGCAATCGAGCTCCAATTGCCGAACGGAACTCGCTCGCAATTTTCCCTTTATCCGGGACTACTTTCGTACGTCCGACGCTCCCGGTGCGTCACGGCTGCTTTTATTTCGCAAAGATATTTCGACGTGCCGCGGGGTCACGTACCGTGGCGCAATTACGGGGCAAACGTCGTCAAGCAGTTTCGCCTTAACCCGCGTGTTACCGAGGAACGATCGAGTGCAGGTGGCCCGTCTTCTATCCTTTCCTGCCATTCCCAAGACAACGGCGTTCAGCCGATGCTTGTAAACGGGTCACGTTCCGAATAGAAATTATGTTCCAAAGCGAACAGATTGGCGATCGGGATGCCCGGGCGAAATAAAAGGGGAGCCCGTTTTAAACCGTGCAACGCCGATCTCATTTTGGCGTTCCTTGCGCAACGTACCTACGTCCATTTGGTTCGTTCCTTCCCATCGAACAGTATCGTTCGATATCAGTTCGCTTTGAAGTCCCGGCGAAAATTGACTCGCGGCCAGGATACTTTAACGGGATCAAATTAGCCGGCTCGTATTAATGGAAAGTTCCAGTCTAATCCACGTTGTAACGTTGGACGAAAAGCCGATATGTATGTATCGATTCCAGAAGCGTGCATATTTTATAACGCCTGCCAGATGTTCCGTGTTTCACTGCGACGGTGACGGTGATCCTCGTTGACCAGCCCCTTTTGTCCCGACGTTTATATTTATTCCGCGACATTTTTCCACCTGCACGTATATATTAATTCTTAATGTTTTACGGAGGGGGAAACGTTGACAGCTGGCGTGTCCCTTTTCAGCTTTTTCGGTGACGATAATTCGGGGCGTTCGCTTCGTGCGTCAACTATTAATAACGGGCGCGTGTACGAGCTAGTTTATCTTCTTTCGCGTGTACAGCCACGACGGTTTGTCGCTTCACGTAGACGCGGTGGAAAGGGAGGCGCACAAGCGGGCTAGATGTTCCCTCTTTAAACGGAAAATTTGTTTCACGGCGAAAGAAAAAACCGCCGGTAAATACAGGCGACGGTATCGCGCATAACGGGCCACGAATATAGACGTCGTTATCTGGGCGACAACCGTGATTTTCGAGAATGAGGTAATTTCTTTTTTTTCCTTTCTGTCAACTATTTTATCGCCGCGCCCGCTCTCGCCGTACACGTTTTACGACAACACCGCCGCGAAGTTTTGCTAATTCTCCTCGCGCGAGAACCCGTCGCGTGTACAGTTGCAGATGAAACATAGAGCCGAGCCGAGTTGCTGCGGCTCGCGATGCTTATTGAGTCTGTCCCGAAAACGTGATCCGCCTTCGAGGACATGTCCAACGTTTTCCCCCAAACTCGCGATCTTCGCCTCGCGTCTCCTGAATTTTTTTTCCCGGACATGGCACAGGCCACCTCGCGTAACCTCTCCGTATTCTCAGACCCGAGGCTTCGTTCCGTTTCGTGCCGGCCCGCTGGACCAGAGTTGATGACGAGGCGCCGATAACGCACGCTTATATTATTTCGACAAAAGCGAGCGGACAATATTACACAGTCATTCGTACAGCAACGAAGGAAATGGGTCCCCGTCGGATCACGGGCGCAAAGTCTCCCCGCTAATTAGAGGATCGCCGACCTAGTTCCATAGCGAATTCAAACTGAAAAGCGAAAGCCCTCGGCTGGTGTTCGGCCCGGACGTCTGAGGGATCGACTTCGTTTCGTGCGGCGACCAACAAACGACGGCGATCATGCATTAAACATCGAGCCGGATCGAAGGGAATTAATAATGGAAAACCGTCGGAGCAGTTCCGGGCCAGTCGATTCACGTATAGATTCACGCGGCGAAACACGACGACGTTACAGGCGGCGCGACGCCGCGGTCCCTTTCGGCGCATAAATTCTAGCGCAGTGCACGACGGTGCGTCGACGTAGCGTCGACGCAGGGGTGGAAAACAGCCGTGAACGGAATGGAGAAGAAAATGGGGTCGACGGGAAAAAGGACAGAACGGACGGTCTGAATCCTCCGTGTTGCTGTTCGCCGCGGCACACGGGGCATAGCGTGGAGGACGCCAGATATACAGGGTGTTCCGTTTAACTGGAAACGAGGAGAGGACGAGGGTGGAGACGTCTGACGAGTGCCCGAAGCGATCGAAGGACCCAGCGCGGAATATCCAGCGAGACGCTCCCCACCGTCTCCGGTCGAACGGAACACCCCGTAGACGCGTGTAGGGGCTAGATTATTTCCGCTTCGTGCACCGGAAATCTTTTACGCGGCGCCTTCGATATTTCAGAAACTTTTTCACCCGGCAACCCGCCCCCGTATTCCCGCGTCGACAAACGCTTAGGACTCGTTCAGCCCCGCTTATCCTTGCTCAACGTTTTATCGGCGACCACGAAGACAAGCGCGTCCTCCCTTTCCTCGTTTTTCTCGTGCATGAGAAATGACGCTATCAGAATGTCCGCGACACTTGCGTCCCCCACGGCATTATCGCGTTATTATGCGATTCCCGCGTTGTTGCGCAATAACTTGCTGAATATAGGGTGGCAGGGTGTTTCGCGTAGGCGACAATAGGTCAACGATCGATACGCCGACACCGGATACATCGGTTGGCCTGTTACGCTTTATAGCGCCATATGTTTATAGCGCTGCGAGTAATAAGAAGCGTAAACGATTCCCGCACGACAACGATCTGCTGCATGGAGTTCTTCCACCCCCGGCACCGCTCTGACTTAGGCGCTCTCCTTCTGCCTTCGCAGAGGCGAACAAAAATTCCTAAAACTTGCGACGGGCGAAACTTCTCTGAGCCACTTCGTTCTACCGTACGCTTTGCCCCGTCGAATTTAGGGCCGTCGACGGACCGGCTTAGCGTTTGCCGCATAGGACTATCGCGGTACGCGTGTCACGAGTGCCGTCGACATAACTGGGCCACTAACGTATCGATCCCGTTCTTCGGGCAAGCTTCGTTTTTTTCGTGCGTCGCTCGAGGTTCGTATTTACAGCGTTTCGAAGGCGGCCGTAATACGAGAGACACGTCGGCCCACGAATTTATTGTTATCGAAGGTCGCGCGAGCGATACGCGCACGCTCCTCTCTCGCGAAGTATCTTTCATCCGCGTTTACGTGCGCACCGCCCGGTCGAGGACGAAAATCTTCCCGTGGAGCGTGTCGAGCATTGGCTGAAAAACTGCTCGACGAAGTTCAATTAAACTTATCCGGCTAGACGGGTCGCGTCTTTATCCCATTCGCGATGTATATTAACCGCCGCGGCTCGTATCTCGGCGCAGCCACGGAGGAGTCTGCTCGCTCTTTGTTTGTCCGTTCGCCGAGTTCCTTGAAAGCTCGTTTCGGATGCTCGGCTGGAACCTTGGTCCTCGTTCGCCGCGAGGTCGAACAAAGATGTTCCGACCGTTGTCTGCTCGCGCACAGAGAGCACTCATTACGTACCGACTTTGCATTTAAATGAAAAAGTAGTTTTCAAGCGGGCGCGCCCGCCGACCGATAGACCGTATCTTGATCTCCGGTAGTTGCCGTAGCGCCTTAATTAAAATTACGAATTCCGCCGGCGAGTTTTCACGCCGCTTCTTCCGGGGATCCCAGGAATTCGGTACGCTTTATCGTCTCGCCGAATTCTCCGTCATGCCGCTCCGTTTCCCGGCAAATTGAAAAAGGAGAAACCCCTGCGCCCGAGGTTCCCCCGTTCCAAGGGAAAATATTGCACCGAAGGTTTACTGCGAATTGTCCGCGAGGGTACGGGACGGCTCGTAATTTTCCCTTCGTGTTTCAAGTGGCCGTGTTAAGTTAGCGATTCTCCGTGGGAATCTTGCCTGATCGAGAACGCCGTCAAAGAAAACCGACGCCATTCTTATTCGAGAGAAATACTCGGGTCGCGGTGGGTGGATGCTTCGTTCGCGCATCTCGGTGTTCCAGCGAGTTCCCTGCGAACTTCGTACGGATTTATGACGGTAACGAGCTTTGCATACTAAATTATCTGCGCGTGATAGTCGCGGGCAACAATCCTCATGCGTATAATGAGTTTCCACGCGCATAATTAAAATCGAGTCAGCGTCGCGTGCGCGCGTAGACGCGGCTCGCTGCCCAGAATGGAGAGGATCAGGGGCGTCCGGGTCGAGGAAATTCACCGAGACGCGAAATGTCTATCGCGACGTTTATCAATCAAGCGATGATTCAATGGCGCGTTCTTGCGGCAACGACGGGTTCGACGGTGGCCGAGTGCAAAGGTTCGCAAACTTCCTCACAGAAATCGCCGTCCTTTGTTACTAAGTTTTCGCGTTCACCGAGTCCGACATTTTAACAGTTTCTATGGAAATGGAAGCGGCATCGCGAGCACGGTTGAGCTCCCATGTGCGTCCTTAACGAGGTCAACGGGACTCGCGTCCACCCCGTTCATCTTTCGCGGAAGACGCTCCTGGTTCACGCATCCTGACATTCCACCGGGTCGCGGCCGCACCGGGATAAGTTCAAGGAGACGCGAGAGAACTCGGTTGACGCGTTGGACAATAGCCACGAGACCGATAGCCCGGTGCAAGCTGTAAGCGTACGCGCGTACTCGCGAGGGTCGTTCGTACGACGAACCGTGCTTAATTCGCCCGATAATCGTCGTCCCTCGGTTTCCTCCGTCCCGGGGCGTTATACAAATTGACGGTTCATCGAAGAACACGGATCACGTAGGTAGGGGTATCTCGTGGGTGATCCCGAGGGACTCGTCCTGGCCTGCTCGCTCGTTAACCGCCGCGAATTATTATTCAATCCCCTCGACGACGGACGCAACGGCGATCGAGTTCCGCGCCCGTCAGATCGACGATTATTCTTCCTGGCCTGCTCGAACGCGCTTCAGAAGAAAAACGAGCCCCTCCTTGGTTCACGATGGCGCACCGCATCGGATGCATCGCAAGATATTCCCATGGAGACCCGGGATGCCATAAAGAGCCACGACCTGCACGATAAAGCGCGCTGCCGGTGACACCTAGGCGTGGTGAACGCGCGTTCGTCGACACCGGATACCTTCTCCTGTAACCGACAATTAAGTCTAATTTTCGCCAGGCCAACCCTGAGAGCCCTTCTTCGAGCAGCCAACGACACGGTGGCTGAATTGCGCCGCTCCGGTCGACGTGCCGTTTCTTCCCGTTTGACTCGTACCACTTCGCCCCACCTGGGGCGAGGAACCGAATGCACCTTCTGTGACAATTACCATGATACACTCCTAGCTCGGCGATTCGAAGGGGAACTAGCGGGCAAGTTCTGTTCCGCCACGGAGCGGAAATTCGAAATTGCCCTAGCGCAGCGAAGTCCTGTCCGTTGTCGCAGTCGTTGCGCAAAGAGTTCAAGGGTCCGCGGCGACGATTGGCGTTGATAAATAGGAAACAACGATGGGGAGAAGTTGGACAGGGATGATTGCCTTATTTCAATGGAGCCGTCAGGAAACTTTTCTCTCCCAAGAATTTGTTATTCGAAAGTCGGACGAGTGGGAGGAGTATCAGCCCCGTGTGTCCAATTTGTACGACCCGCTGAATTACGCGCTGTCGCCAATAATGGAAATACGTCGCGAACGTCGCTGGACGTTTTAGCTAGCAACATTTGTCACCTATAGCGCTTGCGGCACAGCTCGGGTTTCTTATCAAATCTAATAACTCGCGACACATACTTGGTTTCCGTCTATCGATTTTCCAATTACTGTTGGAACTGTTTGCCTGCGTAGGTGAATGTTTCTTCCGTGCGTTTGAAACTTTCGCTGGGAAAAAGAGTGCCGCGCGTCACCAGTCGCGAAAGATCGGCCGCGCGATCGTCAACGGCTGCGAAATCACCTCGACTGTTTTCTCTTCTCCATTTCTTTTTTCTTTTCTTCGAAGAGGAGCCGTTCGCACGGGGCAATCAACTTTCCAATTTGATCCGCGCCGGGGATGGATTCGCCCCGGAGGGGGGCTAAGACGAGGGACGAAAACAAAGGGAATCGAACCGTGTTGGTCGGACCGTGGGTCAGAAAGACAACAGGACGAATCCATTATGGGGGAAAAGGTTTCTCGTTGGGATACTCGGTTTACCAGACAAATGCATTGCCTTCGCCGGTACGAAGAGTCTACTCAAATATAAATACGACGACTGAAAAGGGTTAATAGGGAAAGGTATCCTTTGAATCTTGTCGTCCGAACGGTACACGGGGAATCGTGCACGTCGGGGGAACTTTTATTATCTTCGCGAATGTACTTCGCAACAAAATCAACGAATCGCTAAATCCTAAGTGAAAGATTGCCGATTTTTTCAACTGCCCCAATTTTCTGGACAAAAATCCTACAACAGTGCGAATTGAATTTTCCCTGAATTATTTGATGTCGAACGACATAGCGGAAATTTCACGATCGTTCTAAATCGGACGTCTCAGCTAAATGAACGTAGATGGTGCTTTACCAAGAGCCGCGGTGTTTTGGTACAACGAAAGGGTTTCTCTGCGTGAATTTTGCGCCTCGCTTCCAGGAAATCGAAAATTTCCATTCTGGTTACTAACCGGCTGATAAATGATCGCGTTAATGTTGTTCCTTTGATATTCGAGCATTTCCCTTGACGAAAGTTATGTTATTAAATCGATTCGGAGCTCCGGCTTCGCGCTAAGAAGTTAGCCGAACTTCTACGAGGCAGCGGGCGGGCGCACCTTCGCTGAAAGCCGTAAGAAGCTTCGACCGAAGGGAAATTTCCGGTTTCAAGGCTGCCCGAAACTTAGACGGCCCCGATAAATTCTAACCGATCTCGGTATGGCTCGCTGCGCTGAAATATCCGTTCGGCGAGCGTTAATAGGAGGGGACTTATTAGGTTGCTTCTCGTTTTCTGGGCCGATCGATCGTCGATTGTTAAAGCTCTGCGGGGGAAACACGCGATAAACTTGCGAGCATATTTTTGTCCGTCCTACGTCGGTGTTCCCCTAAAAGAAACGACCCGGTCGACCCCCCGGGCGATTTTTAATGCGAAACTTTCCTCCATTCTTTCTCGTTCCGCTTCGTCCCTCGCGTTCGCCTTACATTCGCTTTCTTTCTTTCTTTTTTTTTTTTTCCTCCCGTAGACGGTTCGCCGTGTCGAGCAAAAGTTTGTCGACGCCCTCGAGACGGCGGGCGGACTTTTCGGCTCGCCGGGAAAGAACGGAACTCGGAGTTCGGAGTCAACTTCGATTCCCATTACTTTAACGCTAACGGTTACCTTCCAGCGTATTCGATTCTGAGACGGTGCGTCGCGTGTAATTCCTGGACCCTCCGAATCGCCCGACGGTGTCGTATCTTCGAAGCCGGCGCAACCGTGTTACGGTTGTGCACGATCGAACGCGTTATCGTACGTCTTGAGATAATCGAGGCGAACGGGGCGTCCGGTTCGCGCAAATGAAAACGTCCTAGCCGAGAAACTGGAATTGCTGGCCGTGGAACGGCGATTGTTCCCGCTGCATCTGATAAATGTTACTGCCATACTTGTTCCCACTCCCCCTCCCCCAATGTGTTGTGTATAATCCAGTTTAATCTGGGATTAGACGCATAAGCTATGGCTTAATCCAATGCACCGAGAGCGTGTTGGTCATTTGCATACGCAGCCCCGTCTTTAGTCGAACAATATCCGCGAAGATGTTGCCCGCCCTGCGGCCAGAACACTGGAACCCTGGATCCTCCCGTCTTCGTTGAATTAACGGTCGGCGAAACGATCTTCTCGAAGAATGCGCTACACGGGCGAAAGTAAACCACCGGTCGAAAGGATTTCCATGGGTACATCGTGCCCAGTTACCGAGGAAAAAAGCGTATTTACTCGAGGAACCCGATTTCTATGTTTGTACATGCACCCGGCAATGATTCAACGGGGTCATAGCTTTCGAAAAAATTCTATCGAATTCAGAGACAGCGTTCGTCGGCCTTCGCAGCTTCACATTCTCCGCTTTTCTGCTAACTGGGTGAAACGCCGCAGCAACTGTCTTCGATACGCTTCCCGTGAACCTTCCCGCAGAAGGCGCATTAACCTGACCGCCGGGGGAAACATGAATCACGCGCTACGGGGTTGATGACGAAAAAATGTAGAACACGGCGAGAGTAATGGCAGCGCGTTACGCGGGGCGGACGGAGGAAAAAAACCCTTGCAGCGGCGGGAAGATAAAATTCTTACAATATATCGTCGGGCGCGTATCGCGGAACGGGTCCTCCGGTAGAAGTTAATTTCTCTCGGGCGACGCGTTTTACCTCGCCGCGAATCTCGCGGCTGTTAAAGGGGGACGCGCGGATGACAGACGGTAGTCGGGCCGGTAAGATCGACCGCGGTTGCGATGAGTCGACTCGGGGGACCGAGGAGAACGACGTCGAGGATCGAGATGGAAACCTTTCGCGACGATTAGCGACACCTGCTTCGCGCTCGCAATTCGAGTTAACCGCGTCCGACGTCGCTGAAAGTGAGACATCGAAACGGTTTTCATAACGGGACGGAAATAAAACGTCGGCCAACGAAATGATTCCGTTGGCCGTTCGAGAAGAAGTCAGCGGGGGGACTGGGCCATTCTCTATCGCAAATTGTTCGCCGTGCCATTAAGGGCGTGCTTTAATTCTCCGCGCAAACTCCTGGCCAAACTTTGATCCTCCGAACGTCCGTTCGACGATCGCTGGAAGTTTTTAATGAATTTTGAAGTATTTCGTGTGCTCTGCGCTGCGAAGGGGGAGGGGGAGGGGGGTTTAGGGCAAGAAACCCCCCGCGGGAATCGCAATTTACCATCAAACCGGGACCGTGGCAAGTATATCGTTCCTATCTTGAAAAGCTGGGCGTCTGAATATCTCAGCGCTCTGCCCGGAGAGATAAAAAGCGTAATGTCTTTTTGGGTCAGCCCGGCGGAGAGGTTTAAAAATCCGTGGAACTATTTCTCGCTTGATGGGCCATTAAGGTGATAAACGTTTCACGAAGTTTCGGAGGAGATAGTTCCAGATTCGCGATGGGATTTTCCTCGTGGCTTATACTGGTCGGGGGGGATGCGCGATTACAAATGCTCGGGTCGCGATGCACAAAATCTTAAACGGAGATGTCTCTAATTCGTCAGCTCGCACGCCCCATTCGAGGCCAGTAAGATCGTCCCGTATTTTCCTGCCGCGCGGCCACCCGACCAGGTTTATTTCCCTCGACCCCGTTAAACGGGACGCCGCGAACAATTATCGCTCGAAACGTCACTTTTAAACGATACCTCGTTCGACTCGTTCGTCTCCCGTCTGTCAGTTCTATTTCGTCGTCGTGACGTAAATCTTCGCATCGAACGAAACCGAGCGACAATGAATAAACGCGCACGTGCATGCGGAAATTACCGGGCGTCCCTTCGAATTTTCCCTCGCCCTATCTGCACCTCGGTTCGTGCGCGTCTCGAAGCATTCGCTGTTAACCATCTCCGCGGCGTATCTCTCGAAATTTTGCCGGCGATTTTTCTATTAAGGCCACTCGCTCCCAGAAAGTCTCAATCCGCGCCGGATGGTCGTTCGAAGACGGTCCGCGCCGATAAGGGTGGTTCGTAAATTTTACCGCTCCACCGAGTTTCCGCGAAGATAGCCGCGCTTACATAGAGACAATATAGGGGCGGTAAAATTGAAGACCGTTCTATACGTGCCACGTCCACATCGATAAGCCGAGAGTAGCCGCGGGCTGAGTTCCGTAAGCCGATCAAACTGTAGCGAGTTTATATCGACGCGACGTCGAGGCTGCACGGGTTGCTCGGGGTATCTTCCTTCAATCTCGCTCTGATAACTTGTTAGCGGTGTTAACTGCTTCGTAAAATTGGTATCGGAAAGTACTTGGGGGAGGGAGGGGGGGTGGAGAGAGAGAGAGAGAAGGGTGAAGATATCGAAGGCCCGAAGATGCTAATGTCCGTCGGTGTGTGCGTTGCACCATCCAACGCGCTGCAACCGGTGCCGATTATCGATCCGTGTTCGACTTCGACGTCTCGCCATTGTTCGCGATCCGCACGAGCTTGTTGAACGCGGCCGCCGCTTGTACAAACTCTGTCCCGGATATATTTTCGCGATGCGCCCCGTTTATCTTTGCACCTAGAGGCCCCGACTACGTTCTGCTTTCAATTAAATTACGTTCTCTGTCTTCTGTTCGCAGGTACGGTACAGCTTACGGAGGGGCTCGACATTGGTGAGCCATTATACAATTTATGAGTATCGCGTACCGTCGAATATCGCTCGCGAGCACTTACAACCCCCTCCGCCCCCGCCCCGTTCCGCTTTAGGATCGCGTACATTTTTCATTGCTCCCGGGAAGAATACGTTACGAGGAGGGTATAACGCGAAGCTTTCGTAGATCAGCAAATAATCTGGCGCTTCGCGCGGATATCTTTCCGTCTCTCTCGACGGGAGCGCTCGTGAAAACCGCTTTCCGCCGAGCGGTATTATTTTTATTACCCAGAAATTGGAACGATTATCAGTCGAGAGAGGAGAGCGGCGCGCCTGCGCTCGGAAAACTATCCGGTATAGCTTGATATCATTAATTTACGATCCCCCCGCCCCAACCTGAATCGAAGTTCGATTCCTCCTTTCCGCCTTCGTGGTGTTCCACGCGACTGCACACGGATCCCATAAAATATTTACGAAACCCGTGGACGCTAGGCACGGGGAGAGAGTTTTGACATTTTTACGACCGCGCCAGACAGTATCGAAACTACGCGGCGGAGGGATCGCGACGGGCGCGTCGCTTTCCGAAAATCGGCGCAGAAAACGATTCTCACTAAACGTACTCCAACGGACGGGAAGCTCGATTACTCGTAAAACTAATGACCCCGAGTTCAGTAACGAGGCAGCGAGATTCGCGTCGACACAGTGTATCGGCGACTGGCGTCGTTGTTCCGCTGCTTCGTTAACGAGCACGATTCTCCGCGTTGGCGATCGCGGAATTCGGGATCGACGAGGATATCGCGGATCTCGATTCGCGGGACGGTCGCGTTCGAGAAACTAGCCGCGCGGATCACCGTACAATGTCTCTTCGCCGCGGCAAGATAAACGGGCCGTCCTCTTTCGACCGACTGCAGTCACGAACCTATGAAAAATCGATGCTCTCGGCGGTCGCCTTAAATGAATTACACGCGAGAGGTGGGCCCCGCGTGCGTGCGACACGATGAGTCGTGAGAATCGCGCGACGTGATCGCCTCGCAATTTGAGCATCGCTCCGAACTTCGTTCCGTCCCGCGTGGCAATTAATCCGCGGGGACTCGCCCGTCAATAATCTCGCCGCGAGGCAAACATAATTTTCTCGAGAAAAAACGAGAGAGAGAGAGAAAGGAAGAAAATGTTAATTCGACGTAATCGACCGTCGTTCATCATACCCGGTTGACGGCTATCGCGCAAACCGGCGCAAATTGAAACGCGCCGTCCTCCCTCGTTTCACTTAGAGGAACACCCGACTGACACGTTGCCGGCGTTATTAACGCTTCCGCCGCTGATAAAGAAGGAGCAGCCTCCTTTCGTACCTGGCCGTCGTTCGTTCCGTCGCGTTTTCACCTGCATCGCGGCGCCATTAGCCCGATAAGATTGCCCGCTGACCTTGACTGGCCATCGATTTTCATTTACGAAAAAAACGACGCCGGACTTTCACGCTAACGAGGACCGCGAGGAAGGTGGACCTTTCGTCTCGCGCTGCCCGGTGTACACGGTTTTAGGAAATCAATCGGATCAGGTAATTAGAGCAGGCCCGTTTTTTCTGTCGCCTCTCCTTCGCGAGCAACCGTACTTTCTGTACCGTAAAGCCAAACGGCGCGGCGGATCGATACGATACTTCTCGCCGCGGTAGACAGGGGCACGAAAAGTTCACAATTACCTGGCGGAATTGGCCCTTCGATATTCATTAGTCGGCCATCATCGGCCAATCGATTCCGTTAGAGAGCCGGAATGCTCTCGCCGCGCCTAACTTTTTAACTCCGCGACCGCGAAGGAATCTATGGGGCCGCCGCCGTAGGATGTGGAGCATGGGACCAGAAACTTTCTTCCCGGTTCGAGTTCCTTCTTTTCCCTTCTTTTTCTCCTTTTTTCTTCTCTTCTCTCTTTCTTTCTTTTTTTTGTTGATTAATTCGGCTCCGGGCCGAGACGATTAAAAAGTAATCCCGTATTCCAAGAGTTCATCCTCGCCTTTCTTATAGTTCGACTTCGCCGTCCTCGGTCGACGCTTGTCAAAGCCGCGAGGAGCGCCGCGATTCGTTCGATAAGAGGCTCGCAAACTCGTCCGTAAAGTCGGGGGAGGGAAAAATTGCGAGCTCATTACAGAAACTTAAAGTTACTTCGTTTTCCGGTCGAACTTCTTAAAGTGCTCGTCTCTCGGAGGCGACCACTTAAGCATTTATGCAAATTCTCTCCCCCATAGTTCCGAGTTTCGGCCCGTCTCGTTCTCCTCGTCTGTTTCAAAGGGTGACCCATATTTCTCTTCACCCGACCGACACTCCTGCCGATTAATTTTTCCCCGGCGCCAGCGGTCTCGTACCCTGCCCGTCCAACGGAGCGCCGACGAAAGGGATCCTTCGAGCAACTGATGCAGCGGTAATCGTGTATTCTTTGGCGATGCGCATTCGCCGTGAACATCCGGCAGTTCACGATAAGGGAGACTCGGCTGGCCCTTTGTTCCCCGACGGGTTTTCAGGGGCAATGCCCAGCCAGTTACGTCGTCCAGGATTTTCTCTAATGGCCCGAAACTCGTTACTTATTGTCGGCGGTTGAAGCGGCGAGCGACCGCGAGAACTTTCGCAAGGGCGTTCCTTTAATTGCACGGAGCTTCAAGGGCGATCCTCTCCGGGTATTAGGAGTTTTCGATGATCTTCTTCCGGTCGGTCGCGCCGCCCCCGACTAATTGTCGCCGGATTCCTGTACTTCGACGCGGCAAGTAACTTTCGGCTGGTTAAAGATTCGTCGAGCTCCGCAGCGACGAGTTTCCCAATTATCCAAGCGAAAATTCGCGGAATGTTCAGCTGGCGGCGGCGCGTCTAACGGGATATCGGAGGCGAATCTCGTGTTTATTGGTTGGCTTATTAAATTTTCGCCGCGGCATCCGGGAACGGAATGCCCCCCGTTCGCGATCTTTTCATCGGGCGTTCAAGATCTATCCCAATTGATTTTCGAGTGCATGTTGCAGCGCGCTGGGCGGGCCGGGCTTATGAATATAAATGCGTTAAACTTCTTGCATAATGGAGAAACCATTCAAACATTTCACTCGACCTGAACGATCATTAGCGTTGCGAACGTCCGAGTGGAAGCTCGATTAACTGTGGAATCTCGACTCGGCGAATTAATTGAAAGAATCCTTTCTGCTGGCCTACTTTCGTGCTCCGTCCGCGCTTTTTTCTCTTCTTCCACGTTCCATCCCCTCGTCGACGGTTCCCATCCCCCGAGAAAAATATCAACGACGCTGCTCCCCCTCCGGTCGCGGCTCGTTTCTCCGGCCTACTCGAATGCTTTCGTATAGCAAAAACACAATGATTCGACGACCACGCCGATAGATTAATGATCTTCTCCGCGAACCGCCCTGCTCTTTAATGGTAGGAAGCGGGCTCTTGCAAATTAAGCCGATTACCTTGCTCGCCGTAGTCGCGTCGGGCGAACGGGGCCGAAAAAATTTCTCTCCGCGTCAGGAACGCGAACCATCCGGACGGATGCTTCCGTTCGAACGGCGCGACGAGGCTGCGAGCAGTTCGAGTGGAGCGGAAAGTTTCGAAAGGTAAAGCAAATCCCGTTACGACATCTGGGTTCGCGCTCGGAACACTAGAGGAATTAAGCTAATCATTGTTGGCCGGCAAATATTTGGCAAACAGTCCATCCCGTTTCTATCCAGCGTCTGTAATTTGTCTTCCCCTCGAGCCCCCGTAATTGAGGTATAGTCCGGCTAATTAGTAGCCAAGAGTAGCCCGGCCGCGATCAGCGTGTTTAGCCCGTGAACCATCCCCCGTCTCCGACGAACTGCAAACTCCGTTTCGGGAACAACGATGCTCCCAATTGTTTGCCCTCCTCCGAGACGAATCCTCGACTCTTTCGAGCACGCATCCACGAATCGTACGTACACCAGGCGTGTACGGTGCGCGTCCCACGGAACCCGGCCACTTCTCCGAGAAGTTCAAACACGCCGCTCCTCGACTCTCGCTGGGAAAATTCGGTTCCCCGGTTGCTTCCTCGGATGCTACTTGTAGATTGTGCTCTCGAATCGAAAGTTTACCCATCCTGTTGGTGTTTCGTGAAATATTTTCTCCGCTCTTCCCTCCACCTGATCCGCGCCGGGTCCACGAACATCGAACTCTCTCTCTGCCGGCCTCCCTTGCTGTGCGCTCCTCGAGGAAGCGACGAATACCTCGACGCTATTCACCAAAAAACGGAGCGAGCAGTCGGGAACGTCACGCGTTTCCGCAACGAAGCGGGATTATCGGGCGGTTATTTCTGCGCGAGCGTTCTCCCCGACAAGATTATTCGTTCATTGTAACGGGCCGGCAGGGATATCGCCTCGTTACTCTTCGCCCGCGAGACGTTGCGCTCGCGTGACAAAGGGAAAACGGCGAGCATTGCTATGCCACGCAGCGGCTCGCGGAACTGACGTAAACATTCATCGACATTTTCCCTGGTTTCCGCGTCGCGTCCGTTTCCCGTACACCTGCCGTCTCACCCCGCCCCGCACGTCCCGGTGGCCGTCGTATTTTTGTTGTCGCGAATCGCGACTGTCTCGCGCCGGCTTTGCCTCGGCATCGTTCTCTATTTACGCGTTTATCCTCGTCCCGCCTCGGTGCTTCCGGCGGGGCAGAAATAGCACCGATACCAGGAACGGTGAACGGCACCGAGGAGAAATTAAAAAGCGGCGGACGATGCGGCATTCAGGCGCCGTCGTCGTTGTTCGTCGAGTAACGCGTACGCGACATTGTGCACCCGCGAACGATCCGCATTGTATGTCCGCGGATCCGTTCGGATACGTTGCTTGCGCGGACGCAGCTGTCCCTGTGTTTCGTTGAAAAACGGACGAGGGTGACGGGAGGGGGCGCGGCAGGGTCGCGACCCCCTCGACGACGCGTCTCCCGAATTTCGAAGCTCGATCCAACGGATTTTCGAGCCGGGTTATATCGGCAGGACGAATCTAATACATTGTACATGACCGCGCGTGGTTTGATGGAGCGAAAAAAAGTTTTCACGTTCGATCGGGGCGAAAAATTGCCCGGTCGACGTTTCTCGCGGCGACCCGAAATAAAATTCGGCAAGAGGAAATCGATGGTAGAAACGGAGAGCGGGTCGCGGCACCGGCAAATGTTGACTCTGTGCCTCAACTTTTCTAATAAAACGCCGTTTCGTCGGGCCCTGCTGTTTTTTTCTTGTTTCTTTAGCCGTACTTTACCCCCCGCCCTCCACGCCTTGTCGAACGATCGCGGATATTTTTTACGCTCAATTAATCCGGCGCCCGTTGGATCGACGACTGTTTCGAGGAACGAGCTACGACCAAATTCGACCCGTCGACGTCAATTCTCGTCGCGCGTTCGAATAACTTCCGATCTTTACGACGTTTCGTCCGCGCAAGGTTCTCGACGCGGTTCGTACCTCGCGGCTCTGAAACGATCGCGACGATCGACGCGTTAATTTCAGCCGGTGTTTCCCGTCCGCTGTCCAACGCGCGACTCGACGCGCGCGACGCGAAAATCTCTGGAAAAATAGTCCCGCGCGTCAATTAGCACCGCGTCGATTCGCGCTATTCGATCGGCTTTCGCGATCGAACGACGGCCATTCATCGAATCGGCGAGCGCGCGGTGCTTTCGCGTTCTTTAATCACAGTCACGGCGACGTTTATTCAACGCGAGCACCGACCCGGACGGTCGCTTCACATCCCCCAGAATTTGTGGCCGCGTGGAAACGCAATTTCTCCGGAATTTCCCGCACCGACGCTGCGTCCTGTTGTTTGTTTTCGGTCGGAATGGACCGCGACGGCGACGGCTGCCGGTTCGGATGCGTGTATCTGTGAAACAGGAGCAGCGGCGAAGCGAGTCGTTCCCGACGAAGCTCCTCCCGTTCTAAGGCCCAAGTCTCTCGGATTCCACCCGGTTTTAGATTACTGTCCCGAGGATGGGACGAGGCGCGACACCGTCGCCCCCCGGGTCCCTCGCCGCCGCAATGAAAACAACTAGGATCGCTTGCGCGGAACGCCGCGAGCGAACGGCACTCGCCGAATTATAAACAATTCCTGCCGGCTGCGCTTGACGGGCGACAAATAATTGCTGGTCGCGCGTGGCACGTCGGATCTAGAAGCGATAGAGAGAAGGACGTAATGAACAGTTTCATTAGGAACGCATAGACTCGGTGAAACGCGTTAAGTACGATAATTATATCGAGATGAATCATAGCTGGCGAAAGGGAACGAAAGGGAAAATACTGCTCTCAGCGGAAATTGGGCAATCCGAGCCGGCGGTGTTCCATCGACTCTGCGCACCGCCGCGATTCTATGTAGGTTAACGGGGAGTTTGGAGAACGAGCGCCCGGTAATAGAGTCTCGCAAAATTCCAGCAGTTTTTTTTTTATCCCCCCCTCTCCGTCTCGTGTCAGGGGAGCACTGTTTATGGGCGAGAAGCCCCGGTAAGCTCGCGCGAACCGAAATCCGTGGAAAGGGGATTTAAAGGATCGCGGCTGGAAGATCGTGCAAAGGATTCGTGCGCTCGATTGAACTCGGCAGTGGCCCCCTTCATCTTCTCGACGCATCCCCCTCCTCATCCACCTCATCCTCCTCCTCCTCCTCCTCCTCCTCTATTTATCTACCTTTTAGCTTCTTCTTTTGCATTCGCCGACCCTGTTATCCGTTTGGAATGCCTCGATGTATAGAGCTGCTTGATATTCCGCGTCAGTTCATACTGCAGCGATTGCTTCTTACTCGTCCAATACTGCCTCGAAATATTTCTTTATCTTGCTCGCGTTTCGCCGATGCCCTCTACGAAGGGTCTACCTCCAAGATTGACCCTCCTCGTAGTACCACGGTGTATCCCACGGAGTGTATGCACGCGGTCCCGATTCGACGAGAGAAGGGACGCTTAGTAAGATCGCCGGTGTCCGCTCGCCCCGGTTCGGATAGCGGGAAATTGAATTTTCAACCCCGACGCTTCGACGGATCGCTCGAAGGTGACCCGACGGCGAAGTCTCGAGCACCTCCGTCCCTTATCGCAGAGATGGCTCTCGGTGCTCCTTTCGACGAGCCTGTCCAGGATCTTCGTCCCGGGATCGAGGCGGACGGAAGCTCGCTCTAAGATTTCCGCTTCCCGGATGATTTCCGCGGAAGGCCGTCATGGATATTTGATTAGGGGACACCGGATATTTTAGGCCCCGGGCGTCGCGCCGCGGTGTCGATTTTCATTTTCCAGTCGCGTTTCCGATATTCTGCCACTTTCGCTAGTGGCTCCGGATGGGATCGAGCGGGGAAGAAAATTCGCGTAGCTGCGGGCCCGTGGAATCGCGCGGACGAAATTCGGCGAGTGTTCGACCCTTGTCGTTTGGGCGAACAACGCTCGCCCACCTTCCACCCCGTCGAGGCGATGGCACTTTACTTAACGCAATTAATGACTCACTTAAACGTCTTGCTCCGACACGGGCCCGTCGTTTCCCTTTAAATAGTACATTTCCTCGTCGTTCCCCACTCGACCCCCGAATTTCCGTCTGAATCGATAAGTCCCGGCGGTCCTTTAGTTTCGTTGCTAACGAGAGTCTGCGGAGTAATTAGTAATTCATGAATTGCAAAACCGAGTGCCATCTGGCTTGCGCTTCGTCGTTCGTCCGCTGTCCCCGTGCCGGCGAGACAGCACTCCCGAGGATCGCTGGTCGACGAGAAATAACGCGGGGAACGATTCCCTCGTTCGACCGTGGCGAACGTTTCGAGAAAGGCGTCCCTCGATGGTCCGTCTCAGGACGGAATTCAGTTCTCGAAGCCTCTCCTCGGTGGTAAGTCTCGCTTGTTGCCGGGCGGTGAATTTTCTCGCGATCCGTCGTAGGAGACGAGACGCGCGATATTACGGCGACAAGAAGCTGCTTGTCAGGAAGTTTGGCGCATTTCAAACGGCGACAGAACTCCCGTCTTCGAGCTCTTACGTCCCCCGTCCCCTTTAACCCCGACGCTTCTCAAATCCCGCGAGCGCTGTATCCTAAATTATTTAACTTCTACCGGGGGGGCATCGGATGTTCGTCGTCTCGCCTCCCCTCGGTCCTCGAGCCGGTGATATTCGCGACTCTGTCGCAGCAATCGTTCCCGGTGTCGGTTCTCGGCGTTCGATCCGTCGGGGCGAGTCGATACGTTAGAACGATCGATCGAGCCGGTGTCCGATGACTATCGATCGTCAAATAGAAATCGATCGACGGGCAGCGAAACCCGGATAAGATTCTAATGTCGCTGTCAGCGTCGCCTTCGTCGTCGCGACGTTAACTGGTCGCGAGTCGTCGGTCGATCTCTCGTGTCTAGCTCGCCTAGGGGAAACGGGGTTGGCTTACAGAGGTGGTACGACGGGACGGTTGCAACGTATCCCACAAGGTTCCCGCATCCAACAGCACTTCGGCCCATCTTTGTTCCCATTTCCATACCCATTCCATTACCGAGTTGGCCTCAGCCGGTCTTGTAATCTAATAACTAATCTTGCCGGGACGGGATGCCCGGGCTGAGACCCGTATTTCGGGGCAACTCGAACCGCGTCGCTACACGCGAGAACGATGGAAGTGGCCTCGAGCACATGGAGTCGACGGTGTCAAATAAGCAGACGGTGTATAATTGACTGCGTGCTGCATAAACGAAATTCTCGCCGCCGGTTTCGTTACTCTGTGGGGGAATCGCCGGTGCGATTAAACGGTCGCGAAAAGAGCGAAGAATAATATTTCTCTCGCGATTCGCGTAACCCCGCGGCGCAATTTCCATAACTCTCGAGCGATCCGGAATTAAGCGGCCCGCGTTTCCTCGCGGCTCCAAACAGATTCGCTTTCGGTGTCTTCGTGGCGCGATCGAGAGATCGAAGCGGTGATCGATTCAACTTTATGTACGGACGGATCGACGAGGGGACGGGAGACTACGGTATCGCGGTGGAATATTCATTGTCGGTACACTCCTTATACTCGGACGGGGCTCGATGCCCGTGAGTTGTAAGAAATCGTCGGAGTCTGGCTGGACGAGAGAATGTCGAAGTCTGTCCAGGGATCTTCGGGGCGACGGCGCGAAGTTTTGCAAAAGTTGCAACGGTACGTCCGGTGGCGGCGTGGCCCCGGGCAGAATAGTTGAAATCTGTATCGGGAACCAGCGCCTCGGGTTTCGCGCAATAAATTATTCAAATAACGATTCGGAACAATGGAAAGGTGATCGGGGCTCGATGCCGCGAGGAACGCCGACCGCGTTGCTAGATTTATCTTGCTTCATCGACGTCTATAAATAGCGACGGGGATGGTTTCGCCGCGATTTATCAAAAATCGTCGGGACGGCGTGCACGGTCGCGATGCGCATCGATCGGCGAATACCTCGAAGGATGTTGAGCAAGCGATACGAATGTTTCGTGTTACACGGGACGGACGCGTCTGCAGGGAAGCAGATTGCGCAGTGGTTTGGCCAGATTTTTAGATACCCGTTGCAGTCGGCTACATGCCTTTCATCGCGGTCCCCCGGGCTTTCGCGGAATCGTGATTTTCTTGAACCGTCAACGGAAAGCTTCTCCAACGCGATATGCTCGAATCGCAGGGAGCAGCATAAACATGATTGTTTCGAATATCTTGACGTTTTTCGACACTCCGCCTACGGCGACGAGATTTCGTCTTTAATTCTTTCTGCTCGCTCCGCTTTCGAGGCGAAGGATCGACGGGAGCGAGAGAACAAATAATGACTCGAGAACTTTGAACATTGGATAGCACAGGCTGGCGTTTAGTTTTCATATTCGTGGTGAAAATTCCGATAAACGATCGATGCAACGAAATTATCCTGGAGGATGTTTTCCACGATTCCAGAATCGCGCGAGGAATACCTCTTTCCCAAATAATGGCGACACTGCGGTCGTTCTCGAAGGACTACCTCGAGCACGATTCCCTTCCGCCCGGCAAGAAAATGAGCAAAAATAAAAAGCATCGCCGGGAACTGGGCAAGCGGGACGAAGGAGCCGGGTCGCGATAGGCCTAGATACGTCTCTGCATTTTTGCCGCGCCACGGATGCTCGAAAAAAACTAGGTCGAATATCGGTGGCTAGGTTCTCTAAAAGCCAGCGTGCCGAGGCGGTTTCGACCCGGGCCACTCGCTGGAAAAGAACTTCGAGCACTAATTAGAGGGGCTGTCTCGCTACGAGGGGAAGCTTATCGCCCGTAATCTTTCATTGCGACACGTCGTACACATTTGAATTTTGTACCACGACGCCGATACCGCCGCGCGTCGATTACACTTCCCCCAAATGCTGCCACTTCTCCTTTCGCCGTTTCGAACGGGACCGGCCTTTGTCCGTCGACGTCGGAGCCGGCACGCTTCGAGGGCGGGCGTCGCGGGCGCTTGCGAAATTTCATTCCGCGAAAAATTAACAAGACCCGGGCGGTGTTCGTTGCCCCGGTACTTTATGCTAAACGACGAGTGCAGGTAGATCCAGGTACGCGTTACACCACGCCCTCGTTGTCCCCGTTCCGTAGCGGCCGGTGCACCTGCTCTTGCACGTCGATTTTACCCTCGTCCCGCCCTCAGCCCCTCTGCCAATGGGTCGAGCTTTCCTTTCTGGCGAAACGCGACACTCCGGTGGCCTTGCTTGAATCGCGAACCACTCTCTCGAAATACACCCGCCGCTGTCACGTACGTTATCGAAGAAGCACCGCCCGCGACGAACGCCCGCCCGCACCTGACATTTCTCGCGAACATTCACCGCGGGGTCTCCGATTTTCGAAAAGATATTTCCCCTCGCCGCAAGCACCGCTCGCCACGGTTGTAACGGCGTCGCGTCGCCACGTCGCCGGGCGTATCCCGTTTCCCGCAAACGCGAGACGGACGTTCCCGCAAACGAGATTCCTCGGATCCCTTCTCGCCCTGTGCGCCGTTGAACCCTATTAAACGTAGCCGGGGCCATCTTGCCTCAGCTGGGCTGAGTCGTCCTGTCCCGATGCGACGGATTTTCGTCTCTCCGCACCCTGCCCCCCGTTCTATCCGGGGCTATTAATTACCTAGCTGTTAGTCGTGTTGTCGGTGTTATCCACGGATCGGGGTGTTTGCCTCTCGAGACACAAAAGGGCGGCGATGTACCGGAGAGAGCGGCACGAAGAAGCGAATCGGTCGGGGCGCGTAGCGGCGAAGATAAATAGGGAAATACAGAGGGAAACGGTTGAGCGGGCAGATAAATGTATAGATCGTGTGCAGCGAGTAGAAGCAGGGGGACGAAGGAGAATGCCGGGAGTTGGGGAATAGGCCCGGTCGATTCCAACTGTAATTGGAGGAATCGATTTGTTGCGACGTCGAGCGCCGCTCTAGATTCTCGCGTGCCTTCTAATGAATTTTCGCTGCAACACTGGCCGGGCTCGGATTGTGCCGTTCGTATTTCATATCGGAACCGAAGGGCTCCGTCGTTGTCCTCGTCGAAAATAGAAAAGCGCTTCGAGTGACGCTGTACGCTATACACCTTTCCCCTGGAATTTGTCGACGGAGTTCAATCGTCGACGCTGCTTCATTTCTCTCTCGCTCCGGTTAAAGTTGTTGTTCTCCGATCTGTTTTATACGCGAAATTGAATTCACCCGAGGCGGACGGTGTTTCGGTTGTTCGCGCAGCACCCTGCCGTTCCGTCGATTCTTCGACTTCGACGGTCGACCGGCGTCGTTAACGTCCCCGTCGGATTTGTGGCCGGGGAAAACAGGAATAACGAAGTCGAGGGGATACTTGTGTTACTCTTTAAGAAGCCGGGCATCCTCCTTCGCGCCACGGATACCTCGTATTTCTCACGTCTTTCCCGAACTTGCCCCTCTTTACAGCAATCTCTTCGCGGGTCCCGTAAATCCTCATAAACTCCCTCTTTACGAGCCGATTGAGCGCAGACCGCCACCGTGTTTTCCCTCTACCGGGTCCACCGTTGCTTTTCATCGTCGAGGAGAAACGTATGCGACCAGCGTTAAACGCGGCCACGATCGTTCGCAGCGTGCATCGAGTGCGCTGCGCACGGGTGTCAAGACGGAGCGGTGCTCCAGCCGTGGACGTGTCAGCGTTCGTAGAGCACTCGCGACAAAGTGTCGGCAACGCCATGGCAGCGTTCCGATTGTCAACGTGCAGCGATTTCCGATCGCCGCGTTGGCTCGATAACCCGTGAACGGATCAGGCCGCAGTCGCGTCCGGCCGCGCTTAAGTGCGTCGAATCGAGTCGCGTACCTCGAAACTCGATTAGCGACGGTGGGTCGCGGCTCCGGAATAATTGCTAATTAACCACGTGCCGCGACCAGCCCCGACGCCCCGAACTTGAACTCGATAAATCCCCCTTGCGCTTCTGGCGCACCAGCTGGCCGCGAGTAGAGCCGAAACCTTTCGCTCGTGACGCCTGGCCGCTTCGATCCGTTGAACGAATTCGAGAATTCCCGTCTTAAGATTAGTGTAATTCGAAATATCGAGCAGACTGCGGCGAGCGACAGGAATCGAAAGGAACATCCAACGGGACCGCGGAGAGGCCACGATTCCCCATACCTCGTCGTTGTAGTTGCAATGTTTCGCCGCTCGAATGCACGGCGCGTAACGAAGTTTCGGATACGAGTGCACTCTGGCCGCGGGAACAAATATTCGGCAAATGGCAGGTGGTGCATTGTTCCCAAACAGACGGGCCCCGTGCTTGCTAAAGAGCTTGCGGTCAGCGCGGACCGGATCGCGCTCGAGTGCACCGCGCAAAGAGATGATAGTTAGGCTTATGTTCCGCGTTTGTCGCGTCGTTGATAATCGAACGGCTGGCAGTTGTTGAAAATTGGCCAGGAGAATCCACGATTTAGATCGTGTCTCTTTGGAATAAGTGAATATACCCCGCCCCCCTCGTGTACACTCCGCCGTTGTTCAAACGTACGTTCAACCGCCGCCGTGTCGTGAAACTTCGTAACATCTTCGGAAACATTGACCAAGTCCGAACGGTCGACCGATTTTTACGGTTTTCCGTAGAATAAATTTCGATCCGAGTAGCTCCCGCGAAACTTTCCGCCCGTATACGAAACTCCCCAAGAAGGGACTGGCGCCGCGTTCCTATTCGCCCCACGCCAACCGGCGAGATCGTAAAAAACAGCCGGCCGAATGTTGTCGACGTTATTGCAGATTTTCCAGCGAGAGCTGCGGGGAAATCGTTCAGAGGAATGATCGAGTGGACCGTAAACTTTCAACTGTGTTTCGTGCTTGTTCGATGTACTTTGTTGCCCGTGTTTTTCCGATACGATTTCCACATAGAGCGTGGCCGTAGGGCCGAGGGAAAGCGGACGTCCCTTATCTTTTGACGCTGCCACTGACCTGCAATCCAATCAGAGTAAACGAGTGGCGTGCGCAGACTGTGGAAACAGGGGGACTCGGTGCCCGTTTTCGCAACGAGTTCGAACCACGGCGAATTTTCATCGAGCGCCGACGAATTTTTTCGTAGACCCGGGTGCCTGCGTCGTTTCTTCTTCAATCACCGCGATCAAGGCGTTCGGTTTCCCGAGCTCTTCCTTTTTTTCGCTACCGCGAATGACGTTAATCAGATCGAGTCACGGAACCGACGAAACAGTTACGCTAGGCACGCGATCGCCAACGGCGATAATAAACGGCGGCGGCGAGACCGGCTGGACCGTAAAACGAATTATCAAGTCGGAGGAATGGACGTATCGTGCGGGCGTCAAAGGTTAATGGGCAATCCGGGTCGCATTTCCGGCACGCGTTCGTTAGCGGTATTGAAAAATTGCTGGCCATCGGTCCCGAGGAACGGGGCAATGAAAAATGGAAAATCCGCGACGGGAAATGTTTTCAGCGGAGCACCGCGGCAGGACGCGTGTAATTAATCAAGATTCGGGAAGATCGGTATCGCGTTTTTCTCCCCTCCCAAACCCCGTCCACGGTATCGTATCCCATTAGACGACCGTGATCGTAATTTTCCGAAGGACCATCGACCCGCTTGATGGATGATTTTATCGCGCTCTACTCGTCCACGGTCGTGGATCGTTTGTCAAATCACCGCCGGGCTTCCGTTCGCGTTTCACAGTAGTCGCTCCGCAGTTCTGCACGCAACGGAAGACGCTAATTTCAGGCAGACGTAGATTCGACGAGAATTCCGGCGAACGTGCGCGTTTCAGTTTTTAATCCCAAAAAGTTCGTGTCCTCTTGCTCTGGTCTCCGGTGCTCGAAGATTCCGGCGACAGTTTAAGAATGTGCCCCGCCCGCGTCAGTGGCGGTCTCCTGACAAAACGAAACGTTCGACCGGCAATACTTCCGGGACGATACGTCGAAGGTGTTCCGCGACACGAAGACGGACGGTTTCGGTAGTAGGCTAGTAGTGCGACTCGGCCATTAGTCGGCCGGAGGCAACCGCGTTCGCCCAAGTCGATCCACCGTTCCTCCTGTTCTACGGTCGGCTTATCGTCGTTCCCTGACCTCCGCAATGGCATACGTCAGCCAGCTGGGAATCCGCAATCTCGGCCTGGTTGCCCAGAACACACAGGCCTTTGAGTGTGAACATCTCGCCGCAGAGGCGAGGCTGCTTGATTAGAAATCGATAAGATGCCCGAGGACGCGTCAAATTGGCCGCGAGCTCGAAACTTTGCCTCGTAAAACGGTAGAACTTTATTGGCGTCCCTTTATCGTCCCCCTTTCTTCGCGCGATACACAGCGGGCCGTCGATGGAATCGTTGGCGAAATAACGTTCCCCCCGTTATACCCGCGTCTGCGGCTTCAATTTTATGCGCTGTAAACGTTTACTCGCGTCGCTTTAAACAGCTTTCCGTTCGTTCCCTTTTTTTTCTTCCTTCTCTTTTATCAGTCCTTACGACCAATCGAATTACCGCCGGAGAATTGGCCCGATGAAAGTCCTTTGAATCGACGCCCGTATCCGCGCAACAAAACCGTTCGCTCTCGGCTACCCTCGCCTGGAACGCGACGGCCGATGCCGCGAGTGGAAAACAATTCCGACGTTCGATCGACGGCAAGTGAAACGCGAAATATTCGTACGAGGACCGGTGGTGCATTTTCCTCGACGTAGGCATCTTTCATCCGTCCGTCGATTTCCACCGCGCCGACTTTCCGATCTGCGAACGGAAGCAGCACGAAGATTCGTCTCTCCTCCCGATCGCTAAGTAGCCTGCATCCTTTCACCTTTTTTCTCCTCCATCTGCTCTTGTTACGATCCCTTCTTTTTTTCTTTTCTTTCGGTCAGCCCAATCGGAAATTCAAACGCGCACCCTTTCGCCGTTCGACGATCGATTCGGCGATTCGGCGGACGGCGCGAAGATTTTCATACGGTCAGACGGGATCCGATATCGAACTCGTTCTCCGCTAGTCACTCGAAATTAGAAAAACCTGGCCGGCTCATCGGCGAGAAGCGATCCAAAGGGCAAACAGTATCGACGGCTCGCGCGCAGCTTCGTTTCGGAGTCGCCGGTCCCGGGGTTTTTTTTCTCTCCTTTCAATTCGATATCGCGTTCGGCCATCGAAAATATCGAGGAAAACCGCGCGGGGGATATTAAGGGGAGACAAAGGCGTTCGCGGAGCTTTTCGCCCCGTTTCCACGTCGTCGAGGGCCGGCCCCCGGGAGGTGGAACTATTCCAATTATTAAGAGCCATTCAGCCGCGCAAATGTCCCGGCAACTGTGATTGCCAACCTTGGGCACCACGGTTTCCCCAGCCACGGGAAAAGTGCACTCGAAGCGTCCGCGAAAATAGGAAGTTTCGACGGGGGAAATTTTCGACTCTGTTTATTCGGTCGCGGCCGAAATCGGCTTTTCCCCCTCGGCTCGCCCCCATTCGATTTTTTCCCCGGGTCCGCGCCGGGCTCTCGTCGAATTTATCGAGAATCCGTTTCACCGAGTATCCTCCTGGTCGCCGATACGGTCCCTATCACCGGCGCGATTTCGTTCGGTGTTAGCGACTTCATCGCTGCTCGTCGGGCGCTCTCTTACGTGGCTGCTTCGATCGTCGCGAGAGAAAAAGAAAGAAGGAAGAACAGTTTCGGGGCGATATTCGGTCGACGGTTCCGCCCAATGAATTAGAAATAATTCATGGGCTCGCCATAATTCGACGAACGAGCGTGCGTCAGCTTGGGACGCGCCATCGGGTGCCACTCAATTTGAATGTTACGCGGGGCCGGCCGATAAAATTGGAAAATAATGTCGATCGCGCGTAACTTATATCCCCGGGGGTGTCACGGGATAATTGGTTAACACTGCTCACGGCTCGATAATGGCCGGCTGTACGCTCTCGCCGTTCTAAAGTGTATCGAACAGAGAGCTCCGTCGGCTATGGCGTCACGCGATTTCGAATATCGCAGCAGACGGAAGGATTAGAAAGTTTCCCCGCAGCCAAGCCTGTTATATTCGCCGATCCTGTTACAGGCCTGCGCGGCGTTGCAAATATAATATATCATCGGCTTGATCCTCCCAGCGAAATCCTTCTCATCTTTCACGCCTACGGTTACGCGAGGCGGCGCTAGTAACTGGAAATATCACTTTCCGTGCCGTCGCTGGCTCCGCAGTACGCTCGTAATGCAACGCAGCACGGCCGCTTCGTATTCGCAGACGAAAGCGAAGGAATTATCCGTTGGACGAAACACCGACGTGGTCAATGCCAGTTTCGATTAGCTTCGATCGGAGATAGTCGCTTATCACGGTCGCGCAGCGTCGGCGGGGATCGCGGGGCAATTAGAACGCCGTGACGCCGATAAGGATACTTTCGACGAAATTATCGGTCGTTCAGGTAACTCGGAAAATACTTTCATCCCTGATACGCGGGTCCGTGAATATCTTGGGGGGATAGTTTCCGGGCAGCCTTAATGGCTTCGTAACGAGGAGATCGCGGTGCGTCGCTTTACGATTCGGGTCAACCGGTGCCCGGGGCCGTATTAAACCGCGACTGCTTAATTGAAAGGCTGGTCTTCGATAGACGGTGATATCGCCGTCCGGGATAAAACTTTGAGCCGTAATCGCAGCCGATGATAACGACGCCGTTAACGATCCCCGTCGTCCTGGCGCTGGTCGGAGATTCAATGGAACCTCGTGTCACGCGTGCGGTTCCACGTTTCGGCTTGAACGTTATACGCGCCGTTAACGTCCCGGCCGGCACGTCGACGGGCTTAATATCGGGGCGCAGCGAAGAAACGCAAGCCGGTCTGAGCACGAAGCTCGTGCGCTGGCGAAACAGGGCGAAACAGAAATAATCGACGTCCTAAGCGTCGGATCTCCCGGAAGCGGAGCTGAATTTTCCCCGGGGAGCTTTAACGATCACGAGCGTTCTCCCGGTAATAACTGTAAACAAAGAGGCCGCGGAAAAGCAGCTCCATTTACGAAGTGCCCCGGCAACGTGTCCGTGCCTAGCTACTCTGAATTCGTGGCACGCGAGCTGCCTCTCCTCCCTCTCTCTCTCTCTTCCACCTCCCCGGGGCGGAACAGAGAGGAGACTCGTCGGCGAAAGAAATCCCGCAGGTAATTCATAAACAGAGGTACCCGACGAGGTCGGTCGGCTCGTCGCGTCGCGGCGAATTAAAGCGCCGTCGAGAATGATAATTCGCCCTACCGCCCCCGTTTCCAGAGCCCTCGCGGACTACGAAATTCTCCGCGGAGGGTGAGAAGGACGACTCGTTACGTCCAGCTCAGTCGCCCGGTTCATTGTCAGCGGGGCGTCTTCTCTTTCCCGGGACCGGGAATTATTATGTCCGGATCGTACAGCTCGCCGACGTGCCGTCGTTTTCGGCCAACATTTTACTTCGCCCGTCCGCCCTTGCCTTCGCGGATTTATCGGTCGCCATCTTCCCGTCGAATTTTCCTCACCGGCCTAGTGAACGAAAAAGCGACTCGTCCGAGCATCGCCCCTCGGCCCTCCAATCCTCCGGCTCGCGACGAATCATTCCGCGACGATTTTAATCGCCGCTATCGGCCGAATACTTGGACCCCCGTCGCTAACGGAACTTTAATTCTACGAAGCCCTCTTGATCCTGGTCGGCAATTTTTTACGGCTCCTCGTAGCCGCCCGTCTCCTTCCCACGGGAGAACGATTAATCCTCGGCGACGCCTGGTTATCAGCCGCGACACGAGTTCCTTCGGCGTTCGATGCGGGCTAATTGAACTTTAGCGTTTTCCGCCATCGTCCCTCGGGGACGGTCTCGTCTCCCGATGACGCGGCGATCTCGGGAAGAGTCCGGATATTTTGACGTTCCTCCGTTTGCCCGACGGAAAGATGCAAGTTGGTCGACGCGTTAAGGATTGCTCGATCGCGAGACCGTTAGTTCAGCAGCGATAGAAAATAGCGAGGAGTTGCTTCTGGATTGAGACGAGCTCTAATGGCTGGAGCGTTCGTAGGTGATCGTCGAAGTCCGCCTCGAATTCTCCGCTCACATCGGCGGTTCTCTCGCCCGTCAAAGAAACGGAGCTTCGCGAGTCATTCGGTAATTGGACGCTGCGATTCCCTTCGTCGAAATAAGTAGCTGCTCGTTCGGTCGAACAACTCTCGGCTGGAACGGAAAGATTTTTGCACCGTTGCGATGGCCGGTTCTTCGATGCGCGTTTAAAGGAGCACGTTTCCCGTGTTATCGCCTCGAAGACGGAGAAGATCTCGCGACGCGGAGATTTCGATGCAACGTTGTTACAGCACTCATTCTTTATACACGCGCCGCGCTTCCCGTTTCGTTCGCGAACGCTCTTCCACTTTGCCTCGTAACTCGTTCCGGATCCGTTCTCTCGGAACATTCATATTCCATCGATTTCCTGCACCCGTTCTTCGACTGCTCGCTCCATTCCCGCGGCCGTAACGGCCACCTCCTCTCGGCGTGAATTTTTAAAGCATCTCCGAGCGGGAGCCATTCTCTTCGCAGCGGGCGAGATCTCGCGAGATCATTCGAGTTTCCTTAACGATCACGAAAATATGAAAGAAAAAGAAACATCGAATCCGTTCGATCTGTGCTCCGTCGAAACGAGACCCGAGTCCGTTCGTAAATCAGGCGACCCGTCTTTCTTCCGCGAAATCGTTGCTGACGAAACTTGGCGAGAAGCTTGGAAATGTTCAGATAGTGTTCCCTTTTAACGCTTCGCTGGGAATTCCGTTGCCGAATCGTTCCTGGACAACTGCTTCTCCCCCTCGCCCTTCTAGTAGGATCTCTTTTCCGTCGTGCACCCCGATGAAACGCGCGGACACCCAAATCCCGTTGAAACCCGAGAATCGAGGGGATTTTCGCGGCGCGTCGAGTACATCCGGGCTGCCCGTCGATTTTCATTTTTCATCGAGTCTTAGTTGGACGAGCGAGGGTCGCGCCTCGTGACAGAACTTCCAGCAAGACAGTCCGCTTCGCGCGACGAACGCAAAACTTCACGAAATCGTTGCAGTTATGCAGGCGTGTACCGTTCGCAGCATTATCTCTGTGGGCCAGAAACGAAACGCAACGAGGAATCTTTTCCACGCGGGTCAGAGCCTCTGGCCGTTACGCCGCCCTCGTCATCGCCGTGGCCCTGATTCCCATAGGGTTCGCGCTCGGTCATCCCTATCGGCGGATTGCTTCTCCACGTTCGGGGCCGGGCGGCCCCGTTTCGAAACGCGAGACGGATCTTATCGGCGCGGTCGTCACCAGAATTCGGCCACGCTCGCGTATCACTTCGCCCGTTATGTTTTATACGCGAATAAAGTTCGGCTAATGGTGTCCCGAATTGGCCGGAGCCGCGCTGGAAAGGCGGCGCTTAAAATTCGTCCTGTCCCCTCCGCCGGAATTGCGGCGAGTCTGTTGTTGCGCGCAGCGTTTTACGATTACGACGCGAGGATTTGCATGCATGGCGCACAGTTTGCGGTATTACGTGCCGCCCGGAACATTATGCTAATGCCTCATCGGCGGGCAACCACGGCCGAGTTTCAATTTCTTGGCCGCATTAACGAAACGACGTCTCCCCGACGGCTACGCGCTTGGGCCACGGATAAGGATTATTAAATGGACGCGGGGATGCATCGCGTCGGCTCGTCCGAATCTATTGTCCAAGTCTGCGCCGGCTCGCCAATTGCCGGCGGGGTATCAACGGTTCGTTTGTTGAACCGGACACGACCGCCGCGGGGTTAATTGTAACTGTACGCCGTAATTGTAATTTCCGATACGCCGTGTCGCGTGAGCCCTGATTACATAATTAGATCGCAGCCTATGGTGATTGGTTGCGACCGTTGAAGCGCTCCGGTATTTCTTGCGCCGTCGTCCTCGTTCCGATGAATCGTCACGCCGGTCGAAGGGACACCGAAAACTTTCCCCACGACCCCGTAGGAGAAGCTCAATTATCGCGCTCGTATTTCCACGACCGGCCGCAAACCCGGTGCATTCAAGGCGGGCCAAAATCGACAGCGCCGTGTCCCGGGACTTGGCCGCAGTTTTAGAATTTTACGACCGGACGACCGAGGAAAATTTATCAGGGTAACCGGGAACCGCCGTAGACGATCGCCATCTGCACCGGCTGTAAAGCTCCACGCGAGACGGCGCAGCGTCGTCGTTGCAACGCGCGACCCTTAGCCAAAGCTGCGAGGAGAATTAATATCGCGGCCGGCCCCCCGCGTCTGGATCGTTAATTGCAACGTTCGATAACGACGGGCTGGTTGACCGTGATTGTTCAGACGGAAAACAACGACGTCGAGAGACCGTCGTTAACGAAGACCAATTAACTTCGGCTGAACTTCCCGTTCGACGTTCCTTCGTTGAAAACCGGAGTAAATTTTTCGTCCCAACGGCGTGGCACTTCTGGGGAAACGCGACAGAGCAAACATCGGTGTGCTCGATCAACTTTATCCGGAAAGACAGGCCCGTAAAGTCCGACGTTCATTTCCGAGCTCGAAGCTCCTAGTGAATTGTCAATCGCGATCAAACGCGAGCCGTTAAATCTGCGGACGACGTGTTCTTGCAAGGATCACGAGTCGCTTCCCAGTCGTCGGCCGTTTCATCTGTCTGGGATTAAAGTTTTTTTTACGCCCCGCTTGGAATACCCTCTCCGGCCGGGTCACTCGTGGGCCGGTGGCCGTTCCACGCGAGATTAGCCCGAAGATACGAGCCATAAAGCTGAACACGCTCGGACCAAGCGGGAGAACGTTCGCGAAAATTCTGCGCCGACGTTCGCCCCGAAAAGTGTTCGCGAAGTCGCTCGGTCGTTTGGCCGCGAACCCGCCGCGTTTATCGGGCATCCCGGTGAAACGCGAACGACGGACGGAAACTTTCGAACCCACTTTCGAAAAAATATTATCCGCGCCGGCCGAGCATCCGGGCACGCCCGCGGTTTCCAGCGTTTCCTGTGTTTCCTGTGTTTCGCGACGAGTCCGCCGGTGCCTCCGAAAATTCCAGGGACCGAGAGAAGCTACGGCGGCGCGGACCACGCGGAAATACGAATTCCTGCCCCTTAACATTGTTAAAAAGTTTCGGATGATCCGGTGAAATGTAAAGCCTGTCTACCCGCGGCGGAAAACGAGATTCGGCTAACTCGATTCCGCCGTAAACACGACGCTGCATTTAGCTATCACAATTTTCTCGAGACCGTCTCGCTCGTTTCAACGGTAGCCGGGGTGGGCGATGTGTACAGCTCCGCGAGCTTCGATCGTCGATTCGCTGCCGCGCGTACTTCTCGCCCCACTTTTCTCGATACAGAGATCTGCTCGAGGGCTAAATTTCTGGGGAAAAGAGAAGAGAGCAAAATTTCTGCGGTCAGCCGGCTTCGAATATTTCGACGCGTCCGCTTCGCCCTCTCGCTAGTTGGGCCTCAGAGAGTACTATCCCGATGTGCGAGCCTCTCGTTCGATCGTCGCGACAGTCGAAATGATTCCAGCGTGGATGAATTTAACATTGCTGCCCGTCCGGTGGATATGATTCGACGTGGCCAGTAGTATAAGTAAATGATACGTCAGGCGTTTGGTTCAGGGTGAAGTAAACGCTGGAACGATCGATCGAAAAGTGTCACGCAGCTAAGCAGGATCTCGAATGGACGATTCGAGATGGATTCGCGGATCGGCAGGGCAGTCGGGTGTACCTGGGTCGCGAGTAGAACTATAGCCGTGCCAGTCGAACAACGGCGGAGAGCCAAGCGAATAGGGATGAAGGGAGATGCCGTGACTTGGCCTAGCACCGCGTATCGATCCCCTCTATTATTAGTTCGTTGTCGACCGCCATTAGAATCGTCAGAAACGCCGCTCATAACTCTTTTCAGACTTCGTTATCGGACGTTTAACAGCGGATAACGCGTTCCGACGCGACCGTCGCCGATGTTCCGTCGTCCATTGTCTACGGATTTGCTTGGGCCGCGATTCAAGGATCCCGAGGAGCGCATTGTCTATTGCATATATATTGTTCGACTGAACTGCTGCAAGAGATACGCGAGCCAGAATAATCAAACTTCAATTTGGGACTGCCTGACGCGAGTTTCGGTCGTACTTACGGCGAAGTAGTATACCGGGGGCAGGGCTTGACTGTACGGCAGTAAATACAAGCTAGCGTCTGTGCCGACGACGGTCGCTTTTTCCGAGCTTTGTGCAGCCCGCTTACGAAACGCGAACGGTTTCGTTGAAAGGTATAAAGGGGGAGAGGATGAACAATAGGGTTCAATAATGTAAAAGAGCTCGAAGAGGGATGGACAGAGTCGTGGCTGCGTGATTTCATTTTTGTTTTGGTACTTCGGCGGTTTGGTCTATGGAAAATATTGCGAACGATGGGGAAGGCATTTATGCTCTCTCTCTCTTGAGAGAGGGAGAGGATCTTCGTCGTATCGAGCAGTGCTCGAATCGATCCGCTCCGGTGGGGCGACGTGGTTGTTAGAAAAATGGTTTGGACTGTCGCGTAGAGTGTGCACGTAGGAAACGCCGGTGAAACTAAAGCAGTATCGACCGAATCGTACGTGCGCTTCCGTATTCGGTTCAGCCGCGTCAGGGCGCTGAATCAGTGCATCCTAGTGCATCGTGGGCGATATGAGTACGCCGTAGGGGAGTCGACAACAAAGTATCCGACGAATCGATAACCGTGCGACACGGGCGATAACATTCGACGACCGGATAGAGAGACGTACGCCGCGGCTCAAATATTCCGTCGCGAACTCTCTCGCGGCGCTAATTCGCTTCCATCCGGCGCGGCCGAATGAAAATTCTTACGATTCGCGATTAAAACGCGCCGCGAGAATCGTGGTCGCGGATACGGAGAAATATTCTTTCCCAGGGTGATTCGCGTTGCCCCGCATTTGGATTAGTCGGGAAACGGGGAAGCTCGGCGAAAAAAAAAAAAAAATCAGACCGCTGGACGCGATCAAAGATGCCTCGTGCACGGGGATCCGGCGTTGGCGCAGCGTCGAGACGCTTCAGACGAGACGGAACGCGCTCGTCGAATGCGTCGAACGACGCTGGAATTTAAATATCGGGCTGGGAACGGGACGGCGGCGGCGGCAGCGGGGGTTTACCTTATTTCCGTCGAGCAACGCCACTCCGCAGCCATCCGTAATTCGTCGCGCCGCTTCAGAGTTGCTGCACTTTTCGCCGCAGTGCACGCGCCCCGCGGAGCCGCGGTGCGCAGAGAATTCTCATTCGCCGGAAGGACGCACGCCGCGTCGAGCTCGCAAGTATTCCGTATATTGTGACCCGGCCGAGGAACTTGAGGATCGCGAGCCGCACTTGATCGACGAGGGACTCGCGTCTTTGCCACGCAGCGCGACGCAGTCAAAGCGCCGGGGGCAATTGAGAAACTATGTTCGCGACGCCCCCGTGACGCTGATTCGACGAGGAGAAAAATGAACCGGGGAATTACGCGAGATCGCGACGACGCGTCGTAACGTGGCGGGCTGGAAGGAAAAATACGAAAGAGTTAGTTCGCTACGCGTGTATTCATCCGCGCGTTCCTTTTCGGTCGTCTCGATTTTTTCAAGCCTGGCTTCCCTAAGCGGCTGAGGAGCTCACGTTATCGAGCTGCTCGTTACGAGGTTGTCCCGCGAGACGACCTGTAGACACCTCCTTGCTCCCCTTTCTGCAAAGCCAGTCTTTTGTACGCAATCGCGTTACGAGGCTACACAGGAGTGAATTGAGCCCTCAACGCTGCGCGGCTACTTCCACAAAGGTTCGTCGTTTTCGGAAAGTGTAATGAGAAGCGCAGGGATGTTCGGTGTCGTGGAACGAGGCGAAGGGGGCGGTTGCGTGCTGTAACGAGCGGGGCCAGGATTTTCGTGCTCGAACGAGAATGCATTCCACTCGATTCTACCGCGAAATCGAGATCCCTGTAATGGCCCTCCTTTTCCCGTGCCCCCATTTCTCCTCCCCCTCTCTGATCCTAACGTTTTCCCTCGGCGAGGAGCAGGAAAAGCGCTCGCCGTCGGACGAGGGTCAGAGCGGAGCGCGGAGAGCCGTGCTGATCTAAACGAAAGGAGAGAGGAAAATCCAGCGCGACAAGAGAAACGAGCCGGTCGTCCCGGGGAAATATACGAATGCCGGGGAACTAACGGAAGGAGCGTTCGTCGGGACGTCTCGTTGGAACAAATCGGGGCCGATCTCCCGCAGGATCTTTAATATCGGGAGTGCAACCGTTAATATTTCTCCGTTCCGGGCTGGAACGTTCTCCTGCACGCGGGTTCCGCCTCGGTTCGGCTTCTTTATCGGCCGTTCCGCCTTCTGTTCGTTCCTGGTGGAACCGTGCTCGCGAGACAACGGCCGCGATGCGTCTTTCCCGTCCGTTCCCGTTTCCCCACCCTCCTTCTTCTTTGTATCCCCGTGGAAACTCGTCTTCGTGCGTTTCCTTCGCGCGACAAACGCGCGAGGATCCGTCTCCGTCGATCCGATTCCTCGCGGGTCGAGAGATTTCTCGCGAGTTTATCCGCCGCCTGCGAGTCGCGCTGTCGCTTCCACGTTATAGCATTTATCCGGATGAATATTCCAGTGGCCAGAGAGCCAGCGGGGAACGTTTATAGTCGCGCGGCTATGAACGAACATTTCCCTGTCGACGAGAGTCGGAACGCCGGAAAAACTGTTACGCCTGGCCGATCTATCAGCACGCTCGGAGCTGCGGCAGAAACGGGATTCGTCGCGAACCGAGGGTATCCTCGAACCGAATAAAATCGACGGGGATGTTGCATTAGGAGAGGCGCACTGTCGGCGATAAACAACGTCGGATCGACGCCGGTGTGTAACGAGAACATCGAGTTCTCCCAGGTCGGGGGAATCGGTATCCACCGGTGTATCTTGCCGCCGCCGCCTCCCGCGAGCTTTGAGTTATTACATTTTCCAGCGGGGCTGTGGGCGAACGGACGGACAAAAGGACGAGCAAAAGTAACGCCGGGAAATACGGTGTGCGGCATGTGTATCGGAAAATCTGGCACGTGTTATGACACGAGTCCAACACGCTTAAATAAAAATTGGTTCCGACCCGCCTGATCTCGAGCAGCGTTGTAACTGGTACTAAGGGAATCCTAGAATTTTCGTTAGCCGTGGTGTAGCGATACGGGATCGGATTCTGACGGCGAAACGGTAACAGAGTATCGCGATTAATCGGTGATGAGTGAATCGATAATTGAATTTCGCGTCCATTAATAGAGCGGGTTCCTTTTCGTTCAAATCGAACACCGCCAAGGTATTGTTCCTCCACCTTCGAGAAGGGTATTCTCGCGGTGCACTCCAAGAACTGTCCAGGGGAAGCATAATCTCTCGAACAGAGGCCCCGCAACGTCGACGTGCGTGTTCCGGGGAACGGGGAAGAAAGCTCGGTCGAGCGATAAATTAGTAATAAAAAAATGCCTTTGTGCACCCAAGCACTGCTCCCATTTTTTTCTACTTCTTTTTTATATCGAAGCGGAGAGTATAACGGAGTTTGCCTCGTGTCCCCGAAGCCGGTTTCCGGCGAGCGCCCTTGCAAATGGAAATGTTAGTGCCTGGCGATGTCGTGTAGGTTTCTCTATTCGGCATAAAATCGCTGCGCTTTATTAAAACGCTCGACGAGGCCGCCTAGAAGGCTGCACCGTCGGCGAGAACTTAGTCGCTCCCGAGCTTGTCTCACGGCGGACCTCAATGGACCGCGTCTTAATTAACTTTGATATTGAATCGTTGCCCCGAGTGTTTTCTCGGTCGCCAGGCCCAGCGTCGTCGGAATTTCCAGTTTACTCGTCACTCGAACGGCGAACTGTACCGTCCAGCGACGGTCGCGCGGTAATTTCGGTAATGCGCGAGTTACGTGGCTCGCGGTGCATAATTTCACGAAAAGTCGGTGCGCGTATTGCAGCCGCCCGAGGACTCGACGCGGAGCTTGCCGTTCGGTGCCATTAACCCCCGCGATAATTCACCATCTGCTACATTAACCGTGGAAAAATTGCGGCGAGACGCTCCGGACAGATCGATGAAAATTTCCGAAAGGAATGTACAGGCCGGACAGTTTTTGGAGTGCAGGACAGAGGGATCACGGGGCGAGATGATTAATGAAAGAGACGGCACGTATCGCGAACCCTGACGTCTCGTGACAACGTTGGACGACCCGGGGGCGGACCGGTTTTGATGGATCGACTGATCGCATTGATGGATCGGGGCATTACACGACTTCTTACTTATCTTCGCGGTCGCTCCAAGGGGTTCCTAAATTGTACGATCGGCCGCGAATTTATGCTCGGGCTTGATGGAGCACCGAAGAATCCACTGGCGTCGCGCGCGACGCAGATCGCTACGAGTAAGTAGCAACGGACGTGGTGTTCCGAATTCGCGAACGGCAGCGGCGATTCGCGTTTATTTTCGATCTCCGCGAACCGAACCGGGTGATCCTGCAGACGATCGCGATACAAGCGCGCACGGTTACTTTTACGATACCGGCGAATGTAGAACGGGGCTGAAATTTGAAGCGTCATTGGATATTCATGATCTGGCTAACGATATCAGCAGATCGGCGTATCGGATGATGGATGCCACGCAGTTAATCTACATCTAGGATGATCGGTGGACGGGGAATGAGTCGAGTAACGCGCCCTAATCAAATCAATTCGCCAGAGAATACTTGAACACGTCGGTGCGTCGGGTTCAATCTCGGACGATTTTTCACCGCGGGGAAAAACTCGAAATGAACGGACTTACTCGCCTGGGAGCGGGCCGCATAATTAAATCGCAAGGGGTGAACGTTGAACGCGACGGAAGCGTGTACATCCGTGGATGGGGCGGATCAAACGGAGCATGAGCGACGAAGGGTAGGGAATGGGAACTGTAGTATTCCCTGGCAATCAGCTCGAATGCCGACACAAGATGTCCAATCATTCACGAAGACGCCGGACGGATCTTTCTTTCGCTCTGCGCGGAAAAAAGGGCAGAAATTATTGCCGCGAGCGACCAATTTTAATCCTGATTGTGTCCCCGTTAGTGGCTCGAGCCAATCGATCCAGGTTCGACGTCGATAAATTAATGGCGGTACTTGTTTGGCCCGAATTTCTGCCGACACAGTCCACGGCGAATTCCGCGGAAGCTCCCCGAAGGACATCACTCTCGTTCGGAGGAACGTAATTAAAGTGACAGAAACTGCGCCCGGTTAAACGTTACGTCGACCCTCCCCCGTCGCATAAAAGTCCCCTCTCGTTTGTCTTTCACTCCGTTTCAACGCAAACAGGGGACGACGAATTAAAAGGTCAGGCGTTCGTCCAGCTGTTTCTTGCGTCCTCCGTGCATCGTCGAATTCGCTATCAGTTTTTCCATAGCTCAACGTAAACGCGCCGCCCCAAATGCTTGTCGAGGGGAACGGAGAAACTCGAACGGGCGGCTGGCATAAAGCGATTCGATGTATCGGCCGAGTCGACGATATTATTTCCGTCGTCGCGCGGACCTTCGACCCCGTTGGAAATCTGCAGAAGTTACATCGATCCGCGCGGTCTTGATTGAATCGCGCCCCGGCAGAATAACTCGCCGATATAATAGGATTCGGAAACGTGGTTAACGGGAAATCAACGGAACGGCGAGAGGAAAGAAAGCCAAAGGGAGTCGCGTGTAACTGGAGCTCCACTCGAGGCATCCAACTTCTCCATTAACGGCGCCTCTGTTTTCCCGACAAATCTTGTGCCTCTCACGACGCCCGGCGGTGAACGCTTCGAGAGTCGCTGGCACTGGGGACGACGGTCCTGTACCGGAAGCGTCGTTTCGTCCGCGCCCGACGCAAGAGTCCGTCGACGACACGCAAAGGTACTCGGTCGTCGCGCTGCCCGCGGCGAGCACTGGCGCACTAGGAACGTGCGCGACTTTCGCACCTCTTTTCGTCGACCCCTCCACCCCCGCAAGCTTCGTTAATTCGCGGACGACCAGTACGAAGGAACGTCACGTTCGACCTCGTTTCACGAGCGGCCGCGATCGTGCAGCGGCGACCGCCAGCAGAAAAGAGAAGCCGGGAAGGGCAGTAATACTAGTGACACACGAGACGACGGGGCTAATCAGAATCGTGTTCGGTACTGCTTGCAGTAATCGCGTTTACGACCGCCCCCGACAAATTTGCAGCATCGTTAATACGACCGCGGCGTCCCGACTAATGGAATTCTTTTTTCCGCGTGTTCATGACGATTCTCCTTGGGGCGCGACGTGCGTCGGTGTTTCGCTTTTATGCTCCCATCGCTGTGTACTGGGGCCAGAAAAAAAAAAAAAAGAAATGGGCCACGAGGCGCAGCGCTGTAAAGCAGCCGCTGAAACTTAACTTTTACTGCCTCGCGATTTTCCGCGACGAGAGGATCGGAGTCCCGGAATAATTTTCGCAAGCAACGCAGCACGGTACAAAGGGCCACGGTGTTTTCGCGCAAGACAAAGTCGCGGTTCGAACAAAAGTTACGCAATAGAGAGAGTGAGAGAGAGAGAGGAATCGCGACGTAACGATATTCGAAGAAGGTCTTCCGGGGATGGACAGTCGCGAATTTTCAAGGAAAATGCGCTGCGCGAAAACTCGTGAACGCGCCAACGGGTACAAGAAATAAGACAGGAAAGATCGTTCGAAAGGCTAGGATCTCGACGCAATCAACCTCGGCTAACTAAACGGGGATGCAGGGATTCGCCTTTGAACCCTTTTCTTTTCTATGCACTCGCGGACACTTGGCAAGTTCGAAGGCGAGATTTTTGCCGCGGTCGAACGCCGAACTCGCCGTCTGCCGTCTATTTAATTAGTGCACGGGATCGAGGAACCGACGATGCCCCGAGGTGGTCGCTGTCCTAACGAGGCGGCCGTTCTCCCTTCCTAAGAGTCCTTCAGAGTCTCTCCGGCCGACGCGAATCTTCTCTCCGTCGCGAACGTCGGAATTGCTCGCCCGGCGTTCCTCGCCGCCTGAAACGAACGGCTTTGCCAGCCGTCTTTCCCTCTCGTCTTGCTCCGCCGACTCCGGAATAATTTCCGGAATTCGTTAATTGTAGTGTTCCGGGAACACCGCCCGCCAAGTGGATTCGCCATTGTCTGGATTCCCTGCCCCCCCCCCTTCCCTCTCCGTGCCTTCCATTCTCTTTCGAGCTTTCGTTCTTTCCGCGCGATTATCAGTCAGTCGCGGCTATCGATCTTGCGACCCAAGCAGCGGCGAAAGACCTACTAAATTGCACGCCAGCCCGCTCGCGAGAAAGTCGAATATCGTTAACGTCGCCAGGGTGGCTGTTCGCGGGGAGATACCGCCGCGGAATGAACGCGGCCTCGTTTCGCGTCAGCATCTCGTCTATAGGCCTTTTCCGCGTGTTTCGCCTCGATTTCCTACCACCGTGGCGTAGCCGTGAGCTCGTTTCACCCGGGGATAGAGTTTCTCCGGGCGCAACGATTCCTTTGTTGTCGCGGGCCTCGCGAGGACCTCCTCGCAACTCGATAACCTCTCGTCCTCCCATCGTCGTCCCTCGTTCGACCTCGCCCGTGAACTGTACTAAAATACTCAGCGCACGTCCCCGTGAAACCTTGCCCCTCGAAAGTTCTCGTCGATCGTCGAGGTCGAAGCCGACGGGCGCGCGCCCGATCGTTGTCCGGGCGAACAAAAAGCGGTCCGTCGCTTTCGTATGGACGAACGGCGGCTTGTTTAAGCCGCGGATTAGCGGGCGTCGAACGAAAAACTCCGCGAGGAGCTTCCGGCTCGAAGCGGGGTCCCGACGGTGGCGGGAGTGGCGCGTGACACCGCGGCGACGACGACGACGAGCCTCGTTTTGCTCATTGTCCCGGGGACAAAGTTGCCGCGGGTCGCTGGAAAATCACGGCGGTCGGAGACGCGAACGGGGGAGAGGCGCCGAGACGTCTCGACGCCGGTTTACCGCTGCTTTATCGGCGTCGTCCTCTCGCAGCCGCGCCGCGCCGACCCGTTCCTCGTCGCCGACGAGGGTCCCTCTCTCGTTTTCTCCCGCCGTGATCGTTGTTTCTCGTTTTCCACGCTCCCTCGCCCCGTCGTCGCGCTCTCCTATTTCTCTATCGATCCTCTCTGCCCCGCCGCCCCCGTCTTCGACCGGCCAACTGCGATAGACTCCGGATAAACGACGCCGATGGACCCTGGCGTCGCGAACCTAAGCCCGCTTCTGCCCCCGCGAAAATACCCAGGCGCTTATTTGGCGACGAAAAAATAGGGACGCGAGACGCGTTCGCCCGAGTGCCGACAATTTTCTTCGACTGGCCGGGAACATTTCGCGGGGCTCGTTCGCAAATGGAACGTCGAACAATACTGCGTTTCCTGCACGCCGCGGCGACGCCGTATAATGCACCTCGTAGTCGCGAACGCAGAATTCGTAAATTGTTGAACGCAGAAATAGATGTATCGCAGAATTCGCTGGCAATCGCGCGAAACTATTCTGCGACATTTATTCGATGTCGCCTCGCGTCGACGTCAATCATCCTGTGTATCTTTCTGGAACGGCCCAACCGGGTATAACGCACACTTGCGTGCACCTCGGAACAAAGGGAAATGGCTTGGGCGTAACGGCGCCACGACGCGACGACGAGAAAGATCCTTAACCCAGACCTAACGCGGACCTATAATCCTTCACTGTCGGAAGCTTCTTGACATCGCGGCGTTGCCGGCAAGGCCACGGAAAAGTGTAGATCTCAGCCCGGTGACCTTAGGGCCTCCGCGTTAAATTATTCAACGCGCTGATGCGGCGTTTTCCGCCCCGATGGGCATCGTCCCACTCCACGCGAATATTTGCGGCGCTTTCTTTCCCCCTATCCGAAGCGCCGCGACGCTCGCGCGACGCGCGAACGCGCCCCGAGATTAAAGTACCTTTCGTCGTGGCCGAATCGAGGACGACGCCGACACGCTCGTCCCCCGAGATTCGTATTTCATTTCCGTGCCGAATCGTCGGGGCGAGGGGAGGCGAGGCGACGAAGGTCGACGGACGACGGGACGAGAAAATGAAACGTTCGCCGAAGGGAGGCGGAACGGACCAGCGGGAGGAAAATACTTGAAGCAAAGGCTCCCCCTCGACGACGATTAGTCGAGCGATCGTCTGAGTTCGGAGTGCTTAAATTACATATTAACGGAGGAAGCGGTCTTTATTTCGAGAAAATGGTAATAAGAGCTTTCGTCGTCGCGCGACGCGAAGACCGGCTTCCGGTCTCGTTTTTACGGCGCTCGCGCCGGAGAACGAAGGGATCGCGGAATTAGCTTCCTCGAATTGGAAACGATCGCGCCGCGTTGCAGGGCTGCCCTTGCTTCGTTAGACTCAGCCTCGGGATATTTCGAGCGGTGCATTCGAGCGTTCCGTGGAAACGTTTCATCGCGAAGCCGGGTCCTCCTTCGTATCGTCGCGGCGCGCCACGGCGAGTTCTCGCGGATGCGCGCGGCAGGAGCACCATTTCGCAGGGAAAAATCGTTTCCCCGACCATCGTGCACGGCCGTCGGCCACTTTCGGATAACTTCAAATCCGATCGAACGCGACATCACTGTTCACGACGCGATAAAAAGAATTTACGAGCTGAAAACCATATAACGTTATTACCCGGAACGGTTATTCCTTCGGCGAAAGGGATCTCGTCCCTGTATACGTATAAACGCCCGGCAACGCTGACAGTCCTGTTATAGTTTTTTATTCAACGGGCATAAATGTCCGGCCAACAAATTTCCCTACGTGTTCGCAACGTTTCGGCCGTAACAGACGATCATACTTCGTCGGTACGCGATCGATAGTAAACGAATCGTTGATTTCAGGTTTCCGTTCCACGTTGTGATAAGCAGCCGGCACCGAAATGGCAGCGTTCGTCGCGAAGCAGATGGTTGGAAACAAGCTGAACGCGGTTAAAGGTGAGTGTCTTGCATTAAAGATCATCCGGAAAATTATTCTCGCGTCGTCGAACGCGCGAGCTTCGCCCAGTAACTGGAGCGTCGAGTAAACGGCGATGGTGAAACGAGCGCAGAGGATCGACGAAAGGAGGTGAAATTTCTGCTGCGACTCCACTCGACGCGATTGAGCTCGACGAATTGACCGGCGATGATCGCGACGGTTCCGTTGCCGATCGACGGAGTCGAATATCCTGCGGGAACCGTATGAAACTCGAACGACGCCGAGATTCCCCGGGCAGCTGCGGCGAATTAATTACGGTATCGAGAAACGCCGTTTCATTGCCGGCGGAACGATCCTGGCCGAAAAGGACCGTTTCATCGTGTATTAATATATTTCTCTCGGCCAGAACATCAGTCTTCCGAGCGGATATTTAGCACGCGAATTAAGATTGATTGCACGGACGGTTCGGAAAGGTGGACGACGAACGGAGCAAATATCACGAGGCGCCACCGAGTTTCGGTCACCACGGCGAGGAATATCGTGTGACGTCCCGTGTGCGATCTTCCATTCTTGTAACATGAATTCCGGGCGAGAGAATTTTTTCGTCGCACTCGTCGCAGGAGTTTTCGAACGACGGACGACGAGATAGGAGTCGCGTACTCGCGATCGACGATCATCAGAGTCCGAGCTCTGGATTCTCCATTACTCGAATAGCAGTAAATTATATCATTCACGGCTAACTCCGGCGGGGTCGGTTGATTAATAATCGCCGGGCCGGGGGCAGCGAATGAAATTGCAGCTAAACCAAATCAATACCTGCGCGCAATTAAATCAGTTCGAAATTAATCGTCCGAACGGGATTCATTATCGACCGCCTTTCTCGAACTTCGTTACCTTCTCGAATTGTATAATATTGCCGATCCAATTATACCCGAGGAATATGTGACTCGACTATGGCGGATGGCGAGGGGGTGTGGTTTCTAATTTTCCGCGGATTTTATGCCCCCCGAGTCTCGCGTCCAGGGAAAACGCCAGTTGGCAAACGGGACACTTAATCATTGTTATTCAAGTTACAAGTACAAGTTGGCCAGTTAGAGCGGGAATTGAAGAGGAGCGACCGCGAGGCCGAGAGGGCTCCGCGCGTCGACGGCTGGCCTGTCGGCTTACTGGCAGCTTGAACGATGGCCCGCAATAAAACTTGTGTCATTAAGGGAAAGTTTCAGCCCCCGCGAACGCCACGGGCACGGGGGCGAACCGTATCGCGGAGAATTCGTAATGGGAAACGGGGACCTTCGTCAAGCCCCGATCTCGGATCTTTCTTCGGGCGGACCTTAACTCACTTGGACACAATCAATCCATCCTCCTTCCCTTCTTAGCTTCTCGAATACCCGGCTCGATGTCGCGAGTTCCTCCGCGTCTATTCGCTCGTTCGTCCTCCCGATGTCCGCCATTATGTACATTGACCGAGAAACGGTCTCGATGCCTCTCCGACTCGCACCGTTTCTCGTGCTGACTTTAAACCGGTCACAGGGCCGGCGCTCGCGTTCTGAACGCGATATTTATACGTGTCGCCGGATTTTTCACGGCTTTTCACCGGGCGACAGGGTGCGTGCCGGAGTCGTTCGCCTATTCTGCGATTTGTAATACTTTCGGGCGTTGAAAGGCGAGATATGCGCTGAGTAAAGTCTGAACTAGAGGTCGAAATTCCGTCGTTTCGCGTTCGTATTTAGCAGTACGTAACGCGGTGTTGTGTCGCGGAGTATCTATTACGAGAGAAAATTGATTCGCTCGATAATAGGAGCGGCGATCGATATAAAATTATCCGCGCGTCGCTAACGTTCGATTCTAATCGCTGCCCGAGCAATTTATCACAGTTTGTCCGCCCGCGATGTAAAGCAATCGCGAAAACGGAGGAGGAGAAGTTTCGGAAATTCCGTGGTCGGAAACCAGCGGTCTGTTCGAGGATCGTGGCCGGGTTGGAAACGGCGGGGTTTAGCGGGGAATGCGGTAAGAAACTTTCGCCAAGCTCGAAGAGTAGACGAATCGAATGGCAATTAGTTTGGGATGACCCAAATGCGATGCGGGGAGCCCGGAAAAGTGGGGGAAAACGGAAGAGGAAAATGGTAATGCGTTTCAACGGCGAGGGGGAACAATGGAATTGGAGAGCGCGGAGAATCGTTGGGGGCACCGAGAATGGTGAAAGATGCGCGATCGAGATAAATACAGAAACAGGGAAAAGGGAAAGTGGACTGGGGGGATCGGCGGAGAAGCTGGTGATTAAACGCACGACTGTGAAAGCGTCCACGGTTAACGAGAAACCCCGTAGAGATTTGCCATCCGAGTTGCACGCGTAACCGTCGATTCGTCAATCTTTCGCCCCCGTATTATCCGAAGGTATTGGAATCGCAGCGGCAAGTTTTATCTCGGACAACCGATTAATTGAAATCCCGCGGATCGATTGACCGCGACGCACGCCGCGGTGCGGTTGCTTGCTGCGAGTCAAACCGATGCCGTTGGTCTTCGACGATGCGTCGAACATATCGACGCGACTCGCGATCCTCCACCCCCTGGATGCCGGGGCATGCATTGCGCGTCGCGAGAACGACGAAAGTCGCGCGACAAGATCGGCGAACGACGGTGGAAAGGGATCGCCGGAAATATCGCGGATTGTGCTACTTTCCCGAGGAGTATTTGTCATTGGAAAATCCGGCGTTTCCACGGGAAATCTACCTATCTCACGGTACTCATTGTCTTCCCAGATTCAACGGGATTCGCCGCTCGAAGGACCCCGATCCAATCCGCGGTGGATTTGTTTTGCCGCTGAACGATACGATTCGCGCTTCAAATCGTCCGTACGCGAACGGCGAGCGCCTGTCGACCATTAACCGCTATTTATGTCGGCCCCAAAGCCGACGAGACGCATCTCGACCGGCGGCAAAGAGAAATGAACGAGAACTCGCGCGAATTACGGTCGATCGCGTGAAACTGGAACGGCGACGGACGCGTCGAGACGAACTTCGAAAACGGGAGGCGAAAGGCAGCCGATAAAACTTGAAAGCAACGGGGAGAATTAATGCGACGGGCAGCGCGCAAGATGCACCGTACGCGAGCGACGATATTTATAGGGGCAGAACGGAAGGATAATTGTCTCTCGAATTATAAATTGTGCAATTGGTGTGCAAGTGTCGCGGCGTTGCATCGACTCGCGTAAGGAATGCGCACAGCAGACGTCAATCTTGTTGATTTACGCGCCCCGTTAATGTTGTACACAGAACCCCAGGTATCTTGATTTTCGTGGACCTCCGGCCGAACATTTGTCCAAAATCATAACAAATCTGGGCCGACCTTTCGCCAGTATCGAGCCAATCGAAAGGTGTGCTCGAGAAAAGGAGCGCGGAGGATTAAGTAATATTCGCGTTCACGTACGGACCTGGTTGTTGCACGCGTGTTTGACGAAGTTGGCTCCGGCCACGAAGTCGCTAATGAGGCTCAAAGGATTTGCGGCGGATTAAACCGAGCACCGCGGTGAAGTTTCCTCCTGCCCAAACACAACAAACTTCTTTCGATGTACACACTCTCCCTCTCTCTCTATCTCTATCTCTCTCTGTCTCGCTCCCTCTGTCCACGGCTGAAATCCTAAAAATTGGAACACTCTCGGCTTCCCGAAACTTTTCCCCGACAACGGGAGTAAATCAGCCACGATCCAAGAGCCGAGGGAAAGCTAATTAGCGAGCCGATAAACTAGCCGATTGTCGCGCGTTCCATTTGGCCGAGTCCGGCGTCGTTGCATCAATTATCTCGCTGGATCCGGGATCGCAACTGGGTCGAGAACAGAGGCTGCCCTATGGTGGATCCAGGATGCGGTCAGAATTGGCCAGAGAGTAGCTGCGATGCTGGTCGACCGATGTGTTTCGCGGGCGGTTCGCGGGGGAAGCTCGGTAGAACGATCGTCGTGCAATTCAAATGAACTACCACGCGGGCCCTATTTACGATGCGTCGAGGCTCCACCATTTTAACGGGGTGTTCTTCCCCGGGAAACGAAGAAATAAACACCGACGGGGGCGAACTTTTTCGCGACTCACTCCGTTCGGTGGCGAACCACTTTCGGACGTACCCGGCTCTGGCGCTGCTACTTGTTCAAGCGCGGATCCGCGCGGAAGGAAAGGGGATGTCTCGGTGCAATTTAAAAACGCGTAACGCGTGAATATATCTAGTTTTACGGTCGCCGGATCGCTGTACGAACGCGACGAGGGGGTGGGTTCGTTCACGCGCGCCACCGTACATTGTTTTCGAAAGTGCATTCGTGTCAACAGCAGGGAGACAGCTGCGCCGTCATGCGCTTGTTGAAACGCCTAGACCGGCCCTCAAATAAATCACGAGGGGCATAATTAATTGGGACGATTGTTTGTCGCGCGGCGATATCGATGAACAGGCGGCATCCTCGGTGCACGCCGAGCCCTCTCCGTTGATACGCAATCCCGATATACGAAATCCGGTCTCGCCGTCGAAAATCAGCCCCGGAACATTTTGCTGGCCGATTGTCGGCGGAGCGCTGTTCGCTATGGAAACGGCGAGACAAATATAACCCCGCTCCCGACTGTACGATCGAACTTAAACCCGATTTGGTCCGTCCCTGGAAAAAATAAGCGTGGCCTCCGCGGCTCGTCCTTTCGTCGCGCCTCTTTGTAGTCGCCTCGTCGCGCGCGATCGTTGCTTCGATAAAAAAAAAGCGGTCTCGCTCGGTCGGCGGATGTCAATTTGGAAATTAGTTTCGAGAGGGCGATCGATGGATTCGAGCGGGCGGCTCGTGGCATCGGGGCCACGAACAATCCGCGGCGGGTTATTAAATTGACCGCTGATGGGTACGCAAAACGAACTGGTACAATTAAACGTCACTCGGCGGTGCCGGGAAATCATCGGGCAAATATAAAACAAACGCGAACCGAAGCTCCAATAATGCGTACGCGAATCGACCACTGTTCGACCGCGATGATACGGTCGGGCCGTTCTCGATCACCGTCGCGATACTCTCCCCGCGAACCAACCGTTGGCCGGTTTCGTTGCATTCGAACGACAATTGTAACTCAACGCTGAAACGTTACACCCGTGGCGCACACGCCCCACCCCCGCTCCTTTTTGGCGATGCATTTCTTCCAGGGGCGGACTATTCGTTGACAGGGGTGCCGTTTCTTTTTCCTTTCTTCCTCTTTTCGTTTTTTGCGCAAGATCGTCGTCTCGGTGCCCCGGTCGAGCTTCGTCGCGGGGAGGAACGACGAGAAGTTGGAAGCCGGGTGAAATAATTCTCGGTGCCGCGCATTGTGCACCCGTGACCCTTATCTCGGGATTGTGCCGCGTTAAATAAGAACAAAAGCTGCGCTTTTGTGTCTCGGCCGCTTTATGCCGGAGCACGGCGTTCTCGAGAGTTCTGAATTAATCACGCGGATACTCCATTTGCGTGGTTTCTCGTCGCTAAGAATTCCCGAGGATCTTCGAGACGAGCTTCTTCCTCCAGCCTCTACAACCCCAACCCCCTCTCCTTGGGCAATTAGACGGGTTTTCGTTCAATTACGAGCACTGTCGCGCGAAAACGAATCCCGACTTTGCTCTTCCGATCGTTTGCTTGGCAATTAGAACGACGCTTGTTATCCGACTCGAAACTTCTTAATTCGGCCACCGGTTTATCCAATGCTACCCCGTCCCTCTTTTTCCTCCGCGCTTCCGAGAAGTTGCGGCTCGACGTTCGTCGGGATGCACGGGATGCTCGCGAAATCCCCGATTGCCGAGGTAAACGCGGCCGAGACCGGGCTCGAACAAAAAAGGTACGATCCGTCGGCTAAACGCGGGCAACCGGTCGTTTCCAGCGGGCGATCTTTTTAGATTCCTTTTCGCGTAATTCGCGCGAGCAATTACAAAGTATCCGAACAAAGGCGCGGATCCTCTTCGAGCAAATTCCACCGCGTATCTCTCCGTCGGTCAAGGACTTGGAATTCGCGCTTCTTGGACGACGCAGACGTCGCCTTCTTATCGCCTTTTGTCTCTGCGGCACTGAGCGTTGCACGACGACGCTGATATTTCGCCAGACCGATCGCTCCAGAGGGATCTGGAAAATTAACGGCACCCTCGAACCGTACACGTGGCGATCAATTCTTTCGCCCGACCCGCGACGGGATGGCGTGTCTCGTGGCGAATGTCGCGTACGAACGCGAGACAATTTAGTCGACGAATCACGATACAATCGACGACGATCCTGACGCGCCGCTATAATGAACGTAGGATTAGCGTAATCTGAAATCGACGCTCTCGGGAATTATTAATTAATGGTGTACGCGGCGTCCGTGCAGCGATTTTACCGTTGTTAATTTATCTCGAATTAATTTGACGCCGATAATTAATCGAGACTTCCGCTCCCCGGGCGTAGCAAAATCGCGTCGCGTTATCCTGCGACGATAACGGTGCATCGGCATCGATATGGGGGCGGGGAGAAACGAATTTTCAATCACCCCGAGCAGTCCTCTTCGCTCGCAATCTCGTCGAACGGCCGACGGCCGAGAATCCCGCGACTCCTCCCGAGCATTCGGCGAGGGATATCTCTTGGGCGAAATTTCATTCCGTCCGACGGACTCCGTGGATCCCCCCCTTTCCAGAGCTACGTACCGACCCTGGTGGACCGCCCGGAAGGATATCCTTTACGCCCGCGGAAGACTCTTTTTTTCGCCGTTTCGTGAACGCCAGCTCGTTTATCTTGCAACTTTAATTTCGGGGAAACGCGACGCGACCGCTGCGGATATTGCTGTCGCGAAGACGAAAGGGGCGAATAAAATGAAACGGCCCCCGTTTATAAAATCCGCGTGACGCTTCGGAACGATCGGTCACGGGGGGGTCGCGCACCCGACGTACCGGGTCGCCAGATTCCCGCGGAGCCATCCGTATTGCCGTTCGCATAAACAGCGCCGCGAAACAAAGGGGCGATTTCGAACAATAGCCGGGGAGACGGATGACGCGACGCCTCGACAAAATAGTTTTCCATTCGTTTTCCGGGCGGAAAGGGCGTCGCGCGCGATCGCCGTAGCGGATACGTCTTCCGTGCTTGCCCGCGGGGCGAACGAATCGTTCGATTAGATAAGCGACGCGATAGCGAGATAACTGCCCGACCCGGGGGGGATGAAGCGCGTATTACGGGGACGGCGTGTATCGCGATATTTAATTAAATCCCCCTCATACCGGTTCGTGGACGGAAAGTTCTATCGATAGTTGGAAACAGTTGGAAACCGCGTTTACCGTCGGCCATCGGGCATTTCGCGGACACGGACAATCCACGTGGCCGTTTCCCAGCATTGGAACGCCGCAACGTTCCGCGAAGCAATTCCGTTGGCCGATACTATTAACCGATTGATTTTCCGGCGGCGTTCGTGCCGAGGGAAAATTAATGCCTCCTCGAGAGGCAGCCCCGCTGTCGACGACGCGTCTCGTCTTGGCGAGCGCGTCGCCGCGGATCGTCAAGCCGATTTGCGTCGGGTGTACGTTGCCAGCGAGGGCGGAGGAAAAGCCGCTTCTGACTCGTTACGATTGCAACGGGCGGGATGAAGTTTTCGCGGATCTTCTTTTTTGGGGGGCGATAATTTAGCCCGGTCGATCGGGGAGCGTCTCGAACGTTCGTAAACGGGGAAACATTAATTGGAATCGTTGGCGAAATTGGGTCGGCGCTGCTAACGAGGACAGGAGGCTCGACGTATTCGTTCTTTCCTACGTTCGCCGACGAATTTTCTGCTGCCAGCCGATTGGCGAATTTTCATTCGCCGACCTTTCCCCGTTCCCTACCGTTTTCCGTACGAAAAATCTACGGAAGCTGGGAGAGCACCGGGCGCGCTTAGCGAGCCGAACACTCCTAGGCAAGGCCGAAGTTTGAGCGAAAGCCGCACGGGAGAGGCCCGGCGAGGATGTCGAAGATGAAAGACTCGGCGTCGAAGGCTCCTACCCAGCGGTTAGAGCCTCTCGTTCCTGGGGGAATCGGGATTTCCATGGATCGGTAGGCTGCTCCCCGTTCTCTGTACGTCGTGCCGATCGATGCGGGACGCGCAAGTGGCCGAACCATTTCGGTTTTCGCCGGTGGAACTTGCCGGTTCGATTAATTGAACGCGTCGAAATTAGTCAAACCGTCGCACGGTGGTCGCACGGAACCGTAAAAACACGAGCTAAACTCGCAGCACTGTTATTTACACGTTATTCTTGAACAGACGGTATTCTCAGGTAGCTCTTGAGTTTTTTTTTTAGATTTTCTTATTATAATTATTTGACCGACAACGTTTGATAAAATGTTGTTCGATCGGGATGTTTCTGATACTGTCTGCGGTCTGTGGTTATCTCTCAGGTATCAGTAAATAAAATTTGTTACAGCCGATACAACGACTCTTACAATACCGATTTCATCATTGAGATTGATAATCAATAAAAGAACTTAATTGAAACCGTACAGTTGATATGAAAATAGTTCCACAACGGGACGTAGAATCTACACATCCAAATTGCGCGTTCACGATGTTATTTAGTCGAGCGCGAACCTTAGCAAAAGATTCAAAATAATAAAAAAAAGTCAAAATGTAGTCTACGCACGTAAGAAACTGTGCGTAAAATTTCCTACGCTTCCAAGGAGGTCGAAAAATTGAATTCGGTTCGCGTTTTTACGCCTTCGGACCACTGTGCGTCGCGACGACGTGCCGGACGAATTTCACGCGAAATCGACGTCGACTGATAAAACCCGGTCGTTGAAACGCCACGGCGATTTTGCTGGTACATTTGCCGACGCGAAAACTATAGCAAACGCTTCGAATCTTGACCAAGCGGAAGCCAATAAACCAGGATGAGCATAGCGAATCGCGGCGCTAATTCCATTAACGATCGGCGAGGATTTCGCTGGACATTTTGTTCACCGCAGCGGCCGGTTAATTATTTTTCACTGGAATCGACGTTTTTCAATTCGCGTCGAATCAATGGCGAGCGAAATTCCATCTGCGATCGCCGGCGCTGTGTTTATGCAAGCACGCGGGTGTGCGGTAATTGTGCTAATTGTTTTAACGGCAATCAATCGCTGGCTATAATCGATAACCGGTGTAAGCGTAACTCCGGCCGGTTTCCCCTGTCCATTAGAGAAAATGAGCCCGCCGGTCGATTGTCCGAAACATTTGAACAGTCTAATTGCACAAAGCGCAGTCGTCGACGATGCGAGAATTTCTTCTCGCGGAGAAACGCGGCAATGAAATTTAAAGCGCTCGTCGCCAGACGCATTAACGTAAACGAGAAATAGTCGTGCAACGGTTTCCGTCTATAAACCGCGGCCAGTAATATTTCATTGCCGGTCGGCCGCAATTTATTACACGCCGCATTAAAGGCGCCCCCCCCCCTTATTTCATTTAATCGCCGACGACAATTACAGGCCGCCCAGGATAAATATTAAAATCGTTCTGTCGCCGCGGGCATCGATATCGCGCCCGCGATAACGTAACGCGGTGCAGCGGGTAATAGAACGGATGCTAAATGTACGAGGAAAAGGTGGAACCCGCTCGTGACACAGCGCTCCGTCAAAGTAACGGATGCCGTAATCTCGCGTGTTCAAATTGGGCCGCGATCACCGAAGGGAGAACAACCACTTTCCATCAAATATTTCATCGGCGAGCGTGACGCGGGTAAAAAATTACTCGACCCTGGAAATTAGCTGTTCGCGGAACGCCACCGGAAACGCGTTCGCCGCCGGGCGAATCGATAGCGGCCGCTGATCGAGGGTTGCTCTCCGCTTCTCGTCTGGTCGGTGACTTCTTTGTTCCAACAACCGCGACCGTGTGGCGTCGCCGATCTCTGATCAATGATCATTCCTGGTAGCCGGCAGATAACGAGGTCACGGCTTCACGCAAACGAAAATGTCGATCATCCTGTTTCTCCCTGCCTCTCTGCCACCCTCCATCGCCCCAACGCCCCTCACTCTCTCTCTCTCTCTCTCTTCGTGCACGATGCTCCGTCTCTCCGACGAGCACACCGACCGGCTCGCCGTCGCGATTATGCTAATTGCTGCAGCTGCAATCACTCTGCACGACCGTGCTCTCTCGCTGCTCGTGGCGATCGATCGACAAGGATCTGCAGATGCAACGCACGTTGCGAGCACCGGGAACACCAACGCTAATTAATCGGTCGTTGCTAATTCGACCGGATCATTTGCATGGGGATATAATTGCAGACGCGAGACCGCGGGACCCCCGCGACGTAACGAAATATATAGTGGAAACCATGCGACGGGAACGAGCACCGCGTGCTGGAACGCCGGCGAACGCGATTCCTCCGCTGCGCGGGCGGTCGCGACTCCTACGGGGGCGATAACGATCGGCTAGCGAGCGATTCGCTCGGGACGGAACGGATGTTTGTTTCGGCCGGCGTGAAACCGCGACTCGACGTCCGCTCGAAACGAACGAAGGAACGAAGCAGACGAACGAGAAAAGGGGGCAGGGGCGGGCAGTTTTCCTCCCCTCGGCTTCGCCGAACGAAACGACGCGCGATCTGTTCCGAAATTATTCGCCAGAGAAATCACGTCGGACGGAAAATGGGTCACCGTTTCGTCCATCAATGTAATTGCCCGACGCCGGCCGATCGATGCGTCGGTTGCATTGTCTGCGTGGCGATTATCGCTATCGTTCGGCGGGGTATCCTTCGCGGAGCGACGGCTATCCGACGGTGCTTCTGGTTCGCGGGACATTTCCGGCGACGCGAACCGCGGCCGTACACGGATACACGGGGTAAACGGCGAGCAACGACGCGGAAACGGGGTCTCGCGATCGATCGTAACAAATTGCTCGAGCGTATTAGCCACGAAGGCGGAGACTCGATCCGCGAGTCAACCGGAATTTCCTTTCTGCGTTCACGGATCGGGGGGCAGAGCCGGGCAACCGGCCTGTACATGCATAATTCGAACTTCCAGCCGGGGACCCGATCTAACGACATGATTAATGGGCCCATTGTCTCCGAGCGGAGGGCTGCGTCAAAGTAGCGCCGCCTAAATCGGTCGGAAGATATTCTCGGCTCTCGGAGCCTAGGAGAATTCGCTGAACGAGAATCTATTCGAAATCGATAAAACGTTCACGGGCATCCCTCAAGTAGGAGGCCCTTATTGCACCCGAAGGTGTGTGTAGTTGCTCGATAAAGAAGAGAGGGAGAGAGAGAGAGAGAGAGGGCGAGGGAGAGTGCCCGTCGCACCGGCGACGTTCCATTCCCGATGCCTATTTACCCGGTCGGGGGTTATATCGTGCTCAGGACGTAATTTTCACGGCGAGATATCGTCCCTTTCGCGTGCCATTCCCACCCTTCGCAAACCCCGTCCAAGCTTCCCCCTTTCGACAGACTATATTAAGGATTCCAGGGGGATGCTGCCGCATCCAGGACGGCCCTCCAAACACCCCCTCGTACCCGCAGCCATCCGAGCCACGTTCGCGACACGGATGGCTGTGGCTTACGGCCACGGAGGTGCAGGCGCGTCGCGATGCTAAATGAGCATTCACCGCATTCAATTCCTTCTTCGCCTTGGCGGCGTCGCAGAAAAATGCCAGCCGGTGTGCATGACGCTTTATTAAGTTTGAATTGGACGCGGAATAGAATTTCCGCGGGGCGGCCGTCCGATGGCATTAAAGTGTCCTCGAAGGATCCCCTGGAATCATCGGCGGCGGAGGCAACCGATCTCGTGTCAGAACGGGAAAAGAAAGGGAAGACACGACCGGCTCGAGGACCGCTCCGCGCGGCCATTCAACGCTCGCCCTAACCGCAAATTGCTTCGCGCAGCTTCGCCGTCGCGGGCTCATCCCGACCCCGAGAACAATCGCCGACAACGCCTACGCCTTCAGGTCGAAGGTAATGCTCGAGCGGTTCGAAGGTCGTTCCTTCTTACTTAATTTTCTCTCCTCCGCTTTCTCGTCGCAGCGACGCTCCATCGGGGGAATAGTCTTGAAATTACCGCGGACAGAATAAACAGCCGGCAGGACGGACAATTCCGGTGGACACTCGACTCGATGCAAACTCGATCCGTCGAGCGACGACGTCTCTCGGGCGGCGACTGGACGGTGGCCTCCTCTTGGTCCTCCGAAGACACACCGGCTCGTCGGCGATCGAGAGGCGGCGGCCACGGAAGACCCGCGCGTGCCCCTCGAAAATGGAAATCCGTTCGTCAACACGGTAATACCTTCCGACGACGGGGGCGTAATAGAAAATCGTTTGCCCAACGGCCACTCTTCCGCGGCCCTTCCCGTCCCCCCGGGATTCTCCCGTTCCGTTTTTAACTCATTACCGCCGCCTCTAATTAGAACTACCGACGACTAATTCCGCGGATCCCTTCCTTTCCGTCGCCGCGCCATGGAAAATTAAAGCGCCCGGAATTCCACGGACCCATGTACGCCGCGTATTTTAATGGAGAAGCCCACGGTCGTGTATGCGGCCCGAACGAAGCAGCATGTCGCCGCGTAACCTCGCGTTACGAACAAAGAGCGGCGAGTCGCGACTGGCGTCGAGTCACGAGGCTCTAAATCATTTCGAACTCGTCCTCTTTGCGCGCTGCGTAGAGATTCCTAGCGCAACGAAGGCCCGTCTTCCCCGTCAGCGAAAGAAATCCCCGCGCCCTCGCTAATTCGTTCCTTCGTTCGTCGGTTAAAAGCGTTATCGTTGAACGATAGGTATCCGCGAGACGACGACAGTCCGGCAGCAATTCCGCGGCCACGGAATTGATCCGACGGCAAGAATTTAAGTGTCGTAACTCTCGCGAGAAGTGGCTCGTTCCATTTGCGGCCTCTTTTTTCCCCCGCCGCCGAGGCAGAAACGGTCGCGGTTCCATTTCGCGGCGTCACCCGAACGAAACGCGGAGCTTTAAACGCGTGCCGCGGAAGAAACGGGCATTGTTTCTTTCCGCGGCCCTCCCGGCGGGCATTTGCATAAGACGCGAGCAGAATAGCGGGGACAACTTAACGAGATTTTAACGACCGTCCAACGCGTCGTTAACGCCCGCTGAGTCGTAATCGCCGTGCTTTCCCGGGCGTTTCGTCGAATGCGCCGCGAAATCATTATTTCGGGCTCGCGGTTCACGGCCGTTAACGACATCAAGCTAGCCGCGTCGAACGCCGTCGATTTCAACCGTCGCGGGGACGCGTTCGGCCGAGAAACTTCTTCTTCGCAAACGCGCGGCGTCGACGCGACGCGAGCGTGGCATCGAATCGAAATTTGTTTCGCCTCCGTCACGCAGTTTTCAATTAGATTATTGCACGACGAATTCGAGGAGCGTACAATCCGTATCGATTTTTCCCGTGCCGGCTGCAGGGGGAACTTTTTTTCAATTTCCCAGCGGAGCTCCGGAGGCGAGAGTTAGAAGTTAATTCGAAGTTCCGCGGATATACTTGGCGGCGGTCTGTTGAATTCGAAATCAACGGGAATAGGTTGGAGATTTGCATTCGGTTTAGCCTCGTCGTCTCGGCTCGACCGCGGGCCAAGATTAGCGCGTAATTTAGGTGTCGCCGCAATACTGTTCCGCGACCCCGTCCTCTTTGTTCCACTCACCCTTCTTTCCCGTCGTCGAGCGGGGACCGAACTCTGCGTTCGTCGAAATCGCGCCGAGCGCCGGTACGCTCGCACCGCCGGCCAAGAAATAAAAGTTCCTTAAGATCTACGTTACAAACGAACGGGCACAAACTTTCCGTTCGCCCTCTTGACGCAACCGTGAGCGTATTTTTACTCGGGGACGTGGTCGTCAAGAGCGACGCGAAAAAACCCCATAAACCTCTTTCCGGGAAAGTTTCCGCGGAGGAACGAGAGTCGTCGCGTCTCGTCGCGTCGCCAGAAACGAGCCTGATTATTTTATCCCGACGAACGAGTTTCGCAAAGTGGACCGGGGTGAAATTTTTATCGTCTCACCCGCCGAGCTTTTGGCCCATTGTTGCATTATCAATGCATCGGATCGACTCCGCTAACGTCGAGATACTTGTCGGTCGTTCTGCGAACGCCTTACGCAAAACTTTCCGCCCGCGGAGCAATCGTTAACGCGCCACTTCTGTCGCGCCGTATTACGAATCAGCTCGCGGGCAACCGGTCCCATCGCAACCCTCCTGCGATTTAACGATACCAATACAGAGCGCGAATAGTTTCATCGTCTAGACAATGTCTGGAGAGCTCCGCGCTGCTGGACGCTTCGATTTTGCCCGTTAACGGTATCAGTTAACGTTTCTGGATACGCGACGACGGAACATCTGTCTGCGAACACGGCCTGGAAGGGAGAGGAGGGTATCGAATTCGCGGCCAGTGGCGTTATCGGAGGAATCGGTAGCCGGTTGCCTCTGCGCGCTATCGGCCGAACTTCTCGGGGAGCGATTTTCATGAAATTCCTGGCGCAACGTTCCGCGCGAGCATTTTTCAAATTCCGCCGTTATTAAATGTCCGATATCGGCACGCCGCCAGTGATATAGTGTCGAGCGATACGCGTGCGCGTCTATCCGTCAGCGCTGCGTTAAAAATCCCGATGAACAATTTTATTTTCGTTGCCTTGCAACGTACCGGTTGGCAATACCGAAATTTGCGCGTCGCGAATTCCCGTCGGTCGAGTTCGTCCCGCTACCACTGGGAAACCCGACGAATCGCGACGACAGTAGATCCGCAGTGGCTCGTTGTCGACGTCGCGAATTGCAGAGGGCGAAGATTTTGTTAGGCGGCCACCTTGGCTGTGGAATGCGAATTACGATCGGGCCTGCGCGTAATCGTGTTGACTTTATCGCGGCTATCGGCAGGAACAACGAGTGGAACCGTTATACGGGGGCCGTGGCATAAATTCCTGGGTCGAAGTCGTCCCCGTAACCGCACCGGGAAATCCATGTAATACCCGGAAAATCTGATCGTTCCGCCACGGAATTACGTAAAGGGTAATTCGAGGAAGCTTGCGTCGTTCACGGGAATTCCTGTGTCAGCTGTTCAAACGGTTTTCAGGACTGTCGTTCGAATTCTTGCGCCCCACGGAGATAACCCCGACCCACGCGAGTTTTCATTAGCAATAACAGGAATTGCCTGTCTCTACTTAATACCGCCTCGTGTTTTCTCAATTCGGAGGGAATTGAATGCCTCCCCCGGAGGCGGCCGCCGGTGTAGCTCCCTATTGGACGCGGAGGCGCTGCGAATCCAGAAGCGAGCGTAACGAGGAACGATAAATTACGCGACGATCAGCGAAATATAAATTGATGGCAAAGCTGCGATCGAGGCTGCGGTCCGCGGATGGTCTCGATCGTAACGGCCGAACTATGGGTCGCGCGCGACGCGGGGACCGTCGCGAAGACATGGAAATTATTATGCCCCCGAGGATTCGACCGCGGTTGATAGGAGATAATCGGAGTACAGCCGGACGAGGTACAGCTTGGTCGCGCTCGCGAACCCTACGCAGGGCTCTATCACCTCGATCGAATCGAGACTGATACCTACATCCACGAAATATATACATAGATTTCTACGGAATGTGGAATCAGCGGAGTAGACAGCATCAACGGACCGCGAGCTATCGATTTTGGATCGGGTCCGGGGCTGGTGGCTTTTGCGTCGACAAGATTATAACGCGAGCCAACCCCCGGACCCCCGGTCATCCTGGCCGTGATATCGGCGAAGTGTCGGATCCCCGGCCAGGCAGGAGTGGCTATCGAAGCGTTTACAGATTCCCCCGTGCAACGGTATAACATCTCTTGGGCAAACTGTAATTCCCATTACGGCCGACTTGATTGCGCGTGCACTTACGCTCCTGCATTCTGCCCTGCAATCGTCCCGGGGAAACTTTCTAATATCTCTCCCCGCGGGACCGCTGCCAAACTTCGCCGCGTACAGGTAACTGGCACGGCGATACGTGGTGCTTGAGGGCGCACAAACGCGAAGCCCGACTCGACAAAAGTCACGTATCAAACGCGTCCGCAGCGGGGAAGTTCGAGGAACGCTGGCCAGCAATCTCTCATTCCGCGCTGCCAGCGACCGGAGGAATCAGTTCCCTCTGACCTTTCACTCCGGGAAGCCCGTATCTGCGTTTCGACTTCCGTTCAAGGACTCCGCCGAGGAGATGCGGCCGTGCCCGTTTCTTTCCTCCCCCTTTTTTGCTCGTCAAGATTCTCGCGCAGAAGTCGACCGACTGCGCCTAACACCAGACGACGGTCTTTCATCAATCCCACGGAACCCTTCGCGCTTGGGCCTCTTTGTTTATCCCTGACGCGGCCGGGTCGGGACGGGCCCGAAAGAAAGGCGAGACTGCAGGCTTCCGACCGCGTCGGAGCCGCTGTTCCGAACAAGAGCCTCGCGTACGCGAGGTTTGAACGCAACGCTCCCGCGGACGACACAATGGGGTTGAGGCAGGAACAATGGGTCGGGTTATACGCTGCTACGCTGTATTGAAAATGGATCCCGTGGAATAACTTTAACTGCACTGGCTGCGCGGGTAATTGGAGATACCGGGCTGAATGCGAAATAAGGATCCGCCGACGGCGGATTCCGGGGATACCTCGTTCGCCTGGGCTCGCGACCGCCTCGCGAGGAGCTAAACTGAATTTTAGCTAGCGAAACCTAGATGTCCGCCATTTGGTGGCCGCGGTCGCCCCCTCGTTTGTACGATAAAACGGGCCACGGCGAGTTCGCCAAGTAATTCCGCGCCCCTACGGTGAAGTCGTGCGTTATCAAGTATCCCACCGTTACTTCGGAACTCATTCGACGGTTCAGCGCGAACTCAGAGCCGAGGACGTAGTCCCTGGCAAAATTTCGCGTTGACCTCCTCCTTTACGAGCTAATCCCGGCGAGGGCCGCGCGGTTTAACGCTGATGTTAACGGGTACGTCCAGCAATCCGCTCGGCCGTCGTCTCGCGGTGGAAGCGGAATACGTTATGGACTTTATTGGCCGGCGCTTTATCGCCCAGAGAGATACGGGCGGGTTCTCCTAAAAGAGAGGAATCTATTCTGCCGGCCGTTACAGGATTTCTAGCTGGAAAAAGAGTAGCGTCTGTTCTCGCCCTCCGAGAGTCGAGGGTCTCCTCATTTCTCAGTGATAAAACACTCGACGTGGAACAGGAGCGGGAATTGCGAGAGGAATACGCCGGCACGGTCGAAGCCGGGAGTAAATTTTTAACGCCGTCTCGAAAGTCCATTCGCTGCACCGTTTCGCCGCTCGTTAAACACGCGTTTACGCGAGATAGTCCCTTTAACGAGTGTCAACAAGGAGTGGGGAGAAAGGGTGAACAATAGCGGGTGCCTGCAGCAGTGGCAGAAAATCACCGCGACGTAATCGACGCTCGAAAAATACGGCTCGGCTGGTGGCTGTTCTCGCGCCGAGTTTCGAGCGGAGTTTCACCGGATCCGGATTACCGGATTCGGCCAGCTTCGCCACCGCGCGCGATAAATGAACAGGCTGGTCGAACACCGAGCCTCTTGTCCAGGAGTCGCGGCAAGGGATGATTCGGGGCAAACAGCGGGTGCCGCGCGATCTTGCCACCCCGTCCCTTTCGTATCAGCGATATTAATAAATGGGAAACGGTGCCGGGTTCCTGAATTATTTAAAACGATCTGGCTGGACGCGATTCGTGTTGCGAACGTCTCGCGCGCGTTGCTCGTAACAAAACAACGGTGGCCACGATTGAATTACCGGCTCGATGTATATTACATCGCGAATTAGATTGTGATCGATCGGTCGCTCGCTGCTTCATTTCGGGAACCCTAGGGGAGATACTTCGAGAAACGGCGGATGCTGTTCGCTCGAATCGGCCACAAGGACACGCTGATTATTGAGCAACGTTAACGGATATACTCGTTCGTATCCAGTCGCGAAAACCGAAGTCCTCGGTCAGGAGGAAGATTGGAAAATATTCGAAGCGATTTAAAGAGAATCGAAGAACTTGGTGGCCTGCCAGCCGGGCTCGAGGCGAGGCTTCGCCTCGTCAGCTGTCCCCGTTCGATAGTTCGCCGATTTCCCATTAGAACTTCTAAAGAGGAGAATCGTCTGGGGGCCGCTCCTTGTTTCGAGGATTAATTGCACGACCGGTGGGATGCCGTTGGTCGCGGTAACTCGGAGCCGGTAGAAGTCGCGCGTTGGAACAAAAATTGCGGCGCAATTCCCATCGGGTCCGCGGATTCTAGTTTTTCTGTCCGCGAGACCGGCCGAGATTCTACGTCGGAAGCCGAAAATCCAATTACAGCAAGTGGAATTTCATTTCCGGCGTGTGCCGCGTGTATCGTGCCACCGCTGCCGACCGAGAATCTCTATTGGGAAAAATAACGCAGTCGAAGCGATGGCAATTGGAAACGTTCGACGGTCGATCTGTTCACGCGTCGCTCTATTTCCTACCCGACGCTCTGGACGGACCTGAAACGCAAACAGAAGCTCGACCCTTCTTCGATGCGTCGCGATTATCGTCGTCCATCGATGATTATCGTCCCCGTTATTGTCGTGCCGTTTACGTATCGGTGATTTCCAATGGCAGAAAGCGTGTCCTCGATCGTGGCGCCTTCGCCGAGTCGTACGGCATTCCACGACGGCGCAAACTGGATCCGGGTGTCCCCACGCGGCCCCAGGTAACCTCGTTGCGGACCTGCATACGCTCCGACCAAATTAACCAAGTCTTATCTGGCCCGTGCATGCAACGTAGGCTGAGACATCTTGGCCCTCTGTGCGCAACGTGCCTCCTGTATTCACGCGACCCCTATACATCCATAAGCGACGTTCCACTTGATACTGGAATTAGGACATTATGCCAAACCCGTCTCGACAAACGCGGCGCCAACTATTTGCGTGCACGGGGGACGCTTGTAGTTACGCGAATTTCGGCTCGAACGGGGTTGGACTATTTTTAACGAGATGGACCGCTACAAATTCGGCGTACCGAGGAAGAAACTGTTCGCTGGAGGTAGGAAAATTCTCCACGGGGTTAGAAAATCCGTATCGAACAGGGATCGACGAGGAAGCAACAGAGTCGCGGCCAAACGGCTGAAACGACCAATCCGAATAAGAATGATTCCCGCAGTCGCGATTCCTCGGACAGAACTTCGGACAGAAGCAAACAGACCCACTCCGTTGCCTCGACGGTCGAACCGTCGTCCTCGACTTCAAATAACTCGACGATATTTCTCCCACGCCGCGACCTGCCTCTCAGTCCGACCTGTTCTTTAAACTCGCGAATTAAAATTCACCGACGGTGTCGCGGATGATACTGTCCGCGGCACAAATAACCGTCGAGCGGCGAATCACCGGGGAAAGTTCATCGCTTTCCCAATGGACCGTTGGCTTCGCGTTAATTTCCAAGCGCAAGCGCTGCGCGGCCGTAAACACCGGCCGCGGAAAAAGCGGCTGGTTCCCCGGGGAGATCGAGTGGATTATCCTGGATGCGATCGCGGTCTGGCCAATTTTTGGCCCCCGAAAAACATGGCGGAACCTCGATGCTGGTAACACGGTCGGTACAGATCGCGTCGACGTTGCGCCGATACAGCGTCGGAAATCGAGCGGCGACGAACGGCGAGCGCAGCCGATTCGAAATGGGTTCGAATTGACGCGACGCGACGAAGGGGCTACTCGAACCGCGGCAGCTCGATGGCAAGGCAGCGACAATATTGAGGGGAAAAATTTCAAGTGTATAAAGCAGAAGGGGGCGGACGTGCGACGCGTTAATCAGACTTCTATTAACGTGTCCCTGCGCACCGCCGCGCCGGTGCACAGGCATCCGATGGCGGCGCAAAGAGAAAAATCTTTATGGTCGCCTCGGTCGGGAGCCGAGATTTATCGCTGGCCCTTGTATCTAGCCGTGCCTGCGCGTGACAGGTACTCGATAAAATACTCGTGTAATAAACAGGGTAAACGCAAATTTATATGGAACGGCCTGGCCTCGCCGGCGGCCTCCCCCCTGCACGCCGCATTAACCTCTGTCCGCTCGATCACTTATCGTTAGCGAAGGCATATTTTCATCGGACCACCCAATTGTAGTTCGCTGGGATACTGTGCCGGCGTTACGCCCGCGATATTTCACGGCCGCCGCGGTTTTCTTTTCGATCCGCGCCGTTCGAATCGCCTCTGAGGAAGCGGAACTTTCCGAGCCCAGCGGAAACTCTACTGGACGATTCAACGCAAATCCGCCAATCGGCCCCTCCGATCGGTGGCTGGCGAATTTTTCAAATTACACGAGGGCGATTGTCACGCGACGGTCGGGTCGTTAAAAGTTTCTGCGCCCCGTCGCATTCGTATCTCCTTTTTCGCGGCGATTTAACGATGCACCGTCGTGGACCGATGGATCGTCAATACGGATGGAAATTCGCAAGGCACGCACAGCGGCCACGGGAATTGGACGCTTGGGTCGCGCAAGTCGCGCACGTCTCGAGTTTCTCCCGACGATCGGCATTATCTTTAAGGGAGAGTCGTGCCGAGAACACTGCCCTGCCACTTTTCTTCATTTGCCGACGTTCGACCTTTCGTTTTCCTCGCGACTCTCCTCCGGCGTTCCGCGAAACGACTGTTCTCGGAGTCGGGGCACGATCGGGAAAGCACACCATCGCGGCGCGAAGAGGCGCAAAGGAGATCCCTCTCGTCGAGGGAAACGTTCGGCTAAAAATTAACGGGACACGCTTAAGGCCGAACCGGAAATTTTTCAGTCGCCGCCAGAATGTTTCGTCGTGTCTCCTCGAAGGTCCGCGGATCCCATCGGCTCCACGGAAATTCGAATCTCCCGTGGAACCGCCGCGAGAAAAGCTCCAGGCGGCGTACCGAACTCGAAGCGATTTCCCGCGGAGCACGGCACAGCGAATGCGTTCCTGTCTGCGAAGTTTCTTAGGGCGCGAGTTTTGGTAACCGCCGGCAGGTCCTCGCCTCTTTTCACCGCCTTCTCTTCGCTGCGCACGGTCGTTCCTGCATTTTGCTTTCAATGTCCCATCTATCAGAAGGAAGGTCTCGTTACTTTTACGCAACGGCGACACGGGATGGAAGTATTGACACGCTGCTTGTACACGTTTGTCGTTCCCTCGGTGCCGGCTTGCGCGATATCGCGGGGAGGAACAAAGCAACCCCCCAAAGTCGTTCGAATCCCCCGGAACATTTGGTGGTGGATATCGTCCTCGATCGTATCGCGCGTTCCCAATCGGCATTGGCTCGTCGCCAGTCGCCCGTTACACGCGATCCTACCGTATCCATTGAATCCGATCTCGTCGCGCGACGCTCATACAGGGCGGATATTAAATTTACAAGCTATTTCGTTTAATCGCTCGCGGGTTCGTTCCGCTTCCCGGGAATACTACATCCCGGAAAGCTTCTTCGTAGCTCCGTTTCGCTCCGATCGTCGACGGCCACCCGTCGCACCAGAGGATTTCCAATCTTGCTGTCTCGCGATCGCTAAATTCCAATACGTCCCTCCGTAAGTTTCGCCGGCGGAGACGCTGACGGGAAAAATGGGGCGGCACCCGCGTATGTCGTCAAGCCTCCTGTTATCGGTGTTTCGAGCGAGTAAAAGGGTTACTGCGTCGTACGGGACTCCTCCGGTCGGGGTACAAGAAAACCTCGCGTGAAATCCTTGCTTCAGTGATGTTGCTTTCAGCTGGTGCTGTTGCGGGTTGCTCGCGTAACGCGTAACGCGTTGAACGCGGAGCTCTTCGCCATAACGTTTGTATGAAAATAGCGACGGATCGTATTGGAAAACGCTGGTGGAACGGGATGACCGCGGTGACGCGAACGACGATGGAATCTGTGCGGCGAACGCGCGCGTAGATCGCGGAGAAGATCGGGACGCGACGCGGAACAGACGGCAATCCAATCTCGGCCTTTGTCGCGAACAGACGCGAGGCGGACGATAAAAGTCCGCCGCGATACGGCGCGGAAATGGGAGCGGATCAGGGAAGAACACGCTTGCCGCTAGGAAATCGCATTAAGATTCTTCCGCGAAATCGTTGTTTGCAGCGAAACGTCCAACGAGGCTTTTCCTGCGGCATTCTTCCGCTCGATCGTCAAGGGCCGTCCTAATAGTCTCGCGCGGAGGGCCGATTCGATTCGCCAATTTCTCTCTCGGTTACGGGGCGATGCCTGTAATTAGCCGGTCGTCCCGTCGAAGCACTCCGTCGGATCGCCAGGAGGAATCGGCAGTTGCGGAACGAGCTTTGTCGCGGGCGTCGATGTTCCAATTACTAGTGCACGGGCCCGGCTCACCCGGGCGCTAGTTTCCACAAATTTTAACAGCTATTCTGTAGCGCGACGAGCTGGGTGGCCGGTTATAAACGAAGCGCCGCTACTGGGAGATAGCGTGGCGATTTTTCTCGCTACTGTTAAAATCGTGGGGCCCTCGCCGAACCGTCGACCAAGTTTCCATGGATTTAGTGGAAATCGAAATTGACTTCGGAGAAGCTCCTCGGTGGCTGCCCGTCGTTAGCCCAATTATCGAGATATCGAGCACTGCCTCCCCGTAATCGGCGACGCTGAGTACGGCTGGCATCCTTTGAACACGTCAGATCCCATGCGGGCTAATAGAAGTGACTATCGCAGTTGTTACTGCGTCAGAATAATCCAATCCGCCCCGAAGCTCGCCGAATTCTGGTTAGCTACACCGCAAACGGTCGTTTCGAAATCGTCGAAATCGTCGAAATCGTCTTGCTGACGAACGTATGGCAGATTCGCCTTTCGCCCCTGATTGCTTACGAAAAGCCCAGCGAATTTTCATTGACGATGACGTTTCGATCGGAACGGACATCGATCCAGTATCGGCGCGCGGTTCGAAAATGTTTAAACGATCGCTCGCTTCGTCGACGGAACTTTTGACCGGGCAAAACTGATTTCGAGCATCGATTTGGCACCGGTAACAGAATTTTTGCCCAGCTATCTTCGCGAGCGGCGTGGACCCGCCGTGCGAACAGAGCGGGTTCTCAAAAAGATACGATACACCGCGACAACGACAATCGAACTCGGTGACCCGGGGATGGGAAACGAGCACTCTATCCCGCTGAGGCGACGCGACCTGAATTACGTCCCCTCCCCGTTCCTGGTATTGTATCGCGGCGATCCGCCCCGCTTTTGTGAAAAAGATTTCTGACACAGCGCGAGCGTACTCTCGGCTCCATCGCGTGGCAGCGATCCTTCGCTTGTACGAAATTGGATAAAAGTCGCCAACTCGCCGAACGATTCTCTCCTCGAATTTTTGTTAACACGTCGCGCGATCGTTCGCATTCGTTCGTCGAATAACAACTGCTGACCGGCGTTACTTCGAATTCGCGGACGATCTTCCGGGACAGTGAGCCGACAACTCGTCGCGCGGCTGTTCACCGGTGTAATCAAACGTTGCGACTGGAACGAAAGGCTTCGCGGACGATATAGCTCGCGACGGTTAGAAACACGAGAAATATATATCCGCACACGCTGTATCCAGAAGCCACCGTACACGGATATCGCCGCCGTATAGTCCGCGATGAAGCTGTTGCGGCCAGAAGGCTTCGTACCAGATGCTACCTACGAGCGCAATAATTCCGACCCGAACCTATTACTTTCTTAACGCCCGACTAATCGAAGAAATCGGGGTAGTCTTCGACTTTTGTCCTTCGCACTCTCGACCGTAGATTTCACCACGTTTCCACTGATAATTTAACAGTCTACTGAGGTCTTCTTTCTCGCCGGACGAGGGATCGTTAAACAGATTTGAATAAAAAGGTGCCTCGTTCGCGCGTTCACCGTGAAACTCCGCGGGGTTCGCTGCGGAACCGAGCGGGACCCTGTCGAATTTCATGAATAACGAATGGAGGAGAGGCACCGGCCTCGAGTGCGCCCCGCTACGAACGAGCGGTGAAACGTTCCTCACCGGCGTTAGTTTTCGCGGTATCGTGTTCAAGTCTATAAACGAAGGCAACCCTTGTCGAAATAACATCTGCAAACATCGGGAAGACGAAGGGGCTCGTGGATCTAATTAGAACTTTCGTCTGGCCGAGTGGAAAGGTTAGTGGAGCGAATTAAAAATAAGGAGGAGCGCCGGGACGAGACAGGACGATTACCGGAAGACACGAGGGTGCTCGGAGGGTAGCGCCTTCAACTTTCGTTCCAACAGGAAAAAGAAAGCAATTAGTCGTTCGTTTTCGAACACGGGGGCCGCCGATGGTCCTGGTCTATCGGAAAACACTCGACACCATCCTTTCTTTTCATTTCGTCCGCCTAGTGTTTGCGTTACGCTCTCCGACGCCGGTTCCACCTTCGCTAAATCGAGAACCGGCTGGGAAACATTATTCGAATACCCTTACCGCACACACGACGCCTAGAAGAGATTGCGAGTTTTGTCGGCGGGTGATTAAATTTACCGACGCTCCTCCAACAGAACCTGCCGGACCCCTCTACGCTCCGGCGCGGTGGAATATTTCATCGGTGTTTGCTCTGTCCTGTCGTAACGAGCGCAAAAATCTTGAAAGCGCGGCCCGCTCGCGGCGAAGCGGAGGCGGGACAGAGAGGGAAGCAGTGCGCGCTGGGTAGAAGCGGACGCGTCGAAAACAGAAATGCTTCGCCGCGCGTCCTCGCTGTCATTCGATAATCGTTGACCCCGATCGGCGAACGGGTGGACAAATCGGGTCACGGGGAACGCGTGTAAGAGATGCTCGTTAGGTCGATTTGATCGTCGATTAATGCCGTCGATCGGACGGCGTGATGGAGCACCCTGGATTGAATTTTCGCGCGGCGAGCGACGCTGCCGGTGACAGCGGGTCGGAACGAGCGGACGTCATAAGCCGTCGCGAGTGGCCGTTCTTCGGTTTTACGAGGGGCGTGCATAGGTACGCAGGGGCAGAGATAGATAGATAAAGGGGGAGGGTGTCGCATCTGCCCGACCCGACGTCCTGTCGTTCTTGAGAGACGTCGAGGAGCGGCCGTGCGTGGCTTCCCCGTAAATTTATCGAGTGTCGTATCGAGTGCTGTCACCCCTCGCGGACCGATCGCGCTCCATCTCTCGACTCACGACCGTTCGCAAAGTGGGCCAAGATAATCGTTTAGATAAACCGCCAACCCCGACAGCAGTGTACACCCTTTTCGTTTATCCGCATCCTCTACGCGAAACAGCCCCCCGTCCACCGAGGTGCCGCCACGCAGGGGATGTCGATATCCACCCGCGAGGCGTTTCGTTTATTTATAAAAACGAGAGTATCCGTTGGGTTCGCGTTAACGACGTCGCCGGAATTGCCGTTTAATTCAGCAGGCTGTGGAGAAAATGGCAGCCGTTCGTCGCGCGATAGATTCGTAAAACGACGAAAAGTTCGCACGCCTATCGGGGGCGCGTTAGTCTCTCGCAGTCACCCCGCTTCGGCGATGGTTAATTGAATTCCGGGCCGTGTCGGAAAATTTATAACTCCGTTTTCCCAGCGCAATAAAGAAGCGCATTGCTCCAGGGGCCGGCTAGTTAGCATTCGAAGAGCGTCGATCCACCGTCGAATTCGTCGCGCCTCGTTGCACGGGGATGGTAACCGAAAGTGGACGCGACGTGACCGACTCGTAAACACCTTCGAGGAGGGCTGATGGGGTCGATCGTGCGATTAGCGGGGCAACGTCGCGTATTCGTTACACGGAAGCACCCGTTGACGAAACTCGACTCTCCAATACCTCTGTCGAGGATGCACCGGACGTTCTGTTCGCGGCGAGCCCATCCGGTTCGTTCCTGAACAAAAAACGAAAGCACAATAAAATGGAGCGCGAGTTGAAAAACGACGCGAGGCAACGCGCTGCTAGGTAAGTTCCTAACGGGACAGATTTCAGTTTCCACTTTGCTACCATCTAGCAACACGACTCTATAAATCTCTTAGCAAGTTTAACGAGCATATTGCAGGACGAGCCGGCGCGGCAGTTCAAGTTCTCGTATAATTGTCATCCCATTACACGGGAACTCTGTGAAATCGTTCCAACGGTGGAACTTCCAGTATTCACCTTATTCAGCGCTCTGCAGCATTCGGTCTTGTCTTCCTCGTTCTATTAGTCATTGTGCCGGTTGGCACTGGTGTTCCGTATTCGCCAGTGTCCCGCGGCAGAAAATTGTCCCACCATCGATCGTTCCCTCTCGCCGTTAACCTTGATATTTCGTTTGCGCGACGTCCGAAACGCCGAGGCGCGCAGAGTTAATGGACAGAAGCGAGGAGACGCTCGCGAGAGGGCCGATATCAAGAGTAGACGAACGTCGACGGAGGCGACAGGACGACAGGAAGATCCGCAATAAAATCCTGGGTGCTATTTATCGTCGGGCCAGTCGCTCCCGATGTTAATTGTCTCGTTTTATTTCTCGCGGGCCGCGCAATTAATATCGGCCAGCCGTCCGCTCGTCAGCCCGCTATAACCGTACGTTATCTCTATCGAACGAGCCGGAGCAGTTTCGTAAAAGCTTGTATTCACCGCGGCGCGGTACCTTTTCGTCGTTTCTCACCGGCGATGCTGGGCGTGAAAAATAAACGAGATTGGCCGCCGGCCTGGGAATTACCGTCCGCGTTCGAATTCCCCGGGCTCGCGTCGCTCGACTAATTACCGTCTCGCGGACGCGGCGGCCAGATTTTTCCCTCCCTCATAATAGTTGCGATCCGATGCCCGACGTAACACGGCAGTCCGCCGCGAAATTGCACGGAATTGCAACGAAATTTACCGTCCGTCCGCGTGGTTAGTCTCGCGCGTTGCGAGCATTTCGTTGGCCGCGTTTCGACCGCGATCAACGTTCGCCCGGACTTCAGCGCAGCGGGCCGCGATAGAACGCGAGATCCAATCTTCGAAACGACAACGGGTGGATGCGGGCACCGCGATCACCGCGGACGGAACACGATAGGTCGATGAAAGTTCGCCCGGGGCTCGAACAGCCGCGTCCGGGTTTCTTGCCGCGATAATATCCGCGACGTACGAGCGAAAGGTCTCCGCAAATTCCGGAACAAAAGCGTCGCAGATGGGCGCGGGGCAAAGGGCGGACGGTCGAATTAGAGTTTCGCCATCGGTGAACCCTGGTCGCGAGTTGGACGCGTTTGGCCCCGCGCCAACCGGGGGCCAGCATGGCGACCGGATCGAAACGGCGGCGTCGTGGGTCGTAACGTCGGAACGGCTGAAATCTATGAAACCCTAGCCGAATTTTTACGATCTCGACTTCACTCTTCCCCTTGCTCTGCCGTTCCCTCGGCCCCTCTCTATTCGACTCCTAGCTGCGGGGGTGGAAATCTCCGGCAGCGATCCTCCAGGGAGAGCCGCGCAATCTTTACGCGTTCGTTACGCCGCGGATTCCGCTTTGCTGAAATCCCGACGCCAACGAGGCCCCGGGGATTCGATCTTGCAAGGGGTCGGCACGAACAGCCAGGTTCGACCTTCGATTCTGAGAAGGGGCCGGTCTCCCGGTTGCGCTTTCGCGCTGGAGCGGCGCGAGAGAACCTCGACGAGGCCCCCGCGAGTATCGTCGAGAAAGTTTCGACGGATCGCGCGGCGCCCGGGACGCGATATCGAAACGTTCCTCTTCGCGAACGCTGCGCCGCTGGCTTTAAAACCAATCGGAACGTTTCCGTGGGCGCGTTGAATCGTCGGGGCGAGGAGGGTTTCGTTCGATCCGCGACACCGTCGTTCCGCTCCTCGTCCCGAGATGCCCGACAAATGTTAATCTCCCAGCGGCGCAGATGTTCCCGACCCGTGTATCGAACCCCTTGGCAGGCCCCGTGAGGCGGGTTTCTTATCCGTGAATTATGCACAACTTACACCTAGACACTGGTATCGCGCGGCTCGCGGCAAATCCGTAGCGACGGGACGTACCCGGCTGTCGAGGAAATAGAATAACGAGTCGGGGCACGTTCCCGTTCTGCCAGCGTGTCAACATTTCATCCGTGCATCCAGCGGAGAGAGAAACAGCGAGCGGCGTGTCGCTCGGAATCAATAGTTCCGAAAGAATTTCTCTTTGCCGCCGCGTATCCCCAGTGCCCGATAAAAGGATTCTCCGCGAGGCTGCGCGGAAGAAGCCACGCGGTGTTCGCGCTGTTGATGTCGCGAATAAACTGCCGAGAAATTGAAAGGAAAAGTTGCAGTCGCGTGTGACGATTTCGGTGACGGTATTAGGTAACGGTCAGGGGCATCCGTGAGAAGAGATTCCACTCGCGATACAGGCTGTTGGAAAGAGAACGATTCTCCAGGGGGAAAAGAGTCTGGATATAATTTACGTCAACGGCGAACGGATCGATGTGCGAACGTCTTTGTCCGCTATCAAACCGACGTGGAACCGGGAGTAAACTACGATGCACGGACCACTGATAAGCTGATTTAACCTAGCGTGGCAAAATTTCGTCAAGCAAGGATAGCACGCAGCAGCGGACCACGTCGTTCAATTTGGATTCGGGAGTAAACAAAAATTGATTTGTCGTCGATGGCCGTTCGATTCGACGTCGCGATCGAACCGATTGATGCGCGCTCTCGAAAGTCCGATCGCCGGGAAAGGGTAACCGTTCGCGGCTGTTGAAAAAAAAAAAATGAATGACGAACGGTTCGTCGAGAACGGTTCAATTGACGCCGCTGGAAAGTAATTAGTTGCCGTCGCGTCGGGGGAAAAAAAATATCTCAATTGTTTTCACGACGGAAGTAGAAAAGAAACGGGCTTTCGATCGTTCCCGACGCGGTAATTTCCCCTCGGGAAATCTCCTGGGGGGGGGGGAGAGAGAGAAGCGCTTCATTAAATTCGAGAGCGCCTAAATATTCCCGACTATATCGACGCGTCGACGAGATGGAGCTCGGCCAAGAGATTAACCCAGAATGTCGAGGTCGCGGCGCCAAGATCTGGAGCATCGATAGGCCGTCGACATTCGGCACTGCCCGCAGCTTTTTTCCGCCCGAGAGCTTGCAGCCGCGCGATCTCGCGTATCGCCGGCAAGTCCGCTCCGCGTCGAAATTGCGTTGCCGCAAAATATCTCGTCACGCCGAGGGGTTGACCTTTCGACGGATATCGAATTTATCCCCCATCCCCCCCACAAGTTTCGCGGCTCTCCGCTACGCAAAACGTTCCTCAAAACCCCCGAAAAATCCTCGGCTTCCCCTGCAATTTCTAACCGAAGAGGGGGAAGGGTGTTTTCTGCGCGACGCCGACACACGCAGCGGCAAAGCCGCGAATCGGCAATTCCAGCGTGAATTTCCCAGGACGATGCTGGAAGATCCGCAGGCCCGTGCCGAGCCGAGGATCTAATGGCGGTGCGCGAATACGCGACGAGGTCGGGGGTTAAATTTCGAAACAAGCCACGCTAATAACCTGCGTTCTTTCGTACGGGCGCAGCACGGACCCGGAGAGATACAATAAAAACCGACCCGCCCCGTTCCGTTGTTCACGGCGGATGAAAAAATGCCCGGGTGAAAGCCGACAGAAGCCTCGGGGGGGAGGACGGCGGTGTTACACGCGCCGCGACCGTAAATCAGACGCGAGGAAGCGCGGAGGCACGCGCACGCATACCTACGTGGCTGACGCGTAAACCAAGTCAACGGACGTCGACAAGCGGGCGAACAAGAAGGAAGGCGCCGCGACGGTTCTGCCAGACGCAGAAATTGCTGCTTCTTCTTCGCGGATCTTATTTGCATAGCACCGGTTAGCCCGTAGTAGAACGCACCCTGGTCTACCCTCGTGTCGCCCGTTCGCCCCGGCCCCGCGGACTTCGAGGAATTCTATCGTGTCGCGAGCGTGTCGCGAGTGTGTCGCGGGCGAGAATAATTTGATAGACGAGACCGGGAGAAGACTTTTGACGGCTGGTGATAAAAAATAAAACGCGTGGCATTTCATTCGTGCCCTCACCCGGACGCAGCGATCACGTTTGCTTAGCTGTTCTCGTCTAATCTCGGACTGGTCGAGCTGGGCAGACGTATCGACAAGGGAGCACGACAGTCGATGGAAATACCTTTCAGGATCGAGGCTCCGTTTCCGACGACGGTGGCGGCACATTGGAATGAAACACGGCGGACCGATAAATCTAAGCAGCGGCGTTCGGGTTTCGTGCGCTCGGTTGGCCGGCGTCAATAAATTGCGCTGGTATCCAGCGTCTTCGCGCAGCCCCCGGGGAACGGGCGACGGGGACGCGCGTTTACGATGCTTCCTTTTATCGTCGCCGGGGCCGTTCTTGGCAAGGGGCACGGAAATAATTCGAAAATCGCGCTCAAGCCGGCTGCGCGGCATTCGTTTCAGAAATTGCTCCGGCCAGGGGGGTTGCATCTGCTCGAGATTCGTCGAGCAAGGATGGAACGTATCAAATCTCGTTGGCCTAACAGGACACGCCGCTGTTGGAGGAAGCGCAGCTTCGCCTCCGAGGACGCGTTAATAATCCGTCACTGTTTACCGACTTCTTTCTCCGTGCACACTGGTCGTTTCGTTTCAGCCGTCTAAGGCGATGTAAAAACGTCGTCTTAAGCCGGCGTTGTCGCGATTCCCCTTTGTTCCGGTCGGCCAAACTGCATCGCGAGCCTCCTTCCATTTGTACGTCCCTTGGGATGGAAAAACCTCACTCTCTCTCTCTCTCTCTCTCTCTCTCTCTGTCGGCGAACACGTGGCGCGAGGTTCGTAATCTATTTTTCCCGAACGCGACACGATTTGTTCGCCGCGTCGTTATCGCGACTCACATTGGCCCGGTTCGACGGGTCGCATTGTTTCGCCCGACGCGAATTCGCGGAAAGAAATCGACGCGGCGAGAACTTATAGCTCGCCGGGGGAGAGTTTTGATGAACTTTGTTCATTGTTTTCTTTCGTTTCGCATTCCCACTCCGTTCCGTCGCAGTTCCGCCGAATCTCGAATCGAGGGCACCGCGGCGAAGATCGAGAGTCGCGGGATCGCTTAAAGGAACGGGGCAGGGTGGAAACGTGTTTAATAACGAAATGGAACCCGAAGGGGCCGAGCGGCGTCGTCGAACGAATTCCTCGCGTGGTCCATCGGCCCCCCGTTAATTGTTTTCATCCAATTAAGGAACGCCGCCGGGCGAGAACGTTTCATTATTTTAAAAGCGACGCCGTCCCTACTCCGGCGACTTATCGAACAGCCGCGACCTCCATCGGATCGTTTATATCGGGGCCGTATTCCGAGTCGTTTAATCCCGGTAATGCGAGGGGGCAGGGTCGCGAGAGAGCACGGCTCTGTGTTTCCTGTATTCGCCGCGTGCCGTTTTACGGTGTCGCCCGTTTCGATTTCGATAGATGGAGTGGCCCGTCGGGGCCCCGGGCACCCAAGGAATTGCATTTGAAATTGTAATGCTGCCCTTTTCCGTTCCACCCGTGTCCCTCTTCTAAGAATCTATCCCTCCCTCAGTTTTATGTATACACTCAAAGATAGGAGATTCCTCCTCAACCACCCACCCGAAGTTACCCTGGTTACGCGCAACCGTTTCCCGTGATTTTCTTTCGAAGCCCGACGTGCCGAACTCTTAGGGCGCGATATCGGGACCAGTTTCACCGATTCACCCATTACCCTGTCGCGTACCACGTCCGCTCCATTCTGGATTTATAACCTTCTTTTTCCTTCCACGGCGACCCGGGGAATTAGATTCGTTAGCCTTTCCCTGCTTCTCCGGGCTTCCTCGACGACCGAGAGACGCGGAGACACCGACGAAGGCAATAGCCGAACGCGAATGCTCCGAGCAGTCACGCAGTCCTGGAATTTTAATGGCACGGAATATTGCCTCGCGTGAAAAACGAGCAGAGACGTTGCTTCAACGGGCGGGCATCCTTCTTGGCGATCTCAGAAAACCGCGGACGGAATTTGCGTGGAGCAAAGCCGGCTTGTCGAGCGGTCGTTGCTTAATCGTCCCTGTAATCTGTCGTGATCGTGCCTGCTGATCGGTCGCCACGCGAATTAGCCGGGCAGATTAATCGATCGGAGGCTTCGACAGCCTGCAACGTGACGAGATCACCGGGAAGTTTAACTCGAGCCTCCCTTCGAAGTTACCGTGTCCGCCGACGTTCGAGCAGCGGAAAGAAAGTTGTCGGCGATTGCTGCGCGAGAGGTTTTCCTGACAGATGCGAGCGAATCGAACGGTGTAACGCGATCTCCTTAATTATTCGTAACGCTCGCGAAACGATCGCATTTAGGACGGCTAATGAAAGAAGTCGGGGCGCGACGACGAAAATCACGACTGGTGCTTCGGTCCAGTTTGATGTTGACTTTAAACCTTTAACTGCTCTTTCAGCGTCACATTTCTTGTTGCTGTTCAACGGATTTTTATTAGCTCGACGAATGAAATTCGCTCTCTCTTTCTGTTTCCCTGATTTGTAAATCGATTAAAGCTGATGCAAAGTGTACAGGGCAATCATTTTATCGCGGCGGCCTTCGAAAAATATTCCTTTATTCAAACATAAATTCATCGTTGGCCGATTATTTCTATTGAACGAGCAACTTCGGCAAGCCGACTTCTCTCCCTGTTCGGCTATCAATATTCATTCCTCCGATCCGACTTAAAGAGCAGCTCTTTCTAACTTCCGGTGCTTCGGCCAAGGCCGATTCATCGCCACGGTAGAAACGCTCCCCCTGCTATTCGTTCACCGTCTACCCCATTGTCCTGGTGCAACGGTAGCGCTGCCGAAACGATCGACCATCGACGGAGCAAAATGTCGAGCGACAGCGCCGTTCCAGCTGGATGGCCGAACAATTTTAGCGTTTCGAAAAATGTATTCGACGTGGAGAGGTGTTGCGCGATAAGAAATAAAAACTGCCCTTTCACCTTCGAAACAACGCGAGCATCGACAGCCAACGGATTACAATTTTTCAATTGCCGCAAAATTCACGCGAATCAGGGGCGTGCCGTTCGAGAGGGCAGACCTCCGTTTAAAACGGGCGGAACACGTTCCCGAAAGTTGACACTTCGTTCTGGGAACACCTTGTGTACCAAAGGAAGTTGGTCGGCGGAAGATGCCCGCCGAGCAAAGAATACCGAAAGACCTCGGCGAAATCCCCTCGAAAACTAAATTACCGCAATGCGGAGGGCACCCTTCCTTTGCCCTCTTTACGGCTCAAACGTGCTGCACATAATCCCCGTGCCCGCCGTGCCCTAGAAGCGCTGTCTCGTAATTAGGCGTATCCCACTTTCGTGAATCATCCCGTCGTTCAGTTCGAACCGAGTTTCAGATGTCCACGCTGCACCGATCCATACTGAAACCCGCCTGAAACTATTATCACGGAGGAGAGATTATCGTCCACGCGCATCGAGAATGGGAAGGTTCCCAGTTCCTATTAGAACACCTCAAACAACCGGTTAAATAACTCTGCCTCGCGACGGATTCGTTCGAGTTCGATTGCAGCGTTCGATGAAAAAGGACTGGCTCCAGTGAAATATCTATTTCCCCCGGTTAAGCGACTCTATCTCGTCGAATCAGGGGGCACGTATTCGAATCGCGGGGACGACTAGCCCATGCATAATACAGTCGTAGGGTTTTTTAACCGAATATACGATAACTGGCAGTCAGATAACCCAGAAACGTGCTCATCTTTCCAAAGCGGCTGTACGTTCTTCGGTGGCCACGCCGCGCGACCTACTCGGCTTAAATCATCCCCGTAGACGCGCCGCAGTTCCGGATGAATTCGAATAAACCGCGCAACTGGATGCGTGCTCCAGGTTTTTTGGTAAAGCTGCAGCTGGCGCCGTTTCGGGGGGGAATAATTGAAAAATGAAGCACGGGAACAATTGAAACATTATTAAATCCTCTGGTACAGAAGGAAGCAGAGTTTCGCGACGCGTGTGCGCGTCGAAGTTCGGTGATCGATTGGCGTGCACCCCTAATTGCAGAATAATTATCGAAAAGCGGCAAATTAACTCGAACACATCGAACAAACACTTGGCGGCGATCGCGGCGAAAAGCTGCGCGATTCGGGGAATAATTTTCCCGATTTCCCAACGGCTTCGCGGCCCGGCGGATGCACGGACGCGTATCGAGTTACTATAATTTACATCCGTTTCGGAATATTCTCCGCTTTTAATCGGCGGTCAGAAATTAACTGAAAATTTATATCTCGACCCGGCGCAGAACTAAATAGCTCAATGCGTTCGAACGCAAATGAAATCATCGTGCATAACAAAATCCTCTATTTCTTTTCCCCCCCAGCCAACCCCTACTATATATTATAGATTCATCTGCGATCACCGCGGACAAACCTCGAATAATATAACGGCTGGCTGATCAGCAATTTCAGCGCGGGGCATTCGCATACGACAAAAGATAATATTTTGCCTAATTCTCTGTATCTCTATTGCAACGGCCAGCGGGCTGCAGCCGCGGAATAATAAATAGAAACGTGGAAAGTTTATATAAGCTAGTAACAATCGAATCACGCGTTCCATTATACGTCCATTATTACATTTAGGATTCGTTGAAACGGCCACTGGCGAACGGATTTATTATTCATTGAATGTAATGCGTCAAAGAGTTCCTCTGTGACGTATTTAACGCTCCAATGCAATTTTTTTATAAACCCAGCTGGGATAGAGACCGCCCGCGGATCGACGCGCTGGTCGTATTTTTCGAAACGCGTCTCGCACCGAGCAACGCGAAAATTCTTGTTCACCTCGCGGCTCGTCGCGCTTCCCCTTGTCGTTCGCCAGCGACAACGCCGTTGATCCAGCCGGGCAAAGATTTCGACGCGATCGCGCACGAAAAAACGAATTAATCGCCCCGTGACGCGAGAGGCTCAGACTTTTTCTTCAAACTTCTCGCGTACGCACCAGGTCCGCTCGTGTTACGCGGCCGCGTCGACGAACGGCACCTCGCATTCACGGCCGTCCCCGCGTCGACGACAAATTGCTCGCGGTGGAATTACGAGCTCACGATAACGAAGAGTCGCCGCGTAATTCTTCTGCGCAACTTTTTCTCCGTCGCGCCGTCCCCTCGTTGTCACCGTTTTCGTCGAATTCGCTATTCCTCCGCGAGTCACGGACACCCTCCTTCTTATCGTTGATCCATCGGCGAACAATTTTCCATAGGGACGATTGAAGCACGGTCGTCGAGTCGAACGGAAACCACACACCATCCGTCGATCTTGACAGCTAATCCGTATATGTATTCGCCGGTCGACGGGGACGGGGGCGCATGCCGCCCGAAGCGGATAGCGTTCGCGATTATGGAACACGAGGACGCAGGTGAAACGTGCGAAACTTCCGGTACGTGCGGTCGGAAATGGCCATTGAGCGATCCGCGTCCATGTTCGAACGCCCGAGCCGATGGAACATTACGAGATCGGGGCTTCGCAGATAGCTCGTCGCATCTAACGACTAGATAAACTACGTGCCCATTGGCGTTGATTAGAAATCGCGTGGCATGGCAGCATGCGCGCATTTTAATCGCGCGACACCGACCGAATTTGCGGGCCGCGTTTAATCGTGCCACGATCATCAACGGCCGATTATCTTAATTTGTCGGCCGCGACGTTCGACTTTCAGCTGGATGGAAAATCTAGCGATCAATATTCCGTCGCGCGTCGGACGTTTCTTATCAATCGCGTGGCGAACAATTACAGCTGCGACCCCACGAACGATCGCAATTGCTTCGCGGAACCGCCGGTCGGGGACGAAGCGAAAACGAAGGGGCCAACAACTTCGTCACGATATTCGTTCTGCCGTTTCGTTTTTTCTCCCCTTCCTCGCGTCCGGCGCGATCCAACCGACGAGCGTATCGGTGGTTGAACCGGTGTCGGCATAAACACCGAGCATGGGCCGCGGGCTTCGCTCGTTCTCCTCGAGCTTTTAATTTCACGCGCGCCGTCGCTGCTAAATGAATTCGCGCTGCGCTCAACTCCATCGGTCTATGGGCCCCGCAGCTTTTCCACGCTTTCCCCGCGCGTCGACCTTTCGCCGGCCAACGTAACGCCTATGAATTGTTCCGTTTCGATGCGCGACAGCTCGCAGAGTTTCCACCAATTTTCCCCGGGCGCATAATCCCGTCCGGGTGGCGCGAAACGATTACAATTTTCCGGAACGGCACGATCAGCGGGCGCGCGAGGCCGCCCGAAATATAGAGGCACGATTAATCCACCGTCGTTCCTCCGCGGGCACCTTCCGGTCGAGCTGCAGGATTTACGAGGATCATATGGAAATGCGAAATCACGCGGACGTGAAATTCACCGGACGTATCTCGGCGTCGCAAGCAAGCTGCGCGCGGCGTAACACGTACGGGCGGGCTCGTATAAACCTGGACGGAAGGTGTACGAGGGGGTTACGCTTAATCTACCTTCGCGTCCGTCGGCCCATGAAAATCAGGCCACTGCCCAATCGCGGCGAACGCGGAAAAGGCCTGCGGGATCGGGACTCTTTCCGCCTCGTTTCTCCGTCGACTTGCCGCTATCAGCCGGCCGGGAAGACCTCGCCCCCTTTCCCCGGCGGTTCCGTTCGGGTCGGGAAGTCGGCGGTACTACGGTGGAAACTCGGAAACAAGCGATAAATCATTAGGGAATATCCGGTGTGCAAAATTGTGCACAGATAAGTTCTCGAGCATCGGTGGTGCGTTAAGAGACGAGGCTCCGGCGATAGCGAACAGGGCCCGTTACGCCACGAGTCACGTCCGTCGACGCCGCTCCCCAGAGATCAAAACGTAACGAAGGCTTTGCACTGCTGATAAGACGAACGGCCGGCGGCCTGAGAATTCTGCGTCGCGTTAATTTCCAGGAAATTGCCCGGGAAGCCCGGGACGTCGCGCGGCGAGGTGCCGTGGAAAAATGAGCCTCGATGGTATTTAGAGGATAGCCGGGCCGCGTGACGGCATTTTTAATAGCGTCGGGACCGCTGCGTTGCGTTTTCACGGAGGCCGTGCTTCGACGAACGAACGCGAATCGAACGAGATCGGACGGAAGGAGAATCAATTTTAACGACGCACAGTGGGGTATTTGGCCCGAAAGACCGGACAAAAGTCGATTTCAATGACCTACTACGTTATGACATTGAGCCTATAAACAATACTACAATATTTTTGTCCGGTTTTTCGGGCCAAATACCCCACTGTGCGACGGCCAGGTAACCGGCGATCGCGACGTATTTCGTTCGTCAGGCGGCGAAGGCCTGCGAGGAAGAACAATTTTATTAGAGCCATCGAACAACGATGAGGACGAACACATCAGGTCGCTATTCGGCCACGCGAAAATCTGCAACGATATCGCTCTATCGCGCGAACGAAACGGACACCCGAGTGCAATTCGTACGGTCAGAAAACAAATTGTTAATGCACGTGTTCGAGGGCGAATGAAATATTTCCATTTCCCCCGAAGCTTCCCCCGAAGTTGAAACCGTTTCGAACGTCGCGATAGTTTTTTCGCTGGTGCAAAAAACCGACTGACCTGGGTAGGATGCCCCAGCAGTTCGACGACGCTCATTGTCGGTGGAAATTGTGCAGCGCGGCGTTCGCGGGGAAATTGTGTTCCTTTGAATCGTCCGGGCGGCCGACCGAATAAAGCCGCCCTCGCGAATTCTCCATCCTAATATCGAACGAGTTCTCGTTAATGTTCGCCGCGCTCCGCGAATTTTCCAACGGATTTCCTCGCGCAACGAAACAGGCCGGCGCCTGCTGTCTCGCGCCGTTATTCCCCGGGCGAACCGGTCGAATCGCGACCGCGTTCGCCTCGATACGGATTCTATTAAATTTCGATTTGCAAGTAGATTCAGCGGCGTTTCATCAACCGCGTAACAAGATACCGGGAGTCCGCAGCAGCTGGCCGGCGTTACGATTCGGTTCGAGCCGACCGTCCCGTGTATCTGGCCGTTCATCTGTCCGATTGAATCTTCCTTGAAAGGGTCAACGACCAAACGAACGGAACCAATCTCCGCGACAGAAGAAGCGCCTGTACGGGACGTAACGTAAATTGACTCGTTTTCACGGTATTTTCCATTATCGCTGGGGGGATCCACGTGGCTCGAGTGCACCGGCGAGATTATACCAGCTGTGTCTCGAACAGGCCACTCGAATCGTCGGACGAGAGAGAGTCCTCGCGAAGAATCCGCCTTCTTTCCGCGCGTTTCTCTTTTTTTTCTTCTTTTCCTCCGACTTCCCGTTTTACGGGCTGCGAATGAATTCGATCGCGCAGAGATCCACGAGAGGGGACAAGGCTCCGTATCCCCGTTCACTCGACGCCCTCTGTACCCGTAACCGTTTCGAGAATAATCGTTCCAGAACGGAGGTATTAAGGACGGATGTGAAGGAAACGGGCTTACGCGTTCCGGGATACGTCCGAACGTGTTCGCGATGCCGCGAGAGCTTTGAAAAGTGTCCGAAGTCCTTTTCACCTGTCGCAGACCTGGCTCGAAACAATTCAGGGGTACAAATTGAACGCGAAAAGCGGTTCGTCCTCTGTAGTTCGCGAGATCGATGCCCGTTAGCCGCGGCTCTCTGCCTCGACGCGATATATCGCTACTATTATTCCACGTTCCCGGCAACGTTGTTCGTCGCTGTTGAACCGATCGAAGGGCCGTACGTAAAAATGCCGCACACCCGATCGACGTGTGTGCACTTCCGTCAAATAGAGTCCGGCTCGCCAAACAGACACCGAATTCGTCCGTTTCTCGGTTGCGCCGTGGGCAGCGTGACAAAAAAAAAAAATAAATCAATCGAGCTCGACGAACAGAACAGCGTCGCGCGTGGACGCTCGCCTCGTCCGAAGCTTCTCGGCGCTTTCCACCCCCTCGAAAGTCGCCGCGAACTTCCAAGATAAAGACAGATAGCCCGGGTGGGTCTTCACCGTCGGAGATTATAGCTTTCCTGCAGTCGTAAGAGCATTACGCGGGGCTTCCTCGGCCGCGCGTTCCGTTTCGCGTCTCCTGTTCGAAAAATGCTGTCGGCCCGCGTCCACAGCGGCGAAGTCGTTCCAGATTCTGGCGCGTCCGATCGTTTCGAAGCGGAACCGATCGAAGTGCTAACGAGACTGCGACCGATTCGAACGGTCGCGAACCTCCGTTTGGACAGTTTGGACCCGTTCGCGAACTTTCCGAGCCGCGCAGGGCCGCGGTGGTTTTCGATGCGAGAAAAAGCCGGATCGAACGGATCGGAAAAGCCGTCGAGGACACTCGAAATCCAATAGAAATCCGGTAGACCTTCGATGCCCGCGGGGTGGCCCCGTTGCTGGACGTCGCGTCGGTGCTTCGACGCGCCCGAAATTCTCGTGGATCCGCGGCAAGACGGAGACTGGATCAGCCGCGGACGAATATGCGCATAGATAAACGGGAACGCGGAAAGGGAGCACGGGGAACGGGGGTGGCTGGCAGGTTGAGTCAGCGAGTCGTTAAAAGAGCTCGCCGTGCTTTGGGCGGATAGTTTCGAGGGCAGGAACCACTCGGCAACCGGGGGCGAAACCCGGCATTGCGTATTCGTGTACAAAGTCGGATCGATGTTTGCGCGAGACGAAGATTAATGACCGTTGAGAGCGGCGTCCGACGTTTCCGATATCGTCCCGTGGCCGAAATGCTAACCAAGCAGCCCTTGTTCCTCCGTAACCCTCCTTGCCGTTTCTACCCGATGAATAGAGGAACGCCGGTCGAGAAATCGTTCTCGAATTGGAAACGAAATTCGCCACGGTCCGTCGTGCTGCGGTAATCCAGAAACGGTTCGCGGACGGGCAGGTATTGCTCGCGCCTCGGTGAACGCATTTCGACGAAGACGCTCTTCCGTCGACGAGCCGCCTAATTAAACGACCGGGCCGGTCGATTAATTGGGGAAGGCCGAAAAAGTTCGCGATTATCCTCGTTCCCGGTCGATCGCGGAGGCAAAATTAATTGGACGCGAAATCGAACACGCGTTAGCTCGGCGTTAACAAGCCGATCGCCCGCGGTACAATGATTACCGCGTGGCGAATAACGGGCGAGAAGTTTCGCCGAGCGAACCAGAAGCAGACGCTGTCGGCGGACGTCGAGCAACGGGCGACGACGGATCCGCGGACCCGTCGGGGGAGCTGCGATCCCGACGAACCGGGATACGGGTGCACGCGTGGTCGCGTTTGTCGCGGCGGCGAAAACGGCTCCAGTTACACATCCTTCCGGCGTTGCATATCCTTTTCATTCCCCGGAGAATAAATTTCATTCGAAATTGCGAAAGCGGGGCAGGATATACGTTCGCGAGCATCAAAGGGAGTCCTTTGCAGCACCTCCCCGCCGGATATGTTCGGTATTCTCTTTACTGGCCTGCATAAATGACCCTTGTCTCCCCATTTTTTTTCTCTCTCTCTCTCTCTCTCCCCTGCCACTGCTGCCGGCTTTCCACGTTTTCCCGTCCGCCACGGTACACCTCTAATTTCCCCGTTCTATGGCGCCACGAGCAATTCCCCGGTCACGAACGATGTTTGCTCCCTCATCTGGCCGTGTCCGCCGCGATACGGTTTACTCTATACATTATTGCCCCTGTGCACTCCGTACTTTCCGCCTTGCGCTCTTCATGCCAGTAATCGCGGGACAATTGTACGGCGGTGAAAAAGTCGGACAACAATTTATATTAAACGCACGGACGACTGCGTTTGAATGCTGATACTGATTTAATATCGCCTAGCCGGGAATGACCTTTGTACGTCGCGAAGGCACCTGCTGATTCGATATCCGCGATTCGCAGGAGTCTGTAAAACCCGACGCGAGCCCCGCGCGACTACCCGCGAGGCTTTACTGTACTTTTACTGCCGCGTAGCAATTTCACTCGCTCGGTTATGACACGCGCCGAGCATAAGCAGGCCCCGCGACGCTCCGCAACGCTTCCACTGTCCGGACACGTATCGAGAGGGAGCAGAGACATCCACCGTGCACAGACGTACCGGATCAATTTCCCTTTCTGGTTTTACGTTCTGCACGCGATAAACAACAAGCAGCAACACGACGACATCTTTTCGCGCAGGCTGCCGCAACGGCGCGCACCGTTCAGAGGCGTTTGCGGGGAAGAAAAAAGGAAGAAAGAAAAACGAGAAAGTTTGGGTGAAACCGCGCGACAGCCGTGCACGAGTAGACTGCGCGAAATTAATCCGCCGTGCAAAGAGATGAAGCTCGCGGTCCCGAGGGCGCGGCAAAGCGGATGAAACGCGCCGGAACCGCTTTATCCTTGGTGTAAAATCAATTCACCCTGGCGCATGAAACGGATGGTCACCGGCAAGGGAAATGTTAGCGTGCCAGCGGCATTTCGGAGATCGGTCGCGTTTCCTACACTGGCGACCGGATCGCGGGGATAAAGTAACCCCCGCGAGTGAACTTTCCATAATCTTTCGACGTTTCTCGATCGTTCGTTTCGCGATTAAGAGGAGACGAGAAAATAGAGGAAACAACCTCGTCTCGCCGACGAAGAATTCAACGCGGAACACGCTCGAAAGACATCGACGACGTAACCAGCGAGCGTCGCGATCATTTTCGCGAGATTTTGTTCAACGTCTGGAGAGGGTAACGAAGCAACGATAGCGAGAAATAGGTCAACCAAAAAACAACGCACCCACCGTCGGAGTCTGCGACGTTACACGAAACGATGCGGAATTTATTCCGCCTACCTGAAATACGAACCAACGGCCACACCCCTCCGGCAAATTTATAATCGCGCTATCTAGCCGCCGTATATCCTTGTTTTCTCCCCCTTGGGGGAAATGGGTCGAAAAACAGGCGAGCAGCGTACAAGTGTTGGAGCGCGTTAGCTGGCAGTTAGGGGACACCGGGTCCAATCCGGCGACCGGTTCCCCCCTTTAAAGTTTGGCAATTACGCTGCCCGTAGGGGTCGCCGCGAAGGAAACGGGAAAACGGGGCCGGGGTAGGGGCAGGGATTTGAAAATATATTTTATTCCCGGGCATAAAGATGGAGAACGAGGACACCGGGAAGAAGGCATCGAGGCGCGGGCCTGCACGCTTCCACGGGAACGAGAAAGAAATGCGTCCGCGGAATGGGCGAAACCGAAATCATGGGTTAGAGCGTGGAACGAGCGTGCGAGCCGGGGATGAAAAAGAGGGTGCAGAAGCGGATATTGCGCGAGATAAAAATCAAATTAACCTCGTGTCCCGTGGCACGGACAACCCGGAGAGAATTTCACGAGCTTTCTAACGGCCAGCTAAAGAAAACCAGCCGTTTGCATCGGACCTCTGACCCCCATTTTGCATCTCTCTCTCTCTCTCTCTCTCCCTCTTTCCCTCTCTGAAGCATCAACAGCTGTCATTCCGACGTTTCCCTAGCAGCATTTAAATCGCCCCAGGCCGTAATGCTTTTTTCCCTTTAATTTCCCCCGGTCGGCAGCGACTCCGCCACCGCACGGGTGAAAGAGAAAAAGAAAATCGCGCCCGTTCGCCGCGATCCCGGCTCACGTGCGCAATATTTTAAGCTTCGTCATCGACCCGGTAATCCCCTTTCTGCCCGGCGAAGCCCCAAGATGTAACGCGAAGTCTCACGAAGCGTTTTCGTTGGTCTGTTTCAGGTGAGAGATTTCGACATGTGCATTACCGTGGCTCGAGGGCGGCGCAAGTAGTAAGTAGAAAACAGCAGAGGGCTCCGCGGGTCCCGGAGAAAGGATATAAATCGACGGTTTAACGGAGGGACGAAAGTAGGCTAAGCCCCGGAATTTCAGATCGACACTTGGAGCACTTTGCGGCCGGCCATGGGGTAACGCAGGCGTTAGATCCCCCCCCATGGCTACGTACCCGGGGATAGATCGAGACGCCGAATGCAGATTAAGTAATCTCCTAATGAAATCTCGGGACAGGCGGGCACGATCGACCCTTCGTTTACACGCCGCTCGCTTTTCCGCCTTCGAGATCCTTTAATCATCCACAATGAACGACTCCGATCGGACACCTTTCGCGGCCGAACAAATTTGCGGGATCCCTCGTCGCCGTGGCTCGCCACGTCCATCCGTTGACCCGACCCCGCGATCGACAGCCAAGAGAACACGGTCAACGAGCGACGTCCCTAACTTTCGCACGGTGCAAGCGCGCGCGCACACGGGACCGACCGTCGCGATAGCAGGAGGGTCAGACGAAACAGATAAACGTCGGTGCGAAGAATTTAGAACGGACAGATACCGGGGCGATTTTCCGGATCGGTGAACAAGATAAGGAAGATAGGGCGGAACGTTTCGTAAATATTCCGTTTTCATCGAGCGGGGAGACAAGGAGAATCGGGTTCAGCTTTGCTTAAGACCACGCCGAACAAACTGGCCAACCTTAACCCCTTCTGGGATCGACCCCCGCGACAACCGAGGGGACGTGACCGGCCGGCTCCTGGTGAAATTCGTCGACGCGCTCGTCCCTTCGAAAAATCGAACCGCACCTCGAGACAAAGTAGACCAAGCGAGCTCGCGAATTAGCGCGACAGCGACACCCGCTGCGAAGCCTATTTCAGAGGCTTCACGGAAGCCCTCGTTCCACGTACCAGCAACCTGCCAGTAAACGTAATTTCGACTAATCTGTCTCGTACGACGGCGCAATTAACGACGTCTCGCGGCGTAAATCTGCGTCGCGATTGCAAAATAATACCGATGCTCGTTTCGCGATGCATTACTGTACCGCGGCGCGGGCATAACTAGCGGAAGAAAGTAACGAGCGCCGTTTCTGCTATCGATCGATCACCGCGTTCTCTCCCGAGCGATTCATCAATTTCGAGTGCACACGCGTTCGCCGGAAACGAAAGGGAGCCTATCACGCGGTTGAATTCCTGAAACGTCTGACCAGCGTCGGCCTGTTCTACTTGCGCCGCGATGGGGGACACAAATCAGATTGCAGCTGATTTATTTAGCAGGGCGTGACCATTCGGCGGATCGTGCATTTTCCGTCAGCCCTGTCGTCCATCATTCTCTATTATATCGGCGGGGTGAATATAGAAAAAAAGGGGGAACGGCGCTAATGCGATTTCAAAGGCGATTGGACGAATGAAGTGGCGGCCGCCGCGATGCTCGGCCGCGTCGCCCGGCAGATCGGCTTCAGCGCGGACGTTTGCATCGTCCTGTCGAAAGAAATACAGAACTCGTTAGACGACGACGGGCCGGGCGGCTCGAACGCGTCCACCGCGAGACACGCGATAAATCACTCGGAGAGTAACGTCGTAATTAACGATGACTTATGGACTCGCTGAGTTATGGACGTCGACCGTGCATACAATCCTCGGCCAATTACCGCCAAGGTAACCCGCGTCGAGCTTCCCCGTCGCGACGCCCGACGTCTATCTCGAAGCCGTCCTCGAAGGGAAGGAGTGTCGGAGCCGGCACGTCTTTCGCGGCGCTTCGAAGACGCTCGCGTCGCGACGCGTCGATGCGCGAAGCAAACGAACGGCGCTGCCGGCGGAATCCGCGCGTCTGGTTCAATCTAAATATTAAAATCTGTGCCCCGCGCGACCCCGCGGTCGTTACCGACGACGTTACGCGCGCACCGGGGCGACGAAGAATTTTCATTTACCCGGCAGACGGAGAACATCGACGATTATCTATATTCTGCAACGCTCCGCGTGCCCTCCTGCACCGTTCGGTTCTGCGCGTGAATTTCTGCCAGAAAGGCACGGGCTACTTAAACCCGGTCGTCCGGTGTTACCTGGGGGTTTCTTTATCCAAGATATTATTCAGCGAACCGCCGAGTCCATCAACGCCGGCAATCCCTTCATTTCGCCTCCCCCAACACCCGACACCAAATTAATTATTAGCGCCAGCGGAGCCGGTATTACGGTAATGGCTCCCGATAAAACATCAAACACAGAAACGGTGGACGTAAAATGAATAATGAAAAACAGCTCCCCGTTCCTCGCCCCGGCGAGGGTACCCTTCGATTGCCCGCTGAATAATTCAAACCCAGCCGAACGCGGCAAGAAAGGCTCGCGCGAAAACGTCCGCGAGTCGTTCGCGTCGTTTAATTTCCACGTTAGCTCGGCGACCGCCCTCGGGATGGGATGCTCGATTTTCGGCATCGGGGGGATCGTATTTATGCGACGAAGCATTTACATACTGTCACCATTACCGCTCATCCCCTCACCTATGCAACGTCGCGGCGCATCCTAAATGCAGATTGCAATTTAATCTGACGTAATTCCACCCTCGCAGATTTTTTTCCTCTTCTTTCTCTTTTCTCTTCTCCACAGACGTACTCCGTTTCGCGCTGCCTCGACTCGGAAGAACGGTTCGCGCCGACTGCGGCGCACGGATCGTTCGAAATATAAATTTCTTCGCGAGGCTGATCGCGGCCGTAGTTTCTCTCCGCGTCGAAGGAAACTGGGCCAAATCGGAGCTTCCCGTCTTCGTGCCCTTTTCGGTGTGGTTTTCCGCGGCGCGAGAACAAAAGCCGACTCGGCGGGGGAGCGGACAGATAAAGGGGGAGATCGAGAGACGGAAAGGAGGAAGTTGGCATGGGGCAGCGTCGAGGGGGAAGGTGGGGGCTGCTGGCTGGCGCCCATCCAAAGATCCTTTGCCCCTTGAAAACTGTGTGAAACGGTAACGTTATTTATTTCCGTGCCCGTTCGATCCACGAACGAAGAATGGGAAGAGGGAAAAAATAGTTTCGTTAACCCTCGTTGAAAGCAATTTCGGATCTCCCCGCGATACTTTACCCCCCTTTCCGCCCCAGCTCTCGATTTCTGCCTCTCTCCCGATTCGGGAGCGAGAGGCGCCCCGTCAGCGCGCTGCTAATTTTAATAACAGCGTGCGTGCGAGGGGCGCGGCGGGACGGACGAGAAAAAAAAAGATACGCAGAAATCGAGGCCAGGAATTTCGCGAAAGCGAAATGACAGAGTGCGCGGAGGCATGAGAAGCAGTGGCAAAAAGTGGCGAGCGTTTGGCCGGCGTCCAGCAGCGGTTCGCAATAGGAAAATTACTCGGGATTACGTTGAAATTCATTCGTCGCAAGAAAAATCGCCGCGCGTTAAAAGCCCCGGACGGTTATTAATACGAGGGAAATGTCGTGCTCGCGTGCAGGCCTCGAACGGGAACCGACAGACACGAGTGACGGCCCGGGCTATTTGGGGGGGGGGGGGGGGGTGGCGCACACACCCCCGGTACGATATCTACGCGACGTTTCATATTATTTTTCTGGGGACGCGCACGCGTCGATTGTAACGTCGCCGTAACGGCGCAGTAAAACCTTTACGACGGTGCGTACGCCCTATAATTATTTGCAACGCCGCGACACGTTCCAGCTATCTGGGCCAATTGCGGATAATCCCTCATATCGACGCCCGGACGGCCGCTATAATTCTTCCGGATGGTCCGTTCACCCTCGACGTTACTTCCAAATCCGCCGGCTGTACACCCGAACGATCTCTTTCGACGCCGCGCGAATTACCCTCAATGATGCGTCGTCGTTTTTGTCCCTTTCTCCTTTTTCCTTCTTCTTTTTTCGACCAAAACAAAACGAGTCGTCCAACAGCGTCGCGCGCGTGCATCGTCGCTGACACGGGGGGAAACAACAGAAGACGGGATAACAGAAGGGAAGCGAGAAGCGACAGCAATTATACGAGCGGCGCGACTTGCCGCGAGACGAAATTTACACGCAACCGAACGATAGCTGCGCGCCTCTCGTCGAAGCGACGAACGCGTTTATCAAGCGGCACACACTCGAGAGATGTTCCGATCGAGCTTAAATACGCCGGCCCTGTTATTAATTCGGATTACACATTAGCGAGCTTGTTCAGCTGTTGGATCGTGTGCTCGCGATCTCACGACCTAGACCTTAATCCGCTTTAAAGAGCGGGCACCGTCGCGCGATCGATGCTCGTCCCACTCCCTCGTCCCGCCTACGCTCGCGATCGCGCTCGTCCTCCCTGTTTCCGAGCGTACGCCCGGAACGCACTTTCGACGCTCGCGCCTCGACGCAGAGGATTCGCGAGACCGTGAGGCATTCGCGGAACAACAGCGTGCCCGTTCTCTGGTTATCTTAGCGAGGAATCTCGCGCGAAACGGCGAAACGTAATGAGTTCGGTTTAATCCGCGGGACGAGCGCGTTCCAATAAAGCGCACACTCGCCCGCCCCCGTCGCCGCACCACACCAGGCCGAGAATTAATTTCCCGAATAATAATCGGATGAACTTGCCCGCCTAGGCCGCCGGCTTCGTGGGACGTCGAGGAGAAGTTCAGGTGCGACGGAGAGCTGGTGGTCGAAGTTTACGCGGTGCGAGTCCCCTTTCCACGTGGCCCGACCGGAAGTTCTCTAATCCACGCGGATGCAATTTGAGCGCGTCCCGAACTTGCTAAGCGGCCTGCCAACTTGACCGAGACAGGTTCCTTGCCGATTTCGCTTCGCTACGAACGCCCCGAATGTCGCCCCTAGATCCTCCCCTAGAGATGTGCAAGTTTGACCCGGATTATATTGGGGGGTGAAAAAATACGCGCAGAATGTACGACGGTGCGATGCCATTCTTCGCAGTCTCGAAGCTGTCGGGCGGGCAATTTGCCGCAGACGGTGTTCAAGAGTCGAACAACGAAATGTCCAGCGTCTTGGCGCGGACAGGTCGCTTTTTCACGAAGCCAGACGAAGTCCAACGAAGATTTCTTGCCGCGTATACGCCTGGTGTACGCTGGGCACCGTGGAACACGGGCCGTTCTACCGTTCCAAGAGTAAGGCGGACTTGCTTATTTTAACCGCGGAGAACGAACGACCCGACGTCGGAAAAGCGTTTCAGCCAACGCCAGGCTCGAGCGTCGAGCGTCGTGGGATTAATTCGTTAAACGGTGAGGGCGATCGTCCCGGCTGTAACCGATGTCCGAACTCTCGCGGAGCGAAACGAAGGAAAGTTGACCGAGAGGTTAGTGGGCTGCCGATATCCCGGTCGGGGACAAACTGCAGTTCGGCTTTATCGCTTCGCCTAACTCGCATTACAGCACCTCATTCGTCTTCCTTCCCCGGCTTCTTTATTCGCCAAGTTTCGCCAACGATCGATAGGCGCGTCGACGTTCCCAACAGCTGTTCCCACTTTTCCGCTAATCCTCGAATAAAGTTTCGCGGTTCGCGCGAGGCCGCTCATTAAAGCGAGTCCCATCGATCGCGTTGCCAAGTTTCGCGTCGCGCGGAACGGAAGAAACTCGATACCAATACTCACCCGTCGGTCAATGATTTGCCGACAATTAACAGTCGCGCCGTCGTCCCACTTCGGGCTCGCGTTTCGCATCCGTTCCATTGAACGACGAGAGGATAACGTATGCCCCGCGACAACGAAACAGATACGCTATATCTCGCGGCAGCGACCCGAGTGAATCGGATTTCCGGGGGCGCGCGTCGCGCTTCATCGCCGCGCAAGCGACACGCGTTAATTATAAATGACCGGGGAACGACTGCGGCACCGCGACGAGATATCTCGCGGCGAAATTCCGTATCCGCGGCAGTGGTATTTGTTGCGTTGGTAAGAAGAAAAGTGACGCCCTTATCTCAGACCGCGAAGAACAGCGGGGAAACGCGATAAGCGTTTCTTCGTCGGTGAAATTGCCACCGCGTCTGCCCGGAAATTTGCATCGCTCGCCGTTTCCCTAGCCGGTGATTCGACCGTCGAACTTTCCCGAACGTTCCTCGCGAACGGTCAGAAAACATTTCACGCTTTCGGTACCCACCGTTATAAGAAAGAAAGACGCCAGCTCCGTTTCCGAGGGGTCAGCCGAGCCAGACGTCTCTTCCTCATTTTTGTTCTTCCTAAAGAGCCTCGCTTCCGTTAATATTCAACGAGGCGCATCGCGAATTTAACACGCGAACGACGACCCATAAGATATCGTTAGGAAAGTTGCTAAATCTCGTTCCCGGTGTTCCCAGCTTCGAGTCGCTAATTCATTGTAAATTTATACAATTAACTCGGCCAACCTGGTTTCCCGTTGCACGATACTACGCGCCACCTACGTGTTTTCACGGGCCTGTCAGCCTCGATTTACTTGCGCCCGCCAGCTCTTTCGACCCCCCTCGCACACCGCCCGCGAGCCAGCCCTGACCCAAGTTTGCTACGACTCCTTGGATCGCTGATGAACGAACCGTGATTTCGCTGCAGCATTTGGCCCCGGCTCGCAAATGTGCCTCGCGAATTGAATTTACGAAGAGGCTGGGGGGGATGGGGGCCGCCGAGTCCCGTAGCCGTTAAATGACGCGTGTATTTCGCGTCGCACAGAATCCGGTGAGATTGCTGTTACCGTCTCGGCTGCGAACCGGCGCGACATGGAAATCAACGAGAGCGACAAAATTATTTCGCGAACGGATCGCGCGAGCAGCCGTTCCCCTCCGGGTACGGTTTGATGGACGACGAAGGGGCAGGAATCGCGAGCAGCAATTTGCCGAATTCGGGGCGCAACTTATCGGCGGTAGTTCGGATTGAATCAGAAACTTGCCCCGATAGTGAAGTGGCTTCGACCCCCGCGCGTATCGCAGGGTTCGACCTCCGAACTTAAATCGATTGCAAACGGAGCCGATAGCAAGCGCCGCGGTATTGTGCATCGCGACGAGAACAAAAGGCGACCCCGCTGCCGCGTGCGCGTCGCAGGCCGCGGCGAGTAGACAGCTTGACGATTCGACGATAGCTGTCGATGCCGGCGATACCGTCTCGCGTAAATAGAAGCGAACGGAGGAGACGCGAAAGCGAGACCCGAAGATTTGCCTCGGATGTAATTAAATTGGCCAGACCTCGTCCATGTCGGCCTTAACTTTCGACGGTCTCGCGGAAACCGAACGGCGGAGTATACGAAAGCCGGGGAACCGGTCGTAATTGGCTGCAGCCCGTCGTGTCGCGACATCGAATGAAAACCGGAGACGTTTTGTTCGCGATCGAGCGACTGCCGCCTTCGCGTTCGTTCATTGTGCATAATTTCTCGCGTATTGTCGCCCATCAGGGCGCATTGTCTCCTGGCCGACAGCTACGGCCGCGATTGCTTTGTAAGCCGAGTGCGACAATCGGGAATATAGCAGGCCACCCTTCGTTGCCCGTGCTTCGGATAAAGTGGCCCGATTGTTGCTTTGTGCCTTGCGTTCATAATTGTCCCCTTTCACTTCCGGTTGATCGCCGCGGAAGATCGACCACTTCGAGGAGCAACGCTCGACGTCGGACCGTCGAGCAATCGTCGAGCTTCGTTACTGCGTCGCCGTCGATGTTGGAAAGTTAGGGCGCACAGCATGACGTGAAACGCGTTTCCAACGCGAAAAAACGAATCGAGTAGAATCATCGTGGACGGAAAGATACGGCACGACGTGGGAAGATTCGAGCGCCGCGAATGGTTGCGCGATCCTCGCCGCGCTTCCGGTTAGCACCGAGCTTCGCAACCACTGAATAGCTCCTGCAGAATTTCCTAACTCGGGATCCTGCTGTTAACGATAGGAATGCGGACGTACAGTTGCTTATCCACCGCCGCGGATCATTTTAGTTGAAACTCGCAGTTACCTCTGCACGCCCAAGATAGCTATTCAGCGTGGATCTCTGCTAAACAAAAATTCCACGAAATTAACGCCGCTCGTCCGCGTCCTTCTACGAATAGTCGTATCCGTTTCCCTTCTGCGCGATTTCTATAGAGAATTGAAATAATTTACGCCGTTCAGCGTCCCACTTTTCCCTGGCAGAGACTCGAGCTTTCCGTTCGCAGGGACGCGGAGTGATACGTCCAGAGGGCCGAAGATCGAATTCTCCAATTTTCAACGGTGCTCGAAACCGATGACATAAAACCTGACGATCCAACCTTAGCGACGGCGCATCCGTCCCGTGTTACAGAGGGAAACAACCTTTGTCGAAGGAATTCTACGTACATTCGTTCGGTTCCGTCGATCGAGAAACAGAGAAAATGGAAAAACGGGGACACCTGGGCACGGTCATTACACGTTCCGCAGTCTACCGAAGAATTCGTTCCGCGATTCAATCTCTCCCGGCGCCAATCACCCGGTTGTTCGCTCGTCGGGAGGACCTCGCCCCTGTTCGATTTCTATTCCGCGCGATCAATCGACGCTTCGCTTTAGCGGAATTATAGCCGAAGAGTCAACTGTACAATGGGGCCCGCGCGATTATCCACCGAGGAAGAAACGAGCTGTGATTTCAGCGAAAACGAGATGCTTAAAGTAACGGGCGGAAACGTCGCGGCCGATGCTGCAACGATTCAGTCCACTTAGACACTCCGTCGTGGTAGTTTCCGTCGTTCTCGTCGCGTTCCCCGTTCTCGATCGAACCTGAACGCAATTCACGACTTTCGATTCCCCGCTCTCATATCCGTCTACCGAACCTCGCTGCGCAAAACGTTACAAGAATACACGTAGAACGTTCTGAACGGATTCTCGATTGTATCCTATCGGATAAATTAAAAAAGAAAAAGGAAAAAAGAAATCAGTACTATTCGACAGAGACCTATCATTCGTATCGTTAGCCCCGCAGAGAAATCGACCTGGCGATATCTCGCGGCAACCGCTGGCAGGTGTAACGAGAGAAAATATCGAATTTTCTTGGAGCGGCCAGTGGTGCGCGCGAACGCCTGCACCGTGGCTGCGCCGCGGCTAGATCTACGGGCCTATCGCGTTTCCACAGGAATGAACGAAACCTTAACGCGGCCATAACGAAATGTCGCACGCGCGAACACGCTGCCAGATACGCCCGAGACATATTTACCATAGCTACGGGTAATACGTTTCAAGCGGCCCCGACGGGCGTAAATGTAGCGGCGGCACGAGGCTGCCGAGATGATCGGCCCCCGTTAAATGCTCCGCGGGATTGTATCGGCTCGAGTGTGAAGGATTCGTTATTACGTCCCCGGGTCTGGCGTCGCGAAGATAAGGAACGCTCCCGCGGACATTCACGGCTGGTTGCTCGGCAAGAGGCGCCGCACTAACCGTCCGCCCCGTGCAAGCGGCTCGAAAAAAAATTGGAAACGAGGGAAGCGTCCTGGAAGCTGGTCGAGAACGTTAGGCGAACCTCGATGGAAACTGACTGAAACTTGGCGGATGCTCGAGGATCGTTCGATTCCTGTCGGCCCGTTATTAGATACCAAGTCGAGTGCTCGAGTCGAAAGACCCAGCACCGATACGATTACCATTAGCGCTTAATCAACGCTGACGTGCGGGGAATAAACAGATACGGGGAGGAAGCGATACTGAAACTTTCAACGGGGGTGGTCCCGACGGTAACAATGCCTGTCGGAAAGTGGGTCGAAGGGAAGCGGAATTTTTTTTATCTACCCGAGGCTCCATCGAACAGATATCTCGCAGAGAACGGGAAGCTGCGGGGGGGATTGATGCGCGATAGCGGGGTCAACTGGCTCGTTCGCGTTTCGGAAGGAGAGCCGGTCGGGAAACGGCTCGATTACCGCGGCTCACTTTGTAGCGCCGCGAGACATGCAAATCAGCACCGCCTTGTCATGGAAATACCCGCGATGAACAACGCCGTTCGCGAAATCGTTATTCCGTCCTCGGACGGGAAACTTCTTCGCGATCGCGAAACGTTTCCGCCGTTCCAAGGCGCGCGACACTTCGCGCCGCGTATTAATTTCGTAAGATTCGACGAGACGAGGATGCCGTCCAGCTGGTTGGAAACCGCATTGCTCGCGCGTCGTTCCTATATCTCCTCTGCTTTTTTTTTCCGTTCCGCCGGAGAACATTTTTCAGCCGGGCCTCCGAAAAGAAGTGACGAGGGGGAAACTTCGCTGACAGGCCGAGGGCGAAGAAAGGTTCATATGAAATACGATAAGGGGATGAGAAATGTGGCGAGGCGGTCAAAAAATTTTGTTTAGAAATCCAACTTCGGGGGCACCGCGGGAATTTCGGTGAAAGAATTTCGCGTTTCTTTCGTTCACGACCCGTGGGACAATAGGATGCCCGTTCGGACTTCGACTATCGCTATCGCGTTCTAATTACACGGAGAGCGCTCTCTCCTTGGCCCGTATTTAATGGCGTAGCTGGATTAAGCGTATCCTGTCGGGTCCTTGTATTTGAGTAATTAGCTAGATTGCACCGCAACCGGGCTGCGCGGAGCATCGTTTGTTAAGAGAAGCACGCAACTATGTTAACCCACACAATACCTAGTATTGTATACGCAACGATCCTTGTACACCGGAGAATGTTCATCAATGTCTGCTCCAACTTGGGGGGGTGGTTGACGTCAATCGAATGCCCGAGATATATAAGTTTCAACCACCTGAACTTTCGAACGAGGCACGCGGTGATAGAATCGCCGAGGACGTGTGGCTCCTATTCGGGCGGCCTCCGTTCCAACGGGAAACGAATGCACGCGATAAACGCGGAACCCCGTAGAAGCCTCGAACCGTGTCGGGGTCCACGAATTCCGGAGGCGCCGCGAAATGTCTCCGCAGTAGGGTGAAAAGTTCAGTAGGTCAGAGAAACGGCGACACCCTCGTCGGCCGTTCGCGCGGGGAACGGGAAATTCGCAAACCCTACTAGAATCGCGATTATTCGCATAGAATATCGGCAATTAACGATCGCGCGTACCAAAGTGAAAGCGTTTCTGGTCGCGTCGATCGGGCACTGAAGCAGTGAAGCAGTGAAGCACTGCTTCGAGCCTCGGTTTTGAGAGCACGGATCCCCGCGGGGCTAATGAAAAACGGGGTAAAAAATACGACGATCGGTCGGCGTCACATATTTCTCGGGGGAGCGCGTTTTGGGGGACGAGGCGCGACAGTAGTCGGAGCGTTGCGTTGGCGCGGCGTCGGGACCCGGACGAAAGTTATGCCCGCCATCGTTTCCAGCGATAATTCTATGAACGTGAAATTGATAAGGTTGCGAGAACGCCGGGGGGGGGGGGGGAAGGGTTCGCGAGCGTGTGCGTGCGTGCGCGCGAGGAATAATTGGGTCGGTGGTTAATTGCTTTCCCTTCGTGATAAAGTTCTTTCCTATGGGCATTAAAATGACCGGCAATGGTCGAATCGCGAATAAACTTGAGGAGGGCCAATAATTCGTGGATGCCCGGCTTCGCATAACTCCGAAAGGACGGTATCGTTCGCGACTTCGTTACAAGTTTAACGAGCGTGCCGTTGCACGGTCGACGGTAATCGCCGGCGATAGATCGGGCGTACACACGAGCGTACCGGGCGCGGTGTAACGCGAGCGACAAAAATGATTAAGGCGAGCCGCGCGGCGGCGGCGGGCGGGCCACGCCCAATGTGACCTTTGTTCGGGCGAACCGAGCGAACCGAGCGAAATGACCCGCGAGATTGGCAGAACGGAGCATCGACTCCGGTTTTCCCAACGAACGGATCGGAATTGTCTGCTGCCGGTGATTGTTCGATTCGCCGCGTTCGAAATAAAATATAATCTTTTCGAATGGGGGGGATGCGGGTAGCGCGCGTGTTTATAGCTTCATCTCCATGGGTTTCGCGCGTACCGCTCGCTCGCTCGCCCGATGAAACGAAGCCCCACCAAATCCTGCCCGTGTCACCATCGACATCCGCAGTGCCGTAGCTGGCATCCGGCCAAAATCCGGCACATGCAACCCCTCCGCGACCCGGTCTGCTGCTTAGTAAATCGGGGTTACCCGGGCTTCTGGCTGCGCGTCTTTATCGCGGGGATTTTCGACCGTTCGTCCATTGGGGAGCCGGAGCACCGATGATTATTGGACGGGGATTCTCTTAAAGCGCTCGTGATATCAGCGAATTTCCCCTTGGCGGTTCACAGAGAGGCGAAGCGAAGCTGATGGGGGAACATTTTGTAGCGAGATGCGGAACGGTATATACGCCCTCGGTATTGTTTCGCGTCGTCCTCGAGCGATTCACGATTCGAAGATCGGCGGCGTCTCGCGATTGGAAACGATTGATATAAATGTGATCCGGAACAGAGCCGGCGTCCATTAAACCGAATCAATTGTCACGGGAATGCGGAAGAATAACGACGAGGAATCGCCCGAAGATCGGGGGTTATACAGCCGGGCGATTCGATCCGCCGGACAGATCAAAGCTTCCCCTTCCGACTTTTTGTCTAATTCGAGGAGATTCGATGGAATTAGGGATCACCCCCTCCAGCCCCTGGTTGCATCAAGGGCTACCCTCCTTCGCGAGGATGGATCTTCCCGAAGATTTACGATGCAGTTCGATGGAAACTATTTATCTTGCAACTGCCCGGCCACGATAACTTCCCGAGTAGAGGCATTTACGTCTAGATGCCGATAGCCTCCCGTCAATTTTATCTTTATCTCTGACACTTTTTTCTCGGCACTCTACGGTCTCAATGGGGGAGAAAAATTGCCTTGTTCGCGGAGATGCGCAAGAAACGAGCCGCGCTATGCCGTTTCACCTTGAAGATATTCCAGCTGCATTTATTTGCATCTTTTTTTTTCATCCTCAACGTTGATCGATCGCGAGCGAGCCCGGAGATCAAGGGAACTCGCGTGAAAATGGAGGACGCGGTGGCCGTTTCACCTGGCCTGCAATTGCCTCGGTAATTGGTGCCACGTGCACGCGGCAACGTGGACACGAAAGCACCCAAACAACGACGACGATAATACGAAAGCTGGGGAAAAGGAGGGCCGAGTGAATTGAATAGTTCTCGCAGCTTCGGCGAAATGGGCGCAGCCAGGAGAATTTTCCTAACGAAATTAGCGTTCTGCGTTTTCTCGCGACAACCCCGCCGCCGACACTCCCGCTAACCCGAAAGCTATTACAACCCTCCCCCCCGGCATAAATACACTTGCGAATAATAATTTCTTCCCGGGCGAACGTGTTTCGCAGGCGCGGCTGCACACCGTGGACTACTTCTCGCGTTGTCTCCGAAATTCGAGTGCCGGGGGGCACACGCGTTCCTCCCTTCTCGTATTTCCTGTTCTCTACTCCGTTATCGTAAGAGCGCCAGCGAAGCTACAGGATCTGCCACCGTTATCGGGCTTCCCAAACAACCCCTTTTGCAAATTTTCTTGCCACTTCCTCTCCGGTGTCACGCCATTTCCGTATCTTTTCGGGTCATCTTGGGTATTCGCGTTGTCTTTCCCCGTCCGTCCCTCTATGGACACCGGCAATCTGTTGTCGCTCTTGCCGCAACTGGTTCGACAAATATTTTTACTCTTTCCGCGTTTCCTCGTTCCCGTTGACGGAATCTATAGGCGGGCAAGAATTTCACGGCGGACCTAGTTTCGTTCGTTTAAAGTAGCCAGCAGGCCGGGCGCCAATTAGACCTTTCTAATCTGGATCATTGCGCCCTTTAGCGTATTCCGCCTAAGCTTGTACAGCCCTCGGAGCGGTCCCTTCTAATCCAGGTTATCGTGTCAGACCGACAAATCCCTCCGCGAGGAAGTCATATGGAAATTCACGATAAAGCTGGGAAATTGATCTCGTTAAACGCGCGCAACGGTCATCCCTTGGATTCGTTTGGAAATTTCGGCTCGACTCGATGAACCGGAAATCGCCCGTCGGTTTGCGTTCGACGCGTTTCCATCTTCTGCGCAGAGGAACGAACAAATTTCCGCGGACTTTCCTTGCCGCGCGAGGCTGTGCGCCGCGAGCGGGGCAACATATTCGAAAGCGTCCCAGCAATGTCGCGGGCACCGCGCAATCACAAATTTATCCATCCGACTAATTCATTCCCGGATAATTACTTGCTGCCGGACGCGAGGCGTCGTAATTTCTTCCGTAGAGGGACGGCCGCACATTTCTTCTCTCCGGCATTGATCACGTTAGAACTTCCGAGCGTTATGCTCGACGTTTCCTCGACATTTTTCGTTCCACCGCCGGCCACTTAAGGTTTATCGCGAAATCTGCCGTTTCGATGTATCTGGCGTTTCACTACTTCGTTCCCCGGTGTTTCGCGGTTCTTCGTTTGCATATCAATCGACGCGAAGCAACCCTGTCCCGTGTTTTTTTCTTCAACGGCCGTGTCGATTCATCGCCATTGATGCACCGTCGCTCAATCGCCGCGGCTCCAAGACCGACTTGCACGAATCCTGGAAACAACTTCGAATCTCGCATTCCCCCGGCGTCGATCGTAACGGGCGACTCGAGGCGATGAAACGTTCGCGAATTTCTCGTCGTCGTAAGCTATATCTGTCGCGGACAGCAAACGAGACGGGGCCGTAGAGCCGCGAGCGCGACAACACGCGGCGAAGGGACTCTAAGGGGAATGAGCCGCGCGCTGGTCAGACGCGGCGCCCGGCAAGGCAGCGACGACTCCTCCTCGATCATTCGTCTCGATTCTCGATCGAGAAATCGCGGCGGACACGGTTCGTCGAAATTTTCGTCGGGGTAACGTGCACGGCCATAAACCAACCCAGCCAGCCTGCACCGGTTCCAGCAGAGAAACGTTTTAGCGGATTCTAACATATGGCGCAGCATTTAAGGCCATTTCCGTTGAACTTGCGGGTGACCACCTTTTTGACGATATATTGCCAAAGGAAAGAGCTCCCGAGGTTGAATGATCGGGGCCCCAGAAGGAAGGATATAACTGGCATAGGCCAAGGGGGGAAACGAGCGGAGAAACGCGAGAACGTGGTGGTATACGCGAGTGCTTTATGATCTGCGGGTATATTCCACTTTCGTCTTCGGCCACTTTATCGGCCCCGTGGAAGGCCGGCTAAGTACGTTTGATTGTAAGCTGCTCCGGCTGGTTTAAGGCTGATTTACAGTAAAATGGTGATGGCGTGGTTCGCGCGCACGTGAGCGGACTTCCAGGATTCTATTCGTAGAGCGTTAAGCCGCTGTTAGTTCCGCGGCAACTTCCCTTTATTCCTCTCCATCGCGCCCTCCGCCTGCCTCATTTTTACCCAAGGTTTATCCGTCTTCGCCCGGGACGGGAAGCGGACGTCTTTCCAGCCTCTCTAAATATCCGCGAGCTTTATCTCTTCCACCCTCGTTGCTTCCTCGGTCCGGTGATTCTTCTTTTTCGCCCATTCAGGCCCGTTGCACGCGCGCGCGCTTGCTCGAAATTTTCCCCCTCCCTTCGACGGGTGTACAATTTCTGCGCCCCGACTTCTCCCTGTTTACTTTTCCACCTTGATTCCTCCGCCTGTTCCTTTTTCCACCCTGCACACGCCTCTTAAACACTCCCTTTGTCCGTCGTCCCTCGCCGTCGCCCTCCCGCCCCTTCGATTCCTCGATAAAAGAGTTCCCATCGGGTATGTAAGCGCTAGGAAACCGACTTCCTTCTTCGTTTCTACGCTTTTTCTCGCTGTCAGCTTCTCGTTTTTTTTCCGCGTCCTCGATTCAGCCGCACCGTTGCTAAATCGATCCGGAGCGAGGAGTGACAGGCCGCGAGATGGAAAAAGGCGAGAGGAGAGAAGTCAAAAGGAGCGGACGTCGACGCGAGCCGGAGAAGGACGGCAGGGATAAAGAAAAGGGGGAAGCGGCGGCAATTAGGCGGACGATTCAGCCCTCCTTAAGGGGATCATCCCGGCACAATATAGTCGTGGAACCGTTCTCGATCAGTCGTTCGTTGTAAAATTAAACGACCGCCACCATTTAAACGGGCGCGGAACAAATTGCTTCCACCGCGAACTTTCAAACGTCCATCGGACGAGCGTATCGTCCGATGCGCGATCGGATTACGCGATTCGTGCGCTCACCTGTGAACCCCGCTCGTCCAGCATCCCCCTCCCCCCACACTCGTCGGATGCTAAAATTATAGGAATCTCTGCCACGCGATCCGCGGAGTCGCCGGAAGCCGGGCGGAGTGTTGAGCTCGAATTGAATTCATTCCATTGGAATCACGAGGAACTGCAGGCGATCAGACGAAATGGTCGGGCGGCATCAAGGCTCAATTTAAAGGGAATACAAACTAATGGGACCGTCTCGCGAAGACAGGTATATCTTTATTGCAGCGCTCGTGGCTCCCTAACTGAATCGGCGGATATACGTTCTCATAGAATTTCTCCGCGCCCTGACGGCGCACAATAGAGAGCGCGACGACACCTTATCCAGCACCATACATTCGAGTTAAGCCCTCGTTCTAGATCGTCGTTCGAAGTTAATTCGCCGATATCAAAATGAACGTACCAGCTGTTTGTTCGCCGACCGGCTCGCGCCGATACGCCGTTTGCATTTATCCGTGCAACCTGCGCCGGCCAACGAGCACGAACGACTCGTGAAAATCGTCCCGAACCCTCGAGCGCGAAGGAAACGGCGGACCGGCAGCGCGATAAATTTCTCTCCGGTTGAATCAATTTTGCCCCTCCTAAATCACACGTCCCTATTAAACTGCACCCCACGTGTCGCCGAATGCCCTCTATATTGCTGCGAAAAATCAGGAATTCAGAATAGTCGGGCGATCGGACGGTTCGAGGCAAATCGAATGGCAAAATAGCGCGTGGAGAAGCAGAAAGAGAGAGAGAGAAAGAGAGAGAGAGAGAAAGAGAGAGTGAAGATGAAAAGAGCATCCCGATCGTCTCAATTCAGTCGTGTCGGCTGCTATAAAGTTGTTCTTAAAGTATTCCCATATCACCGACCATCGGTATGCCAATATACTGGTCTCGGGCTTTGTCGCCCCTTCTCATTCCTCGAGCGACGTAGTATTCCCTCATCGACCCGGCCCTGGTAGGCTATCTCCCAGGAAGCTCTCGCATACCCGGTTTCGCACGTGGTGGTATGTCTGCATACCATCGAGATAATGATTGGCAGCAGGACTGCTCGGAGTCCGACCAGGACGACGACGACAATCCACGACGATTCGTGCCGGCCCGGTCGACTCCCCACCTAGCCTTCAAACGATATTAAACCGAATTACTGGGGAGTCTTAGAGGCCCAGTGATTCCCCGTGATCCAACAGATATTGCAGGCCGAGCAAAAATGCGATTAACTGGGTCGGCGTTTCGATCGTTTTTCAGATGCAATTAACCGCGGAACAGAGCCGAAGTATTCGCAATTAATTCTCTCGACGGCTGCGAGCAATCGAATCGAGATACGCGCGATCGCACCGTTCCGTTTAAGACCGATACGAACTCCGAATTGTACTCGCTGAACGCCCCGTATGTTTTGTGTTTGTTTTTTCAACACGGTTACCACGGTATTCGGAATTTCCGAATTTCATACAAAAGCGGAGAAGCTACGACGGTCGATGCGTGTTTCGATCGGAGACAACAAGCGGCCGCGTGTATAACGAGCCTGTGCCTGCACGGTCGCGCGGATCTTAATAGTCGAAGGGACACTAATTAGAGGTAATTGCTTCGGTAATTGGAACGATCGAAATCTCGAGACAAGCGTATTTTTGCGAACAGACGTTGACGGGGCTGGTCGTAATTCATCCCGCAATCCCGCGTCCAGTCGCCTCGCGTTGATTGCGACTGAGTGTTTGCGCGAGTTCGTCGCAGTGTTTGCGGCGCTTAGTAAACCGAAACACGTATTATCAGTGCATTGTGTCAACACGTCCATCGTTACTAACGTTCGCGATAACTGAAACTGCTTAATATCGCCGACCGACGCGACGTCCGCAACGACGCGAGACATTCGCGAAACCCTTCCGAACTATTTTCCTATCGCCGCCCCGCGAGGCAGCGAGAAGTCGAGGAACGCGCGTACGATTACTCGAACAGACGAAATTCGGACAAAGTGGAACGGTGAGGCCGTTTCGTGGACCCTTTGACAACGCGGTCCGATCAATCGAACAACGTCGAACGCTGAAGCGGCGGCGTGCAAGAACGGTGCAGCATCGATCCGCGAGGCGCAATCGAAACCGACGCGTCTCGCGCGATCGTAGCCGCACTCGAACGGTTCGACGGGTCCGAATTTCACGGGGAAGCTGCGGGAACGAGACCGAGAAGATTTTAAGGAGCAATTCGATCGGATCGGTTCGCTCGTCGAATGATTTCGATACGCGGAACACGCCGTTCGATGTCGAAACGTAACGAATCTGTAAACAAATAGGGGAGACTGGACCATTCTGCTTCTGCCGCGCCGAAAAAACTGCCCCCCGCGATCGACTTCGAATCCATCCGGTATTAATATTCATGACGGCGGCATATTTTTGTTTAATCACTTTTTTGTATTCATTGCGGGCCCGCAGCTATCCCATTTTTCGGCGAATTATCTTTCCCTTCAACGGATCGATGAACGTCCAATTTCTGTCCGACCCACGTCCCCCCGTTGTCTCTCCTCCGTCAGCAACATTTTCAGGGACTTCGACGGAGGGCCCGCGTCGCGATATATTTCTGTTCGACACTGAATCCGCTCAAAGCGGTCGCGTCCATGAGCCATAGTGCAGTCGTTCCATCGGGTAATCGAAAGGCCCGACGCTTTTAACGCGTCCGCTGAAAAATATCACCCCCGGCGTTTCAAACGCCCCGCTGTTCGCCACCGAAGTAACGCACAGCTCGTTCGACCACCGCGTCGGTTACAATCGAACGAACCGCGGGTCCGAGAGGTTCTCTCCCGCGGGTCGCGTGCGAATATCCGAGTGCGACAATGTGTCTTCGTTCGCACCCCTAACGTATCGGGCCCGATGAAATGCGCCCGGGGGGGATTTCGAAGGTTGACTGACGACAAGTCGAACGGACAGGGGATTTCGGCGAATCAGTATCCAGTCGGCGCTAGGCCACGGTGTTAAGTTACTTGTTTACTCCGGAGTGCCTGGGAACGGCCGATGCATTATTCAACGAACGCTTGTATTTATCAAGCCGATAGCCTGCTCGAGACTCGTGCACACGGGTGCGGGAACACGGGCGCGAGCACGTCAGCACGAGCGGTCGCGTAAACAGGTGAGAGATCGCCCCGGGTTCCCTCGATCCTCGTCCCGGAGTAGTGGATTGCCGATGTTTATGGATCCGGCTGGCATCCCCATTACTCGCCGCGGCGTTTCCAGTTGCCCGCCTCGCGCGCCATAAGTCAGCGACGCTTCGTTGCTTTATCGCTGGCGTCCGGGCCCGAGATTTCCTCTTCGCCGAGTGACCGTGCCCGTTCAATTCTGTTCGAGGTATCGGTCGCGGACCACTCGTCCGCCGTCGCGGGGAATTGCGTCCCCGGTGAGCCCGAAACTATTTGCGCAACCGGTTATCGCGAAGGCCGAGGCGAGTGTTCGCTCGCCTCGCCCTCGAAGCCGTTTCCCCCGGGCGGTGCGCACTCGCTGCCGAGCGTATTGCGGGAAAGAAGCGCGAGGATGCTTCCGATAGACGAGCGAAAATTGCGAGAAATAATCGGAACCGCCGCGGATGCACGGAAGACGAAGACGGGTGGGTTTTCCTCCCGGTGTCTATCAAGCTCACGTCCTACGCGAAATGCACAGGGAAGTTATATGTGGGATAGTGGGTAGTTGGGGCAGAAGTGTAATAGGTAGAGGGAAGAGATGTACGTGTGGTACAAGCTGCGATAGAGGCGGACAATGAACGAGAAGCCAGACAATGAGCGAGTGAGCCGAGCCGAGACGAGACGAGACGAGACGGGAAGACAAGAATGGCACGGTAAAGGCCAGCAAAGGATAAGTTCGGCGGTGGGCTGGGGTTGGGCGGGGGCAGAAGGCCCGATAGAGCTGGTCGAAATAGCAGAAGAGCCAGACCGACCCGTTGATAGCCCCCTCGGCCAGAGGTGAGGTGGCATCTTACCTTCTACCTGCTGCCATTAACGACGCTGAGGAGGTCGTAGATCCTATTAACTGCATACAAACCGCAACTAGACCGGCTCCTAAGTAGAGCCAATAAATTATATCGCTCATTAAGCGAGGCTTGCGCCCCGGAATATTCCTTAATGGCATCCCGGTTGCAACGCGGGAATGCGTGCGCTCGTGGGACACCTTCGCGTTCGCTAATTGCAATTTCGCTTGAGTGCAAGAAACCTGTCCTCCGGGCAGAGCCGATCGCGGGGCAACAAATTCTCGCCCGGACCCCTTGGCCTCGCCATTTCCCTTTCATGAGAGGAACACTAGTCGGAATTGAGGGAGGGGGGGGGGGGGGCCCGAGCGAATTATTATCATTGACCGTGCGCGCTTCCCCGTTGCCTGCTTTTCAAACATTGCGCCCAGCCAGATTGGATGGGCCGGCCGTGAAGAGCGATCGATGAGAATAAAATTCTTCACCCTGGCCGTTAACGCGGTCGTATTAACATTCCTCGCGGCCGAGGGGGAGATATCCCTGGAAACGGCCATAGCCGGATCGGTATTCGACACCCTAATGGAATTAAACGATCAGATACGAACAACAAGAGAACGGTCCTTGGAACCGAGAGGGCGACGTTGTCCCGAATTGTCCAGCAATTTTTTTCCGACCCAGGCGATCGTCGATATATCGGACAGATGATCAGCGGGCGCGGCTGGATCGCGGTTTCACGCGTGCGACCGACGAATTACCGCCGTCCCCGTGGACTGACCCCCCAATGCGTGGGCCGATCTCGAACGAAAGGGGGCCGACGGGCGGTCGTCTCATGAAGGACCCGCACAAACATCGTACGTGGATCGCGAGCCAGTTTTCTGTGCGGGACGAAAGAGCTGGCGGATCGCGAAAAGGGGTTAAAGGAGCGTTGCAGAGGAGAGAGAGCAACATTTTTCTACCCCTCTCTGTCCGCGAAACCCCTTCCGACTATCGTAGGAGCACGCCCACCAGAGGGGTGCTGGTGGGGAACACGGTTCTTGATAGGGGACGCCGACGATGCTGGCGGTGGCCGTGGTGGTGGTGGCAGTGGTGGTGGTCGCCGTCGGTTCTGCCAAGTGAAGTCCGACCGAAACGGCGCCAGTACTACTGTCGCCAGCATCACGAGCGCAGCCACGAGGCCGAGACATGGACATACTGGGTATGTCCGCTAGAAAGCCAAGCATGCACTACTTAGCATCTTCACTCGTTCTTGTTGATTCCCTGCGGCCGCACCGACGGCTACGAATCGCGCTCGGGCCACCACCCTTTTTCTTACTTACCGGTCGTTATTGTATATTTTGCATCGGTTCATCGATCGCGGTAGCATCGAAGGCGAAACAGATCCGGAGACTGTCCCGCCGCGTGCGTTCCGCTCCGCGTCGCCAGGACGTTCGCTCGATTTTATACTTTTCGTCTCGCTTCGCGAGCTGCGTGTGAGAAAAGAGATGGGCATCGTTGCCGATGCAACGGGACTGTCTCCAGGGTGGCGCGCAACGAAGCACCTCGTTACACCTGGCCGTAGCAGCGAACGGAATCAGGTATTGTTCACCAAGTATATCTCTCCTCCCCTCTGTCTGGTGTCTTGTTTCTCGTCGCGCGTATCGTACAATCAACCTCGATTCGGTTCGCTCGCGGGCTCGTTCAAATTTCCCTCGGAGCCTCGATTGCTTTCTTCACGCCAGATTCGCGCGTTCGACGAATCGTGCATATTCCTACGAGCAGAACGCTCGCGTTGCTTCGGTGTCCGTTAAATTTTTCGACGCGGTCGTTGTTCGAGGCGGCCGCGTCAGGACGCGTGCGAATACTTCGCGGGCGCGACACGTATCTGCGCGTGTCGCAGCTTTTATGACAGACGCGAGCTGCACTGCAGATGCCCGTTTTTCAAAGGAGACTCCGCGTCGTCCGACCAGGAGCAATTAGCGCCAAGCTCTAATTGGGCTAACGCTGCAGGCGGCACTCTGCTCGCGATACGAAATTTACCACCTTCGACTCGATACTTTTCGTACAGTCGCGCGGCGGACCATTTTGAATTCCGGCGATCCTGTCCGGTACAGTTTACGGAGCCACTCCTCGGCAGTGTTCTTGAAACGAAATTTGAAACGATATCTCGTTCCCCTTCTTGGGAAAGTGGAAAAAAGCGAAGTGCGGTTGAAAGGAAAACAGGAGAGCGTCTTCTAAAGCATCCCAGTCGCGAAACTTTGCAAGTTATCGCCATCGGGACCTTCGTAAAATCCGTTCGAATTCCGTCGAATATCTTCGAAATCCGCAACGCTGTTTAGACTGTTCCTATGAGTTTCTTTGCTATAAATTCGAGCCGCGGCTGCCCCCTTTTATCTGCGCGGAATTAAAAAAGATAGGTGTGCCGCGACGCGTATCCTCCCCTCTGTACTACGGCGTCCCGTCAAAGCGAAGATCGAGGAAAGCGTCTTTGAGCTCTCGTCGTTCGAACGAACGAAATCCAAAAGGGCGTCGAAACGGATTCTCCGAAGCTGAACATCCTGCACGTAGAGCGAATTCAAAGGCTGTGACCTAAAATTCTCGTTTCATCGTCCGAGATCCATTCGATTGCTCGATACTGGCCCCGAGAGTATTCCATGTTTACGCGTGCAATTGCTCGTGACAGCTCGACGTCGTCGTCGTCTTCTTCTTCTCTGGCGCAATGTTTCCGTGCTCGTTCGCTTCCGTTTGCCTGGAAACTCTCGTGCCACTCCCATTTTCGTACTTTCCTTGTGTTTCGCAAATATAAGTGCTCCCCAACATGTCCGCCTGCATGCGACGGTGTCGTGCGCGACACCGATGCCGCGTCGAGCTGCGACGCTCGTCTCTTGTTATTCCTTAGTAGATCGAACATTTTCTTCGCGCGGCATGAAAACTTTCCCGGACCGAAACTACGACGCGCTTGAGTATTTCGCCCGATTCGCACGTTTCGTCTCGTCTGTTAAACGCGTACGCGGTGCTTCGAGTTCCCTCTGCAGCATCGAAATGCTAACGATTTCATCAGTGGCCGAACCCGCGGGAATCAATACATTACAACGAGTCGTAAATAAAGGGATGCTACTGGCCACGTTTAATCTGGCAGCGCAACCGTTCGCTGGCCATCCAGCTTCGATAAATTATTGCCGGCCTTCCCTCGCCCCTGGAACCTGTTCGCGCTTTTCGAACGCCGCGTCGCGATTTATACGTCGACGTTCCATAGCCGGAAGTGTATTAATACAATCGACGCGACGGGAGAATCTTCGATTGGCCGAATTGGGAAGCGGGCACGAAAACGCTCGACAAAGGGTTGCAGAATTTTCGCTTGCTCGACGAAGCTGGTAACGAGTGCGAACACGTATACGCGAGGCGGAACCGCGCGAGATCGATCGTTCGCGTTGCGTGCGAAAAACGTAACCATCGCGAACGAAGACCGTTTGCCGGGGAAATTATTTTTAGGGAGAACTTCTCGCGGGGTTGGGGTGGTAGAGGGTGGTTGCTCGAAACGCCCTTCGAGGAAATCGAGCAGCAGGTTTGGGCTTAGGTAACGACGCTTACCGAACACGTGCAGCAGCGTCAAATTTACAAATCGACATTGTAATTCAATTCTCGGCCCGGACTGTCCGACGTCTGTTCCACGTAAGCTACCAGAGACACAGATACCCTTACCTGTGTCTATCGCGTGCAGCCAGCAATGTTATCCGTTGTGAATTTAATTGGGAACGCGCTGAACATCGCGTAGTTATTACCCGCTATCTTGCGCGCCCCCTACGATCTCGTATTTCTTCGATTTTCCACCAATTGATTGCGCATTTATTCCCGAAAAATGAAACGGCCGCGTCAATGGTAAATAGGAAAATATTGACGGGACGGGTATTACTTAATTAAACGATTCACGCGTTGCTCCGTAACAGAGGGAACTGGCTCGGCGTTTCATTGTTGAATTTATCGGAGATCTCGCAGCTGGGATTTTACGGCGCGCGTATTGGTAAACGAGAATTACAAAAATTGTTCGCTCGAACATACCGGATCGTGCCTGGCGCCGTATATAATTTAATTGATTTAACGAACACCGACGCGGCGAGACATCGAATATACGATTCGGTTTATTCGCGTGCGATCCAATTGCAAACAGGGCCGCGATATTACTCGATGAACATTACGCGTCCGTTCCTTCGATTTCTTTGCTCGCGTGCCGACCGTCCGGCCTGTTCGAGTAGAGCCTCGTAGACGCTGACTGGGTCGAACGAAATTTCATCTATCAACGGGGACTTTGACGAGTGCCGGCCAACGTCGCGTGCGCGAAACTTCACGAACCCCTGGAGCTAATGTCACTCGCGTACGCGGTGATCGCAAATTTGATAAGTATAAGCCGTCCGCCTGTTATCGAACTTTAATACGTATATTATCACCCCGGATGGGCAGCCTCGGACTCGCAGGGCGAAGCAACGCGCTGCGCAATCGGTGCTCGAAACATTTTTCGAGCCGAGAATTTGATCGCCTCGCGGCGTCAAGCGCGACGGCCGAAACCCTTCTTTTTTCCATCGGAAGAACAATCAAGGAACAATAGGTGGATGCTAATTAGCAGGTTCCGGGGAACGTTGCCGCGACGCGAGCGTACCGACGCGACGCTCGTTGAATTTCGAGATAATTAATGACCGTGCCGCGTGACGCGCAAAAAGACGAACGTTATCGACGACTGCCTGGGCTCCCGGCGACTCCGAATCCAAACGAATATAACGTCACCGACCGTAAGAGCTAATTACGAGCTAAAGGTGTCGACGCCACCGCGACAGGCCGCGACGACGCGCTCCGATCGCGCCGAGAGTACGTTCGATTAACGAAGCTGAGACAGACGCGGGTACTTTTTAAACGGCCAATAAATACGCGAGCTCGAATCGTCCACGAAACTCTCAGTTAGCTCCTTCTCGATCGATGGAGCGCGTCGATCGCGAACGGGGTAATAAAATTCGCAAAAGCGATGTTCCGCTTTGCGCGGCCCGCGATTAGGCGGTTCGCCGAACTTGCCTGACTCGCGAAGGAACGCCGGTCGGCCACGTGCGTGCCAGGACTCGCAATTAGAATCGGCTAATCGTCAGATCGAAGGGACCCGATAGCGTTCACGCGAGAGAACTCGGAACTATACAATTAATCCTTGAACGCGAGGATTATCCTTATCCCGGCGAGGCGATTATTCTTCTTGCATTTTGCACGGCCCGACACCGCGCTTATCGTACGTCGGCCGTCCAACTCGGTCGGAAATAATTTAAAAAGATTACCCGCCCGTAACCGGGCCGGCCTTCTGGCCAAAATTTTATTCGACCCCACGGAACGCCCCAACGGAATTTGAATATCTTCGTCCCGATACGCGGCCGACCTCTGCTAGACGCGGTGTCCTGTGTGCAGCCGGCGGGGCTGAAACGCCGTCGGGATTCGGTTAATTCGTATTCAAGGATCGACGGCCGATCGGTTAGCATGCGATCCCAACGTCACGTGTCAGATCTCGCAGAATTGCTGAGGTTTCCCTCCGGCCAACCTCGACGGTTATGCGTCACAAAAAAGAGAGACTCTACGTGCACAAGCTGGCCTACTTCTCCCTCCAAACGGTCGAACCTTCGAGCGTTCATCGCGGCACGGCAAAGAGACCCTCTACGTCAGCGGTTCCCAAGTCGATGTTCGGGTCGCTGAGAAGAGAAAAAAAACAGCAGAACCAACCTTTACCCGTCTCGATTCAAGCTGCGGCGCGCGAGGAAGGGCTCTCCCTATCAAATTCTTCTACCTCGACTTCGCAGTCGGCACCTGCGAACGCCCGAAACATCCGCAGAATGATAATAGACACCCCACCCACCCTCACCCACCCCCCTGAACCACCGCTTCGTTGTGCCCGTCCGTAGTTAAATTGAAGCTAACTTCGGACTAAGCTCTTTACCGATAAGTTTATTAGCCGTCGCTAATAAAACATTCAACTCGGTTCGTTGCCGTCTATCCCGGGGAATAAGTGGGAGCGCGGAGCCTCGTAATTACCGTTTGCACAGTTCATCGGCTCCTTGTTAATCAAGAATCTGATAAATAAATTAAAGGAACGGCTGCGTCGCCGGGTCGGACGAACGCAGTCATTAAGTTAAACCCTGTTCGAGCCGCTTCCATTGGTCGAATCGATGCGGGATCAAGACGTATTTTCCGCGAAAGCTCCTCTCTAAGCCCTCGTTATATTTGTAATTTAAATACAGAGCACCGGCAGATCAGCGAAGGTGTCTTCGAAGAACGGCGGGCAAAAATTGCATTTCGCACGGGAACCCCCGGGGAATACTACCTCCGACCCCCCTCGACCCCCCTCCCCTCTTTTAACTCTGAACTGCTTCGCGAGGCAGTCTCGTTTAAATCGACGTTCGGGAGAACGGACAAACGACGGAGAATAGCTTCGTCGTTGAACGTTCAGAGCCGGGGCCCCTTCTCGTAGCGTATTCTTTACCCGCTGGTCAGCCCGATGCTTGACCTACTCGCGCTTCGAGCTTGCACACTCGAGCTCCATTGGTGGCAAGGTCGTGAAAACGTGTCGACATCCCTTTCACGACGGGGCGCCACGATTTAAGTATTCCGCGGTCTCGTGTGCCGTCTCTCCTCGTGGCCTCGCACTTTATCGCGTGCAACTCCTTCGAACGCCCTTATCTGCCGAGCCCGGCGAAAATGACACGAGAACGATAAACGCCGAGCCAACGTTTCCACGGAAACGTTTAAAACGCTGGATGCACGAGGGCCAACAATTCCCTTTCTTATGCATCTAGGTTATTGCTCAACCTAGTTTCCGCCGCGGCGTTCCTGCGAGCCCCATCCGTTTCGCGGACGGGAGGGTGTTGTAATGTTTCGAGGAATCGCGGGACCAACGGGTGGGGCACAGATTTCGTCGCGGTCGACGCCTGTATCGGCAATGGATCGGTGGGAGATCACGGTTAATTTGCACGGGACGATCCGTCGCGCGAAAAGCCCCACGTCGCGAGTTGGCAATCTCGCGAAAGTCCGGGCAACTCGAAACAAGTTGCTCGACTACGCGACGGAGCCAACTACGACCGCGAGAGGGAACCGAAGAAGGGGGGGCGCGGAGCGGAGCAGAAATAGAGGAAGAGAAATTACCCCGCTATTGTGGCAGCCAAAGCGAGGGCTACAGTCGCTTCTGTCGAGACAAGGATCATCCCGTGTTTCCGTCTGAACGAAGTTATCACCGAGCTGTTGGACAGAGGCGAACGAATAGGCAGAGGCTGCCAGAGAGCGAAGGAGGGACGGTGGAAGAGAGAGAGAGTGAGAGACAGAGACACACAGAGAGAGAGAGAGAAGACTAGGAATCAATAGGGCTAATTCTACGACGTGTTCTGAATACGACGGTACAAACTTCGGGACACTTCTATTTTCTACTCCGTTTCTACGGCTAATTACGAGGTGCCCGCGGGATTTTCGCAGCATCCGGAACCGGGACCGTATCCTGTAATTGGACGAGGATGTATCGCGGCGGCGGGTGTAAACTTTCGAGATGCTCGCAGCCGCGATAGAGTTGCCACGTGTTTACGCGGCGGGCCGAAATAGGGCGAGGCGTCTTGCTCTTAATGAGAATGGAAATGGCTGGGTGTTTCGCGGAGGGAAATCTCGCGGGGAACGCGACGCCGCGAAACAGTCGGCTGTTCCACGAAGCCCGCGACCAGCGTTGTAACCGGCGCGCATTTACATCCTTGCGTAACCACTTCGCCCGCTAACGAAAGCCATAGTAAATTCCGCGACGGAACGGGAAGCGCCTACGTTCCGGGGACACGCTTCGAGGAACGAATTGATTCCGGACTTCTGGCCGGTGCAACGAGCACTCGAACCGTCGAACGGCGTGCTCGGCGAAGTACGCAATCGAGCGCAGGATTTATTCGAACTCGGCAAACCGAGGTTCTTGCATAACAGGAACTGTAAATAGTTTCGTTGATCGCGTTGCCCGGTATGCAGGGAATCGCGCCCTCCGCGGAGTCCACGGGTCCCGGTTATAAATAACGATAGTAAACGCGAGAACGTTCCGAACTCGCGACCATGCGAGCTCTTATGTATCGATTCTGTTTTTAAAGGGTCGCGTGCAACCGTTTGCCCCGCGATGCACAGAGGCACGTACATACTCCGGGATCGACAATAAATGCAACGCGGCGGAAACTTTGCCCGATTTCTTTGGAATCCGCCCCGCCGCCCACAGCCGCCGGGTGTTCGTGTCTGTTTCGCCTCCCTCGTGAATCGATCGTACCTATAAAATGTCTTACGTGTACAATCTCTACCACCTGCGTTTCTCTTTCTCGTCCGGAGGGATTGAAACGTATTTCTCCCGCGGCGTACGGAGGAGAATAGAAAAAAGAATTCAGTGGTGCGGTATACTGGGTCCGATAATTCGTCGGATTCGCTCGAAAATTGAATCTCACCGACGCGGTGATACCTCGCGCGGTTTGAACTCCACTGAAGGGAGGCTCTCGACATTGGGGGCCCGAGTCGTCGACTTCGAAGGTTCTTGGGTTCGCCCGCTTCGGTCGGACACCGGTGAAATTTACATACCGCACGACCGGAACAATCGATTTTCCGTCTGGTGGACCCCTCGATGCCCTGCCCGACACTTCCGCGTGCGGAAGATCTGACGTACCCCTCTCGATCTTTCCGCAGGAAATGAGTAAGCGGGAACCGCCCATGCGTGAGTTGTCGATTACGTTATTTCGGGCCTGCTCGCAGAACAGGCGCGGTGCAAGCGTCTCGCGAGGAAACAGCTGCAGACGTTCGCTGGAACGTTGTACAGGACTGTTCGAACGCAACGTACGAGCAGTCCAATAATTGTACGGTGATTCAGAATATCCTGCTCGCGCGAAAAATCAATCGGAAACGGTAATTCCATTTACGTGGACATTCGCGAGCCATCCCGCAGGGGACTCGCAATCGGATCGAACGTGACTGTATCGATCGGGCCGAGAGCAAATTCTCGAGATGCGGTTAATTATGTCAGAATGGCTTAATCAAGAGCTGCTTGACTCGAGAGCTTATAGCAACCATACGCTTGTTAGTCGGACGTAACCACGTGAACGTATCATGCGAATGTTTAGATTATTCGCTTTGGTCAATTATCGGTTATCGATTGTGGCCTGGTCATTTAAAACAACGGGCGGGGTAACGATACGCTTGGATTGTCCGTCGCGTCGCTGCCACGTTCGTTAATTCGAGCAACGACTACGTGCAGCGAACCGCCCGAATCGAGAAGACCGCTCGTAGAGAAACCGGCGCGTCGTTGCCCAATACGATCTCGCTTTGCGTTGGCGTTGAATAGGAACGAGCGTTGTACGCGCTAGAACAACAATTCGCGAAGAAAGTTCGTTCTCGTAGCGAGGACGATGGATCCTCTTCGTCGCGAGTTTCGCCCTTATCTTCGTTCCCCCTGGCGGTTTGATTTCTTATCGGGACCCGTGGGAGGCAACAGAGTGGAGGGCATCGTTGTCGCGCGACCGACGCATTAAGATCGAGGATGAACGCAATTCCGCGAGAAGCAGAACCTCGACCGGGGCCTCGTCCGATTCCGTTCGGCAGGAAATCCGATTTCGATGCAAATCCGCCTCTTCCGGGCACAGTTTTCGACGATCCTTCCCGGATTATGCGCGTTCGCCGGGCAAGATAAAAAAAACCAGCCGCTGTTGATCGAAAACCGATCGGCACGGGAGAGAGCATAATAAAGCACGGTTTTCGCGTGCGCGTTATCGCGTCGGGGGGAACTAACGAGCTCGAATTGATAAAAGCCCGAATTGGAAATTCGTACGGGCCCCCGTTCGTCGATTCGACGCAGCCTCCGATCGATTCTCGCCGTCTCTGCGAGAAACGTCCTTCGTCGAAGCGATATCGACGCGTTTCACGAATGAAAGCGTCGCTCGAGGAACTCGAGCGATATTTACCGACGGCTGTCCGCGCGGCGCGCCGCTGGTCGAATCGAAACGATAATCCGACGGAGAATCGAGCACCGTCATTGCGCCCTGCCGAATTCGAATCAACCGTCCCACTGATCCTAACCCTCTTTTCTATTCACCGTCCCGAAACGAAACACCAAGTCCAATCTGAACACTTGGTGACCTGAACGAGCGGCGGACCTGGCCCAGTTTCGACCCGAGTCGCACGCTCGTTCACGGAAGTCGCGGACACGGGGGCGAGCACGAATCCGATTCGACGAAAACCCGGTTTCGATTGCGAACGGGTGGAAATCGTTGCCGGGCGCATTAATCGGATCTGCATTTTAACTGGATTTCGCGAGACTTCGCTGCGCCATGCCGACGGGGGATCCTAACGAATTATAGAAAGGGACGGAGCAGATGCATAGAATAAGGAGGGATACAACCGATGAGAATCTCGTTTCAAACGGCGAACGATGTGCCATCCAATCATCGGACCGGAGATGCCGCACCTGACGCCGAAACAAGTTTACACCGATTTCAAAGGAATCGCGGGCACCGGTGCCGCGTAGCCGACGGTACTCTCCCTCTCTCTCTCTCTCTCTCTCTCTCTCTCTCTCTCTCTCTCTCTCTCTCTCTCTCTCTCCGCCTCTCTTTTCCCATTCCTGTTTCGACTGGATTAAGGGTTAGCCAGGAAAGCCGACCAGACCGAGAAAACGAGAGGATTATTCGCTCGCAAGTGAATTTTCCAGCGAACAGTCGGCCCCAAGGAGAAGAGGAGAACGAAGGGGCGGCGGGGGAGACGACTTATCTACGGATTGATGCGAAACTACGATCGCAAATTTGATTCTCGCCCGCGCGGATCCGTCTTGTTCGCAATTCCGTGCGGCCCCGATAAATTGTCGTCGCAGACGGAAAACAAGCCCATGTTCCGTCTGCCGGGCCGCGCTTTCAAGCGTCTCTGATAAAGAACGTAAATTCGATCAATCAGCACTGTTGCGTTGATCGTACTGAGGAATACGCTTCGCGGGTCGCGCGTGAAACGGCGATTCTCATTTGTCCGAGGGAGAACCCTAACTTGCGACGGCTTGACACTCGAACGGGCCGGGGGATGGTATTATTTCATTACTTTATTCGTCTGAGGTGACACGCTCCGCCTGGGATACCTTCGACTTTGCTCCCGGTGTAACGCACGAAGGTTTTATCGTCGCGATCGATCGAACGTCCAGGGGATCTCGAAGATAATATAATTTAATAACTTTCGGGGGAGGAGGGAGAGGGGGGGGGGGTGTTTGGGACGAATTTCCTCCGGGATGTCTCAAACGTTGTGCCCCAGTTTTACGCGAATAATACCGAATGAATCGTAAAGATGATACAGAGATCTCGGCGGATCCGCCGGCCGTGAAAACGGTCAGAAAATGGAACGACACTTGGATCGCGCCGACTTGGTAACAAGAACAAGATGTGGGTTAACGCAGGCGCTCGCGTATATCCGTTAAAGCAGTGATATCTGGCCGGGACCGGCGTAATATAATTTAGCACGTACCGCGCGAAAACTACCCGATATTCGCAACCTCATTAGCATGTAGCTCTCGTGTATTTACCGTAATGATCGGTAACCAGGAAAATTGGTTGCCACTCGAAATCTAAACCTCCAACCTTATCCTATTTCTCTCGTATCCCTTTTCGCCCCGCTTGTTTCGTGACTGGCGACGATGAATCGTCACGCCGCCTAATAATTCACCTCCGCGCCCCCCCTGGTTACTTCTGTTCTTTTACACCCACCGTTGATATTGATAATTTTCTACGCGCAACTACGAAACGTTTCCGTTCCGCCCGACGATATCGCGTCAATCGACGAGAAGACGTCCGGAAGACCGTTGCAGAAAGGTTGAACGTGCTTCGTTTCAACTCCTCCATCGAAATATAAAATTGCCGAAGATTTGGAGAGCCGGTGTACCGTTACGTTAGCCTCGTAAAACAAACGAAATGGAATCTCGTGCGCCCCATCTATCGATAACGTTATTTAACATCGATTAGCCGAAACCTCCGAATTAACTGCACTTCAATGGAGGGGCGGTGGAAGTTCTGGCAAATGCGATGCATAAAAGGCAAACACGCGGAATCGATCGAGCGGGATTTATTAATTGTACGGCCACGATTAATTGGACACACAGAATGGCCGTGGAATAAATGTTATGACCCGACTGACTAACGAAATACGCGTTTCTACTTCGCGCAGAATATTCCGTATTACACCGCGGCGTAATTAAAACGCGCCGGTATCATATTTGTAGAACGTATTTTCTTTTCCAACTGTGCCACCCGTTCGCAATTGTATTTCTTTCCCGTTCAAACAGCGATCTACTTCTTTGTTTTTTAATATCCCACTGGTCGAATACGGCCGAATATCCCGCTGGTCAGCATTCCCGTCGATTGTACGATGCCCGTTCTTTCCTTTCGGTACAGACCCGTGAAATTCTCGTACGATTGCCGGAGAATTTCATTTCATCGAACAAAAGTGTTCAAACTCGAATACCTAACCCCTTTCATTTCTGCCGTGTCGCCGGGCAGAAAGAATGCGGTTCGGTACGTAAAGGTTGGAAACAAAAAAATCCGAAACTCGCGCGGACGGCTTTACGATGCCAGAACGCTCCTAAAAGTATTTAATGCCTTTGGCGTTCCACGTGAACAGTCGAAGAACGCTCGTTCCCGAGATGCGCGGAACACGGCCTGACGCGTTCGAAGATCGGCCCTCGGTTAGCAACATTCGCCGTTCGTCCGCGCTACTCTGCGCGAATGTCGGCCTGCGCGTAACAACTTTTTCGGCCGGCAAACATTTCGCGCAACGGCAGAGTTTTTTTCACACTCGGTGAATTCTACGCTCAGACCGTGTCGAATGAAAAGAAAGGAAAAAAAAAAAAAAAATATCGGCGCTTGAAAACAGAGCGATTCGACCAGCTGCAGCCCTTTTTTTCCGCCGCCAACTATGCAGATGGCAAGGTATTTTTCATTTTCCGTTGTTTGATAGAAGCTTTTCTCCGCACGATTTTTACTCCGAATGATCCCTGCCTTTATCATGGATAAAACGCCGAATGTTTGACCCGATATCTCGCAATCTCCCTTCATCCCTCGCCGTTACTGTTCCGCCTTAATTGCCGGGGAACGCATCCGCGTAACCGTGGGTCGAACGCACGGAGACGACGATACGCCTAGCCTCAACCCTCAACTGTTCTCCTCGAAGAATATCGGACGGGTAAATTGTGGAAGCGTCGTCGCGCGTTTGTTCGAACACACGCGCGAATCGGATCGCACGGCTGATTAGCAAGCTCGCGGACCGGGGAACCGCGAGGATCGACGACGAACGGAATTTCAGTCGAACAGAAATCGACGGGCAGAAGGAAAGGGTGAAAGTGGAAGCCACCGTTCGAGATTGCTTTTCGCCGGTTTCATTTTGCAGGCATGTGGGTGATTACCGATGTCTATCGGGGCCGTTGTTGCTTTCTTCGCCTTGCACCCTTTATGCTCGGCCCTTTCACCGGGCTTCACCCGCTTCCAACGGAAACACCACCGAGTTTGTCCCGACTTTCCATATTGTCGTCGTCGTCTGGATGGCAGAGGAAAAACAATGACGATTTTGCAGCGAATCGCGAAACCAGGCTCTCTCCTATTTTCCATGTCGGGGCTCTCCTTCTTCTCGAAACATTTCGCGCTTGCCCCTTCATTTATATTCCCGGTGTCGGGGGAACTGGGTCATTCTGTATTTCTTTTTTCGAATTACCCGGCGCGATTCAGGGCAGCGCGTTTCCATCCTCGTTTGAATATTCGAACTGTGAATGCGTCCCGGCCCTTGCGAATAACGTTACGTTTCGCGCTCCCTGCCGCGGCGAGTCGAGTGATCACGCCCCGGCGATTCGGTAATAAATAAATGAGCGTTAATTGGGGAAAACGTGCAGCGCGGCCACGGAGGGATATTTTAATTATCAGAAGTAGCGCGCACCGCGGCGAGAGCAGACCCTTTAAAGCGGCGCGTAATCCTTAAGAATACGTGGAGGAAAAAAAAAAACATACTTCTCAAAAACTGGATTCAGCGGCTGCGTCGCGTCGCGACGCGTAATGATCCGCATCGCGGATACGATGGAACAAAAGGGTGGCCGCGACGGACTCTTGGCCTACATGCGAAGACGCGGAGCAGAAGAAATACTATCGTGCCGTTCCTCCATCGTCGGAACGTCGACTGGAAACCGCGGATAATAACTCCGTCGCGGTGGTTTTAATTGATCGATCCTCCGTGATTCGCGCGACGCGGTATCAATAAATCTTTCGTGCAAACCGCGCGACGACGAATGCAAACATTTTGCAGGAATCGTGCCAGGTCCAGGTGCAAAGATGTTCCAGGTGAAGCTATCAATCGGTATCTTTCGAAGCCTCTGTCGGGAAGATTAACGGGCGGCCGAATTCTTCCGCGGGGAACTAAATTACGCGATCGATGTTGCCGTTGAAAGCGCGGATCGTTCCCAGCTACGCCAACGATCTCTGCGATCGTCACGCGAAACGAGAAACGACACGGATCCGCGAAAATGTCGGCGCAAATGACAATGGTCCCTCCTTCATCGCTCCATTTGCACCGAGGACAATCGTCCTCGTTCCCTGTTACGGGCCGTTCGTGTCGTACGATTGCACCCGAGAGATGATGTTCCGCGGCGTAGATGAGCTGCATCGTTCGTAAATCGAGGCAAATAAACGATAACGGCGAGGCGCCTCTGTATCTGTTTCACGAATTTATGTCGGCGCGACATTTGTCAGGGGGGTGGCAAATGTAACAGAGTAGACGCGACGTTGTTCGGGGTTAATAGCTGAGAACGATCAATCCGGCAGAGGGGCATTTGCAAGGCAAAGGGACGAAATCGATCGATCGGCCGAAGTAGCCTACATTCGACGAGCAAAAATAGAAGCTCGAACCGCGAACTTTTATCGTCTTCGTTTCATCTCTCTGCCCGGTTCGGCCATGCGTCTGACAGGGCGAACTAGGCCAGTTCGTGTCCGGCGTCCGGCGAAATAAGTAAATTTAATTAAAACCAGGTACGATCGACGAACGAACGAGCGCACCGCGGTGTGGCACAATGGGGCGAAGCGAATTTTCCTCCCAACCCCGGTACGAACATTTCGAGGGCTCGTGCTCCGTTGCCACGTGGCCGACGTGTCAGATACGATAGAAGGTAAGACAAAGCTGTCGCAACGTGACCGTGATGTAATGCAAATGCAGCCGCTCGCCGTGGTTAAATGCGCGAACGACGAGATAAGGAAACGTGACGCGCACTCGCCAAGCGGAAGCGAATCAATTAATTGAGCAATGCGCCGGGCAGAACTTCCATAAAAAAAAAATAAAAAAAACAGAACGGAGAAACTAGCGTCCGTGCTAGGTACTCGACGGTCGAATAATATGCATGTTATCACCGCGAGGATTTCCTAGCCAATTAACGAATCTTCGAACGACGCGGGGTATTCGTCGCGACGACGAGTCTCGCGAAACAGTTTGAATCGCGACGAATTATTCTACCCGAAGTTTCGAGCCACTCTGCGAGAGGCAGGGGAAAAAAAGCACAGCTATTTCGGACGTACGGGTCGCGGAATAAAAGCAACGGAGGAGAGATAGAGAGAGGGGTGGGACGGAATGAACGTCATCTCTGGCTCGGACTTCAAAGTACCTTTCCAGCTCGCGGAAACCAGTGCTGCGGGAAACAGTGCAAACAGAAGGGACGAGATAGCGCGCAAAGAAAGGGAAAATGGTAGACGGCGCCGGGACAGAAGTAGTATTAATTTCCTCGAGCCCGGAGGTCCTGGCACATCATTCTCCGGCAGACAGCGGGAAAGACGGATCCCTTTTCCATTCCCCTCGAACGGGTCCGTCTGCCCTCTCGATATTGCCAACATTATACACGCCGCGATTCTCGGCTCGGTTGGCTCGAAGCGTACCAGCCTCGCGTGCCAACGAGCTCGTACGAAATATATACGCGAATCCGTCTCAATCGAGCGATTCGCCCCGTTACTTTCTCTTCCTCTTCTCTCGTTTTTTTTTTTGCTTATCAGTCCCGTTGGCGAAAAAGGAAAAAAGCAAATACATCGAGCCACCCTAGCTGGTGGCGCTCCTGTCACGCGAGCCTCTCACTCGACGGAGACCTGTCACGACTCGACTAAAGTGGCTCGGTGTTAAGCATGACGGACATGTAAACGAATAATAACACCCGGTCGACACGGCTCGAGCTGCGCACACCTCTTGAAATTCGACGCGTCGATCAACATTTTCGCATCGCGGTCCCGCGAACGTAGTCACAGATTTATCGGGAATTCGCGTGTCCCGCGAGTTCACTCTCGTTCGTCTTGGCCGAGGGCGATTCTCGTCGCGTCGACCAGCCAGCCCTTTTTCTTCGCGAGCGAACGCGCGCCGTCGGTGTATTTGCGTAAGGAAAGGGCGGGTGGCATTACGGGAGACAAATTTCCCTTTGTCCGCCATTAATTCTCTGTCGGCCGCGGCGAGGGCGAACGAGGGGAGAGTTAAGAGTGGCCGGCCGTCTGACGGATCGGCGTACAGCTTTCTTATTTTGATGCGAACCGAAGAGCACCGGGGTATCGCGTTCCGAGGGAGAACGAATGGGCCAATCGTGTTTCCGTTGTAAACAGAATTTTTACCGAAACAGGCTCGCAGGGGATTCCGTTCGTCGGACGAGTAACAGGCAAGGGACTCTCTGCGAATCCGGCTTAATCTTTCTGTAAACTAATAAAACTTCGCTAAGACCGCCCGGAGGCTCGGGTATTTTCAACGGGCGCCTAGCAGTTCAACGCTTCGTTCGTCCCTCTCACCCCTCTTCGGGCGTTGGTTATCAAGTCGGGGGTGTAGTCGATCATAAATTTCTGCCAGATATAGTTAAACTACGGGCAAATTGATATTGATCGGGAACTTTTCACCCGAATGTTTACGTTGGGATGAATAATACGCAACGGTGTGATAGATTGCTAGATCAACCTGCGAGCAACAGAAAGTCCCTCCTCCCGACGTTCCGCTAGACGCATTAGTTCCAAAGAAACTTTCCTATCTGTGATACCGATCGATCGCTGGGAGCCTCCCGTAGCGAAACAATTTTCTGCGGAAACTTGACGCTGTACCTCCGCAATGCTGTATAAACTCGAAGGGAATAGTATCGCGGCTATCAGGCTGATTTACAATGTTTGCTCCCGCGGGCAAACCGTTAGTTTCCCGTCGTCCATTATCCCGACGGTTTGTACATCGAGTACAACTTAAGCGGCGCGATGCGAACCAACCGCGGCGCGAACGTCGACTACTTTTTACCGTCAGGGGAGCACTAATCTTCCCCGTCCCATCGATTGCCGCTCGGACTAATCAAGCAATGGGGTGTATAAAATAGAAAAAGAGAGGTGGGAGTGCGGTGATTTTATACGCGTTCTGTTCTTTGTTCGCAGGAGCCGTTGGTGGCGAAGGCGGAGACGAAGATGACAAGGAGAAGGAAGAGGAAGCCGAAAGGGAGAGGCAAGAAGCAATCAGGGAGGCTGAGGAGCGAAGGAAGGAGAAGCATCGCAAAATGGAAGAGGAGCGGGAGAAGATGCGACAGGAAATCAGGGACAAGGTAGGAGGACAATACTGTGGCACCCCCTCGCCCAACCCCCTTTCTTCCGCTCGCAGGGCGCCTCAATGCGGTGCGCGTGAGACGAACAATCACTTTCGAACAATTACATATATATGTATATCGAGTCGGCGTTAATTCCATTACGCTTTGCAAAATTGGAAGGCAACCCTAAGACAGACAGGCCTCGGCGGAGGGAGCAACGCTAATTGCGAGATCTCGATTCTGCTGCACAATGCGATGAACAAGAGAGTCCCGTCGATTTTAGTTCGCTCTTCTGCGAAACTCCAAGTTCCGCGGCAACTTAGTTTCAGCGACTCCTGGCGTCGTGCTCGTTCGAAGTTTTAATTCGTCCCGATTATGAAACTAATCCTATTCGCTAAAGGGAGCCAAATTTCTCTTCCCCGGGGGCCCGTTGAAATGTTATGCCGCGAACCGAAACTACGCGCAGCGGTCCGAAACCGTAAAAACACGAGCCGAATTGGCAGCGCTGTTGTTCGCACGTTATCCGTTACGAATGGAAAGATTTTAGGTAGTTCTTGGGTTATAGAATCGTTATTGCAATTAAAGATCCTTGTGTTGTAATTATTTGAACTACAATATCCGAGAAACTGTTGTTTGGTCGAGAATGGTTCTGATATTTTCTGTGGTGTGCACTTATCTCTCAGGTAGCAGTGAATAAAATTTGTTACAGCCGATATAACGACTCTCACAACACTGATTTCATCATTGAGATTCATGATCTGTTAAAGAAACTTAATTGAAGTTATATAGTTAATATGGAAATAAGTCGACAGTGTCGGCTAAAGATTCAAAATGAAAAATACATATAAGATTATTAAAAAAAATTAAATTAAATACATAATTTTTGAAAATGACGAAAACAATTTACGACTAAATTTACATTACCCTACAGTTTCATGAACTACTTAAAATTTTTACAGAGTGTCCTTCATTTGCATGCAAAAATTTCGTCAACGCGTGTAAGAAGCCACGCCTAAAATTTCCTACATTTCCAAGAAGGTGGAAAAATTGAATTCAGCTCGTGTTTTTACGGTTTCGAACCACCGTGCGACGTATGAATCATGAAATGCACGAAATCGAAAGGTTTCCCGTTCCTTTACAAACGCGCCCGTCCATTCGCTCGGCATTCGAAAGTCTAAAGACCAGAGGTACTTAAGGAGCCAGCGAAACGCCCCGAAAATTTGAAAGGTTCGCCGGGCACCGTTTAAAAGGGACCGGAGTTTAAAGCGGATATTCTTCGAGAGCGTCTGCGATACGGCATCGGGGAATGGCTCCAAAAAGATTGGAGTTTACGGGCCTTCCGTGAGCCCTCCGAACGGGGCGATTTCGGCGAGATCGTTTCGAAACTTTCAGAATCATCGTAAAGGGAACGACCGCGTTTCCGTCTGTTCGCCCGGTAACTAGAAATTTTCAATTACGTAGTTTCATTTTCCTTCGATTCTCGCGGGGCCGCGCACCGCGAATCCTTCCCCGCGAGGCACGTACCACGCGTATTCCACGAGGACAAAGGATTCTCGCTTCTCGCGACGAGCTGCGGCACGGGATATCTTTAGGGCGTCTTTTCATGCCTCCCGGAATAGGAACACCTGGCTTCGTTTGCTGATGGATTCGCCGGATGTCTGCGTGCTTCCGCGCGTCGCCGTTGAAACCCGCCGCAGCCTCCATTTGCCGGAACGAATTTTATCCTCCTTCCGCGAGTATTAGCAAGCCTCCCCTATTCCGCGTGCACCGCTAAGAATACCTTTACCGCGAGTGAAAAAATTCTTATCGATTCTCCGGCGGGTGTCGTCGATTTCTTAACACCACGGGCGATCGGACGCCGGCTGAATTATAATCCAAATCACATCTGTTTTGGCCGGTGTGCCCGGTGTGCGCTTTAAAACAGCGGTTGTCTCGTTACATCGACGCTAGAAAATTGAACGTCGAGAGATCGCACCGCGCAATCGTAACGGCTCCTGTCACCTGCGGTACATCTCGTCGTTCGTTTTCCACCGTTCCCCTCGAACGCGATGAAAAATCGGCCCCTGGCTGGCTGACACTCGCGCAGCTCGTAGCGAGCTTATTATCGCGACCGAGCATCGATTTCTTTTTTTCCGCCCTCGACTTTCAGCCGTCCGCGTTGGTACATGCTCGGCCGGCCATTAATTACCGCCTCGTGTCGCGGTCTGCCCGGCGGTCGTACGTTTTAATTTCGCCCACGATCTTGAACCATTGAGTTATTATTGCACTGTGCGCCAGCGGTACGCGCGGTTCGCCGTGCCGATCGATAAATTTAATAACGGATAGAAAACGCGTGCGTTGCCGCACGCTCCGCGAGTACGCTGTTCGCGTACGAGTTCGAAATGTTCGTCGACTTCGAGGACTGCTCGAAGAAATCGCGGGCGGTCTGTCGCAGGCGAAGTCGCAGCCGAATCTACTGGCTCGAACAAGTTGAACAAGACGCGTCCACGCGCCGCGCCTTCGTCGTGGCCGGCGCCAATCTGGTGCAAAGCGATTATCTTAACGAAGCTGATTTCATAATTCGAACGATTCGACACCGGTTCGCCAGCGTTTTGTCGGCTACAATCGCGGTGATTGCTGGTAACATTGTTCGCCGCTTCGATCGCGGCCTCGTAATCGGTTCCCGTTAACGTACGGTAACGAATAATCCTCGACGCCTGATTATTTTCGCACCGAGCCGCCCGCGCGTCGTTCAACGGACCTTCAGAGGCGCCCCGGGATAATTTCGTTCGGGAACAATGCCCGATAATGGCGGTCCGTTGCGCGGTTCCATCGCCGACGCGAAAAACAGCGTTCACTTGACTGTTCAGTCGCGGCGTTACGTTATTTCCAAAGCCCATTACCGATTAATTCGTTTACTTTGCTAAACGTTTCGTCGAGGACGTTTCATCGGACAGAAAGAAATACATTGCTGATATTTAACGTGAAGTGGACACGCCCGGTGAAATCCTATGGGTCCTTTGCCGCCGCGTTTCTCAATTGAATACAAACCTGAATCGAAAAGGCTGGAACGCGATACTGCCAGCTATTCAGAGAAGCGGGACGACCGCGGATAATAATTAACGCAGAGAGTCATTTCGTCGATTAACGCGAACCGAGCATTGACCGTTTCGCATGTGTTTTAATTGTTCTTTACGAAAGGGCCGTAGAGTATTGGCGTGCCTGTATGGTTGTTAATCAATGCGGAGATTAATTATAGAATTAGTTCCGTTGCAAATACTCTCCACAAGTGTGTAACCAACCAACGGAAATATTACGAGTCCGCCGTTCGATGTATTCACCCGGGAGCAACAGAAATCTAGCAGAAGCTCGTAGCTATCGGCGTGATGTTATTTATAACGCGATACGACACAATTACGGAACAGTCGGCCGTGAATTATTAATCTCCGAGGGAAATTTCCAGATCGCCGTGCGAATAAGGTCCGATAAATGTGGTCGCGGACGTTAATTCGAAAAGATGCATCGGCCAAGGGGATGAGCGTCACGCGTGGATACATATTCGTTTTCACCCGTTACGTACAAATGTACGCGTGGCGTCCGACAAGGTCCGTCTTAAAATGCAAATTTGATTACGAAGCTGCACCGTGAGTGCTTCGAACGATCTCTCGCGTTCGCATCCCGTTCGTCTGCGTCTGAATATCGTATGTCCACGCGTGCAAGTACTACACGTGTACGCGCACCTCTCGAGTTTCACCTGGACGAGTGCAGCGCGCCGTGCATCGTAATGCCGTGCAAACTGCGCCAGGCTAGACACAATTTTCGTTCACGTTGCTCCGTACCGCGCCAGCTGCGGGGTCTCAGATTAATACAGACCTCGGCCAATTACGCGCTTGTAATTATTTTCTGTTAGCTAAATGTAACGAAACAGAATTGTTCGTCGCAGGCCATGCGACAAAGCCGATCGTTGTTTGCAAATCCGGCTGCGTGAAATGCGATGCCACCTCGTCCCCGTTGAACGGATAGCGAGCGGCGCCTTGCGGACGCGCAGATTAACCGTCGTACTTTATTGAAACTAGTTCGCATCGAAAACGTGAGATCGGGCAATACGGTTTGAAATATTGGATAAAGTCGCGAGGGAAAGAAGAGCGACGTATCGCGGAAATAGATAATTTCTACCGCTGCGTTCGCGAAAAACCGCGACACAATGAACCCCCCACCCACCCGTTCGAAAAGTTCTCGAACGCGACCGATTTATCGTGAGACAAACGACAGAACGAACAAGAGTTGAACAAAGGGCGATGGGACAGAAAAGGAAGAACGCACGTCGCGCGGAATCGTACTATTGTCAATCCTTGATGTATTGTCCTGTCAGGATGTAGTCAGCGTGGATGACATGACCCAGATGGGATCGAGGGCTCTTTACAGAATAATCGAGAAAAATATGTCCCGGAATGCATTGTACGTTTTATTAAATGAATAACTCTCGAAACGCGAGCGTGACGTCGCGCAATTAAATCGTTCAGCATCGCATTCATCCGCCAAGTGGTCGTAAAATTACCAGCGATCAACGGCGGTTCTCGGGGATGGCACCACTTTGATAACGAGCTTTAAATTCAATAACCAATTGTACCCAAAAAACAGTCGAGAATTAATAGAACGTTGCTTTCGACGCTCGTTGGCGAAAAATGTTCGGCCGAAAGAAAGATTCGAGAGGGCAAACAGTACCCGGCATAATTGGATATTCAGCACGGAAAATTCGGAATATTAATGTTCAATTAACCGATCGTTCAAACCGTACGATACAGCGCGGCACGCAAAATTGCACGTTCAAAGAAGTTCACCGCAAAGCACTCGTTACGAATATTGAAACCACCAACGCGTCCATGCCGCTGGTAAGCGAGGCGCGCCGCCGTCGCATTTCTGTAATACCAAGCCGACGTTAATCGAAATAAAACTCCGTTCCTCGTATCTCGTTACCAGAATTGAGTTGCCGCTGATTTTACAGGCTACCCTCGCCGCCCTTCTGTCTAGTTGGCCTGGCCGCGCAAACTTCAATTACACCGAGACTTTTCAATCTCCACGACAAATAATCCGGATCGCATTTTGCCGAAGCTTTCGCGACGAGAAATAGAATACCGGAAACGTTATCCGTTCTCCCGGTAGCATCGCTTCGAGTACACCGTAGTTCTATACCGCGTCCAGGATCGTTCGGCAAGAATTAATAAAGATTGATGCTTCATTAGGCGGGACATCTATGATCCTCCGCCGAAGTCTTCTCGACGATACTTTCGGCTAGCCTCCGTTCCTACGTCTACCGGCGACAACGGGCGGAAAACTCGTCGTACAATATCGTTGGCGATCCCCCTCGAGAATAAAGATGTATCCTCGAGCGGAAGCTATTCTGCAAGTAGCTTTCCTTCGGTAATCGCGTCGGCACCACGGGCACCAGGGTCAAAGGAAATCCGATTACGAGCCGATGACTAATGATCATCAAGGGGAGATTTCGCGATACGCTGCTCGAGAAATTTCCGTCCCGAGACCAATTTCTCAAACTCTGCCAATACCTTGCGTAGGATAATATAAAGTACCGGAGCATCGTTTTTAATTAAATCGTCGGATTCTCGATAATTCCGTAGCAACGCGGTATTAACTCGTCCGTCGGGGAAAAATCGGAAATGTATTTCCCCCGTTATCGGGTGCTACCCTTTCGCAAATGTCTCCGTTGCACGCGTCGTGTTCGAGAAACTAGCGTTTCTTGCGCGCTCCGAAGAAGGTCGTCCTCGTTTCACATTTCCACTTTTCTCTCCCAATCGACCGGGACATTAATTAAAAATCCTCCGAGCACTGGCGACGTAACAGGACTCGTTCGCCGCAGACAACTCGATGAAACAATGGGAACGATCCACGCACTGTCGCCGCGCGATGGCATTCAATCTGTTGCAGAAAAGCGTTAAAGATCCTGCGCTACTTTTAGTCCGGCTAATTTTCGATGGAGAACACACTGGCTACACCTTGCACAAGCCTCGAAGAGATCCGGTTAGTTTACAAGGGGAAGCTATTCAAATACGTTCTGTAACAATGACGCAAGCAACGTTACATAACCATCTCGATGTCTGTATTCGAAGGTAGCCGCTGATGTTCATAAATTGCAGTGCTATTATACAAACAATACGTTCGGTATGATCTGCTGCATTAGCATGGCCGCGGCGAGATCGTATTTTACAGTGTACGTATATATACGGGGGTCGGTATATAAATTACCATTGGCATTTAACGCGCCCGTCTAAATACAGCTGATACGGGCTTCAACCGGTTCGCGCAGCCAGCAGCGGTAAAGCAATTGTTTCATTTCAATTATGCGACGATAAAGGGGTGCGATTCCCCGTGGAAATAGTTCTAAACAGGACGAACCGTGCGGCCGGTTCGTCTTGCGAAGGAAGTTACGGAAATGGAGGGTCCCTGTCAGTAAGGCGGAGGGCCTAAACAGAACGAACATAAATTCAGCGAGGAACGGACAGCATGAAATAGGTATGCCCATACGGAACAGGGATTCTAATATGATACGCCGGGATTTATCGTCGTGGATGCCAGACAGTATTTCAAAATCTTCCGGCGTTATCGAAGCGAAAGAAAAAAAAAAAAAAGAGAGAAAAATAATAAAACGCTGACCCGACGGTCGCGTAAATGTACGAATAGCGAAGCACGGTCGGAGAAGGAGAGCAATTAAATATTTCGATAGCGTGCTTATTTCGAAATTGTTTTTTTCCCTTTTCTTCAATGCGTCCCGCGTGTCGCGACTTCTCGGGCGAATTCTCAACGAAAAGGGAAATAAATCTCGGCAATTCTTCGTCATCGATCTCTGACGTCGCCTGCTTTTCGACTTCAGAGAAAATGTTGCCGTGCCATCTCCGGCACTTTGTTCCATCGTGGGACGGGGTTTCCTGCTCTTCCCGTGAAATTGCCGAGGGAACGACATTATTGCACGTTGTCGTGACCAATCCCCATCGACGTCGTCGTTGTAGCATCGCTGCATTTTATTATCTACTTTATCGAGTCTCACCGTGCCAGCTGTTTCTTCTGTTCGATTCAATGAAATCGATGTTCGAAGGAACGACTTGCTCCCGCTACGGAACTGTCCCGTCAAGCTTTCTGTTCTACGCATGTTACGTACGTTCCCGTGCGCGCCGTTTATGTCTCCCTTCGCGAAATACGCGACGAAGGAAAAGGAAAAAAAGCGAAAAAGGAAAATTAACGTCTTGCGCTACACGTCGCGCCAGCCGCGGTGAAATTGAAGAAACTGTATCGCGAAACGGAAATCGTCCAAAAACGTTAGCTAAATTTTTCTAATTCGCATGGCGAGCAACTTCGACTCGTTGCTCGAACCTTGCGCCGCGAATAGAAGATTCTGAATTGCGAACCAGCGAGATAGGAGCTGTTCCGTTTTTTTTCTCCCTCTCTCTTTTTCTTAACCCTCGATAGGACCGTAATCGGCGAAACTGGTTTAACGTTCACAGCACGCGAACACGCGACCGCTGTGCAGTCACGAGCAAAAGAGCAGACCACTGCACATTGTTGGCAATTGCTGAAAGGAATTTCAATCGCAGCGTTCGCGATCCCTCTCGCGCAACCTTTGAACGATAGCCCCGGCCACGACCGCCGACAAGGCGGCATTGTAATTCGATGATTAAGCGCGAAACGCGACCGATAATACGAGTTGCGTGCGCGACAGGTATATGAAAAATATAAATTCGATGGAGCCGGGGGGGGGGGGGAGCGCGACGAGATGAACCCGCTAAGTTATGGACGCATAAATATTTCGCAGCTTGCACAGGGGGGGGGGGGGAACAATATTATCTATGTAAATAGATTTGCGGGCGTTGCACGCGGGCGTAACTCTTAAATTTTGCTGAATTTCATAAGGGTTTCATTGTGTAACGCGGCCGGCGGATTTACGGCGCCGTAACCCGCGGTTAACAGAAAATACAGAACGGTGGGAACGAAAGAATTTAAAGATATCCCGGCAACGTTCGCGTAACAAATGTTGGTCCAATCGTGTTCGCAAGCGGGGAACGGAAGTTAACGAACACGGATCGCAAATTGGAAGGGGGGGGGGGAGGGCAATCGACGCGAGGAACCAACTTCAACAAATGAATATCAATGCGGGACCTTATTTAACACGATCCTCCCTACCGTATCCAATTCCTCGGCCAGATCGTAATGTATTGCCCGCGAGTCGCTAATTTGCATCGCAAATAAACCGAGAACTCGCGGCACGGACGGGAAGTACGATTTAAATTGGCTCGCCGGCATCCCGCGTCTGTCGCGAAAGAAATAATAACTCCGGGATATCGCCGCGCAGACTGTCAACCTTTACGATCCTCGACGGCTAGTTATCATTCTGGGCGGAGACGCCGAATCGGGAATATATGCGAGCAAGGGAACGTAACCGGGCAGAGGGTGCAGAAGGAGCGAAACGGGGAAAGTGCAAAACAGAGAGGGGAGAAACAGACAGCTTTCCAATTTTACAAACTCGTGGCCCACGGATTCTCCGTCTGCGTCCCTTCCGCAGACTGACTGGTGTCAATAAAATGGCATCGAGATACATGAGAAACGGAGTGGGTGGAGGGGGGGGGGGGCCGTATCAAACTGACAAAAAGTCAGGTGTAACTCCGTTTCAAATCAGCCGCCGGGCGTCGTCCCTTGCCGTCTCGTCATTCGCGACTCGCGTTTCTCTTCCGATCTTTGTGCGCAGCACTCTGATTCGTCTGTACCCATCTGATTCGTATTGCGACACCGTTGAAGGAGCAACGCGAGTCCACGGGAATCAAGCCCGGGGCATTGGAAACCAGATTTCGGATACGTGCCTGTTTCTCCCCTTATCGGGGGGGCGCATCCCCGCTGCGTTATCCGTGGCACAATAATTGTCGTGCAAACTCATCGATCACCGTGCGCCGTTAAATCATAAGCTAGCTTGTACTTAAGTATCACTCGTGTAGCATGAACAGAGGCTCAATCAAACGCGACACGAGCTGCGCGTCAAGCTAATTAGGTTTCGACGGGATAATTAAGATCCAGCGTCTGATCGATATCGTGTTTAGCACGAATACCCTGGCGGGCGTCAAAGGTGACGCCGACGAAGAGGAACGGGACGGGGAAGGAAGCTGCGCAAGGAAAAACGAGGCGGAGGACAGGCGGCGACTTAAGGAACAGGGTGTTGGAACGCGTCGAAGGCAGGCAGAAAGGAACGAAAGGGCAGCCACGACGACGTGAAAAGAGAAGAGGGAAGATTGAACTTAACTGGGGTCAAATTGACTCTAGTAGGGAGTCCCTGCATTCAATATGGCGACTTCCTAATAGAGTCAGGCTGACTCCTTTTAAGACGTTCACCGGGCCATCGCAAAAGTGCTTGAGGATGCGCGCGTCCAGCCGAATCGCGGCGCACCTGTGTCAAACATTGTCGCGAAATGCGACGAAGCGTCGAGAGGGCGAAGCTACTATTTACGGGCTGGTCGTTTCGAGAAGTGTGACGACCGCGTAGGGTTGAAATGCAATTAAAAAAAAAAAGGAAACGTTTGAATTGTATCGCAGAGCGAGCGATTTAACAGCGACACATTGTGATTGGAGTGCGACCGAGCGTTTGTAAAATCCCTTCCGATCTCTGTCCAGTGAACGCTTGTCGCTCTTGCAAATTTGCGCTGGATAGAATACGCGTCGCAGGACGTTGCAGGTTTTAATACAGACGCGGCCGTGCGACGCGCACGCACAATTTGGGAAATTAATTTACGCGATTGGTGCATCGAGTTTGATTAAATTTCGATAATTACAACGAACTGATCAATGAAATATTGTAAGCGGGGTCGGCACGCGCGCCTCGTTTGCGCGGCTCGAAGCGATTTCGCAGCCGGCGTACGGCGAAAAATGAAGAGCGAACTTTCGCCCAAAACGATAGGAGTAACGGTGTCGCGCGAACGTTATTGGCCAACCGTTGCTCCTCTATCTTCCTCTCTTTTTCCATTTCCGCGCAACAAGGCGGGCGCGGCGAAAATATTCGCTGACCGTTGAAAATAATCACGATTCGGCAGATATACGAAATCGAACACGCGCTGGCGAGTCGCGAAGTTACGAAAAGTCGGTCAGAAAAGACCGAAAAAAAGGAAAATACAAAGAACGCGTCACTGCGCTCCGAATTCTTCTAGAAATGAAATCGTGTCGCAAGTAACGTCGACCGGCCAAAGGAGTACGCGATTTCGCGTAATTTCGTTGCTCGAAAACAGATTCGAACGGCAAACATGAGAAGCGTTTTTCCCGTCCGACCTTTCGTGATTCGAATACGCGTGGAAACGACCAACGTTTCCCACCTCATCCCTCCTGGGACCGAGTAACGAACAATTTACAAATACCTGTGTTTGCTTCGTAAACTGTAACGCCTGCACACCGTCACGTGACAATTAAACCGATTGTGAGAGACGGAAACGACGGGAATACTAACACCGTAACAAGATAGCTAGGAGAGGCAATATTAACGGCAGCCGGGGCACACAAACAGCGAGTAATACTTGCAGAATCACCGTCGAATCGTGTTCCGGCGGAGCGAATATAAACCATTCCGCAAGATCAACCGTCGATCAATGGCTCGGTTAGAATTGAACCCGGCCGTCCTATGTTTTTCCGGGAGATGCCCCAGGTAAAGGCGGCCTGCTTAAAAGAGCGCCGACGAGAGTGTCGCATTGCGACGCCGGTTGCGGATACGACGCGACCAGGGCCCACGTGCACATGCAGTATGTACGGTCGGAGGACGTGCTCGTCGGCGAAAGAACGCTTGAAGATGTCCGCGTGCGATTCGCGGGCGAGCACGCAGCGCGGCGCATGATTTCCGCGGCGGCACAACGAGCGGGCGACGGGGCCGCGATAATTAAAAGACGCAGGGCGCAGCGTTCGTGCGCGCAAACGCGGCGGCACGATTTCGAGCGGGCAGAACGCCGCCTGTACAGCGGGCGAAGCGTCGCGGCGCGTGTCGAGGGGCATTAATTAACGTCGGGATCGGTGCATCGCATTTGACATCGTTGCGAGGTACGAGCCGCCGTTTATAGACGCGTCATCCGTCTCTTTCATCGCGCGCCCGTTGCGAATTTCCGCGCCGCTGATGGAGCGGAACGGTGCAAAAGCGAGGGGGGAACGATTCATCTAATTAAACGAAGTCGATCGCCCGACAACGCCCTAAATATTTCCCAGCCAGCGGGTACTTCAGCTTTGCCGGTTATATCCCGAGCGGAAAATCTACCGATCTAGCCGGGACTTGTCGATGATTCTCCTTTCCCTGACAATCCGTCGTAGCGACGCTATCGAATAGAAGGACGGAGGACGAGGGGTGTGCGTCCGCTCGTATAGCGGTCGAACAAAAGGGCGATATCAGTGTTGCAACAAAACGCGAACGGCCGTCGCGAAATCGGGGGAACAAAAGTCGGGCAACGAAACACACCGGGGATCGGGTCGAGGAACAGAAGAGTTTATAGTGTTTGTAGATATAGCCGCAATACGCGTGTATCCCGTAGTCGGTTACAATGCCGCGATGGAAGCGGCACTCGTGGAGCCGATCACGTGCCCAGCTTGTACCGCAATCGGGCTCATTGTCTGGCGACAAGAGTGTCTGGGGTACAAAGCCGCGGAGCTGTTGGCTGCACGAAGCCGGGCTGCTGGCAGGCGCGTGCAGCCAACGAACGTTACCGCGATTCGATGCGACTGGACGATCTAACGCGAATGGGGAAATCGCGACGCGCGTACGTCACGCTGCTTGTCGGTGGAACTCGAGTTTCAGATCGTGGAAAATCATGAGGCGCGTTCGATGACGCGAGCCGAGATAGAAATCGCGAAGCTGATGGCGTCACGACGACGAGCTCGAGTCGTTGCTGAATTGAAACACGAGGAGGAGGGAGGGGAGACGTTTCTTCGCGGGATAGTCTACGTGGCCGGTGGTTGCGGCTTTTAGATGGGGTCGAGGGGCGCGAGGTTTTATTCGACAATGGATAGACGGGTTCGTTCTTTCTCGTTTCGACCCGCGACACGAGTGGATAACGTCAACGGTAAAGCCCCCCGACGGAAAGGTTGTCGCTCTCGGTTACTTTGTCGCGTCGAGAGTTTCTTGTTAGCGAAGTTTGGGAATAGCGTCGTCGAGTATCCTCGATGTTGCCGCGCAGCGGTGCGCCGACATCCATCGGCGAAACTTCGCGACCGAGCCACGGTACTTTAACGAAAGATAGTCGGGCTTGTTCGAGCGACCTGCGCCGTCCCGCAGAATTGACCCGGAATTCTCGTTAAGGGCCACCCGTAAATATTACGGCTGGGGGGGGGGGGGCGCCGGGATCGCGAGGCGTAACAGAACGTTCGTCGCGTGTAAAGATGATCCGTCGTAAATGGCCCCGCGCACGTCTCATTTGTCTAAGCCGGCGTAGGAGATTCAGCGTCGTGGAGCAGGATTAGCGTAGATTTGTGGGCCGATATCTCGTCGGGACGCCGAGCGAAACTGTTCGCAACGTCGATCGTAAAACGCGTCAACTCCGTGGAATACAAATTAAGTTGGCTATCTATGCGCCCCGTTCGTCGTTCGACGAACCGGCAACCCCCCCAGGGGGTGGGGAGAGAATTCGGTCCTCAAGTTCTCCCCGACGGACTCCCTTTTATTCGGTGTCGTTAACGCGTTACGTGTTGTTTCGTTGCAGTACAACATAAAGAAACGGGAAGAGGTGCAGGAGCTGACCCAGGAGGAGCCTAATCCCTTGATGCGCAAGAAGAAAACGCCGGAGGAATTGGCAGCGGAGGCCGAAGCGGAAGAGGAGGACGAGATTACGAGTACGTATCCACGTTAGTTGCTTTCGAGCGTTACACTCGATACGGAACACCTCCGAGAGGGTCGACGCGGCGAATCGTAGAACGATGTTAAGGGTAGAGGGTTGCGACCGTCCGACACGAGTTAAGGCGGTAGCTGTCTGACGAGTTAATACGACGGGTGTTCAGATACTGCGGACGGGGATCGATAGGAGGCGGGATAACGAGCCGTGGCTAGAAATCAAACACACGCGAACCCTCTGTTCGGCGTTCGGGTGAACGAGACGCGCGCCGTCGCGTGTCGCGATTCATCGCTGAATTTCGTCGCGAAAGTCGTGTTACATAATTCGAATCGTTGGGCGAAAAAAGGAACAAAAGAACTGCACTGCAATGTTTGCCAATACTCGTCGATATTTTCCTTTCCATTGTCTCGTAACTAAACCGGGACACCGGTGCGCGCACGCACCGAACGGTCAATTCACCGAAACGCAACAACACAGTTAACCATTCTGCGGATACAAGCACATGCGCTCGTTTGTTTCAGAATTCAAGAACGTGCTAGATACGCATATACAAGAGATCAAAGCGCAAGTAATGGAAGGTAAATGCGACCTCCAATAAGCCTACCTACACCCTCGAAGCGGTCGGTGAGAGAGGGTGGCTCGTCATGCGTCACCAGGGCCGCATTTCACCTCTCAGCCCCTACGACACCGCGAAGAAGGGAACGAGCAGGATCTGACGTGTTGTTGAAGAAGCAAAAGAAAAAGAACGATTAGAGAAGCCACCAACGTCCTCGTCGTCGTCGTCGTCGTCGTCGTCGTCGTCGTAGTTGTCATAGTCGTCGTCGTCGTCGTCATACTGTCCGAGTGTAGATCGATTCGTGATACGAATTGGCTGGTTGTCGCTTAGACCGTGTCGAGGGAAACGACAGGCACTCGAGTCGCCCGTAAGAAACACCCTTCGTCCACGCGGGGTCTGGATGACCGTGCAAACGATCTCGAGGATTTCCCACGGCACATCGAGAACGATCTACACGGGGGGGAAACAAACGCATCGACCAAACACTATAGCCGCGAGCTTAAGTTAATATTAGCGGCTACAGGAATTGATGGGAGGGAAGCCTGCAGTGCATTGCCGAAGAGAACGCGTCGTTGGTGTTTTTAACGTCGGGAACGACTCGGCCGGTTGAACGCGATCAGGAAAATCTGTCGCGTGCGGTGTGGCTAATTGGCAGGATTGATCCACGGTTAGAAGGTGTGTCGCACGACGAACGACGATGAACGAAAACGACATCGGAGCCAATGAAATCTGGGACGGTGGGCGAGCGACATCGCGTATAAAAATTCATGGGAGAAACGAAGGGAACGGGATGATAACGGAATGACACCAAATATGAAACTGTGGCGGGCGCGAAAACATAGAAAGTATGCGATCGGCGAGAACTCGTTTGCGTCTTACGATTTCGTACGGAGAAGGGAGACGAGACGATCGAAGATAATGGGAGGAAAGGCAAAACTCGGGGCTATCGTATACCATCAGTGGAGTGTGGGATATAAAATAGGAAAGGAAAAGGAACGGAAAGAAGGCAGCGAAACCGGAATTCGATCGATCTGAATCTTTTCGGATGTCGCACGAATATCATGGCGTAGACGAGACGTGAGCAGTCGAAGGGCGCGTGCATATAAATATACCAATTACATATAAATACAAATAAAGAACAAAAATATATATATATACAAGTAAGAAAAAAATGAAAAAAAGCAACAAAAAAAAAGACGTAAAAAACTAGTACCTAAGTTTTTAGCGAATTTTCGAATAGTGGTAACAAAGAAACTACCGGTAGCAGAGTTACGTAGTCACTAGTTCGTTCGACGGCTGTTCAATAACAAGGAGATCAGAAAGGAGGGAGTCATTCTTATTATTCGAGTTATTAATTATTCTCATAGTTTATTACCGCGGCCATTGTTCTTATTATTGTTATCATTAAATGTTTATATTTAGAAACAAGTTAAGACAAGGATCGAGGGCCACGAGAAACTAGTGTCAAGAGACCAAGAGCTAACCCCAAACGGAGAAGGACTGTTGAGAGAGGAAAAAAAAACAGATGAGTAACGCGAGACGAGAGTAACCGGCGGCCCTTGCTCTCCCTTCCGTCCAAAATTCGAATTTTTCCGATTACCTCTCAGCAATATAGCTCGATCGCGATCGATCCGTAGTGAGACGCGTAACACCTGACCGATTCTTAGGGACATTCACTTAGGGCAGATTGCCAACAAAGCGAGAAAAACAAAAAACAGAAAAATAAAAAACAATGTGATTAAGCCAAAAAAAAGAAAAAAAAAGACTAAACTAGAAGACGACGGAGCTAAAACGTTACTGCGTCCATCTTACCTCGACGAATCGAGCAGCACTGACTGTCGCATTTTGATGGCAGGGGAAAGGAATGAATTGAAAAAAAAAAAAAAAAAAAAATGGGAAAGAAGGAATGCCTTCCTTTCGTGTTTATACGGTGCGTTTCTATCGAGTGTACTGATACAGTAGGTTAATTGTTAAAGAATGGAACAGCGGAAAACTGGATTTATACGCCAGCTTGTGAACGATTTCGAAGAGAATAAGCCCTACAGGTGTGCCGCGATTCAACGATCGAAACTGTTCTTAGCGAGGTGTTTCAGGTGTTACCGCCGGAAACGCTCGAGCAACCTAGCCATTACATCATCCTTTCTCGAAGCGGTTCACCGATCTTCCATCGTTCTATACGTCGTAACGAACAGGATCGTTGCACGAACGACGGATGAACGACGGCGGACGGGATGGACAGAGCATCGACTGCCGGCAAACAACGCGAGCCTTATACATATACAGAATTTAGCAAGGGTTTAACATATGCTCGTAGACGAGGCCATTATTCGGAATGAGGGAAAAGTATTTCGCTGAACACGTTTCTTGCTCCTTCGATCGGAGGTCTACATCGAAGAGACTGACCATGAGAATAAACTCTGTTTAAATTAAAATGCACCTTGTAACATAGATTTTCGCGGATGCCGCGATATTGTGAGTTGGTATATGTATAAGGGCGGATGTGATTAAAAACGAAAAAGAAGAAAAAAAATAAAAAAGACGCTGCTACGGGAATGAAAGCGCGAAGGAGGAAAAAGAGCACGCGCAGCAAGGCGCGAAATTGTTTTTGTACGAATAGTGGGAAGGCGATACGAAAGTACTTTTTTATGTTCAATATCGTTCCTCGTTCTGATAGACTACTGAATCTATCCTCATATCTTCTTCTTAACCATCGTGTCTTCTCAAATCTTCTCTTGATTCATTCTGACTCTGAAGCAACGGCTATCCTCTGATTTCTTTGCGAACTCGAGATTCTCCTAACACGCGCTCTACCGCACACACTCGACCATTCGGTGCTCGATGGGGAAACATCCGACGACGATGCGCCGCGCGCGACGGCGAAACACTCGTCGAGCGCCGATCCTTCAAAATTCCAACTGCTCCGACGAACAATAATAAACGAGTAGCAAGATCGACGGGGAACTATTAAAGAAAAGATCGAAAGAGCTTTTCCGCGTCGCTTCGAATCGTGTGTGCTACACATTTAGGACCGCGTCCGAGTTAACGGAGCAACGTCAACGTCAGTCGAAAGTGAGAAGTCGGAAGGCCTTCCATCCAAACGTTTCGCTGTACATAGAAACGGACGCATGTCAGCTTACTCTGTGTGCAATTTTATTGTTTCTCGATGTGTAAACTTACGCACCTGTTAGCCGATAACGTCGACGGTTCTGCCGTCGTTCCGGGGCACGTCGTCCGCGTATTCCGCGTGTTCGCGTAACTCCGCAACGTGAATTCGACTATCGGTGGGCCCTACCTGCCGGCTGAAACCCCGGCGGGAAAGTTTGTTGCGAACTCAATAACACGTCGATACTTTTTTCCCGACTTCGGCCCCCGCGTAATTGGACGGGCGGAACACTTCGCGATATTAAAAAATTCTCCAACTTTTAACGACGTACTATTTTCACCGCCGGTGTATTAGCTCGAGAACCGTGTAATTATTTGCGAACGTAAGAATGATGCAAATCATTCGAGCGTCGCCTCGTTATCGGGGCGTCCCGAACCAAGCGTTTCTTAGACCGCCGGATTTACCAAACGAGCCCGAGAGGACCAACTTTACGTTACCGCGAGAAATCCAACGAACAGCTAGCTATCCCCGAGTTTTTTCCGAACTTTTCGAAAAACCGTCCCAGACTCCGCCTTTCACCCCTTTCGCCCCTAGCCCAATACCGTGAGATACCTCTTGGCAGCTGTTTGTCGGCGGAAAACAAGCCGAGAAGTTTTCCAAACGTCTCTCGTGCTCGATTTTATATCCCCTCGACCACCTGGATTGGCCGGGAAGTTTCGGGAACTTTGGGCAACCGAAGTCGAGCCCCTAGAAGCCATTTGATGTCCCTCGATTCCAACGGTTCTCCGCCTTAATTGTTCCAGCGGGGTAGAGCGGACTGAATCCGTGAAATTCCGTTGATATCGCGTTTCGCGAGGAGTTGCGCGAATTTTTGTCGCTGAATTTTATCGTCGCGATGGTACGAAACAATCAGCTGGATGTGCTTCGTATCCGAATCTATTCGACGTAGTCTCTCTAACTCTCTCTCTCTCTCTATCTATCTCTAACTCTCTCGTATCTCAAACGCGCAACGCTACATATCTTTCGCTTGTCGATGTCGATGTCGTTGGTTGGACCTTCTCTTGTCGCACGTGCGATCTTCGAATATCACCCGGCCGAAAGTTGATGCCACTCGATCCGCGAGATGCAAACAAAGTACAGAGAGAGCAGAGTGACACTTTATCGCGATGATTTTCGAAGATTCGCGGTCTCGTATTGTTTCTCTCTGCACGACCGATCTCTAGACGGAAACGCTTTAAGAATACCACAGTCCTCGACCTTATCCTTAAAATTTGCCCCTTCCCACCGTCCATTATCCCGAACCACAAGCGAGCCCAAAAAAGAACAAACTTATCTCACACACTCAGATTCTCTCTATTGCGATCCACTCGATATACACTTGAAGTCAATTACTCAATTATTAATCCACAATAAAAAAAACAAATATATATATATATATACATCTATATTGATTCTAGAAGGAATATGCTCATGTGTTTTACTTGCGAATTTTTCCATACGAATGTGAAAAGGTTACTCGACAAGCTACTGGTTAATGGAGAGCCCGAACTCGCTCGGACGATCCAACCGGGGCTAGGAGAAGTTTCAGTGTAACTCGAAAGACCGTTCTTATTATCATCACTAAAACAGAGGAAAAGTAATTAATTGAACATCAAGGTACTCCGGCAACTTCGAACGACAGCTTAACTATAACACAGGCAGCGATGCATAGTTCATAGACTGTTTTCCTATCAATTACGCTCTCTTTATCTCTTTCGCTGTCCCTCGCTCTTTCTCTTGCTCTTCTCTCGCATCTATTGAACGTTGCTACCCTTTCTCTCTGTGTCTGTCGTCTTTCTCTATACCCTTGCTCGATGTACACCTACGCTCGTCTGTTCTCTTCAAACTCACGACTACTTAATGCACGTGTCGCTAAAAAGTGATTGAACAAAATGGACAAAACAAACAAAAAAAAAAAGACATGAAAAGAAACAGAAACAAAAACGGTGTCTTATTATTATCGCTACTGTTACTGCTGATTAATGTCGTGTGTCGTTGTTGTTTCTCGATGTGATCAGCATGAATGTTGTTCGTCGCACTATCTATTCAATGTTAGTACTATAAACTAACTAGTTCGACTTTCTCCTCGTTCTTTATTCGTCGTGTTATGTACTGTTAAAACTCTACATGTAAGTTTCAATGAATTGATTAAAAGCTTTGTGTGCCTTTAGTTCGTCTACTTTAATTTAAACGTAAGCTTTTTATCAACACAGCGTACCAAAGATTCTGTCCTACGGGTCCCTCGCGAAGATTCGACTGTTATTCGGAATGCCACTTCGCCGACGAATTTTCCGCGCATGCTTCAACACGACGAACCGTAGAATTTGGGTGAACAGGCCGTTTACCGACGAGTTTTCACCGCCGTCAATCCAAAATATAGTTTTACGCGCCAAGTGTCACGTGTACGCGTGCGAAATTCGAGAGAAAAAAAAAAGTCGCGCGCCGTTAAAGCGCTCGAAGCGAAAAACAGCCAACCCACCAAACGAAACCGGAGAAAGAAACGAGCTCGACGACGTACAAAGATACAGGACGAATAATCCTGCGAAACGACAGAGATAAGACGAAATAATGATGAAAAACCGCGGTCCAAAGGAAAATTTGAATTGCTTCAAAAGAATATTCTCTCCGCTCAAGCTGAACAAAGATTAAGGGACGGAACTACGAAATATTCGCTGCCATTTTCAGGCTGATCAAAGTGAAATCAAAATCATTGGCCAGGTACAAATCGCGCGAATACACTCTCGAGACTTTCTCTTGTTCCCTGATTGCCTTTATTCTTTCCGGTCGTTCCAGCAAACTCTCCGTATCCGATCACCTCGATTTCTTTCGCACACAAATTTCCAGCCTAAACATCGCCAAACTTTACACACGCGCGTCAAATTTAACGATTCCGCGAATCCTATTGTTCTATCCTCCGCGAACCTTTCCCTGAAGCCACCCTAAGCCTATACGCGGCACGTGGCAAGTGATATAAACATATATACCTAAATCTATTTGATTCACGTTTCATAGACTGTAATCCGTGATGAAGAAAAAGGAGCAAAAAATTGAACAAAAAAAAAAAAAAAACTAAATAAATAAATAATCCCGACGCGCGTCTGATTCCGACGTATTGCCTCCGCGGTAGTCTACCATTGATTTAGAATAAAGCTGAAAGAGCCAATGAATGTTCCTAACGAATAGAGATAGCATGGGTAAATAGGACTGCATTTACTGAGTAACGTGGCGAAGCGCAGCCGATACGTCGAAACGAGACGCCTGTCGAAATAACCTGTAAGAGACTTAGCCACATAAGCGTCCGGCAAGTATTTAGGCGAATAGAGAAGCGACAAGAAACGATAAACGCGTTGGGCGCTGAACGCGCCGAAACGTTAACTTTACGACAGATGTAACGCCTTTTTGTTCACGTTTTTTTTTTTGTTTTCACCATGTACATAATCACGCGTATAACCCAGACCTGCGTATAGCATAAACGGAGGTTTCCGTTCAAGCGAAAGGGATGAACGGCTTTTCGTAATTGTCCCGCCCCGAATTTCGGGACACGTCGACCCCCATCGACGTATGGTTCAGCGGGCGTTCGTTTTTGTTCACGAACGGCGCCCGATGAACACGCGCTGTGTTCGTGAACACCGGCGAACAAACGGGGACAAGAGCGTCCCGAAGTTCCGGCAGGAGGAGATTATACCGGCGTAACTCGTAAAGAACCGACTCGACTTATTCAAAGACAACGACACAACGCATTATAAAGTAATAATGATAATTTAACGTTAATACGACGTACTATTGTTACGATGTCTTGCACTACCGACGGCGATCCCGGGGAATCTCGTCGTATAACGATAAACGGGCGCGCGCGTGTGTTTCTCAGCGCGTTCAGAAAAATGCGGCAAATGTTAAGCAATAAGCGACGGAGGGTCGTTTAGGCACACAAATCTTAACAGGAGCGAAAACAGAAAGGTGACAAAAATTAAACTGCAAGAACCATGATGTTATGTAAGTAGTCGTTAGTTTTGTATACAAGGGAATGTCGATAAAACAAAACAAAAAAAAAAAAAAGGAATGACGACGTTAAGGGGAAGAGAAAGGGTGAGGTCAGATAATTGGCGAGGTCCGAGGCGAGGCGATACACGAGAACGGTTCTTTCCAGTAGCTGCCATTCGACGAGACACTCGTGTACCACCGTCCTCGGTGGAGCTTGTGCGATTTTTTGGGCGAGAGTCCCGCGAACACGACGGCCGGCTGTCATTCGATAGATGAAAATCTCGATCGTCCCGTGCGTTAATTACCGAAACGGTGCACCATTTCGAGACACTGGAAACCGTGTTTTCTCGAGCGGCGAACTCTATCTACTTTTCGCCCGGTTCTTTCAACACTCCCTGGTGAAACGAGTTCCAAGTTGTCACGAGTCACCAGTCGGGAGGAACCGCTGAATAAATTATTCGGGGGCGATCCCCAGTCGAAATGCGTGCACGGTTTCTTGGGGACGCGCGGGGGCGGGTGGTCGCCTCGCGTGTACACGGATATTGAATTAAAAATGTGAATCGACGTTACATTCGAATGGACGACGCCACGGTGATTCGAATGACAGTAGCCCATCGCGTTGCAACGCCGCGATGCGCGAGATGCGCGGATCGCACTTGCACCGTGCCCGGTGTCTTCGTAAATTCGTTGAACCGAGAAGCAATACTATAGATGCCTATAATCGCTATTGTTACACGTGTCTTATACAGCAAAGAAGGGGAAATAAATTGCGAACGCGCGTCAGACGCCGTAATCTATTTAAGAACGAAACGTGCATCGCACGCGGATGCACGAGACTCGCCGACGCAACGAGACGTCGACGCTATAATCACTTTCGGGCGTTCCTTCTCGCGTACACTCAAAATTGAACCACGAAAAAGATCAACACCGTTCTCGCTTCGAACTCGAAGCCACGTAATTGCGACTCGTATGTTCACATCGATCTCTGCGTAATTTTGTATTTGAACGTTCGAGGATGCGAAACGTTTGTAGCTGCGTGCAACGACCAATAATAATTGTAACCGTTAAACGTTCAGGGTTGCACGGCAATTGAGGGGAAACGGTGGAACCCGAAACGGGGGGGGAGGGGGGCCGGATGTCGAATGAAAATAAACGAAAAGGAGATTTAAACGAAGAAGAAGGGCACGCGGGATCCTTTGACTGCCGAAAAATCGCACCAAGCTTGCTCGCCAAGAATAAAGAAAGTAAATTCTTAGGAAACGCGAAACGAATGACACCAAACGAAAGAGAAATATTGAAGCGTCTCTTGTGTGAAATCTAGTGTGCATAGTGGCTGAATCACTGGAACACGAGTGATTTGATTGTTGAACGTAAGATATTATGTAACATTTGAAGAAGAGGACAAGTAATGCCGGATAGAACGATGATGATAATATTATATTGTTGTTAGATTATGTATATTATATATATTATATATATATATAAACATTGATATAAAAGTGAAGTAATCTAGACGTTAAGCGATCACTCGTTCACACCTACACGGAACATATTACACGTACATGCACGCGTATGCACACAAAAATTAACCCTTTATTTAACGAGAAACCAGCAACGACAGGAGGGATAACAACGTTCGGAAAATCGTTCACAACCGGTAAAATAGATGTCCGCGTTGCACTCGATTGCAACATTCGAGCCACATTTTATTCGACAGTCGAGATTCCTACCGCGCAAGCTGAAATATTCAAAGCAATTCAGAAGCATGAAATTAAGATGACCGTAACGTTTGCTCGTGCCAAATAGAAGGTTAATGAAGGTGTGAATGCAAGTCACAAGCGCTATTCATACGTACAGGCAGAAATGCGAAACACGACACGACACGACAAGACACGATTTCGTAGCTGTACCCGTGAGTAGAGGGGCAGCATCCCCTGGCAAACCTACCCCCCGGTCATGTTCTCGGCTCTTGATTACGCGTAAAAAATGCATAGAGTCCTACTTCCTCTGTTCATTCCTTCCCCCTTGACCCTTGAAACGTCGTCAGCGAGAAATGCGAGGAGGGACGAGGAAACACGAGCCCCCAGCCGTGTTACCTGTCGTCTTCATTGACGAAACGGAAGAAAGGTGGCGCAAAGCTCTCGCAGCATCGGGGTGAGTTTCAAGTGTCAAGCGGGAGGCGATAACTGCGAACCGGAGCCGGAGGCTCGGGACGAAACGATAATGTAGCGGGAACGAAATCAAAAGGAAGGAAAAAAGAGACGGGTAAACGAGCTTTCCTCTTCCTACGTTGCACGGAAAATTCACGATGTTTCTTTTGGCTTTCGCGACGGAAGAGAAAGAACATAAAATGTTAAGGGAATAAAAAAAAAAAAAAAAACAAGAATGCGAACGAGCAAGAAAGGCAAAGCACGAGGACAATTTTTGGGGGCGCGCCTCGTCGTTATAGCTCTTAATACGATAGTAACATTACGCATAATAAGAATAATAATATAAATAATAATAATAAACAAAAGTGAATTAACCAGAATATGCGTTTATGTTATTTAGTTCTAAAAAAATGGAAAAAAAAAATGTAATAAAAATCAATCGTGTTACCAACTTGATCGCCTATTCATTCGCCTATATCTACATAATGTCTAATTAAGAACGATAGTCTGGTGTATGTCCACGGTGAAACGGGAATTTCGACGATTCGCCTGGCGCATTCCGCTGTGCGTGCAAATCTTTTTGCTTCCACTTTTTGCGCAATCTGCCGATACAATGATTTCGAAACCGTACCGAAATACCTTGTACCACTTGTCAACTGCTGTCGCGTATTATTTTTTCGTACGACCGATCAGTGCAAATAAATACGTTCCCGCGAAAGGTTTCGCGAGCCACGACTTTTCACCGCCGCTTCAACCGTGAAATGGGCAGTTCTCTGTGTCCATTCGAGAGCAAGTAAAACAAACGGAAAAAAAAAAAATGAAGCGACCCGATCGATCCGTCTTATCGTTACTCGTTCTGCACGTCCTCGCGACTCGTTGTTTAGCCAAGGATTTAACGTTGAGCGTCAACTTAAGAAAGCCAATCGCCGTGACCGATGAAAGATTCCTTAGCCTGACAATCGATCCCGTAGTTCTATTGTCCGGAAGTGCGCTAAGGTACGTAAGCTGAATTTATAACGGCCCCGTACGATAGGCAATCTCGTTTCGCGACGGTCGGGCTGCAATTTGGAAAGCAATCGATAGAATGCAAGGCTTCGATTAACTTCCGCGGTATAGCTGGCGAACAACGCCGCGCGTGTAATCTCTGTACGAAACGAAGTTCGATCCGGTTCGAACGTAGCGAAACGCGAGCGTTTTTTTCATTTAAATTCCATCACATCGCTCGCGTTAGGACATATTCCCAACTGGTAGGACAGAGCTTCTAAAAGAATCAAAGAGAAATCGTTGCCGAACTTTGCAACGATGTATCGCCTTAGCACCGGGGCCGATCGACGCGACTTCGCCTTTAATATAAGAATCGTTGGTTGCCGCTATTTCAGCACGGACTTCGAGAGAAGCATACACTTGGCAAAAGCGTTGACCCCCGCGTACATACGATTCGGGGGCCCAGGTAGCCCTCCTCGTTGCTTTAGCAGCCAGAATTCTCAGGATACCGAGGGGAGCAAGCAAAGCGTACTATCCGGTAAGTCTGAATATCGTCACCTTGCGCAACGAAAAATTACCCCTATCTCGCCCCGTCGTTCGACCGAAAATCCTCGTTCGACGTATTCCGCCGGTTTCACCGCAAAGCAGCCGAACCCTCGTCCATTATCACGGTCAATTTAGGACGGCAGCGTAGCGGACGACGGCCTACAAAGGATCTGCTTGCGTCCGTTCGCAGCGAAGTTACGTTAACGCTGAAACGCGTGCTACACATCCTCCTCGGGTAATTTCGCGGCCGATGCAGCATCGCGGCCAGTCAGTTACAGGAGCCGACCGAATTAACCCAGGACAATGCTTCGTGGAGGGATGCTCGCTCGTGCGCGTACCACACCGAGAAGTGTTCCGCGATGAGAAACGGGAAAGTTTATGCGGCGGATGCGAAATGCACACACGCGAAACCGTTTCGTGCGCGGATCCGCCACCTCAACCATTCTCAACCATTCTCAACCATTCTCGCTAATCGCGAGCAAACGTTCGCACCGCCCTATCCGAGGTGCCACGCGACTCAGTAATTTAACGTACGTCGCGTTTTCCGTGCGACGCGATTGCGATACTCTCCCAACAGAATCCTATTCCGCTTTTCCTCGGGAACGTTCGCGCGACAAACGAATAGTCTACCCTGTTCCTTGGCCCCGTAATGGGAGAGATTCTATTCGAAATTCTGTCGAGATGTCGGAGCTTTGTTTCATTGAACACCTTTCGTGATCGCAGAGACCGATTTCGTACGGTCCCATCAGTGGGCGGAAAAGGCCGGGTTGGACGTGATCGCTTGCATCTCGCCAGACGATCCGCGGGAGTCCGAAGAGTCCGAAGCCGCCAGAGGGATCGTCTCGTTCGCCGATCATGTGCGTCTCAACACGAATTGGCAGCTTGGATATGGTAAATTAATTGACCGACGTTTCGTACGAAAATCTGGGGGAAAGGTGTGCTGTACGGTCGACAATTTTTAGAATGTCTAGGCAGATGCAACTTAACTGCCGATGATTTCGCGAGGCAGACGCTGAACCTGAGGGAAATATTGAACGAATTTCCTAGATACACGAGCAGCATTATTATCGGGCCCGATATCGTTGCTTATACGAACGAGGAGCAACGGGATTATATTCGAGAGTACTTGGAGATCGCTGGACCTGCACTCTCGGCGATCACGTGGCATCCGTAAATTTCTAATCGATATTTACTTCGACGTTGAGAATATATCTGTGCGTAACGGCGGTGCGTAATTATTCCAGCGACTCGGCGAGCATTACTCTGGCCAGCGACGGTGTCTTTATACGGCCGGACAATTTGGAAACGGATAAGGAGGAGTTGTACAAAGTTATAGGTCGCCTCGTAGAAAATCAACCGCTGTGGATAGGTAGGAAATATTGGCCGCGACAATTGTCAATTGAATGCGTAATTTCTCTTTCCTCCGCTTTGTAGCCGAATCCGGGCACGATGTGTACAAGGATTCGTATATAGGAGCCTTGGTTTTAACCAGAAGGCTGGGAAACGCGGCGAAATTGAATATAAACGTGATCATGAGACAACCTACCGATCTAGCTCGGCCAACTCCAGTAAGTTGCAATACTTCCCAGTGAAAATTGATTAAAACTGACGGCGTTATCTCTCGCGTAGGATTACTGGGTATCGTTGCTCTACAAAACTCTTGTTGGACAAGAAGTGTTCGACGCGCGTGTTCGTAGTACCGACGAAAATCACATTCATCTTTTCTGCCAATGCACCAAACCCTCGTCCGCGTACAACGAGGGGTCAATCACGATATTCGGTGTGAATCTGAGTCCCGAAGATACCGAGATTAATTTAAAGGGAACCAAAATTGCCACGGTTCATCAATACGTTCTTTCACCGGACGCGGATGCACCGAACAGGATGTTTGCCGAGTGAGTCTCCCGATTGCTTCGAAATTTTTGACAACGTTTCATCATTCTTTTACTCGTAGGACCGTTCTTCTAAATAATCGATCGTTGAGTCTTATCAACAACACGATCCCCGACATAGTCCCGGACATCTTGCACGATCCAAACGGACTGAACCTCGTTCTACCTTCGGCCGCCATCGGTTTCTGGGTGTTCCCCAACCTGAAGGTACTAAACGAATGCTTTCGACGCGCCGTTCTCGCGTCCGCGCGATACGATTAACCCTGCGTCATTTTTACAGATCAGATCGTGCATGGAAAGCGGCGTCGCGTCGACGAGGAACATATTGGCAGAAATTCGAGATGCAAGCGAAAGGAACGACGGAAGAACACGCGCCGCTAGATACGCGGAGGATCGAACGAGCAGGCGCGGTGCCAAGGCGAGGCAGAGAAGCGTCGACAAGATAGCAAGGCGGTTGAACCTAAAATCGGAAACCAACAGATTCAGGGGCTTTCTGAAAAGAATACTGGACGACTACGAGAGTAGATTGTTATTGGAGGTCAGAGGGCTGTCCGATTCCGGCGAGGAGAGGAACCCGGATACTATGCAACGATTTCGCAACGATGTAACAGCCGATTTGGAAGTATTCAAGGAGTACTTCACGCAAGTCAGACAGCTGCTGGACGAAGGGGCGCCTTCGTTCGTCAGGGACTCCATCGCGAACTACGTCGAGAACGTGAGCAATTTAATAACGCACCTGCAGGGTACGCTGAGCGACGCCAACAAGGATATCGAACACAAGAGAAGAACGGACGCGGCGAATTACTTAAGAGCTCTGTACAATCTGTTGAGCGACGAGTCGCAGTTGGACAAGTCGGTGGACATCGAGGTGGGCAAGATGGAGGGGAGATCGAACAGGTTCAAGAGAGGTTTTTTCGAAAGGGGCGCAGATCTTACGAACTCCGAAGAGGATGGAAAGCCGGACTGGAACAGCGACGCGAAAGAAAGTGGAGCGGATGAAAAGATCAAATGGACGACGCGCGTTGGGAAAGGGGTGCATCCGAAATTCGTCGGACAGGGAGACGGTGGGGACGCGGAAGAGAATTTTCTCGGATTCTTCCGAATAGAAACGCTTAAACGCTTGCCGGAAGAAGATGTACTTTTCCCCGCTGGAGACCTTCGTGTAAACGGCGATTACGACTACGCAGATCGCGACGAATATCGTCGGGCGAAATCTTCAGCGCTTGACTACGACGACGCCGATTACGATCAATCGGAGGAGCGAAACGATTATCCTCTTTACACGAGCAATAAATTTGTTAATAAACCGTGGACGTTGAACGAACAAGCCGGGAGAAGTTCGAGTGGTTCCGAGCTGTGGAAGGCAATCTATGGATCTTGGAAAAATGACAGATTCGATAGCAAGAACGTGCAGAACGATGAGAGTCCTTGGAAGAGTTCGAGCGACTACTACGTGGCTGGTGATTCTCCGAACAATCAGGAAAATTCTCCTGCCGCGCCGAAATCTAAGCTTGAACGAATATTGTCCGCGAAACGACCAAAATCGAGCCCAAGGCAGCGGGGAATAAAGTTGAACGTTCAAAAAACGATAATGCCCGAACGCGGCTTCGACTTCGATCTCAAAGGCTTCGATTATTCGATCGCAGGCGACTCCACCGAGGCCGGAAGGTTCAAAAGGGGCGACAAGAATATCCACGAATTCCTCGATCAAGAAATGATCGACGAGGACGACGCGAATTTGAAAGATTGCAATTGCAGGGTCCTTCGACACTCGAAGGACTGCGCTCGCCGTGCGAAGAGAAATATCGTTGGTTCGTCGATGCCGGACGATTACATGAAATCGATAACCGGAGAAGGAACGCCAGGCGGTTTCAACGCACACGTGAACCGCGCGAACCTGCACGAGGGCGTGCAAATTTTCTCCCACGTCGGCGATCCGTACATGCAGAGGCAGAACGTTCAAGTTCAAGCATCCGTGCCGAGCTTCGAACAGAAACCGTTGGACACTTTCCAGGCTGATTCGTACTTGCAAGAATTCCCGAAGACTCCAGTTCAGACGAGAATCATTCAAACGTTCGATGACACGAATAATCCCGTTTTGGACACGCCCCTCGCATATTCCACGGATCCCAGAGACGTTCAGCCCGAAGTGACCCCAAGTGCTTTGCCCAGTTCGACTACCGGCAGGAACAGCAACGAGGATCCGTCCGCGAAAAAATCCATCGGTCGCAGGAGGAGCAAGTTTTTTCATGACCGATCGAAAACGAGAGAAGAGGAGGAGCAAGCGCAGGCGACGATTAAGGCTGAAAGTTATAATGCGACGGCTGATCAAGAAAATTCGCAGGCCGTCCACCATCAGAAAGCTGCGAAGAGAACTGGAAAAACTGGGGCTACTAAACGGATGAGAGCGAAAAATTCGGACACGACGTCGCGGACGTCCGCCATAACGGATGGAACCGTTGCTGCAGAATCTAAGAACGATCACAAGAGCGACGGAGTGAATATAAAGCGAGACCTGGCGAATCAACAAGTTATCTCGGAAGTTCCTGTGAACGTTGCGACTGCGAATGCTCAGGTGTCGACCGATAGCAACAAAACTGGCAGGGGAAAGAAGAGCGTCAAGCAAAAGAAATCGAAGGCCGCCAGATCTAAGGAATCAAAGGCGTCGAAGAAGATAAAAACGCTGAAGGCGTTGAGAAATATGCTCCGCGATTATAGAGAGAAACTGTCCACGACGCCAATTCCAAAATTGAAGTCCATCAAAAAGGTCGGCAGGAATGCAACGAAACGATCGAAACTGGCATCCAAATTGAAGGGGAAGTTGCGCAAGAGGGAGCAAATAAATACGCAGCAGTACGAAAAAGGGATTCACGACTCCGTGGAAAATGTAAAAGCCAACGAGAAAAGATATATAAAGAAGAGGGAGGTTTCGCAGGAGGACAAGGACGCTGACGATGACAAAGACGTAATAAACCTCGAAAAATCGGCGCACGATCCGCTGTCAACGGGCTACGATTCGAAGATCGAAGGGAGTAATAGCGATGAATCGATCGAGAACATAGAAGCGCCGGTGACCAAAATTGTCCGACCTCGAAACATTAGGAAGAGCGCTCTAGGTGGTAAAAATCAGCGCAGGTCCTGCAGTTCGAAATCAAAAAAGGCGAAGAAAAAGATGCTAAAGTTATCCAACCTGTACAATAACAAGATGGGAAGGAACCTTGACGACGACGACGACGAGGGAAAGAACAGGACGTACTATGCACTGGTGGAAGATTTAGAAAGGCCACGGATATTCTATTATCAGGAGGTGCCGGAAAACGAAGGAAGGAGATCCGAAGAGGTAAATTAATTTCCGTACCGTTTCCTTTAAACAAATATTCGTTCGTTCAGTGAAATTAATTAATTCTCTTCACAGATATCGCGCGACGCATCGTATTACGGTACGGAACGCGTGCAGAACAAATATCGACCGAAGCCTACGTATCCTTGCTCGAAGTCCGTCCAATATTCGGTGGACAGAGATCTAGAGGATTCGGACGAATTTACCGAGAGCAGAAAAATATACGTGATCGATCCGTCCGAGTACAGGGGCGGCGATCCTCGTTTGCAATTGTACAAAGCCTCGACGAGATCGGGAAGCGATTCGAGGACGACCCCGAGGAACGCTTACGAAATCATTTGGGAGCCCTTGGTCTACAATTCCTTCAAGTGTCGTCAAAAGGAGCAGCATAAACGCGATGAGAAAATTGCCAGCGAAGATTACGGGGACCTGCCCAGAAGCGCCGACGATCTTTTAGAAAGTCTGATCAACGATCTTGATTCCCAGACTACCAAGGAACTTCTGGAGCGATATGATACGGATGACGAGGCATCAGGGCGAATTCTTAAACATTCCATTAGCGAGGAACTGGTAGAGGAACAATCGGGGGAACAGGCTACGGGGATTGACGAAGGCGAAACGGCGGAGCAAATTGCTGAAAGCAAGGAAATCTCCGAAGAGAACGAGAACGCGGATAGCAACGAATCGTTGGAGCTAATTCTTGTGCAAAACGTCCGGGAGCAGAGGGAGAGCCCGCACCCAGATGCTTCGACGGAAGAAGAAACGCAAACTGAGAAAAATAGTACAACTTTTGAGACAGAGATCGATCCGGTATCGGCCGCGAACGTTGACTCTCGGGAGGAAGTTTCATACCAGGATGAAGGAGAAAGAGAAGAGGAAGAAGCGGAAGCAGAGGTAGAACGGGACGAAGAAAACGGAGAGGAACAAGAACAAGGACAAGAACAGGGGGAAGAAGAAGAGGAGGAACATCTTCGGGAACGGAGAGACACAGGTGCTCGGTCAAAGAAAGAATACGCTAAGTGGTCGTCGCCGTTAATGATACGCAAAGCACCGCGAGCAATTCAAAAGACTGCGCAGAATAATCATTTGTATTTAAAGAAAGATCCCGAGGGCATACCGAACGCAGACTTGTCGAAACTTATTCAGATCTTGAGGGGAAGCGATTTTTATCAAGCAGTCCCGGTTAAAACGGTGTATACCGTGCCGCAGTCAGGTGCAACAATAAATCATCGAAACTTTCCTATACACCTGAGAATTGTACTCCCCGCGAGTTCAGATGAAAAATACCCGCAGATCGAAACGCCGGACGTTGCTGATACGGAATATCCGGCTGGAGAATTATCCGAGGAGCACGAAAAGTATGAAGAAAAAGAGTTAGAAACAGAGAATGGCGAAGAAAATTCGGACGACGTCCCGTCCGACCGCAGAGAGGTAAATGCATCCAACGTGTCGGAAGTTTTCAACGCAGACGGGGAAGATACACAGGGGAGCGAAGGAAGCAACGAGGGCACGAATTCGAAAGAGGACTTCGACAAACCTGAGTTTCTAATGCCGCCGCCATTGGACAAAACACATGGCAGATATCGAAGGGAAGCGGATAAACCGAAAACGAACGAAGAGGACAGCAATGCCGCGAAAGTAAGCTAGAATAATCGGCACGTTATCTGATTTATACAAATTCACGTGGGACAACATTTTTTCTTCAAGGTACAACCACTGGAACTACAGGTTTTAGATGAACCTTTGACGCCAAGCGTTCCAACGCTTGCCCCAATTGACGACATCGAGAAATCTCTTGCCCAGAAGATACCGCTGGAGAAATACACAGCTAAAGAGAATATTAATAAGAAGAAAAATATTGGGAAGAACAAGAAGGCCAACCAAGATAGTTTATCGTCGCTCGTAGCAGCGAGCGTTCCAAAATTGGAAAACGTTGTTGTCGATAGTTTGCAGAAGGCACAAAACATCACGGGCTCCGTAGAAGAATTAATTGAGAATCTGGACGATAAATATAACAGTACGTTGTATACAGAGCAGCAAAACAACACGACCGATCCGGGAACAAGCGGTGTCTCTCGCTACATTTTCGATAATGCAATCATGAACGTAAAGAAATTTTTCATACTGCTTAGCGGAATTAATCACCTTATTCGACCATGATGTATCGTCCATATTTCTATTCATTAAAATGAGTAATTTATATCAGATGCGTTGTATAAAACACCCGACTCCGATATCGCACACATCTAGTGTTTAATTGTATCTTTTTTTTGTATTTTGTAATCAAATAAAAGCTGATCTGCAATTCATATGCCTGCGTTCGATGAATATTGAAACACACTCCCACCCCAGTTCCAAATGCGGAATGTATTCATTTGCAACTCTTCCATAAACCATTAGAAATATCGGAAAGTTTCGGCAGGAATTGTTCGCGATTCGCGAAGTGTAATGCATCGATGCAGAAATGTCGCAGGTACCGGTGCGCGAGGAATACATTTGTTTGTAATACCGTTATTTACTTTCATCGTTTGTTGATGTTCTACATAACGTAAGATACGTAACAATATCGGCAGGTGCGCGTTGCAACATGCAACTGTCTGACGTAATAAATTTTGCAATACGCGACCGTCAAAACATGTACGTAATTTTTGTCAAATATACGCGTCCGTCGCCGGGTCGTACAGTTATCCATTGATTTCGGTACGGTTCGGTTCGGCGGTAAGATATCGATGTTGAACGAGTCAAGCGTGCTGCGATTCACCAGTGACCGGGAATAATTGATCGTTATCATTATGCGCCACGCCATTTTTATTTGCTCGATATTTCTCGCGATTATTGCGACAACATTCTCGAGCGACGTCGAACTCGAGGGCGACGAGGATGTTCAAACCACCGCCAGGTAACTTTGATTTTTACGATTAAAAAGAAACACGACGGTGTCGATGTCGCCAAGTGTCCACCACGCGGCGAACTTCATTATTCGAACGAAGCCTGAACGCGCCTCTCGTATTTAGATAATTCACGAAATTATTCGCCAGAATATATTTCACCGCCGCATACTGAACGATCCGCCACTCCCTCATAAATTTCCCTTATCCTGTACCATTTATCTAGCTTTCCGCCAAGTACATTGGAACATTCGTTCGATTTTTCAAACGAGCTTTTCCACGGCCGAATTCCGGATTACAGAACAGCCTGCCGGATTGCAGATGCAGAAGTATGTTAGTCGCTCGAGAACGACGCTGGCGCAACCGTTAGTGTCAGCGGCGATTAAATTGCATATCCTCGACCCGCTTTACCGAATACAATTTCGAATACGCAAAAATACGACGACCTGACGTAACTTACGCTGATGTATAAGCAAAGGGAATATCGAAAGTAGAAACATTGACGGTATACATTTTTTTTTTTAGAATAACCACCACTTCTGAGGACCTTGAATTCCTTCACAAGGAACCAGAACCTGACGCAAAGCTTCGCGAAGAAACGGACTTGGTAACCGTGGTACCAACGATCGACGACCTGGACGAATCGGAACAAAGCAGCCCAAAGTCGAAACGGTGCAAACTGTCGACGGGGTCGGAAATAGTTTCGAAGAACAACCGCGAAACGATTCTCAGATCGAAAAGCTCGGGAAATTTTCGCAACAGCAAAAGACGCGTCGAAAATTCTCTTTCGTCGAGACGATCTGACGACAACGCGAACGCTCTAAGACGAACGAAAGACGCCTCCTTCCCCGACAACGATCTTTTTAAACTGCTTCGACTGTACCTGATACAAAAATATTCGAACGCCGGCGCTCCGGCTGAAACTTTGATGCCAAATGTACGCGTAATGGAGAACGATAATTTCGTTTGCTATTGCTTGCCGAAGAAACCGCGTTCCGCAAAGCACACCTGTCAAAATGCCGACTCGCATCCGCAATTGTCGATGAGACGATACAACGTAGCCAAGAACAACCAGAACAGGAATCCAATCGTGAGCAGCAGACAATTCGGAAACCCTCGAACAATTCCAAACGAATTTTATTCACACGTTCCTCAGTATTTACCGAACTATTATACCAATAACTTGCACTCTGCTTTACTGCCCGACAGGCAACACACGATCCCGTACATTCCATACATTTACGGTGCGGATCGTAGACTTCCGAAGCTGTCCGCCGCGTATCCAGGCAAATCATCACCGTCACTAACGACCATTCCGCTTGATTCGTTTCATCGAATACCCGATTCGATTGTTGGCTCGCCAACTGTGCGTAAAGAAAACTGCAAGAAGAGCAGGCCGTCTAAGAAACGTCCTACAGCAGCGCCAAATGAAGTAATCGGGGCGGAAACTACCCCCGATCAAAGTTACTCGAACTCGACTAAAGAAAAATCCATCACGGACTTCGCGAACGAGTTCGCAAACAAATTGAAGACGACGGGTCGCAAAATTCTGGACTACCTGGACATGAAAGGTGTGAAATCGCACTTCACGCCGAAACCGTTCAGCGACGAAACTGTGCGCAGTTCCAGCGATTTCGATGAACCGGTGGACAATGGTCGCGATAATATCAATCAGCCAAGTCGATTGAACCTCCGCAAAGACGGTTCGATGTCGCCTGGACGAACGGAGTGCGACATAAACGATGCGGCGGACGGGAGAAATCTGTACGCGAATCCGCGAAAATTCACGAAAACGGGTCCTATCGTTGGCAATGCGCGCGACAGCAAGGGTAATCGTCCTTTCAAAGGAATTAGCCTCGCTAAAGAAACAACCAAACCGATGAACCCATACGAATCTATTCCATCCGCGGAGTTCGACGACGAGGATCCAACTCTGGGCAGGCCGTACTCCGCGGAGGACGACGCGATTGAATCACCGAATACAGCGGACAACGACGGCTCGTTAGACAGTTACGAATTTGATCCGTCCGAGCAAGCTGTCGACAGCGAGGAGCAGGAGGAAAGAACGATTAACGAGGATTTCGTGAACGCGAACACGGAGAGCGCCGGGGCGAAGCAGAGAACGACGATCGAGACGGAAGATGAGAACGACGCGTCCGTCGTCGGTTCCACGAGGAATTCATTCGTGACCCACGACACCGTCGGGGGGAGCGATCCTTCCGACGATACGATGCCTTTCTGCGACAACACGCTGCTCCAGAAGTCGATAAAAGCGGTAATAAATAACTTCGCCGTTGGCGACCCCGTAGTGGACGAGGAAACGGTTGGCTCGCCGATGGGCGAGGATTTGCTGCCGGAGATCGTCAGGGTGCCGAACCTGAAGGGTGTCCTGTCCGTGCCGCCGATAGAGCTGACGATCCTAGACAAGGTGAAGAACTTGCTGTCGTCGATGACTGGCGTTCAGAGGGAAAATTTCGACAACGACTGGCCGACGAACGTGATCAGGAACACTTTGCATCACACGTTCTCCGCCGCGCCCAAGGACGACGCAGACCTTTCACCGATAACGTACGAAGAGCGACAATTCAGAGATGGACAATGGATGACGGGTACGGCTACGCTTCGGCCGGCGACGATCAAGGAATGGCGCGGTATGTCGGACGCGGAGAGGTTGCGCGTCAGTCTGAGGAACATTCTGCGCGATCCGAACATCGATACGAACACGGCCAGGAATCCTGTCGTGCAGAACATGATCGTGCAGAGTATACAAAATTTCCTCAAGCCAGAAAACACACCGGGCAAGAAATGTTTCGATCGTTATGTCGTTAGGAGCACGTTGAACAACGAATTGAGCAACATGGAAGCGGAGAACGCTCGTGCTGCAACGGCGGAGTACGGACAGGAGACCGGTGTCTTCGATACGTCGAGTAGCAATACGGCGCCGTTTTTAAATTTTGCCAGAACGGGGACGGGTGTGAGTAACAAGAACAAAGGTACCACGCAGTCTTTGAATTACGATTCAGCGAAATCGTCGTGGGATCACGCGTATTCGGGAACATCGAGGGCTCCAACGAAACTGGGCATTCAAAACTGGAAGCTGACAACGGGAAAATATACGCCGGTCTTTACCGGATCTCCGAAGATTGGCGCCGCTGTTGCAAGAGATCAACTGGAAACTATCCCCGATGAAATCGCGGATTACGAGTACACGGAGCATATACATTCGGCCACGGATCCTGCGGAGAGCACGCGCACCACGAGCGCAGGTAACGTCGAGAGTGCGGGAGAGCTCGTAAGAATGGAAAATGTGGATCTGAAGAGGATACCTTACGCGTATGACACTTTCAGCAATGATGATTACGCGTACTTAGGTAGGATCTCTATAAAGAATAAGGACAACGCGGATAACTTGCAGAATCTTCGAAATTCCGAACTGTTTTATATCGGTGACGGTGTGCAACTGCCATTGGAGGTGAGAAAGCTACGGGACGGAACGTACATTTTATCAATTTCGAGGAAAATTTGCGAGCACCTATTGAACAAGGAGTGCCCCTGTTGCGTGCCCGAAAATGGTAAAATTGTTCGCACCGTGAAAAATCATTCGGGAACGAGAAACTCCGACAGAGGAACGAAAGCGAAAAGAATTTTCAAACGGGAAACGCCCGAATCAATTTTGCCGAATGAACGAAGGGAACGCGATTTGGCTGACGACAACCTAAAGGTACTTTCGATGCCAGTGGAAAGTTTCGCGAAAAGATACAATCTGTCCCTGGGCTTGGGAAAAGTGCAAACGCCGTCGAATTTGGAGGAGGGAAATATTAGCGGGCATTCGAGGGAACAGCAAACAGGTGACAAAAATACAGAAGAGAATAACAGCGGTGCTGACCTTCTTTATAATGCACCGGTGCACCCAATTTGGAAAAACATTAAGCGAAGGACGCCCGTTACGAAAAAGGCATTGACATACAATAACGATGGGGAAACGAATTACAAATACCAAGAACAAAAGCGGAGAAACCTTGAGACACTTCGGTACCAGCGCAACATCGAAAAACCTACGACCACGCGATCTGCAATAGCAAAAAATATCTTGAACTTAATAAGAGACATAATCTTGAATATACGCGATGCACGATAAATATAATACTTTATTATAGGATTAATAAATTTTTATAGCTCTCGCTTTACCTATCTTTTGTTACCTTTTTACTTTCTATTACATTTTCGCGTACATTTTTTAATTTGTCTACATATGTAACGTAAGGATAGACTAAATAAATATATAATAATCAAAATACTTAAATATACAGTCATTCCCAATTATTTCGAAGGGCCAGTACTAATGGCTTAACTCAAGTTGCTGTAACCTTATCAAGCTTCCCGTAACTATAATTATTGCAACGTGAAAATAAAACAAAATCCTATTGTGCACAACAATATGATGGAAGAAGTAGCGTTGGGGACAGGGAGTCATGCAATTGTGTGAATATACGTGAATGCTATGGGGGGAATCAGGGAAGAAATTTGAACAAACGAGATATATGAATTCCTATATCTCGCCGCTGCCTGTGTCAAAAGCACCGACGATATATACATAGGAATAGACGAATCAGCCAATGTCCCAGGGGCCAATACCAAATTAGCCGATTCGTCTATTCCTAAAATCGCAGCCTATTCGCTCGACGCTTCTATCATGTACTTAGCAATTGTATCGTAGAAGAATATGTGATAGAATTGGTAAATGTATGACGAATGACATCGATTGCCCAGGTCTCACCGCGAGGAGGTTGCTGCGAATGGAGACCCGTGCGGCCCCAGCCGCGCGCCTCTACCACCATCTATTTACAAATATCATTAATTACAAATTTACGAAGGAAGTATCAAGATAAATGAATTTGACGAGAGCTGAATAGAAAAATTCTATTAAACCTGAATCAATGAAAAAATCAAGATTGTAATATAAATTAGAATATACATTGTTTAAGTAAGTAAAATATCTGAAAACAATTAAATAGGATGTATTAAAATGATTAGTTATGGCGAAAGCTGAAAATCAAAATTCTATTAGACCTGACTAAGGAATAAAGATTATAATATAAATTAGAATGCACGTAGCACAAATAAATCCACATATACCTAAGGTAAATTAAATCTTAGCTTGAAACATCCTACCTCACTAAAAAGCTAATTTGATTTGGAAATTGCCAGCTTATTTAAAAAATGATTTAATTTGGAAATACGATGAATCATGATGAATGTTGAAGTTCTTTCGACGAAATTCTCATCATCCACCTGAAACACACGAAAACACCAGGCTGACTAAAAATTTATCTTAACTTAAACATCGCCTCCCTAATTGAAAAGCTAAAAAATTGAAGAAGCCGGCCTAACTGGAAACCTAAAGAGATATAAAGAAAGGGAAATGGCGTATTTTATAATGAATCTTCTTTCACTAAAATCGTGATCCTGCGACCTGAAACAGATCAAAGTTTATAAGATAAGAAGATTTAGTGATATTTGTTAAGTATGATAGTCTAATTGTTTCTACCATTTCCTTTGAATCATATAATATCCTTCGAATTATATGACCCATACATCATTCCTCAAAGGCCTCAAGGCTCAAAAGCCTCCGATTACTTACATATTGCAATTTACTTGAGGTGGTATTCTATTATATTGACATCTTCTTTAAATTGATAATTCTGTAACAAACTTATTTATGTGATTAGTAGTTGTGAAAAAATACTACAGCAATACAAAAAGATCATGTTCCCACACAATGCAAATATTGTCAATAATAATTACAATTTACAAATAGAAATATTTATTTGGTTGCTAAGATGAAACAACTCGTTTTTAGTATTAATAAAAAGGGTAGAGGCAGAGAAGAATAATAAATTAGAACATCAACTAAATTCAATAGCCAGACGGGCATCTTACTATGTATTAATTATCGTCCACTTTTTATAAGCGCGATTGAAAACCGAAAGTGGATTATCTCTTTGTCTCGCAACACTAATTTACTGCATTACTTGCAAAGGCAATCGCGTAAGGTGCTCCACTATTTGTAATATAGTATTTGAGTATATATTACAAAAAATAGAAGAACAGAGAATAGTAATTCACTGCACCCATAATTTTTAATTCGCAACACTAATAACGGAGACGTCATGGTAGTCAGATCCAGGACTACCATCGAAGCAATCACCTTCTGCAACTTTAATAGCAGCCTTTGGTGACTCAGGAACCTATTTGGGCAATTCGTTGTGGTCGCAACGCTATTTGAAAATCGCGATCATTTATCATCGCAACACTAAATGAAAATCTAAGAAAAATGTTCCGCGATGGAAAAATATCACAGTACTGTAAATGCTAATTAGGCTTGTGTCGAAAAGGAACACGAAAATTATTATCGCAACGCTAACAGCAAGTACATATCGCAAGTATAATTTAATATAAAAGCTACTCTAATTCAAACCACGATATACTTAATCGCAACTCTAGTTGCAATCGCGATTCGATTTTATTCGCAGCTCTAATGCAAACCGTATTCAATCCTACGCGACGCTAATAAAAATCGCGATTTGCCCAATAAGATGATGAGTGCTGGAAACAATAAACTACAACTACAGCATACAAAAGCGAGCATAGTGACAAAATAGTAACAAAGAATGGCTCTCCATCCAAAGGATGCAGAGCCATTGGTAGTTGCCCTCTTGAGAGACAGTTTGTCGGGCCTCTTCGGCATTTAGCTTCTTCTTTTCTTCGGGCGCAATGCCCGCTGAAACTTAGCCTAGGCTCGAGACCCTATTCGCAAACAAACAAAAAAATAAATAAAAGTCTAACTCGCGTAGCTAAATGGAACACACGTGGACGAATCACGACCAAATACAATCGTAAAAATTGCGATTATGGAAAATCGGAAGGATTACGATTAAAATTGTAATCGATCTTCGCCTGCACGCGCAGCCTCGAGCATAATGTAACACGTTCGTTTCGGAGCCAAATCACGACCGCGACCGCGAAAAATTCGAGAAGTCGATAGGCAAAGCCAGAGGCGAACGCATTTTCGTTCGCGCCACAGCTTCACCGTCGACTTTTCAAATCAGATTTCCCGAAACAGGTTGAACACGCGAAATTGTGCCTACCCGATCAGAGACTGCGTCAACCTGCCCGGCCCTACCTACTTACATCTATCAGGCACACCAGAAGGTATACTACCTATCCTACCTAGCCCTATATTTAAAAAATGGCAAAGCATTCACACAAACACACCTCATTCCACGATTCTCAATCAAACACTCGGGTGCAAGAGCCTACACTAGAGAGACGTCCCGGGACGCCTCCGACACCCGAGCTTGGCATACAATCATTCACACTCTAAGGGTACGTACCAATTCCTGAAATCGGCTGACAAAGGCTAGCGACCATTGCGTAAATGTGCGCAAACGTATATGCTTGTGCATTACTTTCGTGAAGAATATTAATTGTTAAAATATATTGTACATTATTCAATGTGTATTTGCAATTATAAAACATATTGCTATTCGTGCAATCGTAGTTTCGTTATTCGAATAAATAAGTTTATTATTTTTTATGAAATTCCCGAGCCGACGCAATTCCACAGCCTAACCACACACACAATGTGGAAAATACGTCGTGCACGGTGCACCAGCAAATGTCAGCCGCCAAACATTGTTATTTTAAAAACTATATGATCATCGTACCCATTGCCTTTCACTCACCCAAGTAGCACCTGGGCACGTGAGTGAGTTCCTGGCAATGAACACGGAAGGGGTTAAACCTGAAAATCCTGATCTAAAAAGATAATTAATATACGTAAAATTGCAATAGCGAACAATATATTTAATTTTCAATCACTTAAAAAATGATTCGACTTCGTAATTTATGAAATATCAATAAAAACTTGAAAATGTCTGATGAATAATTTATTTATTAAGAAAAATGACTCTAATTGAAATTGAATTCACTTGAATAAGTAATGCAATCAAAAAATATATCCAACAGAATATTTAGTTGAAAAATTGACAAGGTATTAAATAAGCCTCAGGTGATTCCTTAATCGAAGTAAATTGTTCAAGATAGCTACTCCGATTTCAAAATCGACCCGTATACAAAGTGCCTTCATGTACATAATGTGTAATAAATTGTATACGAAGGGGACTCGACTATAGCATAAGAAAATTCATAATAAATGCTATCATTAGCTGTTATACATCCATTTATTTTAATACATGCTTGCAGTAACGAAGTCGGAGGGTATCCGACTTCTGCACTGCTAAACAATGAAAACAAATTTCAATTGATTATAGATGTAATTATAAATTTAATATACAATATCCTCAATATATACGTATATACATTGGTTCAATGTATTTATTAATGTCATCATATACTTGTATGGAAATAGAGGAAGCTACATGAATATTTGTTCAAATATGATTTGAGTAAGAAATATTTCTATGGTTCTTAATATTTTTTTACTAAAAAACGCGTAATACAAGAAGGCAGATCTAACCTCATCTAAGAAATAATACACAAGAAAATAATGGTGGTCACCATGCTCGCAATACTACTAAACAATACAACCAGTCACCCGTACCGTTTCGGACCAATCGTCCTACGGCATGATTGGGGACCGGAGGAACCAAAACGCATGCGACTCACCAACTCGTTGATTATAAAAATAGAGGAAGTACTGGTGGCAGCAAAATACTGGAAGGCATCGGGAACATCATCGTGGCATCTCAATTCATCTCAATCGTCAGCAAGTATGCAAACTGTATCTAAACAGGAAAGCGAAGGACATTAAAATCTACTGTTAAATCTACAGAATTTAATTCTCCACAGAGAACTGAGAATTATTTAAAAGATACTTACATTTCTCATTTCATCAGTGGCGCATAAAACATCCCCTTCAGTGATGCACTGACTCTACTACCGATAGCGAATATAAGAGAAAAATAAAAATAAAGGACTATGTACGCGATCGTAAATCATATCGGCGAACAAATTAAGATGCTACTTTCGCGATTGAAATAATTGGGAAGGAGCACCGGTGCTCTGATAATAGTATTAATAACTAGTACGCAAAAAACACTGACTTTACAGTCGCGTGTAGCTAAAGTGTAAAAGAAAATCTAACCAGAGCCAATTGCTCTGAAAAAGCTAGAAAACTGCGAAGCAAATATTGACTCTACCGACCGCATTGCGCGCGGTCACCAAATATTCTGAAAGGAAACATGTTCATCCTATCGTTTGTTATTAGTGATATTTATGAAAAATAAATGTGCACGAAGAATATATAAATATGCATGAGAAATATGAAAATGTACGTTAAAAACATGAAAGTATGCACGAAAAATATTCAAATGTGCATTTAAAATATGCAAATTTGCAAGAAAAAGATACAAGATTAACAATACAATAACAAATTCAATAAGTTATTGCATATGTTTTTAAATATAAAACATGAAAACATATGCATTATGCAAAAAGTACAAAATAAGAAATCCTATTCCAATTGCAATTACTTAATTGTAACTGGTATAGAAAATCTAATTGTTTTTATAAGAAAAATACTTGTAGTTGTTTCATCTTAATATCAATTGCACATCATATAAAACCAATATGAAAATATAATTAAAATCCTCACATACACTGCTCTTGGCTGCATTCAAATATTAAACATCGTTGTAGCTATTGGCTTACTCTATTCCATAGAATCAGCTCTCTCCGTGCTCCTGTACCAAATAATAACAAGGATATTAAACAAGTGCACGAATGTAATGATAATTGTTATATACTAAAGCAATAATTCGACTCGAATTCTGTAGAAAATTTGAATATTCGATTTTCAAATGTACAGGCACACGATGTTAACAAAAGATTTAGCATGGAAGCAACAGTAGAGTGCAAATAATTATGGCATAGCTGTGATGAATGTACCTCACTGAGATGTCTTCCACATGTTTTGTCACCACCTGGGCACGTGAGTGAGTTCGGGACGCCCGAACATCGGGACGCCCGAACATCGGGACGCCCGATTAAAGACAATGACCATTTTGTCCACGATCGCCTGTGTTTCCTACAAATATTTCAACGTTTACATTAATTGATAAGTATATCTTTATGTTTCGCGATAAATTAAGGAGACTTTCGAGAAAAACCAAGTCTCCTGACCACGGGCAGAAGAAATAAAAAAATAGTCGCAAATAATTGCTTGCATTATGGTACTACTTGTCTACATCACGAATGTATATCATACAAGTATTATGCGCGGTATCAATCATGATTTAATAGAGATATATTGCTAGAATTCTACTTATTTCGTCTAGAAATTTGAAGAACGCTTACCTTGTCAGCGAAAAGTTGATTTAACAATATGGCGCCGTGTCACGCTGCTTCTGCGCATTCCCGTTCAAAAGTTCGCGCCATGTCTGATTCGAAGCATGCGAAAGAGACGCCATGAAACCGAATCGAACTGAAATTGGCGATAAATGTAGTAAGAATCACCAATATTATAATAATATTGCTCGAAACTACCGAATGTATTGTAAAATAATGGAATTTGGGGCTGAAAAATGTATATCTGTACGTAGAAGTAGCGTTAGATACAAAAGTGCATGTTGGGCGATTCCACTTACTACGCAAAATTTTCTCAATTTCTACTAAAATGTGACTTGATATTAACAAAAGACACTACAGAACTCTCAGGAGACGGGAAATGAAAACAATTGATATCATATTTTGCCTTTATGAATATGTTAGACTATGTGACATACCTTAATTCGCGGACACTCTGAGCACGTCTATTCACTACGAGATCCGCTGGGCGAAAGGGAGAGATTTTGAAACAGATTCCCTAATTGGCTGGTAACTGGGCGGGTGGTGGGGGGGTGGGGTTCTTTCTTTAAGACCGATGTTTATGGAATATCGTGTTGACGACAATGGAATTAATTAAAATTGCAGATAAATGATGTATACGTTATATGAATAATAACTTAATCAACATATATTATCGGTATTCGTACAATTCTACTTATTTTTTGTAGAAATTTGAGAAATTCTTACCTGTCAACCAGATCGTTTGACACTTCGGCATGGCTTGACGCCATTATGATATTTGCATTCCCGCCTGTTTGATTCTCGAAGCAAGCGAAAGCGACCCCACGGAACAGAATCCAACTGAAATTAGAGATAAATGTTTTCAGAATCACCAATATTATAGTAATATTGCTAGAAACAGCAAAATATGCTGCAAGATAATGGAATTCTGAGCTAAAATACATATACGCATACGTAAAAGATAATACGTATATGTATACTCGAGTCGATTTGAAAATGCACGCCGCGCTGTGTGATTCCGTTCACTGCACGATATTTTCTTTGTTCCTTGCAACATATTCATTAATACTAACAAAGAAACTAGTGGAAACTTGGTAGACAGGGAAATGAAAGCAATGCGTATATCATTGACTGTTTTCGAAAATATATTAGGCTATGTGATATACCTTAATTCGATGGTCACTCTGAATACGTTTATTCATACGTCATAGACTGCCAACGGTCGGCTCGCGAGCCATCTGTGGCTCCTTCCCCTACTTGGAGCTTCCACCTCCATGGAACCGGCCTACCCCTTACTCGGCCAGTATGTGGCTTTTCAACGGACTTTAGCGTGTAGTGGGGAGTCGGTGGGTCTTAGAGGGGAAAAGCTTGATAGTCGCTACTCTAGGGTCCATGAGAGAGTCGATAATAATACTTGTAGCGCCATCTCGCGTTGTCGGCCTTTTTCGCACTTCGCTGCGCCTTCAAAACCGAATTTCTGTATTACATCGTTAATTTAAACAATTGCGCTTTTCTCGGCTTCTACTGCGTATTACTGAACAGGACTTTTCGTAAATTAAAGGTACGAACCATAGCTATCTCCTCCTGCAGTTGCAACATTGTGGCAATGGTGGTTTAAAAATTATTAACAATTCAATATCGACAAAAATGCACTCCGGCGTACTGCAATTATCTCGGCTTCAACTGGGCCGATTTTAATCAACAATATCTCAAATGAAAGGGAAGAGCATCAGCTACACGGGAAAAAATACACCGTTGCTGTATCTATATGGAGTTGATCGTAATAATAATTTCAATGGTTTAATTTTGAAGGTGCGGCAAACTGCGAAAAAGGCCGCAAACACGAGATGGCGCGACATGTACGGTTATCGGCATATTTTTACCGACAAAATTTTTAAAAATTGTAGTCTCCGCTGCTGGTGGTTATTTATTAATAAATGGGATGTCAAATAAAAGGGAAACGAATAAGCTAAGCATAAAAAAATATCCTGTTGCTGTAACTATATGCATTTGGCCGTAATAACAATTTCAATTGTTTAATTGTTCATAACAAATGAACCTCGCATTTAATAATGTGCACACCTATAGGAGATGGTTGCTGATACTTCTAGCTTTAATTTATGTCGCCTGAACATTGATGTAGCTGGTCTGCAATTCGATATAATGGCTTTTGTTTATAATTTCTTTAAGCAAATTCGATTATCTCGGCCTCTGCTGAGCCGATTTTAATCAACGATATCTCAAATTGAAGCTCTCGATGCAAGGGACAACTAGATTCACTATTAAAACGGCCCTCGTGTATTGTTTCAGTGCAATTCTCAAACGAATTGTTAAATTGTTTGTAAATAATAAACAGCGCACGCAGCATTTGTAAATCGTTTATTGTTGTGTAGCGGCATACTTTGCCTACATTTTAAGCATTCGATCATTAATCTATCGCCTCCAGAAGTCAAGACAATTGAAGTGACCTGGTGTGCATTTTCGCCGATTCTTTAATTGTTTATAACTTTTAACCTATTGGAGAATATAGCTATGATTCGTAGCTTTACTTTAAGACCATTCCGGTTAAGAAATAGGTACTAGAAGTCAAGAAAAACGCGACTGTTTAAATTAACGATGTAATCCAGAAATTTAGTTTTGAAGGCGCGGCAAACTGCGAAAAAGGCCGACAACGGTAGATGGTGCCACATGCCTGATTATCGACTACCTGCGGTTATTTACTTCTATGTCACATACAATATTACCGACACCTTATCAAAAGATATGCTAGATGTAAATATTATATTTCGGCTTCTAGTGGTTATTTTTTATTCTATTCATTACGTATCAGTTACAATTAATTACAAAAACGAATGAAGTACAAAAATTTTAATAACAAGAATGTAAGGGTAAACGAGTTAAATATCCCGCCACTTTTCTTTGCATTCTCTTTATCTACCAGTGAAACAGAAGTGCATGCCGCGACGATAGATGGCGGGACGAACCAAACTATAGCCTGAAAATATCAATATTTCTGAGCCATTTCTACAACTGTAACCTATACGGAAAGCGTAACAAACTATTAACATGACATCCGTTTATTTCTTAAAAATCATCTGCGTAATATGTTAGGGAACATTCTTCGAATTCTTATAGCTGAGAGCTATATCATTTCTTTTTATAAAGACAGTGTTGTTATTGCACCGGAAGTGATTGAAATTGAGAGGGAAAACGATATACATTTAGGGAAAGTTCGTAATATTCTCGATTCGTGTGTGCAAAATTTAAATCATCACGCGAAGTAATTGCATGAATTTACTGAAGTATTGTACATCGATAAAAAAAGATTTGTCACAATAGAATATTCGAGGTAATTGTCGACAATGAATTAGGTACTGTTAATGAATCTGCGAAAAATAATACCGCCATTCTAAAGCGTTCAAATACCCGTGGCGGCATTACGTTCCTACGTGTCATCGGTAAATATATATTTTAGATGTAAATAAAAGAAGTTATACACACTGAACGTTCCAAAAAATTTTTGAACTTATTTTGATGGACATTCCGAAATAAATTTATATAGAATTTTATCGAGAAATTCGAGCTGCAAGGGCAAGCCAGATTGGCTACAGTCAGTCCTAAAAATATTTGCGTCGAAGCTGTAGTAACGTCGAGCTAGATGTGTTAGTAGTTACATGATATAGCCGACTAAGGCGCATGCTAATAAATATTTTCCTCGCAAAAAATAGATACCATTTTGTAAAAACAACATTCTTTTCCGATTAAGGCTTAAAAAGTTATGAATATTCTAAGATTATTTGTTGCTGTCATCCTTTCGGATGCATTAACCGTAACTGTACCATTGAGGCGAGAAAGAAAAGGAGTAGTCGCTTTTGACAGTGGCAGCCTGTTAAAATATCGCAATGATTGAATACGATTACAAATGAATGTATCAATTTTCATACAGGATAGATACATATTTGTTACAGACACATGCTGGTGTGCAAGCAAATACAGATTAGTTTATATCAGTATATGCCCCGACAAGTAAAATTCCTTGTTCTATACGGAGAATACCAGAATTGTTATAGATAAAGATAATGAAGTTCCTTTTATAGATGATACAATATAGATACAGTGCCAGATGCATTTTCAACTGTAAAGGGAGTAATACTCTGAATGCGTTGTTTCGCATAACGAAACTGGAAACGCGACTGATATTCAATAAAGTAGTAGTAGTTTTTTTGGCATATCTGTAGAATGTATACTGATTGTCATATGATGCGACTATATGCCCGACGCTACGAATCCCGGAGTGGTCGCTTTGTACAGTCCGTTTCGATCAACTTTCCGCAAGGATCGTGAAAAATAATATTTCAGACTGTTAAATCACAATATTGCACCTGGGGCGTTATAAGAAACTTGTAGAGAAAAAAAAATTGACCCGATTTGGTGTATATAATATCCCTCTTAAATGTCGGGGAGCAATGTTATGGATTATTGAAGATATATTTTCTGGAAGAAACAGCATTAAGTATACGAATCGACTGTACCGTAGACGCCACCGGCAGCCACGAGCGGTCGCTTGAAGTACAATTACAACCAAAATCTTTCCATAAACCTATTGGCGGAATGACAAAATAGGACTATTCGATCGCAAAATTACGAGTGGGGGGTCATGAGAAACTTATAGCTTGTAAAAAACTAACACGATTTGGTGTATATAGTATTTGATTTTAGCGTACCCATGCCGAGTTATCTGTTTCCGAAGTTTCATAAAACCATCGTATAACGGTGCACTTTTTGGGGTGACTGTACCAACGGACGCTACGGGAGTCCGCAGCCGGCATAGGTTCAGTTGGCAGCAGTACGCACAGCGAGAAACACGACCATGGCTGATATTTCGAACGAAGAGCTTCGTAAAGAAATCACCGGTAAGTGGCAATATCCATTGATTTACCGGACTCCGACTTTCGATTATCATAAAATTAAGTTTGTAATCAATCGTGCCGCAGTTTATCCATACGTTCGCGAGCGGGAATACGTAAGAAATCGGGCTCTTTACTCTTGCGACGTGACGACTTTAGCGCGCACGTATGCGACGAAGTGGCGTGCCCCACGCCGGCCATTACAACCGCGATTACAGTATTTCCACCTACGTGCAGCCTTATTCCAGAATCGTATCGCCGAACCGTTTCGTGTAATCGGCGTTAACATTTTTTCCAAAATATATCGATGTCTTGGAAAAATTTCGATTTTTCTTCGGTTTTCTGCAAACGAACGCTTTCTCTGTCCTTGTCCTATAGTATGCTGCATGACGCGTCTGGCCGTGGTGGCGCGTGCCTGAAGCCATCGCATGCTTCGTATCTCGCTCTTTCTCTTCTGTTCAACGTCTTTTGCCCTGTGAAAAGCGATCTTAGCGTGGACTGTCCTCATTTCCTACAATATTTTAATGAATTTCGCGTTTATTTTATATATCTTAGTAGCCCGAACATAGCCTCGTCCCTCGAATATTCCTCGCTTGTTGGCAGACGAAGTTACGCCGTAATTCCGTGCGCGATTATTCGCTAGTTTACGTTCTTTCCCGCCGTCTCGAACGTTCATGATAACACGATGCCTCTTAATGTTTTTTTTCCTTGTCTTTCTAATGCTCATTTCTAACCAGTAATCGCCTTGCATTTTCTTACAAATCATTACGAACCACGCTACCGATCTCTCTCCTCGAAACTCGGTCGTTTATACGCGAGCTCTTTTTCCCGTTCCATAATTTAAAATATTCTACGATCGATCGGTTGATGGAAAGGAAGCAGTTTTACAAATACAATGGACTTATTACGTTCATTACCCGCGCTTTACTATCAGACTTTTTTTTCCTCTATTGTGCAGAGATTCGGTAACCGGTACAACGTACAGCGGCCATTTGCGTTCAATATTTACTAGTCCCCTAACGCGGGAAACTACGTTACCGCAACTTTCATCCAATCGTTTGTGCTCTGAATTTTTATTGCTCTCAAATAATTTACGACTTTATCCGGGGTATTGAACTTTAGATATTTCTTTTACGGATATTTTCGAAAATTTTTAAATGCCACTTAGCTGTATACAATTTAAATTCGTACATATGTATTTAAGGCTGTACCATTCCTCAATGTCACAGTGCGTAAATATTGAATTATTTCTATTTTCAGCTATCCTTAAGGATGCGGACCTTACCACTATGTCTGCTAAGAAAGTCAGGCTACAGATTGAAGGAAAGCTGGACGTAGATCTCACCGACAGGTAAGAATTTGCATAAATTCGAAGCAGGACTTTGAAAAATTTGGTGTAAAATTTTGAATGTTTGGACACAGTAGACACTCGAGGAGTTCAAACGACTCTCTTTGTGTGAGCTCATTTGTGTCCTAGAACAAACGAAGGATCTCTGTGTGAAACTGTTATCCGAAGTTTACACCTCGTTCCTCCTTCAATATTACCTTTCTAATATTGAGCTTATTATTTGTCCCCTCTCGCAATATGAACTTCATTCGAAAATTATTTTGCAGGAAAAAGGAAGTAGACAGCTTAGTCATGGAGTGTTTACAAGAGAAACAAGATGGAGCAAAGAAAAAGAAGAAGACCGCTAGCGAGGAATCAGAGGATGGAGAGGAAGAAGAGGAGGAAGGATCCGAGGAGGAGGAGGAAGAAGAAGAGAAAAAGCCTGCCAAAAGGAGCCCTGCAAAGAAGGCAATGAACAAACGTAAGAAGGGATCGTCTGATGACGAAGAGAGTGCGAGTGATGACGACGCCAGCGATGAAGAGTACAGCCCAAAAAAACAAAAAACAACACCTAAGAAAAGTAAGCAATACATGTACAAATTTTTTTCCTATATGTTAACATCGAACATTCGGGCATTACTCTAAATTCATACGTTTGTTCGTCTGTGTAGGCAAACCTGGCAAGAAAGGAAAAAAGAAGGGCAGCGACAGCGACAGTGACGAAGATTGGGGGAAAAATAAGAAAGCTCAAGGTGGTGGGCCGAAAAAGGGCGGAGGTAAAGGTAAAGGTGGCTATACTCGTGCCATCACGTTGTCTCCAGAATTAGCAGCCGTTGTTGGTGCCGACCAAATGGCTCGGCATGAAGTCGTGAAGAAGGTCTGGAGTATTATCAAAGAAAGGAATCTTTATGTGAGTATTGGAACTTTCGTGCTCTCTCGTATTTTGTAGGCCGCATATTTAATAAGTTCTTTGCGTTCTTTTTTTACAGGATCCCAAGAACAAACAATTCGCAATTTGCGATGACGAATTAATGAAAGTAATAGGAGTAAAACGTTTCAGAACTTTCGGTATGATGAAGTACCTTAAAAACCACTTTGTAGATTAAATCATCCCTGAACCACGATCTCTGACAGGTTATAAACATTGTATAACATATTCCATGGTGCAAAAAGCATCTCCATCTTTTTCACACGATACATACATAAGTATACATACATACACACACAGAGACAGAACAACCACGTACACAAACATATTTCCTTGCGACTATAGCCATGTTTATACCATTCCGATGAAACTCTGTTGTCCATGGTAGCTGCTTTGTCCTGCTAAATGTTCGCGAAGTAGCATCTTAATTTATGGGCATTATTAAAATAGTGGCTCGTTTAACGTTGTTAAAGGCTGCCCACATTGTATGCGTAAATGATGACCCACAAGTAGGAATCCATGTAGATTCGATTAATCTCGGAACGATATAAATAGGAAGGGCCGATACCATGGACATGCGGATGCTTGCGAAATGTGGAAAACATTAAAATGGCCGACAGTCAATAATCTGGTTTTAAGTCAGTGTATTCAGAATTAATGTTATATCGTTTTGCCTGGTGATTAAACAGCCCTTTTCACAAAGAATGAAAATACGGTGTGCCATTGTGGCAGTAAAGCTGAGACCTCGAGATAAAATCTTTTAAATATTCTTTTATTTTTATTACATGACATTAATTTCAACTTAATGATTCGCGGAAAGTTAAACGCATATGAACCCGATAGTAATTGTCACGATTACACTTACATTTTCTTTTTTGTGAATCGTTTACTGCCGCCTACGTATCACACGATATTTCCATCCTTTTATTTTTAACATTAGTTACTTTTCGATAATGGATGTAACAAGGAGAGAAATAATTTTGTCAGCAAAGGAAAAAGAACAAGAAAGAGAGGATATGATGTGCTACAGGTAAAAAAAAAAAAAAGAAAAGAAAGTGCGGTCAAAATAAAGAGAAAAATGAGAAAAATTAACATCCTGTACCTCTTCTGTATAATAGTTACATTACACACTGAAAATATTACTAAGCGAAATTTAATTGTATTATCGTGTAATTACTAATTATTGTCGTAATATAGGTTTCTTGGTGTAAAAAATTGACCTAACTCTTAAGATTTAATGGTAAAGCGATATATTCAGTGAAGATACGATGTATGCATATTAAAAAGTCAGTATGTGCAGCACTTACGCAATGTTGAAATGTAGAAAATAAGATATGTTCATGATTCGAGGTGCGGAGTTAATTCTGCTGTGTATCGAATACCTCGACGTATCGAAAGGTTTGTGTATTTTGACTATAAATTAATGAGTGCTGGCCTAAATCGATTTGACGCGACGGAGAAATCACAATTGCAAACATTCGACGATAATGAAAGAAAACATTACAGTAAACGTGTATACACGGTTTGAGAAATTATAATACCTATTGATTTCTAAACGGAGAGAAGTGCGAATGTGCCCTGGTGTTCCGTGAATGTACTTGAAACGTCATTAAAACATATTGCTTTCATTTTTTTTTAAGAGTATTCTTTGTAGCTTCACATTCCTGTCCGGTTCGTCCACCTGATTACTTTGAGATAATTGATAGAAATAAGCATTTACAAGTGTTCGAGTTCATCCTCTAAGAAAGATAGAACATGTTGATTATCATCGTATCTTCCCCGCAGACCGAAGATATAAGTTAGTAGTCTTTTTGTATTCATATAGTTATCTTTCCTTGTTTGAACCTCTTTGTCCCGAGGCGGAGCTACTTGCACGTAAATACCATATCGGAAGTTGGACTTGTACGTTTGCGTGCTTCGTGTTGCACATCGACTTATACTCGCCTAGATGGAAGAAGGGACTATCACTTTTATTCATTTGTTTTTTTTTACGCCTTATGTAATATTACTTACTAAATGTAACGCTCTGTTCCTCAATTCCCAAACATTGGAACTATAATTCTTATCGATAAACGACGGCAGTATGTGCACATCTGTTTGAACTGTTTGATTGGCACAAGTCTTCAAATGAGGTCCTTCGTCCGATAATCTTGTTCGTTTCGATTCATTACATTCATGATTAAGAGAATCTATTGCACATAATTTTAAGCAATTAAACACTTACACCTCTTGTTTTTGGAGGGCTTGAATATCGTCGTGCACTTGAAAGAAGTACACATATTCCAAATGGTTGCGCATGAAATCAAGGGCCTCGTAAACGTACCTGTAGGAAAGCGACATTTAGTAGTATTTATATTTTCCTATTCTTATAAAAATACCTGTCGGGATCTTTTCCAAATTCGATGGCAGCCCCTTTCGAACTGAATACGTAATACTTTCCTCTCCATTTAGCGACGCCGTTATTCGGATTTCCCGGGATCAGCGCTCCATTTTCATGAATGTATGTCCACGCGCAAAATCCTAAAAACTAACGAGGGATTTATTAATCATTAATAAACTTTGCGTGTAATTGTCATCATACGCCCCTGTACTCTATACAATCCTCGATGGCATTTTGTGCACTGCCATACCTCCAGATTTATGTTTTCGAAATCCTTCGTTTCATTAGGATAATATATACTGCAGTCACCGCATGTAGCTGTAAAGTAAATTGTATCTTAACTTGTAGACAAGAAAATTATACTTCGTGATTTATATTATTACTTATTAGTTTCCCCATTGATAGTTCTAATCTGTCGCCATCGGTAAGAATATCCTCCGCGGATAGCGTAGCGAATAATATCGTTTCGTTGAACAGATTCGCGTTCTACGTGTAATAAGATTGAATAATTAACCCGTTTATCGTATGCTTGCTCAATTGCGAATAGTGATTACCTTTGCACTCAGAGTTTGTAGTTCCCAAAGAAAATTGTTGATGGCGCTTAATATTATGACTTCATCTTGGAGTCCCATCCATATGTCGGTTAAATCGATAAATTGCGGCTAAACATATAGGAATATCGCAATGGAATGATTTCCATAAGATGATTCATTGGAAAACAGATGCGAAAGAAAATGCATACGTATACTTGAGCAGTGGGTATAGCAGTCCTATATCTTACGGTGTCGTGAATTTTAAACAGACGACCCTGTAGACGCTCCATAAGACACTTTGTTTCTTTTTCGCATCGCTCTGTATCGCTTAGCAGTTTCCTACGAGGATGGGCATAACGATTAATATTATGGGACGGCACGAAATTACGGCTACTGTGCTTCGGGTGAAACAACCTGATATAAACTTCGTGTTGTCGCCAAGCTGTTAACATTTCAGTCGCCCAAAGTACATTGTCCAGGCTGTAAATACCAAATGGTATTATAGCTTTTACTATCGACGCCTTAACTAGAAATGCAGTGATTTTATAGATTTTCGTCATCAGGCGTTCAAGGAATTCTATAATGGATGCATGGGTCTTTTTAATAGCTTTCGGCAAAATTGCTGGCACTACGAAAATATTGTGCATTAATGATTCTCGTAGTTTCATCATAATGTGTATACGTATACATACTACTATTGCCCTACGTTATGATAATGATCAATGACTCACGATCGTCAATGCCTTCTCCGCCGCGTTGGCAATCTCTATTGAACAACCGTATACCAGCGACAATGCACATCAATTCCATTAGTTGTTCCTCCTTTTCGCGTTTAGACATTTCCACGTATTGTTCCAATTCGGAGGCTTGAAAAACACTTTGCAATGCTACCGTCACTTCTCTGAAAGACCACGAACATTTTCTATTAGTCTTTATTCACTATCGTGACAAATCGTTGCATATCGTCACCTGAGTACAGGGGGTACCGTTGGATTTCCAAGACCGCTCAAGAAAGTAATGACCACCAATATCTTTTGATACAATTTTTCCGATTCTTGGCTGCTACAAATTTTTACATTCTCGCAAATTTCTGCCACCATTGGCCCAGTTTTCTGATGCAGACGTAGCCTGTGTCGCTTAACAATTTCGCCTAGACAAATGAATTTTCTTTCAACGCGCCGCGCATTATTCGTCTCGCGTATTTAAAATTCACTTTCACCTCTGTCCTGATGGTGTTTCGCAAAATAAAGTTGACTTTTCAGTGTCATTAAGCTTGGTTTGTCCTGAGCACATATTTTCTCTGCAACTGCCTCAATAATTTTTTCATTATTTTCCTCGTCATTCAATTTCATTTCGTACATAGGATTTAATTGAAACAGACCCAACTGCAGTGATCATGTGAAAGGATAATTGTTACATGGGAAGAAATGAGCCAACAATTACCTAGGTTAATTAAAACCAGATCTATCTACAAAATACATACTAGAAAAGAGGTAAAATCTTTACTCGCGTCGATATTTCGTTCCTTACACGCTATCACTATCCTTTTTATTATTTCCCTTCGCAAGTTATCCATAGTTTACTTTTAAATGCAGTCAGCGACCCAGCTTTTAATATTTTACGCTGTCCTCGATGGACTACGGCAGGTTTTGGTTTGCAGTTTGATCGATATCCAGGAAACTAGCATTAGCGTGAAGAGCCCTTAGAACACGTAAAATATAATTTGGTGTACTAATTTTTTAACCGTGGAAATATTAGCCCGACTTGTATCTATTACAATATAAAACACTTGTCGAGGGATATACTTTATTTATCGATATTTTTCTGCAATAACAGTACACCATGCAAAACGATTCTTCTCTTAATGATATTTTTCTCGCTTTATTTTAACTCAACATTTTGTATGCTCCTTGCGTTAATAGTAGCCGATAAACCGTTCATGTTTTACAAAGGTCAAGGCAAACGATGTCCACGTGATACTGACAATTATCAGCGGGGCAAAAAACGAGCTAAAGCAAAATGAAATGTGAAACGCATGAAAGGGAGGCGCAATTCACGATTCAAACGTCGATCGATTCGCCGCGCTGCTGTCTCGGCTAAGTTCGTGCACGTTCGCCGGCTTCGATGGCTCGATACATCGGTCAGGTGGGGGTCGTAGTTCCGTCAGTGGTGTCGCAACAGTTCAGACCGACGGAGCAGTCGGGAAAGGTGGCTAGTACGGTGTGGTGTGCGCGTCAGGAAACTAGATAGAGCACGGAACGCAAAAACGTGAAAGCTCGTTGTCATGACGTTCGCGTAAACCTTGTGCATTGCGAGTCGTCACCCGAGAAACATGCCGAGTGATATCTGGTGCTCGATTTCGCGATGCACCGTCGGTGATGTGACGGTGCGGTGCAAATTGGTGCTGGTTTTGGTGCTACTCACGATCCTGCCAGCCGTGTACACCGAGATCCATGGTAAATCATCACAGTTATCTCATTACTTGTAACGTAGAACGATCAATTGGAGTAGACGATCGCGTGTGTACATACGGCGCTACACCATGGCGCGACAATTCCAACCTTTTGCCAGCTTTGTTTGCTCGGACCAGTTGACGTTCGACATTCAGGCGCATGGACGTGATGACTAATTCTCGTCGTTAATGTAATTCTTAAGCAAGGACTCTCTAACCTATCTTAAGAGCAGCTTATCGTATCGTGTGCTCCGGTTGACTGCTTTACGTCTTGTTTATGTACGTAGACGCGGTGCGGGCGCTTCGCGTATGCGTTAATTTTACGTTTATACGGTATCGATACAGACGGTTCTTTGTGTCGTCAAGCATTCTCCAGACCTGTGCTAGGATATTGGATGGAAAGTTATTTCGTTGGCTGGTGACGTTTATTGTTTAAACAAAATCGGGGGTATCGATAGTGTGCGTGCATACACTGTATGCGCATTGTGTAGCGCGCGCGATCCAGACTTTCGAGTAGCCGGACAGCACGAGAAATACATTAAAACGAGTACAGTCCAATGATATTTCGTGTACACGTGTACGTTGATGCGAACCCCCGTTAACTCACGATTTTTCTTCGCGAGAGACGACTGGTTCTTTGGGTTCTTTATCTACGCTGGCTTTATCGGGATGAATAATTGCCATTAAACAAAGAGACGTGGAAAATTATAGCGGTCGAGAGATCCGTTCGAGAAATTGATATACGTATTTCTATCGTATTTCGGATGCCCATTGAAAGAGGAACCGTCGCACAGATCGATAATGATTTACTGGGAAACGATACGTGGAATAATTAACACGCTCGAGCGTATCTGCCTCGATCATTTATCAGACCGCGTTGTGTAAAACGAGAAAAACGAGAATAAGACGCACCCTATTCGAAATGGAGCACAATCGCGATACATATTAATTCACCGAAACGATTGTATTATTTTTTTTGCCTCAGTAAAATTTTAAGTTACGCGCCTGAAAACATTCTGCTCCAATAAAGTAGTCATTTGAGAGGTATTTCACGTTCCGTTGAATTTGGGGCAAAGAAAAAAAATGTGTAGGGGCGCGTATACGTATGCATTAGAAAGAGTGAAATGGATGAAGAGAGAGAGAGAGAGAGAGAGAGAGAGAGAGAGAGAGAGAGAGAGAGAGAGAGAGAGAGAGAGAGAGAGAGAGAAAGCTATCGAGCAAACTACGAAGACATTGTACCGCGTTTTCAGAGCCGTAGGTTTGTTGGGTTCGCGAAAAAATACAATATTCTCCGAGAACCTCGTCCTGATTTTCTGGTAAAACATATTTCTGCGTTGCATCTTCTAAGTACGAACTACATATGTACACAGAGCGTTACAGTCTTTACAGCGAGAAAGCAACAGCAGCAACGACTGCATTCGTTATTTTCTCTCGTCCTTCTTGGAACGCTCATCGGTCCATGAAGTACTTGCGCGTCGAAGGCTCTTGAAAATCTCCGTAGATTCAAATATTTGTTCGCGAATCGGCACCTCCAACTAACCACGGAATTCGATGGTCGTTTCGCATCCGACAACATCGACATTCTTCTCCCTATTTTGGATATTAAAAAAGATACGTGGACGTGCACATTTTTGTCGCGAACACGATTCACGACAGTTAAGCGTATTGCTCTGCGTCTGTAAGGCGTAGACGATCGTAGACGGGATGCCTAGAAGGACGGAAATCCATGCGCCACGTGCCCTTTCTACGTAGTTGCACTCATAATTGCGCTTTAATCTAGGCTAATTAGCGGAGCACGGTGGATAAAGGCGCCGTTTTATCAAGCTTGTATTTTCAATCGACAAGCAGGGGAACAGCTGCGAGTGGAGATTTAAAGCCGAATGCTTGCAGGCCGTTCAACGAATGTTTACTGAAAGGAAAAAGTCAATACAGAAAGCGAAGGAGATACGCGCTAGACGGTTCGCAAGTTACGTCCGAGTGTTTACAACGTCGGCGACGCTCGTATGATTCATTGAGACGGGACAACCTTGAGTAGGTGTATTTAGACGAAACCTATCGAACGGTTTAGGTGTAAGATACTTTTTCACGTCGACGAGGCGCACCAGCCAGACTTCGTTACCTCGGCTCGCCGTTGTTCGCGATACTTCACGTTCGAAGCGCAGCCAGTCTTTTACGGCTTACGTCAATACTATTGCCCGCTTATCCGCTGCAATGGCTCGGCCATCGAGTGCAAACAATGCGTGACGTATCGCACTGTGCTTTCCTGGCATCCGGCCTACCATTTTTCAATTGATCGTTTAGCTCTCCTTGGCGCTTCCGCTCTTCCTTCGTACTTTCATATAGACGTCAAGCAAAACGATCGAAGCGAACGCATAGAGACGTTTCTGCGTCACGTTTTTCTCCGAACGAGCTGAAACGACTTTCATCGTGAACGATCGGCGCAGCCCTCGCTGCACGACGCGACGTTCATTACATACAAGTGGCTGGTCATAATTATAAGCGGCGTCTAACGGGGAAGGTCGATTCACCGGCACTTCCGCTTATCGGTGACTCGGCCGGCTCTCCGGCCCGTCGATTTATCGCTGTCTCCTGTGCCCCACGTGTGTAATCGTGTGGCCGAGGCGCTTTAATCTTAATCCGAAACGTTTTTCGTATGCCGTACGCGCGCTTCCTGTGCCCAACGATCGATCCTGGGATCCGTACCGTTTCACGCGTATCGGAAAATACGTGCCGGCATACCTAACTGTAAACCGTGGTGCGCACGTTTCCTCGTTACGTCGGTGCACCTATCGGCGCACGTGTTCCAGATCGAAAGTATACATAGATACGCACGATCGCGTAAATCCTAAATGGCTCTCGTCGCCACGTAGCCGTTGTTTTCCTGCTCCGACTTTCTTCAATAGGCACGCGTGCCCCAGAGAATCAGTCCCCTATTGAAGTCGTCGGCGATTAGGAAGCCTTATCTCGATTGGGACAGCAGCGTTCATTGAAGCGGAGCGCCATGCTCTATATGCGCGTTCCCTTTAAAGAAAGAATCCTTGGGACGTCGTGAGCTCGGCTCTGATACGGGTTCCTTTTTCCCTCGCGATCGATCAGCATGTCGATCATCGATCAACCGCGTCGCGCATTGAAACAGGAATTGGATCGTTCGCGGTCCATTAATAATCATTTCGAACATGTGGTTTATTTCCTTGGTCAGGCAGATCGGTGCATCGGCGAATGCTGAAATCGTTGGTAAATAGGAGAACCATGACGAATCCCTGCGGGTGCGCTGATTAATAAATAACCGGTTATTCGGATGCGAACGAAATGAATATTTCGCCCCGCCTCGCCGAATGGCGTCGCGTAATCAAATTTCTGGCCGCATCGCGCGCCGATGGAAATTCGAGATATATCTAGATCGCGCGATTCGGGTTCCGTTGCCGTGAAAAAGAAATCAACTTTGGAATCTCTGGCTGTCCCGGTCGGTGCGTCGCTCGACAGTTGTCTAATTAATCGGTGCGATTGCAGCATTGTCTATCGGTAGCTCGGCGTGCCTCGTTCCGCGCACTTACACCGTACATCGTCGCACGAATCGACGCTGCAGCGACGTTTAGAGTGTCGAACGACCGGCGAGGATAGGGCAGAGCGAGGTACTTGGCGATCAACGATTTTCATTTGCGAGTTAAACTGACGCGTCCGTGACGGAAGAACAATGCGGCTGCGAGAGGGGCAACGGAACTTGGCCGTGGTTCACTTTGCATTATTCTTCGTTGTCTGGCTGTTAAAACGCGCCGCGTCGAGATCACCGTTTCAGCAAAAGGGGAAAAAACCTGTCGCGGTGGCTGCGACTGGGGTGGCCGCACCCTTTCGTCGCTCCGGCTAGCAATGCGCCCTCGCGAAGAACACGTGGCGTGGACGCTGAAATTTTCGAAACGCCGCGAACGAGGGTGCGTACACGTGGACTCTCCAACATTTTCCCTCATGGTCGTCGACCGAGAGTCTGAAATACGTCACCGCAGAATCGCGCTTCGCGAGCGGACGCAAACTTTTTACCTCTTCTACGAGGGAATTCGTTCCGATAGTCGATTTTACGTAGCAGCGAAAATCCGGTTAATTGGCTCCGGGTGGAATCATCTCGAGGTTTCGCAAAGTTTCCCGAAGGATCGGGAACTCGCGACAAAGTTCCCCGGTGCACCGTGGTCGAGATAATTACCGAATGGCGGCGCGACGAGGCCTGGCCTACACCACCGTGCATCTCCATTCAACGCGCCGGGAACAAAAAGCGTCTCGCCCGGAGCAGCTTCGCCTCGATCATCAAAAGTTGGGCGTCGCGCGTCATCGATAATGCGACGCTCTGTGCTCGTGTAATGGGTCTACTAAAAACAGGCTCCGCTTTACGGCGGCTCGTTGAGAGCATAAAGGCGGTTGCCGCGAGTGATTTCCCCCTATAAACGTCTCGTTAATCGCGCAGTAAACGCTGCCAGTACGGCGGGATAAGTCAATTGTATTTAAATGGGTGGCACGATTTCGTATCGAGACGTCGCGTCGATGTTCGGCTCTGTCGAAGGAGACGAGGAAGACGGCACGGGATGGCCGTAACGTAGGAAATCTCAATTGTCCGACGGGGATTTAAAGTAGCGGCACGGGCGTAGGAATGGCAGCTTCAGCAGCGGGTCAAGAGCGTTAAGCTCAAATGAGAACGACGATCGAGGCGACGAAGAGGAGGCTCGTGCCGCGTGTGGGCAGAATTTTATAAACGATACGTGGTGCCGGTCGTGGGCGAGTCGTACCAGCCGACGCGTCGGTCGCGACATCCGCAAATTACTGCGATTTCCATCGTTCGCAAAACCTTTTGCTCCCCCGTTCGATCGTCGTCGTGCCGTTTCGTTTCTTCGACGGAGCTCCGTCTACAATTTGCAGAGGAGCGCGAGAGGCACCGGTATTAAATCCGCGCGCGAGATTGCGTCACGTTCTGTTCGGTTCACGGGTAATGAAAGTTTCATCGATCGGCCTTCGATTCACCGGCAATGGTCAGTCCTAGATAGTTTCGTAGGTGTTCAATGTCGGAATGCATTTTGAGCCGGACGACCGCGAAGGATAACAGGATCCGGTCTGAACGAAACATAGGAGCGAGTTTCGTGTCCGTCCGACACGTTCGTTCTTAATCTCGCTTCATAAAAGCACGTCTCGCGTGTGTAAGCGTTTACTGCGAGGGGCGATCGTAAAGCTTTCCGCTCGAGAGCTGCGCGCTGACGAGCTAAAATAAAAATCCAGCTGTGGCATATGGGCGCCACGATCTCGCTCCAAATTACTATCAGTTTACTCTTTCGCCCTTTCCCCGTGGACGTCGTTCACGGGCCCGCCCGTTGCTTTCCTCGAGATCACACTAGCGTGCTGCTGGTAGGGCAGCAGACCCCGGGGTCGGTTCGACGCGTTTACGTAGCAGCGACGCGCGGACTTCAAGTTCAAAACGACTTTCGCGTACGTTCAAAGGTGCACGGTCGGGGACGACGCGTTCTCTTCCAATTGCATTATTTATCCAGCCGTGCAACGGGCGATACGTGGTGCGTATTTCTTCGGGCCAGTCTCCGTTGCCGACCGGTCCCAAAAATACATACGTTCGCGTCGACTGTACGAGGCTGATTCGAAATGTTGCACCGTTATTTCGGCGATAGTAGGTCGCAGTTGGTACACGGTCATCGTGGTCCCCTCCTCGTCCTAGGTCCCGTTTACGCACCGTGCCTGGTTCCGCGGGAGGGTAAACTCAGGGCAGAGAAAAGCGAACAAAGTAAATCGCGATTAAGAGTCGAGCGAAAGCCAACCGGACCGAGACACACGGCGTAGCAACGTGGGCAGGCGACAATCATTGAATCCCCACGGCGGGTCGCGTTCATTGTACTTCCAACTCTTATTAAAGCCGGCTATTTCCGTCGAGACTTTCCAAACACGCCGTCCATTGGAACGAAATTATACGACGCGTGCCGGTGGTCACCGTACGCGCACGAATTAAGCGCGGCCGCCTGCGAACCCCTGTTTCGACCCCGTGAAAGCACAGGAAACCGAACGCTCCCCCCGTTTCACCTGGTGGATAATTGCACGAGAAGACAATGGGCCGGTTCACCGGCTCGCCGTTTCGTTACGAGTTTCGAGTTTCGAGTCGGTTTACGAGGCGACTGTTCGATCGCCTTCCTCCACGCCGATTCGAGTCGATGTCACGTAGCGTTACAGATGTTGTCGTCGTCGACACGTGTCCGGGTCCTCCTCGAAAGCCCGTCATTTCACCGATCGTTGTCGCATACTTGTTGCTCGCCGGATAATCGTGACTCGAAGCGAACCAAAGATATCCCCGAAACGTCGATTTATTCTCGTCCCCCATCCCATTTGTTCGCTCACGCGTCAACATTAATCCGTTCCTCTGTTTTGTACGAAACATTTGCCGCCCCGAAACGACGAGAAATTTCGGTTCCCGCAAGGCCCGGGGACCCTTCGTATTTAAAGATGCAGTCATACACGCGGCGGGTATCGCGAGCGCGTTGGCAAACGCGTCGATAGCCGCGTTTCGTAACGCCCGCCCGGCTCGATGCTAAATAATCGCAGCTTGTTGCGCAATTGTTCGGCCGATTCGCGGCGATTTCCATTTCGCGGTGACGCTTCTTCTTCTCATTTCCGTTCGGCTCGTCGGGCACGGTCCGTTCGGGCCCTCCGTCGGTTGTTTGCGAACAGACGCGTCCCTTTCAGCGGTCGAATCCGGACCAGGTCGCCGGAACGCGGGCAATCTCGCCCAATTATGCAAATCCCCGCGCCCGCCGTTGAATCGCGTCCGCCAACCGCGACATTATCGTCGAAATTTCCATCGGGAACGCGACAATTGTAGGAACAGCGTCGCGCGTTAGACCCGCTGACCGATTTCTTCGTTTGTCCCTCGTCTTTCGTGCCCGGCACGCGGAGAAGGAAAATCGCCGACTCCGTTCCCGGCTAACCTGGTCCTGGTCGGAAAAGCCACGGGTGCGCTTCGAGACTCGAACGAGAACGAGAATCGTTCACGATCGGTAGCGGGAAACCGCAAGGGTCAGCCGGCCCGAGTGCTCTTTGTATTTTTACGGGAACCTCTTACTCATCGTTCAAGCTTTACGAGTCGGACGTCGCCGTCGCTATTCCAGGAATCTTTTTACCCGCCCGGGTTCTTTGCTTTTTCCTTTATTTCGCTTTTATCGTCCTCGTAAAATCGAAGCACCGCGGCACAAGTGGCCGATGCACTTGTTTCGGATAGGATTGCGGCTCTCGCGCGAAAGTCTCGACCGGCGATCAATCTCTCCGCGAACACTTGCGGCCTAAGCGATCGGTCGGTACACGTACTCGGATTGTCCGTAGCCTGTGCATCGATTCTGTTGACCCGTGTCCCTTCTCGGCAAAGAACACAGGGCCTATACATATATACCTAGTGTACCTCGCCTACCGTCGTACATCAATCGGAAACATGCATCTCCTGGCCGCGTGTTCCCGTAGCGGATGTCCAATGCCTCTGGAGGTTCTCGGAACGACTCGAAATTACATATTCCTCTTCCTTCCTCCATCGCACGTTTCTTTTCATTACGCGTGACTAAAGGTACAATAAGCGTCACGTCGGGATGAATCATCGCGCGAGAGGCGACGTTCTTTCCGCCACGAATCATTTTACGGCCCGGCTGCATCGTCCGTAATGGAAAAGAGGAACGGAGGTGCGCATAGGAGACGAAGCCGGCCACGATCCAGCGCGATTACGTTCAAGACGCGTAGAAACTAGAAACCCGTTTCCCGAGCGGTCCCCCGACCGCGCGTCACGGTTTAATTAAATCGATTCCAGTTCGATAGCGCCGCTCGAACCTTGCCTGGGAGATCTCTGACCCCGCAGGTGACAACGCAATTTCCTGTTGAGCCAGGTTTTCATTCGGATAGCACCGGATAAAAGCGTGCCCCGCCACCGAGAACGTCTGAATCCTCCCGACCGCCTGTGCACGCCCCGCGGGCTCGATGCTGCACCATAGTTTTTGTAATTCCGCCGTCGTGCGCGTCCAATTGTTGCCCGGTTATTTTTCACGAAACCGCGATATCACGACGGCACAATGCAGAAGGGCGGTGCCGGGGCCGATTGCGAGAGTCTGGCGTCGTCGCGAGATTTAAATCTATTCCCGGGCTTAACAATGGCCCGCAGTTTTAACGCGACGGCCAGTCTAGACCGCATTTCACGGGGCTCGACCGAACTACCAAAATGTCCGCGCGAGCCAACTCGAACGCGCTTCCACGCGTCTCGATTTCCTCGCGCGAACGGGAAAACGATTTTCCTGGCCGATTCGAGGCAACCCACGTACACGCGTGGCACAACTTCGCGACTCGACGCGGTGCCGTCGCTCGTTAACGAGCGATAGATACGCGAGGTCGGACGCGGCCCTTAACAGCTTGCCCCAATTTCGTACTTCGTACGTTCGCGACGATATAAGCGAGAACCGATGAACGCGAGCATCGGCGCGGATGTCCACCGTAAGAATAGTAAGTGGACCATCGAACTGGAATGGAGGTCGGACTCGTCGCGCGTAAGTCTCCGCGGCTCCATCGCTCGAGTTTCCTCGCATTCGTTTCTGTAGGGTCTACAGTTCCGAACTTCGTTCCTTCCTGATGGCGATCAGCCGAATTGCTCGTGGGGTCCGCGGTCTAAAAATGGAACCAGTTACAGAATGCCTCCTAATCCGACGACACTCGTTCTCGATCCTCCCTTTCGGAGTATTCGTCTTCTGCTGACGTCGGCGCGAGCCCCGTGTCATTTACTTAGCTTCCCTCGACGAATTCGGTCCTGCCTGCCTGTAGCATTTCTCTCGAATTGCTCGTTCTAAAAATATGCGCCCTGGCCGCCCATCGAAATCCCCCTTAAAGGGGATACTTGTGTTTTAAAGTTTGTGAAAAATCGATGTAGCTTTTTTCCTATGCGTTTCCTTGAAGCGCGTGTCCCCGTGAATATATATGTCGAAGGATATACCGGAACTCGTGAAGGTAACGAATCTAACGCGTTTTTGAAGGACGATCGTTCTCGATCCCGCTGGATCCATTGCTGGATCCGTGCTACGTTTTCGAATGTTTCCTCGCGTTCGGAGAAAGGGCCACCCCAGCGGTTCCGTAACGCCGCACCTGGACTTTTCTGCCTCGGTTGAATGGGCCGTGTTACCTGAGGCACGAGCGAGCTTCGGACACTCGTGGACCATCTGCCGATTTTAATCGATCTTCGCATCGGGCGATACAGTTCTGAAATTTTTGCCCTCCTCCGATCGACGAATCGTGGGTCTTTTCTGACGTCGCCCATTTCCCTCTGCCGCGCGGCTGGTACTCGATAATTGCAGAACAAATTCGGTTGCCACGCGTTGGCGTGTTTTCCCAAACGATAAAGGCGAACTGTTCCCCGCTATCTCGTCCCGGCGCGCCTGAAACCGGCTGAAATAATAGGCGAAGGTCGTGGCGCCTCGTAAAATAGGAAAAACGGAAGCGCAGCCGTCTGGTGTTTTCGTTCGAACGGTCGAAACTTGTGCCCATCTCCGGGAGTACGGCAATCCGACGATATCCCCACGATTGTCCGTAACGTTTCGACGGTTCGATCGAGGCTGGCTCGTCGATCCTGTTTCCCGATCGGTGTCTACTATTCTTTACATTCAGGAAACGAAAGTTCCTCGTCTTCGAGCGAGGCTGGACCGAAACTCGCCGGCGAAGAGCGAGCCGATTCCCTCGAAATCCAACGACGACGGTTAAAGACGAGCCGCGAACGGTTGAACTTTTTAACTATTGCTGAATCCTCTCCCTTCAACTCGCCCCATCGTTCGCCGCTTCCGGCTATCCGGCTTCCTCCCGTTCGCTCTAGGGAATTCTAAATAAAACTCCATTGCTACGCTTTGCCCCGCTTTGTTAACAGCCGTTGCACGAGTGCCCCTCCAATCGAACTCCGCGGAGGGAATTACATCGCTCCTTTTATTATTTCTAATTGCCACGTGCACGCGAATCGCCCCGGCGCCGGATCTCCGGAGGAAAATTCGTGCGGACGTATCGGCCCGCTTGCCGGGCGTACAAACGAGTGGTCGATTTAGCGAGCGCCCGGTTAGGCGCGGGTCGAAGATGACTCACGTTCCAGGTTCGTTGGCTTCCCCGACGGTTTATCGACTTTCCATCGTCTGCTGAACGTGCACGCAGCCTGCGCACGGTTTGTTGTTGTACAGGTATGTAATACGGAGGCACGTCTTGGAACGAGAGGTTCGACTCGGTGGCTGGCCAGGGCTGGGTCTGACCGGGGACATCGATTTCTCGGGCTCTCCTACTAACGGTACACGATCGCGATAAAACACTATGGAACGCGGCTAGTCATCCTACGTATCGAGCGTGACTCGTAGATTCGAGGTTACAAGAGCAACGCCGATAGCCCCGTCCCGAATCCGATTGCGTTGGGCGTTACGCGGCGATTGCTCGAACAAGCTCCCTCCAATCGAGTTACACCTATCGGCGGCTCGATATCCGCGACGCTCACTGCGATATTAACAAGGCAGCTCGGCGATGTCGACGGCCACCGACATCGATCATCCCTTTATCGGACGCGAAAACGAGCGTCGCGAGTCGAGGGGCTTCGCGTTTCTTAGCCGACCGTCGTCTGGCCGGCTTACGTGTTCTCGTTACCGCCGTCGCGAGGGTTCCCTTGCTTGACCTCCCCGTGACGCTCGACTCCGTTGACTTCCCGTTGACCCCCGGCCAATCGCTCGCCGCGAGGTCTACACCAGCGATACCTTCCGCCCGACTTCCCGTCGCGATATTGCCGCTGGCAAATCCGAACTGGCCAGCGGACGCGTTCGAGTCGAGACCGTTCACTTCCGCCCAGAACAGGGCAACCTCCGAAAGGAAACGTAATCTCGGATTTGAACGGTATCGCGCGAGTACGCGTGCCTCGTGTTTCTCCGCGGAGCTATTGAAGCCGGCGACAAAGAGCGGCCGCTACGAATGTCGGGGTACGTGATCGGACGTACCCGGACCGAGCGGCAGGAACATCCTCCCGGACGAGACGCCGGGAAGCCTATCCGAGGACGGGTCGCGCGATAAATTATGCATGAGGCGCTCGGTCGACCGAACGAATTTCGAAAAGCGGGAAAGCGTCGGGTACGTGGTGCATCCGAGGGCATTGTCGCGCGGAGCCGTCCTCGACGAATTCTCTTTCGAGAGGCGATCCACGAGTGGCGTTAACAATGGCCCCGTCTATGCGAACGGGAAAGAAGCCCGGTCGAGGTTGTCGAAGGGACACCTGTCCGGACAAAGGAGGTGCAACGTCGCTGCGAGGCCAGGCCCTCCGTGCGACTCTTGAAAAGTTACAGCGATACAGCGCGCGTCCGGGTAGCGCGGTAATCCGGTAGGCACGTCCGACTACCTGTTATACCATTATCGTGCAAATTGTCGCGACGTACGCGTGCATTTTTACCGGGGGACCCGCGGCAACGGGGCGGCAGTAATTACGCGCCGCGCCGTCATTACGGGACACTCGCAAGAAGCGCGGTTTAATTGAAGTCGTTGCAAATAAGCGGGGTCGCGACGGTGTCCCCCGGGTCGCGTCCCCTCGAATTCGCGACTTTCTTCGTGCAACGTAGAAAGGACGCGTGAACCGACGAGCCGCGTGGATTATTACGTTCGGGAGAACGTTTCAACTTGGCCGGGGTGTTCGCGAAGGAGCGTGGAATCCTGGAATGCGGAACGGGGACCACCGGCGGTGTCGATCGATCGAAGGGTCAAGTTTGCACGTGATAAAACATCCGGCACGCGAAGGAACGTGCATCCAATGGAATCGGACCGGGAGATAGCGATCCCCGCTTGCCGTTCGGGGATTCGAGCGAGCGGAAAGCACGGCGAGATATTTCGAATAGACGGCTACGAAGGGCGGAAGCAAAGTGCATACGTCGAGTCGTACCGGCACGTGGTTGGATCTCGCGGCCGTTCCTCCGCGAGATCTTCGCTGGTCGTTAATGAAAGTCGAACGCGACGAAACGTTGCGATCCATCTATTACTTTTCGTCCGCTTCGCCGCTGGCGTACAGTCGCGAGGAACGGAGGGGAGTCGCGTGTTTAATTAACCGAACGTAAAAAGACACGGCGATACTCGGGGCAATGGCGAGATGAGTCAGACAAGTCCCTCGCCGGAGCTTTTGGCCGATCGATGCTCGCGGATGGAGAAAAGTTTCTAGAGGGAACGGACCGTTGTGCGTCCCCGCGATGCCCGTGACTTTTCATCAGCCAATGCATAGCAGAAAAAGCGGACACCTTTCTCGAGCGGAGAAGTTCGCCAGGTGCGCGTTCGATTTCGTGCTGTCCAATCGACCGTTCGTGGTCGCCCGCGTTTCGACAGTTTTCTCGACGGAGAACCGAGAGACACGGGGCGAAGAAAGCGCCGAGAAATGACCCTCGCAGGAAAGCGGGCGGTCCGAGGGGAATTCTGTTCGGCGTAGCGCGGCGAGGGATCGATACGATTCGCATCCCCAAAATTGTCGGCGGCCCGGCGCCGTCGTTCCCCGTTCGGTATCCTCGAGCCTCCACGAATTGTAACGCATTCCGTGCATCGACACGCAGAAAAAGAGGGCCGTATCAGGGTCGGGAAGCAAGAGGGAGCGAAACGTCGGTGGTATCACGGCTGGCGCGTGGGTGTGCGTGAAAGTGCGTACTTGCACTTACACCAGCCGGTTTTATATTGGGCGTGTGTCATCGCCCCGCGCCGCCAGCTACTACGCGTCCTGAACGCATAAGAGCACTTTCAAGAATCCTGAAGCACTTTCCTTCGAGCACCGCGCCGCTTTTCCCTTCGTTTTTGCTAATTAGCTTTTTCAGCGTCCTTGCTTCGTCCGAGAACCGCTCCTCGGTTTCGTATAAACGACGCTCCCCGGAGGGGGGACGGTTTAGCCCTTCGCCTGCCAGGAGTGTATCGACCAAGGAGCGTATCCCTCTTTTGTCTCGCCGCTTTCGTTCTATTTTTAAATGATTTTTCCCGTCGTTGCTCGCGCGCTCGATTGAACGAAATATCGTGGCTCGCGCCGTTTCGGGGCGATTGAAACGGACACGTCGGGTCGATCGTTTGATCGAAACAACCGCGGCTGCTTCGGTGGCCGAGGAACGACGCGAGAACTGAATGTGCATCGAGTTGCCCGCTACGAAATGATCAACATCGGACCGGTGGTTCGTTGGTTTCGACGAAATCGCGTCGTTTTCGTCGTTTTCGACGGGATTTGTTCGCAGCGATATCGGCGGATCCTTTGGTAAAAAAAAGGATACGTACCGCGTAGAACGCGCTCGTTCAATTCAGCCCCGTTCTCGCCGTCGAACGCGTTATCAAAGTGCTCGCTCGCCCGGCGAAACGAGACGAGATCACGCAGCTGTGCGATCGCCTGGACGAAATCGAGAATAATTGCGCCGCGACCAGCGGCGGCCGTCGTATTTCCCTCGTTATCGAAAATCCATTACACGGGTGGAGGACTCGCGTTTCGCGTTCGTTATTATCGCGCTAACGGTCGGCATCCGTGTGCCCCGTAACTTTGCAGTTCCGTTGCCGTGTAGCGTCGCCGTTCGTCGGTCTCGCGACTCAACGAGGCGACGCTCAATTACCGTTTCGATTAATCAGCCCCGATCACTTAGTTATCGTCTGACATCTGCGCGCATAGTTCGCCGAACGCAGCAGCGGATCGCTCTTGGGTACCGGGGTTGCCACCGGCGGGGACCGTTCTCTGGTAACTCGATGGAAACACTGCTGTCGGACAGGAAACGTCCCTCGGTCGGCACACAAACGGATACGGCAATAACGAAGATACGTTATCCGTGGTAGCGAAGATAACGTGGACGCGGAGACGATAACGCGGCCAACCGTCTGCCCACGTTTTTCCTGAATGCACGCGAATCGCACGAACTTGAATTCCATTTCCGCGTCCCCGCTGTTGGCCAGAGGGTGGTCGCTGAATTCCCTTGCAAACTAGTACACTCGCGACGGTCGATCGTCGCAGGCCCGTAACGAGCGTGGCCGGGAATTATTATTCTCCACAGTCAATCGAAACGTAACTCGATTAAATGCGGTGTCCTCCAGTTCGAGCAGCTACCGCTTTAGTTAGATTTCCTTGTTATATCATTCGTCTCATTAAGAAATTCGTTCCCCTCGACGTCGTTAGACGGCAAGTGAGAATTAACGGGGGCCAGAGACGGTCGCGGAAATAAGGAGGAAAAGACGGAAGAAAAGAAAGGGGATGGAGCGAGAAAAGAGAGACGCGACGTTATTTCTGGAGATGGAAAACACCGAGTCCTCGGTCTGCTCTGCTCCCGTCGAGCATCAGAAATGTCGGCCGCAGTTTTTTCCCTCGTCTGCCGGCAGGACTGGGTTCAGCTGTTTGTCGAAAGACTTGTCACGTCCACTCCGTGGACTCGGACGGGGGAGGCGAAGATTATCGATGATAATCATTGCCACCTCGCTGCAATTTCCCTCCTGCGAAACCCAGATGGAAGCAGCAAGCTCTTCGTTCTCTCGCAGCAGACTAGAACGATCGAGAGGATGGGGACGGGAAGGAACGAGGTGAAAAGAGGGAACGACGTTATCGTCGACGTTAATCCAAGACGCGAAACCACCACCACTTGACGCCTATTTACGGCAATTAACCCGGACCGCGTTGACGAACTTGAACTCCCCGGTTAATTGGATGCGCCGCAGTCATCCAACCATCCCGTTTTTTTCTCCCTTCGACGAGAGAAATTTATTCGTCCGACCTGTCTCTTCAACCTGAATTCACAGCGATGAACGGAACACGTTCACCTGGCCGACCGAGGCGAGTAATTTTCAAGCGGCGGTCCTCAGCCGAGTCGGTTGCATTCCATGAAAGTTTTTCGTGCTTGTTGCCCATTGAAAATGTCAATGGCTGGTAAAAATCGCTATGGGTTTTCGCGGATACGACACCACCTACTTTGGGGGGCCGGGGCAACCCTTTAATTCGTCAAGCCCATGTGAACGAATCGACATAGCTGGCTGTCGTTATCGCGAGAAGCAGCCACGTCGAATTTAACGCGGGGTACAATGCCCTCTTATCGCGTTCAATATCAGCTGGTGCAAACGATGAACGAACGAACCGAGTGCGAATTTAATTTTCGCTTACCCGGAGGAGCCCAGGCTTGAATGGACGCGTGAACGCGAACGTCGCCGTCATCCCCGGACGAGTCGGATATTTGCCTAGGTAAAATATCGAATAGTTTCGCAACATCCGTCGTGAGTCATGCACCAGATGCCTACGCCAGACCAGCCGTACCTCCGTACGAGCTATAATTACGAAGTTTAATTGACTAACGAGCACGGGACGGGGATCGGCGAAGCAGTGCAGAAATGGAGCCCTGATTGGTCCATTCACTAGAGCCCGGCTTCGTTCATTCACGTTACAATTAATTCGAAAACGTCTAGCTGCGGGAGTGCCGTGGCTGATGCACCTCAGCCCCCTCCTACTTCTCCCTCTCGAGTGTGGTGAACGTTCACGTTGTGTCGATGCCGTGCGCAACCCGTTCCAACAAACGATATTCGATATCTCGTTCGGTGTACCTAACTTGGCATTCGTTGACAGCAAGGGTCGCGCAAGTCCCGACAAAGAAGTTCCACGCAAGTGGCCGAATCGATCGTCCATCCACAGTTTCCTCGCGTCGAAAGATCTTCCGACACGCGTTGCGCGGTTGCCACGTAAATATCCGCGACATTTACAGCAGTCGCGCTTCAGCGACTTACAATTAGTCCGCGGCTCACCTTCGCGAGCGACGCATCGTTCCTAGAGTCGTCGTTTTACCGTCACCTACATCGTCGCGAGCGACTCGTTCGCCGGCCGCTAATCCCGACCGCGATAACGTTAATAATTGGCCCGGCAGGTCGTTGAACGAACCGGTTGCCAAGCCCGGTCGAACCTTCTCAGGCTGTGGCGACGGTTTCCCTTGCCCGCGGCCATCCGATGTCACGGGAGGGACACATGTGTAATCGGGGATAGCCGGCATGGGAACACGAAATGCAGATCCGCCTTCGCATATGCTCGGACGCGGGCACGTATGCGCGCCGTGCACCGAATTAACGCCGACCTAATTGACCGTCGCTAATTTCCTCGTCCCCGTCGCCGATCCCCACCCCTCCTCGCGGCACATACAGTACGACCGTTCCTCGACGTTCAAGACGGGCGTCATTAACGCCGCCGGTTTCTACCAAACTTTCTTCTAGCCTTCTCGCGGCAGGATCATTCCCTGTCTCTCTGGTTGCGTCGCGTACTTCGCGTCTCTATATCTTTTCTCAGCGTTGCTCGCGCGAGACCCCTTCGCGTCGTTAACCCGAATTCCGTCTCGGGGGCCGCGATGCGCCGGTTCACGGCGAAACGTGAATCGTTAGCGACAGAGTTTCGCGTTCACGGCTTCGATGCTCGTTAAAACCTGCTCGGGTATCGTTTATCGTTGATATTATCGCGCAATAATAAGAAGTGCGACGAGCCCGCTGCGATAAGCGTCGCTGCGACGACGCTGCGCAAACAGCGAGATGATTCATTCGGACGGTTATTCGCTCGCGAAGATCCAGGACAGGCTCGTCGGGCGTCACCGCGCGGAGCTACGCTCCGGTCGGTTTTTGATTTCCTGCCGAAACGGCGATGGGAAATTAACGACAAGTCGGGCGCCGCAATTGTTCCCGGCCCGGCGCGGATAGCTTCGTGTCCGTTGGGCAGTCGGGATGCAATTATGGCCCGGATTTACGCGGCGTCGACGTAATTAGACCGCGTCGAGTTAAACGCGGCTTTCGGCTCGATTCGCGATCGATTATGAAATTCACGCGCGAACGGGGCGAACGGGGGCGGAAGAGAACGTAATCGCGAAAGTAGAACCCCGATTGAAACGTAACGAAATTACGTTGATTCGCGCGTGATCATTCGGATCGTTCGGTTGGAAAGCGCACCGTCCGGCCCGGCATTAGCAGAATGTTACGACGCGCACGGGAATATGTAACAGAAACTGTCGGCACGGATCGTTATTTGAATTTAATTACGGTAGCGCGAGGCAACGGTGGCTCGAAATATTTGAATCGCAGCTGCGCCAGAATTTCACATTTCCCGATGCGCCGGCACCGCGGACGTTAGCAAACGAACGCACACGTGCGCCCGTGTAATTATCGTCAGTCGCGAAAACGTTTATCACGGTGCTCGAATCCGTCCTCCATTTCGTCGGACTGTTGAATCGTCTCCGGCGAGCGTTCGTCGCCGTTCCGCTCCACGGGTACTTCCGGCTGACAAAAAGTCACCCCGAAACGGAACGGAACCGAGCGGCGTGAACGACGAAATGGAAAAATAGAAAAAAAGGTCGAAAGTTCGGAGTTCCTGGAGTTCCGCTTGCGTCGCGAGATAACGCACGGCGTTCGGTCCATCGAAGGGACCTCGCGTTCACGCGTACATTTGGCCGTACTTTTTGCGAACCCTGCTTTTTCCCTTGGTCACCGTTGACGTCAATCGCGTTCCCATAAACAGCACGCATGTGCTCCCGTACCGACGGTTCCGTCCACGGCATCGCTGCTACGGTGCCCGATTTTGAACGGCAAACGAAATTTCACCGATAACCTACTTCTCCACCGATCAATGACAAACCCAATTGCCGATTCGAGCTGCGCCTTTCGTTTTATTTCCTACGGGGCAGAGTAACGCGTACGCGCGCGCTCAATCATTTACAGTTCGGCGATCATAAAATATTTCATCCCTGAAAAGTCTGCTCGAGACTGGGCCGTTCTGGTTCCCGAGTACGTAACAGAATTCTTACGGCTGCCGGGGTAATTCTATCAGCATTCGCCCAGGCGGGGATGCAAATTACGGTTGTCGGGGTGAAATCCTGGATAACCGAATCCCTTGATAAATTCCAAACTTTGCCGGCCGTGCGATTCCCAGTTATTTGAGCACGGCGAGATTCGTCTGACGGTTGTCGTTGTTCCCGAGCCTCGTCAAAGGGGGACGACTTTTGCCGGCCGTCAAAGGGCAAACGATTCACGCGAAATTACGATCCGAGTAATTATTTTTCTGCGCCCCGTTCGCCTCGTCCGTCCGAGCGTGAAACGGACGCGCGAGGTAAAGCGCGAAGCGTGAAACGGGCAAAAGCATGGACAATGATTACAGTTCATTAAATACGAACCCTGGGGCGGCCCACGCTCGAACGCGGTGTACACGAAGGAACAACGAATCACGTGCCAAGCCCGCTCTCATCCCGAGCGGAGCGTTGCTCGATTTGTAAACGTAGTGCGCGTACCATTTTCACGATCCTTCCGAAAGGGAACGAGATCCGATCGAGACCTATCGAGATGCCGGCTGGCTCGAAGCGGGTCGAACGCTTCGCCCTTAATTACGGATCCTCCGAATAGACGAGTATTTGCGCTGTCTTCTTTAGACCGCGGTTCTGCGCACGGGACTCGCGTTTCCCGTTTGCAAACTGGACGTCTATTTCCAATTTCGTTGTTTCCGATTCGCACGTGCCGGTCGAAAATTCGTAGCGACGGCGCGTGTTGGTTGTCGACGGCCACAGGCAACAACAAGAGCGACGCTCTTTCTGCATTGTATCCGAGAAGTTCGTCGAGTGTAAGGATGAACGAGGGTGGAACGGTAGATAGTAGCAGGGAAAACGGAAGCGAAGTTGGCCGCGTTTGGGAAAATTGAGCAAGAGAGTCTCTCGAGAGGGAGCAAAGCTTGCTCCTTGTACGACTAGATGTCAAGGGTTTCTCTCCTACTTTTCTCTCTCTCTATGTACCTACGTATGTACCTATGTATCCATCCATCCATCTGTCTCCGTCTGTCTTGACGCATTCAGCGTCCAAACGCGAGAGAATGGAAAACGCGGCTCGCTGTTTGCCGCACGAGTTTCCAACGTGCGCAAATTTCGGGACAAAGGCGATCCCACGGGACTCTTGGCAGTGCAGCGAGATCCCCTCTGTCCACTGCGTAAACCGGGCGATTTTCCCTTCGAACGCCGCTTGCTCGTTAAAATATGCACGAGCCTCGGACAAAGGGGTGAACATTTCTGCAACGATTTCCATCGGTTCACTCTGTTCCAGGACCGTCCCCGGACTTCAGCAGGCACACGTTGGTTAGGCCGCGAATCTACCACGGCAGGACCAAACGGCAGATCACGTCGACCAAGGAAAACGTGAGTAGACTTTTCCAAAGCAAATACTCTATTGCATTTGAGAGAGATGGAGGGAGAGAGAGAGAGACGCGGAACGGCACGCTTCGTTCGCCGCGGCTCGCGTTTCACCCGGCGGAAACTTTCGCGCGATACAGCGATTCGCACCGATTCCGCGGGGAAATTTTCACGGGGGAAACATTCCGCGCGTTTAGTCGGCCGAGGTAGAAATTGGCAGACGCCGCGAGAAGCTCGCTAACGTATTTACGCTCGCGCAACGAACTCGGAATGCGAAACGCGAACGGCCGACGACTGCAACAGTTTCGATGCAAATGTTGCACCGCGCCGCGAATACGGAATACGGGATAGCCGCATTTAAAGGGATCCCCGTGTTTCGAACTTCGCGAAAAATCGATTCTCCTTCCACTTGCGTCTTCCTCAAGTGCGAAGTGCGTGCCTTCGAAAATATCTGCGCCGCTGGATGTACCGGGACTCGTAGAAATAACGGAGGAAACGCGTTTTTCGCGTGAACAATGTTTCGTGACACGAACGACGCGATATCTAAAGATCCAGTTTCCCGATCGACTTGAAATTTGATGAGGTTCTCTCGTAAGACCCGTCGCCGTGGCAGGTATTAATTTTTTTCGAATTTCGTGTTAAGCGAATGGACGAAAAGAACTGAAAGAAATCAAATTGAACTTTGAGGCGCCGTCGTTTGTTTCAGCAGTAAGATATTTTGCACCTTTTAGCAGGGTCTACGGCCACTGTCGCGTTGAACAAAGTGGCACCCGGTTTTTTTTTCGTTTCGGTCCGCCACGAAGGCCGAAATCGCGTCAGCCATCGGGACATCTTTTTACACGCTTATTTCTCCTGCAATGTCCAGCCCATGGGCCGCAGGATATTTCGTCCGGGTCGACGGTTTCGTTTGCGAAACTCCGTCACGGCCGTCGTTCGGGCACGTTGCATGGGCTAAAAAGCAGACGCTTCGACGAAGTGTTTTGTGTCGGGATATTTTTAAATCGATGAGTCCTCTTGACTCGAGACGAAAAGAATAAAAACGAAAGGCCGTCGCGGTATTTCTTTCGCGGGCGAATCGGGAGATAAGCTTGCGACGAAACCGATGCAGCGGCGAATATCTATTCCGGGCGAGGCAGCCTCTCATTTGCCGGGCGTTTAATAGAAAAGTATTCACGCGAAAAGAGCGGAGGCAGGAATTGTTAAATTGAAAAAGTGTACCGCGCCCCTGGTAACCGGGAGCTGTAAGGATATACGTAATCCGCTTCCGGAAATCCAGTCGAATTAGCGCAAAGCCGTTTCACCCCGCGGTCCGAATTAAGAGATGTCGCCGATGAGGGCTTTCCCCACTCTGGTCCGCGAAAACGTGGAGAAAGAAGACGTACGCGGACGAACAGGCGGAGTGCCGGACGCATTGAAAGAAACGTTTCGTTCCTAGCTGCCCCGAAGCCCGACGAGCGCGCACCGATCGGGCGAAGCGTCAACGAGGTAAAGCAATTGACCTCGTTCCTCGTTATCACGAGGAAGAACGAACGCTATCAGTTCGTCTGTCCGTGGCGATGAATCTAATTTCCTGCTGCGCAGGGTCGCTCACCGCGCGTCCCGTGTCGCAGCTGATCGCGATGTCCCGTCTCGCGACCCTCCTCGATTTCCAAGTGAAAATACCGACTTCAATTAACGAATGATCAGCGCATCGCGCGATTCGAATCGGTTCCGCGTTACGGAGGTCGAGGCGAAGGATTGTCTTCGTCGAACCGGCGATAGAGTCCGTCGGTTTATCTTGCGTCGAAGGCGAGGTACACGTTGGTGGTTGTAACGCGGCATCGCGAATGGGGTAGAAAGAGGAACGCGAAGGTAAAGGGATATCACGTAGATTCGCTTTATTCACCGACTCGCGAGTTCCCCGCCGCAAAGGGAAATGGAGTGTTCCTCTATCGCGATATACATAATAAATATTGCCTGGAACGCTTTTCGCCTGGGATGCTCGTCGATAGGAAGGACCGCCTCCAAAGACCGCGGTTACTCGAAATTCAATTCGAACCGCGCGGCAGACACGCGAGGTAAATTTTCGTGAATCTTTCCCGACGGTCGATTGGCGGTCGCGTCGCGACCAGAGGAACAGGTTCGCCGGGAACGGAAGTGACGGGATGTCGTAAAGCTTGAAGCTGCGATAAAGAGGAGATTGCAGAGTCGCCGTTTAAAGAGGCAAGAGCGGTCGCCGCGTACAATGGAAGTTTCCGTGTAGATTACGTTAATCATTTCCAGAAGCAGCGGCCCCTTTGCTCGTATCGGCCGGGGGGTACCCTGGAACACGAGTAGGAAACGGCAGTTCCTTCTTCCTACGCGTTCTTTCTAGCGTCGACCTAGTCGTCGAGACGAGATTAAGAGATGCCTTTCATCCTATGCAGCAACCACAAAGGGCCCCTCTGTACGTTACGTACATTGTGCTCCGTTCACCACTAGCTCGTTAACCATGGGAATTTCCAAGAAGCCCGTCGGTTTCAATGATCGACGTCTCTCTCTCTCTCGCGCGGGTTCGCCTCCAAAAAGTTTTCGCGTGGCTTTCGCCGATCATTCTTCCGTTCTGATAATCCTCTCGCGATTCGCTATCGAACAGACAAAGGTGAAACCGAGAACCCGCGAAGGATCGTTCTCTCGTCTCTGTAAGACCGCTAATCGAATTTCGGGGAGAACTAGAGTGAAACGCTGTTGCTCGTCGAGCGAAGCGTGGTACACTTCTATCGATAACCAGATAACTATTTGTCCCTCTTCGACGTAAACGCTACCGGCTCTTGCGCGACTCGCAGTCGCAGAGGTATCCGAAGAGTTGGTCAAACGAGCGAAGACGAGCAAAGCAAGCGTAGTAGCGGTAACGCACGATCGGAGTATTCGTTAAACATCTTTGGTAATTGATTGCTCGGAAATGGATCGCCCGGACGTGAGCGGGGTGGCAAAAAACCTTGACCTCCCGGTGCATTAGTTTACCGATATCGACGGGGAACGAGCGCAGCTCGTTGCGGGACGGCAGCCAGAATATCGGAAAACATTTCCCGGATTGGCAACCGGCCAGGTATGGATTGCTAACTGTGTCCGACGACGATGATAAAATCCACGTCGAGCGGAGTTCCGTGGATCCGTCCATTGTGGATCCTGCAGACGTGCCCGGGGTAACTGAAATCTATGAGCCGCGAATGGATTTTTCCGCGAACCGCAGAGGTTTCGGACGTTTGTTCGCCAAAGGGGGGCGAAAATGAATCGGAGCCTCTCTTTGTCGCGGCTCGTTGGTGTCCGTCGACGTCTATTGTTGCAATCGCAGAAAATCGCGACTATTTCTGTCCCCTCCAGCAGTTTCCCGTGCGGGGTGAAGCCAACCATGGCCGTGCATCCCCCATGAATTAAACATGGGGTGGATTCGAGCGAGGGAGGGCGACAAACGAGATTCGTAAATTCATTTGGCCGTCCGGCACCAGCGTATGTTCATTGAAAAAAGTCGACGAGCCGGCCCGAATCGAATGGCTGGGGAGAATAACAATTTCCAAACGGCTGACTTCTCGGCCGGACCAGGAACATCGACATGCGTACACACCTGGCTTTTCGGGATCGTCGTTAAATTCCGTCGGGCTTGAGCGTGTCACGAGACTTCTTGTGGCTGCGCGCTGACGAGTCGGAAATCGTTAGAAAAATCGCGACTTCCTTCTTGCTTTATCTCGATCCGCGAAACTCCGGTGGGAAACGGTGTCGCGCAACAGGTGCACAATAATCGCGATTCGAAACGATTAGAACGCATTCAAACACCGATTCGACGGACCTTTAGCCTGGTACACGGTAAGGGAACGCTTAGGGTACGCGATAAGGGACCGCGTTGCACGGCGTTGCACCGCGTCGTCGTCGTCGTCACTTGGAGAATTTTTCACTTCACAGCGGCCTGATAAATTGTTGTCGGCTCTCTGCTTTCAGGACATCGAGCACGCGGACTTGCTGACGGTGGGCTTCGACCTCGACGGGATAAAACGCGTGCTGGACCTAAGGTTGAATACCGAACTAATTCCAGTCGGTTATCAGCAGCGTCATCAACACGCCGGCTCGTACAAAGTGCACACCCCGTCGAAAGTAGTGAGTATATCAGCTTTCCAACTTTCTAGGCGGTTGGTAATTTCTGCTCGCTACCCGTTACATGTTGCATCGATAATTATATCTTGGGTGCCTTCTTAACGTATCAGAGGGAGAGAGTACGATGAAGACACTCGCCGTTCGGATTTAACGTCCAGGCGTTACTGCCCGAACGAAAATCATTGATCACAGGCACACAGGTGTAAAGAACGACGGCGGAGTCGATAACGGTGACTCACGGCGCTAGACATGTACAGAACGAGCAGGTATAAGTCGAACACGAAGGTTTCAAGAGAGTATCGATCACGCTTAAATAACGTTGACGAGCACCGTGCACTCCGTAAGGGCGGTCGAGTTTCGGTGATGCTTCCCCTTCGTTCAGCCACTCCCTACATTGACCGTCCTTTCCTGTCGCAGAAGATTCGCGGATCGCCGCGCAGACGGCTGCAAATATAAAATGGCCCATCGTTCCGCGGCTGTTTTCCCTTCAAGTTGCACGCAACCGGAAAACGTGGAAAACTCTAAACGACGTGCACCGCGCGGCAAGGAGAAAAGCAATGACTGTTTTTTTTTCCGCGATTCCGACACCTAGCATCGAATGCAAATTTTTTCGCTAGACTCGTCATTTATAGCTGACGGACGAGCGTGAAGCAACGGTTGGACGTGGTTCGTGGCGGGGCGAGTTCGTTGCGCTCTGTTGTCGTCGGTTCCACATTTTACGCAATTGAATAAATGAATTGGCACGTCCAGTTGCTATCTCTGTCCCCTGCGGTTTATTTAGTCCCGCTGTCGCGGACAAACGGACGGGCTAATTTCGGTCGTTTAAACGAGAGAAATTCTGCGAATCTAACCGGTTAAAATGCTCCTCGGTCGTTTCCAGTTCGAAACGCCAGCAATTGTAGTCCTTTGTTCTCGCGCCCTTCCGATCCTCCCCGTTCCCCTCGAACCGACGGAAACTTTTCGCGAATAAAATTTTCGCGAGTTAAAGTCCCGTCGCTTTTTTGTCTCTTTCCTTTTTTTTTTCTGCCATATCTGGAGTAAGCGCGCAAGAAACTTTTATCCCCGGTCGGAGGGGCGCACGATGCCCGATATCCGAACGATAAATCGGCTTTCGCGACGATGTTCGCGACGACGTCTGCGTTTCGAATCGCCGGGTCCTTGTTCGAACGGAAGGAACAAACGGGGAAAGAAAGAGTGACCAGCCCGGGGGAATCTGTGCCAGCTATATTTGTACCAGCAGAATGCACGGCTGAGCATTGCGGGTCCGAGAATCCGGGATAAGCGGAGGAAAATTCATTTCCGAGTTGCGTTCGAGCCAGCGACGAGATCCTTCCAATGACCCAACTTTCTGCTCGAATTTATCTCTTGCGCCGGCATAGCGTCGGAGCACCTGCTCCGTACCTTTTCGGCCTCTTTCCCCGTCTCCCCCACCCCCCCAGCTGCCCGTCCATTCTTGCGCCGTTGACGGAATTTTCTTCGAAACGCGACAGAATCGAACGGGCCGGACGATTAACGATTACAATCGTTCCATTGAAAATTTGCAGGAGCTCTGTCACTATCAAGGCAGCGTTCGCGACGTTCCCGGTTCCTGGGTAGCGCTGTCTACGTGCAGGGGTCTGCGGGGCGTTATTTTCGATGGCGAGAACTTGCACCACATTCATCCGGAGGGGGAGTCCCTGGACTCGAGGCATTACGTCTACAGGCACGGCGATCTTGTCGCCAATCACACCTGCGGTAAATATCCTCGCTTACTTTGCCAGCCAGAAATCCTGGACAACGATTCGGTAACTGCCACTCGGCTCTACGAATCTTCCATGAAAAACATCGTCGACAACCGGTATCCTTCTGTATCCTTCTGTGCTCACGGTCCTTTCCAGCCAGACAGGGTATACAGCGGATGGAATCGACACGGTTCTAGGACTGTTACCCTTGTTCGCTCCTTTCCTGGACTGGAAGACCTGTCTCGCGAAGGCTGGTCTCTCCTTAACGGTCTTAACGAATGTGGGAGCAAGATTCCACTGTCCTCCGCTTCTTCTTCCTCCTACCTTTGTCGTTAAGCTTACCGAGAATCCGGACGAGGCAATGATCTCTTGGCTTCTTGTTCGGCGCAGGTTACGAAGGTACGCCGCACCACGTTCTCGGCCACGAGCATCGCGGGATCGCCAATAGGGCTGCAAGGGTGCGTAGAAAAGGATGAATCTTTTTACTGTCGTTCGCCAGGGGAAGGTCGATCGGATTTTTTTTTTGTGAACAAGCGAAACAGCAACTGGAACCGGACTTTTTCTTGCAGCACAAAAGGGCGACCGAGGTGATACGGGGTCCGTACAACGCGAACAGACACTCCCGATACGTGGAATTGGTCCTGGTGATCGATAAAAAGGAGTACATAGCCCTCGACGAGAATCTGGACAAAGTGCACCAACACTGCAAGGACATCGCCAACATCATTAACGCAGTTAGTGTATTCACGCGAACGAAAAGAAACGGTGTTGGACGGTGGTTGGCACGTGTGCAAGAGAAATTCGCTCTGTTTCAGTTGTACATGCCACTGAACATATTCATCGCGCTGGTCGGTGTGCAGGTTTGGTCGGACACGGACGAGATCACCCTGTCCCCGAACGGGGACACCACCCTCTCGAACTTTCTTCGCTACAGAAGGGAGAAATTGGTCCAAGACATGCCGAACGATAACGCCCAGCTGTTGACGTAAGCGAGAAACGAATATATTTGACGAAGCGCATTGGGTGCCACGTGCGAGAATATTTGTCACTTGCAGGCGGATCACCTTCGAAGGAGGAGTTGTGGGAAAGGCGCTCAAGGGACCAATATGTACGTACGAGTTCTCCGGCGGTGTCTCGATGGATCACTCGAATGTCGTGGGATTAGTGGCGGCCACCGTGGCCCACGAAATGGGTCACAATTTCGGCATGGAGCACGATACAGCTGATTGCGAATGTCCCGAAGAAAAGTGAGTACTCGATCCTCGTTCTTTCCCTGTTTTTATACGAATTAAACACCGATCGGATCGCAAACCCGATTCCTCTGGACAATGGCGTGCCGCTCCACGGTCTCACGCTCTTCTGTGAAACAGATCTATCAATTTGTACACGGGGCAGAGCGTCGCTTACTCTACGATTACTCATCGTTTGATCCGATTATAGATGCATCATGGCCTCGTCAAGTGGCTCGTCCGGGCCAACGCATTGGTCTACCTGCTCCCTGGAACATCTGGCCCTGGCGTTCGAGCACGGCATGGATTATTGTTTGAGGAACAAGCCGCAGAAGGTGTTCGACAGTCCGATTTGCGGTAACGGTTTCGTGGAGCCGGGCGAACAGTGCGATTGCGGCTTGAAGGAGAACTGCGACAATCCCTGTTGCAACGTAACCACCTGCATGCTGCACAGCAACGCGAGCTGCGCGACCGGCGCGTGCTGCGACCTGAAGACGTGTCGCCCGAAGAGCGCTGGCACCGAGTGCAGGAGCGCCGAGCACGAGTGCGACCTGCCGGAATATTGTACTGGCCAGAGCGAGTACTGTCCGGTGGACGTGTTCAAGATGGACGGGGAATCGTGCAGCCTGGGGAAGGCATTTTGTTACCAGGGCTCCTGCAGAACCCACAACGATCAGTGCAAACTGCTCTGGGGGCCCACTGGTTCCTCGTCCGACGCGCAGTGCTACGACATGAACAACAAAGGCACGAAGAACGGGAACTGCGGCTACAATCGGGTCGAGTCCAGCTACGTCAAGTGCGACGACGAGTAAGAGATGTTCCAGCGTTATTTTGCTCGGTGCCGGCCGGCTGGCGATAAATTGCTTAGCAACGTGATCTTTCTTTCCGCTTAGAAATCTATTGTGCGGCATGCTCCATTGCAAACATCTGAACGAGAGGCTGGAATTCGGTATGGAGTCTGTGGCGATCCTGAGTCACGCGTTCATCAACAACGGTGGCAAGATTATACCGTGTCGCACGGCCATCGTGGATCTGGGATTGAACGAGGTGGACCCCGGCCTCGCGCCTGACGGTGCCAAGTGTGCACCCGGCAAGGTAATACATGGAACGCTTCTGAACGTGGAACGTAATATTTGTCCCGTGCCTGAACATGCCTGGTAAACTTGTGGTCACTTTAGATGTGCGTGAATCAAAAGTGCATGCCGGTGGCCGATTTGCGTGCTTCCGTGTCCGGTGGGAAAGCGTGTCCCAGTAATTGCGGCGGCAACGGCGTGTGCAACAGCCTCGGCCATTGTCATTGCAATCGCGGCTTCCGACCACCCGACTGCACCCAACCCGGCGTCGGCGGTTCCGAAGATAGCGGGCCAGCGGAGGATCCGAACGGTGAATTGACAATTTATACAATTTGTTGTCGTCGAGCGAGGTGTCGACGAGAGACTATCTTAGACACTGCCAATCCATCGATACTAATTTACGATGTTTTTTTTCTTGCTCTATTTGTTCGCAGCGAGGAACGACTTCATAATGGCCCTGTACATTATCTTTTTGGGCATCGTGCCGATGATCGCTTTGTCCTCGTTCGGCGTTTGGTACATAAGAAATCCCGATCAGCACTGGAAGAAGGGCATGATGTCAACGTACGTATCTAATCCCGACCGTGTTACAGAGAGTCGCAAACCGCATGCTTTTTCGTCGCATGGTGCCCGTAGGATGAACTCGAGTCACACGCTCGGCAAAAACTTTTACGAGCGTGTAGCCATATTCTTTTCCGCGCAGCAAGCGAGCTCGCATAACGCGAACCAAGTATTCACGATCAGCAATAATCTTCCGCCGAAAGAGAAGCTTCAGATAACTAAAACCGATCTGATATCGACCACTAACCCCGACGTAATTAACTGCAGCAGCGACATCGAGTACAGAAAATCGATGCTGCTCAGCAATATGGATCAGAGTGTTAGCGGCAAAAAATCTGAGAACCCCGAGCCCGATCGGTCTGCAGCGCCTCCTCCCGTAGAGTATCAAACGAGAAAGAACTCCCTCAGGTCGGAATTAGGCACGAAAATAGCGGAGCGTATTCAGCAAATTCAGAAAAAGCCCTCGAAGAACGTTAAAGGTCTCAGCCTTAAAACGGAAGTTAAGTTTGAGCATTTGAATGAAAGTCCGGGTGGTAGTAGTGGCATTGCGCCAAGAACAGGTGATCCCTTGTTGCCCGATGAGAAACCGTGCCCGAAGGTACCTCTCTTTTATAACAAAAAGGCACCACCTCCACCGGCCCCAGCCCAAAACTTGAAGCCAAAGATCTGACACGTCCTCGTTTCGCGGATTCCCGTTGGAAACTTTTCTTCTTAAATATCCTTACAGCGTTGCATACCGTACATTTATTGCTTTTCTTCACATTAACGTCCTCTCTGTTTCTCTTTCTCTCCCTATGTCTCTATCTCTCCCCCGCTCTTTCTCTTTCTTCCGTGCTCAATTTAGAAGAGTTTTTTCTAGTACAAGGGTCGCAGGAAACCCTCACTGGTTTGCGCCACGACCTTTGCATTCCGACCTACACGGTTGGCAATAAGGGTGGCGGTGTTACTTTAATCTGATCCTTATTGTTGCCAAAAACGATCTGACGTATACGCTGTGATTTTTAAGTTATGTTAGTCGAAGTAACGAATACCCCAAAGCATAGTAGTTTGTTTTTAAGGAAAGCAAAAACTGTGTATTTAACTTGCTTTTTGACATGGAAAAATGAATCCCCAAGCCTGATCGTGCAATCCGGTAGCAAGTGATTCTGTAGTGCACGTTTTGAATCACGCTGATTATATTTCTATTAGCATACGAGGGGAAAGGAGTAAACTGTAATTTTGTGTTTGTAACTGAAATATTCGAACGAAAATCTCGCGCATAGATTATTATATATTTTATTGTAGACTTATTTATTCATCTATTATCCCGTGCTCAATGGCGACAAATACATATATATGACGTAATTTAATCTTACAATTAGAGTATTATATACAAGAATGATAGTGCAATTGACGTTTTGCGTCGTACGATGGTATTGCCAAGGAAAGGGGTGATAACGAAAGTGGAAAACCGGCGGTTCTACGCTGTCGCCGTTAGAAACGTGAAAGTGAACACAACATTTTGCTACTCTTAGGCGTCGGGCAGTAATTTTTATACATACGTATATGTATTTCAATTCGTGGGAGCATGTTTCACGGCGAAGCTGAGAACCGTAAATACATAGAGCATGCATAGAAATTGATGTGATACGAGCATGAGCATGTGTGAGTTTCTTTTCGACGGCTTTTGCATTTTACGATTACTGATCGTCCCACTTGCAATTGGAATGGATCCGATGAGGCAGTATTAACGATAACCGAATACTCTTAATAATAACGATTCTCAGTTGAAATACATACCACACGGACGATCGGCATTCGATTAATTTTAACGAGCAATCGTCCCAATTTTTCAGGTTTATTTCCCTTTATATTTTATATCGGACTTGCTCATATAGTTTAACGGATAAATTGTATAAATGTACTGAATAAAAGTAGTGTTCCATACAATGTCTACGCACAGTTTACTTATGTGATCAAAAACTACCTACTTCCACAGAGCTTGCTACTAACACTTTAATCTTTGACTAACGTTCCCCTGCAAGTTTGCCCCGCGTCTGCATGCGCCTCCGTGGTTCGCCCGAAATATCTCTTTGCGTACGCGAATAACGGCTGCGTTCGCTGCGCACCAGGTGGTCCCCTTAATGAAAATGCATGCCGATTGCATTCCACAAACCGGGACTAGAGCAATCTCTTCATGGATCACCGTGTCCACGAAGTAGACATTGTTACGTTGGTCTAGCGTGCTTCGAACGCCTCGATTCCCCTCAGCTTACAGTTGTGCTTGAAATTTCAGGACCGATCGTGGCCACAACAGACCGTCCATCAAAACGATCGATCGTTCCAGTCCCTTGCCTCGTAACATCGAAACGATCGATTCTAGTCTCAGTCAGGATCCAGCGTGCGCGAGTTTGTTGCCGAAAGCGGATACCGACGAGCGTTACAACAATAATTTGTTCGGCCAGTTCAAAGGTTTCACGATCACCCCGATAAAGAATCAGCCGAAGAGCCCCGCCGAGCCGATCAAGCCGGCTCCACCGCCGCCCACGATCCCAACCGTAGCTATTAAGACTAACATCAAGACGCTTCCGAGGAACAATCCGGCCCGCAGTTCGCTGCTCAATTCGTCGTCGAGCTTCAACGAGGTGTCCGCCGCGCCGATTTTACCGCCGCTGAATCCGGGATGCACTGCTCGCCCTTTGATCAGCAGCCCCGTGTTGGCCGCAACCACCTGCACGTCCGTGGAGCTGGTCACGCCAAAAGTGTCCGCCAAGGCGGCCGTGGACGGGCCAACGAGACCGGCGCCGGCGCCGCCGATCTCGGTCGACATTCAGAAGCCGCAGAGGCCGAACAGTACGCCCCTGGCGAACGTGATGCCCGCAGAACACGAGAGAAAGACGGAGAAGGTCGGCACCCTGAACAGAATCGCCTCCATGCTTCGTCCGAATTCTGGTATAATGAAGGGGGGCCTGCATCTGTCGCAGAAGGACGAGAAGAGTACAAACTCGTTGCCCAGGGCCCATCATCACAAGGCGAATAAAGTAATCGACAAGGAGATCCTGAGGAACTTGGAGATATCCAATCCTATTCCGCAGAAAGAGATCGAGATTTCGATTCCCGCGATACCAGTGATTTCTGCGACGGACGCGGAGAAGAAGAACGTGGTGTTGCGGGCGCAGTCCATGAGGGACAGCAAGATTACACCGAGGCCGGCTATTCAGACGTTCGGTTCGATGCGGCAAACCGCGCCGGTGAAACGGCCCACGAGTATTCCAGCTAGCACGAGGCCCACGGGGCCGCCGCCGGGACCCCCCACGTCTGCGACGACCACGGATAAGATCAACGGGACTGGCAAGATCCCCGGGCTACCGGGCTATCAGACGCCCCAAGTGAAAGGCGTGCAACGGGCGGTGGACAACGCTTACGACGACTGCATGAACCTCGTCGCGGAATCGTCGTTGACCAAGATAAGCGAGGAATCGCCCACGGGCGACAATATTTACGCAGTCATAGAAGAGGCACTTCCGGAGAAGATGAGGAAGAACGCGCAGCTGGACAAGCAAGTCGACAACGAATACAAATTGCCGAAACGCGTGGAGACCACGGCGAATCCCGGTGGCGTGGAATCGACGGGCCTGCTGTCGGAGATCGTGTCGGAAATATCGAATAGAAACTTCGACTCGATTTACTCGACCGCGACCATATCCAAAAAAACGAGTGAGGGCGAAGAGGTCACGAAGAACATCGAGGACCTCGGTTCCAATAGTTCGCTGGGTGCCTACGTGAACTCGAGTCATTACAAGTCGCCGGGAAGCATTTACTCGAACTCCGCGTCCGGGAAATTCAATTCGTCCAGCTCCACGACGAGCTCGGGCTACTTGAACCCATCTGCGCTGAACGTGCCGCGGCAGGAGCTCGATAAAATCGTCGCGGACAAGAAGCCCCCTGGCAAAGGCAAAACGCTGTCTCTGAGTTCAACGAATCCGAACATAAACGACGAAATATCGAAGGAATTGGGCATGAAGCCCACGGAGGACGTGGCGTCTCGCAAGACGACGGCTTCGTTGAAAACGCGACCGACACCGCGTGCCGCGGGCAATTCCAAGAGCGAGGCGGACACCACGGACAATAAAGAGCCGGTGAAACCGCCTCTCGGAAGAACGAAAACACCTCCAAATATAACGAAAAGCGTGATCACGAAGGAGGCGAGCGACGCTAAAACTGCCACCAGACAGGCTCTGGATAACGCGTTAAGGTCTAAACAGTATTCTGACGGTAGTTTAAAGGGATGCAAGCAAGAATCGAGCCCGACCGCGAACACAGTCGGGCATGATTCCAATGTAAAAAGCAGCGTCTCGAATCGATCGACCGACAACTTAGACAAACAGGATTCTCATACGAATGTTAATAAATTATCTCTGAAAACTGTGCCTTGTAGCCCTAAGGATAACGGGGGAAAGTTCAACAGTCCGGACTTAGTGTCCAGCTGTTCGAATTCTAATCAAAACAGTACAAAATCGCCGGACGTTTTGGGAAACAATCCAAAGTTTAGCTTTCAGCCGAAGAACGTTCAAAAAACGCCCACGCTGCCACGAGGTAGCACAGCCAAGACGCCCACAACTCCGACGAAACCGTTGAACAGTAGCACGTCCAAAGGAACTAGTCCCGCCGACAAGAAGAAGTCACCGACTGGAAGCGTAAATCTGACAAAATCGTTGTCGACGTCTGCCAAGGAGCCAGCTACGAAGGTGTCCCAGGCGAAGTTGGGCTCGAAAACGGAAACGAAAACGAATCCGGTTCAGAGGGCAGCAAGCAGCAAGTCCAACGTCGCCTCCCTTCAGCAAAAGTTCGAGGCGAACAAGAACGTGAACGCGTCGAGAACGATACCGAGCGTGCATAAAAAGACGGTGGGAAAAGCAACTGAAGCAACGGGTATTAAGAAATAGTCGAGATCGTGGTGGAACTAGAAGCGGGGCGGGTAATGTCTACTTGAAATATTCTAGTCTATCCATCGTTCGGATGAGAACGTGTGAACCTACGAGAGATATGCGTTCGAACGATATTTCGACGATTTTATATCATTCGACGATCAGCTACAGGAAAGTGGAATCATAATAGTACAATGGTCAACTTTTCTCGTTCGAGGGATCGAACGGACAGGATTGGTTGATCGAAACCCAAACTTGTAATTTACTGTCAGAATACTGGAGTTAGGTTGTATCGGTCGTGAAGCAAGCGACACTATATTAACGCTGTAAATAGTAGTTACTTAAAAATTTTCATATTTTTGGTAGAAATGATTAATTACCGTCACGTTCGGGTCTACGTAATGCATTAACGATCGTCAGATTACTTACCTTAAGAACATTTTGCAAACGAGGTAAACAGAATAAGCAACAATTTATTTTCCAAAAGTTTCACTCGACGTTACGCAAGAGAAACGTGTAAGAAATTATTGAACTCTGTGATATACGTGTAACGAAAGGTAATAACAGAAACATCGTACCGTACGTTATTATAAGTAGCAGATTATAGATGCGACCAAATCTATCATTTTATACATCGTATCACGTGGAAAACATTACGAAACTGCAGCAATTTCAAGGGGAGATATTAACTTCGAAAGGGAAACCATATCCAAGGAAAATGAAGACACGATGGAACAATAGCTCTTTCCAAAGACTACCTAAGCGTTTAAAGCCCATTGTCGTGGATGCGTTCGTACCTTTGAGATCCACCCGTGGATCAACGTTCAGACTTGTTTAATTAAGAGAGGTGGAAACGGTAGCGCGTCTGCTATAGTTCTATGCTATATCCGAAATCAAGACGGAATTTCGTCTACGATTAAGTGTACACTAGAGTACAATGATAGAGATATTTTCGTTTAAAGTCACCGCGATCATCACGGTCGTACTCTTACTTCCGCACGATTCTTCGCATACGACGAGTCACGAATTTCGAGAACGTCGACTATCCGACCGCTATGTATTTAGCATCGTTAGGCACGCAAAGACTAAGAGAAATATTTATTTGACTGATCGATGTAAATATGTTTATAACGTAATAGGTGTAAGTGACATTTTTTACGACGTACCTTCGTGCTCGCTAAGTTATAATTCGCGAACTTACCTTTAAACCCATACACGCGACTTCGGCATTTAGCTTCTTCACGGTGTCTCGTTCAGGCTGTTGCTCGGCGTAGAGAATTCGGCTGCGCCGAAGGGGACAAATGCGGAAGGAAAGGTTTTATTGAACGGTACAGTTGTAGCGTATTTGTGCATTTATTATTTTCTAACGGGGCGATACATTCGCTTTGTATGTTTCTCGTGTATAGGATCGTTCGCTTGTAAGTACGTTGCTCGCGATGGTTTCATTTATACAGTTCCTATGTACAGACGTCTCGATGTGTTGAAACGTTTTAGAGACCGCAACGTTTAAGTTCAATAAAGCTTTTTGACAATTAATCATTTTTCGCGTATCGTTCATCGTCGTTGTTCCGCCTTTCTCTTTCTTTTCCGCGCAATACCGTCGTATGCATGACACCGGTACAAAGACAATCAGACCTTTTAAACGGCATACGACTATACGAAGCAAACGAAATATGCCTCACGGAAAAGATACCCTGTCCATAATCGACGAATAAAATCATAGTTTTTTTTTAGGGGTAACAGTTGTTCGTTCTTTTGTACATGTTCGTCAAGTTGAATTTGTTGCATGAAATTGTTCGTCGAAGACGTTTCGCAGCCTATCGTTGATAACAGGCATAATTCTATTACACGCTTAATACCAAAGATGAGTTGCGTTCTACGAGTTAAAGGGTCAAGTTGTGCGCTACCGTAACTAAATAATTAATCGCTATCTCATAACTTGTATATTTCCAAATGCATAGTACGTTATAATAAATTCTCTATTCCATGCATCCTTTTTGTATAGATCATTAACGACGAGGCTACCAAGAGGTAGGTGATTAAATTGTAATTGTGCAATATTATAACATTCAATCCAGCGAACCAATTGTGTAATCAATGCTGATAGTGTTGTACAAAATTTTTAGGTCAAGATACTTAACATTGCCAGTCTAATATAAGGCCGTTTATTTTTTATATGCAGTTAAAGGAAAGCTTGAATTGATAATAGTCAAATTTCCGTCACTATTTAGAGTTCGAAGGAACAGCTATTGCCCGAGTTTAAGACTTTCGATTGATATTTCTTTACCAAGCCAGTTTGCAAGAAAAGAATTTCAAAAAGAGGAGAGCACCAGGAAGTTAATCGAAGTATGTATATTTATGTCGAGTGGAAAACGATTTCCCCTCATGTCGTTCCCATCCAATAGCATTCATTTGAGCAAAAGTATAGTCTATGAAGAATGAATTTAACGATACGTTTCGTATTATAGTACACATTGTAAACATCATTGTCTTGGGGATATTCGAGCGTGCCATTTTCTTTGTTACCGCGCTCGTTCGTGCGTACCATCTTTTTTTTTTTGCGTACATAAAACAAAGTTCGTATTCCGTAAAAAAAAAATTGTATTTGTGTATTCTTTAATGCGTCCCGGCGGAATATTTCATTTAAAATGAATATGAATTCTCTGCTGGCGGGACTATTGTATTATACGTTTATTGAATTCAATCAGTGACAATAATTCAAAGGTCTTCTATCGTTGGTAAATGTTGCTGAACTACCCCAAACACTATGTATCTACCTAATGTTACGGGGCAGAGTTGTGATTTGTCAAACAACCGATAACCTAACAACAATATCGAATATTCGGAAAAAGTCACATAGACTTTCATAAATGTGCATATGAAATTATAGGAGCCATTAATAACATTCAACAGTTTATTCGAGTGTCTTCACTGTTACACAATAAAATGCACATGTATGTCGCGAAATATTTTCACACGAAATTTATCGAATTTGTAAACGGTATAAAATGTAATTCATATTGCAGGATATTGCAATTTTATATTTTTATATTGTGAAAATGGCCCGTGCTCCGTTACCACAGCTTATTTGTAAATCGATAAATACATCTAATTGTAAGATGTGCCCTACGGATTTCACCACTACCTTGCCCGACGTGAGTTTGACACTTGATATATTATATTCGTTTATTTTCTTATGTTTTACTATGTTTCATTCGTAGGTATTACAATCGGACCCAGTAAAACGGTTGTTTAGCCAGCCAAATATTTTTATTAAAACCATTCCTTTAAAAATAAACATAAGCTCTGCCTTAAATGATAATACTCCTATGAACAAATTGATTAATACAGACACAAATTGTAGTAAATCAATGCAGTCAGAATTGTCTGTAATTCCTTTACAGACGAATCAAGAAGATCTAAGTATAGACGATGTAAATTTATTACCTTCCAAGAGGCAAGGTAAATCGGAAATTGCTTTAGTGCCTATTAAACTACAGAAGAAGCCTTGCGGTCATTATGAACCGTGCGAGAATATTATATGCGATGTGGCTGTACAGCAGTACGTGGATCGTGAGGGATCATCGCCTATGTTAGCCATTAACATAGAAGAGAATGAAATATGTGCGTCTGTTTCAAAGCATTGTGCAAATGTAAAGTGCGACGCGTTAAGTATTGACCATGATCGTTGCCGCAGAGTTGCAATAAAATTGAATAGATGTAATCATTCGACGGCTTGCGATATTTGTGGTATTGCATTAAAAACGCAAAGATCTCGTGTTTATCATAAAGGTTGTACCAGAAAGAATGAATATAGACATAACGAGACGAGCAGTGTGCAAATATTGAAAGAGAGAATGAGAGAGAGGGAAGTTCAAATGATACAAGCTTCTAAAATAAAGAAAAATGATTACACGGATCCTGTTACAGGCAACAATTTAGCAATGGAAACATTGAGAAACAATAAAGAATTAATAATTATTCCAAAGTCAGTTTCTCTACTACAACAACAACAACACTTAGCAAGTACTATGACTTCTGGGTCTGTAACTAAACTCACTCAGCAAGTTGATAATATAAATAATGTTCTTGGTAAACTCCTACCTAACATACCAATTGTATTACCGCAAAGCATAATTCTTAACAAAGCTCACTGTTCTAACGAGGATAGTATAACTACTCCTGTTCATGTGGCTTTCCCTGATACTTTAAGCAGACCATTCATAACGACAAACAATACAGTTCCTTTGCCTCAGAATCAGTATATTACATTTACAACGCAAACTAATACTCATCCGATACCACTAAACGATTTGCTCTTGTCACAGTCACAGATCGTGACAACACCCATTCAGCCTAAACCATTATTAACACCTATACGCGTCGTGCCTATAACTAATTTAATCACTCAACCATCGTTATTACACCAAACACAGGGTGTACCAAAATTCTGTATCATGCCAGACAATACAGTACCACCATTAGTACCAATAACAAATCCACAACCTGCTCATCAGCCAGCATCTGTATCTAAATCATCAAGCGCGGACACTCTGAGTGACTTGAAAGCAATACCACAGAGGAAGAAGAAATACATGATTAGAAGGAAACGGAAGCTTAAAAGGAAGGATTTCAAGTGTAACTATTGCCTTAAAAGTTTCAGTACATATTGGTATTTCAAAATGCATGTTGCTATGCATACGGGTGAAAAACGATTTTCTTGCAAGATATGCATACAGTCGTTTAGTAACAAAAATGATCTGAAGAGGCATGTGTCAAATAATCATGAGAACCCAAGTATAGATTTTGATACTTGTGATCGCCAGCAGTCTGCAGAAGAATCACGTAAGTGTTTGAATTGTAATATCATGTACACATCTGTTGATTGCTTGAGCCTTAAGGCATTATTGGCAAGAGTGTCACAAAGATAGAGAACGAGGTAAAGCAGAAGTTTGTTTGAATTTTTATAGAAACTGACATCAGCAACCATGACTTACAACAGGAACTGAAGAGAGAGGATAACAAAATAAATGGGTATACCCGTATGCCCAATCAGGATATTTTGAAAAGCATTAAAACAGAACTGTGTCATGAAGTGTAAATCATTCCACTTTGAAAGTGAATTAAATACTGAAGTTAGAAAACAGTTGTCTAGATTGAAAGTACATTTGCTTTGCACAACTTGAATGAGTTAATTATGTTTGTAGACAATGTATCTTATGGTTAATTGAATGCGAAAATCTTGGTAGAAAATTTGGTGGTGAAACATACGAACATAGAATTATCAAAACTTCTTTAATAGTTACATTACCTTATCCCGTATTTCAATGTGAAAGTGAATATTTCAAAATATATGTATGTGAAGTTTAAGAGTGAACGCGAAGAGAAAAAGAAAGCATTTTCCCATGCATCTACTTTCAATTTATTTCAACTATGCAAACGAAATATTTAGCTACTTTCAGAAATGGTATAGAAGTGTATGTTATACCATTCGAACAAAAATTGTACTTTCTAATCAAATAATGCGACAAAAAGTTAGGTATACGTTATTGTATATTATTGAAATCTTTTGCACTGTGATATATGGCCATCTATCTTTTCCACTCTTACAATTTTTCGTATGATATGAAAATTCGCTATTCTCAATTAAAACTTGTACGTTTAAATGTAGCCGCGAATGCGAGCGGAAAAACAACAGACATATCTCTAAACGCACAAGGAAAATTCAAATGAAAATTATGTATAATATATATTTTAGGACCTGAAAATTTGTTAGTAAACGTAAGAGTATTTTGTATGCAAGGAAAGTTAAATGCCATTTTCGTTGTATAAATGAATGTAAGGTATATCGTGTTCCTCTTATTTTCAAGTAAGAAGTAACTTACTTATTAGTCGTATTCGTTCACCGATACTAAGATTAATCTACTATGAATGTTTATGTATTCTTTTTGCTATCGAATTATTTTTCATCACTTTCAGATGTTTCTTATAATTAGACGAAAACTGCGATGACTATAACTAGAAATGTTTCTTTTTGCCACACAACATTGATTGCATGAATACTTTCTCGAATATCACATAAATGTTGTTCGGGTAATACTCAGTGAAGTGATAACTCGAAGAGAATTTGGTATATGATAGTTGTAAAATGTTATATCAGTCTCACAATTCACATCGAGTTTTTGCAAAATGTTGACAAAGAAACAAGACATTGAAAAATCTCCAAAGATACAGAAAAAGTTCCTTGGAAAAAATAAATATTATGTGCCTTCTAAATGTTAATGTTCCTCAACTGAATAAGTTCACTAATTCAACAAAAATTAAATGTTGTTTATGGATGCAATTTTAGTTTAACAATAAACAATAAGTTTAACAATGAAGACTATAGATGCATTTAATTAACACTAATATAACTCACAATCTGTGCACAAAACTGAATACAAGGATGAAAATAAAGCTAAATTAGATGCGTTTGATATTATAAAGAAACAAATTATTTTTGAAATCATACAAAAGAATGCCATGTTTATTAATATATATTTGGAACGAGGCATGTCATGAATGTTATTTGTTAATGTATTTATATAGAAAAGGTTTAAAAATAAATGATTATTTAATACCACAATTGTTTATTTAAGTATAGCCTTCATATACAGTAGAAAATGTTCTTTTTTTAGAAATATAAATTACATTTTTGCAAAAGGTAGACAATTGAGATCATATCCTGTCTAAGGCCTCTAACATTATAACACTATTCCCACGTATTACCTAGGATGATAAAACGCATTAATTAATAATCTTATATTAAACGGTCAATGAAAGTACTTTATATGTAGGCTTACCACCATTCCAATGTTGTTTTTGGTACCATCTTTGCATTCTTCAATACTTTCGTCTATAACCATATTCATAAATGGATCAAAGCCACGTAAAATCCCAACAACGTGCCTTCCGCCGTTCAGCTTTACTATCGATATATATTGGAAAAGTTAACGTTATTATATATCGGCATTACATATAAGCTAATTTAAAGCTTGAGTTTAATTGCGTAGAACATACAGCTAAAATATAATTCTATAACCAATAAAGTTTAACCTATATACGCTTATACTTGTGCACTATCCTATTTAGTGGAACACAATTAATAACTTTTAAATAGCACTATCGTGACAAATGAAAAATATGTCAGTGTTTATATAGCAGTAAACAATACAAATATTAATTATTGAAACAATTTAAACAAATACTGTAACCAAGATATTTTGCACTTACGTGATAATTTCTTGTCCATGTATCTAAAATGTAAAGCAAACAATTTTGTAATGCATTTTCTCGTAGTTATAAAACGAAAGAATATAAAATATGTATAATCTTTATTACATATAACGCAGTAAAGAAAGCAATCTAGTTAGCGCACTTACTTTTTAAGTTCTGGAGGATGTGCCTTACTCATTGTTACGTTTTCTTTATCCTAAGATGAACCTCCTTAATAAAGTGGTTAATACTCTACCGAAAAATAGTATCTACTTAATGTTTTTGATGCTTTTGAAAACTCCAATCTACGATACACACTTGTGGAAATGCCGAATGCTCATTTATTCCGCGTGAACCAATGCCGTCAACACGGCGTGGTGGGATATACTACCTCCATCTATACACAAATGCTTGAAACTATTCGATCCTCTGCTTTACCTAGTCGAGTTGTTTCATACACCATCCTACAGATGGCGATACTAAGCCCACTTTGAGTTTAGATAAGGCAGGGATATGAGTAGTTTCAGGCATTTCTTTATAGATGGCAATACTACAGCCCACTTTGTAGATAATACAGGGATACAAGTAGTTTGGAGGACAGATGTATCATAGAATTGTCCAAATTTGCTTGTTTATGTTTTTATTTATAAATTCTAGTTAATAATGCTTGAAAATGATTTTATGTTCTCAATTTCATATCAATAAAATGTTAGGAAAGTCAGTATTAACTCTGCATTACTACATTAATATGTATACTAACATAGTAATTTCCGTCCTTCATTTGATCGTAAAAGAAATCAAGCCTTTTAGCAAACGTAAATACATTTATGAATATTTGTTTCTTTAAATAATTTTTCTAGCGTTTAATAAAGTCATACCAATGGCAGTATTATTTTTTACTTCGGTCCCAGAGCGTTGAAATTTCGGAGTGTTGTAGATATACTAACATTACAACACCACCTTAACTGTCGCATTCTTCTCTTTCGCTTCCTCTTTCATATCATTTCTGTTATACATTTCTGCCTTTCCTCCCTGTTTCATTTCAAATCCAGAAGCTATTCTTCTATCTTTCCATCTCGCCTTGCACTTTCCATGTTCTATATCCCCCCCCCCCCCCATGTTATCCTACATATTCTTACAGATCACAACTTTTATTTATTTCCTTCTTCGAAATTTTTGTTTCATTTTACATTGCTATTACATCTTACCTCTGTTATTAATTATTGACCCTTCTTGTTTTACTTAGGTACTTTGGTAGTTTTACAGTTCCAATATACTTCAACCATCCATTATATTTTGCTTCTTCTATTTTTCTGTCTCGTTCCTGCTATTGCATTTCCTAGTCTGCTTCTTGACTTCCCCTCTCATCAAATTCACTCCTGTCTGGATTCATTCCACTCCTTTTTAAATAATCCTTAATTTTCCTTATGATTCTAGTGTGGCCCTCCTCTATTTTTTTTCCCTCTAAACATCCCCTAACATTTTTTCTTTCTCCTGCTATATACTTATATACTAATATGTATATTTTTTGTGTGTGCAGGTTTCCTGGGCAAAGAAATGAACACCATTGACCGCTACTTCTCATTGCGCGTAAGAGCAAGAAAGAAGATAGAAGAACTGTTGTCACATATTGTAGTTATAATAAATTGTTTTATAAAAATAGTTTGTAATTTAAATGGCTGTCATATAAATTTATAATCTTTTACGCATAAACTATGTAAAGCTTATTATAAGTTTTATCTGTTATATGTATTGTATTTAACTTCATAGAATAGTTCATAGGTATTAGTTCGTAAAATTAAATTGGAACATGTCTGTAACTTGTATCTTCATTAATTAATTTAAATAAACTTTGAATGAAAAGATTTCCACTGCTCTCTTGATTTTCACACCTCAATAATCCTTGAATGAACCTAATTCCAATTCCTTATATAAGAAGTACCGTGGACGAACTTTGAATGCAAAGTCCTAAAGCGAGAAACTTGTCAAAATGTCCCTATACATTATTAAACACAAAATTTGTAGCAGAAGTCCAGAAATTGAAGCGCTTAGTAATTCCTGGAACGTGACGTCACAAAAGTTGCAAACTAAGCGCTAAGAAAAGGCAATAAACTTGCAAACAACGCATCGCGAAAAAGCAACAAAGTTGCAAACTAAGCTTTAAGAAAACGCAACAAAGTTGCAAACAACGTCTCGCGAAATGGCAACAAAGTTGCAAACAACTTCTCGCGAAATGGCAACAAAGTTGCAAACAACGTCTCGCGAAAAGCCAACAAAGTTGCAAACAACGCCTCGCGAAAAGCAACAAAGTTGCAAACGACGACTCGCGAAAACGCAACAAAGTTGCAAAAATTCTGGACAAAAATTTGCAACAATGTTGCATAAAAATTTTGCAACAAAGTTGCAAACGATGCCTCCCGAAAACGCAACAAAGTTGCAAAAATTCTTGACAGAAATTTGCAACAATGTTGCAAACGACATCTCGCGAAAACGCAACAAAGTTGCAAAACTTTACGCAACATTGTTGCAAATTTTTGTCTAGAATTTTTGCAACTTTGTTGCGTTTTTGCGGGGCGTCGTTTGCAACTATGTTGCAAAAATTTTACGCAACAATGTTGCAAATTTTTGTCCAGAATTTTTGCAACTTTGTTACGTTTTCGCCAGGCGTCGTTTGCAACTTTGTTGCTTTTTCTTAAATCTTAGTTTGCAACTTTGTTGCGTTTTCTTAAATCTTAGTTTGCAACTTTGTTGCGTTTTCTTAAAGCTTAGTTTGCAACTTTGTTGCGTTTTCTTAGGGATCAGTTTGCAACTTTGTTGCCTTTTCGCGAGACGTTATTTGCATCGTTGTTGCGTTTTCTTAAAGCTTAGTTTGCAACTTTGTTGCCTTTTTGCGAGGCGTTGTTTGCAACTTTGTTGTGTTTTCTTAGGGCTTAGTTTGCAACTCTGCTACCTTTTTTAAATTTAATAACGTATAGGGCCATCTTGACAAGTTTCTCGTGTTAGAACCTTGCATTTAAGGTTCGTCCACGGTACTTCTTGTATTAGGAATTGGAATTAGGTTCTTTCAAGGATTGTTAAGGTGTGCAAATAAAAAGAGCAGTGGTATTCTTTCCATTGAACATTTATTTAAACTAATTAATGAATGTACATGTTAAAAAAATGTTGTAGTCCAAATTTACAAGGCAATACTTATAAACTAACATTTATATAACGTAAAAAGTATAATGAACACAAATAATCTAATACTTACAAGATATCTTACAGATAAAACTTAACATATAATAGATAAACATAACAATTACATAATTCCACAATTGCTCTAAATTAATCTTACGCGCTAATAATTACAAACTATATTTATAAACCAATTCCCTATAATTAAAGATTAACAAAAGTATCTGGCCAAACATCTTCTATCTTCTTTCTTGCATTTATGCTCAATGAGAAGTGTCAATGTTTCTCATTTCTTTGCCTGCGAAACCTGCACACACAAAAAATATATGAGTAAGTATGTAATAGAAGCGAGAAAGATTATTAAGGGTTATATAGAGGAAAACGAAAGAGAAGGGAGGGCCAAACAAGAAGCATAAGGGAAAGAGAGGTTTATTTGAAAAAAAGTGGGTTGAGGAGTGGAGAGTCGTTTAAAAATAGGAACAGGTCGAGCCTCAAATCGAGACCATTAATTTAAGACGTCGTTCATCACAATCGGCCCAGCAGAAGCCGAGATAATTGAATTTGTTTAAAGAAATTATAAACAAATGCGATTACTGCCTCTTCCTGGCGAGTTGCATCAATGACCAGAGGATATAAATTAAAGCTAGAAGTATAAGCTACGATCTCCAATGGAAGAGCAATACATTTCGAAGCAAACGCTGACTCTACATTCGCGTATCTTTACTATTATTTATATTTAGTTATAATTATTAAAAGCTTTTGTGCTCTAAAACAATGAAAAGGACATTTACGGAACAAGCACTGACTCTACCAAGCACATTATGCGCGGTCATCAAAATTTTCTAAAAAAAATTCTGTACGAGTTAGAAAATGAGGAGATGAGGTAGAAATTGAAGCAAACTAATAAATTAATTAACACGATGTTGCAACAAACGATTAATTAATTGCGTGTCAAAGAACCTATAGTACCGGAAGCGGTAGTGTCCATCCGTCCATCCTCAACCGGAATTGCGGTCAAGCGTCCAGCAAAGGAGGCTTGAGAAAGGCTTTAATATACTCTTGCTTAATCGTAATAATCAAGCCTACGCGATGGTAAGCTAAAGCCCGAGATGCTATGGTGTAGAGTAAGGTATATATGTCCCTAACCTTCAATGACACAACCGACCTAAGACTGCGACGCTCAAAGTGATACTGACCGCGCCGGCGTGTCGCGGCGCGCTGCATGCCTACCCCATCCGTGACGCGCAAGCGCGTTGATAGCGACCGGGAGCGCTCGGCGGCAATTTCAATTTCTGAAATCTCTGTATGGTCTCCGACCCCAGCCGTGCTTTGACTTCCAAGAAAATCAGGGCTATGGTCCAGCACGCGTTTTTGTTTTGGAAAACCAATGCTTCCAGGACACCGCCCACTAAAAAAACCTGGACAATAAACAATGCGAATGTTTTTGTAGTCTGCGCGATTTGTTATTCTAGAGCTCTCAGATATTACGGGGCTATTCTATAATTTGATGTAATTTTATAGTACAAAGACGATTTGTAACTTCATCCACTCACAGGTTTTAAATGATCTTGTGGGAATAGGGGGATAGGGTGGCAAGATATAGTCGTATAAATGTAAAATGTATGCTTTATTTAGTTTTTTTTACAATGTTTTGTTTTCTTCTTCATTGACATTAACATAACACAAGAAGATACACAATCAGATTCCTTTTTATTTATAATATTTTTAAAACACTCGCCGCGTTCTAGACATTTGGGGAAAAGAGAGAGTGGTGGTCTGAAGCAATGTTCAGGCGATTGGTCAGTATCATGCTGAATAAAACTAAGATAAGAATCTCAACTTAAATGTACAGCTTAAAATTGACTGCACGAATAAAAATAAAATAAAAGAGAAAATGAAATAAAAAGAACAAAATAACGGAACACTACGGCACATAAAACCCAAAGGCAACTTGGTGATTGTGTGATATCCAAGCAATACTTTATACATAGAACATATAGATTCTTGGTGAAACGAGACGTTTTATTACATTAGCTAATTAAAATCGGAACGGACACGAAGAATCTAACGTAGACGAAATTAATCTCAGATGCACGATGTTGATAGGTCACCACATTTTTGGATCGATAGAAAAAATATAATCTTCGATTTCTTTTTGTTTCTTCCTCACTAACATTATGTACAAGTGATAAAGTAGTGTGCATCGCGTCACAGTGACGCAGGTCTGGATTAAGATAGGTACTTTGACGATGCTGATTCTACGAACGTTCGAATTATCTTCACCCAGTCGAAGAATTTGTTCGTGCCACGGATACTACGTTTATCACAAAAAGTGCAGCGGGTCGCACAATTACACAACAATAATAATAATAATAGTAATAATAGAATACGATCTTAATCCAGACGGCGCAAAAACGAATAAGCTTAAGCATATGTAGTAGAGTTCTCACGGGGACAAATGATGAATGGAAACGTACTTTTGTTTTTTTTTTTCTTTTTTAATCGTAATGCACCTCTTGCACGGGCAAGCGACGTCTTCGTCAACTAGATACTAGAACTTGGCCCCATTCCACGCTCGTCTTAGGCTTCTCTTTTCTACGACGCTAAAATTTTCTTTCCCCTCCTTTGATCATGTGTTCAGTCGTTTGAAACCGCTTTTATGGCAGTGAAATGGAAGCAAAGATAATTATGAACGATGTTTAAATGTCGATCGACTTCTCTAAAAGAGTAACATCTGTTATCTACATTCGTTATTACTTTACAGCATGGTTAACATGGCAGTCGAAACTTCGGTTTTCCTGACAAATGTAATAACGCCGTAACAAGACAATAAACAATCGTTTCGCGCTTAAAATGTCCAGCAAAATCGGAATAATCAATGTCCCGTCGTAACAGGATCGAAACCATTTGTCCGCATGGCGTTAATACTAATTACGAATAAACTTCATGAAGAGCTTTACAGCGATATATAGTTTATATGTTTCCGAGAGAACATTGCTCGCCTTGATCGCTACGCGTTACTACGAATGGCAGTTAATTGCACTCATGGATTACCCACGAATTACCCATTGTCGAATCGTACATAGAAAGAAGAAAATTGTACAACAATCGGACGAGCGATTACGAATGGGACCAAACGGAATCCCGTTTGCATCTATATGCAAGAAACTTCAAAACTCCTTAAATAATCTACGTCGACGATCCATTTGCCGGTTCGCGCTGGATCGTCGTTCGAAAGTCACCACCTTAAAAACCTAAGGGCTCGATTACACGCACTTACAGGCATTCGTTCGTCATCCTTATAACTTCTGTCCCGATTACAAAATACAGAATAATATTTCGCTATAATACAGATTTGATATAAAAACAAGTATTTTTTTTTATATATTCGCTTTACCATTCGTTATGGTTATATAATTATCGTTTATGTATATTTATATTTATATATATATATAATATCAATATATGTACACAGTTTAACACTCTCTCTTTTTTTATCCTTGCACGCCCATCCTCTATCTCCGAGCCTATCCCTTCGTTCCCTCGCTACCTACCCCTCTTTCTGTCGTCTCTCACATAAGCTTTCTCATGATCCACGATTTATAATCACATTGCGACTATTGTACATCTCCACACCATCCGCAAACTCGTATTTTTTCTCTGCGATTGTTTGGCAGACACACCCCCTTTTATTTCTTCATCCCTGCGAACTATCCGTCCGTCTGCGCACCACCATAGATTTGAAACGGTTCAAAAATTTTCGGGACATCGTCTAAATGAAATCTATGTCAATGTAGTTATGTAAAATCAGCGGTCACGAACGGTGAACACTATGCAATGGTACTTTTGTGAAACGTGGAACGAACAAAAAAAAATATATATATATATATGTATATATATGTACAAGATACGTTTAAGTCTAAAGGAAAAATTAGCAGGTTTAACGGTGTCGTAAAGAGCAAGGAAGGAAAACAATGGAGTCTTCTTCGAATTCTCGGCACAGTGTCGGTAATGTTAAAATAAATTCTCGTTTGCGGTTATTGCCTTTGAACACAATATATGCGTATGGATAGCAAAAATGAAGGAAATTTGCGCAAGAAGTTTCGACGGGGGACGAGTAAAAATAATTCGGTCGGCCGGACAGTAAGGTCTTGCCGATTCGCGAAAGGAAGTGTATATATCGCTTATGAATTTCGTATAGTTGAACGTCAGACACGTATGGATGTACGTGGCTACGTGACATACGAGTGTGCAGCTGTGTATGAATATGCTGCTTGAGCCCACGTATATTAAAACATGTTTTATATGTATATGTAGAGGAGGGCTCGTCTTTGGTCCGCCATCCGCATCTTTGAGGCGCGTTTACGGTACAGCCCCCGATAATTGCAAGTTAAAAACCATATTTAAATATAACTTATAACATTCGCGATAGCGGAGATAAATTATCATTTGCAAGAGATAACTAATTAATAATAGTAATAGTTATAGTAATAATAATAATAGTATTAATATTAATAAATGAATAATTAGCATAATTATAATTGAACCGTCATCGTTCCATATCAATTTCATTTAGAATAATATTTAATGAAATATCGCTATAAAAAATTCCTTCCACTTTACTTCCCTCCCGTGTTCCATAGTCTCAATAACGTTGCTCATTTCAATTGGCTAATAAAAATTAGTATAAGAATATTACGTATCATTAATTATTATGCTACAATGGTAGGAGATCAAGTGAATGACCTGCAATAGTTTGGTAATGGTAGGCGTGATTTTTCGCTCTGGAAAGTGATGGTGTTAATCGAAAAGCTTGAAAATTTCAATGAAGTACTTATACAAACTATATAGCTTACGTAAGAAATATTTTGGCATGATCTCTTCGTTACGTTTAATACGTTATATACAGTACTCGGACAGCGGTACAGTTAAAAGGTTAACTTCAAATGGAAAGTATATAAATATGAAAAAATATCTGGAAGAACGTCGAATTAAAAAGGAGAAAAAAAAAGTTTGCCCATTAAAAATTCCGATCAAAAGGAGTGTAACACGCATGACGATCGTGTACGTATAAGAGTTAAAAGGTATAAGGTGCGTTCAATGGGAGCTTTTCAAAAATTAGGTTTATCATTCTAACACTTATCCCAAATATATATTGTCGTCTCCGTTCTCCCATTGAACTTCCCTTCTTCTTCTAACTAACAGTCTCGCGTATAAAAAGTCCCTTTCGTTTCCGGAGCGAAACACACGCGGTTTCGACTTCACCAAGAAATCGAGGCGCAAACTCTACTATGCAAACCTTGGCCATAAATGCTCTTACATCGGACGACACAAAAGTACGCCGCGTTCAATGTTACCGTAACATTTGTCTGCTGTGCGAAACCAGCTTTGTTCAGAAGAAATTAAACGAAAACCACCGGCGAATTTGTTCGCCGCGCACCTACGCTCGAACAATTTCGCCGGCGAAGCATGCGATAATATTCTTTCCTTCCTTTTTCGTTTCTTTTGATCGAGACGCGCAAATACTTAAATGGTAATACACGGTGGAATCTGCAGGAGACACACACTTAAAACGACGAATTTACAATAAAATCGTACCCGCTAATATTAGTCTTTTCCTTTCAACAAATTTGTCAGTTCACGATCTATCACGTCCAACGTTTTCGTCGTTTTACCCCGCGACGTCGATGTCCTCTGTGCTTCGCTGTTCAGAATCAGCTCTATAAAGAAAAAAAAACCCCCCCTCCGACGTCAAACGAGAAAAATGGATAATATCACCGTTCGGTTACATAGCACACTTCACCAATATACAATTCCGAACGAGTCCCATTTGCGCGTTCGGCGTTTCACACGAAACGAACGAAAAGAAGAGAAGAGAAAAAAAAACGGTAGATCGGCGATCATCGGTACATTAAAAAAAATTGCACACGATCCACACGCTGGTCGATCTGTTCCAATCCTTCTATCCATTCACGAGAATACGAAACATAATAATTATCGCGTCGAGTTGGTGGTTTCGGCTCGTTTCACATGTTTGGCATTAAACGGGTGTATATAATTTATGATGCGACGTCGAGACTATCCCTCGTTGTCCGTGGTAGCTCTCGAAGATCGTCACACCTTGTTGTGATGCCTCATCTCGTAGGCTGCAGCCCTCCCGCCTCCCCCGGAGCCCGAATAGGCGCCGGCATATAATTCTGGGTGGTTGGACCGGCCGTAGTTGGGTGCTGGACCGCCGCTGCCGCTGCTGCTGGGTGGCGCACTAGCTGTGGGAACCGAGCGATAGCCTGCTTAAGGTTTAGAAAGGTATTCAACTATGAAAAGAAATATTGAAGCAAACGAAAGAATGAATATGACCGAGACAGTAGGTTCGTACACTGCTGACACACTGAATCGTAAACGTAAAACAAAGAGAGTCTGTACACGGTCCAGCTATGTAACTATGCTCTCAGCATGCACCTGTCTCTTGCAAGTACCATCGAAATACGTCTACCGTGTTTCACTGGTCATTCCAAAAGCCAATGCGACGTATGCGTGTCTTGCGTACGTTCAATAGAAATACTCGAAACGAATGCGATGCTACTAATGCGAATGATGCAAAAGCGGAACATATAGTAATCGATAGACCGGCGTTAATGCGACTGAATGATAAAAGTCCTAACGACAGCTAGAAGTCGTCGGTATGGTTATGAAAAGAGAACTAGGAGCAAATACAAGAACTTGCGGCCAGGTGATTGCATACGACTCGTTTAGAATAAAGAAACGTCGAAGACTTCGGGGGAGAAGTCTGCTGGAGCCTGCTGGTCATATTATATATTTTATCCCCGTAAACGTCACGATAACTTTCCGATTCGTGAATTTGCTCCTGTCATAGGGTATAGAGTATAGGCCCCAGCTCACCTCTGTAAGGTCATAGAACGATAGTATCAGGTAGTGATGCGCGTCAATCAATGCGGGGGAGATGCAAACAGGAAAAAACATTGATGTAGTTGCGGATCACACAGGGGCATGTACACGACGGCAAGCATCTTGGCTTGAGTTTAATCCCCCGCCTTACCGGCTAATATACAAACGTTCCGTATGTATTTTAACGAGCAACGTATACTAGGATCAAACTCGAGCAACGATAGCTGCATGAGAAATAAAAAAAGAAGCGTGCAGTTGGTCAACGCGAACCTACCTTTCGGATAATACTGAGCACCTCTACCCTCTCCGTAACCATGAGAGGGTCCCCGGGTGCCACCACCACCACCTCCTTGACCTTGCCTAGGCGGTATACTTCTGGGACCAGCACCACCTCCACCGTGCGGATGTCGCTATGAAATACAAGCACATTATTATTTCGGAACGATTAGTACGTTCGAATCGATTTTTCTCCTCGTAACGACTAATACCAACGCCGGATACCTAGAAATGTCTTTCTTCTTTAGAACCACATTCCTGGGCATCGCAACGCATTGATTGAGCCATTACAAAAATAAGCTATGAAATGTAAAAAATCGTTTCACTTGAAATATATACCATTCTTCTCAGAGTATTCATCGGTCTTCTCAGAGTGTCGCTGATACGTCTCGCTGGTGGTTTCTTAGGATTACTGGAAGGAGTATGAACAGCGCAGCACTTGATGAACAAGCCCATGAAAATGATGAAGGCTATTCCCATTAACAGCACGGCCCACCAAAATTCCTGAAAGTATACGAATGTCCGATGCTGAATCGATGGTTCGCTCCTTTCGGATGGACGAAAATCGACTAGTGGATTAACGTCGAACTTACGGTCACCCACTGCGCCACCGTGAGCAATGTCTCCTTATTAAATAATAGATTCTTCAGTCTAGCTAGCGGCCCTTCTGCGTCGACTGCTCTGCACTTCAAAAATACATCACAGTATCCCTGCGAAACGGAAGGGCTTTTTAATTAACCATCGACGTACACGCGGCGCAAACCCGTCGAACAAAATATACCGAGGGCGACGTCTTACTTGAAAGTTATCACACGGCGATCCAGGTCGGAGGCTAATTCCACCGTCGGGTAAACCGACGGCGTGAGCAAATTCGCTGGTGCTGCGACAGCTCGATGGATCGGTTCCATTTTGGCAAGCTAATTCGCACAATTTCCGCTTGTCGATGTTCGGAATCACGTTGCTCGTCAAGAAGCACTCGGTCAGATTCCATTCCAGGCAAATCGATCCCGTACACTCGCCGTTGATGCACAACTGTTGGACAAATTTTTGGGCGAAATTAAGTGGCGAAAAGGAAGGCGCGTATGCAAATTCAGAACGACCACGGCAGAAACTCAGGCCCGATGTTACGCGCCGTGGATTGCACATTCAAGCACGCAAACTGAAGGAATAAGAGACGCCGTTCTCACCTGAGTTCCCTCGTTGCACCTCGTTTTATTGGCCCTTGGCAACGGCACAGGACACTCCGAGGATCGCCCGTTGCACGTCGAATTGTAGCTGCAATCCGACTCAGTCTTGCATTGAACGCTTCTCGACAGAGGTACGAACTGACACGACTCGCTCGAACAGCAAGGTCCTTGACTGGGGCTGCGATAAAAGGAACACAGATCAGGATCGATCATTTTCATGGTTGCGCAAATACACGTTGGAACAGTGCAGCTTGTGCACTAGATACATACCTGCATTGCGTTCCGAACTTTCTGCTACAACCCTTCGCCGTTTCGTTCTTGATTTTGTCCAGGACAGACACCTGTCTGGGATAGCAACATTTATCTACGCACTCGTCGTCGTCGTATCCGCAGTCGCATTCCTCGCCAGCTTCGACGATCTTGTTGCCGCAGAACGCCCCGGCAGAAGCTGTTAAAAAAGAATTTACCTTCCATTTTTCCATAGGGTGTTTTTTGTTTTTAAATTTCTTCATTAAATATAGCACGCACCAGTGAAACAATTTCTCTTCTTGTTATCCTCTATAGCGTCGAGAACGTTGCTGATATTTCCAATGCTGCATTTCGAAAATTTACTATTGTTCGGCCGATCCCCGCTCGTCGCCGACGCGAACATGATATAATTGCCGTGTAATCCGCCAGGTCTGCACTCGGGCGGAAAATCGTGCTGCAAGTCGAACGCAATGTAAAGTGAAATAACACAACGATACAGTTCAGCCGGTGAAATTTCACCCCTCCTTTTCATCCCGTTTTCATTCCGCAGAAATAAAGAACGCGACCCGTCGAACGAGTCGCGGCGATCGCCAACAACTTTCGACCTCGATTCATTAGAGGAAGAAAAAAAAACAAAAGAAACGAAAAAGTCGTAGGGCTACTTCTCCGCGAACACACTCACGGGCGATCCAAAATTGTGTCCTATCTCGTGGGCCAACGTCAGCTGCGACACCTTCGGCGGCACTCTGCTGTTGTAATTAACGAAGGTAATGATCCCGGTGTTCAAGGACCTCTTCGTGGACTGATACATCCCGCCCACCGTCTCCGTGTACGTTTTATATTTCTCGCAGATGCCGCCGGATGCGCCGGACGCCGATGCCACCCATGCAAGCCCAAGGGTGCCGCCGGTGAAATCTCTGTTAACAATACAGATCGGCGTTGCATTCGCATTCCGTCCGTCGCACGGCATACATATTTCAACCGCGTTGCAACCCCTCGACCGTACCTGTACGTGAACACATAGGCGAGGCAGAAGTCCTCGTGGTTGCCCAGCGAATGCAAATTTAAAAAGTTGCTGACATCGATATTCTCCAGGCAGAATGGATTCGGCTCGCCGTACGTTTCCTGCGGTATGCACGCCGTGTCGTCGTCGATCTATTGTTAAAGGACAGCCGCGTTAGATTCAACGACGTGATCGCGATCGATTAACGCCGGTAGCGATCGAACATCACCTTTATCCGTTGCACCTCGAACTTGATATTACGGTGCTTGATCCGGCCGTCGAATCTGGTGTCCCTGTAGATGTAATTGACGGCGGTAACGTGATGCGCGATCAAAGACAGAATCTCCTCCTTGGTTTTCTCCGCGTCGTGGTGCAACTGGATCGGGGAAAATCGTGATGCACGTTTTGTTCAATAACAGCGAAGGATTCACGGTTAAAGGGGATTCGTCGTATACGCAGGGGAGGGGCGAGCGAGGAATAGCTCGGGCGAAAAGAATGCAGAGATGGAAATATTTCTTCCGGGCGAGGGGACACCGGTATGCAAGAATGTCCAGGTCGCAGGGAAACGCGAAACGAAATTACGGTGGCCCCCCTATTACCGTGGAAAAATCGCAACGGATGCGAGTGCGCGTGCACGGTGAGCGCATTCGGCGCATTCGGCGATTGTGCAACGAGTTATCGCGTTATCCAGTCGCGTTTGTATAGCGGCGAAAGAAATGGGTCAATTATCGCACTGGTCGAAAGGGAACGGCACGGATTACGCGTTCCGGTCAAAGGTCGCGTCCGTCTCCACGGTAGCGTGTCCACGGGTGAATTTTAACGACTTACCTGCTCCGATATATGTCTCCATATGAGTGGATCCGTTTGAATGAAAAGGGAGCAGGTGTTTTTGTTGTCCTCCTTCGGCCTGGTCGCCCTCCTCGTTCTACGATGACTAGGTTCGTTAGCTTCACGAGAGTATTTGTGTCCGGGTGACTCCGGATCGTCGCCCCACGGTTTCGCCTGCGCTTTCTTGCCGTCCGCGTTCACCGGGGCGGGGGCATCCGGCTCGCCGGAATTTTGAATTTTCTCCATCCACTCCACCACGTCGTCGGTGACCCCGCAACCACCGGATGGACCTTGTCAAATAATAAAACGCCCCGTATGAAACGACGCAAAGCTCGCTACTCGGCGATACTTTGTATACATATATTGTTCGTATCAAATAATATATCAGGATCAATCATTAATTTCAATTTCAAATGTTTCAGTGAAACATTGGACAACCGTTTGCTCAATTTTTATCTCATTTTAACCCGCGACTTTATTTTACGAGGTCCAAGCAATTTTCCTCCGAAGTACGACACAGCCGCGGTCTGGAAGATACGAAAAATCGAACACGCCGTTGGCTTCCATCGATCTCCGCCGGAGACTCAGCAGCACCAGGATTTCACGAGCAACCCTGGCACCGCGACACCGAAACTCTCGTCTCTGCCAAGAATCGTCAGGTCTAACGAGCGCCGGCTGAAACTTCGGGACGCTCGTTGGCCGGGACGAAATTCGAATTTCATACCGGCAAGGCGTTTTTCGATACCGTCTGCACAACTGGGAGGACAAACTCGATCCCGTTTTGAGAACGAGGCACGCGCGAGGCCACCGTCCTCGACGAGACGCGAGGACAGCTTCCAACGTGCGTCTGAAACGTTTCGAAAGAGCGGCCGGCCAAAGTTTACAGTGCCGCCGCAGCGGAAACGCCGATGAACGGTTTAATTATTCGCGTAATTTCGAAATGCCGGGGTGCCGGGCCCGTGTAAAGCGGATGCACGGGCATAATGCGCCGCGTAACGACAAACTTAACCGCTTCCCCTTTGGGTGTCGTATCGTCCGTAAACGACGATGCTATTATTTTGAGGACGTGGTCAGCCGCGTGTGCACGCATCGGTGTGAAATCGCACTTCCTCTTTCGCTGTACAGCGACCGACGACGACAGCCGGCCGCGTCCGTACGCGTGCACGCGCGTACGTTGTCGACGGGCCAGGCTGGCGAAGTAAGCAAGTGAACGGATTGAACCGGCGAGCACGCGACGCTGAGTCGCGTTTCTTTTCTTTCTTTTTTTTTTTTTTACGAAACGAGATTCGGGGGTCGGTTATTGTTGACTTAAAAAATTCGGTTTCGAGCGTGCCTCCGCGGCGATTCAGTTGCCGTTCGCGTTTCTCGGTGCTCGATCGCGGAGTTGGACGCGCGATGATCGTCGCATGTCGGTGGCCAACGAAATTCGAAACGATCGAACGTTGCAAATGCGGCGAGGGTAATAGAATCGCGCGAGTGCGAGAGGCGCAGGTGTTTCGTGGTTCGGTTTTGGAATGGATTTAATGTCGGCGACTTTTACTTCGAGGCTTCTTGGCAGTTGGGGTTGTATTTGCGTTTTTCGGATGATTCCACTATGTTCACATTTCGTTTGACGGTAAGGAAGAATGTAGGAGGTATAATTTCGTTTAAAAAAATTGCAAGATCAATGATCATTTATATCGACATTGCGCAACAATGAGAAAGGGCGCAAAAGGAAGCTTTCAAGTAAGATCGCGCCTGTAGAAAATAACATTTTCTTCACAGCGGTCCTAACGAACCGCAACGAACCACAGGCAAAGCGATAAGCGAACGTATCAAAGAGCGCATACGCTAACCCTGTCGCGTTGCGCGAATAATAAGACACTTCCTATTTTGTCCGTAATCAACGATCCTTACGCACCGCGTCGCGGCATTACGGTGAGCACGCTGCGCTGCACGGTTCGTCGTCAAGATTTATTCGTCGCCAAGATTTATTCGTCGCGCGGAAAATAAGAACCTCGTTACGCGTTAACCGCATTCCCCGCCAGAAACGCGCAACGAAATACAAATTACACCGGCATCGATAAGTTCCCACCAATCCCATTGCTAACGAGAGGGTGGACGTTCGTGGCGAAGGGGGATGAAAGCGCAGAGCAGAGTCGGCTCGACGTATTTATAGCTGGCCAACCCCCGTAACGATAACCGATTATGAAACACCGTCGCATACCTTCGCGTAAATTCTCTTTCACGCTCGTCGCAGTCGAGGCACAGGGTGGGCGCCGGGACGCGAGTAAGAACAAACCAATATCGTCGGTCCCGGTGTCCAAGATAATTGCGGCCAGTCAGGTCACCGCCGGTTTTATTGCCGGGTTAACCGTGAACCAAGAGCTTTAATCGCTCGGCGTTTCGGCGCGACGATATTCGCCGTCTTCGTCGACGCTGCGCGGACGATAACGTTGATACGGATCACCGACGCAGGTAAGTGACGAACGTTGGTCCACCGTCGCGAGAGAAATCGCCGTCTCGCTGCGCGAGTTGCCAGACGATACTTGACGAGGCGTATTGCGATTTAGCGAGCAACGTTCGACGGAGCTCGATGATGGATCTCGGTCGATGGTTGGACTGTTTTGAAGACGGGGCGAAATTTCGTAGTAATTCGTTTGATGACAGTGCGGGGATGGAGGTGCGCTTTGGGGTGGAAAGGGTACAGAATTGGGATGCAATGCGAAATAGTCGCCGCTGCGCTCCATGGACGAGCGATGCGCAAATTGGAGAGTGCTTAATTAGTTTTTCATTTTAATGCGCTCGACGCATCGATGGCACGATTTGTTGAAGCTCGGGCCGAATTGGGTCGCCCATTTATTATTCCCGGAGAATCGCGGAATGTTTATTGTTGGGTGAACAAAAGGTACGATGTCGTGAACAAAAAGTGCAGAGGTTTTGTTCGGCTGTCTGGGTGCGGACATTTTTGAAAATTTTCGGGGTGTTACTAATTTCTCGCGTTTTTTTAAACTATTCCCGATTTGTTTTCGTGTTCTTCTTCGTTGATTTAACGTCAGTAATGAATTGAAGTCCAAGTATTCGAGGCGCCTCGTATTTCTGTAGAATTAACGTAAAACATTAACGTCGATGGTAAATAAAAAAAATTACACTCTCGATACACCGAAAGATGTGAAAGAATCGTTTGCTGATTTGACTTCGCAGCGGCCCTGGGATATTCAACGAAATTGTACCAGTCTCGTGGAACATTAATGTCGCGCATTCGTAACGACACGCATATATATCCATGTTGCAAACAGGCAAGATGGCAGGGGTTCGTCCGCGATGCGCAATATGGATCAAAAAGCACAATAAATAATATACGCGATGCGGCAACTGTTTATTTAAGCGCCGGTTCTATTTGCACAAATGCTGTAAGCCAGCTGGGGGTTGTCGGACCAGAGGGAATTCCGCAAACGCATCTATCAATGATATCGCGAATGACATAATTGTCAATATTATTCAGATTATTCGGATCATTCGGAAGATAACAAGAGAAGTGTCGAGGGCTATACTAGCTGGTCTTATTTAGAAACTAGATAAGCTGAACTTTCGAATGGAAGGATTCGCGATATTTTGTCAACGTCAAGAAATATCTGACGATTGACGTGTCGAATAGTAAAACTGAAAATGCGATATTCGCTTATAACAGAACAAATACCCTGCGCGCTGCTGTACGATATTAATAAAACGAATGCACCTTTATCAATTTAATAGAAGCTTCGTCTGTGTCGAAATTTGTGGCGCACCACAACGGCGAGCAATAATGAACTATGTGCGAGGTATGCGATAATGAAATTCCGAAATCAAAAGGAATCGAAAATTGAATGGAAAAAAATGCAGTAAAACGCGGCAGGGGATATATCTGCAAACAAGGCGACCACTCAATACGTATATTGGTATTTACGTTCCCGCGAACAATAAATTTCATTCGAACGTCGTTCGGCTAATTAATCTTGCAACCGGAAGCAACAGCGAACGCAGGACAGTTAAGAACAAAAGCTATTGTTCCTTGGAAAACCCGTCGGAAAGATGGAAACGAGTGGCAAGTGGTATCAGCTTGCGAGCAATCACAATCTTACCAGCCATCGAACGAACGAAAATTATTCGACGATGCGTCGATTCGATTAATCATCCCGCCAAGCCTATTATCATCGACTAAATGAATTGCTGGAAAATCCGCTCGACGAAAACACTGTTCGTTAGGACGAGAGACACGAGCTCGTCGAACAGAAAGCAACGTCCGCTCCGTGCACCGTAACGACGATTCCCCGTGCGATGTTCATTTCCATAAAAGTAGCTCGCCGGTCGCCGGGAGAGTGTAATCGAAAGAAGGTAAAAACGTGGCGAGGTGAGAGGCGGTGCAATGGCCCGGCGCAGAAGTGTTGAACAAAGGACAACTCGGACAGAAACGCGTACACGCAATGTCGCGGACACTTCTTTCTCCCTTGGGCAAATGGACCGGAAGGCGCAATGTTCCGCGCATGAATCAGACTGCACGTCGTTAGGCATTCCTCTAGCTGGCAAGAGTTCTGCAAGCTGAACCTCCTGGCCATTCTACCTGCTTGAGCTTGACTCCGGTCGGCGTACCTGCGCGGCACGCGTCTGTGTGCAAACGACCGCTTCTACTTGCGAGCGCGTCGCACGGAGCCGGTCGGGCAGAGCGGCGTGTGTCGTTAACGCGATTCGTTTAAAAATCGTGCACGGCTGGACGCTCCTTTAAGGATACCTCGCAACGCTAGCTGAACTGTCGTTCGAAGGCCCGAGGAAGGGAGGAACGTGCAAAGGGGTGTCTGTCCGAGTGTGCAAAGGGTCGTCGCGACGCCCCATAGAAGACTGCGAGGACGTGATGCGTGAAATTACAATTAAATGAACGCGAGAAGGACCGATGTTGGCGGTACGTTGAGGAAAATCGTGGAAAACTTGCGCGGTGCATAGCGGAAAATACCGATTTTCGAATGAATTCAGAGTCGCAAGTCAAAATTGAAACCTCGAGAGAAATGTTCGCAACAGATTTACTCTTAATGCGCTGTTTAAAACTGAATCCGGAGTATATTCGTATAGATCGTATAAGTGAATCGACGATGCCGATTGTAAATCCAGTTGACCGTCGAGAATTACAAAATTAAGAATTACAAAAATAGTCGGCTTTGTAACGATTTTTTCCGAACACTTTCGCGATTGCATTCGGCCGGATCGGTTTATGCGTTTCACTTTTCGCACTTCACGAACATTTCGCTTCTAATGTAATTTATTATTTTCGATCGTATTATTACGTGTTATAGAACTAACGCGGGCAGGAATTCGATGTATTCTGTTTGTCGATTGTTGGAACGAAAGCATTTTCACGAATCGATCATATCGGTGTGGAATGTTAGAGCATTGTACGCACCATTTGTGGAACGATGCGGAGTATTATTCGACTAATGTGTCACACTTGCATTGTTCTGTTCCGCGGATACAATTGCTCCGATATTCAGTTACACGGCCTGCACGCGATCAACATTATTATCGATCCAATTGTCACGGATGCTACAATTATACTTTTAATTTTTGCTTTCGACGTCGCTTGCCTGTTTTCGCGAATGTTTAATTGGTTTAACGTGTCGATCGATTATTGAGTCCCCTCGGCTGCATTTTAATTACTTTTCGTGTTATCGTTCCGCCGTTTCGGTATTTAATATTTAATATTTAATTCTACGATGATAGGTGATAGGTGAAATCATGATTCCCACATATCGTCGAAACGCGTAGATATGCAGTTAAAATTAACTACGGTCATTAAAGATCGGTTTCAAAATTTGCAAGCGCTTATTATTATTATTATTGCTATTATTATTAAAGTGTTATATGTATATTACGTGTTACAAGCTTGTTCCCACTGAATAGCTTTCGTAATGCTATTATTTCAGGCAACAGTGACGAAAAATTATACGAGTTTGCGTACCTTTTCGAAGATGAGCGTACGGGTCGCCGACGTCATTTTCGTGATAAATCACAGAGTGCAGCGTGTCATTTAGCTCGTGTGGCGGAAAGTAATAGTGCGCTTTTTCCACGTACCACGCGCCACCGCGAGGGGAAATGATTTTCCCGTAGAAAACACCGTCGCTAATGCTGCCAAACACGTGACTGCCAGGCTCACCTAGAAATGAAAAGGATTGTATTTAGAGACGATTGACAGTCGGTACGGATTTACGAATAGCAACTGTTGACGAACAAACGTATTGGCATTTTCTTATTACTCGTATCGTTGATATGTACATCCGCGATTTTTTGCGAATTGAATCGTTTCCAATATTATTCAATATTCACGGCAGTATACGTCAAACGAAATTGCACCGAATCCATTAAAATACAAACCAAGAAGTCGACGCAATTTTTAATGGCCGTACTAAGCTAATCGCATGTCGAGAAGAGAGAAAATCATATTTCACCGCAACAATTGGATGGAAATAGACGAGGATAGAACGATTAAGAAATATAATGGACGTTGCAGAATTCCCACAACTGCAACTCCACGTTATCTTCAATTTCCCCCTTGTACTGTACCTTTACAGAAGAGTATAAATCTTAGATGACTGCATAGGGAGTTGGATATGACGTGGCATACGCAAGGATGATACAAGACCACAGTTTCATTCGGGGGGATGGAATAAAGAAATTAACCGTACCACCGGGCACGTCGAATACATACGAAAGTGGATGTCAGAACGCGCTGATTGTTTATTCATGGGGAGAACGCTTTTACGGGAGGAATTCGAATAGCCACCATGACCTGGTACGCTTTATTGTCGAGAAAACAAACGCGGAAGGGAAAAATGTGTCACAGTCTCGCTGCAATATAATTCACCTTCATGATGTTTGCAGTTGTGGAAATGTTATTCTAACCGGGTGGCGAAAAAAAAAAAAAGAGTTCCCCGGCACGAGCTGAAACTACTTCGTTGTACCCGAGAACTTTTCCCGTTACGCATGCTTCAATTTCTCCACAAATGGAATACTAAAGCGACGAATTCTCCTTTCAGCGATGCGGTGTTGATTCAATTTGCGGAGAAATTTGTCTACTGTAAAAACTTCCCGGACATGCATGCACGCCGTGCGTAGATGGATCTGAATTATTTCTCGAGCGGCGAGAGCAATTTTTTTTTCAAACAACTTTTCCACAGAACTACGTCTTAGAAGTTCAATTTCAAAGTCCATTTATACGAATCAATTTTTCGCCACTCGTTTCGTCCCCAACAGTTTCCACGGGTAAGCAACATTTTTTAATCAGAAATTACACGTCTTATCTACATTCGCGAGGCGCAAGAGAATCAGGGTTAAATGTCGTTCAGCGGCGGCGGCTTTCAAAGCGCGCACACCATTTTCCCTCGGCTTAAGAATCAAACCGAGAGATCGGTCTGTTTCCTTCCGGTTCGCGAGGAACACGAAACCGGGTCGTTTGCGCCCCGCGACGATCGCCAGCATAAAAGCGAAAGATAAACCATTCCAACAGGCGGGCACGTCGATCCATAATTTACAACGCCCCTCTGCGCTGCGAACTCCCGTGAATTACTAGACTGGAAATAAAGGTTTCACCCGGTATCTACTGTGACACGCACTTTTGCGTGCCACACCTGGATATCGCGGCGAACGTAGGAGTAGGTAGAACGCGCGGACTATACAGTGAAACGGTACTGGCTCGTTTCAGGATAGTGTTTAGCGCGTTTGCTGCAGGACCGAAGGTCTTAAGGATTTTCTGTTTGCATCGCGCGAGACGCAGACGGTATCACAAAGACAGAGAGTCGTTCTATTTCGTTTGGAAAATATTGATCGCGACGTTTCGGGGTGCCTGCTGTATAAATGATTACGAAGGAAGAGATAAGAAGGGTGAAAGATTTGTGAAGTTGAAATGTCCAGGTGTCGACTCGGATAATTTATCATAAAGAAATAATTTATCATAGATACCGATCGGTTCACGTTTATTGAAATTTTTCAAGAACAATCGTTTCGCTACTTTTTTCTCCGACATCGTAGCGATAAAGAATGCTTCTATGGACAATTTGTCCAGTTTGGATTTCTGTAACTCGACGACACGTTTGATCGTACATTCATTCCGATCTATTTTCGGTATGTCGCAATAAAAGTTTCTGGTTAGACAATGGAACTGCAGTTACCTGTTACAACCGTGTTCTCACGGAAACACACGCGCGCATAGCGCACACGCCTGTACGCGAAGCACTACCGTTTCACGTTATAATTAGGTTCATTAATTTTAAGTAAACGTCTATTACTAAACTTGAACCTCGACAAAATTATCCCTGCCCCGTGGTTGAACGGCGCTGGATCGTAAAAGAGCATGCAAGAAAAAAGCTGATCAAAGCACAACTCACCGACTAAGTGTCCCTGGTAAATATGTGAGGTATCTAGGTCTTCCGTTTGGCCGGAAGGGCCCTCAATAATTAAGTTATTGCTAAAGGTGGCTAGATCCCGCTTCAGTCGAATGTGGAAGTCCCTTCCGTGTGAACGAAACTTCAGAGTCACGGAATTGTCGCGGGTGACCGACCTCTTGGCTCTCAGGTGACCTCGATGGACCTCTTCGGTGGGATAAGAGAGAGGTTCGTAGTGGCGAATGTATTCGTTCAATCGACGAGCTGTAAAATAAAAGGAAACGGGCATTGTTAACGTGATATTCAATCATTCCGGCCAAATGTATACATACATAATTTAGAAAGGAGAGGATCAATAGGAACCGTCATTTAAAATAACTCGGTTATTGCTGGCTATATCGAAAACGGTTTTATACGAAACACGCCGTATTCGTCGAGGCAACTCATTGAATGCAAATTTCACTTTACGCGATATCCGGGCACCTTGCGTTCTTTCGCAAATGGATAAAATATTTTATATCTAGAACAGGATAATGTTGAATACGTCAAGCACATCACATAAATCTGATTAAAACAGAGAAATATTGATGAATATTATTCTCGATAATGTTTGGAATATTGTCAAGAATAAAATTTGGAGTTACCGGATGCATACATTCGATCCCGCAGCGGAACAGAAAGAATGCAGCTGGCGCGAGGACTTAGCCGACTCGAGGGAAACAACTTTTTGCAACGAAATTTCCATCGATCGGAGTTTCAGTTGGAAAATTTGCAGCGGAAAAGGCTGTCGGCTGTAGAACGTACGACGCTCAGTTTCGCGAAGTACATTCGCCGTGGATTTTATCTCCTCCTACCCCTCACATTTAGAACTTTCTTCATTACGTAATGATTACAGTCGTCACTGACTCGAAGTTCTTGTAACTTGTTGGCGCATCAACATACCCCCCTTCGTTCGTAACTATATACGTATATTTTCTTCCAGCGCGCTTCGCGAAAGTTATGCATTTATTGCGGCTGGAGTCGAACGGTGCGCAATTTCAGGTTCATTATAACCGCAGACCTCGTTGACAATGGTGATTCTTCGCCGGGTTCTTTCGGATTTCTTCGCGACACGGGCGGGCAAGGGTCGCGAATAAGGATTGCGAAGAAGGAAAATACACGGCCATCGTCCGTTGTCGTTTAGGGAACGAGGGTAAAACAAACGCGGTCGAGCGAGACTGGAAATAATTTTCGAGTCGAACGCACCGGGAATTTTTCGTCGAATTATTTTCGCGTTTGTCACTGGATTCGGGGTCGCGTTCACGAGACGAAGTATCCCACGGAGAACGACCTGGCGGCGGTTTCCTCAGCTTCGCGTCGCTGGTAATTTTCGTGGGGCCGGAACATGAACTCACATTAGGTTGCTTTTCCTCGCGATTCCAGCGGCGGCGGCGGCCGTGCGTGATAAAAGAAAGAGTCGGCGGTACGCCGTGCACAGTAGATACCATCGTGTTTTCCAATTTACGTGTCTACCGGGAGTTGCGTAAAAAAATATTGTGCATCGCTACTCTGCTCGGAAATTTGTTGATCGCCCTAACTGTGGCGTTGCTGTTATCGTTTCGCGGGAGGAGCAATTGCGATCATTCTTATTGCAAGACGAGAATCGCCATGCTAATCCGTTCTGGCAGCATAGACAGGTACGCGCATTTGCACGCTAATGTAATTGCAAATTGCGAAAATACTGTGAGCCGTACAGGATATTTCGTTTATCCTGGCGCGTGTACGTAACAGTATTACCATAAGGCGAGAAGAGAATAAAGTTATTCGTACGAGGAATACTGTATTTGATGTTTGCATTTGGTTGCCGCTTTGAAGAATGTTGCGCGAAGATCAGAATTTTCTTTTCGATCTGCGCGTATGCTTCTATTAAGCCCTCCATGTACTGCTAGAATATGCTATATTTCTAGAGCACCTATTTTGTACCGTTACACTTTGACGATATATCGCAAATAAATGTTAAATTGTAAAAGATTTTTGTAACAGTTCGAAAACAAACAAAAAACCAGCGAGTAATATGCCTCCTATGACAAAGATACGTTGATTTAATGCAGAAATATACGATCGCTTAACAACGTAATGTCTGCACACACGCGCGCGTGTAACGCGCTCCGTATCGGATGCAAACTCGCTGCGATGTATCGTAAAATATTGTCGGTGAAATTTCAGGACGTTCGATCCGTCTAGGTCAAGTCGTAAGTCGAACAGTTCTGTTCCCCCATGAACTCTCTTTCCGTCCCGTCCAGCGTAACTATCGTCTCTGCAGTAACTTTACGAAAATCATGGGAAATTCGCGGACGTTAAAATCAGCGGGGTGTACAGAAAGAAAAGGAGAAAATGTTCGCCGAAGAGAAAACGGAAGTCGGCTTAGGCGGATAACATTTTTCTATTAATATTACGAGATTCGCCCTACTTGCTGCTCTTATCCATTGCGGAGGAGATTACGGCGAATTAACTTTTCGAACGGTGAACTTCTTTGTCAAAAGCGCAACGCGCGCGTGCAATTAAACGCGAGAAACGGGCGTACGTGTTCCTCTTCGAGCCGTGATCGAATCGAACATAGATTTAATGGATTTCACGTAGGCATCACGGGGCTCGTACGTCGTACGAGCAGCGTCGATTAATTATTATTTGATTGAGGGAACAAGTGTCGTTCGTATTCCACGCGTAAAGTGTTATGTAGCGCTTCGCAGAATTCGATCTAATTGCGAAACCCAGCGATTTGTTCCACTTCTTTGCTCAACAGGCGCAAGGATGATTGTTAATCAGTGCGGAGAAGCAAACTGAAGCGAAAGTGTACGATGCATAAATCTATGTATAAGTGCTCGTTCTAGTTTTTTATTGTTAGATCGAATGAGGGAATGAAAATATAAGCGGTATCGCCAAAATAAAACAAGAAAGGCGAACTCGGTGCGTTAACGTAACGTTTAAACTTAGTAATCGTATAGAATCGGTTTAGTGCATACAGCCGGACGTTTATTCGCGTGAAGTTAGCGTGCTTGTTCGTTCGCGAAATATCATTTCGGTTTCACTGAACGGACGAACAAATAAGTAAATTGAACGCGCGCGTTCGTTTCAAAAATTTGGCAAAGGGGGCACGGCAAATAGGAGAACACAAGGGCGATGTATATTTTTCCTATTAAAATTCCGGAACGAAATGATGTAGTCGAGACGAAACGAGATTTCCATCGTCCGACTCATTCGGCGAAGTGAATTACTTGTTGCACAGTTAGTTGCGCGGCGTACTTTACTTCAGCAATTGCACGGTTTTGTTCGATGCAATTACGGTAAATGTTCAATCAAAGTGTGGTAAAATCATGTATTGTACGGCACTCTGAAGAACTCGTACCGAGCGATAAATGGGCTTTAGTATTTTCTAGATTGAGTTTCCCTTCGTCCCATTCAGAATTCAGTGTTCAATGAAAGATCTAAAGTAGTGTGTCATTGATGGAACGCAGTCACGGTACGGTCGAGGATTTTAATTTTCATGATAACGTGTTCTCATTATATACGCGGTTCGCGAATTTATGAAAGATCAAACATCCGAGAACGGAAGGGTCTTCGTCGAGATATCGAATATCATTGCGATTTGCATGCGAAAACGCTAAATCGCCGGGAACGCGATATTTTTCCGAACCAGTTTGAACGTTTCGCTTCTCGTTTTTTAAACACCTCGTCGAAACCTATCATTTCAACTATGACTCAACGAGAAGAACGTGTTTCAATTGCTGCGCTCGTCTTAACAGCAGCCACGTAATTCGTTCTTCCTTCTCGTATGCTCGAATGTACGATACGCAAGTTCAAGCTACCTTCCAATGACACCAATCGCTGTCGAATTAATCGTTGCAATGTCAACGAGGGAAGTTCACCGTGGGAAACTTTCAGTCAAATCGACCTTCCAATTAAATTAACTATCGCTACGTTAATTTGCATCCGACGCAAATAATTTTGGCCCAAGCGTACGCTGTAAATCGGCGCCGTGCCTCTGTCGTTCGCAATACGTTCAATACGGAAAATGAAAGATAAACGCGAACGCTTCATGCGAGAAGGATATTTCAGATTAAAAATACACAGTTGTAGTTACGCGAAAAAAAGTGTTCAGACGGTGACTTCCGCGAAATATTCTCGCATCTCCGCGCGCCGACAGTATTCTCGCTTCGAGGTATATATCTCCAGTTAAAATAAAACTGTCTGGCGAGGTTCGTGATTTAAGGTTTCGCAGTGGCAACCCTTTATTCCATTTCGCGTAGATTACCAGCGCGCGCGCGCCTCCACTCGTGTCAAATTTTCGAAAGCAACGCGAACCGAAGCGTTCTCGCGTCCGCTATTTCACGTCCATTATCGGTACCAGCAATCGTGCACAACGGGCGTTATTTTTCCGTCAATCAATGGCAAAGGATCTACAGAAACGGTAAGGATCTCCGGATAAATTCAGAGAAGTTGAAACGTCGGCAGCCGGTCGGAAGGATGCAGCGCAAGTTTCTTTATCATCCTTTCCTTCGATTTTCCGTGACACGATTCGTGCGACGCGTACAGTCGCGCGAGACAACGTCGAAAGTAAAACAGTCGACGCGACGTCATTCGACGCCGATTATACACTTTCGACGCGAAAACAACGATTTACGTTGGAATAAACGGCTGCGAAGACTTTACACCCCTTTAAACGGACAGCCGGTTTACTTCGAATCCCGCGGCAACGTTATTTCACGCGAGCGGCGACCGATCTAAGCGCTGGATTGAAGCGTACAACACGCTGTTCCGCTTCTTCTTGTCACGGCGACCCGCGGGGTCCGCGTAATCCTGTATAAACAAAGTACGAAAAAGAGCTTAACAGTCCATTAAATTGCGCAAATCCCGCACCACTTTTCTAAAACCGAGTAGTTCGAGTTTTAATCTGAATGCGGCGAACACGTCAGCGTGTACACGGTAACGCGGAACGGTATGGCTGCGACAATGGGTGGGGGGTGAAAAATAGACGAGAGCAATATCCTGAGAGCACGGAGCAACGCAGAACGATGGAATTGAGAAACATGAAATGGCCGTCGCGCCTTCCAATTTTCCGACCAACGTTTTCCACCCCGAACGACGGTTCTTTAAAGAGAGGGTAAGAGAGAGAGAAAAAAAGGAGGAGAAAAACGCGCGTTGAAACACGTGTAACGTGACGGATGAACAAGGGCCACGAAGGTGCAAAGGAAAAATAAAAAGAAGAAGCGCACAAAGCGTAAAACAATTCGAGCGTCGCGCGCGTGTGTCCAAAACGACGGGAAACACAATTCCACTCGCGCTCCAATGACGGTACACAGTGGAACAAGAAACCGGCCGATTGTCCTCGACTTACATAAAGATATCTATGGACAACGAATCTCGTCCGACGGGAAGCGAGAGCCCGTAAGATAGTTTAAAATTACGGTCATATCGGTTGCGAAACAGAATTCGCACTCAAGGTGACGAAAGAATTGAGGCAAGTGGGTCAGCACTCATGGTATTGCGCTCGACGCACGGTGGGCGTAAATAGGCCGACGCGACGGGGATGTTACCTTTAAATTAGCGCACGCGTGTAATCCGTGCAGGGAAATCTCCCTTTCCCGTGATACCGTCGCGGCCCCAACACTTTCGGCAACCTGCACATCGTTACGGGGCAGACGGGTGAAAAATCGTGGAGTGCTCCGTGGAATTCTCGGAGTGTACGAATTACGGCTCGAAAAGCCACCGTCGACGGAGATCGTGCCTTCCAATTCAGCCGGTGCATTCGCGAATCTTTTTCTGGGAAACGACGGAAAAAGTATTATCGCTCTCTCTCTCTCTCTCTCTCTCTCCTTTGGACCCGGTAACATCCAGCTTGATCCGATGTTTCGGCCAGTTTTCGCAGGATTTCGTTTCCAGACGTAACCTATCCTTCGAAGAATGGTATATCATCTGACGCGAGATGTACGTAACGGCGATGTTGGAAAATCTGAACGGGAGATTGCTTTCCTCAAACGCCGCGAAACATTGGCCGTCTTGGACGCGGATCAACGTCCGCAGTTCCCCGCTTAAGAGAGGCATCATTAAACGGAAACGGAATGATTATCCGGATCGCTTTCCAATAGAAATCGTCGTTGCCACTTCGTCAATTTTCTGTGGGAACGAATCCGGAAACGAACGCTTCGCTCGTGCTTGATGAACATTTGGCCACTTGCGCCGATACGTTTCCAGGCGATCTGCCGATCGCGTTCGAACGATTAAATCGTTATTGTTAAGTCGACGATAATCTCCAATGAAAATTTCCCGACATCCCGAACAGGGTATCATTGAAACATCGAAATTTTCTCAACACCTACGTGCAGCCTGATTCCAACCAAATTTAACTCCTCCCTCGACACGCAACGTCTCGCGACGAGATATTACAACGCAGACATATCACTCGGAAACGAGATCGAAGCGAGACCTTCGAAACAATTCTGCGCCGTCGACGTATCCGAAAAATCTGAGCCGCCCAGCGCGGTGGGATTGATCGTTTCCGGAATGCGAATCGCGCGACGGATCCCGTCGCGAAATACCTGGACGATTCCGTGTGGCGTGGCGCACGACGGTGCGTACGAACCGTGTCGCGTGGCGTGAATCGTTCCGCGTCTTCGTCCCTCGTTATCGAACGCACAGGTGGATCGTATAAAATTCAACGAGTCCGAGCTACAGCTACGCGCACCGTTCGTGGTAGCCCGGTCAAATCGCGTTTGGTATCGATCTATTATCGACTCGGGCTTATGCCACCCTTCTGCACGGAGAGGAGGCTGGGCTGACCAGCCGGTTTCCGGTAGCCGGTTCTATCCGCAGGAAACATCGCGGTTGCGAGGGGCGTACCTGGTCACGGACCGACGGATCCCTCGTTGTATGGTTTATGAGCACACACGATGGGACACGTTGCGCGTTCGCGATCAATCTCACCTGCACGCATGCGCGTCGCACGCGTGGAAATAAAAAAATATACGAGTTGCATACACTTACGTGTGCGCATATTAGAGACAGAGAGAGAGAGAGAGAGAGAGGCGGGGGCAGAGACACCGCGAGATAGGGAGGGAAAGAAGATTATGGAAAAACGAACCGGACACAGGAGTCGTCCGGGGAACGAAACAACCGGACGCGACGAGAGTAACGTGGTTGATCGGGGTTTGACTGAATTTCGCCTTCGCATTTGTTGCACTTTTGCGCCGGAGTTCGACGGTGTCGTTTATTATTCGAGGGCGGCGATGCGCGGTACCGGCGTGGAATTAATGGGCCTATCGGGGAGACGAGTTAACTCGTCGTCCGCGTTGTCGATATTTTCGACGCGACGAATCGGTCTGTCCGGATATCCTGCACATGTCCGACGCGCCTCTGTCTTTGTTACGGAATAAATTTCGTCCCGTCGATCCTCAACCTCGTTCTGGAAAGTAACGTTCGCCAGTAAACCGAGCGCAAAGTAGCGAGGCGCGCTTCTGTGGTCCGATTCTCGTCGCGCGGTGGCTCCATAAATGGATTTATCATTCTGGAATAATAATTCCTTTAAACGTTCCCAAGTAAACAGCTAAGCGAGTGATTAACGGGTCGGCTGGTCGGAGATTGCCAGCGGCAGCTGATAAGCGGAATAACCCGCATTAGTTATCAGCGGTTACGTTCGTTTGAGGCTTCTTCTTTTTATTACCGCGGCCATCTCAGGGGCGATTAATTACGCAAAAAAGATCATTTACCGGAGTCAGCTGGCCGAAACATTAATTAGCGCGCTAATGTTAATTCGGTGCTCCCGAAGTAATTTAATTAAACGAAGCTCGCTGCATTCTACACGTCGCCCTTAGCTTTTCCTTGCCCTCTGTTGCGAACCGACCCCGAGTATATTCCCCTAAACCTGAAATGCTAAAAACCAGACTCCCCGTTCTGATACAATTTTCTCTCCACCTGCGCGCTATGATCCCCACTAATTGATTTTCGGAGTGCAATGAAAAAAACGGGCGAAACGAGCCAACAGAAATTAAACGCAGGCTATCCGCCTCGTCCAGAGCGAAGACACGTCGTTCCCTTGAACACAGGCGAAGGGAATGCGCGAGCGGTCGTCTAAATAGTTAAATTAGATAATGGTGGTGGCCCGGCAACGCGGAATTGGGTCAATTGATTCCTCTCCTCCGCCGTTTCTATCGTCTCCGGGCCGGCCGGCGTTGCCCGACGAATCGATAATAATAATAACAATAATTCGTCGATGAACGGCGATGGCGTTCGCAAGGCGCACTCAGAGAACGCGCGATGGAGGGCGTAAAGAAAAGTGCGTTCAGCAGCTCTGTTACTCGCTAAATGCATTCCGATTTGCTGCACCCGTTTATCGCCACGAGTCGACACTTTTTTCTTTCACCGGGGGAACGTCTTCCTGACGCACGTAGTCCCGCAAGTGCAACGCGGCGCTTTCCAGGTCTTTGCGCTTAGAGCGCATCTTCCCGATTGTTTACATGCTTCTGGCTTGCCCGCCAGACCTTTTTATCCGTCCGTAGCCGAGCCAAGTTTCCTAACGACCCCGATCCCAAACGGGCGCAAGGAAACGTCCGCCAGTTTATTTAGCCGAAATCCTCGATCGCCAGGGATCACCGCGTAGATCGGGGACCACGTCGGACGCGGCTTGCAAAGAGGAGAGACGAGCTCGAGCCATGTTCTCACCCCCCGGGTCTTTCACCGCGGTAAATCCACGCTTCTCTTGCGCGAACTTTCGGTAAACACCGATGTCAACTTTGTACAAAGGGAACGGGAGGCGGAATTAACCGGCGAGCGTGAAATATGGGGCACCGCTTTTAAAGGGGCAGCTTTCTCGCCGACTTTTTGCACAATTTAAGAATACTTTTTTCGCGATTCCTTTTACTTGATTAAATCTGCCGTCGGGAATATTCGATCGCGTCAACCTTTCGACGCCCGCAGCGGCTTCTCGTACCGGACGACAGTACTGTTGTTAATCCACGACGTGATCCGGATCGCGGATAATCGCGACCCGGTTAACCGGAGATCCTGCTGAAGCTAACAGTAAGTTCTGCACGCGTGTCAAGGTTTTCCATTCGCGGCGCATAGTAAGTGCATTACTCTATATTTACTCGTTGCGAGTGAAATAATTGTCTGGCCGTCGGGTATTCAACGTTCGGTTTGTATTATTAGCGATTGGCGTTATTAGAAATGAATTGGTAAGACTCGTTTAATAAATCCAGATACCGCTATCGTTTCCTATTGGGAGAAACAATCTGTCGGAAACACTCGCGTGATAACTATGATAACGTTTCTCGCGCGTTTCTTTCGCCACAGTTTCCGATTAGAAATCGCGAAATCTCGACGCGCTGCTCGCTGTATCTGCCTGTGCCTGTGCACGTACGTGTACACGACAGAATCTCAACAATGCGAGCTGCACGTAAGATATATCGTTCTTCACTGACGTTTCCTACAAATGGCCGTTCTCCCTTGATCCCCCGCGTGCCACATAAATCACCGGTCGGGGTTGACGTAATTTTAATATCACCCGCAAACGTCACCGCCGCCGTTAATAAATTCGCTCTGCGCTCGTGCGCCAACGACATTCGCGTTCAAATTTCCTCCGGCGAATAAAATGCTGATTAAACGGGATATCGGTATCGTGGTTAGAAAATAAATTGGGGAACAAGGAGGCAGGTACGAAGGGGAAACGCGTGGATATATTTTTGAGGATTGATCGATTTTTGTGATAACGAAGAGCGATCGAAAGAAAGAACGGCAGGAATAAAATTTCCTTTCGCGTATCACCGCGAAAACACCGTGCACCCTCCGAGTGTCTCGACGTCTCGTAGAAGATTTACGCGTTTCGTTGCAACCATCGCGAACATTTAAGCCGCTAATCGTATGGTCGGAGGCACGAACGCGGGCTAAAGACTCTTCGATCTCTTTTCGTGCTAGTCGCGTCTAGAACAGACAGCCAGGGTGTCTGAGCGTTGAAGACCTAAGAGAATTTCCGAGGACTAATGAGATTTAGAGTAGCTCGTCGCGCCGGCAAGAAACGCACAGAGCGTAAACACGTAAAGGATCAAATTTGCAGATTATGCGAGAAAATGCGATGGCTTTAGGGGCGCAGCTGGAAGTGCTTGGAGCGAAGAGGCGAGGAAGAAAGAGGGAAATGGAAGAACGCGATGCAATAATGCTTCGCGTGTGTCACGGTGTCGTTACAGTTGATAGTTAATAGTTTCCGCAGCACTGGTAATAAGGTGGAATGGGTTACTCTGATTACGAATTGCCTACGCGTGTTGTTGTTGCGGGCAGACATCGATTAATTATACACCGATGGCCAATAATTTGGAAGCACTAAACATCGCGAAGAGAAATTTGCTAAGAAATTGGCAACGTGAAATTCAGTGAAAACTGACAATCGCTTTGTAACTTAAACCTATATCGAGATGTAATGAATCAATGGTAACATTTGCAATATCAATTTCGAGGTACTGACAGATAATTAATAGATTCAATATTTGTTAAACCGAGGAACGGACGGCTAATGCAGTGCATATCATAATTTAATTACTGCTCAAATCAATGTCCAGTGGTCGGCTAACATTGATTCGAATAATTTATTGTTTCATCCACCCTTGTTATATCGAACTACCTTAAACAATATTCTGGGTTACTTCGTATAAGTATGCATCCGTGGAATTGTGAATTCATATTACATGTACAGGTACACTAATCTACCGATTGACAGACTAATGTCTTGCTATTAATTCGCTTCTAAATGAAGGTATGCAGGATGAAATTGCGGTTGGCACATTAATTAGTTTTTCCAAATAAAATATATTCATATAACGTAAATCAATTGCATAAAGTTATACAAATGTGCAAAGAAATTCATAAACCTCAGCGCGAGACGGTGACATTTCGGTCGCACTGTATACCCGAGTGGCTGAAGGGTTGAGGCACGAACGAGGTCTCTCGAATCTGGCAACAGAAACGTTAGGGAATTTCTAAAGGGTTTTGCTCGAGAGACGCTGCGAACGTTTGACGGAAACTGTCACAATGGTGCATTTTCAATGTGGGATTATCGTTGTATCTTCCCTAATCGAACCGAGCTATGACTTTGATCTGACGAAGAGGCTTGCAGGATGGCTTAGCGGATTTCAACACGTGTCGACATAGAGAGGATCGATAACCCACATCCGGGAAAATGGAGAAACTGACGTTCAGAGCCTGCATCGATGCATAACGTTTATATCGTTGCGCACGCATTACTGATCCCCATGTTAGTAATTAGAGTTGTTTTGCATCTTTTTTTGGAACACAATTCGATCGGTCTATTTAAGAAGAACGGACGGCACCCGTCGAAACGAAACCTTCGAAACCCTCCTTTAAACGAGTACGAATATAAAAAAAGTCAGATAGGTTTATAAAATTATTTCACCCATATTTTCTTTTCAGCACAGAAATTGGCAATCGAATATGTCGATGCCGCTAGAATAATCACCCGTTTATTTGGAAAATTAAAAGTTTGTTTATTCTCCTACGAAAATTAACGAAAGTCCCTCGTTTTTGTCCAACTTATTTCAATCTTAACGGCTTTAAAACAATCTTCGCCAATTCACGCCATGCACACATTACGTACAAATGCAGTTGCTTCGTTCAATTCGATTCCGCCGTGTCGAATTTATAAGATAAATAAAGCGGCACGACGCGTGGCGCAGTTCTGTGTGCCAACCCATCTTTAAACGTACCCGGGGCAAAGTATATTTGAAACGCGTTTCGAAAAGTTTCGCCGGTTGCATGTTTCATTACGAGATTTTAGTCGTAGATAAAGCACAGCGTCGCGGGAGTGCCCGCGGTTGGAGCTCGAAGCTGTTTCCGGTGACCGGTGTTTTCTGGTAAACACGCTGACCATTCTGTCAATTAAATTAATTAAAGCCCAACGACCGCGAAAGTTTCTCGATAGCGAGAAAATTCGCGAAGCGTTTCACTTCCCTCCCCGGTACGTCCTCGACTCGTACAAACGCAACGGGTTCTCCTTCCGGCACTTCAAACTTCCTGCGCCTTATGAATGCAGCCTTAACGTGGCTCGTGGAAAAAGTACTTAAAAGTTTTACGGTTCGCCGTCCCCTCCCGACGACGGTAATTGAAAAGCCTAACGGAACGGCCGGCGGTCACATTCGGAAATTGAAACGCCTTCTGTATCGAGCGATATCGCCGTGCGTGATTCAAACGAATTGTCGACGCAATTGACAGCGCTTCGACGAGCAAAGATTAGCCATAAGCGTAGCGAAAGGGCAACGCGTACTTGTCCTCACAGTCTTGATAGCAGTGATACCTCTTCGAGGAGTATTACTTACAAAAAATGATTCTTTTGATCAATACTGTTGAATATTTTGCTATCGATAGTGAATGTAAAATATGCTAGAGCAAAATTGTCGCAAGGTTCTTAGAAATGGCTCACTAATAAAGATAGTAAGAGAACCAGATGGGGCTCTACTTGGGGAGTCAAAAAGGGCCCTGGTTGTAAAATGAGACGACGCGCGTTCGTAGGTATAAGTACCCAGTTCTTCTGGGCGCTTTATTCAGTTCAGATGAACATTTCATGGCCACCAGACATTCCTTCTGAGCTGTTCTTAAATACACGGATTGCGATAAATATAATAGTTATTTCATTTAATACACCATTTCCAATAAATACTTTTCTTTATTACGCAGCTGGACCGAGGTTTCAATATCAAGTTACGCGGCGCAAACTTTCATTTTCACCGAATCGACGCGGCGACCCGGCGATTTTCTGGTCCGCGGAATTTTATAAAAAATGAAGTTGGACAATATCCTGTGCGCACGACGTTGATTGCCATTTAACGCGCATCGGGACAAAAAATAGTTATTTCGCTGCCACTTTAGAACCTATTGTCGTCGATCGTCGGTACCTCCCTCCCGCACCCAGCGAGCAAGTTCATCATCGACGGTGTTTAATCGCATTGCAAACACGGACACCTCGGACAATGGGCGTAAAATGGCCTCGTTCTAAACAGCGAACCGTCGAAATTTCATTCCGCGCGGGGCGAGAGGCGTCCGTCGACTGTTTATTTGCGTGGCCTGGCGCAATGCGCCGGTCGTTTCGCGAGACGTGACCAAAATGATTATAGGATATTCATAAATAAAAATACGCCGGCGGCGCTGCACCGTATCCGAGACAGGACAGGGCGAGACAGGGCGGGACAAGACGCGGAGCCTTTACGGCAGTGCCGTTGAAATACGACGAGATGGAAGACAAAGAGCTGAGGGATCGAGGAAGCCGGGACGGCAACATTTCATTCAGCCAAGCGAGACCGGGGCATCGCGAGAAAACGAGGCAAACAACAAATTTTCCGCGTCTTTCTTCGTTTTTCCGCTCTACTTCGTCATCGATAAATATCGCCCGTCTCGCGCGGCGATGGTAAACTGAGACAGAAATTCCGTGTACACTTTGCCGGGCGCGGCAATTCCATCGCCAATTATTGACATCGCTCCGAAAAAATTGTACGGCGAGCATCGAAACGTGTGCACGTCTGACGAATACGCGAGATCGAATAATCGCGGCGACTGTCCCCTTCCTGTCGATTTCCTTCGGGGTGTAATTGACTAAGAAACGCGAAAATTTGGAGAATTTGTTTCATCGAACGGTGTATAGAAATACGAACGCGTATTTGAAATTAGTTTAATAAAAAGTTACGACGCAGAGTCGTTGCGACGGTCGAGATAGTCCTGTTAAAAGGATCTTGAAGCTCTGAAATTGATGCTCGTTGTATCGAACGGGGCGAAGTCGAGTTTATTAAACGAACCGACGGAGGAGCTTGATTTTTCCGTGGAAAATAAATGTTCGCGAGAGCGGAGGCTGGACTTATACATCTAGTAAATAAGACTCGGTTTACTAAACCCAAAGAAATTGCATTGTTCGGAGCGGAGTCGCGAAGCTGGAGGAGATTCCTCGAGAGGTGGGCGAAGTGGCTGAACTTCCGGAAATTCCCGGCGCGACGTCACGCGACAGAAAGGATAGACAGGATATCAGGGCGGCCCGACGAAGGAGCAGCGTCGTTCGAGAGTCCCGTTCATCGACTCGAACACATCCACGGGGGCACGAACACACCGTGCGCAATACTATATCACCGGGAATAAAGTAGTACAGAAGTGAAGATTTCAACGAATTACGCGTGCCAGACAGCACGAAGCAACATTTCCTCGATTAATTTCATTATTAGCAGTCCACGCAATTTCGACGATGGCAATGCATTATTTGTGGAATTCTATTCGCGTCGAATTCTAGAATACGACGGAATGAAAAGGGAACACGCGAGCGGTTATTACACGACGCGACATCTTCGAGGAGGGATACCTTATTTCTGGCCGGTATCGTCCGATGACAAATTGAAAATCGCCGGAGGGCACGGTTCTATATCGCCTTTAATTATCACGGACAGATGGTCGCGCCAGCGCACAGAGACAATGGGAATAATGGTGAAAGAATGAACGATCGCTTCTTCTCTTCTTTTTCCCTTTTTTTTTTTTCGCCTTCTTTTCTAATTGAAGCCCGGCATCCATGGCCACTTTCAGACAGCGCCGCTATTATTACATTTCCGTGTTCGACTTCCACGGAATCTAACGCAACAAAGGCAGCGAAGATGGAAAAGGCACAATGGGCATGTGAGCGCGAGGGAAATCGGCGGGGTCGCGCGAGGGGGTCGGAGGAGGGAAGGAAAAGAGCGAGGGACAAAGGACGCGAACGCTGACAGATTGATAAGGAAGATCGATGCAACGGCCGTGGATTAATCGGGCATTGTCTTTCGGAAGGGCCGACCATCGGATATAAATGAAAATAAACGAGTGACTGAAACGAGAAAACGGGGGACAGCGAACGCGAGGAGGAGGGGAACAGAGATTTCGAGCGAGCGTCGCGACGAGCCGAAGAAGATCGGTATCTGTCCGCGTTGGAAGCGTCCGCCGCGATCGTCGGGGGTTGAGTTTTAATTTCGAGCAGGGGCTCGTCTTCGTTCTCGGAACCGTCGACGGGGTTTGATAAACGACGCTGCGATGCGATCGCGGCGCGAAAACAACGAACTTAACGAACTCGAATTGGCGTCGCGTTAACGAAACAAACGGGACGAAAGATTTCCGATACAGATCCGATCGCGAGCCGCTCCCGTTTTCGAAGTTCGCGAAATTTGCGGATTCCCCTATTTTAAATTCGACGAAATCTTTTCATTCCTCGCTTCCGTGGCCACGTCTACTTTTCATCGCCCGGCCGCTTCGCAACAAAGGGACCGTAATATCCATAGAAATGTTCCGAATGAAATCAAATGAGATGAAATACCTAGATGCGAAGGTACACCCAGCGGTGCTTCCGCGAATACCGTTTCTACAAATATCAGGAGCGAGAGCGTTAAGAAGGAGAACCGTCTCTACAATATCCCTTAAACCAACGCCTTTTCCATCGAGGCTCGTTAAAACCGCCAATGTAATTGACGGTAATTTCGCTCTCGCCCTTAAGAAGGCCGGCGAAGTTCGGGGCGTAAAAGCTCCCGGCGTGCATTCACGTATCGAGGCAACGTCCATAAGCGAAAGTTAGCCGGCCAGGCTGGGCCACGCGGGGGTTGCTAGCGGGTCGTAAAGAATTTTATCGCGCCGCGAGGATTGTCAGTGCATTTACGGCCGCCCTCGACGGTCCCGTCGTTCGCCGCGTTCCGATCCGGTCAAGGTATTAAAATAATAATAATAAAAAAAAAAAAAAAGAAAAAACAGGCCTCGAACGACCAGTATGATCCGCGGTGTTTACTGGAAGGCGGCTCGCTGCTACCCGGTGAAATATCACCGCGAGCGTCCCGGCATTTATTGCGCACGAAACGACGTTCGAGTTTCACTCCCATAAATTGTAACCGGAGCGAGAGCCCGGTTTCTTATTTACCATCGCGGAATATCGCTTTAACAGAATCAGATTTGCGCCGCGATCCCATCCCCCCGGCGCCGTGTCATAAGAGATCGAGGGGGGAGGGGGGGGGGTGAAAGGGGAGCCTGGCAGAGGGGTCGAAAGTGGAGAAGCTCGGTAAAGACAGCGGCGATATATCTGAAGGGAAGAAGCGGCGCGGAAGGGTTGCAACAGTGGGAAGCGCGGCCGATGATAATTTAAGTGAGACGGTAATGCATTCGCGTTAAACGTGGAGCACCGGGAGAGGACGGGAGAGGACGGGAGAGTGGACAGAAGAGGAGGAGACGGAAGGGAGGAGGGCTGAAGGGTGAACGCTTCCGCGCATTGGAGTGTACTATGAAGGTGAGCACGTGGAGAGGGGCACGGCAAAGGGGGAAGGAAAATCTACCATCGCACGAATGGTGACCGGGGGGGGAGGAGGAGGAGAGGATCGACGTTGACGAGACGACCGTGCGGGAGAAAAACAAGATTATTTTCTTTCCCGACTTCCTGGACAATCGCGAGTGCACGGTATAAGGCGAGCGTGCATTCGTCGCGCTTCTGTATTTCGTATCGCCCGTTTGCTAATTCAAAATTTGATACGCCGCCTATTTTTTTTTTACCGTGCTCGTCCGTCTGGCCGGCACTATTCCACAATTATAAAATTGCTCACCGGGGGCGTCTTTTTCTATCGCCAATTATATTTCGTTGCAATATAGTTCGACAAGGACGGGACGATCTAGTTTAGAGAGCTGTGGATCGCAAGATGTCAATGTTTTCGACGGTCGCATCGCACGACGCGACGAAGAAAAATAGGTATTTTCAGAGCACGATAACCTGCAACCAATTTAGCTTCCGCACGGGCTTCCCGGGGTTCGTCTTATTTAGGGAAAACGATAAGACGAACTGATCGGGCGATCCCATTCCTCCCGTATCGGCGGGTCGTGTTCAGTTTCGCTCGCAATTAGCCAGACGCGGCTGCACGTACGTTCCTAATCTACTGAATATTCAAGCTGCTTAGTTGATGGGCCAACTTTAATACTTCTCCGCGATTTTACGCGGTTAAGTGACAAAGGCATCGGGCGCCGCCAGTCACGGCCGGCTTCTGAATAATTCATTTCGCGGACGGTATAATTGCTTTTTAATTGAACCGGATTGAATACCGACGCAGCATCTGCGATAATTTCCTGCGGCGTAATTTACATTAAAATCGCCGCTAAAATATTCATTCGGCTATACGTAACAGGATCGTTGGATCGTCGGATATTAACTCCGCCGTCGATCATTCGGCAGTCCATCGCGTATAAACGCGATACAACCTGGACTCTGTTCCGCTCGCAATTACCCTCGACTTGTACAGTTTGAACATTTATTGTTAACCGCGGCGTTCGAAGGGACGATCGTAACGATTATTCTGAACTAAATTTAACACCGCGAATCATCGGTGTCGCGATTAATTCGGTTAATCGACAATTCGACGAACGTTCGTTCCTAATATAACCGACGCGGTCGAGTGTTGCCGAAGCGAAATCGTCCATCGCTCGTCGGGCTATTCTTGATCGCGAGAATGGCGACACGAGGGTGGTCCCCGGTATTCGACCGGTTGGTTGTATTTAATACCGCGGGACTAACTGGGTTAGTTCGACATGGTTCTGCGGCGTGGAGATGTGCATCGACGGACACCATAGACTTCCTTAACGATCCGACACCGATCGGTCGTCACCTGCATCGATCGCGTAATTTACGCGAATAAATATTGGAACGCGTACCGCGAGGAACGTTTCAACGCGGCTCGAAGACGACGGACGTTCGGTACTCTCGCGACCTGGTCGGGGGAAATTGAACGTCGACGTGGCCGGGCATCGCGGTTGCGAATAATTACACGCCGCCGTCATCGGGGATATTTGTGCAACACCTGGCGATACGTTTCGCGTCGGCTACGATCGACAAGCGCGTCGGCTAACGCTCGGGCAGTATTTCGTTACGCTTTGTTGGAACAAAAGCATGGGAACGTTGTATTATTATGCGGAGCAATTGGCTGAATAAACAGGCGAATAACATTAGTTCGGTGTGGTTCGGGTTCTACTCGCGTCTAGCATTGTCCGATACGCGGTCGACGTCTGACAGTGAACGGTCGACGTTGTGACGCGTATGTGCAACGTTCGACTAAATTATTTGCCAACGGGCTACCCGTTTCGAGTGCTGTGCTTCGAGTAATTATTATACGGAATTATATTTTTCACTGCAAAGTGGACGACAGATCCGACTGCGAATCCCTCCGCGTATACAAGTCAGCGCGAGCAGATTAGCCGAACAAAATCTCTACGTTCACGGTGCACGCAGGCTTGGTAATATTCATCTCTCGCCCTTCCGTTCAATTTCGAAACGCTCCGGTTGTCGTATACGACGGGGATCGCGAGGCAACGTCGACGAGGAGGAAAGAAGGAAAAAAAGAAAAAAAACACGAAAAACTTTCCGAAGAGAAACGAACAAAACAAGATTGCGAGTCGTTCATTTATTCGTAAATGTCTCTTTATACGTGTTCGCGTGAAACGGAGGCAGCTCGACGGAATCGCGACGAGAATTTCGTTCGAGGGACCGCCCGTTGAAGGGGACACACAGGGAGCAGAGTTTACGATGTAACGGGGTGAATGGGGGGGGGGGGATGAAAAGCGTACGGAAATCCCATGATGCAAGATATAAGGCCGGGGGTAAACTCGCGGACGTGTCAGGAGTCGCGGCGTTAAAGCACGTCCACCGTGAAACGATTCTCGTTGCGTATACGTGCAACATCTATCCTCGTTTATGCGGCCGGGTTTCTTCCGTGCCCGCCGTCCGATAAAAAGCTGCACTGCCGGCATTTGCCTGCACAGGTAACGTATAATGCCGCGAGTGCGCGATAAAGGGTTGCACACGCTGCGAGGAAACTTGCCCGCGGCGTTATAATTATTGCGAGAGTCCTCGTAGAAAAATGTTTATCGTTTCGCATGCACGTGCGCAACGGGGTTGAAGAGTTCGGGGGGGCCAATCCTGTTTTGTAATGGACATTTCGAACGGAAACTGTGGGGTGGAGGGTTGACGTTGAATTTCGTTGCGTTTGAATGTTCGCGCGCCTTGGAGCGCAAGAATGCGCACGGAAATTTCTGCGGCGTTTAATAATTTTTGGGCGAAAATTTAAGGGGCTGAAGATGCGTCGAGACGAAGTGAACTGTAATGCATAATGTTTATCTCGAATCGATGAATCGTTAGCGGAACCATTCAACATTTGCACGCACAACTGCGAAAATATTGTCGAACTTTTGCACTGCGGTGTACGCGAAATTTATCGCAGCATGCAAATATATAATGAACGACGTTTGTGCATATAAACGAAGTACAAATGGGGGAAATGCATGTTCATTAGCGTAATTGAAGGTAGTGTAAGATTGGCGTTTAATGCATGGAATATCAATGTAAGGCGATAATTTCGGGACAGGAATATGTTCGAATTTGAAATTAGTTATTCATGCGTAAGCTCTGTGAATGACCAACATGGGAGGCGGAGAGATTGCGTGATTATGGCTTCAAATACGAAATTTACCAACACGTCAAGTGGAAACGGATGCAAACGTTATCATGTTCTCTAGGAAATAGGAATATTAAAGGACTCGGTGCCTGTGCGCAGCGAAATATAGCTGGATGTTTACATTTATATGCGACATGAACAGCGTACACCTATTTTGCATCACAGATTTTTAATTAAACGCATAAGCGTGCAATGGGGAAACACGTTTGACGATAAAATATATTTGGAATATTTATACCGGCGGGCCCGGGGTCCGCGTGTGCGGGTTTGACAAACGTGCTACGCGTATTCCCCATACCGATCCAGGTGCAGAAACGATTATCCATAACTCTGATGAACTTTCCCTACCTGAGAACGAAAAGCCGCAATTCCACAAATATGCCTCGCGAGTATTCTTTCGTGAATTAATCGAAGCGCGATCACGGCAACGTGTGCCAATGTGCAACCTTTCAATATTTCACATTTTTAACCCCGTCGATTCTTTCGAAATAAAAATAAAAAAAGAAAGAAAAAAAAAACGGCAACACCCGATTCGACCAATAAAAGACAATCAAATCAGTTTTCCGCCTCGTCGATCTACGGTCTCAACTTTGTCCAATGGAAAAAAATATATCTGTAAAAAAAATGAACAACTCCAGCGAAGCAATATTAACGCATATCCGTTCAATTCGCCCGATTTCAACGGAATTCATTGCTAAACATACATTCGCAGCGGTGCAATAGAGCGGCGGGGTTAAAAACAACCTTATTACGAAACGTTTTTTTCTTCTCCGCTACGTGTACGCACAGACGCGTACACAAAGCTGCCATGCAGATTGTTCTGCTCGAAGAAAACTTTGCCGGTAAAACATTCGCGTTGTCGTGCTCGTAATGTATAATACGGTACTATGTAAACAGTTTGCCAACAGAGACACGATATGAAACAAACGATGCGATTAAAAGTGCCCTGTCGGATCGCATGGAGTGTGTATGCTAGAAATAATGGACATGGCGGTGCCTATATGAAGGGAATAACCGGATAAAGTTTAATAGACAAAATGGCTCCACCCTGTAGTATATTCCCCTAGTTTACCCGTTACCTGGATATACGTGTATATACATGTATCTCTCTCGGGCAACATTCGATTTAAATTTTGAGGAAAGTTCGAACCAATTTTCGCCCGTTCGGAAAGTTTACGGATAGATTACCGATATCGGTATACAGTGGGTTCGTTGTTCTTGCAACGGTGGTTATTAAAAGTATCAAACATGTAAAAGCAAAGCTGGATAAATTTTAGCGAGAGCGTAGAGAGCCTGCGAGGAAAGTAAGTAATCGCGTTTGCATGTATACGCGTTACGTGTTATACGCGAGCAGATTCGACAGCTTTTGTTTCAAAAATACTTCCCCTCGAACAGTTCAGTATCTTGTTAATATCAATTTTTTTTTCAGAACAATTGTTTGACGTAACGTTTCCCTAAAAACATCAATGACAGCAATCTATGTCCCTTCATTTATAAGACGATTTATGCTTCTCAATCCTTCCACTCGTTTCGGACGCGAACAAATTTGTTCGATGCGCAACCTAAACGAAAGCGGAACACACTGCGGCAAGCTTCCTCCCCGAACACTTCTCCAACCTTCAATCAGAATAAACATTGGAAGTTGACTTGGCGTTAAATAGGAAATCCTGTGCTCGAACAGCGCGCACGCCGTGCAACGCAGCAACGAGCCCGCCTCTACCCCTATTTAATCTAACGATATTATCGATAGCATTCCTGCCGGCCTCTGTTACACATGTTCCTAGTACGAATCGTGGTATCGTGCGTTCAACCACACGTACTTTACAACCGGCCGCCTCCATGGCAATAACAGAGAGGTGTAGCCGCCGCCGCCGCCACCGCCGCGTGTTCACGATTAAACTGGTTGTGCACGCGCGCAATCTACGCAATAACCTCCGCTTAGAGGCGATCGATAGCACAGGAGAAGCTAGAATTGGGCATTATTTCGTTAAGGTTCGGTTCGGACGAGCTGGCCATTCGACGTGGGAAACACGCAGCGATATCCCGTTTCGACGCAGAGGAGCAGATTTCCTCAGCAATGAGACCGTACCACGGTTCGGCCGAACGAGCCATTCTACAATCAGGTTTTCCGTAAATTTTGTCAGAGTGTGAGACATGCGCGCGATCAGCATATTCAGTATCACTATCACGGAGATGAAGGTGAACCCTGAAAAAGCGGCATGTCCATGACAAAGAGTAATCATTTTGAATTGTTCAGGATGGAAGATATGTTTCTGGTTTCTTAGAAATCGTTTGTGCGGTTTCATTTACTTTGTTACCGTAGAGCTAGTACAGCATTGTTGATTGCATTTGAACGAGCGCGAATGATATGGAACAGCAACGATTCGCGGATTTGTTCAAGCGGAGTAAATATATTTAATTGGCTCGCGAAGCGCAATGTCGTTTGTGATGCTCAGTAGGAACGGTGGGTTCCTACCGGGTAGAGAGAAACGTGGAAAAAGAAACGCGTTGTATGTCACGTCGACAATGAGTGAGGGTAGAATAATTGTTCTTGGAGCACCTGGACAAAGTGAGTCACTGTATATACACGCGTGCGGACGCGTCCTTCGTGGGTATCAGTATGCGGAAGTAGTCATTTATTTTCTGGCGTTCCTTCGCTCTATATTTGTTTGCCGTAAAATTTGATTGATTTTCGGTCGCTGTCTCCCTTTCCAACTTTCTTTCCGTCACTGTATATACATAGATATTCAGGTTTCGTTAAGAATTGAGGCGTCCCTTCCTCGACGAGCCAACGCAACAATAAAAGCCATGCTTAAGTCAATCACAGTCGTTTGAAAACTTACTACGATCCGCGTATTACGATATACGCTGCATCAGAACAATCAACGCTCGGTTACACAGGTGTCGCAGGTGTTTAAAGGGATCTTTTGGCGTAGCCTAACCGATCGCTGCCCGCAGAGATCACCAGAGATCGCGTCTCGGAGTACCACCCGACTCGAATTTCGGCGAACTCCAAATTCCAGGAATCTCGCCAACCGGCCCGGCTGCAGTCCGTCCGCCTTCGATTAGGGATTAATCAGCGCCGATCGATAGCACAGTCGCGGAAAACGTTTGTGCAACGCCACTTGAATGCCTGTGCAACGACGGGTTAACACGGGTTATTCTAAACGCATATTGGAATCTGCGCGAGGGGAACACGACGTTCCTCGCTACGTTCGCTGCGCGACGCACGCGATACATAAATCGTCGCTTCTGCCGTTTGATGGCGGACTGCGAGCTGATAGAATATTTTAAATCACGAACGGTGCGCCTCGGCGTATGCACGCGCGTATCCTGAGCGCACGTAGCCGCGTGCGCCGTTTATGAAATTGCATGGGAATTTAAGACGCGCCTGTCGAGCGTTGAAAGCATTTTCCGACGATTTTCGCTGGCCTCGGCGGAAAAAGCTGTTCAGGGAAAACGAAGGGCGCCGGGCGAGAAGAACGAGAAAAGAAACGGGGACAGTCGAAGGAGACGGGAATGATGAGGGGAGCAAAATGGGTAGAATGGAAGACCGGTTGACGGGTACGTAGCAATCAAATGCATAATGGCGACAACTAGGCCCGAACAAAAGATTTGGAAACACTACTTGGAGGAACGGTGACGCGCGGTGGTTGCGAAAAGGACGGAAAGGCAGCGATGCGAATAATGTAAAAGAATTTTAAAATAGAAGTATCGGTGACGTACCAGTAACAGTTGCACCGTATCGAATACGACAATTCGGCGACACGAGGGTAGAGCAGCGAGAAAATATTGCGAACCCGAAGTATTCCTAGCGTTCACAACGCCCGCTTGAGAAATAATTGATTTTCACGCGTGGAGCATCGTTCGTTATTCAATTTATTTCGCCCATATCGCGATTCGGTCGCGAATGGGACTAACGACCATTCTTTCGACTTCGAGCGCGTGTCGGACGACATTATCCGATTATTCGTATTAAATTTTCTTTGCGACGCGCCGGACGGAATCTCTCGTTTAATTTCTCTGCTTAAAGAAGACGAGAGAGAGAGACAGAGAGAGAGAGAGAGAGAGAGAGAGAGAGAGAGAGAGAGAGAAAAACGGGGAACGAAGTAAAAAGCATCGTACCCTCCGCGCCGTGCCACGGGATTTTTATCCGCGCGGAATGTCGACGTAATCGAAGGTGGACGAGGAAGTTAATGGCGCCAAACGATTCGAGAGGCTCGTAAAGGAATTTATCGTAGCGTCGAATGTACGTCACGTGCAGGGACAGGATCGATTTTTCAACGGGGAAAAAAAAAAAACGAGGAACGATCGAAACGGAAGGACGAAAAAAAGTCGAAGGGACCGGAGCAACAGGGGCGATACTAATCGTAATGGTAATAGAACAACGAGAAACGGTCACGTCCAGGTACTAGCGCCTAATGCAATAGGATACGCGTGTCTTTGGAATCCAGCGGGGCGCAGGAACCTGTTTGCTGTAACGACGCGTACTGTGACAGGTAGCGATCCACGCCAGCATCCCATCGATTCAGTCGGATATCGTTCTCGCCCGGTTAGATCTGAGACAACGCTACCAATCGCAACGAACCGACTCGCGTCAACACGGGCGATCTCTGTTTGCGTTTGGGTTCGCCGTATGGAGGACAGGTGGAAAGTTGCACAGGTGCGCCATAGTCGACTCGCTGTGGAAAGTAACTTTTCCGAAACAGGCAAGGAGTATATATATTTTCTAAATTGACAAATGGAAGTCTCTTCCTCTTCGTGACAGGTTATAATAATTTCGTTCCATTTCTCAGCCGTCCCGGCTTCGCCGTTCAAAGTTTCCATCTCTCGTCGCGCAATTGCAATCGAGTTCGCAATCTACCCGATCTACGTAAATTCGGTACAGGTTTCGCGCAGACCGATCGACACGTGCTACACGATGTTCTTTGAGAATTTTATTTTTATCGAACGAAGTTTCGGTCCCCCCCGCCTGTGCTCGTTGATCGTCTGCATTCGAACGACGACTTGTTTCCCTTGGAAATTTCCCTTCTGCGACCCTTCTGGCCGGATCGTACGCCCACGTACAAGTTCAATATACCTTTATTGGCCCGGCCGTGGCTGTTCCGGCAATGTAGCCTATAAGCCACACACAGCGCGCCGTGTACCGACTATATACGTTACGTTTTTCGATAACTCGATTTTCGATGCTCACCGATGCCTTGTATCGATGGCCCGGCCAGATACAGAGGCGTTTCCGTGTTCCGATCGTTCAGCTAGCAACAACCTGTCCGCAGCCGGCCTATGGCTAAATTCAGCGGGCTAGAACGGTTAAATATACCGGGGAACGGGACGAGCACGATTCGGCTAGATTACGGTGGACGAAATTATTTTATTCATTCGCTCGGGCGGAGTGCTATTTTCATAATTAAAACATCCACGAATGTTTGAAAGGGAATTAATCTTATAACAGTCCGAGGGGATTAAATTATACACGTTCGGGCAGTGTCGAGTAATCAGCGTTATTCAAGGAATCAATGGTTCGGCCTCGCCTGCCCCATTATTTTATAATATTTTATTCCGACGTTTATTATACTTTTACACCGCGGAATCCCCGGACGTTAAATCTGCAATCAGTTCGCCAGATCGACTAGAATCCGATTTAGAGACTCGCGAACCCGTGAAAATTTCGCAGAAATTTCCACCGAAGTTCGCGTCGTTCTCGAAGAAAGCTCTTACGTTAACCACTCTTGCAAATAAACAACGGGGAATAATTTCCGCGTGACAAATAGCTCCGACCCAGCTCACTACGGCGCAAAATAAGAAACCGCGCGCGCTTGACCCGGAAGCAGGGTCGCGTCAAACATTCGACTGCCGCGACCCCCGAACAAACATCAATCGGGACGAAGCACGAGCGGATCTGAACGCCGAAAATTTGATACCGATGTCACCGCGGCGAAAGTTCGTCGCACGTCGCCGCGAAGATACCCGCGTCACCTCGTCGCGCGCATCCCAGACGTTAGTCGGACACGGTAAAGATAGAAGGGTTGCACGGCACCGGCTGAAGACGGAAATGATGCTTGGAGCTCGAGGAGGCCGGAGAGCATTAAGACGCCGTCGTTGCGCGACGCTGCAACGACGACCCGATAAACGAGAGATGTTATCAGGAGAGGGCGACGGAGACGAGGCGACGCAACCGCTTCTCAGACGGGGGGAGGACCAGAGTGGCTCTAACGATTGTGCCCTAAGCCGGTTCGCGTCGCCGGCCTAGACACCGAGGGCCGTGCAAAGCGACCCGACGAACGGGCGCGCCCACGCGAGATTGCAACCACGATTTCGATCGATGGAAATGGCCGCGGAGGCGCGATATTTCGCTAGTCGAATCGTCCCTTAAATCATTTCGTTAATTCGCCTCGCGACGATCCTCCCAACGGAGATTTACCGTTAATGGTTGAACGATAGAAAAAAAAAACAGGAAAAAAAGAGAAGGAAAGAACTCCGCGGCCGATTGTTGCGTGCACTCGTCGAGCATGTGGCGGAATATCCGGTCTCCCCGTGGAGTGTTTCGTAAAATACACCATCGATTTTAACGATGGTCAAACCGCGCTCGTCCGGCTCCCCGGGAAGTATAGCCCGATCGCGGCCAATCTATTTTCGTTCCCGACGATGACCATCGGCCTCGACGTAAGTCCGGCGCGACCGGGGTCGATCTTCATTTCGACATTTTTCGGTCGAGTAATTGGAGAAACGGCTGGGTCGTAAATCCCTCATTGGCGGGGTCTCGTTCGTCGTTGCCGTTCGCGTCGAGTTGCCGGACCCTCGAGCGGAGATACGATTTCGCGTGTCTCCCGGGCGGACTGCGCGCCGACGACCCGGAATCGAGGGCTCAATGGGGCGAGGAGGCACGATTTGCAGAACGAGCAGAACGAACAGAAACGCGCCGCTTTCTCGGCAAAACAAATACACACCGCGGAGCCTCTGAACCCTCGCCGTTAATTAAACGCTCCGGCTTTCGCGCCGCGAAGCTCCTGCGGTTAAATCGCCGCCCGGTGGCAAGGGGCGCGGAGAAAACGAACGTACCCTCGAACATTGCGCGGAACCCCGGAAATAACGTTTTCCTCTCGTTCTTTTCGTTCATTTTCGAATACGCTCCTGCTCCAACGGGAGGACGGCGAAGAGCAAAGAAAACACGGACACACGGACGGACAGATCGGCGGCGACAGACGGAAGGGTTGAAAAGTCGAAGGGTCGGAGGGTCGGAGGGTCACGTCGAGAACAACGATGATAGTCTGCCCTACCGCGGCATACAGAATTCGGGTTATCGGGCGAAGCGGACTGTCCATTTCCCTCTGCCCTGTGTCTATCCGACCTCGTAATTATACATCCCCGGAGCTCCAACGCGCGCAGGACACCGGCGATAGGAGTCGCTCGAACTTACGCGGGCACACCTCGCACACGCTCGCACCTGCGCCCAGGTGTGTACGCGCGAGTCTATAATTCGCGCGGCGCTCGAGCCCGTATCGCGACCGCCACTCGATTCCCCAAGGTAGCCCCGTGGGCGGTATTTCGCAGATCCACCGATGTCGGCTTTGATGTTCGCGAAACATCCGGTCGCGGTTCGCCGCAGTTCACAATAATTGTCGCGCGTCCGCCGACGGTCTCGTCCCGATGCCGAACGGTTGAACGTGATTTTGATAATCGGGTTTAAACGGATCGTCGATGGAACGTTTGCCGGGACTGAGGAGCCGGAAATCGAAGACGAGTCGCGCGAGGAACACCGATTTCGAGCGTTTCAACGCGGGCCAAATAATTGCACGGTCGGCTCAAGTAACGTGTGAGCGAGTCATTTTATTAGAGTTAACGGAGTCGCAGGGAGACGCGGAAACGGCGTATCAATGAGCTTCGAATACGCGCGATATAAATGATTAAATAGTACTCGTTCGACGGAGTAGCATTTGCGCGAGGCATTTGGTTCCTGGCAACGGTTCCGTCATTTCTGTAGGAAGCTCGAAAAGGCGAGCCGACGTATGCGCCGTGTTCTATTCAGTCGAAACGCGATCGATGTATTAATAATATCGTACATACGTAATGCTACTTGCGACCGCTCTCCCAATACTCCGTAAATCATTATGCAGTCCGCGCGTAGTTCTCCCTTCATTTCGCGAAATAACCGATCATGCCTTTCCGAACCTCGGAGACACACAACAGAGAGTCCGGTTTTATAAAAGACTTCCAAATGCGACGGGAAAAAAAACGATAAGAAAGGATAGCAGGAATTACTTGCACGAATTTTCACCGATACCGTCCGGCGAGAAATATCCAAATACAGAATTATCCAATACTAAAATACCCAAGGCGGAACTTTTTAACCGACCGATTCGCGACGTTCCCCAAGCCCGCGGCATCTTCAAGAAGTATTCCCAGACGCGAGCGACTCACCGGGACCGCAGCTACAATGCCGATATTTAAACAGAAACGAGGTCCACGCTGTGCAAGTAATTCGCTGGGCACACGAAAAGATTCCTCAAGGCAAGATAGAACGAGCCACGTTCCATTTCCCGACCGACGATGCCTCGTTTTCTAACGGACAATGACCTCCGCCATTTCGATTCAAACTTTTTATGAACCTTTCCCTGCTCATCGCTTCCCTGTCCCGTTCATCTCCACCCCGCCTCGTTCCATCTCGTTCCAACTTCCCCAGATCTTCGCCCCGTCCCGACGAGCCGTTCCCGGTTAAACCTTCATCCTGCCCCCGCTACCGATTTATTGGCTTATCAAGTTGACCCGATGAACTTGCTCGACGCCTACAAGCAGCCGCCCGGCCGGGGGCGCTACAAATATCGCCCGTCGATTCCTTAAGCCGTCTTTGCGTAAGACGCGGACGACGGGGAGAGGGTTGCTCGTGAATAGAAACTCCATTCCAGGTGGTACACATCGCCCCCCCGCGTAAGCTGATTGGCAGACGATGCGGGCCCTTGACGATTGAACGGCAATCGGCTTACGTCTGCGAAGAAACTCCCTCGTGTCTTCATCCGGATCGGAATATCGATACCTCGCCGTGAGATGTTCGCGTACAACGCTGTCCCGTCCTATCCCTTCGGGCGCAACCGTGACGAGTAATTAATGGCGGTGGCTCGTTGGTAATGATCGCGGACGGTCGTCCGGAACTGCGACGAGGCCCAGCCTCGCGTTTGGAGAATTTGTAAGCGCGTCCGCGGGATATTCGGATCGGCCGCGTTTCGCGTTGTTTCGCGAGCGGCGCTGATTAAAATACTTTGACTTCGCTTTGATATTCTCCCCGCCCTTCTTCTGTTCCCGAGTTACGCGGCCGAAAGAATCTCAATAAAGCAGCTTCGCGCGATTCGACCTAACAAAGAGGCCGCGCGAAGTGTTCGCTACATCCGGGAATATTGAAATTGCTTGGCCCCCCGTTGATCGACGACGCTTGGGAAATAATTTCGCGGGCGGAGCCTTTCAATGTTTCAACGGGGAGTTGAATAAGTGTGATCCGGTAGACTTTACTGGAACGCTGTCGTCAGAAATGAACTGTCCCTTTGCTTCTGAGGTGAACCGCGTGATTTTGTTACGCTGCTTGCGCGACACTTTTGAATTCGCAATGGACAAGCAGTGGATGGAAACGTTGAACAGTCTGATGCTACTCAATCTCTTGGATAATTAAAAACGCCAACGATATTCTTCAACACGGTCTGTACATCTCGCGTGCATTCCTCTCTGCATTATCTTGTTCCACCTGTTATCAATTTACCGTACGTATCTCGTGTCACGTACGAAACGATCAGTTCGCCGTTTGCCGATAGTCGGAACGATCGCGTTCAGCAACTTTCGTGTATTTTCATATGATATTGAGCAACCGTGCGGCCGTACGACCGACGCGTAGCCATATGTCGCAACGGGCCTGCCGAATTTAAGAACAGTGTTCGGGAAACCGCAACGACGCGGCTTTATATCGGAAATTTCTCACGGCATTTCGTCACGGTGTCGTGAAATCGCCGTGTAACTGGCTCGTCAACAACCGTAACCGAAGCGTAAAGTCGATTTTCGACTCGTTTAAGCGTAAACAGTATTTGCAACATCTATTGCACGGTGTGCGCTCAATCAATAGAGTGCCTTTAAATGCGCCGCAAACTAGAAGTGGTGCAAGTTCACGGCGTTATTACGAAAGACATAAAAAAAAAAAGGATAAATCGATTTCGAAATCTCGACGGGTAATAAATTCGAGAAGAAAAAAAAGATTAAATTCTGCATTAGAACTGTCCCTTAACCCTTCGTGGTCGTCGTTGGTGTAATTTCACCTCTGTATAAATAAATTTTGCATATTCTCAACGATGAGCGATGTCCTCCGGCGAGATTAAATACTTAAACAAAGACTGTTTTAAACCCTCCAGTTTATTGGATGACCTATTAAATAAATTAAGGCGTCGAGGGTTGAAGTTGCATATATGTATATCGCGTTGACGTAGACGCGACACCCTTCGCTACGGTGTTTATCGAGTTCCTTTTTCGAAAGCCCTCTGAACTTAACATTTACCTCCAGATTCTACGTGAACGGCCGTGTCCCTTGGGTCACCTGGCACGTCGCGCGAGAACTTCGCGGGATTAATATAATTTCGTGCTTTATAAGTGGCGCTCTTTAACCTGGGTACGCTTTGCGCGCGGCGTGAAAAAACGAAGGACGGACAATGGACGTTCAGCGAACAAATCCGTGCAAACACTTGGGCAAAAGTATTCTCTTTCATACGGGAACAGTGAAACTTCCTTCATCTTGATGCGCATTATAAATTTCAGGATGACTCGCAGAGTTCGTGGCAACTTTTCGCGAAATCAGCAGTTCTCTACGGAATAAACGGGAAATAAACTCGGCTGGCAAAGAAAGTTTCCGGAGAACGTTTAACAAACGCAATAGAAACGCTCGAGCATTTTTTTTTTTTTAGTTTAATTAAGTTGCCAAATTTTCCACGGCCTGCGCGACCGAAGAGCGTCTCGACTTTTTCAATTATTCCAAAATGATATAACGCTCGGGCACGCCCTGTTAACTGAAGGAAATGCTCGTCGCGAAATTTTATAACGCAATGTTGCTCGACGTTAATTTCGATCCGCCGCTAATAGAATATCTTCGAGGAACAGATTTCCTCTCGCTGATATGACAGAAAAGCCTCGCGAGCTACAGATTTCACGCCAACTTCGCAGATTATGCAAGCATAACTTTTAACAATTCGATATCGCTGTCACAAAACACACAGATACGAGATCTTCGAACGACCGCGACTTTTCAACGATCCCGTCCGATCCGATCGAGTATAATTGGGCAGCAACGGCTCGAGCATACTCGATCCATTCTATTCAAAGCGATTGGAAATCTCCCGGCGAACAAACCGCTAGCTTAAATTGGAAACGAACGACTCTAAATGAGATCAATTTCACGTGTCACGTATTAACAACCCCGCGAACGGACGAGCGAAAGGGAGTCCAATTTGGGAACGAGACGCAGCTTAATTAGCCGACTTATGAACCGGCAATTAAGTGGCCAGAAACGACCGGATAACGATACGACGGCCGATATCGTCCAGAAATTGTTGCAACTATTCCACGTTGCTATTCTCGAACCCATCGCTCGTGAACCTTTCCATCCAGCGAACGTTCGTTTTCTCGAACTTCCCCGCAAACGCTGTTCACAAACAGATATGAGAACAGCCGTATGACTTAAACGTGTCTATACTCCCATACAGTCCGTAAACAGAATGCGGAACACCTGCTGTACATCGAACTTGTTAGACATTCGGAGTCGCATCGGGTTAAATTAATCACGATACGAACACACTATCCTGACAAGACAGGTTCGAAGAATCGTATGATAACGTTTTGTGTTATCATAGAATGAACACCGCGAGCGGTTAGTGCAGAAATCACGGCCACGAAGAAATTCAGCGGTACATCGGAGACACGTGGATCAGAGATATAATTCTCGTTAATATTATCGATTCAGAGGAAATGCATTGATAATAGATTATTTACTGTCCGGCGGAAATATCAAATTTCTCACATCTCGCCGCTGAAATATAGAATTATTAAGGCAATTTACGCCTGAGGAGAGTTATGAAATTATCAATCAATTTCGCTAAATATAACATGCCCGGTTTCGCGCTGACAACCGAATACACGCACGCTGTATACAACGAATCACGAAATGATTCTTATACGACGTTAACCGTTCGTATTTCATAGGCAAACTTCGTTAAATAATAACGAGCGTCCTAATACCTCGGCGAGAATATAATGGACCTATTTTCGAAGCAAAATATACGGCACAGATATTCCCCGTGGATTTATTTCTTCCTTTGTCGTCCATCCTGCAATAATATCGAAGAATTTTTTACCCCGTCCTCAATACCGATACGACAGATCCGCACCCCCTCGCTGTCGCAGACGTCAAACTTTTAATTAGAAACGTGATCCTCGGGCGGTCACGATTATACAGTCCCTGGGACGTATTTCCTTCTTTTCTCTCGTTGTCCTCGGTATTTCCGTCGTCCCATCGAGCCCGATCGAGCATCCGCTTCCTCTCGCGGACCACCGATCTAATTTAACCCGAAATAAGAAATGTTAAATTCCGCGACGCTGGCGGCCCGTCGTTGTTAACGTCGGACGAGTCGCTGTTCTCCGGGAAATCCGCCGTCGTAATTAACGATTCGCCTCCCCGATTCCCCGACGGATTCGTCGTTCCTTTGCGCTCTATCTCGCGGCGCCGATCGCATTATTTTAAGCACAGCTTACGACCGGGCAGAAGGAGCAACGGTCGTCGGCCCGTGGACTTTTCCCCCGACGAGGCCGTGCCTCTGAGCCACCGTTAATTGGGAAATGCCCGTGCGAACCGCGAGTAATTAGGGATTTTCAAGGATCACGGTAACCCTTAATTAAGCCATAACAATGACGAACGAGGTAGAACCGTTCCACGTGGCTCGCGAGCGTTCTCGCTCGATAACCATGCATTTCCCATTTTTCTTCGTCTCCTCTTGCCCCTGTTCGTCCTCCTCGTTTATCCGGGGCTTCCCTCCGTCGTGCTGTTCTTCACTCCTCCGCGGGACCTTCGTTCGTGCTTTCTTTGTTCCCCTTGCTCGTCGTTAACGCCCGGTCTCGTTCCATTACGACTTCGAGAACCACGACGACGCGACGTCACGGTTGGCGGTAATGGGTCTTGTTCTTTGGTCATATTAAGGCGAGCGGCGCGATGGTTCACGATCTTCGTCGCGAAACTTTCTGAAGGTGCCCGACGACGCGTCTTGGCCCGGCCGGGTCTGGATAAATATCGTTGATTTGGTCGAAACGCGACTGAACGTTGACGATAATCGACAATCGATCGGCAGATGGAAATAACGGGCATCCCGCGACGACGCGCGATATATTCTTGCAAGGGAAATTCAGTTAAGGATATACATTACCGTGGTTGAAAGTTTTGTTGCGATTAAAATTTGACTTAAATCAAGATTCGAGATGTTCATGTTCGAGTGGGCCACGAGAAACGAATCGTACGCTTCTTCGCGATCGTTCAACTGGCAGGCTTGAACGATTAACGAGATCCCCGTTATCATTTTGACGAAAACGAAGCGCGATCGTGACGCTAAGCGAGTGGTCATTCCTTACAAATGAACGAAGCACAGAAATCGTAGGACGCTTGTTAGCGGAAGTAAATTGGCTTGTTACGTGGCCTGTTGTTAAACGGGCGACATTAAAATTCAAGTTGACCACCCGCAGTGCTTTGCAATAAGAACGAAGCTAGCCAGGTACAACGAATATTTATTAACGATCTGTTATCGAAATCGATATTGAAGTATCGAACAAAAATTCTTTGTTCGATACTTTCATCGCTTTTTCTCCCGCTGAAATGCGTCGCGCGAAACTTCATTTTCTCGAAACCCCGAACCTCGAACGAACAAAACGACGCATCCCGCTTCTCCCGACTAATCTGTCCACGGGAAAACGAACGAAGAAACGCGAGAGAAAACTGTACTCTCGATTCCGTCACCACCCTGTTACGTCAATTCAAGTGCCGCTAGGGGGTTGCAACCGTCCCGGCCAGATCCGCAAGCTTCCATCGCCTTTAATACCGCGGCAACGTCTAATTCCGTGAATATTAACTCCGCCAGAACAGTTCTGAATATGAGCTTTCGAGTTCTGCCAGTGGGTACACCGGCCTGATTCTTCGGGCCGCTGCGTTAACCGGAAACTTTAACTGCAACGTGATCGCGGCTATGAAGTTCCCATAAAGCCGGCGAAACGGTTCATAATGGAAGTGTGTCAAATGTATCTTCGAAAACGGGTCACATTCCTGTACTATTTCAATATTTAACCTCCCTCCCCCTCTCTATCTGTCTCTACAGAGCTGTCTCCGCGCGCGCGTACATACACGCACCCTCTTCGTACCCGTAAGTCACTCGACGAGCTTTCCGCGATCGATCATCCTGAACTTCCTTCCTGTTTGAACCTCCAGTCTCTCTGCCGGTATATTGACTAGTTTATTGCAGGTTGAAAGTTTGCTGCAGCGCAGCTATAAATACACCGGACAATTTCCATCGCTACTTGATTGCGGGAAACACGGCCGAGTTTGCCATTCGCGTTTCACCGTTTCGCGGGGAAACAAAGGACGGGGGGCAACAAAAAAAAAAAAAAGAAGGAAAGAGGAGGAGAAGAAAGGCGGAGGGAAAAAAATTATTTCACCGGTGGAAATGTTTCGAGTAGGTAACTTCGCGGGACGAGGGACTTCCCCTTCCGAATTTCGTACGCCCGTTCAAACTTTCCGTTTGGGTAGGGGCGACGCGCGACGCTTTATTATCTCGCGTATTTCCTCTCCGGGCGAATTTTAATTAATCTAATTTGACAGGGCATTCGACCGTTCGCGTTCGTTTTTAACTATAGTACACGGGTAGGTGGTAGTGTGCGTGCACGCGGCCAGAAAATTGAACGCGCCCCCTTGAAGTGGCGCTTCGAAATTTCTACGAAATTTTCCAATACCCACGACGGATGCGTAGCGTGTCCCTTGGCGAACGCACGCGGGCGCGATACCGTTTTCGAAACGAGTATAGGCGAGCAGAAATTGGTGTCCGGCAGAATTTAATTCGGATAGGAAGTTCACTGTGCTGCTCTTTAATTGCTGCTCTCGGTTGGTTCATCTATGTTTAATTCTGGCACGCTGCACTGGTACCCGTTTCGCGAGGTTGGTAAAAAATGTTTCAGCAAATAAGTAATGTGCGCGAAATAAAATTCGCGCCGTTAAGACTAACGCGAAACGACGTTTCGTAAATATTCATGTCCCGTAGACGCGGCCACTCAGCGAAACGTCTAGATACATCGATGGGAAAATGGATGCTTTTATGCAGTGAGCGAACACGACGGTAAAATTGCCCGAATTATACGCCAGCTGCGTACGAATTACACTCTCGTCGTATAAAACGAAACGAGATAATTTCAAATGGCTTATTCCCTCGGGAATGGCAGAATTTCCCTTCAAAAGGGTTAACCCGTATATCTATGCCGTACGAGATCATCTTTATTCGCATATCTGCGATAGAAATTCTATTTCCGATCTAACCTATGCGTCTTATACCATCAATAGAGATCTCTTCCACGTTTTTGAGATAGAAGTTGCACAGGAAATCGCCGAGGAGGACCGCTTTAAGCGAAGGACGAGCCGAAAGATAAGTGGCTATTCCACGGCCACGATATCATTCCAGACTCCATTATGAATACCGTGCGGTTATCTATGGGTACTACGGGGATTTTTAAGAATTTTATCATGGACCGAAAATGGGAATATTTTCGCCATGAAATATAGGACGTATTACGTGACTATTAAACTACGTTAATTAGATGGTCGATAATAATGTTCGAATATTTTTACAACGGAGATATCAATTTTCTGAATAAATATTCTTCGCGAAGTGTTTGTGGTGGAATAATTCACGGACACTGAACTTTCTTGCGCAGCATCGTGTCTATTGTTTAACGTCTACAGCCACTTTATATTTAGCATCGCGCACCCTCAAGATTTCAATTGTTTCGCGAAAGCGTGATTCGGAAAAATAAGAACCGTTTAAACCGTTTAAACGTTTATTCTTCATTTGTTTCGGAGGCAGGTAAGTTGTTACTTCGTTCGTTGTAAAGTTTACGAATTATGACGGTTGTTGGTAGAGTTCGAAACACGAATCGTCTTAAAATTAAGCGAGTTACGACTTGCGCGGATGCTTTTCAGCGGAGGGCAAGCTTAAGAGGCAAAAACGTCGAAACGAAAACATTTCGTATCAAATAATCTTAAAACGCTGGAAGTCTAAAGTGGGCAAATTCAAACAATTATAAAATAATGCCCCGCGGGGTACATCGATGAGTGTTTTGAACTTTCAACCGGGTGACCCAGATTCGCGTTTCGCAAGGAGAGATACTTTATTGTACGATACAACATTGCGAATTTTTACTCTTCAAATCGTTTATGTGCAAGCACTGTTCGCCCACATTGTCAATTACTCTCTTGCAATCGCCAGAACATTGACGGTGAAAAAGCGTCGCAATTCCTGCAACTGCTCGTTACTATTCGTCCCATCAACTGTTATCGCTGTTCCCTATCCGTTAATAAAATAATACCGATACACCGGGGGGGAAAAAAACTGAATCACGCGAGAATAAACATGGAAGACAAACGTGTACAGTTCCAATTAAATACGATAGGATGCAATGATGCGAAACGATCGAGAGAAAAAAACTGTGCGCGAGAAATAACAGAAAACAGGGAAATGTTAGCATCGAATAAACGACGAGGGCGAACACATATAATGCCCGTACGCGAATTTTCACGCCCAAGGGATGTCGGCGATAAAGGGGTAAAAATGCCGTTTCTACGCGGAATGCGCGTCTCGAGGAAAAAAAAGGGCAAGGAAAGGAAAAGCGATGCCTCGGGCAGCGTGGCGAGCAACGAATCAACGCAATTGCAGGGACCGCCGCCAGAGACTGAGATTCGTTTGGATGCGATAACGAGTGCAAAAGGCTTGAAACGCTTCAGGAATTCGACGGGTCTCGAGTTCAATTTATTTGGCATTCAGGCCACCTTGTGCTCCTCGACAGCGCGTTCGCCGCGCTGTGTTTCAATCGAGCTTCGGGAACAGTCGTGAACTGCCGCTTAAAAAAAGAAGAAAGAAAAAAGGAGACGAAACAAAAAGACTGCGGCCACGTGTATCGTTTCATTTTACGCTCCAGTCGCCCTCTGCCATTTACTCTCTTCTTTATTTTAATTACGGTCGTCGTTAGAGGGCCGTGCGTCACGACCCCAGGCCAGGGGGATGGAAAGTAACGAAAACGTGAAAGAGAATCGTGAAATTCGACCTCTGATCAAATCTTCTCTCAAATGGACTCGCAGCGTTGACGGAAACGCTTTATGAGAATAGCGTTTCGTTCGACGTTGAGTATGGGAACGTTGGTGCTCGAGCAAATTGTTAGACAACAATGTTTGTTAGTTTTATAGCTTGCAAGTATTTATAGCCGTGTACGGTTAATTGTTTATTCTGAATAATTGTAAGCCCTCTGCCTCAATATGAATAAAAATGTGAACGCACGTGTCGTGCAATTTAAATGCGGCATTACCACGAGTATCATAGTTGCCGTTACCTCGAAACAATTAAGGTCAGTGATGGATTGAACTGGCTGCGAATCGAAACGTCGATGGATTCTGTCGTCATCTTTTGATTCACGCGCGATCGATCATACTTTCGCATGTTTATTCATGATCGTTCGAGTGGAAAACCTAACGGGAGAGCTTGCGAATAGACGAACAAACTCCATACCGGTGTTTAAGTAATTGACTCCCGTCCTTTGTATCATTTTGGTATTAAAATGAAATGCAAATCGATCGTCTACGTTTTAAAAATACGTCAGATTAACGTTTACTTTCAGACGTAACTCTGCTGTTGCGTTCGCGATGGCAATAAGTTATAGCTTGCTTCGTTCTACGCTTAAAGAGATCTATTCTCGTTACACGACTGCGGGAATCGAAGTTAAATTATAAAATCGACGTACAATCGTAGGTAATACTGTTCTAACGCGACATCAATGCAAAGTACTCGTACAAATTATCCACCAATCAAGAACGATCGGTCATCTAGTTTCTTTAAACTTCTCGCGCATTTCTACTGTGCTGGAAACGTCGAAGCTCGCCTGTCGTTGTCCAACGAAATAAATTGGCATCGATTCTTTCTCGACAGTATCGGTCAATATGTATACAAAATTCGTCGAAAGATAATTGCGACGAAATATAAATCCTCCAAGCAATAATCCTCGATCCTATTCAATTAGTCGAACAAATAAAGCTTCTCGGCGCTTCAATCGTACAAATCGTCTTAAGGGACGAACAAAGAAAACAAACCCTCCCCGTGTCGAGACCAACAGGGAAATGTTCAGATGTCGCATAGAGAATAATACTGAGGCCATCGCTGACGCGAAACCTAGTTCTTACCCCAGTTAAGGCTGGCTCCACGCCAACCAGGACTACTAGCGCAGCAAAGTGGCGCGATCACCATTTGTCCGACAGTAAAGATTTCTTACGCATTCTTAATTACACGTTCCGGAATTCATTGCGCTCGTAACGCGTTGAACACGTTATTCCACCAGTTCCAAGCGTGCCCCGACCAATACTCACGACCACAAATTTAGAACAATTTATCCGCACAAATCTCCCAGAATCACGCCAGACTCCTCTATGCCGTCCTTTAATTAACTCTCCCAATAACCAACGACAATCTCCGACCAACGTTCCCCGGCAGAACCGCTACTTTCCGAACGAATTTCCAAACCGCCGCGGTAGGTGAACGCGGCTCACATCCTTCTATCGATTGCCCGAGCAAGGGCAAGGGACGCGTCGTGACCCGAGGATAACGCGATCGAGTTGAAAGCCGTAATCGTACATCGCCTGGAACTTCCGTTCGGACCCGGCAGCGGCGTGGATCAAACCTGGCGACGGAGAAAACTGGATTTTCCGAAACAACCGATCGAATATTCTCCCCGTCGCGAGGAAGCCGCGTCCCCGCGAGGGCGTCGCGACGAAGCGGACGGCGAACGCAATCACGATTCGGAGGGTGCTCGCGCGAGTCAGTCAGTCGCGCATTAACTCAGGAAATTAAACGGGCTCGCCGGCCGGAAATGCTGCCGGCTCAGCTCGACGACGTCAGCCGCGACACCTCGATTTCGCTGTTCGCGCAAGCGGACCGACCGAGGATTAGCGGGCGAAGGATGTTCCCGATGAAGATGCTCGTCAAACAGCGGGGATATTCGCGGCGGCTCGAGAGACGTTAGAAAATTCGTTCAGCGAACAAACGTGACGAAACCGTTCCCGTCGACGGAACAAGTAGTAACGAACGTCGACAAGCCCGCGAGGCTTCCGCGTAGCCTGGGAACGCTTGACGAAGTTCGAACGCCGAGAGAGGATGGAACGGAAGGGTAATCGATTGAAGCAGGAGGGATTTGTCTCGAGATCAAACGGAAGCTTCGACGCGAGTCACGAACGGTTCCGCGTCGCGACGGAAAATCGTCTTTCGCTGCGCGCGTAACGACGGATTACCCGCTTCGCCCGTTCGCGTCGGAACGTTCTTACGCCGCGGCGATGATTAACTATACACCCGGCGACGCTTTTCGAGAAAGCCCGTAGTGCGTCGCGTCGCGAGAAAGAATCGTACTTTTAGCGTTAATTAAGAAGGCGAACTGCGAGCCGCGCGCGAGTGCTACGGGTATCAAAGCACGAGCAGGAATAACTGAATAATTCGCATAATTTGCAATTATTCAACGCGAATGCGTTACGCGGCGGAAGCGTTGCAAAATTATACCGGGGATTTCGATAGAATCGCGCCTGATCCGGATGGTAGATGAAATTTTCCGAATAATTTCTTAACGTTGCGCGCAGAACCCTGTGATTGGAGGTGGATGCGACTGGAATCGCGATGCACGCACGTGCGCGCGTTTACCTGGAATCGAAAAGCGTTTGATCGACGAACGAAGAACGCGCGTCTCGAACGTGTGACGGAGATATCGAGGCGACGTGTGGTTCGTTGGAAACCACGGGGCGATCTAACGTTCGAGAACAATAAACGTGCAGATAACCAATGACACACTTGGAGAAAAAGCTGACGCGTCGCGACGTGGGTGCAGTGTAGCGTCTCGCAGGTAAAGCGCGCAACATTCTCGTGCATCCGTAAAAACGTTGAATCTTCGTTCGTTTCTCTGATACGATACGTATAGACATCCATTGAATCACAACCGTACGTTTACGCGTTCGCCCGTCGAGTCGAATATATCGATCATTCATTTCGCTATTAAGCATACAGGACCCGTAACGGTGTGCCATAACTGACCGCGTCGAACGTCGAAGGAAATCGATAGCTATAGCTCACAGTTTATAGCTTATAAACGCACTCGTATCGTGCCCCCGACAAAATCACAGATCCGTATACGTTTTTCATAACCGATCGTTCAATAATTCCTCCGCTGTCTCGCGAAGGGAACGTTTCTTGTCATTACCGTTATGAAAAGAATCCTGAACCGCAGTGCGTTTAGGATCGATTCTCAGTGATATTGTTCTCACGGAATTGTGCATGTCCCGGTGAAAAATATTTCGGTTCCAGTACGCAGCTGTTAAGATCGCGTTGAACCAAGTATATAACATTTACGAACGCGTATGGCGAAATACTGTTTTCTCTACCGAGAAACACGGGTGCACCTCGATGCGCGAGCACGCGAGCGCAAACTTGATCAAGATTTGATATTAATCAAACGGGACGCGGCCAGATACCACCAAGACGAACCGCGAACTCCGTTTCTGCTTCATCGCAGAGCAGCGGAGCGCCCGAACGAAACTAATTCAAAGACGAATCAGCATTGTCTATTTCGATGATCCCCCGGGGCGTCGAGCGGTCTGATATCCCGTTTCCCTGAATTATGCACCCGTCGATTTGGCGCAGCGCAGCCGCCAGCCTCGCGTTAATAGAACCGCGGTCGCAGGACACGCGGCCGCGTCTCATTGACCCGCGACCCACCTCCGTTCACCCTGGCGATCCCTGTCCTCGGTGTTCCCACGGGAACACGCGCGAACGCTGGAAAGGAAGGTCTCGAAGCGCGTCGGATAGACGAGAACGAATTCGGGTCGAAATGGCGGCTGCGCGGTCCAGTTTCGTCGGAAAGAAATTCCGCGCACGCCGGGAAATTGGGGCGACCCTGGTGGAACAAGGGCAGGCGAATTCAGCACCGCGGGACGTCATCGGGATCCGAGTCACATCGCGAACGGCGAAAGTATCGCCGGATCGTCGACTAGGTCCAGGGTCCACGAGGTGACGCGACACCGTCGGCGGCACGCTTCCCGGTGTCCGCGATAGCCGTTGAAAAACATCTCGCTCAGCGGCAATCCAACAGTGTTTCCTTTCCGCGTCCGGAAGGGACGTCGAGGCATCCGGGAGATCCGGTGTCGCGAGACGGCGCTGGCGTTCTGCCAATGCGACGGCTGGAACGTCGCCGAGCTGGGTGACCCGGCCGTGTAATATCGGGTGGAAGATCAAGGCGAACCGAAATCCCCCGTTCATGACACCCTTGTGCCGCTCCGCGGATCGAATATGTTATGCGGCGGGCGCGACGCGTGTGTCACGGACGGGCAGAGAAAAATCGTTTAACAGACCAACAGACTGGCGCAGCGGCGGGGACGAAGAGATAGCGAGGGGGGGAAGGAAGCAGAAGAGGGATCTGGAAGCAGCTAAAGCATTCTCGCCGCTTTGAAGACTCCCAAGGGGAGCGTTGGACGAAGCCTGTGAACATCGCGGGGAAGAAAGATAGAAGTACCCCGGGAATGCTTTGAGAGACGCCTCGTGTGACACAGAAGCGCAGAGAAAGAGAGAGAGAAAGAGAGAGAGAGAGAGGGCAGGGGAGAAAGGGAATGAGAAAGGGGCGCGAAGAATGAGCTATCATCGGGAGCTAGGAACAAGGTGGCGGAGTTCCCCTTCGACGCGCGGAGTAGGAAATGCCAGGGCTGAAATTTCCCAGCTGCATTAGGCGCACCGAATTCGTTGCATGCGCCAGGCAACCGTTGGCCTTATTTCTTCGACGAGATGCGAGGTGAACAACAATCGGGTTGGGAGCGTGGCGGTAAAAGGCGACGAGGAATTTCAGCCGAGCGGGCTCGTACGCGTCTGTGAAATTTCGCGGAGCCACGTTCTCTGTATCTTCGAGACGGTGCACGCCGCTTCCGTGGCGGTCGGTTGTCGATTGAATATTGGCCTGATCGAAACGTTTTACCCATTCTTGTTCGATATCCTGCAGTTGCATCGGGACGGGACGGCGAGTTTGCTCGATCCGCGTCGAACAACACGGGAGACTGCTGCCACGCTCGATGCGCCAGAAGGACGTCGCAAACCGTTCGCAGCGTTTGCCTACGCGAATCGCCATGGTGCCAGATAACCGGATCCGATGGAATAATCCTTGCTTGGAACGCGTCTCTGGCAACGCGTGCCCATATTTGACTAATGCGAAAGGATTTATGAACGAACGCCGAGAAACGAAGGGAGGCAGATTGGTTCTGGCAATTTCGCGCAACCGAATATTACAGATTCAGTAGCGCAATTAACCATTAATCAGCCCAAAGCTGAATCTCCAGTTGGCAAGATCGTGCAGCGTTTAGTGGGCGGGTGGATCTGGAGGGTGTCCGACGGTATGAACTGACGCTATCCAATCGGAAGCTTAATTCAGATAAATGTTTCTCGCGTCTGAGTAAATTGAAGATTTCGGCTGGGGACGCGCGTCCAATTTATCAGCGCAAAGAGCGTAGCGCTTCGTTTCAATCGCCGCGCGGAAACTTATTGCGAACCTTTTCGATTCGAAAATAATAAAACAGTCCGTCGCGTGAAATGCACTGTGCAGTAATTTTCAACCGAATATACGCGGCACGATTTAACGAAACCTGTAATCCTATATCGGGGTATCAAGCGAGCCGTAAACTACAGTTTACTGTTATCTGAGGTATAACATCGTCTTAGACTAAGCCAAGACAATGACCTTAAATGGACCTACAATACAGGGATATCAGGCAGCCGATAACCCTTACACTGGAAACCGAACGTAGAAACCTAGCTGCAAGTGATCGTCGAGGGTAGGGGGAGTGTCGGTGAATTATGCCAGTGGCTAATGCCTGCCATTTCACGACAGTAAATCGACCCTAAATTATGCAACCATAGGGGGGGCGGGTAGACCCAAGAATTCGACGGCTCGATTAGACGAAATAGAATGGCTTATCCGAGATGATATGCGGGATTAAAGATATTGCTCGGCCACAGGGTTGCTCGCGGTAAGGGAAAACTGTGCCGGAGTTATCGGATTACATTTCAATATTAAGATATCCTTTCATCAGTTATCAGAAGCGTAAAATTCTTTCAATAAATCCAATGATTCGTAGATAGAACGAGGTCGAATTGAAGCAGCAATTGAATATGAAAAACTATATATAAGATATTATTTCTCGAAGAATTGTAATCCACTCGAGTGGATAATTATGTGGGTGCAAATGTGCACAATAAATCTATTTACGCTCAATCTCTTTCGTTTCCACGTCCACGGTATTCCACAGAATAATACGCAACCGCGTAAGGGGAATAAAAACTGTTCGAACGATGTTAATATTCGAACCGTGACGTCGCAATTAAGTAGCACACTCTTCGAGGGAAGCGCTATGCGGGTACCACCCTTATCCAAGTAGCGCAACTATAACGATACCTCGCCTTAACTTCAACGTTGGCTCGAACGACCAAAGATATTAGGGACAATCACGAAGTGTCTAAGGTCTTCAAGTATCCGACAGTGGGAGGAAGGGTGGAGGCGAAGAGGGAACGGGCTTGTCACTGACATGATTAATATCTGCCCAGAGACACAGAGTTCGTCACTTCAAGCGTGTTCCCACTGATGAATCCAACCAATGTCTGTAATTTAGCTAGTTGATCCTGGTACTCCGTTTGGAAGGACAGCCACTCACGATTTGCCGGCGAACAGAGGGTTGCGAGCTGTGGTTATGCCACGCATACATATTCATGTTGCCTCTGAGGCACGTGCTACATGGGACGGTTGTTTGGGATTAATACGAACGTATAAGATCGTAAGCCACGTTAAGCCACGAAGGACTCACGGAGCCCGGATAACCGTGTTCGACAAGCATCAATTCTGATTCGGTATTAATATGTAACATTTTCTATCCGCCTGCGAAGAACGACGTAAAGAAAAAAAAAAAAAAATACAGAACACTTTGCTTCATTTTTACTACAAAAGTAATGCCCATATTTTGCATAAACAGCAGGAGAAATTTGCATCTTCGAATCGCTGCGCTGTTACCGGATACAAATCTTCATTTACGAAAACGTATTGGAACGTTCCTCGGTGAGCTTCGAGACGAAACTCTTGAAGCCCCAGAACGGTCGATTTTTACAGCCGATGGAAGATACGAGCGATTGTATTTATGGGATATTTAGGCTCTACGGCCAGCGGAGTGACATGCAAGTGTAGTTCATGCGCGCTGTCGAAGAATTGGGTCGTCTTTATCAAGATCCCCGGCCCTGCTATTTGATCTCCAATAAACCATGGCACCGCCGTCGTTTCATCCACGGCGGATCAGGGGTCACGGGGGAATTTTGGAAGAGGATCGTAGAGGGTCAGAACGAGAATACGAGGAAGAAGTCTGAACGTGGTATTAAGGTAGTCTCCATTCCGGCGGACAGAAAGTCGACGTACCTACTTGTACACGGGAAGAATATCATTCCACGGGGGCTCCAGATTCATAAAAACGTAATAAATCCTCCATACCCTGGCCATCTTGCGCGAACCGTGGATTCGTCCTGTGCGCCGTCTACTGTTTACGTCCACCTTTTCTAACTGCGTTCGAAATTTCGCTCTTTCACTGCACGCATACACTTATTTATATTGTCCACCGCTGCTGCGTGGCGCCAGCTGTGTTACGTCAAATCACGAGATCGCTCTGGTTTTCCTATGAACTCCGAATACAGGATACTGCGTCACCGTTGGTACAATATAAACGGTATGCTATTGATTATACGGGTGGCAATACACTGAATAGGAGCGGTCGAATTTTTGAACACCTCACGTTCAATGGGAAGTAATTATATAATTATTATCAACGCCGCGCACTAATATCCTTTTATTTAACTTTTAGATACATCGTTTCGCGAAAAAAAAAAACACAATCGCGCACGTCATTCAAATTATTGGAGGCACCTAAATACATCTCGAGTTTGCACTTACTGCGAACGCTGTGCGTACTGCACAAATCTGCGGTATCGCGGTCGACTGCACGTTTACAAGGGATAGGAATTTTCGCGTAACTGGTGACCAGCAACTAGTTGACCTTTTAATCTTGGAAGTGCTCGTGTCGTACACCGTGTACGGCCAACCGTACGTCATATTTGGTGGCATGGCATTAGTTAACTTGACGTTCGACGCATAGCCCGCACAATGCGTGCGCCATCGATCGTCGCATTTACTACACTCCCGAGTGCTCTAAACTCGACGATTCGAGTTCGCCGCAACAAATACAGCGCAGGCCACCCTCCATACGTCCAAGTCGCTGACGGACGTCTGGGACATGATTGTATCCGCGTTCGTATTAACGCCATCGCGGTCTGACAAAGCGTGCAGCATTACGCGCAATTACGACCGCGGATCGATCACGCGAAACCGTACCGGTCATTGGTAATTCGCAGTTATTAAGCGCGATCGAACAACAACGATCAATTATTACGATTAGCCGTGCTGTTGCAGGTACGCGGCGTACCTTCGTCGAGGAAATTACTTTTCACGAATCGCGAGTGCTTTGCGGCGGAGGCGCACGCGTCTCGTATTCAGACGCGCGTCAACGATGTTCTGCGTAATCGTTTTATCATTTTATTTATAGGTTGTTACACGCTGCCCGAGATCGATAGCGGAGATAACTATTTCCGTTTGTAATTTGTACGGCGGTAATGTTTACTTGTATTTGTAATGAAAGGTGGACGATTGTAAGAGCGGGGAGGAAGAAAACGAAAAGAGCTGAATAGCGAAAGATAGTTATCGATTCTATGCACGAATATGACATGGGGAACTTTCGATCAGATTATACTGTTATCTGCAACGCCAACAGAAATTGGAAATTACCACGGTATCATCTTACACGGTTGTCACTAAACGACCCTTGTATAGATCTTCCAGCCCCTATTATTGAATCAGCAACTACACCCTTTATCCAATATTCACACCCCTCCGTTCTCCATCAGTCTGATATTACTTTGTATTTCGGGGGCGCTTTTTGATTGAAAGACGGCGAAGCGAGGGGAGGGCTTCGAAACTGACGATAACATTGAGTGAAACACAGTTGACGAAATAACTGTTGAATAGTTCAACGCGACTGCAATTAAATTGGCAATTATTTATGTTCACGAGACATCGCATGAAAATTGCTGCAAATACAATAAAAAACAAAATTGTTCCCCCTTCCCCGAAAAAATTCAGTCTCGTTTTCATTCAGCAAGTTAAGATGTCCACTGCACGTGTTTACCGACCCCTTTCTCTATCCTCGTGCCAACTACCTTGTACGAATTCTCGTCTGGTACAACCCGGGCACACGTTCGTGCCTCCTTCTACGTTCGCGCAGAGTAGCACATGCCCAGGACGACACCCTGTACACACGTATACGTACATACACAGCACGTCTATTTTACGGAACATTGTCGTTGGAGACCGCGACACGTAGGCGAACGTAAGTGGCCAAGTAAATACGGTTTTTAAAAGTTCGGTCGACTCAATTGCACACACCGCTCGTGAAAGTGTTTCCTCAAACACATTAGGGATTCGAGTTGGTAAACAAGATAAAAGTTGGAAAGTTTAAAACGAAGGGAAATTGATTGCATCCGCGCACATTTGCAACGGAATAGTCAAAGTCAAAATGTACCGCGGATACGTGTAATCTGATTTCAATTGAAATCGATACGAGCTGCTTTTGTATTAACGTGCAACGATTTACCGCGTTGCTTTTCGAATCTCACCGGGCAATCACCTTTGGGCGAATCCTTTCAATGGTAATGAACGCACAGTAGAATCGCACAGCGTTCTAGAGAGATTGCCCAGACACCGTCGTTACCGTTGTTGATTCTGCATTTACAAAGCCATGTCGAACGGGACGCGTATTAGATTTAACAACATTCTCCCGTGGATTTAACGGACGAATGAGTCGCACGCGATAATCAAATTAACCAATTCGCGTATAATCGGAAGGAGAAACAGAAGGAGCAATGAGCCCATCGGATATCCGTTGATTCTTGATATCAGATATTGAAGATGGCGCACATTAGCAGAACATCCCCCGCATTGATATTTCGCGTACGATAACAACTTGATTTCCATTCGCGTCGTGGAATCGCTTCGTTCATTCTCTCTGTTGTAATAAGGGATCAGGAGAGCAATAGAGAAGAAAGGAAACACCATAACGTCTATCGTTAGCTAAGTCGAATACTGTTGTTAACAATTACCCGGCCCGGCGTCTTATCGTTAACTGTTTGCCACAGAAACGCGCGACATTGTATTTAAAATGTTGCCGCGATTCCCTCGCTGTGGTACACGCGACCAAATTAAAGTCAATTGAAAACAAAGGGACAATGGAACTGGCTGACCGTGCAATTACGAAGAAGCACACGCGTGAGAAGAAGTTATTAACTTTCGTTCCACGCTCGAACCTGTTTTCACGGGGGCGAACCGTTGAGGGGTGCGCAAGGGAACAACCGTGCATTAAGTCCAATGTTGCGTCACGAGATAACCGGTCGGACGATTATTCAGTTACCCCTTCCTTTGTTTTCTCCCCCCCTTTCACCAATAATACAATCTATTCCGTTATTATCGCGGAAACGGATTTGATAAAGATTGTTGCGAAACGTAGGAACAGTCCAGTAACGGATACTCGTAGAGCACGGTCCGATATGGAGGAATAAATTCCCAGGTGCGACCTCGCTCCAGGTGGGAATATTAAAACGAATATTTTTCGCGAGCTTCGCGCTAATATGCACAATGTTACGTAAAAATTTGAATCCGCAGAACGATTTACTTCGCGGCGATAGCGTAGACCGAAGCGCAGCTTCTATCATTACGGCTAGCGTGCGTTTGGAACATCGAATTATCGATGCTCGTTGCAGATACGTGTATAATTTTTTGTATTTTCTTCTCTTTTTTCGCGCAACTTTAAGAACTCTCGCGATTCTCTCTCGTGCCACGCGAAGAAACGCGGGGGGAAATATTTGTAGAAAATTTTGGGAGTCCAGTTTCGCGTAACAATGGAACAACCGATAGAGGGTATAAATTTTTTCGTGTATCAAAACAGTCAACTGAAAATATCCTGGGAGACGTGAAGTATCGATTGGGTACCTGACGACGTAAATAAAACTGTGTACCTGAAAACGACCGGCGGGGTTATCTAATGCAAGAGCGTCGATAATATTGGTCAGTTCGCCTCATCGTGAAACTGGTAAGAGAACTGATGAAATAGATGAAATAATAACTAGTATCATTTCGAAGGTTTCAACATTTTTTAACTTAGTCGGTTGTAACGAACATCGACGAAAGCGTCCGGTAAATTTGATTTTTCCGCGTACTTTTTCATTCTTCGGGGCGAGACCGTCCCCTTGAAAGTTAACGCTTGTTCCTCCATATATCCGCGCAACTTCGAACCCAGTTTTCCACAAAATAAGGTGTTGAAAAAAGCATAGCTCTCGCGCTCCATAAAACTGTTCACCGAGATTATCGTAAATTTACGGTTTTACGTAAACCATCTACCACGTTCATTCCGAACAATGTTTACGCCCGTGCGAGGTTAACAAATCTGCCCGCAAAATTACATCCGCCAAGGTGTTCGATGCGGGCAGGAAAATGGGAAAACGAACGTTCACGTTCAAAAAAAACATTCTTATCGCCGAGAAGGAAAAAGTAGCAAAGAAAACAATACAGATTCTCCGCGAACCCAGCAGAAAGTACGAAAAATCATGGAAATTTTTCGCTCGCCGAAGTTCTCTTGTAAATGGACCGATAAGCGACGCTGCGCGGTGGTTTTTGCGAAAGTTTCGGGACGTATTGACAGAGGCGCGAATATAAATTTCTGCTCGAGCTTCTGCGCCCGTGGTTGCTGGGCGGGCGAACACTTTAAGCCGCGGGATGGGTCGGTTTTACTGCCGGTAAATCCGTGTAACCGTTAATAAAGTTCTGTCTGGGACGTCGTGCCCGACCAGGCCAGGGTAGACCAGTAATGCGAAATTCATTACACCGTATATGGAAGAAGCGCGGGGGCAACGATAAAGTTAACGCTACAAGAAGCTGCAAGAAATCCCGGTGTTGTTATACCTGGCCACCTGTTTACGCTGGCGCCGTTCAATAATTAATATCTAACGATCCACTGCGACGTCTATGCCCCGTCTGGACCTACTTCGATCGTTCGCTCCGGCTTCGTTCGTGACATCGCGATCGGTGTTTAGCCGCGATACGAGGATAAATGTAACGGTAGGTGCGTACTTACGGGACCGGCCGTCGAAATATATTGATATCGATATGCAGGTGATGCGTTTGTCACTTACCTGTAACAATAAAGAACACTCGTTAAACATACACGCGAGAAATTAAGCCGGTAGGGAAAATGAAAATAAAATCGTACGTTTGAATATCAAAGCAAACAGTATTAATCGCTCATCTGGTGTGATTGCAAGTGTTGCTTCTGGTTAATTATAAATGTATCGAACAGTCGAGAACATGCACAGAGTAAACACAATCTGTTCCGTTTTGCGAACGGTAACGTTCCACGCGGAAGGAAGAGCTTCAATTTGACGCGAGTAGAAAGGTATTCATTGAGGATCATAATTACCATGATAACGACCAAGATTATGCCGTTTCGCGAACTTCAAACGAAACAAACGTGCGCGGATACACGTTTATTCCCCGTGCCGTGGCATTCGAAACGCAGATTTCGACCGAGCCGATGTTTATTCATTAAAGCAATAGCATCACCATTTCCTCCGGCCGGTCGAGTACGAACGAATGAACGGGCATCGTTGGTGAAATGTTAATTCGCCGTGTCGCTCGGCGCACGGCTGTTACCTATGCGACGATGGCGGTTTCAAGGAAACGGGAAACGGGGCAGAAATTTTCGGACAAGCACAATTTTTATACCGAACGACAAAAAAATATTCGGAACATTGTCAGGGGAGCATTTTCTCTTAGGAAGAAAAACGCGTTCGCAATGGCGTCAGCATTTCGAAAATGGAATTTGTGACAGGAACTCTTTGTTTGCGACACGAAGCGAAAACCATCGCTAGAAAGTCGACTACATTGCGGCAAACGTTGACTCGTAATATTTTATACCGAACGGCGATTCGGAACGCGTTTCACGTTCACGTTCAACCTCTCCCGAGGAGAGGACTGCGGTTATCGAATGACGATGAAACCCACCATCGAGACGAATGATTTATGCCGCACAAGATGGATCTAATATAATAGTATTACGTGGCGCACCGTGAACGCGCAGTGCACTACAGCTCACCTGTGCTTGCAATCAAGAAGATATCAGCTGCTTAACTACAGTGTGACGCGTAATCTACCCGAACCAGGAACTCTAGTCCGAAAGTAACTTTGATCTTGGAGGGGAACCTCGCAAGTTCCATCCTTATGGGATACCCCTTTGTCAATAAGTGTGTACATGCTTGCAAGAGTTCGATATTTATTCGCCCAGACTGCTTCTACGAAAACAAATGTGAAATATAAATACAATAGAACTGCGGAAGGGAAAACAGACTCGCTCGGTCCCTTCCCTCTTGCGCATTCAAATACGTGTTAGAGAAGTACCGCTGAATTTATTTTTAATACAGCAATATGTTTGAAGAAGCTAGTTTTCACAGAGTTTTCCGGCCAGGCTGAGTTTGACTTGCACTTTAAATTCTCATTCGAAGAACTTTTATAACGCACATGCTGCAACCTCTTCTAAGTTGCTCTGTTCTTTTAAACTGCTTCACTTCGCGTTTCATAGAAAAGTCTCGTGCGCCAACGACGCGACGACGAGAGCTCGCCCACCGTAGACGGTTAGAATTGGAAACGAAGATTACGTTAATTATCCGGGCTGAAGGAGGGATGCAAGGAAAAAATCGAATGGAGACGTTCGCCGAGGCAGAAAACCGACGGGCCCGGATAAGTAATTATTAAAGTAATTGTAAGACAGATTCAATATTTACCGCCCGACGATGATATAATAAGCGAGGGGAGTAAATCCAATCGAAAAATTTGATGGAAGTAGAAAAGGATTTATGGAAATTTCGAAGTTCAATTCCGCGTAGCATTACGTGCTAATATAATTCTTGATTTCGTGCTACCTTCTGTTAAAATATGATCAAATCAAATCGAATGCAAAGTCTCATAGACAAAAATTGAAATGCTTAAGGAGCACGAGGAGTTACGAAATTGTGGTTCCCTAAATTAATAAATGGAAATATCATTTTCTAAGGTACGAGCAACGTTGTCTAATGCAAGCTGCGCTTGTTTACCGACGTAGCCTCGCGACCAACAGTACATACGGAATTCTACAAAAACGACTGAGCACCCGGGGAGTTTTCACGATGCAAATACGAGGGTAGGGGAAATTAAGCTTGATGGAACCGCGACGGCATGCAGAATTAAAAGGAAACACCTGGTTTCGCATATCCACGAAGCACGCCCGCGCTGCGGGCGGGTTTGGCGAAAGCTTGGCATAGCAAAAATGCAATTCGGACAGATTCTCATTGTCTCGTTAAAACGCATTCGCATTGTTCACATTTTATATAATTTCTGCTTAAATTGCCCAATTGATTATTTAAACTGCTAGTAAACTGCTCGTGGAGGAATTTCGTCGTGATTTTCATATTCATAAAATGTTTATCGTTATTTCGATGATCCCATTGGTCTTCTCGGTTTGGCCGTTGCATTTAATACAAATTCGTCCGCGAAAATACGTAATTAAAAAAATATGAACCGCTTCGGAGTTGAACTATTAACACCACAATCGTTTCACCTTTTTGCACGCAGCGTTGGTCTCGCGTGTTTTCCAACTTGGTTAACTCATATTCGTCTCGTTGAACGCAAGACGCATATTTTCACGTCTCTTTGAAGCACGACCTCCTACACCATCTCGCGAGCGTCTTTATTTTCACTGCGTCCACGTCCCTGTTCGTTTGTACGCATTGTACGACCGAACGTCAAACTCGAAATTCACACGCTCGACATACGTGGACACGAATAATTAATTGTAAAGTGTACGAAGAAAATTCGCTAACGAATTCGAAGGGACGATGATGTCCAACATATATATTTTTGTATATGTACTGTATTCATAAACGACAATATTCTCAATCAATTCTGAATAAAAATATCTGTCGAGCGTTTGCTATGAAAGTTAGTCGAGTTCTCTACTATTACCATTCATACATCAGGCTAATGTGCGACACGCTTTAAAAGTTATTACGTATGCAACGGCAATTTGGCAAATCGTGTTTGTAGATCCGCACGGCCGTAATTAGTCGGGGTTAAGTAGAAAAGCTTTATCCCCACCGGCAGGACGGATTAAAGGCCAAGCCAGGAAGGCAGACATTCGAAATTTCGCTACAATTTCCTCCTAGAAAAACCCATTTTACACCCACCTTCATTCCCCCTTTTCTGCATTAATTACCATCGATTATCTTCCTTCCCGTCCCTTGCTGCGAAAATCATGCGACCCCCGCTTCGCCACAAAAATCCATGGGCTTAAACACTGCTGTCTGTGGGAAAGTTTCCACCAGGTGAAACTTGTAATGATGCAACGACCATATGCACCACATCCTTTAATACCACGATTAATTCTGTGCGACGTCGAACGCAAATAAATATCTGATAAAGCCTGCGACTATTCAATAAAACTGCTGGCCTACGGAATTTGACAACAACTTCATGAGACTGATAAACAGAATAATATTCGTTCCTTAAACATTCCTTAAACACGTTTGACAATACGGCTACTGAGGTTGATCCCTCGTTGCCAATGATTCGATGAAGTCAATTCTGTATACATAGTCCGATAATTAACACGAATCGGCGTTACTCTTGTCGCGCGTATGATACAATCTCATTAATCGCTTCGAATCTGGTCCGCTTATCGAGGCTCTTGTTGGTTGTCTAAATCGTAGCACAAATTAGTGTTGGTTACAGAACCGCGAATGTTAAATTAAATTTAGCATAGCTAACTATACAGCATTCGTAACGAACACCAAGCCGGTGCATTCATCGTTTAAAATATACGCGAGATACGAGCAAGATCCTTCCAACAATATATTCCGTTTTCTCTTCTTATTATTTTCTTCACTTCGCTGTTTCACTTCCGATAAATAATCTCAGCGGTACAGCGAGGATTTAGGATCAACGAGGGTTCGCGAAAGCGAGCGATACCGTGATTAAAGGCTGAAGAAGAGCGATGATTTACCAGCAAGTGTCGGGTATTAACGGCGATAATCCTACGTACGGTCTGGCCGGATGTGTGGGAGACTAGTCGTGGAAAAAGGGACCGGTCGTTGGACTCTTCGACAATTCCCATACAGGGCGACTCTGTTGCGAGCACGAAATATTCTGCGAATACGGGCGCCGCGCGAGAACAGTTTCATTTGTTTCTGCAATATTTCTCGGCGCGTTATGTGTCGTTCGTTTTGATCCATGCGGCATAACGTTCTCGAATAATAAATCAGGAGCACGGGAACATGTTCATCAATCGCGGTATAATTGTCAAAGTTCGTGCAAAAATATCGCGTTACTATTCATTATAATTTGCTGCCAGTCGCGCCTCAAAGAATCGCAAACAAGAGAACCATTTAATTAATGGTGCAGTTCAATTTCGGGAAAGCATATTAAATAATCCATCAGCGAGGAACATCTTTTCCAATGTTCACTGCATACTGTGAATAACACAACTATAATAATAATAATATTAATAATAATAATAATAATACTACTACTAATAATAATAAAGTGAATATAAGAACTGCATTAGACAAAGAAATGAATTACTCTTATCCAACAGTAATACGTAAAATATCGATCAATTATCCAATTCGAAGGAAGAGTGAAGGAAGTGAAGGGACCCCCCATCCATCCAGCCCCACACCACGAAGCCAAAGAACACCGTGCCGAAACGGACGATCGAGAAAAGGTACGACGACCGTGCATTGTGTTGTAAATGCGACGTGACTTCGTCTGCGACTGTGGCTCAATTTGAATGTTCCGTTCGGGAACTTCGACTGTCGAGCACGGAACGTCGCCATGGCAGAAACGGCGAAGAAGACAGTGACGGGGGGGGGGGGCGAGAGGGAAGTTATTGGCTACTATCTCGTGAAGTTCGCGCACGTGGACCGGGGCCCAACACACCCGGAGCATTCGTGTTTCGAACGATAATACGAATTCATATGTAAATACACGTCGGGACGGAAAGAAACGAGCCGACCATTCGGGGGATGGAAGCGCCGGGGTTGAAAACGGAAGGAGAGGGATCGCGTGTCAAATATTTGTCCGACGAAAAATCGGCGTCGCTGTTACTACCGTTTATCGACGAAACGATTATCGAAACGGAATATTGCGGGGCATAGAGACGTTCGCTTGAACAGCAATCGCACGTTCGACGCGGCAAACTGCGCTAACCGGGACTCGCCGTTTGCACGATCGCGAGCAATAAATTTTTGACAAACGTTTCGCCTTTCGCCGGATCCGCAACACAATACGACGCGGCTTAGGTTCGCTAATTAGTTCGGTTATTCGAATCCGCGAATGCATTTGTAATTGCACACGTGGCTACCTACCGCGATTCAATCGGCCGTCGTACCAACTGCCATTGTATTTCGCAGTCAAGTTGAATTTAATTGAACGATACGCACGAAGTGAAACGTACTCGACACGGGGGCCCAATTTAAGTTAAACCGATCAATTTCAATTGCCACGCGATGCATCGATCAATAGCATCGATTACATTGAAAAATCGTTTATGCGTGCAACGATGCGCCCATACGTACGCGCAGAAAATACGCTGCTCGCAACGGCGGCGCAACGAATTAAAATTCATTAATCGAATTGCATTTTCACGGGAGCCATTGTTTTAATCTTTCATGATCGATTCGTCGATACGCGACACCGAAGCACCCGGTTCCAGTCGAAATCGTTAATTCCATTATTTTATTTTATTTTTTTATTTCTATGTCTCGTCCGTTAACCGCCCGCTGTTATTGCGCTCTGCATGGTAAACGCCGATAAAAACGAATCGCAAACGCGGATGCTTGTCGCGGTATTTTCCTTTCTACCCGGTGAAACTTTTTGCACGCGTGTACGTGCGCAGGTACGCATGCATCTCGATGAGTTGCACAGCGACGAACGCGTACACACGTGGCGTATATACCTACCACGGGCCATGGAATTGGGCAGGTGTACACTGCGTCGGGACACGAAACGTGTTCCCGTGTGTGCATTGCGAGTGCCGTGCGGTTGTGTGCGTGAGCAGTTGTGTACGAGGCCCGATTACATATTTACGCGCACTGAACAAATTGACTCTGGGAGCGAGCGCCGTACTGTTTGCTACCATGAATCGAGCCAATCGCGCCCAAAAAAATCACGCTCAATCTATTTGTATTCCCCGTTCACTTGCACACTACGCACATAATCATTCGTCGGTACATACGTGGACAGTCGTAAGTCAAACATATCGAGCCACGCGCCGAAGATACGTAAGATACTCCTACAGGTATATCGAAATCGAGTTTCACAATTTTTCAAACGAAACGGAACACAAATTACGACGCTCAAGATAATTCAGACGCGTCTCCTACGTTAGATAATGTTATATATACGATATATACGTATACACAAATTGCGATAGAACCCAAGAGAAAGCGATCGCCGATATAAAAGTGACTAGAAAATATGCAACGAAATTTCTTTCGCACGGAGCGTTTTTAGTACACGAAAACCGACGCTTCCGTCTACATTACTTTATCCTCCAATCTATTTTTCGTATCACAGTAAAAATAGAATTCCTAACGCTGCTGTGTCACAGTCACCCAATGAAATGCTTACCAAACGGCGCGGTATACGCCGGGCCGAAGCCCGTTTTGCAAAATATTCGAGCAACGTATCAACCGCGTCGTTTAGCGACACACTAACCTATTAAACGGCGATTCGATCCACGGGAACACGGTCGAACGCTAAACCGAACTGCTCTCGGTTAATCTGCAAGCTCTATCCCCGCGGTATGCAAAACGAGGATGCCCCGGTGCGGTATATCTACCCGGGTATACGCTCTCAGTCGTCGAAACGAAGTTGCCTCTTCGTGCTTGACTCTGGATTGACGATCAAAGGGTCGCGATAAACGACCCGGGCATGAAACCGACCTCGACGAGGTCACTTGCGACGGTGGACGCGCTTCCTGGGCACGAGGTTCCGTCGAATGTTCGTCATTCTTCGCGGGCAGACGAGACAGCGCGCGTCGATGAACACGCGTGTGACAAATCGGGTCGAGATTGACCCGTTCGAACGGACTGCCGTTGAAAAAGTTTCATTCAGCGAACCCGGCGAATTAAGCTCGGCAAGCAAATTCATAAACGTCCTCGTTTCGACGGCGTCGTTGAAAAAAAAGACAAAAAAAAAAAAGGAGGAAAACAGAGTTTTCGACGCATCGCAATTGCAGGCGATCGTCATCGATCCGGAAACGCCCGGCGATTGGGACGATATCGAATCGGGGAACGGTGGAAAACTTTTTACCTGTGAACAACGTTTTTTCCGCGGCTTTCGCGTGCTTCCGCGTGTGCGCGGTAACATCGTCGAGAAAAATGATTCGCCGTTTGTGCGAACGGTTCCGCGCCGACATTCGACTTGATCCGGGATGGGTGAACGATCCTGAACGCATACAGATTCTTCGTTTGGTTTTCAATCGATCCTTGCGCGGCTGCGTGTACCAGGAATAAATAGAATTTGATCGTGTCGCGTCTGACCGAAATCGGGCACAATGAAAAAGTACGGGACACGGTCGACTTCGATGCGAAAATCGAAATGAATTAGCAATGGAGCGACGTTACCGGCGATTAAACACGTCGTGAAACTGAGTAACGTTCGAGCGAAAATGAGACTCGTCGTTGCGGACGCGTCTTCGTCGATATAAATAACGCTCGGCTATCTTGCATGTGAGCTGTTTAGCGAATGATTGAATAATTCTTTCGTAACGCACCGCTCCCGTGAAAGCCTCAAAACGATGGCTTAAATAGCCTCCGAAAGGAACGAATAAATAGAGGCGGTTATGGGAACGTAAAATTAGAGTACGTATTAACAAATCACGGTAACGGAGCGTGAAACGTATTCCTTTGTGAAGGGAATTTATTTGCATGTTCCTTGCAGAAATTATGTCGGGTCATCGAGCGTAAAAATGCCGTAAGGAGGAAATAAGCAATGTAGAAACAAAGAACATGAAATGGAGAAAGCGGAAACTGCAACGGGTCTGGCCGGGTTTAAATCAGGATAATCAACAATGCTCATCACGTTCCCCCCTCTTCGGATGTCTTATCTTTTGTTCGCGTTAAAATATAACACCGGTTTCACAGTCACGATCGATTGCGGTACACTTGCAAGATGCGATTGCCACGTTTTATGTATCGTATATTCAACGCCGCGTATAATTTCTAATATCAAACATTTAAAAAAAAAAAACTGAACGCAACCGATGGCCTGAAAAAGCACGAGCTAATATTCTGCGCTCAAATTGTATACAGATGCAACGTTAATTATAAAATGATCCAACGTTCCGTTCACAATGTATATTTGCCCAAATCAATATCTTTCAGGATCACGTCTGTACGCGTCGAATATTCCAAACCGCGACGATGCTTGTGAGTCTAGCTCTGGCCACTGGTCTAGGCCCATCCCAGGTGCATCCAGAGAAACAGGCAATACACCTGAGAAGTTGTGCTTGCACCGGTATCTAGAGCTTGATGCGGCCGGAACGGGTTGCCTCGTAGACGAAAGTAAACGCTGGAAACTGGAACGACGGTGGACGAGGAAAACGGAAAGAGTGGTCGAGGAAACCGCGGTCAGAGATTGCGGGCCACGATTACGCAGTTACATCCGCCGCTGCCATCCCCGTTAACTCGCAAGACGGAACGGGACGCGAAGTTTGCGAATCGCCTTTGCCACACCCTCCCTCTACGTTCCATTTTCCTTCGGACCTCCGACTCGCTCAAAACGATCCAGGCTCTCGTCGTTCCTTGGACTGCACCGATCGTCTCGCATTTTTGTGGGGAAATTTCAAGGGAATTGCAACGCGATTACCCGGGCAGGCGACGAAACAGAATTCTCCTCGTCGAGGCGGCGTCGATCTTATCCGGCCGCGTTAATCAGTTTCGTCAACGAAAAATCTCGCTCGGAGAGATGAAATAAACGTTCCCCGTAGATAGCGTCTCTCTGCATCCAGCTGGATACCTTAATCCAGGTTAAACGTTGGGATTAGATCTTCCGCCTTCGCTCTTCGTGACGAGCGTTCAGCATGAAACAAGTAAATCGCTGTCCACCTGTCCGATCAATGGGAACAGTTTTCAGCGCATAGGCCGCGGGTTCTTGAGATGGTGTTCTCGAGATCGGACGAAGTGGGAATCGGTTTGTCGATCCGCTCGCTCGATTGACTGGAATTTCGTAACGTCACTGCTCGCGCGACGCGTACACATTTCTTCTCGCTTGTTCGCGGCTGTCTCTTCCATAGAACAGATCGTCTGTTGCCGGAACAGCGATATTATTTCTATTTATATTCAAACTGATTTTTTTCTCCCAGCGCAGAAATTCCAAAGACGCATAGAATCCGCCGGTTCGCTAGATCGCAGCTGCTACTCCAACGATTGACCAACTAACCGCGTTTTATTTAAAAAAAAAAAAAAAAAAGAAAAAAAAGAAGGATTCCCTCGCTCGCTGCTGCATTTCGGAAACCATGATTCTGCATTCCAACTATGCTACCTCGTAACGGGCAAATAAAACGTTCCACTGAAATATACATTTACTGTTAACCGTGCGTCCAGTTTCTCGCGTGACCCGTTCCATTCCAGCATTCCTTCACAGCTGTACATCCAATAGAATTTTATAAACGTGCCGCCCCCCCCCCCTGCTCAACCCCTTACACGGAAAGATCATCACCGATGAATAGAAAATATCGTTCCGCGAGACGGCCATCGGTTTATATTTCCAGTCGCGTTAAGCATTACCCACTATCCGAAGCGAGAAGCTCAAGCATCATTAACTACAAAAGAAATCTCGATAAACCGGCACGACGGATTTCCTCGAGCGACCCGAACGCCGCGGTTGCATACCGGTATTGCATAAACTAGAGAATCCCGCTGCGAGTTTCGTTCTGTTTTCTTGCGAACGCGACACACTCGCCGAGCTATCTGCGCGGATGCACCTACGTGCATACAGCCCTTCTGCCACGAGCGTTGCCAGCACGAGATGTAACTTACAGTTTCCCATCTCGTATAACTTCCCGCGGGGCGAAAGCCTTCGGATGAAGTTCCTCCTCGGTGCTGCCGTGGCCACCCTTTTTGTCGGCCCTCTTCGCTGTGCTTTTGTATAAGATAGAGCCACCGACCCTTTGCCGAGCGAACCACGAGAAAGACCGGGCGCGGCGAGCGAGCTTTGTACGCGATGTAACGTTGCAAAAATTCCTTTTGAATTCCATTAGACGGGTCGGTGTGCCCGCCAACGTTGGCCTCCTACCTTCGGCTCCATTTGCGCCGTGCGTTAATTGTGCGCCCCGTTCGAAGCGCGAGAACACGGGCGAAAGAAATTGCGTGTGTACGGTGGTAATGGGGGGAAAGAAGCGAAACGGAGAGTCGCGACGACGACGGGCGAAACAATATTGTTGCGCCCGTTAACGCGGACTTCGTTGTGCGAGAATTAGTTGCGCCCGTTCTTGCGCGCTGTCGTTTTCCGAGGGCTGATATCGCGATATCGATTTCGCGAGACGCGCGGCGGCGTGGCCTTAGAACGAAGGCAACAGAGAATTCGGGTGAGATTCGATTTACGCGGAAAGTATGGAGATGATGGTGGATGCAAAAGGAGATGGATGAATGAAAGGTACGCACTGCGAGTTCTGTTCAACGTTGCGGTGATTCAATTAATTCTCCGCCGGGTGCATCGGAGTAATAGGATGTAAGGGCGGACCGAAGAAATATTAATTATAATTAACGTTTCCGTAAATTGTATTATTTCGTGCCGCTTGTAAGCTTTCCTATTCGGTTACTCGCTCGGAGTATGTATTCGTTTACGTTGTAAATAAAATTCTGAATCGCGATATGTACGTTCGAATGGTAAATCGCTTAAGAAAAATAAGAAAAAAAAAATAGGAGCACGGTATTGCCTATCTGGCCACTGTGTAAGTCTTTCGAAAACGATGACGCTGCACAACGCTATCGAGCACTGCGTGACGTCGTTTCTCCTTTTCTTTTTCTTTTTTTTAACCGCGTATCAATCATTCTGACCTTAAGCCCCGTTTCAGACGGGACACTTTGCGTTGAAGCTTTCCCTAGCGCGGTCTAGAGAAACATTGCCGCTTATGGGGCTTTTCAAACGCGTATATCCACCATCGTGAAGTGGCATGGTGTCACGGTCCTGTCTCGGTGGATTATCATAGCGATGCACTGGTTTAAATGTGAACTTTCTCACGAGGACGCGCGTGTGGCGACACAAAGTGCCCCGTGTACACCGCGTCCAATATTTGGTCTCATTTATATTCCGCTACGTTTACCAGAAACCCATGAACATTGAATTTTCATACCGCGAGGAAGAACCAAGGATATGGCAAGGATATGGAACCAAGGCGAACTATATTTTCGATGCTGTCGAATGAGTTCAACGATACACATTTCTCCTTATCGTTGCAGTGTTCGAACGAACCTCGATTAAATATCTCGCATGTATAACATTGAATGAATTCACAATTTAACAAACAATGTTGCCGCATCGGCGCGTGCATGCACACGATGCTACCGTGTTGTTGTTGCTTTTAGTGATTGGCTGGACGTGAGCCATCTGTCTACCGGAAGAAAGAAAATATCTCGCGCGAGCAACCCGATACGGGTGAAAGAAATTTAAGAAGACAAGAGCCGGACCAAAGAAGCAACAAGACGCCTTCCGCCAGTACGGTGGCTCTATTTTCTGTTACAACCACGAATTTCCTGTAATTACATAGTCCGCAATTCGATCGGCCGGCCTCTAACATCTTTCACCGACGTTCCAGTTCGGATTCCGATCGATTTCGTGAACTCAATATCGACGGCAACAGATCAGCCATAATTCGACCCAGATGTATCTCATACGTAATACTTCGCGTCTGCGTACTCTACTAGTGACCGGACAAAATTTTCATGAAAGAAGGCAAAGGAGTATATACACTTTTGCGCCGGGGGCACAAAGTTGCCGACTAACCGTGTGTACCCGTGCGATATCGAGGATTTAAAAGGAAAACGTTACTTCACAAGCAACGAACAGCTGCACGCGTGTTTGTTTTACGGCTTCCCCGCTGTACCGTAACAATTTTTCTACGGCGTAATCGCTTCACTCGTTACGCCTCGCGGAAAGAAACAACGGCGCAAAGAAATCCGGCAGCGAGAACATTACTTTGACGCGAACTTTATTTACACCGGGTTCTCAATTTCATTGTTTCCTTTCGCCTGCGTAATTGCACGACACAGGCGCAATCAAGCCGAATGAAACTGCGAACGGTGCCATTCCTTTTCAACAATTTCGCGTTTTGGGAGAACTTCCTTGTACACCTGAATGGCACCGCGAACCTACCTGTTTAATACCGTTCTGTTCACGGTGTCGCGCGTTCGACAACTCAATTTGCGATCCCAAACCCCGTCAATTCCGGGAAGAATACTTTTTGCCGCTGTGACCGGTGTCCGTGATGACTCGCGATTAGATTTCCCTTGTATCGAGCTGCAATCGTATGTCTACGGAGGCAGGGACGGCCGACTGCTATCCGGCAAATTGGGTTTCCAAACGGACCTAGAGGGGTTGCCACGGGATTCGAATGAGGCAGCAGCCTGTACACCGAGATTGGATGCCGACGAAATCGTCTCGTGGGAAAACTGCTGCCCTACCTAAAGCTCGGTTGCATACTTTCGTCTAATGCCTCTACCCAATTGCCAACTTTGCTCCGGGGATATCGGAAGGCGATACACTTTCAAAGAACGTTTCCAACCGGTCAGCCCACTACCGGATTAAATTTTTATTGATCAGATCGATTGATGGGGGAGGAGGAGGATCAACAGTGCCATTAACGTGCTCGAGATCAACCGATGCTTATTACAAGAAAGCATTAGGGGAGAGCGTTGCGAGAAAGTGTGCTTTTCCTAATTATGTGTAACGAAAGGCAAAGCGAGTTAATTAAGTGTAATAGAATAGTAATTAACCGGATCGAGGATTGTCTTCAAGTTATCAATGAACCTATCGTTGCCAATATTTTCTGGCGGACGAATCGGTCGCGAAAGTGTATCGTCGAGTTACAAAAATCCAACGGCGAGGCGAAATAATTCGGTCTCGTTAATTCTTCGCACCTTCCTCGGGTGAAGCGTCCGATCGGAAACCAGTAACCGGGTTAACAGGTTAACGAGGCAAACAATTTGCGGGGAAGAGACTTCCGAGATGCGAGCGAATCTGCTGACGTAACTAGGGGGACGAACGAAAGAGAGCCGGGGACCGAATTTGACAACTTTATTGGACCGAGTCCAAGGAACGTTTTCTTTCTCCCGTTCTTAATTATTCCAGACGGATACCTCGCAAACGTAGAACCCAACACCTTCAATCTTTCCCGAGCTATTGACAAATATTTGACCGAACTACCGGACGGCCGTAACTCGTCGAAGTTTTATCAACGATACAAAAGACCCCGTTCCCGTTTCGTTGAAGTTTCAATCCAACGGCGGCCGGCTGACTAATCATCGAAACGTGACTGGTTAATAAATCGTGAACAGCACGCTGGATAATTATCAAAGTACAACCACGCTGCGGGCTCTCATCGTACGTAATTAATAATCGCTAACGATAATTACCAACGCGTCCCGGGGGTCCTTATCCCAGGTCGCAGAATGTTTCCTAACGATGTAACCCTATGAGACGGTAGTTTCCACGCCGCGTACTCCCGGAAGACGTCACGTTGGTGGCTAAATTACGTAATCAGCGCCCTCGTTCCGTATCTTTCGTTAGAATCGTCGCGAAACCGGGCGAACGCCTCAGAAATTCGGTATCGCGCGTTTCTTTATCGCTTAACGATCCACGCGAACTACCAACGACCGCAACAACGATCGGCAGGTGTCCAGTCGCGGTCAACCCTTTTCCACGAGGAGAACGATATCGACTAGAATCCTGGATGTTACACCCCGGTCGAGGAACGATGTCCGTGCTTTCGCGAGATTGCTTTTCCCAAGACGTGACCATACGTCTGTTCAACGAGCGTTCATTGATGCATATGGCGCAGGCGGCGAACGAATACCGTGGGAAGAATAGAGCAGCCAAGGTCCGAGATAGACGGGCAGGATTTAAAAGGCGTAGACCAAGGATGAGGAAGCTCGAGGAGCAGCAGAAATGGTCGACGATGAACACGAATGAATGTACGTTCTCCTTGTTTCCTCGCTGCTATCGAATATTCAGGTCTGACCGTATTATTGATGAACTCTCGTGTTTAAACCCCCCCGCCCGATTCCACCTTAACCCCCTGAACCTATGCCCGTTTACACTCGGTGAACCGTAGCGTCGTATCTACGAGACGACAAACAGTAACCCCGCTCGTGGCGCTGGTGTTCAACGGTCTGGATAAATTTCTTTCGAGTCTCTCCTTGACCGATGTTTAAGATCTTTCTCCCGCTGCCATTGATCCGTTCGGGGGGTACTTTTGTTCGACGGTGGAAGGGACGGGATCCCCTTCCCGTGGAGTCGAGAGAAAAAAAATCGCGACGAACAAGGATCGGGCTTACCCTCGTCGGTCGAACCTTCGCCGGCGAACGAAAAAAGAAGGGAACGATAAAGAAGGGAAAAAGCTGACCCGTGTAATGCCACCCTGGCAGCGCTATCTACTCGGGCCTGTAATCGCAACACCGTCGCCTTTGTATAGAACGGCGTGAAAATTGGTTCTTATCGAGCCGTCGAATGCTCGTCGATTCGCCGCAAGGTCCGTGCGTCGCCTTTAATTTTTAAAGACGCGGAGCGACTCTCGTCGCTGTCTCTTTGGAACGCGTCGTTGATAAATCGATCGGCGATTTATCCGTCGCGACTCGGCAAAAACGTTTCGTTTCGACGGATAGAGACTGCCAATCGCGGACGAATCTTTAGCCGATCCGAACAATTTCGACGCCAAGACACGAACGTTTGACAGAGATATGAGACAATTGGCAAACGCGATCACGTTTTACCGACGAACAATTTAATTGGATGGGTATACTTGGATTTGTTCAATGTTAAGTGACCGATCGATCAATTTTTGTCGAAGACAGTTTGTTCCGCGAAACTTTTCGATCGAACTCTCTGAGGATTTCGGGGAAGTTTTGCGGAGTGAGCAATACGTTTCGAATAATCTTTTGAAACGATTCGCGATGTTTCGCTTGCGAACACAACACGTTCTATCGTTGACCCATAAACCAAGTGAACGAACGAGAATTCAATTAGACTGCCGGTTCGTAGAAACTCGAAACCGTAGCTGGTCCACGGTTAAGCGGTGGCAGAAGAACTTGGCGCTTTGTTCATTTTTTAAAGGAAGCGCGACGAAAGGTGTTCACAGCGGTTTCGTTGCCGCGTCCCTTGGGAAATTATGTAGCTCCTTTTGGCAGACTGTGTTAATTAAGATTGTTTTCAACAGTCTCGTCACCCCGGACGAATAAGAAATCATTTGAATACCTGTCGCGAGTGGGGCGAGGCAGGAAAAAACTGAATCCCGAATAAGTCCGGCTACGATAAATATAGTACCGGCGTTCAATTTTCGCAGAACAACAGAATCACTATTCCATAATCCGATAATACTGAAACATTGAAACACACCTATCGTCTGGTATCGAGTCAGATATCGTATACGTCCAATTGTTTCTCGTTTCGTCCGGGTTTTCGACGATACTCCCCAAAAAAATACGTCCGCCTCAAACACTGTAGAAAGTGGCGTAAATTTTGCCGCAAGGATATCCGCGACCTATCCGTCCCATCCATCCAATATTAAATTGAAATCCATTTTACTCGCCGTAGTGAAAATGTGGAGAGTGCAGTTGCACGAAGATCGTGCCCGGCGGAGTGCAAAGGAAGGATGCGAAAAAAAAAAACACATGCATACAAATAGTTTTTATCGAATGCGTACCGTTAGATTGGATGATTGGATTAGTACATGATTGGAGCGGCAATTGGAGAGCTGGACGAAATAGGGGCATTCGGAGAGCGAATTTATTGATTCAATTTCATCGTAACCCTGCCGCACACCCTTCTATTTTAACCGCCGACAGATGGCACGTTGATGCTGTCAAGTTTTCCAGTTTGGTCTCGCCGCGATTTAGCATAATCGAGGAACGCGTGAAAAACGTTGGTTAATCGGCGACCATAAATACGATCGTGCGTAAGTTAAAACGAGCGTCGGGTTATACGGTTGAAGTAACTGTCGTATCAGGAATGTATTAAGACTTACGACCGGGCCCGGGAAGTAAAGTACTCGGTAACAGAAAGAAAAATGATCGTCCGGGGGATAACAGATTGAAAAAAATGATCGCGCTGATATTGTATACGATGGCACCGGGGAATTGTCCGGAGCACAGGGGTTGTTTTGGGCCGCAGTGTGGGGTGAGAACTGTGCTGTATAGAACGGTTACTTGCGGGGCTATTTGGAAAAAAATGTGCGAGCCTTCGGTTGCGAAGCATTCTGTTGCCGAGGGAAAACTACAGCCCGTGGACATTCCGACGGACAGGAGTCGTCAGGTATCGAGGCGTGAATTAGTAAGAAATCGGGCGCTTCTAATTGCCGCGAGGAGAAGCGCCACAGGCGGAAAAGTCAATTAACAGAGACGAACCTTTTCATCCATCCTACGTGACTTAATTTAACGTCGGCTGCAACTCCCATCTCCGCTGCTCCGAACTTCTTATTCCCGATACCCTGCTTCAATTCTCGCGTAATCCAATTCTTGTTCAGAAGTATCGCCGTACAACGCGCAACGAACGATACCCTTTTTTTTCTCTCTTATCTCGTCGTTCGCTGAAAGATTTATCCGGTCTCGTTCCCCATCCCTTTTGCCCCGTCGTTTTACTTTCGAGACCGTTCATTCTAGCTTTCGTTTCGTCCGCACGACCCGGCTCATCAATTTCTTATCAACCGCATTCAGCCCTTACGTCACTTGCGTCGCCAGTTGTCGCGAAAAATGTTGCACCGGCTGAGACGCGACTTCACGGGTGGCAAAGGAACACCGGTTATCGCTGTTCATTCCGCAATTTCGAGCCCCCTAACTGATTTCCCCGCGAATAATAATTCTAACGCAATTTATAAAATTGCTAACCGGGCATCAGCAAGGAGAACGCGGACCGCAACTTTTCCAACCCTCCGCGACTTCGCAACCCTTATTTATCGTGCACACAGTGCGCTCATTAAAAATTTCCTCGCGTCGAGGAAGCTGGTTATTTTTTATTCGAAGAAAAATCCATTATCCCCAGAAGCTTGCGAAACACCGGCCACTGCGAGATTGGAACACGATACGGTCGAAACGCAATTATGGCTTTTATCCAGCGATTGGAGCTTGTTCTTATGGTAAACAAGTTAAGACGCAAGAAACGAAAAAGGAACTCCGTCTAAAAATACGAAGATCATGATCATCACGATCGCGTTACGAAGTCGGTCATGCGTTCGTCTCGTTAAGACTCGTTGACGCGGCGTGAAAATTAATGCGCATTGACAATGATTCCCCGCGAGGAGAAGGGAAGCTCATCTCTTGGCAGGCACACGGATGCTGTGCTATTGATTTTCCGTAGGCGCGTGCGGTTTTCCACGCTCACCGGCCTCGCTTTCAAATGGCACGCAATCACAAAGTGTTTCGATGGTTCGCCGTACGCGACATCGATCGCCGTGACATTAACTGGTACTAAAATATCGCGCTCGCCGACGGAACGATCGTTGAATCGTAGCGCGGATCGAAACGCGATAAAAAAAAAGAAGGAACAAAGAGGAAACCAAGCAAAATGGCAACAAGTCTCGCGGAGATTTACGATGACAAAAGCAGAGCGATAAAAGTAGTATCGATGCGTTCTTGATAACGAACGAGGGCGGAACGACAGTGTCTTCCGACCGACGGCACGTTTTGATTTCGCTTCGTTTTAGCCGAAACACCCACCTCGAAACCGTTTCGCAATTCTTCATTTCGAGGGGGCAAGTAATAATAATTTGCTCCGGGCGAATTCAGCCTCGCGACTTTAACGGAGCAATATACCGTAGTCGGGGGACTCGAGTCACCTCAGCTTGACTGTACGAGAATTGTACAGGTAGAAAATTAGAAGTGCACGCAATTAAACGCTGTCGTCACACTTGCCAAGATTTAGCATACTTCCTGCATAACACGCGACAAGACTCGCAGACGAGTGGCTGTTTAGTTAATAGCGTCATTAAACCAAAGTTTCAACGAATTCACCTGCAACACCGATGTATCAAGCAGAACCGGCGAAAGCTCCCCGCTCGATCTTCAATACGTAACCGGTAAAATATAAACGGAGCAGCATACAAGGAGTAAATTAACAAAAAACAAATGACAAAATCAGGCACCCAATTACAAGTTGAGGCGCAGACACGCGAAAACAAAATTACACTGCAACCGTTTCGTGCGTGCATCACAACCTACAGGCACTACACGTACCACGAGGTGAACCGAACTAAAAGACAAAATGAAAAAAAAAAAAAAAAAAAAAAGAGAGACGAATCGAACAAGCAGCGGGAAAATATAAATTTAATTAAATGCGCACTGTCCGTGGCACGCAGCCCAATCGCTCCGCGTCGAAATGGATTCGCTCGTCCACCTCGTCCTGGCCGCCTGCGTCGATCCCAAATGTTTTTCAAGGAATTCGAAAAATCGTTTCATCCGCCCGGCGCACACATGGACTCGATTCGTTAACGATTCGGTTCCTCGCGATTCCAAAGCACTGGAAGTAACCGCGAACGACCTGACGATCCGTCGCGCTTCATTCGAGCTATCGTCGACGACGATAATAAACTGTACCGCCCGCGACACATATTTCATTGAGATGCAAAGTGGGATCGCGACGAAGGAGATTAAGCCACCATTGAACGGGCACAAAAGATTCCGCACGAATTGATTGGACGTGCGTTACCAGCTTGGGAACAAACGCCGAATGTCTTACGTGCGAGCGACAGCGAGAAAAGATAGGAGGATGGGCCTCAATTACGTGGACAAAGGGGACACGTATCCTTTGTCGGCGAATCGTGTTATCGAACCGCAAGCGACTTGGGGCATTCGCGGCTTGCAATTCAAAGCGGGACGCTCAGGACCGATCAGTGGGAATATCTAAAATTGGATAATTGGAAATCGGACGATTGTACGGTGGTACCCTTTTAAATGGTGCCGCGGCGTTCGAGACGCGACATCGCGATTGCGGAGGAGAAAAAGGCGATCGCGGTTCGCGAATGATAATTGCGAAATTATCCGATCGCGGATAATTGAATTTGCGCCGTCCAATTGGAACGTTTAAAGAGTAGGTGCTTTCGTCGTTTACTAATGCAGGCGCGTGTGATGTATTTCCAATCCCTTCAATACCCATTGCACGCGTTCGTAACGTGCATCCAAAACCTCAATACATATTCTTTAACACGACTTTAATAAAAAGTTACTAAAATATTTTGTGTTCCTCGTAACAGTATCTCACTGTAACAATGCATTGCCGTTATATATTAATCCAGGGGACAACCCTTTGTTGCATCTGCCTATTTAGATAGGTAACATACGAAATTGCGCCGCATCGGTGTACACGAGAAACATCCACCCCAAATCCAAACATATTTTCCGGCTTTATCTCGTGCGGCCGCTGCGTAGACAGGTAGAAAACGAACGTGGCACGGCAGGTAAGCCGAAATTTTATAGCCCTTGGTACCACACCGCGATACGAATCGCAATTTTTGCCTCAACACGCGCCGTGGTTAATGATTCCACGGGAAATAACGTTTCGCGTTTTCACTTATCAGGATAAGCGGACAAAAACGTTCCAGCGATTCTTTCGTCCCTGCGCCCGCCGGTTTTTCGTTCACTGTATTAATGGCAACAGAGTTTTTCGTCGGCGCGAAACTTGGACAGTTCCGTTCGGCGTAATGGAAAAAGTACGTTTTATGTTAAATTGACGAATCGGCACAATGGTGTGTGTAATGGAAACGGGGGCAGCGGCGCAAATTAAATGGAAAAAGAAGAACCGAAAATGGGAAGAACGGAATCGGAATAAATCATACGATTCCGCGGACTGGAAAATCGCATTTCAACTTTCAGGACTTCGATACAAGAAAGATAGATTGTACGCATCGCGTCGAGGCCACGTAACATCTACTCCGGGCGTGATAATAGACTGACAATGACAGATCTGCTCGTGCCGGGTCGTTTATCTTTTTTTATTTAAAAGTACAATATTGATATCTACCTGAAAATCATGTTACGTTTCCTGTGATATATTTGATATATTGCAATTCACAATATGCTGGTAAATCCAATAATAACAAGACGAATATAGACGAATTAAGAAGGATTATAATAAAACAATTGTCGCAGCAATGAAATTTGGCAAAATCATCGAAGATGAACATTGGTTGAATACCGTTCTCAATAAAACATTGAAATCGCTTTGTACTCTTCGAACTGTCCGAATAGCATTAACCCGTTGCGCAGAATTATACGCAGAAGCGATACAATAAATACCTGTCGGGACATGATCTAACGAATATAAATTCAATTAAATCGTTTAACTAGAAATTCCATAATATCGCTGAACAGCGAACGTTGATTTCCGCTCTCATTGTATTAAATTAATTGAAGCTTACTGTTCGTTATGAAAACGAAACGATATCAGACGAACGAAAGCAATTAAAGAATACATCGCCGCGTTATACGTGCTACGAATATTACACATTTATTAACCGCATAAATAAACGAACATTACGTGTCCATTACAGGTGAACATTATATGGCTCGCGGTTATGTCGCACACGCTATGCACCTGCCAGTCTGTACGATCTATTGATAAGTATCGCTCTGCGTTCAATTGTTTCGTCGTGCGACCATTGCTTACGGATATCCAATTGAGAATGAAACGAACTTCGAGTCAGATCGTAATATGTAGAATGGAGGCAACGTCGCGCTAAATTAAAATACAATGATGCAGTATTTCTGGATAAATCGGATACCGCGTTTAAAATGTTTACTGTTATCTTTCCGCGGTTAACAAGTGAATGAAGAGACTCGAGAAGGTATCTTTAGCGGTGAACGACGAGCCTTTAAATTCTACATTGCCGTTTCGTTTTTTACGACTGGGAAGCAAATGTCCGTTTAAAGAAAATCGTTAACATAATGTCGGAAGAAGTAGCAGGTAATGGTCGACGAAAAAAAAACAGATAAGGGTACGTATATGGTATATAAACGTGCATTCCGGAACGTCAAACGTAAGATTTTCCTATTTCTGTACGATTGCAGGCGACAAAGTGCGAACATCGATTCATTGTCTATCAAGGAAATACGAATTACATTACTTTCGTTCTTTATTTAACGAACAGGTCATGCGAATCAATGCACCCCTGTCTTATCCGACCGACGAGGAAAAGATTCCAAAACCCTCGTTAGAAAAAGAAAAAAAAAAATTTGTACCTAACGGCACCGACGGTAACGCTTAAGCAAAAGTTTCGTTCTTAACGTCGCCAGGGGAAACGCCGTTCCAATCATAATTTTCGGTGAAATATCCGCGGCCTCCGGTGCCGTTCTCGAAATTAACGAGTCCGACATTTTCCTGGACAATACTCGTCTCGCGTGGCGACCCTCGAGACGAGGGCAGGAGAAAGAGAGACTGCATTTATCTCGCACGCAGAACTTCCCGCATTAATTTCGGCCCTTTTAAATTTCTTCCCGACTTTTGTCAGCTTTCGTATAGCCGCCTCCTTTGTCAGGCGCATTAACGAAAATGCAAGTTATAACGACTCCGTAATAAGGGCGGTCAGATTTCGTTTCCGGCGAACGACTTAAGCAGAGAGAAAGGTACGGAACAGTGGGGCGGGGCAATTTATCGTGGCTCTGAACCGCGAAGAGGAGCAAGTTGAGAAAGGGAATGAATAATAGGAGCGAGAGAGCCAGGTACATGCGGCAGGAAAGAAATCGAGGAACGGCTCGGAGCGGACGGGAAGAACGGGAGGACGGTGAAGGAAAGACCAGGGGAGGGGAGGATGAAAGAAACGCGGAAAGGTATGAAAAATTGGCCACGAGCTGCGACGCGATAGCGAAGTTGAGTGCGCCGATATCATTTCGCCCGAACGATACGTCTACGTGGACAAGACAGGTGAAGAGGTGCGGGAGGCAACGATTGTACCGCCTATGCAACACGTACCGGAAGTTTACAATGCCCCTGCGACTGTGCCCGTGACACCGCAACACCTTTGACGACGTCGCAGGACGTCGATATCTCCTGTGCGACGTGCGACGTGCGGCGATCGCTATATGGGCAAGGAGAATTAACTTGCACCGATCAGCCACAACCTGACAACGTGTTTCCCCGCTTTTCGCAGTAACCGGCCATGATTCCAGGCTGTCCTAATGACGATTCGTCGAATGTTCGATACTGTAAAGGGTGTTTCGCGTGGATTGTATTAGGCGTTGAAACGAAATCGGTGCTTCGATGCGCATTAAATTGTTCATAATTCTGTTTTCTCTAGTTTGTCTCACTTCTCAGTTGAACGTAACGCCCCGTGTAGATCTGGATTTTAATTATTCCGCAAAAAGTCTTTCGAAAATTCGACAATTCATCGTACGATTGTCTCGAGCGATACCAATATCCGTGAAATCATTGTAACAAACGTACGTATGTATAATATATACGCTGCGTCTTTTAAAGTGCAACGCGAGCTTTAAATCGTTCAGTGAAACCGTATGTACCAACGATAAACAACGGGAATAAATATGCGGAGGTGCATCTGCATGTTTCAATGGGCCGTAGAAAATCTGAATCGATGAAACTCCGTTTTCTTACTCTCTAATGACTCCGGCTCCTTCAAGCAGAATACCGTTGCACTCTGAACGTACATATGTACATAAAGCGTTCGTGAACATCCCTCTCGGGTCCGGTCCTCCTGGGAACTCCAGAGGCAGGGGATTCTCGGTTACACTCAAGGATTTAAGTCGAGAACAAAGGATCTCCTCCAGGGGAGGAGAGTGCCGCCGGCACGGATTTCGATTACGAGATAGACAGGATTTACATCGCCCAGATAGCCCACGAACGGGCGAAGAACTTTTGAGCATTATCCTCGGACCATTAAACGTGCAAGTCCGACTGTTATAATGTTACGGGGGAAAGAAGATTCTGCTCGTTTCACTCGAGACACATTGTTCACGATAAACAAAATCGAACAAGAACCTGCATATTCCAACACCGATTCTATCTGTAGCGGTTACGTCACAGCAATACACTCTCAATTGATACAACAATTAGTCGACGACAGGCACAGAAGATCGTCCGGAAGCAACGAGAATTGGTGAACAGGTAAAATCACCTGGGAGAACGGATATCGTTCGTCGATTTGCACAACGGTGGCACAGCATTACCCGTTATTATTATTTTACGTTATTTAACGTCGCGTTTGGCTCTCCAGATATTAGCCTGCATAATGGGATGGTGTATTATATAGATATATTTGGCACTATTGGATGTTGCTACAATGGGAGAGAACGTAATGACTAATTAACCTACTTTGCAAATACTGTCGAGTATTATTTTAGAAAAATGGCTGGCGTTAAATAAAATATTCTTAATATAAAAGTGGAACCATTGATGCCTGTACGATTCCATATTAATCTAATTTGTTACTCAATTTCAATTCAAATAGCCGCAGGTCTTGCAATGTATTATTTGATCAATGCATTTATGGTCCTAAAGACATCGTTCGATGGTTCCTGGTACATCATACACTTCAATCATTCCAATTTCGTAATTAAAAGCTCATAATGCATTATCACACTTAATGATACTTTATCAAAATATTACGTTCAACCAATCACGGATCTTCAGCGGAACATTATCGCTGCGCCACTGAGAAAGGCACGTACCGAGTAATGTCCTCGAAGTATGTAGAAGGAAATTCCAAGTACTCCTTGATAATTACGATGCGACTCGCTCAATGGCGGGTCGTTAAAATTTATTACCAAATGAGTCACAGCAATTTGGTCGCACTTAGAATGAACTGCTAAACGGCTTTTCGTTCCCTACAATACTCTACTAGCTGCAATTATTTTCATTTTATTATTAAACACATTGCTCAATCTCTACGCTTCGTTCTCCATCGATTCAGATTTACACAAGTATCGGTGAACGCTACGCGCAGCGAATATCTCTGCGCTCTCAAAGAAACGAGAACCAAGCAACACAAGGGCTGTTTTCCCGAGGGATTCAATATTACCGTGTCGCGATCATAATCATCACGAATGAGAATATGTACTTTTTCGTCGCGTTCGCCTCGACGAGCAAATCCACCGTCACATTTTCGATACTGAAGTGCTTACGTACGTACATACATACATACGTACATACATACATATATACATACACTTGTACCTTCGCAAACGCGTAAAGTATGAGCGACTAGAGCGACGAAAGCCATCAGGAGATTTTTAATATCCAACGAGTGTGCCTCGCGTGTAGTTACACTGCCTTATACCGTGCCCTTCGAACGGACGTGATGCAAGTATGCGTGCAATTAGATCGGCGTCTAGCGAGCATAATCGCAAAAGGAGGCGTCGATATATGCGCTCGCATGGTTATTCGAGTACACGTATATATCTATGCATATGTATATATAGACTCTCAGTGCAAGATGCATTGGGCATTCAACCGCGAAGGACGGAAACATTTCTCACTGCTGTTATCGGTTCCTCCCTTACCCTATATTTCTGTACGTATCGCGCGGCAAGAAATAATCTACGCGAAACACGGGGTACGCGTTGCGACGGATTATGCAACGTGACAAAGAGAAACGGGGGATGCTGCGGGAAAGAAAGCGTTTAAAGGCTGACGAACGCGTGTAAGTAAGCGCGGCGCAAAGTTTCCGTAGCCCCGTTTTGCTGAATGTGTTTAATCTTCGAGCGAAGTATCGCATCGCTAGCGGCGCGCTTGTATCGCTCGAACGTATTGGGATGATCGCGCATCGGTGCCGTTGTAACTTGTTTTACTTGAGACCATTACGCGGAGCACATAATTGTCTACCCGGATATCATCGTTCCGCGATGCAAAATTGGGGCAACCTTAATCTTGTTTGTTTATCGATACACAGATTTTCATGTGCTATGCGAAAATTCTACGTAACCGTACGTGTATATATATATATATCTTTCCATGAAACTACCTCGCGTTCTCCGTTTCAAAGGCTTCGCAGGGCAGGATAATATCGCTACTAATGGCAGGCCAGATACACATTATATTCAAGCGAGGAAACTTTCCTCCCTGCTGCGCAAGTTTTGTCCGAGGGCAAGGGGTGAAAAAGGGGGGGGGGGGTAAGTAGTAAGGAAAAAGGAGTACAGCTCGAGTCTGCAGATATTCCGAGTAAACGTAACGTCTGTAGCAGAAGAAGGCAATTTCCTTGAAAACAACTCAATGATAAAAACCAAGTTCCGGATCAACTGCCCTCAACAACCCTCCCTGCCCCCTTCGTTTGCTATGTATTTAGTTCGTCGCGGGGCTACAGTAAAAGGAACGCCCCGTGGCCACGTATTTTCGCGAAGCCACCGTTGCCTTCACCCAGACGCTACGATAAATCAGACGTTGATTAACGAGCCACGGATAACTTGGCGTGTCCCGATGTCGAATTCGTCCGGGTCAAGAATTTGGCTCGTTCCCAAAAGCTTTCCAATCGCGATCATCTTGAACGTCTAGGCCGGACGATCGCCAATCGCCGCGTGATAACGGAATCGTTACGAAACGGAAGCGCGGCTTGCAAGGATCCGTCCTTGGTCGTTGCTATCTCGCTTTTGTTCTTTTGCGACATTTCCGTCCGCGATTCACGAGGGACCGAGGGAGGGATATGGGGACGTTCATCCGAACGCAGTCGGGTTTTTCCTAATCGAGAGTACGCGTAAAATCAAATGATAATAGGTTATTGTTGACTGACTAAGTTAATTCGCATGCTATATTGCTGGGCGCACAGCGGAACCTCGATCATTGCTGGCATCGAGTTGGTTAATGATATATGTACAGTCATATCTTCGCGAATACGAAATCGTTTACAAAAAGCTGGTACTGCTTCCGATCAACGTTCTCGATATTCGGACGAAGGTTCGCTCCTCGTCGAGAGAAACGTCGACGCGGTCAGCTGTACCCTCGCCGGGGGAATGAACGTCGCGGTTCTCCTCGCGACGGAATTAAACGCGATTCTGTGCCGCGAGATTTGTGCGGACATGCCCAGGAGGAAGGGTTTCGAAATCTCGAAAAGACCATAGGATCCGCCGTCCCGGTGAGCTATCGCACGCGTTTGCATATCCTTGGGTAAACCCTCTTTGCTCCTTGAGCCACGGCGAATAGCGCGGTTGTGCCGGGAATGTCGAGTAGAAAGTTTCAGGGCGACCACCTATATCCCCCGAACACGGAATACCATAGAGATAAGATCCCCTTGATTCGAGAATTCTGAATTCCCGGGGATCCTTCCATACCCCCGTACCGAAATTCCTCCTAAAGTTCATCTTACTAAACATTCTGGACAAAGACGATCTCTTCGGCCTCTTTGAGACGACGCTCTAATTGTGCCCTCGGCAACGAAAGCATCCGCAGAATTCTATTGTGTTAATAAGTAAACCGGTGGTGAAGAGTTTCGTCGGAGGACCCGAGCAAGATTGTTTTAACCGGCAGCGCATCCGCGAAGGGAGTTATCTCGCGAGCCGAGATTTCGCTCGTTCGATTCTTCGAACCGGGGACGATATCTCGCGACTGGATAGCTCGTATTTTTATAATCAAGTGCACGCCAAGTGACGGCATCGTGCCATGATATATCGCGAGGAAAAAAGTCAGAATGGGTAAAAATGAGTGCACGATGATATCACGCCTATAAATGGGAAAGGGTTACGAAAGAGATATGAAAGTGGCGATTATGTATATATACGCAGACCGCTTCTGTTAAACTACCCTTTAGCATGTTAACCCTTTTGTGGACAACCGGCTGCCCATTTCTATATCTCCTTTGATAATATTTTTGTATTCTTAAAAATATCTCGAAAAATCGACCCGGATCCCTATACTTTCCTCGCTTTTACCCCGATTCACGTTTTGCGAGAAGAGATTTCTACAAAATATTTGAAATAATTCAGCTCTAGACATTTTCGTTGCCTCCGTAAAGATTAGAACGAATCGTGGCGCACTATATACAGTAGTTCCGGAAGCTTTCTGCTCGATTTTCCCATTATGCATTAGGCATAGGTTAGTGCCGCCTAAAGTGTCCATAAGCCTATATATGTATGCAGATCCCATAACCCAAAGAACATCTGTTTGGCTCTGGGAACATATGGATGCGAATGTGTGGGTCCCTGTTCGTGTAAAGGGTGACTGACAGTACCCACTTAGGAAAAAGGGTCTAGACTGAAGCGATTGTGAACCATCTGTTTAAAAAGCCGAGGACTGATCTATGAGTTGTACGCGGTCGCATGTGTATGGCAACTGCGAGTGACAGTTTCACTCTCATTGTTATCTTATCATTGACTTCCTGCCAACGGCGTGCTTCTGAAACTTATGACCAACTCCGAGCATTTCGTTGCTAAAAAAATAAAAGAACGGTAAAATCAAGGAATGGACATCTTTAATATTTGCCGCTCTGATATTATGGGCGGTGCGCGATAATGAAACTTACTTTTCTTTAAGCGACATTGGCAGAAATTCAATGACGATGCCATTCTTATTTGCGCAAAGAAATTGCACACCTTGCAAGTGCGGTAAAGTCATGTTAAAAGTAGTTTACGTACGACAGGATAAATATAATAACAGTAGAGTTTTCACACTGCTAACAAAAAGATACATTTTTTAACGCGACAGCCGCGCGAGCCAAGGAAAATTTAAAACGACACTCGACCACGTTCACGAGTTTAATCGCAACGAAATACCTCGTAATTACAGCCAACAGTTTACACTGTATCGTGACATCCTCCGCAAAATTTCACCGGCCGTGATATTTCATTAAAATATCGTGCAGAAACCACCCCGAGATTTCTAGCGCGTTTAAATTGCGCGAACCGTTTCGACCTCCGCGATCGGTCTAAAGAAGAAAGTTCTGCTTTAATCGGCTTGTCGGAGTAACCGTATCAAGTGACGCTGAAAAAAAAAAAGCGCACGCAACTATCTGTCGCTAAAACGCGATGCAGAAACAAGTTTGCAACTCGCGGGGGGAACGAGATGTAGCTGTTATGGGACTTTCATTTCTCCGCGTATGTCCCGGATGATGAAGCGGCAGCACGCGGTCCGAAAGGAACAAGTCCGACGAGGTAAAAGTGATGCAACGACTGGATAACAACTGTTTCGTCACGTTTCCGTCGCGAATCCGTCCGCCGTTGAGAGAACAGTGTTCACGGCCGTGTCTATCGGATCTAGGGCCGGCGAGAAAGCGTCGACCTCAATGATCGACCGAATTTGCCGATAATTTTCGCCGTTATCCGTCCATTTTCACCTGCATTTTCTGTTTATCGCGTGGCCGCCAATTGCGAGATCAAGCGAAACAGAAGAACCGTAGCGAAGTACTGCATGTACGCGCGACTTGCGCACAACGGTGAATCGACTATATGGTAATAAACGAAAATGGAAAGAAAACATGGAATTTGTTGAACCATTTTTCGCTTGTTTATTAAACCAAAACAACGGAGCAATTTTAGCATTAAGTGGTTCGGTAGTGTAACTGCGGAATAAAATATCGAACATTTCGGAGCAGCAAGACATTTCGATGAATGAAAATTAAGATTACGACGTTGTATCCGATTGATAAAAATTCGAGGATCGTTTGCCTGCCACGAAATGATAATTTAATCGCCGCTACTTCGAACTTCCATAAATTGAAATAAATGTGCTCGTTATGACGGGGCGGTGAAAAAGAAACTCCAATTAAGCCCGGGTAGGGCAGCCGCGGTTTAATAGTTGGTTAATTACCCCAGAAATCTGGAGCTGAAACTAACTAACTAACTGAATCCACTATTGAACTTATGTTGTAAACTTGCTTTACGAACAGCCGTAGTACGAATATCAGATCAATCTGCCGGTTGCCAGCCCACCGGAACCACCGGCTTTCCTAAACGAAGCGAATTATTGGACAAAAAGTTCGTGTACACAGTGCCTCAGTTGCACAGGATTTAATCAAGTGGACGATAGGGAAAATTAGCTGAAAAAATTTCGAGCTAACCGTAAAATACGTAAAACTGCAACGATGCCATACTATTTCAGGAATAAACGTTGGTACACTTCACTCGCTTCTACTTAACACTGATGTCCGTAGGTGCTACTTAAACGTCTGAAATTTGTTAGCCAATAATAGCATTCACGTCAACCGTGAAATCTTTTAAAATCCCCGCTGAACTTAATGCCTAACTATAAGCGGAAAAACTGTCGGGGGAAACAGGTTATTCAGCTCCCGGCTGCACATTTTCCAAAGACCGAGGCAGTTTCGCGAATGAAATGTATGAAGATGGCCGCAACGTGCCGCGCCTGAAAATTTCCCCAAGTTTCTGCCGGCGAACGAAAGAGAGATTCGTCGAAGAATTGAAAACTTCGTAGGGGAAAAATCGATCCTTTGTCCTTGAGATATTGCCCCGGGGTACAAGGAACGACCTACCTATCACAGTCAAATGCATTTTTGTATTCCAGGTACGTTGCACGCTACGCGACGACGTTTTTCTTTTTTTTCTGCTCTTATCGGACTTCCACCTTTCATTGTGAATACGAGTTTCTCGAAAAATATACGTATGCGCTATGTTTGCGATAGCTCGAGACCCTTTTGCTCGGTGAAGAATGCATTCGAAAATTGGCCGTTCGATAGCGTCGAAACGACAGCGGACGAGTGGCTCTTTGATATTTTATTGAACGGGTTGTTTAAAAGTCGAACCCCGTTTCGAGAATTCGAGGCAAAATTAGACACACGCGTGTGTCCAGTTCGATTATCTCGAGCGTGCTAGGTTCTAACAGGTGTTAATTGCTTCCGGTTACTTCAACAAGCTAAACTTCTTATCTATTTGGAAATACATTGAATCAAACATTTCTAAATAGTACGCCTGTTGAAATTATTTTCGAGCATCCTGGCCATTCGTCGCGTTATCGGATCTATTGTGCCATCCTCCTTACAGCTAGATACGTTGGAAGGACGCGTGCATAAATGATACGAACAATCGTTTCCGTAAACTTCCCTTCGTACTGCATACGCTTGCGTTGCGATTTTACCGGGATCGAAGTGAAACTCGATATTGGGTCCTCGGGACATTTTCCTTTCGCGACGTGTTTCCCTAGGTTATTGTCATTGGGATCACAACAATACGTACGGCAACCTCGAAGAAGATCAGCGTGAAAACCAATTTCTTAGCGAACTGTCCACGTGAAATTAGACGTTCTATCGCCGCAACCTTGCGGTCCGCGAACAAAAATCTGTTGCGCGCAAAGTGGATTGCATCGATACGTGTTATTATTAGAATAATATTTGCGTGCCTCTCATTCTCGTCCACTGTTACCTTTAAATAGACAACATAGTGGCGCACTCGCGAGTATATATGTAACTATCGCCTACATTAGCCGCTGGTCCCTAATTGGGACTTCCGGTGGGGGTAATTCGACGATTTACACTCCGGAGAAGAGTTTGTATCTCCCTCTTGCCTGATCAAACACAGAAATTCTCCGTCGATCTAGGTCGAAAACGCGCGAACGAAAGTTCCTTGCTGAATTCGGAACTCCGGACCGGAGCAATAATTAAACTATGCAGACGATTCGAAATATTGAGCCGCTACGTAATTACTGTAGTTTCCTCGGTACACAGATTGAACGAAAATAAACTTGCCAGTTATCAGGAATCAGTCAAACTCAACTTTCGTCCAAATTCAACAATCTCTTTTTGATTTTTGTCCAACAGTGTGACACGCAAAATGTTTTCATCCAACTCTTTGATGCTATAATTCCTAGCTATCTCCCTTTATTAGTACCAGCATTTCGTCTTTATTGAAATTAGAAACTGTGCAATAGTGATGATTATTCTCTCCCTCTCCCTATCTCTCTCTCTCTCTCTCTCTCTCACTCACGTTCTAACTGATTCATTCGGTGTCAGTGAATATAGTAAGAATTGTACTACGAACGTGATACGATGCACAGGAAACAAAATCCCGCGTCGGATTTCGCGAATCCGAAAGTTTCGGGGTCTGCATGGTAGTAAAGAAAATATCAATGATATATCGAGATCGTGAAATCGACAATGTGTTAAAATACACATGTTTCGAGTTGTATATAGGTAGGGGGAAATCTGATAATGTTCGAGGGGGAAATTGGGGGTCGAGTCTCATTCAGACAATACGATATTCATTCAAGAATTCTCTGTTTTAAGAATGAGATGGATTAATACACGTCACAAGCGGCTTAACCGATTGAAACAGATCGCGAAATTGGTGGTACGCATTAATTTATGTGTATGTATATGTTTCGAACATTGAAATTGAATTTTGTGTGCTTCTGATAGAATATTGTCTGAATAGTGAAAACTGAAGATTCGTATTCACAATAGTAGACAGATCAAACACATATTACGCGATGCTCGTGAGAATTTTCATTATTTTAAATTCAACTTTCGGAAAAATATCGCTATCTTGCGAGATGAGCTGCATACGTAATATTTTCAAGTTATATTTGATACAGTAGCAGTATTAATTTTCATTTAATTCCATCGTCTAGCCTTTCTACTTTTAATCAGAATCATGGAAGATGTTCCACAATTTTATTTAAATCTGAATCGAATTTTTACGCTCTTGGGTTACTCGTCCTCTGCGCTCAAATTATTAAACGAATCGTCGCAGACACTCGAACAAGGATTGAAATACCAAAGGGAAAATTTACGATAAGAACGTTCGATAAGAAGAAAACCGTGTCATATATTTCCAAGGAAATATGACTTTGAATTTGGACGAAATGCGTGACTCATTTAATTCACCCACCCAACTCTTTCTTTCCTGTCTCGGAAACGAAAACTCATACTTCCTCCAAATATTAAATATTTGAAGAACCGCAGTGTATAATACGCAGATACGTTCTGCAAATCACAAAACGCTATTGTGAATATAATTTTCATCAAAAAGCAAAAATAAATAGAGCACTGCACAGCTGCGGTCGTGATACGAGAACAGGGTAACACAGCATCGCAGGCTCCACAATATCATTTTAATGTCGGAAAAATAAAACAAAGAAAAAAAACCAGACAAATTTCCAAAAGGCAGTGCACTTGCCTCTCGTTTCAAAAGAAACCACAGAGAAATGCGCGAAGCACGAACCTCATGAAAGGATGATTCATGGAGTCGCATAGACGGACGTGCACGCACACACGTACAAACGTACACTATACGTACATTCGGAGTTAGTAAGTATGCATATGACATCGAGCCAAGAACACATATTACACGATCCAAACGATGGACAACATAGAAACGTGCACTGCCCTATGGTACACCGATCCCCTCGATAAACTACGAACGATTTTAACCGGTCTGCGACTCGACGTAAACGAAAAGCCACGAATGAAATCGCGCCGGGATATAAAGTCGGCAGAAACTTACCGCTCTCGATGTAAGGAACCAGCAACAGCAACAGCAGAAAGAGAACATATCCGCACGTATCACTGATCATTGTAACCATATTCTCTCCCCAGCAGTAAGAAGCCGCTACTCAAATATTGCCACCACCTCGCGACTACCCGCGAACAACAGTAAACAAACGAAAAACAACAACACGACAACGCGAGTATACGGCGGCTTCAACGAGACTCAGTCACTAAAAAAAAAAAAAAAAGAAAACGTAGCAGTCGCGACAACGGACACAGCCACACCACAGGGGGAAAGAAGCGCGACGCAACACGACGACGACGGGCAAATAACGTTGCCGTGCATATACGTGTATATCCGAGTGCTTCGTTGATCGGCGTCGATCGAAGGTGAACCCCGATTTATTACGCGAAGTATATATTCACCACTCCAGCCTGCGTAGCAACTAGATAGCACAGCACACACTCGATGGTGTTTTCACTGACGTTACGGTGTAAACGCGTCTCCACCGCCGTTGTTCGCGCGCGCCAACTTTTCGGAGCGGCCGAGTCATATACGCGTTCGTTACGGATATCAATAGAAAATGACGGACGGCCACGGTAACAGAACGCACGGCACCGCTCTCCGCTCTCGTTCGACGAGCTTACGCCATCGTATTCCCACCGATATTATCACTTGCACGCGGACGGTCCTTACCACCGACGATCCGCCCCTCGTAACCTTTTTTTTTCTTCCTCCTTCCCTTCCGTCTCGTAGCTGCTAACTCGTTCCCCGTTGCACCCCGTTACTCTATCCAACGCTATTCACTTTTCTGCCACTCGTTTGACCGCGCTGTCTCGCTAGCGTCGCCAACAGCTGACCGCCTCTTTTTCTCACACTCTTTTACGAGACGACTCCAGATTTATCAGACGCATCGCAGCAGCAACAGAATACACACACGACGTCGGCCAGTCGCCACCGTCGCCACTGACAGTCCTGCCACCGCTGGAGCTTCGACTTCCCTGCGATGTTGATGGTACGTTACTGGAGTGGTACGGTGTACGGCCACCGGATGGCGACAGCTGTCGTCCAGCTGCTGGGACGTTGCTGTCCTGTAATGGCCGCGTGTAACGCGTGACGTCATCCGGCGGCGTCATACGAGCTCGGAACATGTGCGCAACGTGACGAACGAATGCAGCACTGTCTATGTTATTTTATTGGATGCAAATTATGTACAGAATGTACGTCCTATGTACGCTGATGTTCGTCCAGGGATTTCTTTATTGTACGCATCGTCAACGGTGCAGCTTCGTGCGTTAATGTTTAAATACGAGTAAAATATTATCGCGGTTAAATGTTGAATTAATCGGTAACTCGAAGTATTGGTTATTTATAGTCGACATTAACATTCACCTATTTCAGATTTATCGTTTTTCACTGTTAGACATTTAAACGTGTACATTGAAATAATTGCTTCGTGCGAAACGAAGAGAAGAACGATTATACGCAAAGATTACGCGGAATAAATTTAACTGCTGTTTTGTTAATTAATTATAATCTATAATTTAATACCCGATCCTTACCGGAAAGAAGAAAACAATTACGTTTGTATCTCACAGGAGAAATGCCAGTGCAGGAAATTTTATGATTGCACGGTTGGTTACCCTGACGGCTGCCTCCGCCCGGGAAATTTTAAAACCCAAACATGGATACATTTCTGGCATTATAGTATTCCATTGCCAGTGTACGGCGCAAAGTTGATAAATCGAAAGTTCGATATAAACATGTGCATTCAATAATATTATCTGTCTAGAAAATAAACGTATCATTAATTTGATGTGCGTGCAAAGAAGAGCCTAACCTATCCCTAATGATGAATCTTAGTTTCCATTATAAAAAGTAAGATACAAGCGCACGCGTAATTCAATAGAGATGAAAATCCATATTTTATTACGATCAGATGCCGATTAAAATTCATGCGGTTTAACCTATTACCGACAACGCTATCTCCCGCGGATGAAATCCCACTTGACCAACATTGATCTCGCCCGGAACATGCCTGTCATCCGCGATTCACTGGAGATAATGTCGGACAAGCAATTTTCGAACATAAACCAGCCTCCGAAACGCATCGCACAGCGGAACGAGCGCAGAAGTAGTGTTCGATCCTCGCAAACATTCGCGCAGCCTTCAACCGGGCCTAGTTCAAGTAAATCGACGATAAAAGATTACAGTAATACGTTCTCTCAATTAGTACTGATTTCTCTTGATAACAGCGCAGCGAGGATCCAAGCCGGGCAACAATGTTCAGATAAGGAGCCCCAGAAGGGGAGACGTGCGAAAGGACGGTGCAGAAAATCGAAGCGCCGTTCCCACCTCCGCCGCGACTCCCAAAAGCGAACAAACATCTGATAACGCCGCGACGAGGGTTTATCAATGGTTTGCTCAATGCTGCGGAAAGAAAAAGGACAGGCTGGGCCAGCATGGCAGGAAGAAAAGAAATTGCTTCAAACGTTGGCGAGAGAAATTTTGTAGGCGCAAGGGTAAGAAGAAAACATCGTTTAAAACGGAACCGAGTATCATCGAGAGAACGGAGGATGCGGTAGTCCCCCCGGTGGCGGTGGTCCCGCAGAACAAGCGCAGGAAAAGTGGGAGGTCCGGTAAAATTCAACGGGCGAAAGCACGTAGGAAAAGCGGCGAAAGTGAGACGGACGACGTACCCGTTCGTACGTTTCGTACGGAGTCGGTCGAAGAATCGGTCAAAGGTCCACAGCCAGAAATAGATTTCAAGAAGAGCTGTTGCTATCTATGCGCTCGCAATACGATGGCGATCGCGGCGGCACTCTCCGGCAACGTGGAAAAATTGCACATATCCATACAAGCATCCACGAGGGAGACATTCACGGCCGACAAGAGTTGTAGCCCGTCGGTGAACGCTAGAACCGTGCAATCGTCCGTCAAGGTGAAAACGCGCGACGTCAGCACCTCGTCCCCGGACGAGAGGAAAAGCAGGAGGCCGAAACTGAAGCTGAAGAAGCTGAACATTCTCCCGAAGTTAAAGCTGGCCGCGTCGCCGAAACAGCGAACAGTTGGCTGCGAGACGGACAAATCGGTGAGATGCAAAAACATGGCGAAATGCAAGGGGAACCGTGATTTGCTCTGCGTAAAGGACGCCGATGCAGAAAGAACGGAGAAAGAACGGACGGACGGAGAATAATTTATTGTTCTGACTTGACGATGGATGAAACGAAGGTAATTGACGAATTTTTGCGCACTCGAATTCGTCTGCCGTTTAGTTCAATCTTCGATTGTACGGAGTTCGAATGATGGATTCTGGTTTTACTCGACGACGAACGTTTTTTGAAACTGTTTAAGCTTGCCTTAGAAAGGCCCTTCCAAATGATATTCAGCCAAGCTGATACAAAGCTTCGATACGCTCATGTTACAGTATCTTAACGTCTAAGTAACGAATGAGACTCACAAGTAAACGCACTCACAAGTATTTTTCCTTGATTTATTACATTTATATGTATAATCAGGGCAATGCTCGATTAAATAATATATGAAGGAAATCTGAACGTTCATACATAAAATAAATAAATATAATTCGTAAGCCTGTTCTTATTGCAGTTCCAAATCGACTTGTCTTCAAAGATTCCGCTTCTACCTTCGTCTACATCATTTACAATGCTTAGTTCGAAATGTACTCTAAAAATAACAGAAACAACGTTTAAAAGTACAAGCATACTTATTTGGAAAAAAGTGAACACAGAGATACAAATTCAATATAACGTCCATGCTCACTGAGCTCGAGTAATGGCATCTTAAATTTTATGTGTATCGCACCTCCCCTCGTTACCAAATATATAGTGTCCTACACCTATAATACAAATAAATTAATACCTACAGATTCTTGCGGCCCGTACCTTCCCAATACCTTCTCCCCTCTTCATTAGCGATTCACTAGTATCGAGCACCCATCGGACAAGAGTCTTTTACATTTCTATTTATCATAGCCGCAAATTATGTACAGAAAGTTTTATTTCGGTAATCGTTCGCAACTTAAATTTACATTTCACAGCTGCCAATCTAACGTGGATAATTAAGGTAAATGTACGCGTAACTTTGATTACATCTCTGCACGAGAACCATCGTTCGGTATCGAAGTGAGAGCCTGCTCCGAATGTCGGTCTCCATTGCACCTTATCCCTGCGCGAGTAATCGGCCAAGTAGTTCGAATCGATATTCGTTCAGACGATATCCGGCGATGATACAACAGGTCGCGATGCTATCGTTCCTGCGTTAATGTTGGCGTCATCTGACGAAGGTGTGCCAAACATGATTGGTGTAGCATAGTACGGCAACAAAGGGTACTGCGCCGGGGGAAAATACGTGGGTGGAAATAGCCCTTGCCTCTGGGCGATCTTCAGTCTAGACGTGAGTTGCTTCTTCCACTTCGTGCGACGATTTTGAAACCACGTTTTGATCTGCACCTCCGTTAAATTCAGAGTCTTGGACAGCTCCATTCGTTTGCTCACGCTCAGATATTTGTCGATCTGGAAAACATAAATGAAACGCACTTGCCGTTAACGCTGATCGTAGAATTAATTTTTTATTTGTTGCACCGAATCGATTCGTACGCGTTTAAATAATAAATATTGTGCCGCTTGGTAAATCCTCTGTATCAAAGATTGTTTCGAGGAACGAAATTTTTGCTTCATGTTTCTAATTTTATGAATCGTGCGCGTGTCTCGAAGCGCCACTCGAGAGGATAGTAAAGATAGGATTGCGTTTGTGCATAGAAAGAAATAACTTTGAAGTCGCAGAAATATTTCGTAAATAATCGGACTTACCTTAAATTCCGCCTCGAGCCTTTCCAATTGTTTCGCGCTGTACGCCTGACGCGGCTTCCGATCGATGCCCGGCTTTCTGGATCTCCTTCCGCTCAGTTTCGGCGCTGCGCAAACAAATGAATATTTCATAGAATCGGAAAGGATCGAACGTTTCGCGGCGACCACCGGAATCTCATTGCGAAGTTAAATATTAATTGGCCAGCCCGTTTGTAGAAGTGACAGTTGACCGCGACAGACCTTCCCAGAGATTTATTGCTGTGATAATAAAAATTTAACATTATAATCATGCTCCTTAATTGTTCGACTAACTTTGCCAGCTTGTACTCAATTACCACTTTCTCCGGGCCAGTCAGCCCATTGGGCCACGGCTAGAGTTACCAAGCGTGTCTAAAACATGTGGGATTGTTTGAGGAACGTGTGACATCTTACTGTCAATACGGGGCAGAATGTGGCAAAGAGGTGGGCAAACAGTTTATACCGGGGAACGTTTGGATGCGATTATCATCAAGGTGCAAAGAAGTTGCACACATTTCCGTTCAAGGGGTTATACGAGGCATTATACCGTTGTTAGACGCATTTAGAGAACATGACATCGTGTTACATGTCGTATAAAAAACTGGACAAGGGAAACGCGATTCGAATAGAAATCCATAGAGTTTCGATCCTGTACTGTTTCTCCTGTTACAGTAATAATGCTCTCGTGCGATACATTGATGGTGGTTCATTTCTTTCGCACTTCCCCGTGTCGGGGGGAACTTTTTGAATCGTCGCTGAATTAATTGGCGAACAAATGTTAGATTCGAAATATATATAAAGAAAGTTAACTTTTCACGTAGGTTTTTAAATAATTTTTAAAGAATTTCCTCGCTCGCGGTCGCATCTGTTTAGAATGGATGAGAGAATAGAATAATTAACGCCTCCCTCGGTAAAATGGGCATCGACGAGTTCTGAAAATCGCGACGATCTCACGTAGAGGTAGGGTTTCTTCCTTTTTTCCCCTTGTTTAACATTCAGTTAGCTACTCGACCCTTAGAGCTCTAGACCAACTAATAGATGTCGCCGTGTTTGCCCAAGACCTTTGTGCTTTCGTTTTTTTTTTATCTTTTTGTAAATCTCTTGAGCACACCCGAGGCTTCTACAAATGAGGATGCTTCGCTTCTTAACATTCCTTTGTATGCAACCGGCCTCTTCTTACATCGCAGTAAAACCTTGTAAACATATTTCTAACTAAAACAACAATTCCGAGCGATCGAACTATTCGCTTAACGCCACGGCAACGTTTCTTTCTGAACGTGCAGATGAAAACGGAGAAACTATGTGTAGAAAATGGGGGGGCGGGGGGTGGGTGGGGGGGTAGAAAGGGCTACAACATTTCTTCCACTGCTTCGACGATCTTAAACCCGTGCAAACTATGCTGCACGCTAATGAAACTTCACGTATTTTAAGATTTCTCCAATTATTATTCACTTTCGATGAAGCAGAGCGGGGTCCAGCTCGCAAATCGATCCTATTTCCTAGAAGAGCACGGCCTATCGGGCAAAAAGGGAATGCAGCGACGAAGAGAACTGGTGGAGCAAAGATTTATGAGTATACGGAGACATTTAGCACCTATCCGGAAGGTGGTTAGAGTAACGTCGCTGATAAATGGGCACCTAACAGCATGGCGGATAGCGGCGAAAGGAGAGAAACAACGATGGCGGATCGAAGTCTCCGTCGATTGTTATTCACAGCCGACGATCTCTCGTTCTAGGCGAACGTACGGAAACATTTTCACCCAAGAAACGCGCCGCGCGAACCGAATACAATACGAACATCAAACAAAATGTTAAGCGGTCGAACGTTACGAAAGAAGAACAGGGCAAATGATAAAAGTTTAACATCCATCGGGGCTAAAATACATATTTTACATCTGGTTGGTAACACACGAAACCGAAGGGTAGGTGTATAACACCCCAGCTGTTAATGCGATGTTCGCGTGTTCGGAAGCTGTTACCGCAGACGCCTCGAATAATGCCCAATATTCCCCGCGGAACCGAAAAACGAACGCGTTGATTCGCTTTTCACGGTATTGTTCGGGAAAACGGAACTATGCCGATAAGTTATGACGAGAGGATAATTATGGCCCTTTGTCGTCTTAGAACGAAACGTCCCCGTTCGTTGATAGTTAAAAGGAGAGCCCGTGAGATTCTGATTTTCGATTGAAAACATACGGGGGGGCGTGATGGAGAAAAGGGTGCGTCCATAATTCGGTTCTCGAACGAATTTGGATACGTCGTTAATCGATGATTCGCGTTGGCGATCGTTTGATGCGCGACCAAGAGATGAGCTCACCTTGCAGTCCGAACAGTTGGCCCGGTTTTGTTTGAGCGAACCAGCTATTGTACAAAAGGGACGTGGAGGCGAGGGATGTCGCCGAATATCCAGATGGATCCGGAAGTGTGACTTCGGGATACGACAATCCTGCTGGCCCGTACAATCCCGCGTTCATGTCTGTAAAACGTTAACGCTGATAATTTCTTTCGAAAACCGTGGCAAGTAAATATTGATGCTTGAGATTCTTTCCCGTAGTTTCACAAATCGCTTGATTTTCTGCGCGAATATTATCCGTATACAGTGGAGAATTTTTCGACCAAGGGGTACGCTCTTGCGAATAATATTTCATCGTAAAAAAGCCGTTATTGGTTACGCGATCGGCAATGAGAGTAAAAACGTTAAGGTAAACTTATGAAATACGAATATCGAATATAATTATATGCGTTCAATGTGTACAAGTATTGCAGTCTATTCTTTCAACTCGGTACCCGCGTCGGTGGCTCGTTAATCGCCATCGATAATTTAAGGGAAACGATCGATGAATAAATTGTTGCCAATAATTTTACCCGAATGTGCAGCCGACATCGCTGTTGATCTAATAAACTGACTTTCATCCATTCTCTCGTCTTTCTCTTCCTGGTCCTCCTTGTCCGTAGAATCGTTTATGCTCGACGGTACCTCGATATCTTTCTTCTCGCGTCTGCCAAGGATATTGTCAATCGTGAATGCACTGGACGCAGTGGCCAAAGACGAACTTTTCCTTTCCGTTTGCTTCCTGCGAATCTCCTTGTAACTTTCGCTGCTCGAGTCCGACGCGTACTCCATCGCGTCCTGATGGCTGGCAGGCGATTTCGCTAATCGTTCGCTGTCTTCTCCGATTCGTTCGCGGGCGTTATCGACGAGACGAATTTTCTTGATGTCCTGTTGCGATGGGGCACAGCGTGGATCGTAGGTCTCGTCGTTCACCGTACCGTGATGCTGATAGAGCTCCATCGTTGGCAATGTCATCGAACTGTCCTAGAGCTTCTCGTTTCCAGGTGTCAGCGAATCTGCGCGCATCACACGTTCGGCAGGTCTCACTCGGATATATTATTGTCGGAGCGTATTGGAAGCAATTCTGGCACGTAAACAGTTGGTGAATTAGTCGCACTTCACAGTTACATCTAAGAATAATATTGCATTTCACTAAAATTCTCCACGCTGAACAATGTTTCGAGCTTCATCACCCGTTTCGCCGATCTGCTTGTTGAGAATAGTCCAAGGTAGCGACGGTTGTACGGTATTCTTGCCACGGATGCGTTTTTCAGAATCGAACGAGACGTTCACGAAGCTTATCCCCGGTTAATGTCGAGGTGGCGCACAGTTTCCACGGCTAATCTACCTCTGAACCTTTCGAAAGCAAGTACCACTAAATGTATGACAGGTGGCACGTGTCTGCGGTCTAGGGGTACCTCCCAACCTCCCCACTACCAGCTCCTGAGGGAAGGTCATCCCGTGATGCTGGAGGAACATCTCCCGCGATGAACCCCCCACTCGTTCCTGTTACCTGATCGGAGTAGGGGTCAAAAGCTTGTTCACGCTGGTTTAACGTTGCTTTACTATCGCACGCCGCGATAAATCGATAGAGTGCTCCCGCTCCTCTGCTTAACGCTCGCTAAGACGCTTCGTTTATTCGCCGATTCGCTCTTTAACAGTACCCGATAAGGCGTATTGTCCTTCTGCGATCGTAGACTCGGCGGCTTTGGAGTACGATGGAACAGTAACAGCCTCCGTCGCGTTTTCGCGTCGTATTGATTTATGAAATTGAAACAGAGCTGCCGCAAGAAGACAGAGGCTTCTGCGTTGAAATTCCTTCATTATTACTGCGTTGAGATAACAAAACTTTGCGTTTTGAAGAGCAATGAGAGTGACGGTGTTCGTAACGCTCCCTTCAGAATTATAGGATATATCGTTATTATCCATACTGAGTGAAATTAAACAATATTTTATACGTCTGGCTGTATTTCGATAAAAATTCATTCGCATTGTCTTAGACATGGTTGCTGCTACTGCTGTTGATTTCGATGCTGGCGTTGAATTCAATTTTCACGTACCATCGCTGTTAAGTAATTCGGTGTTGCTCGACTTTCATGTCCACTTTCGTTTGTATTAAGGATATCGCAGGGAATGTGTTATTTTAACAGGACGATATGCGCAGTAGCAAGGTTCATCTGTCGAAAAGAAACAGGGATCATCAAGGATTGGAAAACGGAACTCCGATTGGCCACGAAGGCGCATGCTCCTCTCCAGCGTCCGCCTTCTTCGACCCCTCTATTTCAGGGCTTTATGTCAGCAAACTAATGGTTCCTTCTTTATCCCGTATACACACCCGCAATGGATAAACGCTTCTGCCATACGTAGAACGCCGTGAAAAAGTACCGCAAAACACTTCTTCACGCGGTTCACCAAACTCCGTGCAGTGGCTCTCACCGATGGATCTCAGAGATTCCCTTGGAAATCGTATTGTAAGGCAAAAATGCTTTACGTATTTGGCGGATCGCGTTGTAACAGAATTTCGATATATTTTTGATAATTTCACGGGGAATTATGACGGTGCGTTTCGGTAACGTAGATGAGGGTGAAGAACGCTGCAGACACCCGAGGGATACGATTTCCTTCAGGGTCGATTACAGTGTTTTATTTTAGCTTCGCGCATGCGACGAATTGTACGTTGCTTTCCTGTTGAACTTGTCAGAATTTAGCACAGCCCGTTGTTGCGTGAAATGCACAAGGAAACTTGCTGTTTTGTTGATAAAGTAACATATATAGTAATTGAGACATCGTTTCTTCTCTTTCTTTTTTAAGTAAACTGAAATGTCTGCACCAAGGCAATGGCAATTTTCAAAGTTGCGACTCGACAATGTGAATAAAGATTGGTCGACTGGGTTGCAGAGCCGCGAAACTTGAGATTCGCGGGCCCCCATCTATCCGAGCCGCTTTGTCGAACCGTATCGAGCTATTTCTGTTTACAGGCTTGAAATGCCGAGCATTTTCAGGGGAAGTGGTACCATTAGTTTCCAGCCGGGTCGGGCCAATCTCAATGTTCATCCTTACACGCCGTAAATCTATTGAGTTTCACACTGCAACTGCTAAAGGACCAATGGCGATTGTGAGTGCTTTCTATCGTAGACCGGGATCATCAATTCTTTTTTCGATCAACGTCCAGTTCGCTTTATTCCCCGACAAAGGGCGAATATTATTTTACGATTCCTCGCAGAAACTTACCCATTCAAGCATTACGAAAAAGGGAAAGAGGAGAAATTGAAGGGGAAATTGAAAAACTCTTATCTGGGACAAATAATTACTGCAAATTCATTTCGCGGCGTCCTAACTTCGGTCGAAAATGCGTCAGCCGAATCTTCTAAGAACGACGGAACGTTTCGAATAAAATGATCGACGATAGAGCGATTGCGACGCCGCGAAAAGTATCACGCTCTTTCCGCGCCCGTTTACGAGCGGACTTGAAAAGCTTAAGCACGCAAGCGACGGAAGCAAATATTGAGCCTCGGTTACATGAAACGAAATCGTCGTGCATCGTCTTTTCGTCAGGTGTGAAAGGAGGAAGTAACGACACGGCAGGCGCGCACGGAATTTCACGGACAAGCGTACAGTACTTCCAGGAAGCCATTACGGACCCTTAAAGCGTCTCTCGAGATATTTGTGAAAAAAGGGGGCCGTTTTCGTTCGTCTTTAAAGGCAAGCAATATCGTTTCGCGTCACCGCGTCATGCAAACAAATTGACCGTTCGAACGCGCGATCGAACGCGTAACAAGCACTCGACAGTTACGTTCGCGAAGAAGAACCACGACGAGACAAACGGTATCATCCAGTCGGCGTGAACTTTGCTTCTGCGTTTGATGCACGCTGCGCCGCGTAATTGAAACGATCAATCAAACACCTGAGAAAACGGGAGGGTGTGGGGGGCGGTGGGATGTACTTACGTGCGAACAAATTGCCGCGGAACGCTTTCACACACGTTGGGTTTATTGATGCCACACCCCGAAGAACCGTTCCCATGAACCGTTCACCGTATTTCGTTAAACGTATTTTCGTTAAAGCTCCCGGCCATTCGCCATTAATATCCCTCCTTTACCGAATATCGTCGATTGATCTTTACGCGACACAATCGCCAGGTAATTACTGTTAGCCGAACAAAAAGCGTCTGCACCGTCCTCGCCGGCGTGATCCACGAAATCGGATGTACCGCGATGGATTTCCTTGAAAGGTGTACAATTAATTTTCAGCACGCCCCGTGTATAACTGGCCGATATTGGTATGGGTGCAGATATAGCCACTCTCGCGAGATATTAGGCAGGTGAGCGAGTTCCCATGGGAACAAAGCCCCCATTACCTCATCTCGCCGACCCATCCAAGCCATCCCGCAAAACCCCTCCGTTCCTAAAACATTCATAAGAGCAATATAAATGGTTTTTAATAAAGGTATTTAATCATAGGTGTCCGATTACGTGTATAATCGGCTGGTAGTGTCGCGGAACATTGTGGGATTAACCATGTGTTCAAACACGTCACCGAACAATCCATTATGTTCGCATGTGGGATATTTACGTCGGCCACTTAGGGGCGAGTGACTGTGAATTATAGATTGTGGACGAATCACGTGTTTAATCGTAATTGTACATTGTTCAGCGGTGTTCTATGAAACGAGTGAGATTCGTTCAATCTCATCCGGATTAACTTCTGGTGCTTGACCGCGGCTTATTTTCGTTGCAACGAGGACGCGCGTTGAGTCACATTAATTTCTGAATTTAACTGAATTCAGTTGAAACGAAGATTCCGCATCGTTTCTGAAAATCGTCGTGGTACAACGTCAATTTGAACATTTGTACGATTGCTCGAGCTGGTGCGTAAAATTTATCCCATCGAGGAGTACATTAATCGACAGGGCTAACTGTTATTTCACGAACGAAGCCCTGTCACCGTCACTTAAACACGCGTACGGTTAAAGCAATTATTTCTAGCTGTTGAACGGCTTGCCTCCAAGAGCGTGTCTCCGTTTTGTCAGTCGCGTCCGACCGGCCGTTAGTTCTAACGATAATTCCATTCGCGCAGGTGCGCGTTCTCGTGTCGCGGAATGAATTTATTTGATGGGATTCGCGTCGTCGTGGCCGTCGCGTGGATTTTCTCGCGAATCCATTGTTATAGCGCTCAGCAGTGTTTCGACGACGGGAACGAGTTCTGCCTCGACGAGAACGATATACTTTCCGTGGATCTGTTGCCCGGATCCTTTCTGTTCGCCGTCGAACAACCGATCAACGATCCAACGGGAAATCTTAGCAACGACGCGCCGGATGGATCCATAAGCAACGCGCTGAACGAAATGGAGTACCATAGGTAAGACCGCGAGCGATCGCCGTTGATCCGTTTCCGTTGAATTTCGATTTGATTTTTATCGTTGCGCTCGAAACGATTTCCATTGGGGTTTATTGAACACGACATTCGTCGCGTAACGAAACTATGACAGGAGGAGGATGAACGAATACTTGTGCCACGGTTACATGGCCGAGGAGATAGTGAACATGATGAGCACGCAGAGAACGAAGAGACGGCTCAGCGTGGTGGAGGAGAATGATTTGCACGAATCGATCGACGTCGATAACGTTACTGTCCACGATAAATTATTGGCCGACGAGGGAAGTTCGAGGTACAAGAACTGGTTGCAGCGGTAAGTAACGAAAGTTCTAATCGCGAAGCATTGTAATGCGCACGGCGTTTCTACGTGACTCGGTGTGAAACAACTTTGTTGAATATATCAGGCAAGGTTTTTTCTGTTAAAATACTGGGCATACTTCAATCGTAACCGTAGCTTAGAGTGCATTACAATACTTGGTACGAGAAGCCGTATATCTGGCCTCGATACAATTTAATTTCAAATCTGTCGTGGAAAATATCATCTTTACACAGGAGGACGACTTTGGACGACGTGTATCGACATTACAATCCACGGAAGAAATTGAATAAAAAGCACGACAGCCACAACGAGCATTTCCAAGAGTTCGATGGCGAAGTCACGGGGTACGCGATGCAAGCACCTCTGCCGTCTGGCAAAGTTGGCGTTTACGAAGAACACAGTGAGGATGAAGGTAAATCAAGAGTGCAATTCTTTTTGTCGAAATTTTAATAGCCCTTCGTACTCCAATTCATTTTCACGCTTGAATCTTGGCTTTGAATACAACAGTTCGTCGTAAAAGAGAAACTCATTGCCCAGTATTTACATTGGTTTCAATGGAATGGTGCAGCTGCAAAATGCTTAGATGATCTGTCGAAAGAAATGAGGTGCAATTTATAAAAAAAATGCTGCACAGGTGTACGCGGGGTTAAATTAACATAAATGCGTAACTAGTTGAAAGAGAAACGTATATTTGTTGGATAGACCATATGCTGACATCCTCCACTGGGCACAACTTTTTTTACGGCCACCCTTACCTTCACGGTGGTGAACAGTTTGTTCACCACACCGAGACGTTCCCCGCCATACACGAGGAACACTATTACCCAGCGCCGATTTATCAGGACCACGAGGAGGATTATACCAAGGCGCAGTACAAAGGGAAGGGAAACGAACTCACGATCAAAGATTTCTTCGAAATCGCCCTCACAGCCCTGGCGTTTCTAGCTTTCGGATTATTTATCATACAATTGCTGATGAGCGCCACGGTGGGTCGTTCAATGCCAATTTGCGTTCCCAGCTACAGCGCAGGGTGAACCTTTATTTTCACCATCGTTCTTTATTTTCATCGTTCGTCGATGACAGACCAATATGAACACCACCATGGCCACGATGGGGACCACGGGGAAACGTTTCAAAAGGAACGCCGACGGATCGCCGTTCTCGTACGAGAGCAACGAGGCATTGAACGAACTCTCTTACCACGTTTTGAGAAGCGTCGAGGCAGCCCTCGTTGCCGATATCGACTCGGGGAATTGTTTGCGCAGAATCCTCTGCGAGAATAATCGACAGTCCACGGAAACGAAAGACGGGCGGAAAATTTGGGTACCTGTTTGGAGGTGAGATGCTGATGATAAACATTGCACACTGTATTCGCCCGTAACGATAAACGTGGAATCTACCTTTTCAGTTTGGGAATGAGCTGGATATCCGGCAGGGTAGCAAGAGGAACACCTTGGTCGGCTATGCTCGATTCCGTGAAAGCTTCTATCCTAGGACTCGGGGGTGTGGATTGTGCAGTTCTGTATCCCGATTGCGATCTCAGGAAGGAAAGGGTTAAAAGACGCAGAAGACGTAGAAAATAGTTTTCTCGGTCCCCCACCCCCGTACGTTGTTATAGTTTCGTGCCGTTCTGGAAACTGCAAAAACAATTTGATTGCGCTAAATATATCGTATACGCGCTATTCGTGGCATTCGTTATTAATATTTTTACACGCGCTTACGTTCACCGGCTTCTATATCACGAACGGTTGCGACGACGTAGAGAAATTTTACGCCATGGAAGCATTCTTCGAGTTAATCGTTTCGTTCATTTGTCGGTCGCTGAGGACTCGCGGAATTGGCAAGAGGGAAGCGTACAACGAGCCCGATGGACAAACGTGAAAGATGCTTCTTTCCCGTCCTTTCAGCGAGCGTACGTTCGATAGTATAGGCGAGCCCCTTTCGTCCGTCAAATTGCGAAATTCTGCAATCTTAGGAAAACGAATGTTACGCTGAAGTCGAAAGTATTTAAAACGATGATCGCGTTCTATAGAATATTCTATGTACGAGTAGAGCGGGACAAACAATTCCGTATTTCCTATAAAAGAGCGTCGAAAGGAATTCGTAAAGAATTCTATATCGTTTACCTGTCCGAAGGAAACACCGATCGGTTCTCTGCAGATCGTCCAAAGGATCGTGTGCACGTTATTCATTGTTATCACCGAGCCCCAATATAGGAAGTAGTCCTCCGTGAACGGGTTTAGAATGTTGGTTAACTTCGAGGGACGTATGCGAGCCGACGAATGGGCACCGCGAATGGCAGGCAGGTGTTTCACAATTTCTTGGATGAACTGATTCGGCTCATTCTGCAACTGGAGAAACGCGTGACTCTATTTTATTGCACGCTATGCGATCAACGATATGCCACCGTTTAATAATCGATTTGTACGTTGTATTTCGTGCGAGCATTCGAATACGTCACCTTAAAGAAATATACCAAAATGGTAACACCGTCGGGTCGGCGGAGTGCCGATTCTAATGTATCGTAGTCCTTTTTGAAATGTACAGCGTGGAGTTCCATGGGGAGCCTTTCGAATATATTTATCACGTATTATCTTTGACGATCGAGCAATTCTACTTGAATGACTGCTTTAATAATCGAACATGCAATATCGTGTACATATTGGCTGAACTTAAGTTTAAATTAGTTGCAACGAGCAACACAATCTTTATACGGCTAACTCTATCGTGACATCTTAATGAAAGAATGAATAAAAATCAATTTTCCAGTCTGGTACACGAGATCGAATTTATTTTTTCTGACCCGCATTAAAAATGTATTAGCAATGCCAGTATTATCGGACACAAGTTACATCTACGAATAATATCTTTTTCTATGTCGCGAGGGAAACTTCGAAATATCTGTCGATTCAACAAATAACAATTAGATTCGACGCTGATCAATTAATCTTTTTTCTTTTCGAACGCTCAATACTGTTGCCACAATTTCGTAGCTTTGCATTTTCAAGGTAGTTCGCATCGTAAGTAAGAACATTAATGCAAAATCGACTGAGACGAGGAAATTGGAAACCTTGAACCATCAACAGTGTGCTCGCTGCCATTCATGTCGTTCTCCCCCCAATGAAAGTGAATTTGCGTGAATACGTAATTTTCTCTGAGTGGCCCACCGGAAAGGTAGGGACGTTCCAGCAACCAACTCGCGCTGAGATTTACTGTCAGGATAATCAGACGGATATGATGAATGTCTGCGATCAATTGGCGACTGTGTCTTTAAGAATGAATTACCGGTGGTTCCGGTGTTGGTGATTTTCAATTTCCTAGGTGCTACATCAAAACCTGTCCATTCCAGTGGCGTTAATTCGATATCTTTCATGCCATTAACATCCAAATTAATTGGCGACTCCAAGATACCGTCACTATGGGTCAGCTCGTGTATCAACGTTACATTCTGCGCGATAATTTCGAGCCTCTCTGGTCAGGTGCGAATCGTCGAATCAACGAGAATAAATGTAACTTAAACAGAAATCCATTTACATCTATACACATTATAAAATATCTCTTACCTGTCGAGCTCATTTCCGACTTGCGCGAACTTAACACTAAATGATTTATCATCGTTTATCCCACAATCGATCCGACATGTACGAATTTCTACGAACTTCGTGCAGCACGACGTTTCAAGCGACACAGCGTACGGACACCTGCGCGACAGCAGCGATCCCCTTCAGGTATGGATTTCGCTCGGAACATTGGCAACTCGAAGGAACCACGAAAGTGGAAGAGAACCATCGTGCCGTGTCTGTTACTCAACGATGGACTGATCTCGCCGGAACAATCCTTCCCTGAGGATCGTCGTTTGACGAATTGGAGGAAATGGTTGGACAGGAGGAGGAAGCAGTCCGAGAGCATCGAGTCGGTAACCGGACGACGTCCGTGCGACCAAGTTCTAAACTCCTGCGAGACGGTCAGGGGACAAATCGAAATGCGAAACCTGATAGATTACGCCGCGGTGCCTGTGCCGATCATCCCCGACAAATACAGGGGCGGTCCCGAATTCTGGAGAACACCGAGAACCTTGCCCGACCGTGGCGATCCGTGTTCACCGGGGCTCGCGTTCACCCAAAGCAAAAAGGAGCTGAACGTAGCCCCCGAGTTGACCCACGTCGGTTTACCTCGGGTGATACAAAAGGAGAAAGGTCTGTCCGATCGGCGATCGAGGGAACCTCTATGGAGGCGCAGTCAGTATTTGGCAAGAAGGAGGAGAGAATTGTCGAATGAAATAGATCTACTGGTACCGACGAAACCGGACACGAACGATTTGGCGATCAGAAATCACGTCGAACCGGTCGTTGTAGCGCTACCAAGAATTCCGCCCATATCGATATCCAGCGCGGAACGAAGTGAAACGGACGAGGAATGCTGCGACCAAGATTGTCCATGGCAAACGATCGTTTTGAAGATACAGGATCGCGAGATTGCCCGTCGAGTATTTCCCCGTGAGATCGATCAGGAGGAATCGGCGCCATTCACGTGGAGCTTAGTGTTCTCTGGCGGGGTCGACGAACGAACGGAGAACGAGATCGTTTTCGAGAACAGAGGGAACCGTGTCATCGTTTATCAATGGCGAGACGGGGCTGTTCGGGACAGTCTGTTGCCGTTACCCAGACGAATCAGCCCGTTCTTCTTTAATAAAACGAAGGGAACGATCCTGCCCGGGCAAATTGTGAAATTGAAGATCTGGTACCGTCCCCGACGCCCTGGCGTCTCCACCGAGTTCTGGAGATTGGTAACCAGCCCGGCGTTGACACCCTCACCGTTGACGTTTCGATTCTGGGGCCGCGCCGAAGCGAGGACTCTCGATACGATAAAGCCTGATAGTATTCGCGTCGTCGACGGATACTTAGATCGATGCGTGCGCGACGCCACGGTGCGAGAGACGATTGAGATCGTCATGGAGAACGTCGCCACCGCGAGGCATCCGCAGCCTGCGTACGGCAGCCTGTTCCTGGAGTCGGAGGTGTTCGTTATCAAAAATCCGCTGTGCCACTATCGTCCGGGCGTTTTGATCCAACTGCACAGGATTTATCGGGACGCGACGAACGGGGCGGATGGTCGTTGGAACATGTCGCTGGAGGATCTTCGCGAGATTCTGTTGAACGTGGAGCCACCTGAGCGCAGGAACGCCATGCTGTCCGAGTTTGGCGAACTTTACAGGGAATGCCTGAGGCCAACGTTGTACGCGTTCCATCGGCTCGACAAGCTGGAGGTGGTGTACAGTCTGCTGTGCGCGTTTTTCAATCTGTTCGAAACCGAGTGCATGCTCGCGAGCGGTACTTGTCGCGGCGAAGACGAATGCGCGAAAAGTTACGGCAAGATTTCCGGTGTAAATCGAGCGAGATCCGTCTCGTCCACCGGGAGCACCGAATCGCTGGGAAAGCGTCGAAGGAAATCTAAAAATGGTTCGCGGGGCGAGGACGATCACGGGAGCGTCGCGACGACCGTTTCTACTGCGACCGGTCGTTCCTACAAGGAGATCTTTTTTATTCGCACGTACGAACTTCTGGGGGAGACCCTGGTCAGAGTGTTCGCGTCGATCGACTCGTTTAATAATTTGAACGAGCGAGACAAGTGAGGTAATCGAGCCGCGAGGATATAGAGGCAGAGATTGAGCGAACTTTCGCTCGTGTTCAAATAGAATCGATAAGCTTCTTGGACGATGCTGTTGGAAGGTAACGCGGGCTGGTAGAATTGAATTAGGAATCGTACTGACGATTTATGATATGTAATGAAATGATATATTCGTTTCGTCTACTTTTGTCCAATTTTTGATGCGCGATTGTTTTCATTCGTGTTAATCGGTTCGAACGTGTAATTTATATTTGATCGTTCAATAGAGTTACAGTTTCGTTGATTTCGATTAATAATTGTTCTAAAGAATCTTGTTGAATACTTTTAATCGTAAAACGCAGGGACGTTTCAATCTTTACGACGAGAAATAGTTTCAATTTGTGCATTGTGTGTTCGCGTTAATTTGATTAGCCGACCGTCCTCTGTCCTCCCAGTGTAAAATAATATTCTCCTGTGGAAGATCTAAGGGTCGATAGCGAAACGAAATTATAATCGTCTATTGTTAATAAACACTCGCGACGTTTTGTGGTTCCACTGTATATTCCGTCAAACATGTAACTGTACATTAACAAGAAAACGTTACTTGCAAATTTGATGTCGAATGTAACATAATTCAAGGAACCGCTAAGTAAATCTGTCTGCATTTCAATAATTGTATTTCCCGGCAATTATCCTTTATGATTTGCCCGTCCTTGTCTCTCAGTTTGCGAAATTCCTGAATCTGCGAATCGGCGGCGATTAGCTCGAATTGTATTTTAATGGCGTTGTTCGTAACGTACTTCGCTCCCGTTGATCGGTATAACTACTGGAAATACAATCCAAGTGGCGCATTCGGGATACTCGGCAATATTATACGATCCTGAGTAAGTGTAGTATCTGCTGCAAAGCGTTGCCCAGCGCATCCAAGCCAAGCAATCTGAAATCAGCGTGGAAAGTAACGTCTCATTTTCCTCTGACAGCTCGAGCGCATAAAAGTCGAACGATATTGAAAACGACAACGGTGCAATCCGAAATTACACCGCCGCTATCCAAAAGTATTTTGCGATCGTCCCTTACTAGCTGGTAGTGACGTTTCCGTGTCTGCAATTTCAATATTCTTCAAATATTCCGTCACCCTTTCCAACTGCGGATGAAGACAACTGCAACAGCCTGCTTGCACCTTTCGTTCGATCGGATAGAAATTGAAACATTTTGTCTTAATCGTACCAAACGATGTCGACAGTGCAAGAACAGAATCGAACGAAACCGTCGTTCGCTGATACTTACCAAAAATAAATATGCCAAAACGCATATACCGTCCTTATGTCTGAAACACTCCTCCATAGTCGTATATTTTCGATTCCAATGCACCACATGGCTTTCCATCGAGTACCTAGAATTTTCGTATTACTAAGTGCTCTGCGGGGGTAAGGCGGATATGTATATGGAGTTCGTGTTATTTGCCAAGTGTCGTTTATCGTGTGCTCGGCGCCTCTGCAATTGTCCTCGCCCCAGTGGAAATGCGCGTGCGAAAATTCGTACACATCGTCCGCAAGCGGCCCACCGCACACCGTAGATGGAATTCTGTCGCCGCTCAAAAATATCTTGGCTGAATATATACAGAATCGTCTTGAAGACAACGAGCGACAGGACGCGATCGATTTAAGATATACGATCGTTTAAATTCGAAACACTTCGAGCGTGAGGAAACCCCTTGCAAATTATTCTGAACTTATTGCTGTCATCGATTGATCATTGATTCGATCAATTAAAATGACATCGCGCTGTATCAATTACCTGTATTACCGCTATTGAGCATGCGTGCTTCCCCGTCGTTTAACCAGTGACCGTTTAAAACGAGGGAGGGATATCTGCGTTCTCGTAGAAAACGATCATCCAAATTAATTGGCGATTGGCCCCTTGTTGTTAAGCCTAAGGAAGCGGTGGAAAGTGTGCAGATATTTATTAACGATAGAATTTACAGGGCAATTGTACGTGCATGGCGTGTAACCTATGGAATTGTTGAATGCTTAGTTTGTCTGCGTACCGATTAAACCTGTGTACTCGGACATTTTTATGAGGTGTGAGGCGGGTGAAAATTCGGCACTGTTACGGTATCATAATTGCGGGCGTATCGAAGAGTCTATTTTTTAAATGGACGGCATTGCGGATAGAATTTTTCGTGCCGTGCACACGACGGTTTTTGTCTGCGTGACATGCCGCTAAACAAGCAAATGTTGACGTTTTGAAATACCGCCTTGACAATTTTTCGAAACACCGCCAGGAGCGTAAAAATAAGAAAATGGGCAACGGTGCACTGCGATGCGAGTCGTGACATAAAATGATATTTTTGTTTGATAATATTGCTTCAATCTTAATGCTTTTTCTTTATGTTTTTTGGATATTTGTTTTCCGCTTCGTTCGAAACTTATATGGTAATATAAGCTTTTGACGGATTGTGCAATGAAATCATAAGTCACTTTGTTAGGAGACTATTTATTGAACCAGGTATTATATTCACGATAGTTATAACGAATCTATAAATTTAATTATATAATTGTTTATGGTTTATTCGTTAATTGTAATAATTGAAACGAAGATAATCTGATCGTCGTATGTAATCAGAAACTGTTCATTTCTTTACTCTACAGCGTCTTCCGACGCGAACCAAATTCTTCTTCTATGTAGATGCTGCTGTTGCCTGCAGTTTCCCAATATGTTATTCCATTTACCGTCGTAAATACTTCTAAACGCGTCAATCTGTTGCCACCATGAAAGAGAATTGGTTATATTATATTACGCAAGGGGGCAAATGTAACTTGGAATACCTGACGAACAGATATTCTTGTTATAGTAGATGGAATGATCCACGTAACGCATTCACTGTATGGATGAACGGTAAGGGAGCCCTGATAAGTGTAATATCCACGACCTTTGCACGCATCCATCATCCAAAACAGACATTCTACGAAAGAATAGTATGTTACGAATACGAATTTATTATTGATAATGAAATTAGAAAAATAATGATCTTTTTAACAGATCGGGTTAATTAATTGAATTATAGGCAAGTGAGTTTTATTAAAAGATTGTCCACGAAAATATCTGTAGGAATTATAAACTTGATAAAAGTTGACTTCTGCACGAAAATAAAATTAGACGAAAAGGAAAAACGCAAACTGATATCTCAAACAAGCGAAATACGTAATAAAAATTAGCCGAGCACAGTAGGAACAAATTAAATAATTAATTAGAAAAATACGGGCTATTTTCAATGGCAGCCCATTACCAGATGGAATTACAGTGGTGCTTCCCATTCGCTTTATGTCCGGCAAATGCTTGGTAATTGGCGCAAACGAAGGGTTATCGGTGATTCCGGGACAGCCAACTACCTATTCGAGGTACGTGTTACGCATAAATCGATCACATTAATTGTTACATGTATTCCTACTTGCATGAGGTACGAGAGCACCGCGATTCCATCTGGCTTGTCGAAACATTTATCTATCGATCCGTAACGAGTGTTCCAGTGCATTATCTGTGCCTCCATGGAGTACCTGCGGCGAATGGTTTACATAGAACATGCATGAGAAGCGACGACTTTAAAGAGACAGCACTGACCAGTCGCCATCAATGGAATGTTCTGCGCCAACAGAATTTTCTGGACCCCAACGGAATTGCACGTTCATGAATTGAAATTCGTCTTTGTTCAAAGGACCACCACGGACAGAAGGCAGTGCTCTATCAGCCAATTCTACGATGACTGAGAAAGATTTCATTTTTATTATTCTACTAACACATTCACGACAGGTGTTTTTCGGAATAGAAGCGGAGTTTGACACAGCATGTAATTTTAAAAAGAATGCTAAACTAGAATCCTCGATAGGTTTTAAGAATATTCCATGTTAGGTTGATTGGTTTTAGATAAATAAGCAATTACAATTATTATTGCAGGTAATTGAATTAAGCTACAGGATCGGGATATTTTTTTCTGTGTAGCTTACTCGATTTCCTTTAATTTGACATACCATTTTTTCAAAAAATAAGTACCAGGAGCCGAGATAAAAATTTTTTAAATATTTGTCGGTAACGATATGTCGATAACAGTACAAGTGGCGCCATCTCGCGTTTGCGGCCTTTTTCGCAGTTTTCCGCGCCGTCAAAATCAAATTCCCGGATTACATCGTTAATTTCAACAATTACCTTTTTCTCGGCTCCTACTGCGTATTTCTTAACCGGACTTGTCTTAAATTAAAGAGACGGGCCATAGCTATATCCCACGATAGTTGCAACAATGTGGTATTTATGGTTTAAAAGTTATTAACAATTGAAAAATCGGCAAAAATGCACTCCGGGTCACTGCAATTATTTCGGCTTCCACCGAGCCGATTTTAATCAACAATATCTCAAATGAAAGGGAAAAGAATCAGCTACACGAGAAAAAATACACCGTGTCTGTAGCTATACAGAGTTGACCGCAATAACAATTTCAATTGTTTAATTGTTTATAACAAATGAACCGATGATCCAATTACGTTCCCAGCTATTAGAGATGGTAGCTGTTTCTTCTAGCTTTACTTTATCTCCAACGGTCATCGACGTACCTCGTCTGGAAGCCAGGATAATTGAATTTGTTTAACGAAATTATAAACAAATGTCATTATTGCGCTTTGCAGGCGAGTTACATCAATGATTAGTGAACATAAACTAAAGCTCTTAGCATCATCCACCATTTCCAGCAGTTGGGGACATTATTCCATGCACAATTAAGTTGTTATAAACAATTAAACAATTGAAATTGTTATTACGATCGCACGGATGTAGCTACAGCAACGGAGTATTTTTTACCGTGTAGCGTCTTCGTTTCCCTTTCATTTGACATCCTATTTATTAACAAACAAATACCAGGAGCCGAGATAACAATTTTTTAAATGTTTGTCGGTAAAGATATGTCGATAACAGTACAAGTGGCGCCATCTCGCGTTTGCGGCCTTTTTCGCAGTTTTCCGCACCGTCAAAACCAAATTCCCGGATTACATCGTTAATTTAAACAATTACGTTTTTCTCGGCTTCTACTGCGTATTTCTTAACCGCACTTGTCTTAAATTAAAGAGACAGGCCATAGCTATCTTCTCCAACAGTTGTAACAGTATGGCATTTGTGGTTTAATAGTTATTAACAATTGAAAAATCGGCAAAAATGCACAATGGGTCACTGAAATTATCTTGGCTCCTGCTGGGTCGATTTTAATCAACGACGTTCCAAAAGAAAGAGAAACGAACAAGCTACACGATAAAAAACAGACTGTGGCTGTAACTGTATACAGTTGGCCGTAAATAATAGTTTTAATTGTTTAAGTGTTTATAACAAATGAAGCGTAGATGGAATAATTAAATACATAAAATAAAACACTTACTGTAGATGGTAGCTGATGCTATTACATTTAATTTATGTCCACTGATTGTAGATGTAGCTCGCCTGCAAGCAAAAATATTGGTATCTGTTTATAATTTCTTTAAACAAATTCCATTATCTCGCGTTCTGCTCGGCCGATTTTAATCACCGACCTCTCAAATTGAAATTAGTGGTTCAAGGAATAAACTGATCTACGATTAGATCGGTCCTCGTATATAGTTTCGGTGCAATACGCAACCGAAAAATTATTTATTTGTTTTTAAAACGTAAACAGAGCATGCAGCATTTGTAAATCGTTCATTGCCGTGTAGCAGCAACCTTTACCTTCATTTCAAGCACTCCATCATTAATCTAGCGCCACCGGAAGCCGAGATAATTGCAGTGACCCGGAGTGCATTTTTGCCGATTTTTCAATTGTTAATAACTATTAAACCACAAAGGCCATACTGTTACAACTTTTGGAGAAGATAGCCATGGCTCATATCTTTAATTTAAGACAAGTCCGGTTAAGAAATACGCAGTAGAAGCCGAGAAAAACGTAATTGTTTAAATAAACGATGTAATCCGGGAATTTGGTTTTGACTGTGCGGAAAACTGCGAAAAAGGCCGCAAACGCGAGATGGCGCCACATGTCTGATTACCGACACACATTACCGATAAAATTTAAAAAATTGTTATCTCGGCTCCTGGTATTTGTTTGTTAATAAATAGGATGTCAAATAAAAGGGAAACGAAGACGCTACACGATAAAAAATACTCCGTTGCTGTAGCTACATCCGTTCGATCGTAATAACAATTTTAATTGTTTAATTATTTATAACAAATTAAATGTGCATGGAATAATGTCCCCAACTGCTGGAAATGGTGGATGATGCTAAGAGCTTTAGTTTATGTTCACTAATCATTGATGTAACTCGCCTGCAAAGCGCAATAATGACATTTGTTTATAATTTCGTTAAACAAATTCAATTATCCTGGCTTCCAGACGAGGTACGTCGATGACCGTTGGAGATAAAGTAAAGCTAGAAGAAACAGCTACCATGTCTAATAGCTGGGAACGTAATTGGATCATCGGTTCATTTGTTATAAACAATTAAACAATTGAAATTGTTATTGTGGTCAACTCTATATAGCTACAGACACGGTGCATTTTTTCTCGTGTAGCTGATTCTTTTCCCTTTCATTTGAGATATTGTTGATTAAAATCGGCTCGGTGGAAGCCGAAATAATTGCAGTGACCCGGAGTGCATTTTTGCCGATTTTTCAATTGTTAATAACTTTTAAACCATAAATACCATATTGTTGCAACTATCGTGGGAGGTAGCTATGGCCCGTCTCTTTAATTGAAGACAAGTCCGGTTAAGAAATACGCAGCAGGAGCCGAGAAAAAGGGAATTGTTTAAATTAACGATGTAATCCGGGAATTTGGTTTTGACGGCGCGGAAAACTGCGAAAAAGGCCGCAAACGGGAGATGGCGCCACTTGTACTGTTATCGACATATCTTTAGCGATAAACATTTAAAAAATTATTATCTCGGCTCATGGTATTTGTTTGTTAATAAATAGGATGTCAAATGAAAGGAAAACGAAGACGCTACACGATAAAAAATACGCCTTTGATTAATTGTTTATAACAAATTAACTGTGCATGGAAAACTGTTCCCAACTCTTGGAGATGGTAGCTTGTACTTCTAGCTTTGAGTTATGTCATCTGTTCATTAATGTACCTCGCCGGGAAGGGACAGTAATAGAATTTGTTTATAATTTCTTTAAACAAATTCAATTATCTCAGCTTCTGCTGCGCCAATTTTAGTCAACGACGTTTTAAATTAATGTACTTGATTCATGGAAGAATCTCTACCTATTTTAGAACAACCCTCGTTGCTGTACCTTTTTTCAGTTTCACGCGATTATTATTCAAATTGTTCAACTATTTACAACATGTCAACTGCGCTTAGAATAACGTTAAACCCTGTAAGCTATTGTACTCCAGTATTATTTTTCAGAAATTGAAGTAGAATCGAAGGTGATACAAAAGTATATACGTCATGAATGTATGCATACCAGAAGTGCATGAAAATCACCTGTTTTTCCAGTATTCGTCATCGTAGCTGTACCATCACCTGACCAATAGTTTGTCAAATACAGAGGTGGGAATTTTTTGCTCCAGGTAGCTACCTTGGATAAATCAATCGGGGACTGTCGCCATTTGGGTAATGCGGATGATGATGTTGATACAATAGCTGTGCTCTTTTGCACTGGAGAAATCAATTCGTTTAAGAATTATTAACTGTTCTATGTAAGACAATGTAATTTGCACTTACAGAGTTTCCTTTCCTTTTTTAATGGCATTTCTTTTACTATAAATAATTTCACAATACTTATCTAGTGAACATTGTGTAAACTGTTATTTATATAGCCGAATATATTGTTGTCCATTAGAAATAAAAAATAATTATGTTATTAACCACATGTTTCAATCTTTAGTATGAAGTTGTTGAATATCGCGTAGTTCCTGCAACTAAGTCCACTTCATTATTTGTTATATATCTGTAATAGTACACTGTACAATGTTTATTTAAATATATATTTTATAAGAAATTGTAAGAACCATGTATATAACTTTAATCAATTTTATGTACTTGTACAGTTCAATAATAAAACAAATTCATTCATGTAGTTTCTATATTTTCCATACGAGCATACCGCACATTAAATTTCCAATAAACATGGGTACTTGACATATTACTATTTGAACGGAAAAACACATCTGTGACAGAGATGTGAATTAGTAAATTAATTGGCATAATATACTATTCGACCGTTTAATTTTTGAACTTCCCGATAATTTTCTTTTATACAAATGCCAGATTTGTCGCGCAACATTCGAAACAATTGTGCTTGATTCTCGGAAATTCTAACTGGCTCTGGGAAAACGATCCAGGTGACGCACTCTTGAAATGGAAAGGTTGTGGTCGACCCTAGGTAGGTGTAATAACCAGGTGTTTCGCAGGCTTGTCTCATCCAGTACAAACTGTCTGGGATGTAATTGACGAATTAGAAATAAACAATTTGCAGAATTATGTAGAGTGTTTGGCAACAGATCAGAGATTCTTCAGTGTGTTATATTTAATAAATATTAATAACAAAATAATGAAACTAGATTTATCGTACTTGCGGATAACTTCGTAAATGAATCTGACTGCGTGATTTTATACAAATCGTCCGTGATCCTCGAGAAATATGGATGCTCGTCCCACGTTGGCACCTGATAAACCTGTAGAAGGTACGCGCACACCGCCAGGCCGTCATTCTTATCCAAACAATTTTCAATTTTCTCGTATCTTTTGTTGAAATGTATCGCCTGCGCCTCCATTGTGAACCAAGTGCCATTCAACGTGTGCTCTGCGCCCTTGCAATTCGAGGAACCCCATCGAAACACCACCTCTGACAGTTCGTATACGTCGTTTGCCAACGGACCACCCCGAATCGTTGCCGGAGTTCTATTTCCTTCCAGTGTGATTCGAACTGGGACACATTTTCGTATATATATAAGTCTTTGACAAGGCGAGTAAAGAAAAAATAACAATGCTTCCAGATCGATTCGAGGAACAAAACTATGTGGGGGGGGTGCAAAGAATGTAAAACTTAAAGATTTGAAATCAAATGCTCCACTGTTTCATGGGGAAGTATATACTTTCAAGAGCGGTATACTTTCCCGAGAAAGAATTATTCATATTTTTCTGTGAAACAATTATGAAGGATGATAAATATTTGTAGGCGTATGAACATTTTCCAATAGTAATCGAACCACCTGTCTGGCCAGTGTTACGCATCTTAACTTCACCATCTTGATTCCAATGCCCACTCATAATTAATGCGGGGAACATTATCTTGGTTGCACTGCCCTCGTCGATATCGACTGGGGATTGGCCCCATTTTCTGGCATCACCTTGAGAAACAACATTAAACTAATGATTCGACGTGTTAAAATTCGAAAGGATAATTCCCACCTGCGCACAGCATTTTATTTCGTATTATAAATCCTTTTATCTGGCGCAATTTACTAAGTTAAAGGAATCGCGCAATAAATACGGCATCTTTCAAACGCATTGGAATTTAGTTTAGCCAAACGTCAAATGGAAATAACGCAGCATCGATCGGCCTGCACGAATGTTCGGGCGATTAAAACGCGGCTTCACGTTGAATAATTGAAGTTGCACTCGAATAAAACGTAATCGAACATCCATTGCTCATTACTTATTATTACCATCGGCTCGACGTAACTGGCCGGCAGGTTACATGAAAGAGCTTCTAAAAATTTACAAGTGAAATTCTTGTTCTCATGCATCGATTGCCGCAGGATTGATCGCAGCATTACCGCGGCTGATATCGCGCAGAAAATTACGCTCAACGATCAGGAAAAATGATAAACATATCGGTCTCAGAATTTATGATTCTATGTAGCAGCGTGCTTCTTATTTGTAAGTTGAACGGTATATTGAAGGAACAATGTCGACGTTAAAAACTGCATCGATGAACTTATTCAGTTGGTTCACGCGCAATCGTGAAATTATACCGCAAGCAATAATCGAAACGTTGCCCGAAATTTTCGTCGCACATTTTTCCATATGTTACTTTATAAACGACGCTACTATAGTTTTGCTGCTGACCGAAGTTCTTGATTGGACACAATTATTCTCGTGGGTGGAAAACGAATGCAATTTTCCGCCGTTCACGTTTGGTTACGCGGACCGCAATGGACCCCACATGTGGAAAGTGTTGTATCCCGATAGTAATGGGAGCAATCAATCGCCAATCAACATTACAACCGGTCTCGCCGTTGTGGTTCAACCATCTGAGCCCCTTCGATGGAACGGCTACAATAAGGGACCATTATCGATGACTATAGTGAACAATGGAAATAACGGTGAATTTTATCAAATTTATCAAACTTATCAAATTTGTCAAATTTGTCAAATTTATCAAATTTATCAAATTTATCAAATTTATCAAATTTCTTTCATCACGGTCGGTGGTTTACATTAGCTATTTCTTACCCTGATGATTGCACACCAAATTGTTATATTAAATATTAATGACTGTCGTTGCATTGTAATTTGTACGAAATATCATGCAGGAAATAATTGCGTATTTGTTCCTCGCTCATCTTTCTCGTATTTCCCGTTCGATATCTAGTGATAATGAATACAATATGGAGCACCTTTAACCGCCCGAACATCGAAGGTGGTTGTTTGGATGGTACCTACGATCTATGCTCGATTATGTTCCACTGGGGACAATCGAACGAGGAGGGCAGCGAGCACACGTTAGATTACGCTCGGTACCCGATGGAGCTGCAAGTGTGGCACATCAAGCGTGGCTCTGGCTCGCTGGTGGACGCAATGACTGCTAAGGAAACCGACAGTGTACTGATTGTCTCTTTCTTCTTTCAGGTTCGATATCAATATCATTCTTAATCCATTAATTTACACAACGTTGAAAATGTCCGTCGATGAATCGCGTTCGGTTATTTCGTTTCATTGTAAGCTGTCTATGATGCGATTAAAATATGCCAGGCGTTCAAAGATACAATCGGTGAACCGTTGACTCATAAAAATATCATCGAAAGAGCTTGCATTGTCGCACACTCATTAAACAATTGCAGATTACAAATGCGGACAATCCGTATTTGGATCACGTCGTGACGAATCTGTGGCGGGTCGTTCAACCTGGAACGAAGGTGCACGTGCCACCGTTTCCCCTGGTGTGGATCTTTCCATCGTTCCAGAAGAATTATTACACGTACAGCGGCTCCCTTACTCAGCCACCGTGCAGCGAAATTGTCACGTGGATAGTGCAACCCGAGCCGATCGCCATATCGTCGTCTCAGGTAGGCTGTCACTTTTTCCGCGACCCTTGACCCGATCGAATTTGACACGCGTCTCTGATTTTCAACGCAGGTGGCGAATTTTCGAAAAGTCTGCTCATCGAACGGCCCCGTTCTCTCGAACTGCAGGCCCGTTCAACGCGTGAACGAACGAAGCGTATACTTTTACGCATGATTCTTTTCTTTAATCATTCATAGTTATTTACAGCACGTTGTACTCGGGTTCGCGTAAAGCCGATTACCCATTACACGCACGTTCATTTCGTAATTCAACTTGTAGCTTGTGTAATATTATATTTTTTAATAAATCTAACCGCGAGACAACGCACTCTGTCGACTGTGTTGCATCTCGATGCTAAACAGTATGGGGCAAATGTTGGCACAAGCGACAAAGAATATTTGTGAACATGCTCACGCTGCTCTCAGCGATACAATGTGCCGTTTAAAAAAAGCAGTTGAAATAATTCTAATCGCGCAAAAGCAGACCTTCCAATTATAACGTAGCGCCCGCAAATATTTAAATTCCGTTTATAGATTGAAATCGATCGTTACATACCGGCCTCTGTCATATTGCTACTGCTAATTCAAATGCTTCGACTTGTTCCTTCGGCCCCCTGTCAATAGCCCGTCTATTAACATGCGGGCTGGCACCGTAGGATTACGTTACCGTCGCCGATATTGACCAGGCAAGGGTTGAATGCATTAATCGCACCGTGCATCGGCTCAAATACAATAATTCCATTAATATCGCACAACGGTGTCGCGACAATGGAATCGTTACGTTCGGCAAAGTGTTTGGAAACGAATGAACGAAGAAGGCACCTAACGCCAATGAGGAAAAGAAATGTGCATCCGTTCTCTATTTTTCGAAACGCGTCTTAGGTGCGAAATGAAACAATCGTGTACAGAGATCAATAGCTTTATTCTCTTCCTTGTCCCCACTTACTATATTTTTACGAGCACGCCAAATGTGTGTCCAACAAATTTCATTAGAAAATAAAGGTATAACAAAGTTTAAATTCGCTCGTCGTAAGTTAGTATCATCTATTTGGCACCAGTTATTGTAATAGATTTGTTGCTCCATTCCGTGTTTCCCCGCGGGATTACTCGTGAACATAAAAAACACTTTCTTACTAACGTCCCACACAATACGCTGGATAATTCGTAACGCACTATTCGTCTTCTTTTTTTTCTCTCTTTTTAATTTTTTTTTTTTTTGTTTTGTCTCGTTAGACGGATATAGATCCGTGTTTATTTCTCAAGCGGCTGGCACGCGATCTATGAATCTCTACGACACACGTGTACATCGATATTGCATACATGGTTACATTTCGACGGCATTGTCCTCGGTAAGAAGTCGCAAGATCGGTTTAAACATACGCGTTTGGCGATATATAAATTAACGGGGTCGCCGGGGTTGCGTCGCGTGGCGTGTCAAGTGTGTTACGCAACGAAAGTACTTCAGCCAGGGCGGTTTGAAAAGTTCGCAGGAGAAAAATTTGGAAGCTAAAACTCCGTTAGCCGTTTGTTTCCTCGATGTAGTGCACTGTAGTCTCTTTTGCATAGTTTCCAAATCAACGTTCGAATGCGTTCGTGATGGTAAAAAGAACGAGGGATGTGCAAAGAGAAGTATAAGTCAACTGTCTTGGCTCTTGGCCGAGAAAATAATGAAAAGATAACAGAGCCGCGAAACTTCTTACAAGAATGCGCAACCGATCGCGCATTGTAAATTACCTGCAGGAAAAGTCACGACCATCCAGCGACAGTCCTTTATAATTATCGTTAGACCGCGAACTCTTCAAACGACCCTCGTATATAAAAAAGATAAGTCTGGTCTGTCGATTCCGCTAAGTTCACGATCCCGTTCTTACACCCCGGTCTCGTCGTTGTCGCGTGTACATATTGACAGATCGTACATTGTACTTAAAAATGTACGGTTACGGTGTTTGTGCCTGCAACATGAGTATTGCCATGACAGTATTCAGATGGGGCGAAACGTTCGTACTTTCGGCGAACGTGACGAGGATAACGTTGTCGCAAGGCGTGAACCGCACTTTGTCTCGCTTAGAATATAGTCAGAGGAATCGATTGTAGTGCGATTATAAAATGTTTCGGGAATAATAATTAATAATGTTCAAATGACTTCGAAAGAAACATGGAGTTCAAGTCTGACTCGGAGCCGTACGATGTCGATGGGAAAATCTCAGATATTTTGAGACCGAGACGTGCAAGTCGCGAGTAAAATTATTCGAGGCGTTTCCACCATAGATAACACCACCATAATTGTCGCTTGAGGGTTGAATTTATGACTGCACTATATCGGTTCCATTGACTATACCAACGGATCTGCCTTAACCCTTTCGATACGGTGGCCGTGCATACACACACATACGTTCACGGATATTCCAGGATCCGTTTGCTAAGAATGTATTATACATAAACCATTACTGCAGCGATGCATCGTTTTTGTAATTATTTACATAAATTATGCCGTAGTTATTTAAACAGAGTATTCGAATGTTTATACATACATATAGCTCGTCGAAATCAATAAGAGCTGTACTGCTTCGCGCGTCGAGTACATTTTTTTTTTTCTTATTTCGAGACTGCCGTAACGAAAGGGTTAATAACCGAACCTGTGTAGTCCGTCAGTTACAGAGGTATCGATGAGCTCGACCGAAGGGAAAATAGTTGCTGGGAAAATTTATTGGACAAACTTAGTGTTCCCGCAAAATGAAAATATATAAAATTCGTGGCTGCATCGCATTTAGGGCTCGTGCTTAGCTCGCCCTTGCGTTTACTAGGAATCGATTCAGTGCGTTCATAAAGTCTGTGAAACGATGATGAACACAGATTTCAATAATTACCACTATCATTTATTAAAATACTTTGCAATTATTACCATATTAAATAATGTTAAATAATATATATATATTATATTAAAATTTCCTTATAACATTACATTAAAAAGAAACAAGATCGTATTTAATCAATTACTTTCAGCTGGCCGTCAGCACACTTCTTTACTTCTTAATCATTGACGCACTTACTTCTAGCATTCTTCTAAATTACAAGTGTGATTGAACAAAATTATATTTACCGGGGGTATTCGATATCTAGTTATTTCTAATCCAGAGGATCGAAAGTGCAAAAAGATATACCTACTCGAAACTGTACTCTTCCAATACCGCAATTCGTTTTAAACCAACGCGTATGAAATCGAATAAAACATTAATGTACAGATCGGTAACATGAAAATAGAAAGCGTAAAATAATGAATGAAAAAGAATATCCGTCGTCTAAACGCGTACGGTCCGTAATTAATATAAAAACATTCGAACGAGCAGTTAGATTCAACGAATTTTCAATATACAATTCCGTGTCCCCTCAAATCTTGCGGACTTTTCTTCTGGAGCACGACGAGAGGCAAAAGTTTGAGAGAAACTTTAACTGTTAACAATACAAACGATCCGTACGTCGCTGCGTCAATCGCCGTTACAGAATCTAATTTATGACCGCACTAGATTGGTTCCTCGGGCTATGTAACAATATATATTGTTCTTCGATTGTAAAAGCCTATCCGTAATAAAATCGTTACTAATTCGACACGAGTGTTGGAGTGGAATACATCCTATTCCACATCGTAACAACGTTTTATGTACAGAATAGTTGATACCGTTCACTCTCTCGCGTTCGTTACGATATTCCACGGTGAGATACACATTTTGGGACGGGAATGATTCAGAAGGTTTCGAACAAGCACAGCTTTCTATCTTTGGGGCGAATTTTCCGACCTTCCGTGTGACTTTCTCATTCTTTCGTTTAAATAAAAAGGGATCCGTTTCTCTCGGCGATGCGAGAACGTTCGAATCTTCCTGCGAGATTCCTTGGAAATCGTCCAGTTATTATCGCGCGTATCGTTGTTCACCCGATCGCGTATATCCCTGTCAAAGTCGTCGGAAACGAGCGGATGAAACGTCGAAATAATGCGTTCGATTTCCTCGCAAATCCAACGGTTACGTGAAATTGCTTTTCATCCCGCTTTTGTGCCTCTGGCACGGCTGTTTCAATCCACTTGCATGTCCCTTATCTTTCGGCAGAGGAACGCCGATGTTATTATACCGAACGTCTGAAACATACATACGTGATGAAATTCCAAAGGTCTAAAGACTTCAACGGCGAGCGCGTGCATTGAAACGTACTTGTATACCAGCCATCGCCATGCCCAGGAATACTAGGGTGAAGCTCTCGCACTGTAACCAACTTGTGACTTTACCGAGACATCCCTATAAACATTTTACAATGAATTACTGCATACGAATAAAATTGAAGAGCGCACAATTGTTGTCAATTCTCGAATTTGATCTGCGACCTGATATTAACGCGATCGCGCGAATATTCACGACGACGCGCTGCAATGGAAATTGTTACGATAATACGTCATTAGAAAAGAGAAATACACTTATACGCGAAACACGATCGAACGGTTGAGAAATACAATAAAACGCTGTGCAACGCGTACGGCGTGTGAGTATTTTATTTTACAGAAAATTAAACTACGTTCCGTGGGCGCATTAATTCAGCAGCGAAATAAAATTCTACCTCTTTATGTCGAAATCCGTCGTGGCCCTCTTTGTCTTCCACTTGACACGCTGTTTCGTCCTGCGGTTTCGGATTTAACCACGGTTTCTCGGTCTTTCGTGATTAATAAATATTCAGTGGATAGAAAACGTACGAGTTCGAACATTAATTAAATCACTTACATGTTTGTGAAAAACTCTGGACACGACGCTCATTGGGCTTCCCGTGTTTTTCACCTGCAATGCAACAGAATTATTGTGTATATATGTTCCTGTACACCGTGCTCGGATAATTTTAACGCTTGATACAGATATTAGCGGGAGCGATTTTGCTTGCCGGTTCGAATACATTCACTTATCGCACAATCGCTTTAAAACGCTCGAATTTCAATATTGATATAAGACTCTATTCCCCCGAAAATTAAATTCTGCCCTTCTATTTTCGTTTCAATCTCCTCCAAATTTCATTAGACGATTGAAATTGACCTTATAACGGATTAATTTCTATTAATAACTCTGCCGAGAGCCATGGAGAACCGATGAAAATTCGCTGGAAAAATCCGGCCGCTCAACTATCAATTTTCTATTGCCTCAGTAGAATCCACTAGACTCGCAAATATAACTATCGGGGGGAAAAAGTGACGAAAGGAATAACAGTAATTCGTTTCCATAAAAAATAAATGAAAATATTGCCCATTCATGTCAATTAACCACCCCTTATCGTCAACCCTTTAAATACTGTTCCATTCACACCTGTCTTCCGGATAATGGTATTACGGAGAATATTAATTTTTGTCGAGAAAGAGACCGCACACGAATGCGCTGCAATCTCTCCCCGAACTGCATACCTCGGTGTTTTTTAAAACGCAGCAAGTCAGAGGGACCTGCCTCCTGTTTCCCGAAATCTGGGCGTCCCTCCACCAGGCCGTGCCATTGTAGTCCCCGTGGCCGTGTATTCCACAGCAATTAAACTGAAATGGAATCACTCGTGTGCATTTCGGTACGTCGTATTATCACTGGATGGACGGCGTTCCCGTCATGCATTAGATGCCGTTCGAGCGCGAGACAAAATTTGCATTGTTACGGTTTTCGATCTCCCGACGCAATGTCGCGGGTACGATCATTGCGGATTCGCCTCTCCGCGATTGAACGGATCGATTTTCACCCGGGGCGTCCGCTTCGTATGACCACGTGGAACAACAACGTGACAAAATGTCCTTCGACAACAGGCCAAACGATTTTTAACACGCGCGCATGCATACTTGATACAATGGACGCTTCGAATTGACCGGCGCGTCTTTAAAATCGAAACGGGACAGAAGTCTGTTCGGATCACCTCGCGTTTCCTCGTTCTAACGCAACGTCGTTGCAGGAAACGCGAGGTGAACGAAACGATACGCGCGCCCCACTTCACCATTTCCGTCAACTCGAAATTCATGTTGGATTAACAATCATTGAACATCGTACCTTATATTGCGCGAAGTCGAGGCTGTGGCTGAATGGGATGTCGCTGGTTGGCTCGTGGCCGTAGTCGTCGGCCAATTTGCTAATTAAACGCTCCTCTAATCCGGAAAGTATTCGAAATGTCATCAGTCCGCCGACAGCCGCGGTGACCAGCTCCGTGACGATCAGTGCCACGAGCATGCTCATATACTGGACAGGTAAAAATGTATGAACAGACCTTGACCGGGCGCACGTTACGCGCGAGTAACGACTCGCTCGCGATAGGGATATCGATAGCTTACGGTGGCGAGAATGCATTGGTTCCCGTGGAGGGCAGCCCGGCACCCGAAGAAACCAACCGTCAGGACCGTGAAGCCGAGGCCGAGCAAACTGTAAGCTATTAGGTTAATAGTTTCGTGTGGCGTGGCGTCGGCTACGAAAAGATTTAATAGATGCCCTTTGCTTGGCTCACACAGCAACCATGCTCCTATCACCAGCACTGTACACCCGGCCAACTATCGAATAATATTATTCAAAGGATTATCCGTCGAGTGCGTGGCACGATGTCACTTAGACCTGTTTTAATTAAGACCGTCGGATCGAGGGACGTATTTCGTCGATAGACATCGGTGGTAAGATAATGACAATTAAGCAGAACTGTACGAGATGGGGGTTGTCTCGCGTCGTTCGGCTCTATTGGACGCGTCAACTTTGTCAAGTATATTTTATTGTATTGGTTTGAACGTAGCGGAACTTTTACACGGCCCTGAACTTTGATTCGTTTTGCTCGAAATTTTGTTGCAGGCGGCTCGTTATTGTGATTATCGGTAGAGTTGTATCTGCGACAACAGTTGCAATCGTCGCGCGAAATTTCGTATCGATTTTTGAAATTTCGATGTATCTTATTTAGAGCTTGTGCAGTTGCGATTGTTTACCTTCACCTTTGCCCGTTGGAATCGATACTTGCGGAAAAAAACGCTAAAGGTGCAGTGGACGCAAATTTGTATTCACGATATGTAATGTATTTCTGTTCGAGTGCAATGCAATGTTTGTTCTAGATTTAAAAGCGTTGCTGTATTTTCGTTATTTCGATATTATATCTGTTGAAAGTATCCCTGAATTTTGTAACTTGATTCGTTATTACGCCTGCACGTCGGAATTCGTTTAAACAATACCGAATCCGTACATCATTGCGATATTTACAAACTTCATATAGCCTGATAGACTTTTTAGAAAGAAAAAACGATTCGCAATAGAACCGTAATGCATAAGTGTATTCTTCTGTACGGCAGAAAGGTGCAGGAAATAAAATGAAGGGAGATACTCTAAAAGAATTCGACTTATTTCACTACATCCTTGCGTTTCTATGTTCTATACGTTTTGAAGCTGCGTTATTACGTACAATCAATCACATAAGTTTACATACGAAACTTATATTTATATATTCAACGATATCATAAGCAACGATGAAGTTTATCGCATTCGATTTAAAGGAACTCTGGTATTTTTCGGCAGCATTAAGTAATTAGGGGGTCGTATGCATACGCATGCCACTGATTGTACATAGCGTGCAATCGCATAGTGCACCCTGTATTATTCAGCAAGAGCGTATTTAATTAACAACGTTTAGTCTCTAAACAGTTATTAATGTAATAGATTTGTTTACTATTCGGACCTAGCTAACGAAGAAATCAACGGCACTAATTGTCAAGATCATTTGCTCGAACATTTTCTAAGCCGCGTAAAGCCTCCTTCATAAAGGTCCACGGATTTTACTCTACAAAAGTCTCGTACAATGCGTACTGCTCTGAGCGATCAATATTGTCTGTCATTTTAAATACCCTCACGATCTTTACCAAATAACTGATAAAAGACAGATTTATGAAATTTCACGAAGATTCCCTGCTGGGATTTCCCGTGAGATTGAATATGACATTGGATAACAAAAATTCTTCGGACAGATAAAGAACGTTTCATTTTTTATTTAACAAAGAAATCATCAGGGCGGAATAATATTATTCAACTGTATCGAGATGAGTTAAAAAATTGATTTACAAATTTGAGTTAATTTTCGCTGCGAGAGAATTTATCAAAAATGAAACATGTATTAATGCCAATTTATTATATATTTTTTTCCATTTTTTATTCTAGTACGCATAGTATTGTATTTAGAGTTACTGAACTATCTAGGCGATTAACTGCGCTGGTTTATTAGCAGCGTGTTATTGATATAATTAGATACAATGCCCGTTTGTCCGTTGTTTACGCTTCCATCAGAAGATCCTGGAGTGTTTTATAAGCTATCGGGTTGTGAACACTTTTTATACGGTAAAAACATTTCTGAATTCTTCTTTTGGTTTCGATATAAACTTGTCGTGCTTATTTTATACGGAGCTTTTGCTATTTGTAGTTAAATTGATTTAGCCTGTAATAAAGTGTTTAATACTTTACCCATATTAATAGGTTGAACGTGAACAGAATGACTTTCAAGTATTTCATGCCGATCGATTTCAAGATATCAAAGAGTCATCAATCTGTAAACATAATGTCACTACTGTGAATTATTTTCTGGCCTAGATGCAATTATGCAATTTATTTTAATTACACAAACGTGCACATTATCGCCAATGCGTTGGCAAACATTAATATTAACCCTCGTGCACTGCTCGGATCAATTTGACCCGAAATCGAACTCCGGAATTAAGCAGCACTTAAAGTGTCCGATTCGTATGAATTTCTCCGGCCTGCTGTGAACGCTACTTGTGGAATGTATCAGTCGAAGCGAAATACGTTTGACGTGACGTTGTACGAGACACGTTTTTGCTAATAATTTGATTCGCGTTTATTCTATTCAGTTTCAGACAAATACCTTGATTCGGATCGTTTCACCTATGAACTAATAACGTTTACAAATTCTAGCGTAAAAGCAGAGCAACAAAACCGTAATGTAAAAGAATTATCTGGTTCTCGTGTAAGCAGAGAAGGGAAAATTGTATCTAATTACCCGTTTCGTATTGTTACGAACGGGGATCAAGTCTATTCAAGCGTCACGCTATTTTCTTTCGGTGCGGGTCAATTTGACCCGAAGAGCTTCGGTCTTTCATCAGCATGCAGCGATAATAAATATTTTCAATGCAACGACAGAATTCTGGTGGGAAGAACCGTGACATTAAAGGCATCGAAATTAGTAAAACAAACACGAAAGCCATGAATTATCCATGGACTCGCTAAATTCACCGTGGAAAATGAGGATCCGTCGCGTCTCGGTAGAATCCACGCATATAATTAAACGACCACCATCTTCAAAGGATTAAAGCCTTATTAGCGAAGGAAAAACATGGACGAATAAACGATAAACCGTAACGATGCAGTGCCATGATTGAATAATAAATACTACTAATCGTACAGCGAAGAAAATTTATATTCCCAGAGGGGCAGGGGACAGTTTGGCTCGTGATTTCGATCAGGTTACCTTACATGTGAATTGAACAAAGGGACCGCCTGTAGAATCGCCATTTCACTCGGGCGGTGCAATTATAACTCGAATTGCAGACAGCGAACAGTTCGAAAGGGAATCAAAAATTCGCTGACAGACATTTCGTGTCGCACTAATACCACTGTGACTATCCCTTGCTTTGATTAATACACGAACAATACACGAAGAATATCGAGACACCATTGAACACGTCCGAATACATTTTCAATTAGAAGCCACGGCGAAACTCGCCGAATAATAAATTGAAGACTGGACACGTTAAATTGTTTTTACAACGTTTCGTGAATTAGTCAGATTTTCGAACGACAGAATAGAAATATCGATGCGCTATTGCAAACTACCGCGGCGCGTGCAAACACTGAGCTTTCTTGTATTTCGTTAACGACCAAGTGACCAGGAAATTCGTCCCCTCGAATCTTTATTCTCGATCTTGAATTAACCAGCGTCCCTACGCCTTGCATTAACGTCGCGGAAAAGGAGGGCCACGATTAAACGGCACTGCACACGTGAAAATTAATTAAACCCGTTTCCAAACCGTCCGTCGCTAATTACAAGCCAGCCTGACGAGTGCGTTCGTCCCGTCGCATAATATCACACCCAATTCCGTGCATCGCACCGTGCAGCAGAAAAATCAATTTCAACGTCCCGCAACGCCCGGCGTACGATCGAGAATCAAATTGTGCCACGTTAATGTTCGTCACGATACTGCGTACCCAAGGTGATCGTCGTCGCACAGTCTTTACAAATGACGCACGCACAACGAAAATTCATCGCCTCGGTCTAATTGGGAAGGTGCATGCCCCGATACCAATCACGACAGTCCATCACAAATATTCGTATCTACACGTTCGCTACGTTACTTGCCATATTACCAGTATTATTCGCTCATGCAGGCTCTCCCACAAAACGTACAGTCGGCCGCCAGTCCTGCCGACTTCCGCTACTGTACTCGCTGGACGAATGGCCAAGAGCGGGAAAACAAAGCGCAAAAGCTCTAACAACGTAGCCAGACCCAGACGCCGCGGGGAACGGAAAATGTGGGGGAAAAAAGGAACGAAAAAAAAAAAAAAAAAAAAAAAAAAAAAATAGAGAAACTCAGTCACAACTCGAACCAAACGGTATTCCTTGCGTCGCCGATTAGTCCTCTCTGCAATATTCGCTCACAGGTGGTTCACGGTTATTCGCAATTCGTCCGTTCGATTTCTCTCCAGCTTCTCGGCCCTGCAGTCTCGCGAGGATCAAACTCCCAAGCACATACGCGGCCGAGGTGTACTCGCAGCGGCGGGGACCGGGTCGAAGTCGGGACGTCGCGATGTCCGGGGCGATCTCGCCGCGGCGATGTTTGCGGAATGATCGTTCGAACCGAGGGAAAAAAAAAAAAAAACGAACGAATCAATCCGACGTGACGGCACTCCGAGTGGTTTACTGCGCGGGTGGCTCTACCTCGACGGACCTCAACCCCTTTGACGCTCTAAACGGAGCAACCGGAACGCGTACGCTCGCGACGATACCGTCGAGGGGTGAATGCTGACAGCTTCATCGGCTACGGGAGCGGCACGCACTCTGCGTCCCTCCGCCAGCTCGCCTTCCGCCCTTACGTCGCGACGTCCAGAGGCTGGTCCAGATGCGGCTGCGTCGTATCGACGCGGCGCCGACGCTCTCCGGTCCCAGTCGATCTTTGCTCGTTAGTCCAGACGTCTCTTCACTCGGCCAACTTCCGTCTCGTCGATGACGGATATCCACTGTCCGACCGGTGGCCGGCCAATTGACCGGACTTTGCACCAGTTGACGGGGTTCGAGTGCTAATTGCTACGTTGCATCAACTGGTCGGACAACGGGGCACCGTCGGCGTGCCGTGCTCGTGAGTTCGCTGAGTACCTGGCCGCTTTCTCTCGGCACCTGGTGGCAGCTAAATGTTGCGGCAGTTCCACGGAAAATTCGCCGCTCGTTATTCCGCGGTAGCTAAATTGCCAGCGGGTTGTTTCGTTTTTATTCGGCCCTCTGTTTTATTTAACGTCGGCCACGGTGGGAAACGTTGCCCGGGCGATCTGTGTGTTGGGGGGTTGACGCGGAACGGGGCCGGCGGATTCGAGGGGTTTACACGGTTTTTACAATTGGAGCGGCAATCGAAGCGCTACGGGTTTCGTTCGTATCGGCGTGTACCGTTTGTTCGATTATTCACGTTCTAATTGAACTGTGTTTATTATCGTCTTAGTGTTGCACGATTGAAGCGGATAGCTGTTTCGGATATACAGAGATCGATTTTGTACCGTTTTGTTAGTCGGGTGGCTGTTATTTTTATTCTGTGCCTGCCCCGTCTCGTCCCTCTTTCGTTTTAATTTTTTTATTGCTTTAGTTAATGCGCACTTCACCGCGCCGAACTTTAACGCCGAACCGATACGCTGAAACCGGCGATTAGCAGAAGAGGCAAAAAATAACATTCTCCGTCTTGCACCAGTCGCCCCGGCATTTTAATGAAGCGCGTTCATTAGCGGCGCAGTAGCAACGAAAATATGTGCGTTTCGAATAATTTTCTTGGATCAACGCGAGGCGGCCGCGTTAAGCATTTAATTGCAATAATATTTCGTACGAAAATATCCGACCCGATGGAAATTTGCATAAAGTTTCGCGAAAATATTGCTTCTGCGCCGCGAAACGGAGCATCGTTACGGTGTGTCCGTGTGTATTCCCAAAGAGGAGGAGAACGTTTCATGCTGCGAATATCCCCGCGGTTATGTAAATATAATAGATTTATTAGGTATTAACAATTTTTACAGCATTCGTCGCTCGTTCGATTCAAAACGAAGCACAACTATAAGTAAAAGATGTTAACGCTCTAGTCAACAGATCGGCGATGCAGATAATATTTTCAAGTCCATCCCGTGATATAACGCGAACAGGTAGAAAGGCAGATCCGCAACGATATATTCGGGATGTTCGCCATATACGACTAGAGATTTAATCGATTAAGTCTCGCAATTTCCACGTTCCAATTCCGTCGTTCGTCGCCCGTCTCCTTGTGACATACAGCGCGCGAATAAACAATCTTCACGCGCATCCTCGCATACAAAAGACAAGATGAGCGTAACATTCGATTGTCGCGTTAAGTACATAATTTTTGAACTAATTACTTCCGGTGCCTTCGTCGCATGTTTTGCTTTTTTTACATAGTAAGAAGAAGGAGTCGCACGATTCGATGAACAAGCCAACGCACATGAGCAGCTTTCGTTTCGCAAATATTTCCACGGATCGAAATCCGTAAAATCACATTGTCATTTGGCACAGCAACCAGCTGACGGTTGCGATAGCTTTCGAAAATCGCGGGGGGAACACGAAAAGATACAACGAAGAGAGGGCACGAGGTAAAAATATTGCAGTAGAAGAAACGCAGGGAAATAGGCGCGTGTAATATCGAAGTATAAATTTCATATCGACAAATCGTACTTTTATAATATATATATAACAACGTTGTGTACCATTGGTTGAATATCGTTAAAACTAAACAAAATAATATATGAGCAAACACGCAATTATAAATAGAAAGATCTTATTGTACAACGGTTTCACGTACTTACCACGTACGTGTACATATCCATTCACACAGGGGCACACGCTCGTTCACGTCCGCGCAATCACCCTTTACACTTCAATCCGTTTTATTCGTCCTTACTGCTACGTTGGACGGCACGCCGGCTCGCAATTTCAATCTCTTTTTGCGTTACTCTTCGGCCAGGGTCGCGCGCGAGATTCCACCGAACGGCGCAGCGCGTAGAGAAAAGAAACGCCGGGAAGGATGCAACCGGAGCCCGCGCCGGAAAATATTATCCCGACGGGACGATGAACTGTCGCGCGACTTTTCGACCGAGGATCGCGATCGGCGACGCGAACGACAGACGCGACGCGTTTTGCGGATCGCGGTCGTGCGACAATTTAAGGGGAGAAAAACGAAGCGGGCGCGAGTCGCGTGCCGAAGCCGCCGCGTCGCACAAAATCGATGGCAATTTCGTTGCAGAACACGCGGCGAACACTCGCGCGCGTTATAAATAAAACTCTGAAAGCGATGGCACGCCGTGCGCCACGCAACGTCGCGACGCGCCGCGCCGTATCGATTCCGAACGGCACAGAATTACCATGAAACAGCGGACGCTTTTCTGCGCGCTTCGCGGCGGAAGAAGACGAGCCGCGCTTCCCACGCCGCTCGACGGAAATATTCGCGACCCTGTTTCGACGCGTCCGTCACGTCTGCCGTCCACGGCGGCAATTCGATTCCGGGGTTCGTCGCGCGAAGCGAATCTTTCGTGCACTTGTTCGGAAGTCGCATCGGACCGTCCGCTTTCCAGGTTCAGCCGCGGCGACTGCGAAACGGATCCGTTGCTCGTCCCCGGGGCGCGCGGTGCATAATTTCCAAGCGTAGGAATAATCTCAAGAAGGGGCAGAGTGAAATGAGAAAAGAACCAGAGGGAAAAAGGGATAAGGGGAGAAATAATTTGGTCGCTTTCGGAGCGAAGCGACGAGGAGCCGTCGTGCAGCACGTTTCCCGATCGAGAACAACGCCGCGCGGTTCACGATTTATCGTCGACAACCTATCCCTTTTGTACAACGACACCGCGAATGAATTATACGTCACCAGACACCAATAAGGTTCCTCGTTATCGCGCGACACGCGACACGCCGCAACAAATTCACCAAGTGTTCCGGGCTCGGCATATTCAAACAGCAACTTTAGTCCGGCGCCGCGACCTCGTTTACAATTCCGTGGTCGTCTCCACCGGGCTCTGCTCGCCCAGGTACGTGAATCCTAGATGAGAGTAGTCCTTCCTCTCGCGGAACGTCACATTATCGTTCGAGGGACTGGGGCTGAGCAGATCGTTGCCGTGGCTGTAGAGCGGATTCAGGACTGGCGTCGTGTCGTGGTTGGTCAGCGTGTTCGCGTTGCTGTTGCCGTGATTCTTTCTGCCGAGGGTGGATCGCCGGAGCGAGTGGATGTTCCCGTCGCCGTGGGTACCCGCTATGCTGGAGGCGCGGGCCGTGGTCGCCGCCTCGGAGCTCACCGGACTCTGTTGACCTGGACGGACGATAAACGGTTTCGTGAATTCTTGTTCGCTTCACTTCGCTGATTGCGAAATCTCGCGAGCTTCGAGGTTTCCGGTGCCGCGAGTCGACGTCGGTTTTGGGGAGCGTCGTTGGTAAAATTCTCGGTAACGGATCGAGTAGAATAGTCCTGTTCGTTAGGTAGGGAACAGACGTGGAGCGACGAAAGTCGCTACGAATCTCGTCGACGAGATTGAAACGGAAAAATGGTAAAGAAAGCCTCGCGTCGTTAATTACCAGTGCTTTCCCCGTGATCTTTGGTGATGTAGCTGACGTTGTCCAAGCTGAACGCGTGGTTCTTGTTGCTGAAATCTAGCTGCAGATCGTTGTAGCTATCATTGTCGTCGACCGGCACGCTCATTTGCAGCACCTGCGTCTCGTACTCCTTCAGATTTGGCTCCACGTACACCGGATCGTAACGCGGCACGACGTACATCCGTTGCATCCGCTCTTTGTACGCCTTGTACCTGTGCGAACGAGAGAATGGAATTGTTGAACGTGGCGTGGCAACGTCCGCGATATTCGGCCGCGTGCGTCGCGCAATAACCGAAGGAAACGGCGCCGTGTCTGACCCGTGTACATGTGTATCGCGGTGCTGCTAAATGTTTTAAGAGGCAGACACGCCGGAAAGCGTAATTAATTCTAATGGAAGTAATAAAGGGAACGATGAGTTTGCATGGCACGCGGCCGCGTCCAATGAATATTCATGTCGAAACACGAAAACGCTTCTTTCACACGATATTAACGGGGACAAGCGTCGCCGCTGCGCAGCAATTCCCCCGGAAATCGTTCGAATCACTTCGAAAGTGAAACCGAGACAGGTCGTATTGAATCTGCCACGACTTTCGAATACCTGTTCGATCCGTGAATGATCCAGGCGACGACGGGCACGCTTGGCAAGCGTTTTAACTCAATTTTACTGGCAGCCGTCGCGCGTGGGGCTAATGGAAACCGGAGATACTCACCTGGACCAAGAGACGCAGATATAGATGATCCCAGCTATACCAAGGATTAGTATGATACATGCGATGATTATCAAAGCGTACGGGAACACTTCGCCGCTGAAAGCGATGGCCGTTTGGGTCCGCACCGACTCGGCCGGCATCACTGGCGCGTGTATGTCTATCGCGTTCGCGCGAACCAACGTGGACACGTCGAACGTGATATTGGACATCGCTGACTTTTCGATGATCGACCTGCAAGGAAACCACGTGCACAGTTGAGAACACCGTCTGTACAGAAGCTTTGTTATCGGCCGGTGGGAGGAACTCGAGGCGAAACGGTGTGCGGGAATTGTTGAATCACAGTTACGCAGCGACGGAAAATTGTTATGCTTTCGTGCAATGACTGTACGATCTGTATACGCCGTTGCAATTCGTTTGAAAATTACACGGCCGCGGTTGCATTGCCAGCTGGTTGCATTTACGCGTTCCTCGAGGAAACACGTTGTTTATTTTGTTTTTTAAATGGGAAATCACGAACACGTCTCGTCGTGAAATCGAGTAGTCTCGCTGGTCGAAAGAAGACAATCGGACAGTACAGATAATACGTGTACTTCAAATACACTTTCAATATCGCGGAACAGTGTTTGTTATTCGTCAAATATTGTCGACAAAAGTTTCGACGCTGTTACCGTACAGATTGTACGCAATATACTTGCGCCGAAAGAGCTTCCTTTTTTCGTCAATATTAATGGCGTAATGCATCGCATTAGACGATCAATATTTCACCTCCAGCGCAGCGGGCGAAACGTGCGAGGCTCATTCTTGCGTTCGACGCATTAATTAGACGCCGCGAAATTCGCGTACGGTTTCCTCAAAGGGAATTCCTTGCGGGCGAAATTGAATCGAATTAAATTATACCAGGCCCCGCCATTGATTTCCCAGGAAAATATCCTACAACAGCCTTCTCGTTGCGAAGAACTAATTCACCGTCGACGTAGCAACTACCAATTCGAGCATAAGAACAATATAACCGCCCTACCTCTGTATTCTAGAGCTGTTTCTGTCCAGAACAGCCTCCGTATCCGGATCGACTGCGTAGAACCACACGTCGGAGTCCTGGGGATACATTTCGACGGTGCCGTTCTTCGTCAAGTTCTTCCTCACAGCTATCCTATCGATGCCGATCAGAAGCCCGCACCTCTCCTCGATGATACCGGCGATCCTCGTCGCGTCCTTCTGCAGCACGTCTGGCGCCGCGTCCTGGACCACCAGGATCATCAGATTCTTCTCCTCGATCAGGTTCACGATGACCGGCGCGACTATCGAGTTGAAGTTGTCGGTGGAGTTGGGATTGTCGCGCACCCGGACGTCGAACTTGAACGGCAGCTCGGCCAGATCGACGTTGTCGAAGGTCGCCGTCGTTCTGATTATCCCGGATGAGCTGTCCATGGCGAAATAGTCGGACCCGCGGCCGCCGAGTATCTTGTACTCGAGTTTCCCGTACTTCCCGTTGTCCTTGTCGTGCGCCCTCACTTGTATAACGGTCGACGCGAATTTCGCCGATCGTGGGATCGCGGCGAAGTAACGTCCCCTGGACAGCTTTTGACTGCCCTCGGGAAAGGCGAACTCTGGCTTGTTGTCGTTCACGTCGAGCACCTGGATCTTCACCTGGAATCCGAACGGGAGAATCGTGCATGGAAACGGGTCGAAATAGGAATTGGAGGGAATCGTGGCTTATAATGTGTGTAAACGGTGGGGACTGTGCGATCTCTTTTTGTGATACATACCATTGTGGTATTTCTGCCGGAATTCAAGAGTCCCGACAGGGACTCCAGTTTTATCTTGACCTGATAGGACTCCGTCGTTTCGTAATCCAACGATCCTTTCCTCAGTCGAAGCGCGCAATTCCGTTCATCCGTGACGTTCGCCTCGAACAGACCGTCCTCGTTGCCGCTGTAGATCTCGCAGTTCAGCGGAGTGGTGTCGTGCGCGTGGCTGTTAATGATCGTGAGTATCTTGATAAGGGTGTTATCGGCCGCATCCTCGGGCACCTCGACGTTGTAGGAGTTTTCCGCGAAGCCCAAACCGATCTCTGGCGGCACCGTGGCGACGTGTCGCACGTATACGGGCACTGTCGTTACCGAGGACAACTGCGGCTCGCCCATGTCGTACGCTCGCACGTCCACCTGCGATGCGAATGTGTGAATCGTTATTAGAAATGTAGGGGTTCTTGTTCCTGCGTTGAATCGAAGGGGGAAACGAAGTAAAGCGACAGATATTATTCGCGAAGAAAGCGAATAGAATTGAGATAAAGTTGTGCACAATATTGAACATCGCAAATAGCGATGTGTAAAAGAGAGGTGTTTGAATGTACGCCACGGTTGCGTGCCACCTGCGATTAGAATTGAATGACATATCGACGACTGAACAATGTAATTCCATTATTAAGCGTTACGTGAGAAGTGTGTCTGTCTTGAACGAATTTACTGCTATTTTATTAATACAGCCAACAATAAATGAATTACTCAGTGTCAGATATTTTTGCCATGTCGTCACTTCGGCCGTGGATCGACACATGTTGCTTTAAATAGCTGTGCGCGCACTTGCACACGACGTTACAACAATTGATATGATCGTTTCAATGTACCTGATACTCGGTGTCCGTTTCTTTACGTAAGTCGTCCCGTATTCGGAGCACACCTGTGTCCGGATCGATCACGAAGTACTTGCTCGCCGTTCCGCGGCCTATGATCTCGTATCTCACCTGCGAACGAAGGTACGGTAAGAGGAGCAATTTGTAAAAGGGCCCCCGTGTCGTCGAATCGAAAACACTTACCTGATTTCCGGGTGCGGTGCCATCGGAATCTGTCGCTACGAGATTGATAACCGTCGTACCAATGGGGACGTCATCGTCTAACGTGATCGGGCGAGGAACTGTCGTGAACACCGGCGGAATATCGTTAACGTCCTGGTGGACAAAAATAAATGAGAGCCACTGGTTGCAAGGAATCGTCGTTTATGGCTGGATAGCAGATGCTCGTTGAGATATTATCCGTGACAATTTCGACATAATTTTTACGAACAACGCACGAAAGTGGAGAGCCGACGAGAATTTGGGAGAACGATGCGCGTAGGATAATAATCCTGTATAAAAAATATTCGATCTCCCGGCGAACGCATATTCAGGAATTAGTTTCCTCGGGTAACTAGGTGTCCGACGAGTCAGCGACATTAAAATGAAACAGTAATTATTACTCTGCAGGCCGGAAAGTTACAAGCACGTCCGGCGGAGTCTATTCTGAGACTTTAACAGCTGAGATAGTTGTAACAGCGCGACGAGATAAAAGTTTCTTGTTCTAAGAGGTTTAAGCTTGGTACGCGCCAGCAGTTTTGTGCAGCGGACGTTAAGTGTGAAGACGTGTTGTATAAATCTGGCTCTCTGCTTTCGTGCGATATATACGAGCCCGTTTTATGTTTCATCTCTACTTGAACAAAAAAATCTCTACTACTGACGGCAATCGAAGGAGTACAATGATTATCGGTACCTGAACGTTGACTACGACCCTCGTAGTGGAGCCAGGTAAATCGCTCGTGTTCTCAACGGTGCCGATTACAAGGATATGTTGGCTCTCCCTCTCGTAATCCAAACCACGAATGGTTTTAATCACGCCAGACTTTGGATCTATACTGAAGAGTTCGGTATCCCCTTGTTTAATCATGTACGTAATTTGCTTCTTTGTATCCGGATCGTCGGCCTGGAATTAATCGCGTTTGCTTTAAGCACGAGAATGATGGCCATCCGTCCAGAATTTACTACGTTCCTTCCGGCGCAATGGTATAATGGTGAATCAACAATGCGAACCGTACTGTACTCGTACACGGGAGTATATTTTTCTCATAAAACGTTGTTCCTTCATTATTTTTGTTTTTTAAATAATCGTTACACAGTTTATTTTGACGAGACGATGATCAGATGAATTTATCCGTACTACCCGTTAATCTCTCGCTGTCGAATTTAGCGTCCTTTGAGTGTATTTATCGCGCAATTAAGCCTCAACTCACCGTTACTTGAAGCACTGTATAATCTGGTATGTTCTCTTTAACCCGAGCTTCGTAGCTGCTTTGATGGAAAACGGGAACCTCGTCTTCAACGTCTATAACTTTCACCGTAACGGTGGCAGTCGCTAAACGATAATCCGGAGCACCGTCTCTTGCAGTTACCACAAATTTATATTCCTGCGAAATTCAATCATTTTCATTCCCTGGCAATTCGCATTGCAAATTAATTTTATTGTATCTCGATGTCGCGTTGCCGTCGACGTAGTGAAGTATTTTTTTTAAATTTATTTTTGCATTCGGTATTGCGCAACTCTTTTCGAAGATAATGCTCTTTACCTACGGCTGTAGATGTACTATCAGTACATACTACAATATATTATATTCCGTATATAACATTATTATTAAATTTATATCGTACCTCGCTATAGTGCTTCACTATAGTGCATCGCGGCGCAATATCTCGAATCTGTAAAGCAATTAAAGTAAAAATAAAGATACTCACATCGTTCTGCTCGTAATCCAAAACGATCTTCGTCAGAACGTCACCAGTTTCGGGGTCCACTGTGAACGGTATATCGTCCGGCGCGAAATACGTGATCTCAGCGTTAATACCCTCGTCGGCGTCCTCGGCGTGCACGCGGCCAATCAGTTTCCTCGCCTCGCCCTCTTTCACGGTGAACTCGTAAGGGAGATCGACGAATTCTGGATTCTTGTCGTTGATGTCGGTTACCTTTATGTTGACCGTCGCCGTGCTGAAGAGACCGCCGGAATCCTCGGCCTTTATCAGCTGTCGCGAAGAAATACAGTATCGTGGTCAGGTGGGGTCGCGAAACGTCGCACGGGCGATACGAAAAAAAAGGGAAATTGCGTTCCCATGTAGCGGGCAGGAACATCGGTGTTTATAGCGGACTCGCTTAGAGGATTCGAAGGCAGAAACTCACCAGCTGATAACGTGTCAGGTCTTCCCTGTCCAGCTTCCTTATAACAGTAATCACGCCTGATCTGTCACCGATTGCGAATTGACGCAAATCGTTCCCCGAGACGATGAAGTACGACACCGGATCGTTTTCTGGATCGGTTGCCTATTGAGTGGCGTGCAACGTCCATGTATTAATAGATAGGAGAGATTATTGCACGGGAGATATATGTTAAATTGATGACGGTATCGATATTGAATTGATACTAATATTAGTTCGAACAGGTTTTAATATGTAGATATTTAATGAAGGCAATCCACGAACACCGCTGGTAATAGAAACTAATGATTTTATGGGAGAATCGTATACGTTAGTTGCGTGAAATGTGTGCATCTATATGTATATTTCAGCTGTTGAACCAGTCTCGATTCAATAACTGTTTTTTTGTTGATTGGATATTTAGTTCTGGCAGACTCATAACAGTAATGATAAATACAAATATAGGCGATATAACGTTTGAATGTTTTATATATTACGCGATGTTAATATATGAAGTTGGAAATGAAACATACAAATATGTTTACTTAGCCGTTGGCTGCGCGTAAATTGACGTCGTAAATGAATCAAAAATTATTCGCGTTACTTTACACGGCAATAACTTCTCGATCATTTCCTGCTTCTCAATATGTAACAGTTACCTGTAATTTGTGTCGAACTGTTCCACGTAATAGCCAATTTAATGCAATCCTGTTCTTCACTCTAACCTGCATCCAATCTTTTGATGTTCAGGATAATTAAAATTTGTGCTCGACGAAGTTAAAAATAATTGCTGCACTTTTAACAGCGTTTACGTGAACAGTCTGCTGCATGCGGATGTCGATAAATTGCGTTTAAAATTATTTCTTTATCGTTAATAACATTTTCGAGTCTAATTTTTTTTATAAACTTACACGAACTCCGTGCTTAGATGGTTCTAGAAACGAGGCGTCCTAAATAACTCTTACTAAATAAGGCGCACTAAATAAACCCTCTAACTAAATAAATAGCCCAACTAGTTCTACACTTTTCCATAATTCAGTTCCCATCTCTCGAAACTTTCACGCTTCCCAGGCCTTCCGTTTACTTGCAAGAGACTTCAACTTTAGACCAATCAAAGTCGTCATTTATTTTGCAATATCTCATTAGTTATCGTACCGTTCGCTACATTAATGCTTCAACAAAATTGCATCTATCGATAATAGTACAGAAACAATTTAGCAAACGCGACATCGACAATATTGCAATAAGAATGCAACGATAATTCGCGAACTCGACGGAATCTTTCCTTACCCTTTGAAATACGAAATTAAGCGAAACAGAAGATACAGTGATACCCATACGCCCCTCACAATTTATATCCCCGACGGACTTTGGAAATATAATAATTGCACCGTGTCCGGAATTTTACCATCTATATACCAATATGATTTCAAGGAAAGCAGCATGGAAAATGTACGCTGTCAACCGTATTAATGATCTCGTTTCTCATTTTTATTAATTGAATGTCTTATTGCCTCTTATTATTCTTATCCGCGCACCCATACGCCCGTACACTCGGGCATTCCGATACACTCTCACCTCCCAGGCACCGTTCGCAGGTTGGTACACGGCGTGGATAATCGTTAAAAGTAATTATGGACACTTACGGTAATTGTCGCGACCGTGGAATTAATCGACGCTCCCTCGCTGACCTGGACCTCGTACACAGATTGCTGAAAGACCGGGCTCTTCGTATTGGGGCCTGGAATCACGTTCACCTCGACGATCGTCTGCGAATACTTTCCACCCCTGTCCGTCGCTTGGACGGTAATGCTGAACTGTTCGCCGGCGTTCAATTTCCTCACGGTCTCGATCACGCCGGTTTTCGGATCGATTTTAAATTTATGCAGCCCGTTGTTCGACACGTGATAAATGCTGTACGTTATTTCAGCGTTTTCTCCCTCGTCGTTGTCCGTCGCCTCGACCTGAATTTAATATCGTTACAAGTTCGTCGCCGTGAACGTAGGTAGAATTATTAATAGGTGTGCGCGATGCTGCATGTTCTTAACGCGAAGAGAATGGTGATAAGCGATAAGCGATAAGTATAACGGCCTGTGCAGCTCAGAGTTTTTGCGGGGAACGTATTTTATTTCTCGTCCGGGAATTTCGTTTTTATGAAATTCATTTTTTTTCATTAAGGTTCAATAACAGAGGGATGATTTGGATGCGTCGTTAATGAGTCAAGTGAAACGTACACGTTCACGCGACATCCTCGATCGCGATTTGATAAGATCGTAGATAATTTTTATTATTCGCAATGCCAAAGGTTTTGTCTGTCTTGCACTATTTACGTCGTTAGGATTGGCGTAACAGTGAACGTTTTTCCTACCTTTGTCACCACCTTCTTCGTTTCTCCGGCTTGGACGGTGATGGGCGCTATCATTGGGAGCATAGGAGCATTATCATTAACGTCGTTCAATGCCACGACGAAGGATAATGGTGCAGAAGCAGCGACGCCAGTTTTTTCTCTTGCGACTACTTGAAACCGGAAACGTCCCGGACTCGGCGGATCCCGATCCAAATTCTCTTCGTTCACGACCAGCATTCCAGAAGCATCGATCGCGAAGAAGTTCGTGGTCAATTCGAAGGTGTACGTTGGCTTCGGATCTTCCGGGCCCTGGGATTCATTTTAACAATTTAGCGCCGTTCAATCGGATTCGATTATTATGATTTTTGCACCGTTTATCTCGCGTCGAGAAACGGGTTCGCTGTAAATAATTTTACTCCCGATATATGGGCAAGTTCTGTTGCATTCTTTAAATAAATTCTTGGGAAGAAGAGCGTGAAATGTTTATCACGCGACCGCGAAATTCCTGCTGAATTTTAGTAACAAGTTATCGCAACGAACTTTGTTCGTGAAGACGTGGTATGTATGTCCGGCAAGTAAAACGGAACATTGGAGAAAAGAATGATTCCCGATGCGTACCTATTTAATTATCAATCGAGAGACCATACTTAATTAACGAGCGCAACAGTTATCATTTTCCGATGCGAAACGTAGATATTCAATTGGCTTATAAATTCTGCAATGTTAGCAGCGGAGTAAGCACGCCAAATAGATGGCCATATTGCATCGTATTTGCCTGTACGTACATACATACGCACATGCATACACATAATCGATCAACAGAATTCGACACGTTTCATGCATGCTATTATATTGTACAATAGTAGGAGGTTCTGATTTCCAAATTACCAGATGAAATACAGAGATGAAACACAGAAACTATTCGTGAACGTAATATGAATCGTACATAGTAAATACATAGTAAATCAAATGTCAAGCGATATTTATCGATAGCATATGATTTGATAGAACGGTTGCGGTGAAAGGTAAGGTGATTAACGGCACGGCGAAGGAATAATACCGATGTCGAAGAAATTTAGACAGAAAACAAAAAAAACTGACCACGAACTTAATTGTAATCCGCGGTTTAATTATTACAAGCTTTACTCGATCTGCGTTACTAGAAATAGTTCGTGTCAATTTTAGAGCATCCCTAAGATCATTCAAAGTTTCGTCGTTTGTTATGTCGAGTACGATATCTTTAAACAATGCTATTCGAAAAATCGGCTCGGAACACGAAGGAATAAACACGAAGGAATAAACGTCGATAGCAGAATACTACCAAGAGTTATCAGATTAACGTGTCCCTCCGTTTTATCTATGCCTAAACGATTTTGCGAATGAGCGCGCGGACAGTGGTACAACGCGTGCAGTCTCTGTGCAATAAAGTTCCCGAAAACGTGTCCATTAAACGGGGCGGCCAAGCCACGGGAATTTCACCGCAACGTAGCAGAATCTACCATATACAATTCTGACCCCGCAATTTCCGCCGGGCGGTCGATGTTTGCCGAAATTCTACGTATCACGTGTTTGTTTAATTCGGTCGCAGATATTGGAAATTTTCGTGAAAACAGGAGGCCACGTCAAGTGGCGTTGTGCGGCGTCGTTTGTCAGAAACTTTATGTCCATCCTGAATAGTATGGTCATCTCTGGAAGGTTCAAGACTAAGCTGAATAATTTAATTCTGCGAATATTGAGACCCAACGGGGATTACCTTTGACCTTCGTACTTTCAAATATCTTTTAACACTTTGTCGAGATAATTGTAGCCAAATGGAGACAAACAAAAATTGGCTTCTGTCCGCGATAAAGTAATTTATTTCAATTTCCTTAGAACGCTATTTCAGTCACTTCTGATTAAATTGCAACGCGTTTTGCGAAATAAATGTTACAGAAGTATCAGCGTTATTGGCAAACTTTGCGGCAACGAAGAATCAATATCTCCGTTAAAATTACGCACCAGGTGGAGATGAAAAAAAGTGTCCGGGAAATATAACGATTACTACTGACAATGTGCTGCTACCGAACGAGCCATGAAATTATTCTGAAAATAGAGAATCCGCAATTGCCACCTGATTACCGACTCAATCGATCCCTTCCGTGGAACCGAAGGAAAACTGGACGCAGAACATTCGCACGAGTTTTCATTGCTCAATCATCTCCTTCCTTTCTTTTTCCACAACTACCGATTCAACGGATAAACGGGAACAATGCCGGGTATTAAACGGTCGATTCACCCGCTGTTCACGGCTCGATAAACGGGACCAGATCAAGTTCAAAGATTACACTTACCAAATCGACGTCCGAAACAGTGAGCGCTATGGGATCCCCATTTTTATCGATAACCTTTGTACCGATCGGTGCGTTTTCATCGACGAAACCCTCCACGTTCGACGCCGTTATAATTGGCGGATTGCTGTCGACCGGCTTCACGGTAATAGTCAGTTTAGCAGTGGTTGACCGGTTCGCCTCGGATACCTCGACAGCCTTTGCGAGAATGTACAAATTGTATTCGCGAATTGGACAAATTAGATGATCGTTCGATTCGACCCTCGCGCGGGCAACCGTGCAGCCGGGTTTTGCATTGTTCAAGCATGAGTCACATTTCGTGAAAAAGTTGAAAAATATGAACTCGGTCGAACATTTCGGTTGCCTGCGCAAAGGTTAAAGGGGAAACTAAGATATACTCTTCTTCTTTTATACGGCAGCGAAAAAGCTTTTGGACATTATAATTTTAACGTAGAAATAAAGATATTCAAGAATTTTTTTTGCATTTCGTTACTGTTTACCACGGTAATACGGGAATAATCAATAGATAGTAGTTGAAACATTGGTTCCACGCAAGTGTATGGATATTGGATGATAATCATCCCCTGTGTCAAATGCTGTTAGTGTTTATCAGATCATTACTATACGCTATGTACAGTAGTAACGTACGTAAACCGGACCGTTCGTAACCACGAACTAATTATACGTGGTCCAGAATCCGCTGATAATGTACTGGCAATCGTATTCTTTCGATATCAATTGCTATATCAATTGCAGAGAAAATTTTGAATAAAAACATTCTTGCTGTTTGGAAAAAATGTGTTCACCAAATTTATCAAATATATATTAACAAATAATAACCGGACTCTATTCAGAACAATATTACGTCCATCACATCGCAACGTGGTGACACGTTCGATATCCGACAGGTAGTAACAAAACTTCTTAAGCGACCGCTGCGTATTAAAAGGGAAGAAACGCCAAAAAAAAAAAAACTATCGCGTCATAGATAACAATTATTCCTATCGGAACTCACCTTAATTATAATATCGAACTTCTTCGAGACCGTTGTGTCCACTGCCTTGATTTGCTTCACGGCGCCGGTGTTCAGGTTTATTTCGAAAAAGTCTCGATAATTCGATGGATTGCCACTGAGGAACGAGTAATGTATGGGTGCGTTTATACTGTCCATGTCCACCGCTTGTATTTTCTCCGGCGATATATTGAGTATCCCGGATAACACGCCGCTCGATACCTGACGGGGAAAAAAGTCACAATGCAATAGAACCGGTTCGTCGACGGCTTAGAACGGTGTCGCGCGTGATTTCCGAGCAAAAAAATTGGTCGCATATTAAAATCAGGGGGAGGAGGGATTGTTGAACGTAGTCTTTCACTCGTTGCACAAAACACTTTCCCCTAAATGTTTCAATATTCATACTAAAACCAGTACTGCAACACCTTTCAATGTTTCGCGTTTTCGTGGTCGAGCTCGTCCCGAATATGCGTATGTATGTCTACGTCATTATTGTAATACGAATGCAAGGAACAATGCAATCGATCGTGTACTCAGACCGCAGAGTACAGAGGACAGAAAATGACACGTGCGATATCTTTTTCAGATATGCTTAATATGTAATTCGCGCCGAGGCAAAGTTTTAATTGGGTGTCCTATAATTTTCTGCGCCGCTTTATGATTGACTTGTTCTACTTGGCCCGTTACGGGTCGCGCCGTAGCGCTAGTATTTCCCTATTCAAATGTGACGCAATTAAGTAGTATTCGCAGCGTTGGTAAAACGTAAGGGAATTAGCTCCGATAAAGCCGCAATGTATTTGTATGCAATGATTTCAAGTGTGTCTGGTTATGCGAAATAAGATAAGGTTACGTACGGATGCTGAATATTCTGGATTAATGCAGGCGCCATCCAAAAGCATACAACCCTGGTAAATGAAGGAGGGATCTTGATCATCGTCATCCCTAATGTTCACTGTTAAAGTGGTGGTGGACGTAAATCTTTCGGATACGCTCCTTGCCCGATCCTGTGAACAAATAATTCGTAACTTCTTAATTGTAATTATGCTGCAAAATAATTACCAATGTGAATCATCGAATGCTAGTTAAATCGTGTTGGAATTGTAAGATATTGCATATCATATAATACGTTATTACAGTATGTATTTATTTGACAAATCGAAGTCTGAAGGGAAAGCTTCGAAAACCGAACAGACTGGAACTCTATCGAACTCCAACTCGTAGTTCGAAATTATTAATGTCGGTCCAGTTCGTCTTGTTTATTTCGCTCGCTATTTCATTCCCTGTGCGAATTTAATCGTTGAATAGTTTTCGATCTAGTTACCGTCTCGCAACAAATATACGAACAAACAGCTCGTCGAAACTCAAATAACATTACTAAGTTTAATTGCTCGCGAGCGATCTGTTTTTTAATCCTTCGCCTTATCTCAGCTGACAAACAAACGCCAATTTCATCAATTTCCATCCCTCAGCTACGTATAACCCCTCCAATTGTATAAAATTAACCGTGCACTCCGATATAACGAACGAGGCAGAATTTTGCACCAAAATTCGTCAATACAATCTTCTGATTCTGAATTCCCTTTAACACAGTTAATACAATCCCGTGACTTTCGAATATTCCCCGTCTCGCCCGGCGAAATAAAATCGCCCGCAGACTTAATAAACACTTTAAGCAGCCAAAGATTACGGTGATATTTCAATGCGAAACCGTGCACTACATCCGCCGCGCCATTACCACCGACGATCACCCCGGCCCATTGTACCCCCTTATCCGTTTCCTGCACTTCGTTTCGAACCTCGTCTCGCCGTGAGCTTTTTCAGCGCGCACCAGATTCAATGCCACCAACAAAACCATTTCATCGGCCAGCTGATTTAACGCGACTCGACCGCAACAAGTAACTGCAATTGCTATCCGCCGTGTAATCTCGCCGTGTACGTCATTATCGTCGGATAATGCGACGGCTGGAAATGAAGCGATGACGAGCAACGTTGATGCCGTGAACGACGGCGACGTACGAACGACGCGCACCTCCGCGAGGATCGCAACGTGAAATCGCGTGCCCATCAGTGTCGATAATGCCGTGCAATTTCGTGCCGACCGGACGATCTAAAATTATTAGGTAACTCGGTCAAGCTTGCACGGGACGGGAAATAAAACGCGAAAGGATCCGTCCAAGGATCGCCACGGATGCCTCGCAGTTCCGCGACGCTACGCGCGATATCGAGGATACCGGACGGGCGCATAAATTTCGTCCGGCCTTCCGTCGCGCCGGGAACATCGAGGGATCAGCTGGGCCGCGTTTTCGAATCGGGGTAGAATCGCGCGGATAAAACGGAGAAGAGAGTCGTTTCACGGTTTCCAGTGGACCGGCGGAACGGCTAAGCCGATTACACCCCATGACAATGGGGCAACGTGCGGTTCGAAATCGCATTTCGATGCAAAAAGGCAAACCGTGAGAGTGCAGCGTTTTTGACGTGGTCACGAGTGGAACTCAAAGCCACAGTGACCCAGTAAAGACTTCGTTACAGATTTAGGTGTGTGTGTGTGTGTGTGTGTGTGTGCGCCACTCTCTTTCACTCTGACTTTTCTTCTTTCTCCTGTGTCGTAACAACGGGCGTGGCTCGTTTATCGTTACTTCTGTTTGATACAGTTTCGTCTGTTGCGCCAGAAACTCTCGTTGCCGATCTATTCTTATTTACTTGGTGTGGCAATAAGTCGCGTGGGTACTGTTTCTTAATCAATTCACGATATTTAATAGCAACTTGTACCGAAACATTTCATTGTTTCGCGTAACGCGGTACGTTGTTGATAAGTCACGAAGGCGAGGAGGAAAATAGTGAATTGTTCAACCTGGAATGTACGAATGATTGTTTTCGTAATTATCGAGATTTAAGTTGCGTGTCAATGGAATTCTCGTCTGCGATTTGCCTTTCCGTAAGTCAAGAGGTCTTTCTTTTATTTGGTGATCGCGGAGGAGCGGACATCTTCCTCGAAGATCGATCGTTCTCGGTAAATTGGCGACTCTACGGGAACATCCGTTTAGGAAAGTAAGAATGCGCAACAATTGCCAGCATGTATGCAGCCTAGCCGGCGCATGAACCGTCCGGAATTGTATCCAGGCTGAACTTGGTAAGCAGCATCTGCGGATCCTATTATCGCGTGTCTGCTTCCACCGAAGCCTCGGCGTCGAAACTTCGCGGAACGAACGACAATGCCATCGAAGAGGTTCGACGTAATCTATACATTAATTAAAATGGTCGAATGCAAATCAACGAACGTGAATAACCGACTGAGCGAGAGTATAAAAAAGTCGATTGCCCGTGCTTCGTTCTCCCTTCAAGTAGTTCGAAATTGTTTTAATCCAGGTAACGTTGAACTTCTCAATGATCTTGCGAAAGGATATATCGAAAATATTGTAATGTTAAAAATTTAATTCTTGCTACGCCTCAAATTGAAATGAAGAGTATAGAAAATATTTTCAAAACACTGTCCTACAGGAAATGACAAAAAATGGTATTGCACGGATGCGTTCCAATTGCTATCGATGAACTAGCTCGACGATTGGAGCGCCGATAGATTCCGGAGAACGAGCCCACGCGAAACAGTGATTCATATTTAAAAGAAGGGAAGCACTTACATCGAAGTTTGCACATCGTTTGAATCGTAAAAACCGTTCGATTATCGCGGTCCGTTCGATAGGGACGTTAATGAAAGCTTGTTCAATGCGCAACCAGGATTCCGGTTCATGAATCCAATAACGCAGCTCGTACGTTAAGCACGCTGTACGATGTCAATATCCGTAATTAAAGGACACCGTCACGCATAATCTCTACACGATCAGCATGCCTAGTGGTCACTCACCATTAAAACGGCGGCTATATCATCGACTTCTGGTTGCAAGAGCAAGAGGAGCAGCAACACTTTCGCCGGACTAAGAGGCTCCATTGTGCGACTTCTTTGCCGTATCTTAATCGGTTCTATACGTTCTCCGCTTCTTTCTTTCAACCTCGTGCATTATTTGAAGCATCGCAGATTGCGAGCCGTGAAAATATTAATTTTCCAACACCTATATTTGTACGGGTGAACGTTTGATGTTGATAAAATGAAAACTATTAATATAAATACATGTAACCGAATTCGTAACTTCTCGATCGATTGAAAACAGTATACGCAAAATACAGAATCACGTTATTCGTCACACGCAAATGATAATCCAAGTACACGTGCACAATATCATCATCGACTATCAAAGAATCAGGTCGAACCAAATCTATTCCATGCTCTCATCGATAACGCTAAACAACCTAGCCACCAATTACCAAACGAATTCCTCGAACTACAAACACCATCGCCGATTCAAACGATCCATCCTACCAATTCTTACCGACGCGATACGTTGCACGTATATCCCGCGGCCGTATTCACTCTCGCAGTGTTTACCACCGACCTCGTCCACAGGCGAATAAAACGAGAAAAGAACGTATTCCCGATACAGCTTATGGCGAAAGGATATCGCCGCGATTCCTCGCCAGGTATACTGAAATATCACACGCTTCGCACAACGCTCCGATACGGTTACATTATTGTAATTTCAGAATAACTCGCGCGATTCTATTCCGCGGTGCATCGCGGCACACCTGTACATCACGTGCCGACTTGTATGCACACATAATGCAACGAGAGCGGGCGCGTACGTATGCAAGAGTGCATACGAATAATCGAGACCCGGCCGCGGTCGCGTACCAAGTTTCCGTGCGGCTCGACGATTTTATTGTCTTAACTCTGTGATTTCCCTCCGCGAGCGTTCGCCGGCGTTGCATATTCGGCCTTTATACGTAGAAATCGATCATCCGTAGTCGAGTAGCGCGGTTTCGCGGTGCAGAGTACGGAACGCCTTCGGGATACACAGCCGTGTCTCCGGGAAACGTAATGTGTGCACACGCCGGTGTCTTGCACAATCTGTATAGGCGTAGACGCCCCGCTTTTTCCACGGCCCGATAAGATCGTTTGCCTCGAATCGAGATTGCCGTGCAATTTCATGCAGTCAACGTCTACCTGGCGGTGAGACGTCGCGTCCCGTGCTCGCACGAGTTCACCCTCATTGTTTTATTGGAGGCACCGGGACCAGTCACGCCGCTATCTATCTAAATATTGCTGCCTGTTCAAACGCGGAAGGAACCGCTCCACGATTCTGTAATCACCGTTTCGCGAGCTACACCCCGTGGCGTGTAAACGACACGTTCGTTGCGAAAGGGTTCGAGGGACGCAGGCTTGGGATTCGTTGCATAGCGTAACGTCTTCGTCGCTGGTTTGATTTGTCTCGACGAACTGAGGTGATTGTTTCATCGGGCGAATATATTCTACCGTTATTTGTTTGCTGGTTCCGGACAGGTCGTTTACCAGCAATCGATTTATCTAGTCGAACCATTTGATTTTTTTTGAAGAGCTTGATAAGGAAATCTGGATTCGCGGCCCCGATTTCGAAGGTTTCGCCTCTCCGCGGAAACGATGCTATGCCTGCCTGATCGTTTTACGAATTGCTTTGTCAGGAGTTCAGTATCAAAGGTGACGTCGACGCGACGCCGGTGTGCCTACAAGTTCCCGATGAAGCAGTTCGAGACTTCGTTCTATGGACCAGAAGGGAAAAGGAACATAGCTTGCAGGCGAGAAAAATTGACACCGGGAAGCCTCGGAGAATATGGGAATCTATAGATATTACCGTGCGGCACAGTCATTAAACGAAGCTGTTACACAAACCTATCGAACCGTACGCCGGCTTTTCATAAAACCATTCAGGTACATAAATGCCTCCATAATTCTACGGATAACACGCGAAATCCCTTCCGCTCTTTCTAAAAGACGTATTTTTATGCTGATTTATTTGACCCAATCTCGTTTGGTGCCCGCGATATCATGGTAGACTTTCCAGTAAAAACTTTCCACCGCCAAAAATGTCTCGTTCGGGTTAAACCCTTACACTCCAATTTACTTTCACGCTCCCGACGATATCCAACGGTGTCTGACAAGAAAAGTTGTTGCACCGCCGAATTCACCACGAACAGATCAATTGCGCTAGAATGGTACGACCGATTATTGAAAAACGTATTACAAAATTGATGAAACATCGATGTCAAAATAGTTTCAATTTCGTAGATCATCGACGGGTACGAATGGCAAGTCGTTAAAAAATTTGCGACACCGTCAGCAAATTGAGAATCAACTAGATTCGGCGTTGGTTTACATGTGAAACGATCACCGATAGGCTCACCCACGCCAATGTGCAAGCACTTGCTACATACGGGGGGAACTGTGCGGTTCGCAGTGGCCACGTTGCAGAAACCGTTCGTTTCGCGAACACCCACGTATCCATCTAATGTCCACCATTAATCTCCGCGGCCGAACGTCCGCGCCGATTTGATGTTGATGGACCGTTTCGCGCATTGCTCGAGTGTTGCGTTACTCGGTCTGACCGTTTACAATTACGGCTGCCAGCCTCGAGAAAGTCGGAACTTTGAACTTCGTTCCCTTTTTCTTTTCCTCTTTTTCCTCGTTCGTTTGTTCGTAGATATCCGGTCGTTTCGCGATAGCGATTCCACGCGTTTTTCGTGGGGAACGTCGTCACGCAGATTTGTCGTTTCAAGCTCGGACTTAACTGAGGCGATCTTTCTGTATAATTATTTGCGGCGTGCGAATAAAAAGTTCGACGAGGCCTCGAAACTACGGGCAACCCTGTTTGTAATATGCGTTCGCGGAAAATTTGCATAGGAGCAAGGCCATTGCTTCGATTAGGAATGACAGTATTATATTTTTTCATAGCCGAATTACCATATATATTGTTCTGACAATATGCGCCATCGGCGTGGATAAGTTTTATCAGCTGCGAGATTCGTTTCACGCCGTTGCGCAATTTTTCGACCGACGATTATTCGTACCTATTTATTTTAAAGAAAGAAGCGGAACAGTTGTTCGTACCCGTAATACAACGAGTCGTTGGAAACGTTATTTTCCTCGAATGGTTTTAATCATACACCAACAGAACGATTCGTTTCTTCCCTATCGATACCAACGTCAACACAATTACGAAAAACTCAAGAGAACTAACATCCCACGCGATGCCCGTTCAATCATTCGCACCGGACATACACGCGAACAAAATAATTCTTATCACTCTCCGAACTACGAAGTCGAAGTATCAATTCCTAGCTTCAGCGATCCATATTTTCCCCAAACTATCGACCAAATTCTCTTCCCTCTCGACTATCGTCGCAAATGTGCATTACATTCCAAAGCCTTCGTCCGAACCGCCGCGACTGGTATCGCGGACGACGAGAGCTGTCGAGCTAGAGAGACCGGCAACACGCCTCGGTTTCACTTTCGTCGACCACTTTGGACCGGGTTCGTGCTCGACTTCAGCCCGGTCGAGCCCCGATCGCCGTTTCGCCGAGCCACGCCAGAGTTTTACCCGCGTTACACGCGATCGCGTTCCCTGCCCCGAGACACGCAGGAATAAATCCAGCTTATCGCGAGAACGCGACAGGCATCCGCCGGGTCGGATGGCGCACGGCGGCCGAACGAAAATGAAATTTCAGTCCGCGTTAGTTCGCCGCGGGTCGAACGGTGACTAATGCCGCGAGGCGACTGTCCCGCCTTAACAGTTGCATGTGCGTGTGCATGCAAAAGGTGCACACGAGTCGTGCCATATTCGCTGCCCACTGCACGCCATCCGGCGTACGTACTCTAGGGATGGCCGGTTCGCGGACGCGAAGTTCCTTTGTCTGAGCCCACGTTACGCGACCGCTGACATTTGCCCGACAGCCGTCGATCGGCACTCGTTACGCACCCCGTCGATTTTAATCGGCGCGGTATCGATTGACGTCGTCGAGCTGATTGCGAGCGAAAGACACGCGAGGTGCGCGCATAGTTCTGTAGTCGCGGCGTTTTCATCCGGTGAACGTGGTGGGAGGGCGGGGGTGTAATTAAGACGAACAGAGGGCACGCGTTTCAATTGCGCGAGGTTAAAAAAATGTGGTGGAACGAGATGAGGCGCTACGCGTCGCCGTTGAATTATTGTTAGCGCGGCTGTTATCGCGCGTTCCACCGCTTATCTATGCTACGGTTGTTTCGCTCAACCTTCGGCGAGTGGGTTCATCATTTGTTGAGTAACACGTGTATACGTGTACGGTGCGCGTTTTATGTAAGACACGGTCGTTCGCGTTTGAATTTAGGTTTAGTATGCGTGTCCCCGGTAGTTGCGCGGAACATTTGAATATCTGTTAGGGATTGTTCCGTATTAAGGTATTTCGGTGTGCCGCGGTATATGGGTCATAGACGGTCTATGGCCGGTGATTAATTTAATAGCGAATGAAAGTATCTTCCGTGTATTACGATTAGTTCATCTATTAAACATTCGAACGCGGTCCTCGATTTGTAACTGTTTTCTTCGATTATTGCCAATCGATGCGTGTTTAAATCCAATGTTCAGTCTGATCTCACAGCGTGCACAGAGATTCGCAAGGATTATGCTGAAAAGTGAGTAAGAGAGGATCGAAGGTATTACAATAGCACCATTCAAATTAAAGAAACATGAACAATTAACATGTAACTAACGATTACGTTAAAAATAAAATTACCAAACCTTACAAAATTCATTTATTGTTTCCACTGCCTTTTAAACCGATTTAGGCCAGCCTGCTCGCACTAATAAACACACGCTCCCCTCGATCCCTGCCAACCGCGAGATAAGATTTTCCAAAGAGTCCGGTTAACGCCGGAATCGCGTTAATAAGTTACCGCCGGATCAGCAGCGACGCTGCGGCGCGGGAATTTACGAATCGGTATTCACGGTGGCGTATTTAGACGCGGAATTAACAATGTTGAACGCCGACGGGGCGATATGCAAATATCTACAAGAGGCTCACTCTAATCGGTACGTTCTAATCTTGCCAGCCGCGCCGAAGCTGTACATCCAGCTGACACGATACGACAAAGCTAATACATGTACGCGCTGCGTAAATACGATGTAAAACGACTGTGTTTTTTCTCCCCGTCGCGACAGTGGAGTTCAAAAGTATTTCATAGGGAAAGACTTTTGCACTCCTACATTGCCGTTTTTCCCCACTGTGCGTCGACGTTGATGATTGTGCTCCCACGAATCGCACGGTTCCTCGTTCGTTTCGTAGCGGCCGGAAAAAATTCTACAGAATTATCGACGAATGAATCGAGTTGCATCGATCGTTCCGCTCTGATCGAACGGGGGGAAGCTCCAAATAACACGATTAACCCAGATATGTCGGAATTTTCGTTTCTCTGTACTTCTTCGAAACTAATATGCGCGTTCCACTTTCGTTCTACTTTCGGCCCGGCCGGACTTTTTGTGCATTATCGCCCGTCGTTAGAACACTTTTTCCCCTCGTTTCACTTGAACGGCCCGAGACACTTCCGAGCGCAAAATCCATTGCCTAATAAATAGCACTTAACCAGTCGATCATTAACGAATGGTCATAAATGTTACAGGAACCGAAGAAAACGTAGGGGCGGCTGGGGGGAAGTTAATGCAACCGTTTTTCTTGCCGCAAACGGTGGAGTGCAGCAACGAACCGGCGTCCACGCACGCACGCAGTAGAGAGAACCGATATGCTAATACGAATATAAGTTTCAGGATCGCTGACTCGTCTCGATGACTCATCCAATCCTTTCTTGTTCCCTTTCGTCCTACACCAACTGACGCGTACGCGTACACGCCCGGGTATCCCCCGGTCTGCTATTAAAATACGGAAACACGGGGGATTTTTGAATAATTATCTTAATGGAAACCGCCTCGGCGATTTAATTAAAAAGTAACCGCTCGAAAGCTATCGGACGCGAGTGCACGACTTTGCCTTTTATGACGTCCCTTAACGACACCACGCGATGAAATATACGGAATTCTCCGATTATTCGTTCAATTCCGTGAATGTACTTTTTTCTTCTTTCTTTTTTTTCTTTGTTGAAAGAGCACACTTTCAAAACGGTAGACCTGCATCGACGGAGCGTAATGGTTTGACGGAATTAATTGCAGGACGAAAGTAAACGTTGCTGCTGTAAGCGAGGCGTGTAGCCTGTTTGTTTCAATTAGATGGGGAAAATATCGCGTTGAATATTGTAGGTTGATATGGGTATATTTTTTCTTTTATTTGCACCAAGGTGGGCTAGGAAATCGAGACGCGTGATTGAAATGTTCCATTGAGTTCAGACTGTCGGGATAATCTTGACAGCGGAATGGTATCAGTGATTTGTTAATGAGTTAATGCTGCGTTGCGAAAATATAATGTCGCGCTCGTTTATTTTAACTTCTGGAGATCTGAGTTATCGAGCGATTGAAATAATTATTGCTCTAATTCAACGGCATTTGTAACCTTTACACGCATGTATAAAATTTACTCTCACATTTTTATTTTTATACTGAGAATTTTATAACAAGAGAACAGACGACAGAGAGACATGGAAGAAGATTGCAGTTCTAACTGTATTTATATTTCAATAGAGATGTCCGCGTAAAACTGATATCGAGTTGGGAATAAAACTACGCGGCACTGTTAAGGGAATAATTAAAGTAATTAAACCCGCTGCGATTTGGGTCGCAATTGATTTCATCGTGTCTGTACATTTTATTCGAAACTCTCGGGGGAGATTCTAATTTCGGGGGCGAATTTTGTTCATAAGCCGTGGGGGAAATTGAAACGAGAACGTTTTGCAATTCGGCGGGATCGTTCGAAAGGCGTGTGTTCCAATAATCTGCCGCGATCATTCTTTTTCTTGTAGAAATTACACCTACATGGTGCCCCATTAAAATCGATCCACACGAATATCTTCGAAGCTATCCGCGCTATAAAAGAATATTTCAGGCAAGTATTGCACAGCTTCTATCGATATGTTTCGATGTAACATTACTTCAACAAAATCACTTTTAACCGGAGGAATGACTCTTACGATTTTTATCGTTCTTTGAAATAAAAGGGTTTAACACGCTATGCATGCGTGGTCTAGATACGTACCTAAATATATTACTATGTCGAGATGGAAAGGTACGCATTTTTCCATTCGACGATGTTGAAAAATACTATAATAGATTGCTCGTAGAACCAAGCTGCGCTGCCGCAAGTATTACAAGATAGAACGCGTGTAATGGTGGATTAGGTAAGATCATGCAAATTTCAGAGAGCTTAGCCCCGGAGGGTTGCCGATAGACGGTACTATTTACTGTCGGCTAGGTTGTTCGTTTCGAGATTTCAGACGAGCCGCGATACGACTGTGTGCGCTCCATGTTTCGGACCATCATGAGAGACTTTGTAAGTGCTAAGAAGGTACAAGCGTGGCTAATTTCCAAATGGACGTAAAAGTATCATTCGCGGGAATACCAAGGGACGATGCGAACTTTGATTTCGCTTCAACTGTGAGATTGACATTTTCAATACCGTTCCCTTTATCGTTACAACGCCGCGGTGATTAACATAATATCGTAGTCATCATTTCTACAGCATTAGTTTCAGTAATGGATCCAGATGCGCGATAAAATATGAAATTTTAGGTACGTTAAAAACGTGCAATTGTGCGACGATACAGCGTGAATTGAATGGTAAGAAATAATTAGTTGGCGACGCGTTGACAATTAGCAGAGCCGTGATTGAATTACGATACAGGCAAAAGCGACAATTACGTTTCACCGTTTTTGGTTGCCCAAGAAAACGTGCAATATGCGACACGAAGAAATATTAGCCGAATATAAACACCGAGCATAGCGTAAACGATAAAATGTTGAATATCCAGAACGATGCAGCGGACATTTCCAATGCTGTGCATTCGGGCTCGCCAAATTTCGTCGATTTCGCATTACATAGGGGTCCCTGTAGGCTGGCGAGTGTTATTTTCGATTACCGACGTTAGTAACTGGTGTAACTATTGCAGACGTTGCACCCATATATAACGTGCTAGCCGAGGGAAATGGGGCCGGCAATTTACGAACCGATTGGATAACGTCGGCCAGATTTCCATAGACAAATGGTATCTAATGTAAAAAGGGGGGAAATACGGCCTCCTGGCAGAGCTGCAGCACGCGGCACCCATTCTTATCCAAATCGGACGACATATTTGCATATAATGTAAGTAAGTGCTCGAGATAGCAGGATACTTTTATGAGGCTTAATAGAATCCACGCTCGAAATCCTGTCCCTGAAAGCTTAACGGTATTGCATCGGGAATGGTGGAAACTTAAACGCAAAGTATAATAAACGGGATCGAGTTCGGGGGACGGTGGAAAATGATGAGTCGCCGGAGATCGATATTCGCATCGTTCCGCATCGTTATCCGTAATCTGTGCCGCGATATTCGATAAATTGTAGGGTTGACGTAATAATCAACGTTAGAATCTTGCGTCGCTGTAATTGTTGGCGTGAAATGCCCGTTCAATTTTGCGGACATTTCTTACGATTACTTTAAGAATTACGTGAATTTCAATATCGGTTATGACAAATATAAATGATTGGAACAACAGATTTGGACGGAATGTTGTTTTAGAACCACGGATCCGCTGTGAAAAATATCCTCCCGGCTAAAAATTATGCCGTATCGATTGACAAACAATGCGGAAATACGGGGAAAATATTCGATAAAATAATGAACACTTACCGAGGCCAAAATTGTGACCAGGTATCGTTGCGTTTTTTCGAAGTCGAGCGTACGGTTAACAGTAACTTGACCCTGATGCGGCAAATTGATGCTGAAATAACCGTATCCATCGGCCGTTGTGATTCGATTCCGGCCGACTCCGTCATTGTTACCAATTCCAGTACCGTCTCCAGGAGCAATTGAGTACTCGACAATGCCATTGACGCCGGCATCGGCGTCCACGGCAACAACGTTTTTGAAAATCGTCGAGCCAACTGGCGTCAACTGTAACAAATCGAATAAACACATTCATTTCTCGCGGGGCACCATCATATTTACTCGGTGGTTCTTAGGGAAACAAATGTTGAACATTTAGATAGACGTGTATTCGTGAGGCATAGAGAACGACAACGACGATAACGTTTCGCATTTTGTAATTAGTGAAGAAACTATTTCAATCTATGCAATGTAACGTAATTGCATTATAATAGCGTTATTATATATGAAATTTTAACAGCGACAACTGTGAAAATTCGTTTCATCAATCTGTTAATTCGCCTCGGTTTCGTGTCACCTTTCCCCATCGATACCTCCGCCGTGTATATTTCTCCCATCCGGCAATATTTTATTCCAGTTAGGCGACCATATTTTAAGGTAGTTTAATCCCGCGAACAAAATCTCGACAACTAATATCGCTTCAAGATTTCCCCTAAACTTTTCCGTCGGAAGTATCAGTTAAATATATGATACCGGCGGAAACTTTCCGCATTAAACGTAAGACAGTTCCCTACCTGTAAGTCTACGAGCTCGATGAAATTGTTCGATGAAACAACCGCTATATCGATTCCTGACCCTCTTTAACCAATATTTCTTACTTTCCTACTTTATCATCCACTTTTCGCCCGCCGTTCATTCCGTCTCCCCAGCTTTATTACAATCACGCGGCCAATTAAACACGGCAACGACGTTACGACTATTTGCCAACTCTTCCTAATCTCTTGTGATCCTTATTTATAGAACGGGGGTACTTTAAATTGAAGCTCTGCGTGCAGGGCGTAATGGCAACAGATAAATGTGTAAACTGCAGAAGCATTACGCAAATAGAATTGAAAATTTGATATAAAATGTAGCTGTCAACAACTTTTATCATCTTTTTTTTGTTTACACCGTACACGTAAAAACGTAACGCGTATATCTAAAACGATATACGTCACAGATTCTATAACATTAGGATTCGGTTACTCCGGTGAACAGTACCCGGCTGCTGATAAAGCTAATCCACGTCTAACCCTCTCGTAGTCAGCACCGTCGAGCGATAATTAAGGGCCGCAAGGTCGAAGACACCTGTATGTCAGAATTAATAATTGAGCAAAGTGAAGAGATGAGAACGGCGCGTTTCTGGTTTCGAGCGTATCGCAGACCTGAATTGCAAGTGGACTAACGTCGGTATTTGGATTAAATGACCGCGTATGACTCAGTGTGCTCGAAATTTTGCAAAATTACCGGTGGCAGCGTGATTTTTAAAGCACTGTGCTACGAAAAGATCGCCAATACAGCTTATAGAAAGTCTTGAACAATAAAAGGTAAATAACTAAAATCGAGGACAACGAAGCGAACGAATTTGTTTGTCTGACGAACGGAGAAAGAATTTTCTAAAGAACTGCGCGATATTCTCTCTAAATTCCGCTGGAACTTCTGGAAGGTGGTGGTATGAAGCGCTGGTTCATGTGAGGGTCGCCTATTGTATATTAAGCCGCGTTATATCAGAACTGTGTTATAGGATACTTTTAAAGAACTTTTGTACTCTGTTATATTGAAACCGTGTTCCCAGAATAGCGTATTGTCTGAGGGTATTGCAGAATTTTCGCATTCGTTTTATATAGAAGCGGTGTCTCGAGAGCGCCGCGTTATAAAAGAGTCGACGGCGATCGCAAATGTCAATAATAGTTGCAATTATTGAAACAGAACTGCGTGCGATTATTTAAATAATAACTACACCGTCACTTCCATCTTCTTTCCAGCGTCAGAAACTTCCTCGTCATTTTTCTGCCACCAATAATCCGACGAATAATTACATACATACACGCATATGTGCGTATACGCGTCTAATAAACATTCGCTCCAGGCTGCGATCACATTAACATCGCGGCGAGATAAGTTACAAAATTATTCGCGCAGAGAAATCGTAGCTTTTCGATAAATCTCGCGATAAATCAGGCTACCGTGGTGCGAACCTCGCGAGCCCACTTCCATGGTGCTTACCCGATTGGTTTCGAGGTTTCCAAGTGGAATATACCGTGATGCGAACTTACGAGCGAATATCTCTCAGCGGCGCAGACGATTTTTAACGCGCAACGACAGATTATCGCGAAGAATAATCGAGTATCCTCCGTTCCCCTTGCACGAAACCAGTCGACCGGCTAACGCGTCGCTGATTAAGTTTAGTTCGACCGGAGTTCGTACGCAATTGTATCGCCGATGCTAAAAGTATTTTTTTTAACGCTGCTATCAAATTTTCCCCGAAGCGTTCGATTCAAGCGTAATTAACTGTGCCTGTCACGCGTTCCGAGAGTAGCTGCCGTTCTGCTAACTCGTTTTACTCGTACGCCGAAAAGAGAGTAAAATGTACGGGAGTGAATTTTAAGTACGCGAGAAACCAGTTATATCTTGTACTAATATTTGTATAGTTTCACGCGATATATTGGTATCAATTAGGAAAGGTGTTCGATACTGCAATACCAGCAGCAACGAATCCACCATTTTCGTTGTATTCGTATTTTTATTCAATATTGCGGGCGAATATCGCGTTCGCTTTAAAGAACCGAGTCGTCGGTTCGCTTCTCATTAGGTTCGCAAATATTTATTCATCGTAATATTATATAAATTGGCCATTCGATGCTGCTCGAAGAAACCTGTTCCGGAGCGTCAACACGCGAACTAATCTAGACGAATCGTAAAAATCCTCTAAGTCATATCCACAAAGAATATCGAGAATAAAAGCCTGCTTAATTATTCGACATTCTACGATCTCACTTCGCGCAGTAATCTGTCCGGAATATCTAATCGCGCATTAACTCCTCTCGCACAACGGCCACATAAATAACCGCCGCCGTCGACAATCAATCGCTTTCAACGCGTTCGGCTCAGCGTCGCCGACATAACGAATATCGAATGCCTAATCCAAAACGACAAACAAAAAAAAAGAAAAAAAACGCTGAATAAACGATCGCGCCCTTACGCACGAGAGCGACATTCGCCCACCTCGTTCGTAAGAACGTTGTCAAGTATGCCAGGCATATCGCTGCTAAAAACGACGAGTGCTACGCGCAAACTCCTATTACACGAACCTATAAAATCTCCCGCCCGTAAAGGCATCCATTTAAAATCGTTTAACGAACATCTAGCGCGCTGCGCCCCGACAAGAACCCACCTCGACGATAAAACAGTCTATTTAAACGAACAAGAATTATTCCGTGACGGCTACCGAACGGAAAGAAACCTGTCCGCGCCGATTCTTTGTTCGTTAAGCTGCTCGTAAATACCATTTGTTGTAACAACATATACCCCGCCGTCCTGTCGTGACCAGCGCGACGTTCGATGCGTGCCGTTTAACGACCGACCGAGCGAACGACCGACGTACGTTCGCGTCGCATCCGCGGACGCGGCCCGAATAACGCGTCTCTTCGCCGCGGACAAATTCTGGGACCCACGGAGCCGCGAGTCAGCGCGAAATCGAAGGGAATCGAGGCGTCGAAACGCGAGTCAGACCGGTGCGGCTTCGCGGCGTCTGGCCGGATTAACCGGTATCTACTTGGAGGACGCGAACGCCATTTCTATTATAACGGTCCAGCAAGGCGGAGTGGAAGAGGAATTCGCGGCGACGATCTTCGGGTCCGCGTCGACATCGCGGCACTTCCGACGGCACGCATCCCGGAATAATTAACACCTGCGCGATAAAAGGTTGCCTCGCGACCGTCCGACCGATCCTACCGTTCTCGACGTTCGTAGGACTGACGCACGCGCCGTGAAATCGATCCTGGCAATTATCGACGAGACATCGGATAACTCGTGGACAACTCGGATAGCTTAATTGGTTCCTGTCGCGCCGCGGACGGCGAAAGATTCCCCGGTGGAAGTTCGGCGTTGCTGGTCCGGCGGCCCTTTGATGGGTTCGAGAATGGGATTGTTCACGGGTTCGTGCAAACTTGTAGCGAGGCTGGTTTAGTGCGGTTGCAGGGTACGCGGGATGCAAAGTTTGCGGAGGAACTAGGTTGGAGGGTACACGGTTCGGGGATGCAGCGTGAAGGGAAACGGAAACGTTGAAGGGAGAGCTTCGAATTGGATAATTGAATATTCTTTTCTTTGTGTCAGTTGTATAGAGTACGGTAACGGGAGAATTTGGTAACGAGGAAAGTGTTCTTTGATTTCGGTGTGTTTTATGGAATCGGTGAATTTTATCGACCCCGGTGGCGATGTTTATCCATTCAAAATGGCGGCTGCCTTATAATTCAGCCAGTCCAGTAGAATGGGATTATGTATTCTCTGCCACATGCAAAGTTCAGGTTTAATAATGCGACGGGTTAATGGAAAGACGCGAGGATAATCAAATCCGTAAATCATTAACGGGGGATATAAAGGATCGAAGGGGCGCCGAATCGCTGCGCGACATTTAAGATCCTTTGTTTGTTCAACAATTCTTCGATATTTCATTTTCTTCGCTTGGGATTACTCGGCGAATTTTTCCCATCGCGAATTGTAATAATCTGTATTACATTTATAAATAAGAAATTCATTAAATAGGCGTCGACGAATAATCGACGCGACATAATGAAGCAGTTACTATTAATCTTGGAACAACATTGCTGCTATCCACGTAATTTTCATTTGCTGCGAGTACACTAGGTAGGTAAATTTCATTGAGAATTTCATCAGGAAGCTGTTTCGTCGAGTCTGAGGGGCTTGGAATTTTAATAGCATCGAACGACCGGTCATGGCTGTGTAGCGTAACGTTTTAGGATTAGTTCAGTTACCCCGTTACTATTTACAGTTCGTTAATTTTTATGTTAAAGACAAAATAAGTAGTTGCACTTTATTTATTGATCCCGGTTAGGAGTTCGAAACGCGGTGAATATTTATATTTATCATTGCTATTATTGTTATCATTGTTACTACTATTTAGTAAACGATACGTTGATCTTACCGAGGTGCGATAAATAAAATTATTAAACGTGGGACATATCCGTGTGATACATCGTTTCCCGTTCGGATCGTTGAAAGGATTGTGAAAATGTTTAATGGAAATTCGTAACGTCGATTGCGAGTAAAATTACGATATTCAGTTACCAGTTTCTTCTACTCGAGAATATATAGGGTAGTTTATGGTGGCTTACCTCAGGCACCGTAGTCTCATACGGGGTGTTGATGAATTTTGGCGCATTGTCGTTAATGTCCGACACTCTCACGATCACTGGTATCGTTCGTTTCTTGTTCGTCTGTCTCACTGTGCAGCTCAGCTGAAAAGGGAATACGAAATACGCGTAAATATATGTGTATGTTATATACGCATAGAATACGTGTGCTGACAAAGATCCTTTTCTAAGCTTATCTGCAAGATAAACTGAACAGGTCGGAGGGTAATATTATTTTATGCTAAGAAAATAGGATATCATTTTCTCTTATTACATCTTGAATATTTACTAGCATATTAATCTTCATTTTTCGTAACAGCGCCATCATGTTGAACAGCCTCGAAAGTAATTACAGCGCGTCGAAGAAACGTTAAACGCATTTTGACAAATGTTACGGGCAACACAATGAACTATTCGCAGCATTGAAAAAATGTTTACTTTGAAAATATTATACTTTAATATTGCTAACGCGAAGTGAATATAGCGAGTCGCGAGTTATGCCCTTTTCATTGGATTATAAATCTCGTTTATGAACAGTTTTAACGGTACACGCGTTCCATATGATACCCCTCGTCGAATTTATGCCATAACATGATTTACAGAGAAAATGTACGCGTACGATCGAACAAGCGATTGTGCACGTAACGTGCGACGGATTTCTGGTAAAAATCGGGAACAAAACTGCGAGGCGTACGTATTTCGTGTCGACGTACGATTATCAATTAATCGCATCGCGAAGCTGCATACACAAGAGAATGCTAATTACAAGACGAAGAGTACGAGTAACTGTACCTGACGATCTTCGAAATTAACGGTTGCGCCACGAAGTGCAGAATAATGTAAGATATCAGGTAAAAAGTACATTACTTGGTCTTGAAAAGGAACGAAAGGAAATTTTTATACAGTACGCATACCACAACATTAATCGAGAAAATTGAAAAACCAGCAAAACCATCGCCAGTGCGTTTCTCTATTTCATATACGTATCCATACCGTGCTGCCCTCGCTGTTTCCCATAAATCCCATGAAGCGATGAACCGTATTACACTTTTTCATAAGAACCAATACACATTAATTATCAATGATCCGCTATTGCTTCTGCGAATAAGTTTCCCACCGAAGAAATACCTATTATCTCCGCGCAGCAACGGTCTGACAGGTCCCGGAAGAATTTTTCTCGACGCATGTGCACACAATAGCGTGACGTACACGCAACCGAGAAACCTTATGGAAAATGTACGTGACCGTTCGAGTGTGGCACTCGCGGATCGTGATCTAGCCATGTCGCGATTTTCTACGCCCGTGATTTACGCCATCAAAATAATTGCTGTGCAAGGTACCAAGGAGTACGAATCAATCTTCCCCTCGCCACACGTTCGCCCAAACAAAGCGTCGCGGTGCACATTTTTTGTACCGATTTACCAGCAATCGGATATTATCCGGTCGATTTGCGAAAACGGCAAACACGAGCAATCTCTTACGGCACCAGCAACACTGCTCTAGACCTTTCACATTCCGTGCCCGGCAGTGTCATAAGAGACAACGTGCATTCTTGGGTGCCGATATGGCCACATAGAACGGTATCCTACGGTATGAATCCATCGTAATCGCCGACTGCGAACCGTTTCGTTACGAATTCAATTGAATCACGATTTTCCCATTGACAGTTTGCTTACAATGATTCATTCGAAACCAGTTTTTCCACGGCGGGACAGTGAAATATTAATTAGCAAAGGAAAGGAACACCCGTCTCCCGATTTTGTACGGAATGGTGGCGCAGTGTTTCTTCAACGCGATCGAACCTTTTTTTTATCAATCCTGAATCGTGGTTAGATAATGGATAATTGGTTTGGTTCGCTACGAAATGTTTAATAATTGACTAAATAATTTTATGTAACTTCGTACGGGAAAGGGTCGATCCGTTTCCTCAAATGGGCTCTTTTATCTTTTCTAATGGCCGGACCACCCGCAATGACTGCTTCGGGTAATGCCCACAAGATAACTGAAAGTAACTTCATTAAAATAAAAGGAAGAAATGGAAAAGGAAGAAATAAAGAACGAGAATTATAGACGTTTCCCAGCGATCGAAATTCTACCATTCCGATCCTTATTCCAAACGCTGAGAGCGAAATATTAATAACGCGACGACGCGAGCAACTCTAACAAGCTTTCAACATCGCTCCGCGAGCTCGTTTAACTTTCATTTAATTCAACGGGGAAAAAAACATCGAAGGGAATATCGTTCGGGAACGACGCGTTAGCCAGTTCAATTTCAAGATAGAGACGATCCGTAAAAGCAGATGATCACCGTTAAGTAAGCGTTCAGCATGTCACCGAAGAACGCCAATAAAGACAGAGCCCGATGAGATTCTGCCGGAGCGATGCGTTTACGGTCCTGTCGCAAAGTTTGTCGCTTCCGGTTCTGCCGCGGCTGCTATAAGCTCATTTGCCGCAAGGGAAAGCAAAACCTCCCGGGACGAGTAACGAGATTCCTTTCCGAGAATCAAAGAGTGCTTCTTGCACCCGGCAGAAAATGCAACGGGTTGGCGGGGCAACGCGTTGCAGAATCGGTCGCAGTGTCCGTCTCGTCTTGGCTACGTTTCCGTGAGAAGAGGAAGAGAAAAAAAGAGGGAACGAAACGGGTTGGCTCGCTGTTCAACGACAATCATTTCGCGAACAATGTTTTCATCGACGCCGTCCCAACGACACCGATTTCGCCAGCGATACTTCTTATTATGTATCTGCGTACCGCCGGCGAAATTTCCATAGTTCCGCTACGCGATGAAAACTATCCCTCCTTTCTTTTCTTCTTTAAACAAATATGTCGATGCTGGTCGAACGAGCGTCGACGAAACTATTGTCGATCGATTGGTTGCAAGCGATCGAGGAAATTGCAAAAGA